>OU744308.1:14854924-16234924 GCA_916610205.1 Griposia aprilina
GAAACGCAGCATCCTACTTTTACCAAGTTTACAGGCGAATTAAGAAAGCAAAAAATGTTGTCTTTAAAACGGGAGCTTATTGGTCAGCAAGCTATGTTTACAAAACTCATTCAAGATTCAGAAACAGCTACAGAAGTTAGTTATGAAATTTCTCGAATGATAGCAAAGCGAAGTCGCCCCTTCAATGATGGGGATTTTGTAAAAGAATGCATAGAAATTGCCGCTAAGAAAATGTATCCAGAAGCAGCAAAAAAGTTTGAGAAAATTCAACTGAATCGTATGACTATCCAAAGACGAATTATGTCTTTGTCAGATAATATTGCGGAACAATTAAATGAAAAAACTAAGATCATTGAATTTTTTTCATTAGCACTCGACGAATCCACTGATATTAGTTCCACAGCTCAACTTCTCATATTCATACGAGGTGTTACTCAAGATTTTGAAGTCTTAGAAGAGTTATTAGGAATGTGTTCATTGAAAGGTCAAACCAGAGGAGTTGATATACTCAATGTACTTTTGGATGAGTGTTCAAAAACTGATTTGGACTTATCAAAATTATCGGGAGTTGCGACTGACGGTGCTCCTTCGATGATTGGAGTCAATTCTGGGCTAGTTACTTTGCTGAAAAAGCATCTGCAAGAAAAAAACATAAACGCTGAAGATCTCATGCAGTTTCACTGCATTATACACCAAGAAGCCCTCTGTTGTAAAAAAATTGAATTTCAAAATGTCATGAAAGTGGTAGTTTCGACTGTAAATTTCATAAAATCACGAGGACTCAATCACAGGCAATTCAAACAATTCCTTGATGAAATCGAAAGCGAATATGGAGATTTACTGTATTATACAGAAGTAAGGTGGCTAAGTCGTGGATTGACACTGGAACGATTTCTAAATTTAATAGAAGAAATTGGAATATTTCTGGCGGAAAAGCAAAGGGATGTCCCGGAACTTAAAAATCCTGATTGGTTGTGTGGTTTGGCTTTTTTAGTTGACATTACAAATCATTTGAATGTTTTGAACACACGGCTTCAAGGCAAAAATCAACTGATATCCCAGCTCTACGCTCATGTATCATCCTTTCAATGCAAGCTGACACTTTTCAGATCGCAATTGAATTCTGGAAATTACAATCATTTTCAGAATTATAAGAAAATGGCTGAAAAATTCAACAAAACTGCGATTAATTTCAGTTATGTAGAAAAGCTAGATATTTTGATTCAATCTTTTCAAGACAGATTTTCGGAGTTTAAAAAAGTGAAACCTCTGTTGGACATATTCAGCAATCCTTTCACGATTTCAGTTGAAAATGCGCCAGAGTCAATGCAGTTAGAAATTATCGACATTCGACCAAGATTTACGCAACAAATTCAACGAAGGAGACTTGCTGAACTTTTACCGCTGCATTGATAAAAATACGTACAAAGAGTTGCGCATGAACGCTCTGAAATGTGCCAGCTTATTTGGTTCTACCTATATATGTGAACAAACCTTTTCAATACTAAATAATAATAAAACAAAAAATCGAAACCGCCTTGCAAACGAAAGTTTGGAAGCAGTTTTACGTGTTGCTACAAGTAAATTTGAGCCAAATATAAAAAAAGATTGTAAGCACTATGCAGTGCCACGCTTCAAATTAATAAATTCTTTTTAAATTTTAATACATTATTATCAATTCTTTATTGTCTTTAATTACCTATACTTCTGGCGGCCCGCCATCAGTTCATAATTTGCCCGAGTGGCCCCTAGTCTTAATAAGTCTGTGCATCCCTGATTTAGATCAAGCACATTGCAGCATTTGGACTTAGCGTATGCAGTAAGTAACGCATTGGCACTTAGACATGCTACATAAAAAAGCATAGTAAAGGAAAGCTCAGATCCGCTTAACAACTGCCAAGGCACATAAAGCAACAAAAATTAACATTCAGGCAATATTACACAATTCAACCAAACAATTTTTTTTTTTTTTTTTGAAAACGTTGCTCCACACTAGGAATTTCTCCTGTGTTGTGGGTGCGTTTACAAACATTCAAACTTACATACACAAACAGCCAGACCCGGAACAACTACTTGTAGATCATACAAATATTTGTTCCGTGCGGGAATCGAACCGGCGACACGCAACGCAGCAGTCAATCGCTTAACCACTGCGCCAACCGTGTTGCCAAACTGATTCGCTTCAGTTGATTAGCGCGATAAATTATGGCCGACATGATCATTTTAGTCATGTTAGCATCATTTCGCGCAAATACGCGATTGTCACGGTCATATGTACACGTTTTGTTGGGAAAACTGGAAGGCGGATTCGGATTCGCCGAACGAAGTGACATATAAACGCGACGATCGCCTACACGCGCGACAATCGCTTTTGGTTAGGACGTGACCTTAATGAATCTGAACCTTTTCTGTTTTCAAATTGGTACGTAGGCGAACCGTGTAAGCACACGTTAGCTATTTTTGATAAACACATTGTTTATTTGAGTCACGAATTCTACATTGATTTTAATTAGAACGCATAAGCCAAATTGGTTATGGCTTCCGAAAACGCGATAAGGCAATGTACGGGCGAAGTTGAAAATATCGAACAAAAATTACAAAAAATCTACACATTAAGGTCCGCTTGCACCATCATCTGCTTGTCTTTTCCTAATCATGTTGGGGTCTGCTGCCAGTCTAACCGGATGCAGCTGGATACCAGAAGTTTACATGGAGTGACTGCCTTTCTGACCTCTCCACAACCCAGTAACTGGGCAATACGATATCCCTTGGAGAGAGATGTAACCAAAAGGAATGTAGCCTCTAGAGATAAACATAGGCTCTGCTTACCACAATGCAAACTCGATTTATATAAAATAAATTCGTTTATAATGGCTATTAAGGGATACAATAAATTACCAAACGCCTTTATAGAACTACCTTTGCCAATGTTTAAAAAAACCTAATTCAGTGGCGTAAAGAAAAATGTTTTTACACTGTTAATGAATTTGTGTCACGTGTCGAAGAAAGAAAGTAATGTCAATAAATTTGGTTTATATATATTTTATTTATTTTTTAATTTGACATTTACTTACTATTATTATTTTTATTTTGACATCATAACAATATTCATGGACAAAATAATATTTCAATTAATACCTATATAAAATCTGACATTTTATAACAATCATATTGGTAACTGATGTAATGTTATGACATTTTTTAATTATGGAAATTAAAGACTGGTTGTCAGACTGTCGGGCTTCTGACGACCCGTAACGACTGTCAAAGATCCACAAATGACAGCCGGGACCAACAGTTTAAGGTGCTTTCCGAGGCACGGAGGGGTTTCGGTATGTAAAAATTGTTACCCACCTACAGAACGACCGCGGCAAGCCCGGTGCGCACCAAATGTGCTTGGTGTTAAACATATTTAAAACATGGTTCTGTTGCTATCAATCATTTGAATATGACAGAGACAGAACGATGATTTTAATTACGTTTACCGCGAAACGTATTAAGTGGTTTGTGGTGCAAGTGGACATAATGTGACAAAAATGGGGTTTAAGAGAGTGTAATTTCAAAGGGGCGCGCCGTTATCGAAATCGATAAGGACCTTATACATAATAAACAGTGTGTCTGATCACCGGTGGTCAACCCGTTAAAGACAAGCAATATGATCAATTTTATCGACAAATCCACGATAATAAGGCATTTTGCTCCTACTATTTTAACATTTAAAACGTAAAAAAAACTACCCAATATTTTCACACTTTTTACGTTTCAAGTATATTTTTAAAGTTTTTAATGGGACTTTTTGATAAACCTTTTAGTGTCAACTTATTGCGTAATTTTGTAGCTGTCGAACGAAACCACTAGTATGCATGTAGGACGTCTACATTGGTAGATATTGCAAAATAAATGAAACCATCAGAATTCAGTAAAAAAAAAACAAAAATAGGCCGCCATTTCAAAACAGTAGGGACAAAATTATAGTATCGTGGATTCGTCGATAAAATTGATCATATTGCTTTGCCTTAACGGATCGGACACCGGTGACCAGACCCACTGTATAGGTAAGTTTATGTATATAAATGCATTTTATTAAACCACAAAAGTAATTATTCAGTGTAACGATATTAACCATTGCAATTCATACTAATGTTAAGTGATGTTAAGTGTACTACGAGCGATATTTTCATAATTTAATTTAATAATATTGGCAAATTAATTAAAACAGCGAAATATTTAACGGCTGTTTTCGACGTTGTCAACTTTCTGAATGCACCCTCTTAATTTCAATAAGTTATTAAAGTTACCGCGATACCCACTATTCATTATTCAATACTATACAGAGTGATTAAACCGATACAGGGTTTCTTTTATTTTTAATCTTTTTATCGAGACGTTATATAATATAAACTCATATATCTAGGTATTGACCTTGTGTAGTCACATGCAAAAATATGTTTAAACAGGACCAATAATTTCACGCCGAATATTGAATAATTTTTTTCTGCACGCGTGTGTACACTTAAAATCTTACATTTAAAACAGAATAATTTTCAAAACCGTCACCATGCAACATGCACTAACATGCAAACAAGTCATGCGGAGTCAACTTACTAAGTACTATCTACTTACTCAATCACAGAGCTTCTGAAAAGATAAAACAAAAGTGAGGGAAAGATAAATCAAATGATAGGGAAAGAAACATGAGATACCATGGTTCGAGCTCGCATGCGCGTTACACACATGTACTTACATAACATTTGAAATACAAAATACACATGCCGCCTGATTGCCGTAATAGCATTAGTAGGTCATTGTAATGTAACTCATATCTCGGTAAGG
The DNA here is from genome assembly GCA_916610205.1 of Griposia aprilina. Taxonomy (NCBI): domain Eukaryota; kingdom Metazoa; phylum Arthropoda; class Insecta; order Lepidoptera; family Noctuidae; genus Griposia; species Griposia aprilina. The sequence continues at coordinate 14,859,758 of OU744308.1, forward strand.
TATAAAATAGAATGATTGCCGCAGTTTTATCAAAGTCACGGCAATTAATCTAATTCACGCTTTATAAAGATGAAATAAAAGTTACATTGCTATGACTTACTAATGGTTTTACGTCGATCGTGAATGTCTTGTCTTAGGTATATATTTTTTGTAAGAAAATAGATTTAACGTAAGGATGAAAAATATTTCTATTCTAAACATATGAAGGTTATAATTATGTGTTCATATATTTGTTTTGGTACTGGTAAAGTCACGGAAATTAACTGTTAAGAAAATTTACTACCATCTTAAGTTGTCCGTCCTATATTCAAATCACAGCTGTCATTCTTTGACAGTTGTGTGAAATTGTTATAACACGGTAAATTGACGTAGGATGTCAATTTGATTAACAATCAATTTCCCTGGCTGTACAAGTTGTCTCAATTTTTGGGGCTGACAGTCACCTACCAAATAGGCATCAAAATTCGTGAGCGTTATTTGGACTAACTACTCGGTTAAGAATGTGAGAGCAATAAAATTGAGATAATCGATGACAAGAAAGAAAACTTAATTTGAAACATGAAGACGATTCGAAATGTAGGTACAGTCCAGTCAGTCAGATAATCATGCAGCCGGCATGTGTAGGTTTTGGTACAATTGTATACTTCGTTTTGGTGAAATAAATTGTATACTACGTTTCGTACCTATACCAATGTTACAGTGGATACAATGTTATGGAACAGAGGTTGTTTAAGTTCATTAAAATGGTACCTTGGCTGCCTGTGCATAAGTTGTGTTAAATCATTATCCGAACTAATATTATAAATGCGAAAGTAACTCTGTCTGTTAAAACTCAAACTCAAAGCATTTATTTAAAAAAAAAACATTTACAAGCACTTTTGAATTGTCAAGGTGTCGGTCCACGGAACAGAAAAAACAGTGGAAGTGCAAAGTAGGCGTGGCACGCGTGCCTCAAATAAGCGTAGTTACGCTTACTTGATCCCAGTCGTGGTCTAACATCGCGTCGAGTCACTAGTCTCGCGATAAATTTATTTTTCCGTAGCTATGCCTCATTGTTCCATTTTGGAGTGCAAAAATGATAGTAGGAGAAAAAATTCAAAAAATGGAGTCGTTTCGTACCATCAATAAGTACGATTTTATTTGTTTTCTAATAAAATCTACGTTAATTTCAATTCCCTAATAATTTAATAGAACGTCTAGTTAAAATCAACCTTATGTCATTCAAATAAAGTTTATCTTGGTTTGAATGTTTTCATTATTTTGTTCTCGAAAGTTCTTCGCTACTCAATTAGTGATGTAGTCTGGTCGGATGTTGCTTTTATCGATTGTTATCGATAAAAGAAAATAAGTAATTTAATATTTATTATAAACATTACAATACAAATTCAGCGTAATATACTTACGCTGAAAACATTTAGCGTAAGTATTTATTTATTTGGGATTTATTAATTTAGGTAAAACACATTAATATATATAAAGTAATTAATTTATATTAGTACTTAAACATTTTATTTTTAAATAATACGTACTACGTTATTTGTCCTACAGTTTTACTAAACTCCCAACTAGTCTTATTTTTTTCGAATTAAACAAGAAAAATCGATTATCCATCGATATCGATAAAGTAATTTAAAATTCAACATGTTCTTCACTGGTCGAGTAGCAGTAGATAACGACCTATCACGCGAATGTAAACCTTATGTTTAAGGCGTTGAAGTTTATAATTGCGACCACTGAGAAAACCGCCATCTATGGTCGGGTAGCGGAATTTACTCGGCAATCGAATCTAGTTTGATTAAAGATTACAAAACGTTATAAAAACTTTTTGCACTAAAGCAAAATAAATCCTATTTGTAGCGACTAAAGGTTTATTCCCAGATGAAGGATCTGTGACATATGCTAGTTTTGACTAAAATTAAAACGACAAATCAAACGAATTGTTTATTTGTAGTGCATTGTATGATTATCAGTTTATTAGTGTGAGTTTGGCGACAACGGTTCCTATAGTGAGTTTGTTGCATTGCACTTCCACTGTTTTTTCTGTTCCGTGTGTCGGTCAGTCAGGTAGGTTCCTATGGAGAAGAACGGGTAAGAAACTCTATGGACACTCTTTTAAATCAACATATAGTTACAAAATATTGGTTACATCATTGCGATAATTCATCAGCGATCCTAATTAAAACCCTTTGATTAATGGAAGAAAAATTGGTAGTTTAATTTCATTTCTATCAGGGTCGGCGCAGACCTGGCGAAGCGCAGCACAGCGTGGTTTTCACTGCTTTCAAATATCGAGCTTGTACTTTAACATATAAAGTTGAAAATAGATAAACTTAATTTAGTCCGAGAGCGCATGAAAGCGGACAGGAGCGCGTCGGTGGTTATTTTGTTTTGACTTTATTTGTTGATATTTGCTTGGCAGTAAGACTTACTCTGCGCCAGGTTTGCGCCGGCCCTAAGCCGGCACCAGAGTAGCCCGCGAAATTCAAATTTTCTTGCGTTTTTTGCACTTTGTTGGTCAGTGTCAGGTTAATCAAAAAACTATTTTACAAAAAAAAACCGACTTCAATAAATAAAACTACAAAGTGAAAAATACCTTTAATTTCGGAAGTCGGTGTCTTTGGTTTTGTATTTTCGTGTTTTGCCACCGACTTCCGAAATTAAAGGTATTTTTCACTTTGTAGTGTATTTTTTTTTTGGAAGTCGTTTATTTTTTGTTAAAAAGTTTTTTGATTAACTTGACAATAACCAGCAAATTACAAAAAAAAAAAGAACATTTGAATTTCGTGGGTAACCTGGTGCTTGCCCCCTAAGGCCCACTTGCACCGCCAATCACTAATCACGTTTAGCGCTAAACGAGTTTTATACATCATTCTGTCTCTGTCATCTTCAAACATTTGACAGGACAGAATTATGTTGAAACTTGTTTAGCGCTAAACGTGTTTAGTGATTGGCGGTGAAAGTAGGCCTTAGTTTTAAGTATTTTTTGTGACAACTAGGACCCGGCTCCCCTTCAAAGACTCCTTTCTAGGTTATCAGCTATTACAGTTACATCTTTTATATTCGGTTTTACTTAACTTTTTAATGTTGTTGCTGTTTTCAATGTTTTTGTTGGTATATTTGCGTGTGCTTGCTGACATGTGGCAAATAATTCAAATAAATGTTTTGTAATGTTAATTACTTTGCATACTATTGTATAGAATCAAGTTCTTCTAACTTAACAGGCATATGTGCTGCTGGGTGTTTGTTGCGCTACTTCTTCTCCCCAGCTAAAGCACTAGGAAGTGGTGAAGGGGGGGCGATTCAGGGAATGGACTGTCTAATGTTATTTTGACGTTCATAAAGTACCGACTCTCAACCTAATTTGAATAAATGACTTTTGGTTGATTGACTTGCGGAGCCCCACAACACATCCACTAAGTACTCTATTAATTCAAGTTTTAATAAAATTAGTAATAATGAAATAATAAACAAATTCAAATAAGACCACAAACACGATATTATAGAATGATCTTATCACGGTGTTTCTAATGTACGTTATAAATGTATGTATATAATGTACGCTTATTGGTTTGTACTTACAAACCAATAAGCGAAAATATGAATAATAATGATAGCATGCATACATTTTTTTCTTAGTCATTGATACCAATTAGATATTTTAAGGTGCAAATCGAAATTAATTATAATTTAAATAAACCATGTCGACATCGGTGAAGGAAAACATAAATGAGGAAACTTGGACTTATGTTTATAAGTCTGAAATCGCCAATCAACCTCGGGAAAGCGTGGTGATCAATGGATCAGGCCTTTGCGAAACTTGAATTCTTATATTTTCACACAGCAGGTCCCAAATCGTGGGCGGAGCACCGTTGTGTCCTCGTGGTGGCGATCGAGGGCGGCGATCTCTCGCGTCCGGCCCTGGTCCAGGCCATGGTACGGAGCGAAAGGGAATGGGAAGCCGTCACCTCCCTCTGCGAAGCAGTAATGCTAGCGAAGGACGAGGCGGAGCGCGTGAGAGTGAGGCAATCGTTGCGCCCTCACGTCTCTAGTCGCCGCAGGAGGAGACACCCTGGGCGTCGGGAGTCGATTGCTGACTCCCGGCCACCGTAGGCGCGGGCTTGCGGACGGCGAGCAATGGGCAACTCGCCATCCGGTAAGGACCAGGCCCGGGTCGACGGCGCATCGTGTTCTACGCGCGCCTCAAAGAGATGTCAGCATCATTGACGGGGTCCGATAGGGCCGATGCCTGCCGGGGTCGCGGATTGTTCGAAAGAGTTACCGGAGCCCTGGCGCACAGGCAACTGAAGGAACACGGGTGGGTTTCAGTCAGTAAGAGTCTGACACGCCCTTCCGCTCCGCCCAGAGCGGGAGAGGTCATTTGATGATTTCCAACCGAAAAAAAAAGGTCCCAAATCGTTTTTGTTATTGGCTGATTGCCATTAACGCAAATTAATGGACATGTGCATACTCCCTATCCTCACATACGGCGCTCAAACCTGGTCTTTGACAATTCAGCAGAGGTTCAAGCTTGTGTTTTGCCAGCGAGTAATGGAGCGCAACATTCTTGGAGTCAAATTAACAATAAAATTAACACTACATACAAAGCTTGTAAAAATCCCTGCCAGGGTCTAGCAAAGTGGAAATAAAAATTAAATTGTTTTATTTTTCTCTCAATTGGCATCAGCGACTATTATGAAGGAAAAACGCAAAAGAACCCTTACCTGTTTTTTTCATTTACAGCTTTAATTTTATTCTTTTTAACCACAACCGAGCTGCTTGCACTACTACTGACAGTGAAGCGTGCATTTCTAGATAAAGACAGAAAATAAAAAGACACCAAAAAATAAAGAGAAAAAGCATGCTACTAGGCTTTAGGGTCGGCGCAAACCTGGCATTTTCAACTTTATTTCAACTCATGCAAGGATGATTATGGTGTGTTTCGCCAGGTCTTCGCCAGCCCTTAAAGTATTAATGAGACTAGCTGCGAGTTAAGAAAGTATCGATAAAAGTCGAAGAGAAGAAATAAATAGTAAAGCAAAGCTGATATCAGACGCTTCACTCGAGTGAACGTTAATTTTTGATTCGTTCCACGTTCACACGACAAAGGCAAAATTATATAGGAATGAACGTTCATCTGCTCTTTTCATTTCATTTTTGAATCATTCGGTAGGCGAGTGAAAGACGCGAATGACGAAATCCATCTTCGTTGGATCGATTTATTAATGAATTAATTTTTCACTTTTGATTCATTTTGTGTTCAGATGTTTAACTTCGAGTGAAAGATTGCGAATGAAATTGAATAAAAGTGAAGTGTCTCATATCGGCATAATGGCTGCAGTTTTCGAAGAAGTCTGTCATGGTTAACACTACTTAAGTAATAAGTTTTAAAACTAACTTACTTAATAAATATAATTTAAGCACAGTTTAAACACAGAAAAGCAAAGAAATAGCGTCTGCGATCGAAAAAACCCATTCTCCTTTATACTCTTAGTTATGTTTCAAAATACACTAAAATTAAATCTATTCGAGTAGCTTTGAAATTAATGATTCTTCTACGATTTTAATTAAACCCAAAAAAAGATATGCAAGCATAAAGATTTTTGCAAAGATTTAAATCCTGAGATTCGCACTACCACGACAAAAGATAGTCTCGTTTTTTTTTCGCTTTGACACCTCTGACACAATGACAAAGTGACTTGACTTGATTGACATGCGAACGCTATTTAATAATGCTAGTCGACGTTCGCAAAAACGTAAAAATATCGCGGCGGGATTTTCTACAATGGATTTTCAACGCTCGGTGTTAAACCGAGCATTGAGAATCCAACACAGTGCATCCCAGGGCGTCGAAAAAACATACTGTTAGATTTTCAACTCTCGGCGCTAAGCGCTAACCAGTGAGTTCAAGATCCAGTGCGCGAAATAATCCCGCCGCTATATTTTTACGTCCGTGCATACGTCGCCTTAGACCCACTTGTACCGCCAATCACTAAACACGTTTAGCGCTAAACGAGTTACAACATAATTCTGATTCTGTCAAATGTTTGAAGATGACAAAGACAAAATGATGTTTAAAACTCGTTTAGCGCTAATCGTGTTTAGTGAATGGCAGTGCAAGTGGGCCTTAGAGCTCACTTTTCTCAGTATGAACACTTTTTCGCGTGACTAAGTACGATGACGACAAATCTGCCGATTTAAATCTTTAATGTTACGCATAATATAGAATTTGCAAGCGTTTATTCCGATAGGAGAGAAATTTTATTTCGATTAAATAAGTTGGCTTTTGGCTTCTAAACTATATACATCAAGTATTAATATGGTAAGCCTAGACCTAGGCCGGATATAGGAAACGGGATATATCAAAATAAGGCCGGATACTGGAATGTTTTCGGATATTTGTCTATAAATTATGTTAATTTTGCTAACTATACGTTTTAGCTTGTATGCAATACCAGCTGTTGCGTAGTAGCGGTTTCGTCTGCGTGTACATTATTTGGCCTGTATGTAAGTTCTAAGCTAACCTAACCCATGGTCCTCTGGTCCATGGTCGGGATGCCGTAGCTTAGATACTGCGACCAACTTTGAGAAAAGGCCAGAACGTAAAAAAGAGGCACTATTATTTGAAAAAAGCGTACTTCATTAGCACAAAAAGTTTTAGGAGGCACAAAAAAAAGGCAAGTATCATTAGAAGCGCAAAAGTTTTGAAGAAACATTTATTAAAAAAGACTAATATCATAAGAAGGTTACTAAGTTTTTAGAGAAGGAATTAAATATTTCCCATTTTGTATTTCATAATTAATTAATTAATTCATTATTTTTCCATTTGTATTTAATTTAATTTATAATTTTGTTTTTAATTTTGATTTTAATTTTATAAGTTTGCAATTTTATTTTGTACTATGGATATACGTACTTATGGATATTTATCTGAAATAAATGATTTGATTTGATATTTTTTCTCATACAATTATCCAGGATGAAAAGTAGCCTATGTCTTTCTCCAAGTCCGAGGCTACCTATCAGTCAATAGACCGATCAGTTCAGCGGTTTAAGCGTGAAACGGTAACAGATATAGTTACTTTCGCATTTATGATATTAGTTTGGATGCTGTACTCACGCTTGCATAAGTATGTACACATGTTGATCATTTTTGAGGGCGGTAATTTTTACGTCCGTTACGGAAATCGGCTATGGATCGCTATGGAATCGATTTTGGATGTAAGTATAAGCAAATAACTGGCAAAGATTAGCAATTAAAATTAGGTAGGAACGATAAAAATAAAAATTGCACACATTTTTAAATCGCAATTTTTAAAGGCTTTTCGATTTACCCTTTAATAAACTAATAATACTCGATTGGGTACTAAGTTTCGTCTTCCAAAAACTATTTCCGACATTACGCTATGGCTTAAAAATGACAGCACTACACTGCATAAGACTTGAGCGACATAAAATTGAGTAGCGTTTGAGTATCCGGCCGTAAATCTGTGGTCGATTCTCATGTTAACTTACATTATTATTAATTATTTATTGTATATTTTATTTATCATTAATTATATGATTGAGTTTTGATATCTTAGTCAAACAATCAAAACCACTAACGTGAGATTTTTCATTATTACCCTTATTGCGTAACACGTTTGAAATGAATATCCTTCATTTTGGCAATACAACTAAATCCATTGCTTCATATCGGCTCAACTCAACAACAAAATTATCGCAATGAATAGTTGATGAATTGTCAAAATGAAACAAACTCTCATTCAAAGTAAGGTTCCGATCACAGAATTGTTTAAAGTCGCGTATTATTTGGAAACACAGTTGAGAAACAGTTGCGCAACATTGTTGCCCACTACTAGCAATATCATAAATGTAGTGCAACTTTTGACTATCATGTTTCCCGCAACACAAAAAAAATGTTGCTGAAACAATCTTTTCAAAACTGTGATACAGAAAAACAAAACATCTACAGCTTTCAAAAGAAAAGTATGTGCTTCGGGAATTATCGTCTATCTTCGGAAATACGAACACGTGATGCTAATATAGAGCTGCTACAACCATGCAAGTACTTGCCTATTTTGTATTACCATGTTTACAAAATTATTAATTAACACCTCAAAAAACTTTTTAACACTTTTGAGTGACAAATGACGATCTGAGACCGAAGTAGGTAGCCCGACAGAGATAAAACTTCATACAAAAGCGCAATGAAGCGATATTTAAAAGCATTGCCTCTGTGGGGTGTTACTCTGTGGCGCAACTTTCGTGCTAATCCGAAGACACGATGATTCCCGAAGCGCATATTTTCTTTGGATAGTTGTACTAAAGTTAATAAAACCTTCCAAATAGACTTACCTCCTTGTAATATCTAGATCGGGTTCTCGTTGCAAATTGTCATTTAGAGAAATATAATATATTATACAGATTATACTTATTATTAGTATAATTAACTGATTTCTTCGTGACCGATACCATCGTTTCACCACCATCGCTGACATCTGAAAAAAGAAACATAAATACAGCTTCTATTTCTTAAGGTCCGCGGAGATTACTTGAAGTGTCAAGCTGTATTACAGAATCTGTGGCTGTAATCTCAGGAACGACTTGACCGATTGAGATAAAACTTACCTCATTTTTTAAGTTAGAAAAGTCAGTTCAGCAGGCTTAGCAAAAGCACCGTCTTGTCGACGGAAGAATAGACAAAAATGACATTTCGTGAAGACAGTACGACGGTAGCAAAGTAGAAAGAGTCAACTGCACTTTTTACGAAAATCAGTAATTTATTCACGTTTAGCTTTTATTTTGCATATTTCTCGAAAATGGTGTGTCCTATCGCAAAAATAATGAAAATTTCGACCCCCTTTATATAACCCTTACACCCCTAAAACTCAAAATGTAGGTACATATTCCACATTTTCCATCCAAAAAGTGAACAATTCCTTTTTTTCATTCCATTTTTATACTTTGTGGCCGTCGAGAAAAAAGTTTTCTACTGTTTTTAGCATGGCGATAAAAAAATCAACCTTACCTCCTCCTCCTCCTTGTCTAATAGTATTCTGAAATAGTCTACATTAAAAAGGACCTAGACAACGATCGGCAAAAAAGACAGATTGTAGAAGGATTTTACGGTACGATGTCAAAAATGGAGAAACGAAATGTCACTTTGTATGGGAATAGCCGTGTCTATTCTTCGAAGAGATAGACAGCGTCATGCTAAGCCCGCAGGTGTTCTAAACCACACCGATATAAAATATGGAGACAACAATACGACAATAATACGACAATAATTTAAACTTTGATATTTAATGACGTTCCTAGTCTGCATACAAAATTTTCACCAAACCCTATCTAATGCCAATACTGTCAAAGTCAAAGTCAAATAAATAGGAAAGGTTAGGTTAGAACTGTGACCAACCGTTACATCCAAGTTGCTTCGCTATTTAATATTTTTAGGACCCCTAAGTAGGAATTATTTGAGGTTCACAAAAAGAGGCGCAATAATTATATCAGACCGTTAAAAAAAAAAAATGCCGCGCAAAATGGGAATTTATTAGAGGTTTGATTAAATACATGCCTATTTATAATACGAGTTAACGTGCAATTTACCTGTTTTCGAAAAAAACTGAAACATAACATCCTGTGAAACTTGCAATACAACAAAACCAGAACGACTTGTCAAATACTGTACTACGCATTACATAGTACATGATATACAGAGTGTTTTATTTATTTAATCGAACTCAATAAACAGGCACACTTGAATTGTCAAGGAGTCGGTCAGTCAGAAATATGAAGCAATAGAGAAGAATGGGCAAAAAAACTCCACGGACAGTCTTTTAAATTATATTGTTACAAAATATTAGTCATGTATGTATGTCGATTTTACAATAAATGTGAGAACGATATTTATTTGGGATCTCCAACAAAGGATACACGGATATAATAGAAATCAAAAGGCTCTTTTACGTGTGCTCCTTAAATTACATGTATGTATTCCACAGGATAAAAATCTACGTGATTGAAGTGAAACTTCTTAAAACATAAAGAATATGAGAGATTTGGTGTGAGAGACGAGAGATATTTTTCTTCTCTTTCATGTAACCAAATGTGCCTAAACGTGACGCGTTCTTGAAATATCACTCATATTCTCGTCCAATTATTATCGAATCGCCGCCGAAGTTTCACTTCAACAAAGATAGACAAAAAAAATGTTGAAATTAGAAAAACATTAATTTCAAGACTGAGCATTCATATTAGAAATGTTAAGTATAATAATAATTAAGTATTCCATATTTGTTAACTATTGAAGGGAAGAAACTTATTAAGTTCAAATACGAGTGACTTTTTTTTTTTGTATGGCATATTTTAGTTGACCGGAGAGCGGATTATCCCGTGGCTGCCTTAACCGGATTATCCTGTGGCTGCCTTAAGCGAACTCAAAGCCTCCAGCCAGGGGTGAATTTCTTATATTACTAAGCGACTGCACGTTAAGGGCAACCCCTGTGGGGTACGGACTTCAGCTTAGGTCGTCGTTGGGGGGAGGACAGCTAGATGGGACAGGCTGGATCGAAAATGGATAATTATTATTATCAAGGGAATTTAAAGCTGCAGGCTCAGCCACGGCGTGGGTTGCCACTTCATCGAGCAAGGGTCGGGGAGAAATACAAGTGACGCATAAGGCAGCTGTTAAATACGCATTCCCACGGTGTCTAGGCCAATCGATCGATAAGAAATTAGAACGACTAGATGTCTAACTTTTTTCTTTTTGCTCGGCTCCTAAGGGTCCTAGCGTGATGTTAAATAGCTTAAAGCCTTACTCGAGAATTGGGCTATTAAATGCATTTTTTTTTTTTTAATTCGACTGATAGTTCCAGAGATTACCCCCTACATACAAGCTTACAAATCAACAAGCAACTACCTCTATAAAATATTAGTATATATAATCGTTTTTGAGCAATTTTTTGTCATTCCATGGAAACATAACACACAACATCACGTCTGTAATCTCCTAAGGGTTAGGCAGAGGGTGTACCTATGATAGGACCCACATGCCAGTTACGTTTTAGTAAGGTAGGGGGCGAGTCTATTGCCATCAACCGGGCACAGATTCAGACTCGGGGCTGCTGCTAAGAAATTTCTATTGGAAAAACCCAATAACACTTTGCCCGACCTGGGAATGTAACCCAGTGCCTCATGCTCGGCTGTAGCGCTTGCGAAAACTACACCGACGAGGCAGTTTACTTCCAATACTTTTTTTTTTAAACTTATTCCGCTCTGGGTGAAGCGTGAGGGCGGGTCAGACTTTTACTGACTAAAACCCACCCCTGTTCCTTCAGTTGCCTGTGCCAGGGGCCACGATTACTCTTTCGAACAATCCGCGACCCTGCCTGGCATCGGCCCTAACGGACCTCGTCAATGTGTGCCGACATATTTTTGACCCAGGTCGATGGCGCGCGTGGAACACAACGCGCCATCGACCTGGGCCTGGTCCTTACCGGACGGCGAGCTGCCCATTGCTCACCGTCCGCAAGCCCGCGCCTGCGGTGGCCGGGAATCAGCTATTGATTCTCAACGCCCAGGGCGTCTCCTGCAGCGACTAGGACCGTGAGGGCGCAAAGATTGCTTCTCCCTCACGCGTTCCACATCCTCTTTCGCGATCATTACTGCTTCGCAGAAGGAGATAACGGCTTCCCATACACTCTCGCTCCATACCATGGCCTGGACCATGGCCGGACGCGAGAGATCGCCGCTGCCGATCGTCTCCCGCGAGTATTACCATTACTTAAAGTTTGTTCCAAATCAACACAGATAAAAATGATAAACAATTTACAACGTAGCTTGACATAAGAAATAGGTACCTATGTAATTAACAATACTTTCCCGGACGAGCTTTTTCGGAGATTTAGGGATACATATGGGCTGTCCTATAGTCCATTTAGAAAAACTCTTGTCATCATCGGTCTAGACTTATCCCAACATGTTGTGGTCGGCTTCCGGTCTAACCGGAGGTAGCCGAATACCAAAATTTTACATGGTGCTTCAGCCTATCTGTCCTCCACAATTCAGTTACTGGGTAATACGATATCACTTGGTAAGACTGGTTGTCAAATTTTCGGGGTTCTGACTACCCGTAACGACTGTCAAAGATCTACAAATGACAGCCGTCCGGGGCCAACGGTGTAAGGTGCTTTCCGAGGCAGGGAGGGCCTCGATTTGTAATGGATCCATCCGAGGAACGACCTCAGCGAGCGTAGGTTAATCTTCGATCAACCCGTGCGGCTGTTTTTACTAAGCCACGTGCCCCTCTAGAAACACTCTGTATAAAGTAATAAATAGTAAATATATTTTTGCTATCGGTAAGGTCAGTGGCAGTACATATGCTCGTAAACAAACACTCACACTATAAGTATTTTATTATTTGGAAAGAGCATTGTCTGGACTTGGCCATTTTTAATCGCAACGCGATACACAAAAAAATATTTACCAATATTTTAAATTCGATTTTAGTACATATCTGATGCAAATAACTTTGTACCAATTAGCAATGTACAAAAAAAAAAAAATTAGTATATGATTTGATGCGATACATGAACCGGCTTTGGATTTTGATTTCAGTGCTGTCAAACCAAAACTCCATAAAACAAATTCGAATTGATTTAAAATACAGTGCAATCTGTCCACCGTATTTGGCTTATTGTTATTTTTAATCTTATATTTTGAATGGTTTCTTAATATTATTATTTTTTACATTGTTCTCGCTTATAGAAGCAACAAGAATAAAGTACCCAGGTTTTTGTAATATCATGATTTAAAAAGAGTGTCCTTGGAGTTTCTTGCCCGTCCTTCTCCATAGAGATCTACGTTTTAGAATGGGCAACTAGCTTCAACTTTCTAACTAACTGACCGACTCTTTGACAATTCAAAAGTGCCTGTAAATGGTTTGAGTTTGAGTTTGAAATTTAACTTTCGAAATGTGGGCGTACTTTACAGCTCTGCCCTTCCCTTCTGGAAATACAGGCGTGATGTTATGTTCAAAGTACTGTGTCAATGGGCGTAAATGTTGAATGATATATGACAGACAGATTACAGCCGACACGGTAGTAACAGTAACACAATAATAATCAGAAAACCGACTCTAAAAAAAAATTGAGCGATAACCGAAACGATTATTGCGACCAAAGTGGTCAAGTGAAAAATACCACCATTTATTATTACGTAGCAATAGTGTTGCTGGTTCAAATGCTAGGCAAAACTACAAAGTGACGAGGACCTTAACACATTCAATTATACCACGAATATGTACTTAGACGGTATGTAAGGACGGTGTAATGTCAGGAACAGCTGTTTCTTTTTGTGAGTGGTTTTCATTCAACTTTTGTATAACTTCTAAGTACAGTCACCAAATGAGATAAGTAACCAAGGTCGTCGGATATAGTTAAAGTTTAGTAAGAAACCAATGGATGTTTTCGAATGAAATTTTAATTTGATAAATGACCTGTTTGTTTTCTATTAATTAAATTAAATTTTATTCGAAAACATTCATCGGTTTCTTACCAAACTTCAACTATATCGACGATCCTGGTTACTTATCACTTTTGGTGGCCGTACATATTCGTGGTATAATTTAATGTGTTAAGGTCCCCGTCACTTTGTATATTAAATAAAAATTTCGTTGGTGCTTACGCATTATTTGAGAACGGCTGGTCCGATTTCGCAAGTTTTTGTATTGAAATGTTTGTGATAATCCAAACTAGGTGTTTATGGACAGAAAATTTGAAATTTTCGGGAAAAACTTAAAATGCATTTTCTACGGGAATTTTGTAAGAATTATTGAAATTTGGACAGAACAACGTCTGTCAGATTTAAACCTTCAAACTACTGAACAACCGACATGTAACATTGCAATTGCACGATCCATCTGCAGAAGATTTCTCCAAGCAATTCTGACTATCGGTAACGGCCGTGTTCCTGTCGAAGAATCGAGAGGATTGATTTAATTTCCTCCGATTTTTTTGCAATTTCGTCTCATCGAAAGACGAGCTCATCAACAAAGTATTCCCGCATATCATTGCTAACCACAAAAATAACAAATGGTTGAGTGAGCGACCGATTTTGGCGGCTAAAAATAAAGATGTGGATGACTTAAACTTTATAATTCAGAATCAAATCGTTGGTACTCTGCATTCATTCAAATATATTGACTGTGTAACAAACGATGAAGATCCTTGTACAAATGCTTTGACTTTGAATTTCCATTGAGTATAAAAATACACTACTTTATTATACATAATTATAAGTTACTCCGTGCTTTGGACCTTCTATATCAAATACTCTGTGGCGCCATGCATTGCGTTATCGCCAACGCCTATTTTTAAACGTTTGCATTTTCATAATATTCTACAATGAGACACGTCACGCTAGAATATGATATGAAGGATTATTTGTAATTAATATTATGAAAACTTAGTTCTAATAGGGAATACAATCAATAAATTGATAATATACAACTGTTCATATGGTACCAAATCTTTCCAAATCATGGCTGTGAATTAATCGCCTCACAGTCACCCGATGATTAAAAGTATTTGAGTGTTGGTAAAGCTTAAGACGTGTGAAAAAACATACATATACCCACCGAACTTAAACATAACTTAAAATGTATATGTATATATTATTAAACCGCGATATCGCCAAAAAGTAGTGGAAAAATTCCTCAAAGAGCGCATGCGATTACGGACAATGAAGGACTCTGGACACCATATTGATAATAAAGCATACAAGTGTGAATTCTGAACTATTATTATGATAAAGTCTAACCCTCAACTCTTTAATAATAATAAATAATAATAAAAATCTTTATTTATACAAAAACCTTAGAAACTAGGATGCATGAATTACAGTGAATAAAGGTAATACAGATAGAGTAAACCCTGACTCCCAAACTAGGAGATCCTGTGACTTAGGAGTCAGTGTTCTGCTGTCACTATGATACCAAAAAACCTTTCACTAAGCAGTGTGTTATATCTGTACCTATACAAAATCATGGAAAAAAAACATAGGTTTGAAAGTACAATGACATTATTTCAAGAAAAAATAAACTAGGATTAAAGGAATTTATTAAACGAGTTACACACTCACATGTGTAATTGTTTGTGTGGACGTGAGGGTGAGTATGTGAGAGTGAGCGTGTGTATGAGGGAGTGTGAGTGTGCGTAAGGGTGTGTGTGGACGTGGGGGTGTGTCTTTCCACGACAATCTGACACTTTTCCGCGCAACAGACGTGACAATAGTCAACTTTGCTTGCACTCTGCAAAAACTGTTCTCATACGAAAAACTTGTTGTGTATGGCCCCGAAAATATACAACAAAATACCACACTCATAAAGAGCTACGACAACAATCAATTTAAAAATAAGATTCGAAATCTATTAACAGACAAGTGTTACTATATAAATAACTTTTTGACAGATACCTTTTGATATGCTTGAACTTTATATTATTGGAACGAAGTTCCTTATCGCACGGTATGGACTTGGCGGATGGGAGCCAGGCGAAAAAAAATGTAAGAATTTTCCGTCACGACGTTTGTTTGGTTGAACGCGCTAATCTTAGGAACTACTGGTTGGAATTGAAAAAATCTTTTTGTGTTGGATAGTCCATTTATCGAGGAAGGCTTTAGGCTATATAACATCACGCTACGACCAATAGGAGCGGAGCATAAATGAAAAATGTTGCAAAACCAGGAAAAAATGATTCCTTTTGAGAGCTTCTGTTGCATGCGCTGCGTAAACGGTTAAAGTTACGCAAAAATCATGTATGACGGAATTGTTCCCCTTAAAAAGTTCTAAAAAAAAAGTCCGCGACACCATATGTCTATCTTTTATGGTTGACTCAATATAACCCTTTTTATGGTAATCAAATTTGTTCTATAGATGTTCTAAAAAAAATAAAGGAACTTCGTTTTAACCGAGTGTTCTACGACACCCACGCATTTTTTTAATTTCTATATTATTATTATTCTCATAAAATGTAATAATGAGTGTTAGTGAACCAGTCTTTAGTGTTTGATGGTTATAAAAAAAATTGTAGGCCTCGTCAGGCAAAACATGTACTTTCGGACTATTTACCTAAATTT
Source organism: Griposia aprilina (assembly GCA_916610205.1). Lineage (NCBI taxonomy): Eukaryota > Metazoa > Arthropoda > Insecta > Lepidoptera > Noctuidae > Griposia > Griposia aprilina. The sequence goes on from OU744308.1 coordinate 14,875,892, forward strand.
AATATCGAGCATGCAAATTAAGTATCTTTTATATTTTTTTTTTATCTTTATCTATTTCATGATTCTTGGTAAATTTTATATTTTACTAGGTGACTAGACAGACGTTGTCCGGTCCAAATTTCAATAGTTCATACAAAAATCCCATAGAAAAAGAGGACGTTCAGTTTTACCCGAATTTGAAAATATTCCGGGAACCTTTTCAAAATTATCTTACTCTAAAAACCTTATTCAGACTATTACGAACATTTTAAGGCCCTGAAAAACGTAGGACACCGTAAAGCGCTCAGTTTTTTGTCGCAGTTAGGCGTATCGTTTCACATTACAAGCCAAACAAAAATTGAGCGTATTATCAAATGTTCAGAGAAAAGAATTATTCAAAAATATTTCTTAGAAGTCGGTTAATAAAATAGTACTTACCATGATAAAAAAATCGTAAAACGGAGCTCAAAAAAATGTCGTCGCATAATCTTAAGGGGCATGCGCAAAGGTAGCCCGCGAAATTCTAATTTTCTTAAGTTTTTTGCAATTTGCAGATCAGGTTGTATGGTGATCTAAATATGATTCGCGACCGTATCAAAGGCTTTACAGAATTATAATGATTAGAATCAGCAATACAACTCCATATGTTAGAATTGCCCTCCATTGTCATGATTTCATAAAATAAGTAGTCATTCAATGGGGTAATGTCAACTTATAGAGATGTATTGCTGACTCTAATGATTATAATTTTGTAAAGCCACATTTGTTACGGTCGCGAATCATATTTTAAGCAAAATACAACCTGACAGTGACCTGCAAATTGCAAAAAATAACGTAACAAAATTTGAATTTCGCGGGCTACCCTGAAGGTTCTGCCTTAAGCGTAAACTATTATATTTTACGTAATGATAATAAACGGAATTCAATCAACTAAAGAAATGCCTCAAAATATTCCACTGAGCCCTGCATTTATTTATTAATTTAATTAAAACTGCAAAATTTGTCTTCATTTGAGAATAAATATCTTTTAACATACGTATGATGCTCATCATGTCTGTGAAGTTTTGTCAAGCAATTAAAATATATAATATTTATAATTATTACCAAATTTCTATGTAAACAGCAATTTTCGGAGTGCCTCTCCGTGCAGTCCGAAACAAGACGAAGGCAAACCAGCTTTAGATCAGTCTGATCCCGCCTATCAGACGGCTGAAAAAATAAAAATAAATAGACTTTAATACCTCAACAACAAAAAAAAACCGTTTAGGTACGTACATCAAACCATTTCGAGTACTCACAAAAAAAAAATGTAGATTGTTACAAAGGAAAACTAACTACACTCCATAGAGTAGATAGATTGGGAACTACAGTCCATTCACAGTTACTTTACCTCTGAATTTGCATCACTGTCAAAATCACAGTGATCTTTATTCTCATTACAATAAGGTTCCCGTTGGGTTGCTGCTGTCAGAGGTAAAATAACTGTGAAAGGACTGTACACCTGTCAGATTTTTTTTATATGTTAATTTATGGCCTGGTTGCTAAGACCTTTTAGCCAAGACTTTAGTTCCTGTCAGTTATATTCAGTCCCTGTCACAGATAATTACATCTGACAGCAACCAAGCAACGACAATAAAGGCAAGTAAACACTGGCGCGACGCGACATCGTGAAAACAAAGGCACCGCTTGTCGCGCGACGAGCGGTGCCTTTGTTTCACGATGTCGCGTCGCGCCTGTTTGTGGGAGCCTTAAAGCTCAAAAATATAAATAAACCCACAATATTTTTGTCATATACATTGTAGATATCCTGCAAAAAGAAAATATAATCAAAGGCTCAAGGACATATCGCTCATTTGGAGAAACATCTACGTAAATGTAATTTTTCCCAAAGATGAGTTGTTGTGCTCGAACAAATTTTCAGACGAGCAGAGTGAAATATTTAATACGTATTAGGATTTATAAACATTTCAGAACTAGACTTTACCGTCTCGTTCTGAAATGTTGAACCCCATTACAAAAAAAAATATCCAATTTAAATCACTCTCCTGTTTTAATTGAAAAGCACTAGTTACGTCGTTGTTTCTCAAAATGAGCGATATGGTAAGTATAAAGTGAAATAAATTGCCAATAAATCAATAATATTTCCTTTATGAACGATGATGCCCGAATCCACGTGTTTTTCGAGCAGATAACTCTACGTTCGGCCGGGTATCCAACTATCGGCTTACAGGATGGCGGAATATTCGTAATCCGGCAAAAAAGATAAACACACTTACGTTTCTTGGTATTCAGCTATTTTGTTAAATAAAACTCTTTTACAACTAGACAGTTAATAAATCACAGCTTCGGTACGACCAGGGCATAACTGCCAGTGATTTAAAAAGTCTCCTATAACCAGAGGAACAAATACCCATATCAGTATCAGCTTAATGCCGCCAGAGGGAAACAGTGCCTTTGTTATATTGGTGCATTTTGTGACTATCTTGACAGGACAAGATCTTAAAATGACTCCTTTAAAATCACTAAAAGTGCAGTTATGCTCTTGTCTTACCGAAGGTGCGAAATGTGGATGGTTACAGGAGCAGAACAATCCATACATTGTTTCTTGCATCTTCCTAGAAACAATGTAAAGACTGCGTGAAAGATGATATGGCTAGAAAGGGGGCGACTTCAATATGTGAATTATTATCAATCAATAAGGGGGATTGAAATATATCTATAACGGGGGGAAGTCACTATGTTGCTCCATCCCCAAATAAATTGAGATAAGGGTGCGAGGATAATGAACAAGACAGTTTATTGTTAAAGCTGATGTCAGACGCTTTAGTTGTTGTGCATCTCTCAATAGAACCGAAACGTCTGAACACAAATTGAATCAAATTTGAAAATTTTCATTCACATTATTTGTGAACCAATTCTATGTTGGATTCCAGCACTCGCCTACCGAATGATCGAAAAATTGAATTAAAGGAGCAGATGAATGTCCATTCCTATTAAATTTTTTCAGAAGGTTTTGTGTGATGTAAACATGAAGTCAAACAAATATGAACCATCACTCGAGTGAACCATTCACTAAGTGGAGGGTATGATATTGGCTCCAGTAACAGTAACTTTATTTTACGTAAAAAAATATTATTGATTCTTGAATTTATGCATTGAGATTATTTGATTTGTAGGATAATTGAACTTGAGAACTGTTATACAGAGACCCATTTGCTCAACTCAGCCACTATTCCAATAAAGCCAACAAATTATGTCTAAATATATCAAATATTCAGTGGAATTCATAAAATTTTGATGTTTTTAATGGGATACCTAGAGGTATTAAAATAGTCACTGTGCTTGCCATTTTTTAAGTTTTTTTATATTATTTGCATGGCCTTGTGGCTTATATTACACTAGCTTCTGCCTGCGGCTTTGCCCGCATGGATGTTGGAAATTATCCCACGGGAACATGTTACTGTGACAAAAAGTAGACTATGAAAATTTGGCAAGGATGGTATCCTGAGGAAAGCCCCAAGATGCCATTGATTTCCTTGTTAAATTTTATCAAAATCCGTTCATTGGTTTTAGGCATGAAATGGTAACATACAGACAGATTTACAGTGACGGGCACAAATTTTCAGTACTCAATTTAAAAGTGGGGATCTATTTGGTACAATTTTGTCGAATTTATAATATTACCATGGATTCAGGGAGGTAGGTTCCCCTGACAAGCTACATAGCAAAGAACTTTAACACTTCACTAGGCTTGTCTTTATCATATAAGTGCCCAAATAAAAGGAAGTTAGGCTCTTGGTTAATTAAAAATAGAATGATGACAAGTTTAAAAAGAAAAAAAAAACTTACCAAATGTTAATTATTGGAAACTAACCGAAAATTTATTAAAACTCTTTTTATTCAACTAAAATATCGTACAAAACATTACTTTTATATGAAATAAGGTAAAAAAATATGGACTTATGGATTTTTTCCTTAAAAAATGAGGAAGTTAACAATATTCAATGTTGCTGAGGTTAATTTCCCTAAAGGCAAATTAATCTGATAGCTATTAGTACGTACATTATTTTGTTACAAACTTTTTTAATATTTACATTATATCTAATGTAAACAATATTTTTTCACTCACCCGGTTAAGGAAAATATGAACACTGGCTACTTAAACACTCGGCGTTGATTACACAATGAGATTTACTATTATTCGCAATGTATGTAAATTTTTACGACGGATGTTTTAAAGCTAAACTAGTAATAAACACAAGCCCGCATGCATTCGAGACAGAATAATTACCGAATTACCGATAAGAAAATGCGTGTGTAGATGTAGAAAACAATTCAATCTTCCTTTTTGACAACACTTTGAAAGCTAAGCTTTGACATGTGATTTATAGAGTGTATTTAGGAAGACAGCTACACATGCTACAAAACGTTAGTTTTTGTGTTGATTGCAAATAACAACATAAAGAATAAACAAAATGTAATTTACATATAATTATTTCCGAGATATTTGTACTTGTTATTAGGTTTTTTTTTATCGTTTTAAACTAAAACTGATATTTAATATGAAAAAGCGCCATCTATATTCTCATACTGATAACAATCTCAAGATTACAAAAGTTTTACTTTTTGGCATTCTAATTAATTTGTTTTAACATAACATTTTCAAAGCGAAAAGGAAACTGTATTCAAACCAAGCCCAGCTATTATCTAATATGCAATGAACAATAAGCAGCTAATTACGACGTGAAAAATTGACGCAAAATCACGACATAGATTAGGTTCAATTAACATAATTATATTAATATTGCGTCTGTATTCTCCGAAGGGGAAGGGGGAGTAGGTAGGCCTCTGTCTTCCTACCCTAAAGGTCCTATAACATAGAACCTTTTTTAACCTATGGTACAGTGCTGTGTACTACTGTACATCCTCATAGCTTCTCAAATAATGGGCTACATTCCGAATTACGCCATAATCGCTCACAGCGCTCACGTAAATATTTGCGTTCCTATTTAAATATCACGATTATGAAAGCTGAGAGCTGTCAACAATTTGGAACGCTCGTGAACTCGCTCACAGTGCTCGCTCAACGTGAAATCCAATCAAGCTCAATCCCAAACCTTGCACAAAAAAGAAAGACCGAATGGGTTATTTTTTTTTGAAAATGGAAGTTCTACGCATTGGCATTTCTGTTTTGTTGGTTCAGGTATGAGACCAAAGAAGATGCGACTCAAAACAACTCAACAGCATAACGGAAACTGTCATTTTTGACAGCGCTCACGATGATAGAAATCTAATGCATGGTCGGCGTTATCGCAAGATGGCGCATGTTATGACGTCATCTATGACGATTCACGGGACATTGTAATCGCGCTCACGCTAATTCGGAACGGGTGTAAGCACGCTCAAATCGATTAAAGTGCAAATCCAAACGCACCCAAAGTTTTCCTACCTACTACCTTAGTGGGGATGAGCCGCAAACATATTGACATTTTTCATCAACCTGTCACGCACAACACAAAAAGTACCGGGCTGCTACTGAGAAATTCTTCGTGGAAAAAGCCAATAACACTTTTTCCGACCTGACAGAGACGACACTACAACTCAGATTCTTTCACAGATTACTTAATTTATACAACGTTACAAGGTTCTATTGGCGCGTGGCCAAAATCGGAACTAACGCCGCCATCTTGTTTTTACAATACCTATAAGTTCTGTGCAGTGGCGTAGCGTGCCATCTCGGCGCCCGGGGCGGGAGACCCATTTTGCCGCCCCCATTCTATACTTAATTAAAATTAAATTTCGAGACATCATTTCACAGGTAATGAGATATCTTTTCTTGAAGGTAAAATAGCATTAGCGGTTTCACAAACGGATTCTGCGGGCCTTACGACCAGCGAAGTCAGAAATAACTTTGTCAGAATCAAGATGACTATATTTGGAACCGAAATTCCCAGATTCAGTTTTTGAATGAACTGGAGGAGCTCCAGTGGTCCTTTGCCCCTTATATCTTCCTCTGATTCAGAACTGGTGACAAACTGTTGGAGAGTTGGGTTTCGCGAGTCGCGCGATAGTAACGGAATGCACCCTTACGGCCTTACTCCTTACTCACCGTTTACGAATTCACGGAAATCAGCCGAGAGCATCAACGATGAATCACAGGCAGGGTGGGAAATTTCAAATTTACGTCATTGTTGTTTGTTTATTTGTCAAACGTTCTGTCATGAAACATGATCTCTACTCTACTCGCTTCACCGGAGACATTTTGCCTTCGCCCAGGGCTGCCGCCCCCTCCGCCCCACCCACGGTACGCCACTGGTTCTGTGATATTTTCACAAATGTTTACCAACAACGACCCCTTTTTTGTTTTTTTTTTGTTTGGGATATCATCAAATGACCTCTCCCGCTTTGGGCGGAGCGGAAGGGCGTGTCAGACTCTTACTGACTAAAACCCACCCGTGTTCCTTCAGTTGCCTATGCGCCAGGGCCACGGTAACTCTTTCGAACAATCCCCGACCCCGGCAGGCATCGGCCCTATCGGACCCCGTCAATGATGCTGACATCTCTTTTAGGCGCGCGTGGAACACGATGCGTCGTCGACCCGGGCCTGGTCCTTACCGTACGGCGAGCTGCCCATTGCTCGCCGTCCACAAGCCCGCGCCTACGGTGGCCGGAATTCGGCAATCGACTCCCGACGCCCAGGGTGTTTCTTTCTACGGCGACTAGGGGCGTGAGGGCGCAACGATTGTCTCACCCTCACGCGCTCCGTCTCCTCCTTCGCGAGCATTACTGCTCCGCAGACGGAGGTGACGGCTACCCATTCCCTCTCGCTCCGTACCATGGCCTGGAGCAGGGCCGGACGTGAGAGATCGCTGCCACGAGGACACGGCGGTGCTCCGCCTAAGCCGGGCAGACCTCCACCGTGTGCTCCGGTCGATCCACACCATGATAACAGCCGGGCGTTTCCAACAACGCCCCCTGTCAATGTCACTAAGGCGCCAAAAGATCCCTGTAGCTCTACCTTGGGCACCGTCTCATTTAAGACTCTTAAAACAGACGCGACAGGCGACACGAATTGCACGGGACACGCGACACGAATCGCACGCGACACAAAGTTACCGCCTGTCGCGTGACGAGCGTTGCCTTTGTGTCGCGTGTAGCGCTTGTTTGTAGGAGCCTTTAAACTGTAGGCCTGTAGTAGGAGTAGGTACTATCAATGGTCGATTTGCTCGGATGTGAGTTGAGTAGGTATAATTAATGACACATATTTTCTCAATTCCTTACAATTGAGTAAATATGTGGCATAAATTATCCCCACAATGGTGCCGATTCTCTTGTACACCGAACTAAACTAACTAAACTATCACTAAAATTCCTTACTTTTGGCTATGAGAATCTTAGAGCTATTCTGCAATAAAATATCTCTAAATTTAAAAATCATTTTGACGCAACTAAAATTTAATTTGACAATCGCGACTCCATTTGGTACCTACTTGTTTACCCTACCACGTGATTTTTTTTTAGAGCCGGAGGCGCGCATGGGTGCCAGCCTCGGCGTGTTTTATATGGAATGTTTCACTTTTTGTACGGAAAATATAAAAAAAAAAAATACCTTCGTGTAGGGTTATATGGGTTTAAGGGTTTCATAAAGGGGGTCGAAATTTTCGTTATTTTTGCGATAGGACACACCATTTTCGAGATATAAGCAAAATTTAAAAAAAAATACAGTACTGTTTTTGCCCCTGAAGTCAAGGTGTTGTGGTGAATCTTAGTTCAAGACAACTAATTTTATTCCACACCTTTTTAATCGCGATTAAAAATAGCCAGATTTAATTAAGGCAACCAAAATTTTAGGTTAAAAACGTCAAATTCAGAATAGCAAAATTGCCATTTTCACTAAACTAATTATTCAGTACCATCTTAGTGCTGTCAAACTAATATGTAGTTAAGTTGTGTCACTTTAGTCTATTTCAGAATGAGAAATCGTCTTTTGACAGGACTAAACAAAATTTTAGTGATTTTTAGTCTAGTTTAGAGATTTTTGTGACAAGAGAATCGGCACCATTGTCATCCTCATTATTTTGTTAGCCCTTTAAGTAAGGCTTCGTACCCAAAAAGTGCCAACGGGACCCTATTACAAGGTTCCGCCGTCCGTCCGTCTGTCACAGAGCTGTTTGAATATAATAGGTAGACACTTGAAATTTTCACAAAGTGTGGTACTACTAGACCCGCTTTAACAAAAAATAATAAAGATACCGATTTAATTTTAAATATTGTACGTTGGTACGGAACCCGTCGTATGCGAATCTGACTCGCAATTGGCCGCTTAATATTGTATAATAAACTTTAAAAAATGTTTATAAATAAAAGTTTGTAAACTATTTTTCGGTTCATATTATGTCGAGGTTTGTCGTTTCCCGCCAGAATGGCATTGATAAGTTTCAAACATTACCTTGTTGTTGTCGATATTAATAATGGTAGTACAGTCAATCGCACATCAGTACAAAGTATCACTCTGGAGCAAAAACCGTCTTTACTGCAACGTGATAAACGCGCTATTAATGTCAAATATAGTTACAATGGACGTGCGGTTCACTGTACTTTCCCGAACGAAATTCACCAGGGATCTGCTTATATTCCGCACATCTAAACTAATATTATAAAGAGAAAGGATTTGATTTGACGGCCCACTCCCTCTCTGTGAGAGGGGGTGGGCCGTAATCCACCACGCGGGCCCAGTGTGGGTTGATAAATGTCACTTGTTTTCGAATTTTTAGTTCCAAGACATGTCGGTTTCCTCACGATGTTTTCCTTCACCGTTTCGAGAACAGTGGTGATGAAATAATTTACATAAATAAAAGCGCCTGTCAGGGTTCAAACCTACGACCTACGTTACCACTGGCCCACCACTGCTTCCAATACTTACTTATCACTATCATATTCTGTCTTTATTTTGCATAGAACTCACGAAAATCCTATGCGCCTACAAGTTATTTTAGAGCAAAATGTTTTGTTGATGGAAAATAAAGACAAAAAAAAATATGTAGGCGTTTTGCAATGTTTTAATTTTATGGTGTAATAAATAACTACAGTGTGATTATAGTATTTGGCATTATAAAACACTACTGACTGCGCCATTTTTCAATAAAGAATTGACGATAGAGTGGTTGTGTTCTTCTGAATTTTCGAAGGGCAGCCGAGAGGAATCGGGCAATTAGCACGCCTCGGGCCTGGTAAGTGCTGAATTGCTGATACACACGAGCGACACGCGTCAACGGCAGAGACAGGCTGCAGTTGCCTCTACCGTTGACGCTTGTCGCTCGTGTGTATGCACACTTTTTTTTTTTTAAGTTTTATTTTTTTCCTGATTGGCAGCTCGTAGTTTTGACCACTAAGGTCTTGGCTACTTAACCGGGCAAGCCTGTGGGTGCCTTAAGCTACTAACTTAAAGCCTCCAGCCAGGGGCGAAAATTCTAAAAACTAGGTGACCGCACGCTAAGGGCACCCCCTGTGGGGTACGAACCTCGGCTTAGGGCGTCACTGAGGGGAGGGCAGCAAGATGGGACAGGCTGGATCGAGATTATATTATTATTAACAGGGGAATTTAAAACTACAGGCTCAGATACGGCGCGGGCTGGCGCGTCGTCGAGCAAGGGTCGGGGGGGGATGCACACTAAAAGTAACCCCTGCCTCATATTTGTCTCATTTTGTAGTACCCACCCTTGCTTCGCACGGTTTTTACAACTTGACAAAACATCGTGATTTCATTATTATATTATGTAATGTATTGTACATTCGCCAGCACATCAAGTTACCACAAACTGTCAGATTTTCTCATTCGATTGTGAACTTAACCGACAACATTTTAAGGGTTAAAATCCTGCTGGCGACTGTACCTAAATGATGATGAAAACCGTATAAAAATCCGTTCCGAAGTTAGAAGGAAAACGCGGTCTGTGTGACCGCGTTGTTCTTCTAAAACTTCAAAACTAAACAGACGAATTTATAACACGTACCTATAGTAGTCCTTTAAGTTCTGAGTTGAGCTGCACGATTACTGACAAATGCGTGCACTGACTGGACAGGTCCACTCAATCTGTGTGGTTTTTCCTCAAAAGACCATTTCAGACACGAATCTACATAGTCTTCACATGATTTGACCAAGATTATGTGTGGACTTTAAAAGAGACTGTGACCTCTTAGTTTGTTTCGGGCTCATCTAGATTAAAAAAAATATGATTGACATGTTAGAGTGTTTGTACAAACCTATTTACAGAAATAAAATCGTTTATCATTTACGTTAGATTCGGGAATTAGCTAGTCAAAATACTCAGATAATCATAGCATTATGTTTTCCGTTGTACCTTCCGCGTCCGATACTGATTATATAATTTTCCACAATAGGTCGAGAGGTCTGAACACAAACAATGTCACGGCCCAGTGGCCTTAGCTACGATAATGGCGTCAGTATGTTTGAACATTCGCTATGACATAACGTGTGTGCCGAGCCTTTGATTACACAACAATGTTTTACGTAAGTTATTTAATTCTTTTGTTTTTGCTTACGACTTCTTGGTAGTGGTCTTTTTTACGACCTGGCACGACAGTGTGTTTAATATCGTTGGCCCAAAACTTCGCCATTTTCACGGCGTTCGTCGGTGGCAGAGGTCACTTTGGCTGCATTTTTTGAAGCACAAAGGGCCGGATAAAAGGTTGTTTGTAAAACAGCTCCTCATCCACACCCTGCTGCTGGATCGTCGAGGTAGACTTTACGAGTTTGTAGTTACATCTTCCCACTCGGGTTCGGAGGTGGCGTTATTTTTATTTATTATTGGAACAGTAACACATTCACATAATAGAAAAGATTAGTTAAAAAACTGTGTTGCAGCCACTGGCGTACCTCCGAGAGGGGGGGCGAGACATATTCGCCCCCCCCCTCCCAAATAAATTTCCAAATAAATTGAACAATTTTTTTCACTCGAGTTTTTCAATAAATAATTTAAGTATTGTGAAACCAAGTTGATCCTTTCAGCATTTAACAAACATGTATAATTAATATAATCACAAACGAGATTTATATGAAATCAAAAAAATATTTCGAATAGTTTTTTGTCATATTTAACAACAATATAATCATTTTTGTACAAAGTACTATAGGTAAAAGTAAAACAGCGAAAAAAAAATTTATCCGGCCCTATTTCTATTGTAACTTTGAAGTGTACAAATAAATGTCTTGTGTGCAATAAGCTAATTAATTTTAATATAGGTACTTGACGTCAGGTAAGTAATCGTTGTCCGCTAACTCGGAAACTTCAGCCCCATTGACATGATGCAATTTTTTTTACCTGTGGCTTACAATAAAATTGAAGTACCTAACAAGTTGTATCGTTTAACTTCATACAATATTTAGACGGTGCAATTTTTATTGTTTTTTTTAGCGATACAATTGTTTATTTAAGACATAAAATGAAATAGATAGGTAAACATACATAAAAAACAACTAATACTTAGTTCATTAATAAAAATATCTATAAAATAATAATAACCTAACTTACCTACATAAAAGTATTAGCAAACGGGGAAGAGAAAGAATCTTATTGCATCAAAAAAAATGTCCACATCGTTGTCAACAGGATCAGTGCCCAAAAGGCTGGCAGCATTGCCACGTTGTATGGCAATGCTGATTCTTTGGCCGAAAAATAGGCCAGCCGTCTGGTCACGTGAAGACTCGACCAGCCGCTTGGCAATGTCTCGAAAAACCAAGAGGGCACTCGGCCCTAGCGTTTCAACCCCAAACGGCTCGAACATAATTATAAGTTCCAATAAGATTGGAGTATTTGCGCCGTTTGAGGTTTTCCACACCTGCAACAGCCACACCAGCACAGCCCGCCCTGCTATGAAGATGGGATGGCGCAAGGTTGTATCCCACACCAAAGGCCGACCTAACTTCCATTCCAAGGCATTATGATCATTCTGTCTGGTCTCTTCCCATCGTCGCGTGCCAAGCCATTGGGTTCTAGAACAGCTGGCACACCGACGGTGACAAGAGCACGACACATGATGTCAGTGATGCTGGCGTGCTGTTCTATCCGGCTTGCGCTCCTGCATGATAGGCCGTGGTGTTCGAGGCATTCTAAAATATTGCGTCAAAAAATTCGTCCTCATCGCTGTCGATTGGTAATGTACACAAGAGACGGGCAGGATTGCCACGTTATATGGCAATGCTTAGCCTCTGGCCAAGGTAAAAGTTAGCCCTTGGGTCACGGGAAGTGTCAATTTACCGGTGGTATGACACATTTACAGTCTGTCAGTGCGATAATTCTAGTAACTAATAAAGATCAAATTCGCCAAACACATATTCGGGTAAATCCTTCAAACGTCAGATAACGTCCGGCCACCGTAGGCGTGGGCCTGCGGACGGCGAGCAATGGGCAGCTCACCGTCCGGTAAGGACCAGGCCCGGGTCGACGGCGCGTCGTGTTCCACACGCGCCTCAAAGAGATGTCAGCATCATTGACGGGGTCCGATAGGGCCGATGCCTGCCGGGGTCGCGGATTGTTCGAAAGAGTTACCGTGGTCCTGGCGCAGGCAACTGAAGGAACACGGGTGGGTTTTAGGCAGTAAGATTCTGATACGCCCTTCCGCTACGCCCAGAGCGGGAGAGGTCACTTGATGATTTACCAACCAAAAAAAGGATAATGATATTTGACGTTTGAAAGATTTACCCATTCGTTTGTATGAAACTGACAGGTGTCAAGAACGCGTTCTCTCGACGGCCGGAGTATAATTAAGTCTATAGGGACGGACTTTATTGCAACTGTCATGGGGCTGTAGCAATAATTATGTACCTACTGAAGTTTTCTTTTCAACGCAGTGCATAACGCCGAGTTGAAAATCCAACAGAGTATTTTTTCACGCGCTGGCTTGTAGGTACTCATTTGGATTCATAATGCTCGGCCCAACATCTAGAGTTGAAAATACAGAGCGCAATAAAAAATTGTCTGTGGGAACCGGGGCTTACTTGAAATGGCGTTTTGAGTATTCGGGGGTTAATTTATGTATTAATAAACTTTGTAGTTCAATTATATAAATCATTCCTACAATCGCGAATCGCATCTTGATCAACATACGACGTAAAACAGAGCTGCCATTTACATAAAAACAAAGAAAATTTGAATTTGGCGGGCTACAATACAACTGAGGATTTACATTAAACGTCAGACAAACAGGCAGACAATATGAATAATTTTGAAGCCTATTGCTAATCCATTGCTTCATATGTTCGAAAAATGTGTCTGCTCAACACCGTTAATAACGCAATGAATATTGTTGAACTGTCAAAATGAAACTGTTACTACTGTTAGTGTATTACGTAAATTTTACCCCGCTGGTTTCTTTTTCCAGGACGGGCTGTTATTAGGTTTTTGCATCAGGAATTTCTCAGTAGCAGTCCGGAGTCTGGATTTGTGCCTGGTTGGTGGCAATAGGCTCGCCCCCTATTAAATTGGACCATTGGAGGATACGGGGGGGGTCTATGGAGGCCATGCCCTCTCCCTCCCCCCCAAAAGACCCAGGAATTCCATACTTTCGACTCAACTTTTCGATACAATTCAGCCGAAAGGTCATTCTGCACTCTACGCCGCTTAAAAACATGGCAGCGTACGCGGACAGGGGAAGAGCGGCTTTCCGGACTTACACTTCTACACATCCACAGGGATGTTCCAGTTGATATCGATAAAATTATAGATAGGTTTGCCAAAAGCGGCACAAGGTGCTTTAGGAGGCTTACAAGAGCTAAAGCGCGGTCACTGTCGGATTACATAGAAAAGAAAGATATGCGCGATGACACAACCCTGGTAATTTATTGCAAAATATGAAGCAATTATGGATTTGCAAAAAATCTATTCATTGGACTAAAAAATTAAAACACTATTACGTTAGTATGTTACTTGTAGAATAATCTGACAAAAAAACTGAATGTTTGCATTTATATTAGTACGGTTTTTAATCGTTAAAATATTTTTTTAAAGGTATCTTCGTGATTTTTTTCTATCATATGAAGTTAACTGTATTATGTTTTCAACACACTATCAAGAATATCATATATTTTTCTGATGTTGGTTACGGCAGTGGATCATATATATTTAGGCAATATAAATTTGCGTTTAGGTCATGTAGTCCCCTTAACTTTATTTTCTAAAAATTCAAGCTAATAAAAACGAAATTTTTTGTTTACTTGTGATTTTAAGCCTAGCTCGGAACCTTGTCAGAATGACCCCCCAAAATGAAATCCTGGATCCGCCCCTGCATGGGACTTAATTATAATTGGTGAAATGAGGGTGTACTATAGGCTCGGTTTTTTATTCATGTGCACCTCTGCCGAACCCTTCGGGGAATACCGGCGTGATGTTATGTGCATGTTAAGTTACTTAGTTTATAATGGTACTAAATAGGTATAACCATTCATGGCCTTTTCAATGATAATGAACGTACGGTCACCAAAAGTGATAAGTAACCAGGGTCGTCGGATATAGTTAAATTTTATTAAGAAACCCCTAGATTTTTTGGAATAAATTTTAATTTTATTAATAGAAAATAAACGGTTCATACATCAAATTTAATTTTATTCGAAAATATCCATCGGTTTCTTATTAAAACTTACCTATATCCGACGACCCTGATTACTTATCTGTTTTGGTGACTGTATTTATATAAAGCTATTGTTCGGTATTTGAGTCACATCACGCATCACTAAATGAACTGAATCCTACGTTCATTGTGCGTAAGTACTAAGTACTGTAGGAGTGGAATTTAATGTCGGAGCCTGCTAGCCGATAGCAACTGATCTAGCCTAGGGCTCCTGTTCCACCGATGACCAGGAAGCGACTAGCTATCAACGATTTTGTCGCTGCAGTCGGTCTACTCTATAAGCACGAAATCCGTAGTTGGGCCGAACTTACGGGCGTTTAATACTCCGTATCACCTACGTACCTAAGATTACTTCGACCCCGAACTGTTTATGAATGAATGACAACAAGGTTTGACAGTTGTCCTTACTCCCGATGTGTTATTGCCCATTCGAAAAAGGTTATATATCGGGAGGAGGGTTCTTACAGATGCTACGAATTACTTTCGGACGTGCCCGTATTTTCGCAGACGGACTTAAAGAGTAGGCCTCCAGAAACGCACAAAAGATTGTTAGTACAGTGTAATTAAATGAGATACCTACATAATGTTAATAATTGATCTCTGACTGTTCACACCGCACCGCGTCGGCGAATAGGAAATCTTTTGTTGCAGCGACAAGAGCAGCTATCAAAGAGAGTACTAGCTCAGCGACGCTTGGAACACTTGACGCTTGGTACCGTCGCCAGCACATCAAGTTGCTACAAACTGTCAGATTTTCTCATTCGATTGAAAACTTAACCATCAACATTTTAAGGTATAAAATCGTTTGGAGAAAGACAGTTTCGTGTATCTTGACCTGGTGGCGACTGTACAATATTCGCATACCAGCGAGTAATGACTCGTTGCCGGTCGCCGTCGTGCATTCGATGCTCGTTGCTCGCCCATAGTGTTACTTTATCTCAGGATTTGTCCTGAGATCTCAGGATTTTTATGCTCCTGACAGGATTGCGGCCGGATTGAGGGAAATCTCGGGAATCTCAGGATTTTGCGATTTTTTTATAAAATAAAGTAGCTATATTTAACTAGATTTTTCAATATTTTTTTATGGGTAAGTTACAATAAACAAAAAGAAAACACAAATCAGTAATCAACGTAGTTAACATCAACATAGTATTTTATTAAATATACTTAATCTAAAGAAAAAAATACCATGTGAAAAAAAATGCTTCGTCATTAATTACGCTCGCGCCAAAACCTCAGGACTTTTCTATAGAGATCAGGCTTTATGTCAGGACTATTCAATTTTCTCTATGGTAACCCTGCTTGCCCATTCGTCTATAGTTGCTAGCTCTACTACTCGCTACTCGCCGGGCGGCGGTGGGACAGGTGCTTAGGATAGGTACCTATCCGATACGTTGTTCTAGTGTCTTAGACTTTCAAATAGTGCTATTTCTCAGCGTAATTTGATTAATTAAATGACTTTTGATTTGAGTAGTTGCAAGAGTTACTGGTAAGCGTGACATCATGGTTTCGACCCCAGAGGGCCTAGATAAATGGTATTCGCTTCCAAGCGATTCCATTTCTACAATCGCTATCGCTTTCGCTAGTGTTTCCATCATACGAATCGAAAACTAGCGAAACGCTTGTCAAAAAGTGCCACTTGGCTACGCATCTTTAAGGAAGTAATCGTTCGACGCTGTTGATTCGTTTCTTAAAATCAAATGTTGTTAGCATTGTCTAGTTAATTTCTATTCGTTAACCTATGATCACGTGATATTTCGATAGCTTATGTCAAACCCATACATTTTTTTAGCATCATCGCTCTTCGAATATTACTTTGTCTAGGCCCTCAGAGGGCCTAGACAAATGGCATTCACTTTGGGGGCGATTCTATTTCTACAATCGTTATCGCTTTCGCTAATGTTTCCATCATACGAATCGAAAACTAGCGATAACGCTTGTCAAAAAGTGCCACTTGGCTACGCATCTCTATGGAAGTAATCGTTCGACGCTGTCGATTCGTTTTATAGAATCGAATGGTGCTATCATTGTATAGCTAATTTCTATTCGTTGACCTATGATCACGTGATATTTCGATAGCCTATGTCAACCCCATACATTTTAACTTTTCTACTAGCGTCATCGCTAATCGAATATTACTTTGTCTAGGCCCTCAGGTCGGAGAAAATGTTTAGTCGATAGCGTCTAGTCACTTCCTTTTAGGCAGTGGGACAGGTGCATAGAGTGAATAAGTCACTTCAGAGAAGTGCACACCGTCGTTGACCATGCTACCAGTTAAGATGGTGATCAAACGCAAGCCTATCAACTGGGAAGCTAAATACGGGCGCGGATCTAGGTTTTTGCTCCAGGGGAGGGGGCAAATCTTTCTTTCTCTATGAGGAAGAGGGGAGCTTATTAGCCGAGTAAGTCCTTTAAAAAAAAACCTTTGGCATCTATTTTCCCAAAACTCAATAATGTGTCCCGCTTTTTGTATATTACTATGACTTAGCTACATTTTGTATGTAAAGTAAAAATACATGTTACATAAATATGTTTATGTCTAATTTTGAGTTTTAGACTCAGTTTGGTCGAAGCCTAGGGGGGGAAACTGCACCCGTTGCCCCCCCTCCCCACTGTATCCGCGCCTGACTACACATACATAAACTCACGCGTCCTTCCCATGGGGGTGGGTGAAACTACAGAACGCCACCTGCTACGCTTCCTCCTGCGCCATAAAATACCTCTTCCAAACTAAGCGCATAAGCGGTTCAAATCGATGCTCTAAGTGGAATACCTCATGTTCTTATGCTAGGTATCATTACACATCATCAGCGTCATTACACATGGGGATCGAAATGAGGGCATCGTAGTGATATTCTGTTAAAATCTCATCGTGAAAACTAAGGTAAAAGTGAACTTGAAGTGAACTGTCAATAGTGTCAATCTCTAGATAGGTAGGATGACAGTTCACTTCACCTAATTTATCACGGTGAAATTTTTACAGAATGGACCGGCAGGAGCCATGCCGCGCCTGAACAAAACAATATCTAGTAATTCTTATAAAACGAAAGTTTGTTTCTCTTTTCAGAAAATGATCCTGCTGCTTCTGACAAGCCTGCTAACAACGGCGAGTACCGAGAAATGTTACGGGATAATCTTCAACAACAGGTGTTATGCGGTCGAGATCCTAAAGGAAGGCATCAACAACATCCACCAGCTGGCTCTGAACGACAATGATAACACTTTGTATTTTACTTTCGATCAAATCGCCAAAATACCAATGAGAGGGCTCGGATTCTTTAACTTAAACACGAAAGCGACTGGCATCATTGAGGGTATCAGAAACGCTACAGGAGTAGCCATTGATCAAAGAAGAAATAGAATTTACGTGGGTGGTGCTGATGGTCTCTTCTTCCTAAATGAAAAAAAAGTCCCGGAGCAACTGCCCGTGCAAGAAAATATACAATACCTCTTCTTTAAAGATATAATCTTCTTCGTTAATGGAAGGAGAGAAGCTTATAGATTCGACAACGGGTTTGTCAGTCCACTGCAAGAAGTAAACGGAATAGCTGTCGACAAACTAATAGTCGATGATGAGTACAATATGTTTTTCTTGCAAAACAGAAAACTATCCAGAGTCAAATTAGGAACCAGAGCAGTAAATACACATGAAAGTTTCACAGTTGATGCCATTACAACTGATTTTAATTATAAGCCGTATATAAGTACAACAAATGGACTTTATGTTTATAATAAGTATAAATATGCTTTAGATAAAGTATCTAATATTGTTAATTTGAGAGAATTAGTGTTTAATAGACAAGGGGATCCGATTTATGTTGTAATTGATAATGTAGTGAAACTGAATAACCCTATTCCGTTTATTAGAGATTGACAAGCAGTAGTAACTCTATGAACAATAACAGTAATTTATTTATTTATAAACAAAGTGTTTTATTGCGTCATCTCCCCTGACCTTTTGTTATTGGGTCATGTCATTACAAAAGTATATACTAATCATGACAATAATATCTATACTTATATATAAAAATCAATTGCCGCATACGTATGAAAGATCACTTGAGAACGGCAAAACCGATTAGGCAGATTTCTTTTTGTTGTTTTCGTAATTGGCAGGACAAGGTTTGTATGATAGATTTTCTTTTTTTGGTCGGCTGAATCCCTACTCGACGAACTGACAGACTGATTGACAGACAACGCACAGCCTACATCACTGAAGATAGAGACATGCAATACACCCGGGACGACGACGGGCACGAACAGATAGTTGTGTATTAAAAGCTGTGGATAGTCGCTACGTCCCCATCAGGGGGCGCGGCAGGAGCCCCGCGGATTAATACGATGCCCCTCAATACGGGCATGTTCATTGGGGGATCATGTAGGCCTGCCTTGGGGCAAATGCGGAGGTAGTTTAAGTTGCCTGTGTGTGGATGCATTGGTATTCAGCAGGAGCGCCATGCCACTGTTCCACTTTCTTCACGCCACCCCGGCAGGTGGTCTGTCTCAGCCAGACGAGACTACCGGTTCCGCGGAGGAGGCCCAGCGGGAGACGACCAGCGACAGAGGTGCCGACTGAAGGTGCTCGCCGCTGCGGATGTAGACCCCCGTCTGCAGGCACTCCCAGTTCGAGCCGGTCAGGCTCCAGACTAAGGGGCCGTTATGTGTGTGTGAGCGGCATTGTGTTGCGTTACACCGCTTATGTCAGCGATTAAAATGCGACCCCGCGCCGCTCATTCAACGCCTGTGTTTATGCGCTTGCGGAGTCGCGTGTGCATGGGGTTCGGAGCGTGTCATGCCTATATTAACTTAGCATACGACACCCACCGAGTGCATGTGATTTGTGTGGAGTATTATTGTGTGAGTAAGCTGCGTGTAAATGAGAGGCTTACTCAAGCGTCAGTCCGGTGGGTTGGGGTCGTCAGCGTCCGGCAATAGGTCGCGGGGTAGGCGCCTCCTGTCCAGTGGGCGCGCCTGCCAGGGCGCTATGTGCTTGACGTGAGGCCAAGCAGATTCGTCTGCACGTGCGAAAATGTTTGATTCAAAGTGCCTGCAGTGGTCATTCAGGCTCTCGATTCTAAGATCTCGCTGGATTGCGTTATTCCTCACATAGCGAGGGGCAGTGGTGATTTTCGCAGAGTCAGGTTCTGCTGCGCACTGAGGAGCTTCTTGTTGGTCTCGCTAGTGAGGGCGAGCCAAGCTGGCTTACGTGAGAAGCGGACGGATCTACGTTTTGTACACACCCAGCTTGGATATGCAACAGGAGGCGGGATAAAAAATCTTTGTGAGCATAATCATATAAACAGGCTCCTTTTCCGGACGAGGGTGCCTGGGTATACACGGTTCCAGTCTGGATTGGTATATTACATGTTTTGTTCTCGAACCTGCCATTTCCTCACGATTTTCTCCTTCACCGTTTTGAGAGTAGTGGTGATGAAATAAAAATAACACAAAAACGTTCTATAAGTACGAGTACTACCCACCCTATTTACTTAACACACTATCTATTACAATATGAATCATTTTGAAGCCTATTGCTAATCCATTGCTTCATATGCTCGAAAAATTTGTCTGCTCAACAACGTAAATAACGCAATGAATGTTGTTGAACTGTACAAAATGAAACCCATTCCTACTGTTAGTGTTACGTAATTACCCTGCTGGCAAATATGTCTCCATCAGGATGAACGGTCACTATTATAGGCATATTTAACGTTGAATTTATGCCCAAAAATTGCTTCCCTATTGCTTCTATTTGCTTCCTATTCTCAAACAATTGTTGTAAAACATTGAGGGAAGCAAACGGGAAGTAATTAAGGCGCGGATATACGACTTTTAATGATTTCAAATTGAACATCACGTCTAAACAAACAGTCTTATTTGTTTGAAAAAAATATTTATGATAAACTAGACTATTTTCTTCGTAATTTGATATGTGAATATTTGAAATTATATTTTTATAACATAGTGTAATTAATTTGTAAAGTAATGTCTAACGCGAACACAAAAACGATAATCACGCAAAAACTATCGGGCGTATTTTCATGAAATCTGCACCATCTAAAAGACAATTGAATTACCCAAATTTTTGTATACGGCTTTTATTTGAATTGTGTTTGATAAATCAAGGAGGATTGTTTTTGCGAAAAAACTTGATGCTCGTTGAAGCGGGGGCTCTTGCGGGCGACGGGCGGCATCGGCAGTGCATTGCTGACCAATGTCCGGGTAGATGCTAACGCTCTGTGCAATTTTATTCGCTTAAAAGTTTCGCATGCTCCTCCCACTCGCTCAAGGTCGCTGGCACTTATTGTCGCCTTAATGGCCACCGTGAAATTGAATAATTCTATTTATCAGGGACGCTACTAACGTGACGCAAATATGTCTATTTAGATAAGTACAGAATAATAATCATTAAAATCATCAATACAACTGTCTAAGTTCAAATTGCCCTACTGTATGACTATATTATAAATCATGACATTTGAGGTCAATTCAAACTTACTCGGTATTAGGATTTTGTTTTTTGTATAGTTACTAATAAAACTACAATACTTCTAACTACTACTATTACTAACTACTATAGTTTGTTAATAATGTTTTAACAACACTTTGGAGCAGTGGTCGCGCAATGGCAACGGCCGCGACTTACGAGTTGTAAGTTAGGTTCGAACCCAGTCAGGCAGGTTACTTTGTGTATTTTATTTCAACACCAAGGCTCTCAAAACGGTGAAACATTGTCGAATAAACCGGCATGTCCTAAAACAAAAAAAATCGAAGACATGTGACATCTACCAACCCGCACTGAGTCCGCGTGGTGGATAACGGCCCACTCCCTCTTACCGAGAGGAGGCCTGTGTCCCAGCAGTGGGAACATTGTAAGCTGATTACCTATGCTACTTAAAATGTTTAGACTTATGTGTAAACTGTCCACCAAATGTGTGGATCATACATTACTGAATCCATGTTAACAGTTAGCGCGTCGATGTCCCTGGTACACTGAACATAAAAAAAATTGAGAGCCGTCACGGGACCCCTGGCAGATGTGAAACATCAAAACTATTTTGGCGACGCGTCGCCACGGCATGCGTCGCCACGCTCACAACCGGTTTTACCCGCGGCTATAGACACGTATACGTATACGTACAGTATAATAATGCATTCAGGGTGCTGATGGGGTTGCCGCGTTACTGCAATGCTTCGGGCATGTTTGCAGAGGCAGGAATAGATGGATTTCCTGCACTCATGCGTAAACGCTGCGCATCCATCATGCGCCGGATTCGCGCCAGCCCTAACAGCATTCTGAGGGTTATAGCGGACAGGTGGGACAGCCCGATGCTGGGACATTGGATACGCCTACACGCCACTGAGTACATGTAGTGTGTAGTGTAGTGTATATTATTAAACTTATAATTATCTTCTGGTAGAATTTATGTACTAACATTAGTTTATAAGTTGTTTGTATACTAACCCTAATGGACGAATGGTCTGTTTTTTTTTTTATAGATGTTTTACATCTACAATCGGCCAAGTACGTGCCCTGTATATAAAAAAAACGTATTGGACCACGTACAATGAAGGGTTCCGAAGTAGGGGTCAGTTTACCAAATGTCAAAAGTACTAATTGTGAGATAGTATTGAATCAAGAGAAACTAGAATTCGTCGATAAAGCTGTTTTCCTGGGGATCACACTCGACTCAAGGCTTCAATGGGGTCTTCATTTAACATTTCTTGCGGGATGGCTAAGCACTGTAGCTTATTCTGAGAGAAAAATCCGTCAATTTACTGATGTAGCGACTTACACAGACACACAACAAACAACACTAACATCACAACAACACACACACACCAATAACACTTTGTTCGACCTGGGAATCATACCCAGGACCTCATGCTCAGCAGTACCTACAGCTTGCGACCACTACTAAACCCAATGTGGAAGTACCTATTGCTCAATACAAAGTTAAAATAAAAACAGATATGTACTACAAAATATTTATTCATGTCATAAAAAAATTGCTTAAAAGTATTTTTGGTAAATTACGATTAGGTAGGTACTAATAATCTCAAACACAATGGTGCCGATTCTCTTGTCACAAAATTCTCTAAACTAGACTAAAAATCACTAAAATTTTGTTTAGTCCTGTCAAAAGACGATTTCTCATTCTGAGACAGACTAAAGTGACACAACTTAACTATATTTTAGTTTGACAGCACTAAGATGGTACTGAATAATTAGTTTAGTGAAAATGGCAATTTTGCTATTCTGAATTTGACGTTTTTAATCTAAAATTTTGGTTGTCTTAACTAAATCTGGCTATTTTTAATCGCGATTAAAAAGGTGTGGAATAAAATTAGTTGTCATGAACTAAGATTCACCACAACACCTCGACTTCAGGGGCAAAAACAGTACAGTTTTTTTTTTTTTAATTTTGCTTATATCTCGAAAACGGTGTGTCCTATCGCAAAAATAATGAAAATTTCGACCCCCTTTATAATACCCTTAAACCCATATAACTCTACACAAAGGTATTTTTTCCGTACAAAAAGTGAAAAATTCCATCTAGAACACGCCGAGGCTGCCACCCATGCGCGCCTCCGGCTCTAAAAAAAAATCACGTGGTAGGGTAAACAAGTAGGTACCATGTGGAGTCGCGATTGTCAAATTAAATTTTAGTTGCGTCAAACTGATTTTTAAATTTAGAGATATTTTATTGCAGAATAGCTCCAAGATTCTCATAGCCAAAAGTAAGGAATTTTAGTGATAGTTTAGTTAGTTTAGTTCGGTGTACAAGAGAATCGGCACCAATACGTATATTTAGCATACATAATGACTATAATTTTTAATAGGTAAAATTAAAAACCCCCGACACAAAAAAGAGCTGATGACCTTGAAACGTCTGAACCGATTTTAATAAAACATGTCTAAGAACCACCGCTAGAAAACCTGCTTTCAAATAAAAAAAACCGCATCCCAATCGGTTCACCCGTTTAAGAGCTACGGGGCCACAGACAGATACACAGTTTTTTTTTTTTTTTTTTTTTTCCTAATTGGCAGCTCGTAGTTTTGACCACTAAGGTCCTGGCTACTTAACCGGGCAAACCTGTGGGTGCCTTAAGCTACTAACTTAAAGCCTCCAGCCAGGGGCGAACAATACTTAAATTTAGGTGACCGCACGCTAAGGGCACCCCCTGTGGGGTACGAACCTCGGCTTAGGGCGTCACTGAGGGGAGGGCAGCAAGATGGGACAGGCTGGATCTAAATTATATTATTATTATACTGGGGAATTTAAAGCTACAGGCTCAGCTACGGCGCGGGCTGGCGCGTCGTCGAGCAAGGGTCGGGGGGGAGATACACAGACACATAGCGGTCAAACTTATAATACCCCTCTTTTTGCTTCGGGGTTAAAAACATTTTAATTTGTCAAACGGCTTTTCCGACGATAACCGATAAAACCTTTGACCGTGGTCGTACAATCGACCGCACGTTCTTGGTAACAAAACATTGAAACTCCGTAGTACGTTAGGCCGGCTCAAGGTCAAAGGGATACCATGGAGGCGCGCTCGACTGTACTAACATACATAGAACTTCTTCATCCCAATGCATTTTGTTTAAACATTACTTTTGAAATATCATTAGCTTTATCTTTTTTGTGAGTGGTGACAACCATCCCAACGCGCAACGTGTCAAATACTTTTGATATTTCCGATAAAAGTTATGGTTAAGGCTTGTAATAATGCCAATAACCTTGAGCATTTGGGCGGAGCTAACGACCAACTGAATCTAAGGACGAGTGCGGGGGTGACGTAGACGCTTAAAAGACGAAGACGAATAAAAATAATACATATTTAAAAAAAGTAACAAAACCAAATCATTTTCCTTTGTATTGCAATGCAGTAGATATTTTTTTTATACTCTTTTGATAAAAAACGAAGGAGTAAAATGGTTTCATCGCAATGATTTGGAGGTGATTTTGTGTATTTTTATTTTATTTTGTGATGCCGATAGAAAAATTATGGCTAAACCAAATTACGTATTATATCATGTAGATTACTAACATTTTTTTTCGGATCAATTTCTCTGTAAATGCCGACGAAAAGTTGCTTCATCTGCATGCTTTTTTCAAGCTTTTTTCGAGAGAGCAGCCTTAAGCCTTAAGGTAGCCCGCGAAATTCAAATTTTCTTACGTTTTTTGCAATTTGCAGGTCAGCATCAGGTTGTATGGTGATCTAAATATGATTCGCGACCGTATCAACTAAGGCTTTACGGAATTATAATTAGTAGAATCAGCAATACAACGCCTTAAGTTAGAAATGGCCTCAAATGTCAAGATTTAATGAAATTGTCGTTCAATAGGGTAATATGAACTTATAGAGATGTATTGATGATTTTGTGTGATTATAATTCTATAAATAAATTTTTGCTACAGCCGCGAATCATATTTTAACCAACATACGAGTACAACCTGATACTGACATGCAAATTACAAAAAACTTTAGTTTTGAACTTCGCGGGCTACCTTAGCTCTGCATTCCCCTTAAACAAAATGCATTGGGATGAAGAAGTTCCTGCGAATTCAGTTCGTTGTTTGTATTTTGAGTAATTTTGCTTTTCTCAATTCATACAAGGTAAGAAATTCGAGTAAGATACCATTCTTGGTGGACATGGCTGTTGTTGACCGCAACATTGGCATGTGCTGGCCGACACGTATAATGTCCAACAATAATGGTATTTTACCAGATTTTTTTAAAGCAAAATTACTCATTATACAATATATACAACGAACTGAATATACAATGTCATAGGTACGCCCGATTCACTTTATCGAATAATGATTATTTTCTATAACAGAATCCCCTCGTTTGGCAAGTTTCTTTGGATCTGCAACACTATTTTCCTACATTTTTGTACAACTGTACAAAAAAAAAATAATGAAAAGGAACACGTATCACTAAGTTCGTACGCACGACTACATATCAAGCTATACATTTCCAGTATAAGCTGAGTTCACATTGTACGAAAAGCCGATATAATGCGAGGTCAGATAAAACTGGAAATGTATAGCTTGATATGTAATCGTATGTACACGCTAATCTGTGAAACCACCCAACCGATTTCAATGAAATTTTGTGAATGTATATACGGATGGTTCCAGCTTGAAAGATAGGATAGCCGATAGGTGGCGCTTCGTGCGAAGCAGGGGCGGGCCGCTAGTTAGTTAAAAATTTAATTCGCTTTTCCTGTCTGTTTGAGTGACCACGTTGTTCTTCTAAAATGCGCAACGGCTTATTTATGCGGTTGCTCCATTCTTTGTTTTTAATTCACTTAAACTAAACTTACAGAATAATTATAATAACGAAATAGGTATCGATATTTTTTCAAGTAGTAAAAACTGTGCGAAGCAGGGTGTCGTTAGTCTGAACTCATATTATAAAGAGAAAATATTTGACTTTTTGTATTTGTATGTTTGTTTGCGCTTTAACGTTGAAACGGTTGAACGGATTTGGATAAAATTTGGCACATGCGTAGACCATGACCTGGAAAAAGAAGAAAGGTACTTTTCATCCTGCATCATAGACCAAGTCGCGGGCAACAGCTAGCAGCTAGTAGCTATAGAGATGGACTAGCTGCACCCCGCGGTTTCACCCGCATAAGTCTCGATCCTGTGGGAATATCGGGATAAAAGGTATTTTATGTCCTAATCCACGTCATGGTCTAACTATGTGCTAAATTTTATCCTAATTCGTTCAGCCATTTTTGCGTGAAAGCGTAACAAACAATCATACATTTATACAAAAAATAAAATATTTTCTCTTTAAAATATTATAATAATATAGTTTAAATAATATGACATACGTCATTATTATCTATTTATTTAAATTTTAGATTCAAGAATAACAAAGCATATGCTTTATTACCGCTGCACAACACCGCCGCGCCGCGCCGCCGCCGCTGCGCTGTCGTGCCTTGTGTACCGATAACTTTTAATGATGGAATAATATTATTGACTCATTAAAAGTTCTCGGTAAACTTGAAACAGATCCACTACGACTGCTAAAACTGTCGGAGACATCTTAAACAGTTCGTTAACAAAATCTTCACAATCTCCACATTCCCGCAAATCACAAAACATCTTGTATACAAACGTGCCGTTATACAGCTTTCTGTACTGAGCAGATTCATACGGTGAACCGCATAAAGTATTCAAATAATTCATGTGCTGGATACAGTACTGGAGTTCTATTAAACTGCTGAGCGCTTTTCCGTCGAAAATTCTTTTAGCTTCAACTTTATTGTATTGGAAATACTTGGCTGTGGCACCTTTGACTTGTAAATACTCCTTACAACGTATATCCCTTTTGAACACAAAGCTCAGCATGACGTATGATAGCAAAACCGCACAAACTTCTCTGGTCACGTCCTCCCCTTCCAACTGCTTTCTGCGAGTAAAGTACACTAGTGCAATAAACAATATAACACAATCCGGTCGTAGTTTAGCTAAAACTTCAGTGTTTATATCATTCTCAGTAAGAAAATGCTCGAACAGCTTCAAATGCCTCACTTGATTCCAACCATTCTCGAACACAGACACACTGCAGTTGTAGCTTGGCTTACGAACACTCGGGTCATTAGAATCTATCTCTTCATATGTGCTGGCATCCTGGTACACTTTGAATGTATCTCCTCTGTAATTTGTCAGTAAGTTGTATGCATATTTTATTATATCTATCGATAGAAGTAGACGGTCTTGAGATTTTGTTTCAATGTCCCAAGATCCTTCAAGAACCTTTGATTTGTAGAGATTGATGTATACTGGCGACACATGCTTACACACCACTCCTTTCTCGAACCATTCGGGGTCTTGCCTCACTATTGGGATATTCGAATTAAGTAGATACTCAGTGACATGCCCGGCTTCGTCCTTCCGCATATTCGTTAATATTTTGTGATAATTAAACCAAAATTTGTTTCGATCTTCATCGTTAGACAGTGTTTTTGCAATTCCGTCTCTTGCTTCTTGCTCGCTATGCTTCGAGAGCCACAGGATCAGATGTTTGAGTTTTAAGTATTGAGGGTTACTTAATACACCCCAAGTTTGTAATAGTGAATCGAAAAAGTCTATCAGAAATACTGATGAGTCGGTTAGCGCAGCAAAAATAGCAGTTTTCTCTTCAGTCAGGGAATTCTTTTGGAGAAAATCCTTAAGTTTGTACTGGTGACATTGAATTGTATTCGTTCTATCGTCGAACATCATAGTTACGGATGGTATATAAGGGGCTTTTCTGAAGCAGTATTCTATATCAAAGCTGATGATAGGGCATTCTAGTTTTTGAGCTAGGGCAACACACTCATCTTTGGACTCCGTGACGCAGAACGCGTAGTTTATGCCCATTTCATCCAACATTTGCACACTGGCATCCTTTAAAAATATAGGTGGTACAAAGTCGCAGTTTGTATCAAAATCGAAGATTTTATGTTGAAACTTTTTTATTTTCTGCTCTATATCCGTATCACCGCCTTTGAATACTATGTAGCATTTGACGTTAGCCTCTTTGTAAATTTTAAAATGATTTTTCAAGTACTGATCGTATGCGTTAGCTTCACAACCGAAGACGTAGGGGACCTGGCTATTTTCATACAACCCGTATAAGTAATAATGCCCATCAATGACAACGGGACAGTTTCTTAAAGAAAAAATCTGTGTCTCCTCGGAAGCTATATACTTCGGGTATCGGATGATTCTCATTGTGATTTCTGAAACAGAAATTAATGATAGTTTAGTTAGTGCTCTCCTCAATTTGTGCGCATCATGGCGTGAGGGGTATTTATATACTTAATATATAATATTTATCTAGGATAATCCATACAAAATATATTACAAATACACCAACAGTAACGATGTTATTTTTTTCACCATTTAACTGCGTTGTCCAAGCTTCTTCATGTAAATCGATAATCCAACTCTCTATTAAAGGTATGTAGGTACATTAGGAATAGAAATAGGGTAAACCCTGGATAATTAAAAAAAACTCCATAAATATTCAGTGGTGGAGCAAGAGGCAAGACGGTGTGGGCAAGACCATGCAAGATACGTTTTGTGAGGCGCTCTGGATCTGTATTGAGATTATTTCGGTTACGTAAATTTTCCTAATGTTACAATTTTTGGTGCAAACGCAATAATAAGTACCTATCTTAAAATAACGGTGATTTCACTAGATAAACACAGGATGTAACAGCGAACGAGGCGATCTCGATTTTATCACCTGAGATGAATTACCTAGATTTTCTTTAACCATTTAAAAAAAAAAAAAACCCCGCACTAAGAATTTCTCCTGTATTGTGGGTGCGTTTACAAACATCTAAACTCACATACACAAACAGCCAGACCCGAAATAACTACTTGTAGGTCATACAAATATTTTGTTCCGTGTGGGAATCGAACCCGCGACACGCAGCGCAGCAGTCAATCGCTTAACCACTGCGCCAACCGTCCCGTCCATTCTTACCGTGTCTTAAACGAACCGACAAGCGACCGTTGTGTGAGTAGGATCCGCACCCTAATTAAGCAACACACTGGTGCCGATTCTCTTGTCACAAAATTTTCTAAACTAGACTAAAAATCTCTAAAATTTCGTTTATTCCTGTCAAACGACGATTTCTCATTCTGAAATAGACTAAAGTAACACAACTAAATATATTTTAGTTTGACAGCTCTAAGATGGCACTGAGTTGTTAGTTTAGTGAAAATGGCAATTGTGCTATTCTAAACTTGACGTTTTTCACTTAAAATTTTGGTTGTCTAACTAAATCTGGCTATTTTTAATCGCGATTAAAAAGGTGTGGAATAAAATTTGTTGTCATGAACTAAAATTTACCACAACACCTCCACTTCAGGTGCAAAAACAGTTCTGTATCTTTTTTTATTTTATTTTGCTTATATTTCGAAAACGGTGTCCTATCGGAAAAATAATGAAAATTTCGACCCCCTTTATCTAACCCTTAAACCCATATAACTCTACATGTAGGTAATATTGTTTTCATATTTTCCATACAAAAAGTGAAAAATTCCATATAAAACACGTCGAGGCTGCACCCCATGCGCCCCCCCCCCCCCCCCCCGACCCTTGCTCGACGACGCGCCAGCCCGCGCCGTAGCTGAGCCTGTAGCTTTAAATTCCCCTTATAATAATAACATAATTTCGATCCAGCCTGTCCCAACTTGCTGCCCTCCCCTCAGTGACGCCCTAAGCCGAGGTTCGTACCCCACAGGGGGTGCCCTTAGCGTGCGGTCACCTAGTACTTAAGAATTTCGCCCCTGGCCGGAGGCTTTAAGTTAGTAGCTTAAGGCACCCGCAGGCTTGCCCGGTTAAGTAGCCAAGACCTCAGTGGTCAAAACTACGAGCTGCCAATTAGGAAAAAAAAAAAAAAAACCCATGCGCGTCCCCGGCTCTAAAAAAAATTCACGGGTTAGGGCAAACAAGTACCACGTGGAGTCGCGATTGTCAAATTAAATTTTATTTATTTAACCATTTATGTACACACATATATATATAGACAAGAAGAAAGGAACAGAAAAATAGGTACAAAGGTGATGCTTATTTCTAAAAAAATCTCTTTCAGCATACTTGCGACAGGAGAGTATATTAAAGAGATGACGACAACGTGTGTAAGAGAAGAAGGGAAAACAAAATACATAAAATTTAAAATAATTTTCCTATTTAAATATAAACACACAATAAGAGAATATACTAACATACATACATACTTCTAAAATAAATATCACTAAAATATATAAAAATATAATGTAATTTAAAATTGAATAAAGAATATATAAGCAACTATGACAACGTGGAAAGATAGTGTTCTTTTACTCTACTTTTAAATACTGCAACAGTTTGGCAGTTCCTAATGCGTGGTGGAAGTGAATTCCACAACCGTACCGCGTGCACAGAGAAAGAGTAGGAGTAGAAGTCGGTTGAGTGGGGAGGGGATTTGAGGAGATTTCTAAGATGCGACCTACAGGGCGCATCAAAAGGACGGGCGTAGGAGAAGCGTTCCCGCAGATAGGAAGGAGCAGACACAATATTCGAGAGTTCCTGCGAAGTCGAATAGGGAGCCACTTGAGTATCTTGCGAAAGTTAGAGACGTGATCATACTTTATAAGGTTAAAAACAAAACGAATACAGATATTTTGCAAACGCTCAAGTTTATATAAAAGCTCCTCGGTGGCATCCAAATAACAGGCATCAGCGTAATCTATGATAGGCTGTATGAGAGTTTGAGCAAGAGAGATTTTGGTGTTCAAGGGCAAGAAGCTCTGGAGGCATTAAAACGAATGGAACGTGTAGTGCACTTTGCGACTGACTTGAGCAACATGGGCAGTCCACGATAAGTAAGAGTCCATGGTCACCCCCCGATTTTTAACCGTTTTTGCGTATTCGATCTGAACTCCATTCAGACAGGGTGGAGACAGCGAATAATGAATTTTAAATGAAATAATGAAATTTAAATACTTACGTCAAAATTATTTTTAAAAGAGATATTCTTTTGCAGAATAGCGTTAAGATTCTCATAGCCGAAAGTAAGGAATTTTAGTGATAGTTTAGTTAGTTTAGTTCGGTGTACAAGAGAATCTGCACCAATTATCTATCACAATCTGAATAATTTTGAAACGTATTGCTAGTCCATTGCTTCAAATGTTCGAAAAATGTGTCTGCTCAACAACGTAAATAACGCAACGAATGTTTTTGAGCTGCCTAATGAAACCCATTTCTACTGTTAATGTGTTACATAATTACCCGGCCGCGCCGGTAAACTCGATTAAACCGTGTTGAAGTTCGTGTTAATAGAATAGGAGTACCTACCTACTCATTACGCAGTTGTTTGAGGGTCGACACAGTTAATACGATTTGATTCCCGTAAATTGTTCTTTCACACTCCAATTGACTTTTATTACTTACAAGCTGACCCGACAGACGTTGTCCTGTCTTAACTATGATATGTCGTTTAGTTTTAGTTTTGACTATTGACTAAAACTAAAACTATTGACTCAACTCAAACTCAAAGCATTTATTTCAAATAAACCAATTACAGGCACTTATGAATTGTCAAGGGGTCGGTCAGTCAGAAAGATGAAGCTAGTTACCCATTCCAAAGCGTAGTAGGTACCTATGGAGAAGAACGGGCAAGAAACTCCATGGACACTCTTTTAAATCAAAAAATGGTTACAAAATATTGATTACATCGTTCATGTTGAAATTATGCATGTGAGAACGATGCAGAACGTTAAAAGCCTCCGTAATAAAAAGACAAAAGCAATTCAAATATTAAATTAAATTAAAATAAGCCGTGGCAGCTAAGAAATGACCAGTCCCCACTGACGGCGCCCGTTCACGAACATGACGCATGGATCAGCACCATTCAGCTCAACCATTTTGAAGGGAACTTAATGATCCAACACACGCGCCACCACCAGCGAGACATTAGAGTGAGCATGACATACTCTCAGCCGCCAGGGCACATTCAAGTCAATGAAAGAAAAACCTATTAAATGGTAGCTTTATAGTAGGTACATAGTACTCACACATGTGCTATGCAATTATACAATACTAAAACATTGAATTTATACAATGCAAAGATAAGTTTTTAAAATCTTCAGCAGCTCCAACAGTAGTTTCAAATGCTAATCAATTATTTTATGCGCCCCTGTGGAGCAGGACCAGCGTTGAGCCAAGCATTTTTATCAGCGATGTAATCCCCCAACTTATAATATGCCTGGCTGCATAGTGTGCGTTTTATACAAGATTTGAATTTAGTTTCATTCAGTTGAAGAATATGGGGAGGTATTTTATTGTAACATTTTAAACAGTACCCCATGAAAGATGAGTCTACTTTAGCCAGCCTGAAACTTGGTTGAACTAATTGATCCCTATTTCTAGTGATATAATTGTGTCTTTCACCTCTTTTACTAAAAAGATGTAGATTTTTCCTTGACTCATTTATCAACCGATCCATCTGTGTTAAACGATATTTCCAGCGCGCATTCTGTCAATCGCTGACAGTTATTTCAAACAACTGACAGTTATGTAAAATTAATATTGGCGTTAAGTTTTCTTAAATTTTGTAACGTTTCGATCAACTTCCTTGTTTTTTTTTTTCATAATATCATTCTCATGACAATAACGAACACAACAAAAGAAAAAATTGTGAAATCGGTCCAGCCGTTCACGCGTGATGGCGTGACCAAGGGAAATAGGGATTCATTTTTATATATATATAGACTAGCTGACCCGACAGACATTGTCTGGTCCCAATAAATACAAAAAATACTAAATACAAAAACAGTAAAAGAAGACTCGTTTTTCTTCCTGCTTGACTGTTAAAAGTCTAGCTATTTTGTATCCGAATGGATTTCCCATTGAAAATTTCGATCAATTATTATTGATCGAAGATTGAAAAGAAAAAAATAAAGGCGAGAAGTGAGGTCAGGGGAAACGAAGCCCCCCGTCAGAAACGAAGTTCCAAAAAATCTGAAAATTTTCGCAGCCGCCATCTTGGATTTTTGTTTTGATCTCACGATTGGCTTCAGCACCCTCGAGAACTAAGAAAAATATGTATCTCTCTCTGTCTCTTTCAATAGAAGCGTTATGCCTCTCCATGCGACTTTTTACTATATATATAGTAAAAAGAGCTTGTTCCCAACGAGTCACACCTCAACGGGTAACAGTGTGACTCGTTGGGAATGTTTTGGATAATAATTCCCAACGAGTCACAGTTACTGTTACACTGTTACTATATCATCTATCGCCACGAAATATTTTCGTTCTCAGATAAACAAAAATTGTTCCCAGGTATTTGGTACAACTTGGGGCACCCCGACTCGGACAGGTTAGGTTAGAAGGGGACGGCGGGGTCTGAAAGACCCCGCCGTCCCCTTCGTGGTTATTTTTTTTTAAACCGCCCAGAAGTAGGAGTCCCGCGAAGCGGGACTCCGTCGGCTACGCCTCATTATTCACTTCACTTATTATTCGCTTCATTATTTAGCTTAAATGATACCCTAAATCAAGGTGGGATCATCCCAACGAGTAACAGTGTAACAGTAACTGTGACTCGTTGGGAATTATTATCCAAAACATTCCCAACGAGTCACACTGTTACCCGTTGAGGTGTGACTCGTTGGGAACAAGCGGTAAAAAGTCGCATGGAGAGGCATAACGCTTTTCGTTAGATTTCTAATTTTTTTCTACACGTTTACTCCTACCGCAAGATGCGCTAAAGAACTTCGTTCCAAAATTGTGAAGATCTAGTACAGCGCTTGCCATATACAATGTGTATCTTAAATAACGCACAACCTCTTAAAGGGTCATTGTACTCATCATTATGAACATTGAATATTGAATATAACATTGAATATTAACACATTGTATATTGCTCCAAATCAACATGAGTTCTATCGCAACCAGAAGACAAATAATTCTGCACAAGACAATGAAGTTGACTTTCATAATGATAACCCAACCCAAGAATAACTCTATAATTAAATAGAATTGTAGCCTAGAACTATCAATAAATTATTACTTTGAATGTCCTGTAGACAGATAGATAGGTACTTAGTTACATTTATTTGCCTAAAATATGGTATAATACAGATTTTATCAAACATACACAACAGTTCTTCATATTCCGCCTACTAAATTCGACATGCAAATTTTGTAACAATAATAATGATCCTAATATATGCAATTCAAACAAAATAATTAATTTCCAATGTCAAAAATGAAAAGTACTAAATGAAAAATTGCCTAGGAACTTAAAAAAAAAAAACAAACAAACGTATCAAATATGGCTTTACAGAATTATAATCATAAGAATCAGCAATACAACTCCCAAAGTTAGAATGGCCATCGAATGTCATGATTTCATGAAATAGTCATTCAATAGGGTAATATGAACTTAGAGATGTATTGCTGATTCTAATGATTATAATTCTGTAAAGCCACATTTGTTACGGTCGCGAATCTTAGTTTAATCAAAATACAACCTGACAGTGACTTGCAAATTGCAAAAAACGTAACAAAATTAAAATTTCGCGGGCTGCCGTGAAGGTTTCGCCTTAAAAACGTAGGCTTCTTGACTCCTACAAACAGTCGCGACACGCGACGCGTTTCGCATGCGACACAAAGGCACTGCTCGACGTGTGACAGGCGGTGCCTTTGTGTCGCGTCGCGTGTCGCGCCTGTTTGTAGGACCCTTATGGTATCAGTTATAGATAATAATAGTAGCTATAAGTAGATAAATACATAATTAAAACTTCTCGTAAATTAGTAAAATAAAGTGATTACGTACTGCGTACCGTACCGTCAAACGGGGTGAACTGGGACTCAAGGGTGAATTGGAACGAAACTTTAAAAGGGATTTCAACGTAGAAATAATATACATAGTTAGTTGCCAAAAAGGACTTCAATTTATTTATTTAAACTTCTCGCACACAATAGTTAGCATACAATTAGGCAGTTAGACATTGGTGCCGATTCTCTTGTACACCGAACTAAACTAACTAAACTATCACTAAAATTCCTTACTTTTGGCTATGAGAATCTTAGAGCTATTCTGCAATAAAATATCTCTAAATTTAAAAATCATTTTGACGCAACTATAATTTAATTTGACAATCGCGACTCCACATGGTACCTACTTGTTTGCCCTACCACGTGATTTTTTTAAGAGCCGGAGGCGCGCATTGGTGGCAGCCTCGGCGTGTTTTATATGGAATTTTTCACTTTTTGTACGGAAAATATATAAAAAAAAAATACCTACATGTAGAGTTATATGGGTTTAAGGGTTACATAAAGGGGGTCGAAATTTTCATTATTTTTGCGATAGGACACACCGTTTTCGAGATATAAGCAAAATAAAAAAAAAATACAGTACTGTTTTTGCCCCTGAAGTCGAGGTGTTGTGGTGAATCTTAGTTCATGACAACTAATTTTATTCCACACCTTTTTAATCGCGATTAAAAATAGCCAGATTTAGTTAAGACAACCAAAATTTTAGGTTAAAAACGTCAAATTCAGAATAGCAAAATTGCCATTTTCACTAAACTAATTAATCAGTACCATCTTATTGCTGTCAAACTAAAATATAGTTAAGTTGTGTCACTTTAGTCTATTTCAGAATGAGAAATCGTTTTTTGACAGGACTAAACAAAATTTTAGTGATTTTTAGTCTAGTTTAGAGAATTTTGTGACAAGAGAATCGGCACCACTCTCTACCAGTTAACCAAGGGTGGTGAAGACATAAGATGGCAGGTGCTTTGTTTCAGGCGTTACTTTTAATAATAAAAAATATTAAAATGATAACTCTTCTGATGATAATTCTTTGCCAAAATTGAGTTGTCTATGGTTTTGAATTGTACCGGTAAAAGAGCAGTTGATGCACTACTCCGTATGCAACAAAAACAGCAAAAAACCGTTTATAATCACTTCACAAAATCAATGTATGTTACAAAATCAACAATGTCCAACAGTGTATCTTTCAACTTCAGCATAGTCCGTAGTAGCCAATCAGAGGGCCTCATTTTGTTTATCGCAGTATGGCCGTTGTTACAGATTGAATGTAAAAGTGCTCTCGGTTTTTTATCATTTTAAGTGGTACAATATCAATTATTTTGTGCTCAAAAGGCTTATTATTAACAATGGAATGGTATCCTGATGTTGTTGACATGTGTATGGCACGAAAACGTGGAACTAATGCTGCAAACTGGAAACGAAATAAAGCTATGCAGAAGCTGTAAGTATAGTACACCTAACACGTGTTGATACTACTCAATATTTGTATTACTTAAAATAAAAATAAAGTTGGTTTATTACTTCTAAAATCAAACAGATTCATTTATTAGTACGGTATTCTATTTTTCGTGCATATTTTATGTGATTATTCGAAGTTTATTTTTATAATTTTTTTGTTTTAGGTATGCTGCGAAAAATTGAATTATTGTGTACACATTACGGCACTGAATGGCGCAATTTAGAGACTCTGGAGTACTTCACTCGAGCAGTACCAATCTCACAGGAGATATCGATATCCACCGAAAATGTTGACGATAGGAACGAAGAACTACTTTGTGAAGAGCAACAGGAATTACCTTCCCTTTTAATTTAGTAAATCTAAGATTTAACCTAATTTTCTACTGATGTCACCTACCCATAATGCCTACCTATATTATATTATGTTAGAAGTTAAAAGCTTTTTTATTAACCTTTGTACCGTGAATATCATGACCCAACTTTAAGAACTAAAAGTATCAAAATCATCTTGAGAATGTCTGTGATAGGTGTGTATGTTACAAAATCAACAATGTCCATTTACGTTTGCACCAAAAAGCGCAAAGTCCGACATTACTTATCAAAATCAGCAAAGTCCGATTGTTTTTTTTGTTTTAGATTTTTTTCGGTCTAGAAGGTTTGTTTTAACGTGCATGTTCCTAGATCTTTTTATTATTATAAAACAAAAAACCATACATTAATTAGTATTTTGAACATTATAAAACTAAAAATAATGTAACACACGCGCAACCTGCTATGGACGGCCAAAAATGAATTAAAACCAACATTTAAATACATTTGGGTACAAAATGGTAGGGTGCTGATTAAAAAAGATGACCCGAATGATGCAAAAATAAGATCAATTCGCACATTAAGCGATATAAACATACACGTAGTAAACAATTGACGTGTTTAATGGACAGTGCTGTTAAATACTGAATAATCATAGATTAGAATTCGACGATCATGCATCACACGTCAACTCCAATATAAAATACAATAAATATACATGTATAGATAGCTGGCAAGAAGAATTATTAAAATCAGATAATAATCTGAGCATTATTCATGTAAACATAAGATCACTCAGAAAGAATTTCAATGAATTACTTGTTTTGGTAAATAATTGCAAGGAGAAACTGGATTTGATAGCACTAACAGAGATTAATATTAGGCAACAGGAACTATCTTTATACAATATAAAAGGATATGACACATACATAAGTACAAGGGAAACTAGAAGAGGAGGAGGGATATTGTTGTATGTAAACAACAAACTAAACTTTACTGCAAAAATAATTAAGTCTAATTATTATGAGGTGATACATGGGCAGCTTTATCAGGATGGAAGGAGAATAACGCATATTTTGGTTATCTACAGGCCGCCAATGACAAACAAACATGGATTTATTCAAGAACTGCACAAGCTTTTGTCTGAGATTCCAGCTGGCTGTGAGTCATTCCTGATCGGGGATACGAACTTAGATCTATTGCGCAAAACCGGT
The DNA here is from genome assembly GCA_916610205.1 of Griposia aprilina. Classification (NCBI taxonomy): domain Eukaryota; kingdom Metazoa; phylum Arthropoda; class Insecta; order Lepidoptera; family Noctuidae; genus Griposia; species Griposia aprilina. The sequence goes on from OU744308.1 coordinate 14,913,841, forward strand.
TCCAGTGCGATTAGTCAATACACAAACAATATGAGCGAGATTGGAATGGAATGTGCCATAAGTGACGTAACGCGGGAGGAGGTGTACGGTGACAAAGTGACGCGGACGTGCATCGATCATGTGTGGGTTCGAACTCAACGTGTGATATCTGCGTATGTGTTAACATGTAAGTTGTCGGATCACTATGTTATCGGTGTGTGCGTGGCTAGTAACTTAGAATCAAACAGTTATCCCTCAAGCGGTGTGCACTCTCATAGGACTATTATATGTGATAACAAGGTGTTAGAAAAACTTAAAAATGTATCATGGACAGAACTTTTGAATTGTAAATGCCCAATAGACTTATATAACAGACTTTGTACAGTAATCTCTGATGCTTATGATGATGCTAAAATCCAAATATCTATATGTAATAAGAGAAAAAGTAAACCTTGGATTACAAAAAAACTTAAAAACATGATTAGTACTAGGGACAAATTGTTCAGATATTGGAAAAGTAAACCGAAGGATATGAACTTGCGGATTCAATATACTAAATACAGAAACAGGGTAAACAAATGTATTAATAAAGCTAAAAATAAATACCGTCAGGATGAAATAAAAAAGTGTAACAAAAATATTAGGAAAATTTGGGCTAAAATCAACTCATGGATAGGGAGAGAGAAAAATAGTGTAGATTCGGTTATTTTAAAATATTTGGGAAGAACGGAAAGTATTATTAATATTTGTAATAAATTCTCAAAAACATTTACCAAAGAAATTTTAGATATGAAACATGTTTGTAGTCATAAGTTTTTAGACAGGTCTAGCTATATCAATAGCAGTAGCGTGTCGTTACGGTTTCAAAAAGCTTACCCAAAGGATGTAGATAAAATAATAAGTATTCTAAGTAGTGATAAGTCTGAAGGTATAGATAAAATTAGAGTAAAGGAAATAAAATTGTTGAAATTACAGCTGAGCCCTGTGATAGCTTTGTTCATTAACTTATGTGTTGAAAGTGGTTTGTATCCTGATCAGTTAAAAACAGCATTAATAAGACCTATATTTAAGCAAGGTGTGCACAGTGATTACTCAAATTATAGGCCAATAGCTATACTGTCTGTAATAAATAAAATTATGGAAAAGTTCATTATGAACCAGGTAAGTGCTTTCTTGGAAAACAACAATATTTTGTCAAAGGCTCAACATGGTTTTCGACGTGGACGGAGCACGGCGACGGCTCTGGCACAGTTTGCGGACGACGTCAATGAATGTTTGGATCAAAGGAAGCAGGTGGTGGTGGTCTACATTGATTTCAAAAAAGCGTTTGATACCCTTGAGCACCACCAGCTGCTTCAAGCCATGGAGGAATGTGGCGTAGCGGGACCACTTAACAGGTGGTTCCGTGCCTACCTCACAGGCCGGGCACTGCGAACCGTCATTGACGGCGTCATTGGAGAACCCAGTTACGTCACATGCGGTGTGCCAACCGGTTCCGTGTTTGGTCCTGTCGGATACATCATGCATGTCAACAGCATGTGCAATGTGGTTGGAAACTGTCGCATATACATGTATGCCGATGATACTTGCTTAGTGTATGCAGATAAAGAATTAGATGTAATTGAAAGGAATATTCAGGAGGATTTCACAAATATCATTAAATGGGCCCATGATAATGGGATCATAATAAATATAAATAAAACTAAGTGTATGCGTATACGGTCTCCTTATCTTAAAAATTGTGAGCGTCCGCCGCGTGTGGTGGGGCATAGCTATGAGTGCCTGCACGATGACGGCGCGACGTATTGTGCGTGTGCAGATATTGAGGTGGTGGAGGAATACAAGTACCTACTTGGGTTTAGTTATAGACAACAGCTTCTCGTGGAAAACACACATAACACACCTTTGTGACAAACTCCGATTAGTGCTTGTAAAATTCCACCATCTTAGTTTTGTACTGGATAGGGCTACTTTGCACACGGTCTACTATGCGCTGGTTGACTCGCTACTTTCATATGGACTGGCATGTTATGGTAACACATTCAAAACATATTTAGATAAAATAAAATTATTACAAATCAGATTTATGAAACTTTTAGTTGATAGAAACACAAAAACACGTTGTAAAAGTAGTGATTATGAAGAATTATTCTTAGAGTGTAAGATGTTGCCAGTTCATCGAAAGGTGGTATTGTTATTGGCTATAGAGAACTATTGCAAGGATGAGTTTAAAATCGAGACGGTATGCATAAGACCTAAAAGGAATAAATGTATCAGAAGATTTGTGGTACCCACTTGTACTAATTATTATGGGCAAAGATGTAGAAAATGCTTAGTGCCAACAATTTTTAACGACATACCTTCCGATTTAGAAAATAGCTGTACCACGAAAGTATCTTTTAAAAACAAAATGGTGAAGTTTCTTTTTAGCACCTTTTGTCAAAACTTCATGACTGGAGATGTGTAGATTCCGTTTATGATTGTTTGTTGTTGTTTAAATTTAAATTTATGTCATACTATCTGATTTTTGCGGCTTCACCGTTGTGAATTTAAATTCTGTTGCGCAACTTAAAATGTTTTAACTTTACGCTTATAGTCAGCCTTTGTTTAAAATAAGTGTGTTTAGTTTTAGGTAAAAGATTGATATAATACTAACAAATAGTTTACATCAATATTAAAATTGTATATGGGAGCTACATCTGCCAACAAACTGTTTTACAGTTTGGCAGGAGTAAAATATTTTGTAGTACGGATGTAACAACGAATAAACGCTTTTTCATTTTTTTTTTTTTTTTTTCATGTATTGTGAACATTTTACAAAAGTGGACATTGTTGTTTTTAATACCAGTAGACTCTTAAATATAAAGTAGGTATACAAGTGCCTAAACTAATGTGTTTACTGTAGGTATTATAATTAACGATTAAGTGCCGTTGTTGGCATCAATTTATATTATTTCAATGTTTAAATCCCTTAAGTTTCGTTCCGATTCACCCCTGCGTCCCTATTCACCCCGTTTGACGGTACCTACGCCATCGTTTATCGTCTAATGACGTCCGATAACTAACTTCAAATAAATTACTTTTATTTACGATTGATTACTCCGTAAATATAGCATTGGAATAATTCCATTGTTTTATTTACCCACGCGTTCTTTGGCTCTACCGAGTCGGCGCGCCGTGCCGTACTGTCAAACGCGCGCGATTTTTTCGCGTCGGTGGAAACTCAAGTACTTACTGAACTTCGTAGGTATATCGTATTAATTCAACGCTCACTGCCGAGCGTTGAAAATCGAACACCGCTATCGATCACTAATGCTGGGGCTACATTAGCGCGCTACGCGATGAGTGTGGCCGGGTAGATCGTTGCAACGCGTAGTATTCGGGCGAAGACGATGTAGGTACTATCGGGGCACTAACGGTAAACTGGCGCGCATCAAAGGGATTTGTCGCGACAATTTTCTCTTGAGTGACTACACCTACCACGCCACTACTTCCTCCATTTTGAATAGGTCTCAGCCGCACAACAGAGAACAACACAATCCAGCACGATGAATCTTCGCCCGCCTAATGTAGGCAAGAACATCGCGAATGCCCATACACGATGTTTTAGCGCGCCAACTCGACACGAATCTTCGCCCGCTAATGTAGTCCCAGCATAACAAAGGATCGATGAACACCGCGCGATAAAAAATCGCGGCAGGAAAAAATCGTGGCCGTCTGAACAGAATGTACATTCGCCAGCATATCAAGTTACTACAAACTGTCAGATGTTCTCATTCGATTTTGAACTTAAATATCAACATTTTATGGTTTAAAATCGTTTGGAGAAATTTGACACGTTTCGTGTAGCTTGACCTGCTGGAGACTGTACCGATTTCTATTTATTCCATTCCTAGCGCGGCAAGCGGTTTTTATTCCACCGCGATTTTTTACGTCCGTGCGAACGTATGGATTAAGAACTTTATTTCCTCATAAGAATTAACAATATTCCACTTACTAAGAAGAAACAAGATTTACAATTTATGTTTAAATAACAAGCTTACAGAAAAAAATATTTTTATCGGGTAGGCCTAGGCACTTAACAATGAATATCACCAACCGAGCAAACACGGATACAAAAGTAAAAGTTACAACAAACTAGATGTGGCATACAAGGCAGCGTACTGACCAATTGAATATTTTTATTTTATTTTTGTAATATTGTATTAGTTTTGAGTTTGTTTACTCATAATGTGTGATTGTAGTTGATTTTTAAACGCACACATACTTTTGTCGCTGGTGGGTTATGATGAAAAAAATTGCTATTTCCTTTCGCTGAACCCCTAAATATGCGGTATCTCGAATTATTTAGACGTTACGATTTTTATTTCAATCAACTTTGGATCATACAATTAAACATACACTATACAACTAATATTAATAGTATGTACATCTAAATACAAATAAATAAAATAAAAAAGAAAGAATGAAAAGAATCATAGGGCATCAAAAAATTCGTCCGCATCGCTGTCGACAGGAAAAGTGCCCAAAAGGCTGGCAGCATTGCCACGTTGTATGGCGATGCTGATTCTTTGGCCAAAAAAAAGGCCAGCCCTCTGGTCACGTGAAGAGTCGACCAGTCGCTTGGCGATGTCTCCAAAAACCAAGTAGGCACTCGGACCCCACAGCCCTAGTGTTTCAACCCCAAACGGCTCGAACATATAACTCCCAATAAGATTCGAATATTTTCGCCGTTTGAGGTTTTCTGCACCTGCAGCAGCCGCCCCAGCACAGCCCGCCGTGCTAGGTAGATGGGATGGCGCAAGGGTGTCGACACACGTTGCATCCCACACCAAAGGCCTGCCTAACTTCCAGGGCATTATGGTCATTCCATCTGGTCTCTTCCCATCGCTGCGTGCCAAGCCGTTGGGTTCTAAAACAGCTGGCACCCCGGCGGTGGCAAGAGCACGAACGATTATGTCATTAATGCAGGCGTGCCGTGCTATCCGGCCTGTGCTCTTACTGCAAGATAGGCCATGGTGTCCGAGGCAGTCGACAGCTTCACCGCACTGGCAGCAATGCGGAGCCCCACAAGGAGCGCCCAGACGCAGACAAGTAGCGAGCCGGAAAGTAGTGTCACCCAACATAGTACCTATGTTGGGCGACGGTAGTGCCTGAAGCCAGAGGCCCGACTCCCATTCTCCCACAGCCAGCAGGCGGGCACGCTCAGCAGTATTGGAAGACGTATTGATGGGTTAGTCCCGCTATGGTATGGTCCCGGTATGGCACCCTCTTAAAATACCTATCAAAAAGTCCCGCTATGGTACCCATCTTTTAGATCTACGTTAGACAATAGAAGGTACAACTGAAAAGAAAAGTGTATCTATAAATAAATACTTTTAGGAGTGTATCAATAAAACGTCTGTTTGCGATATTAAATCAGTCTTTTATTAATTCAAAATATTTATAAAAAAATATCAAACAGTAAAACGAAATATTAATTGCAATGTAATTTTTAAAATAATCAACAATATTAATTACCAATAATCAACAATAAAAAAAATATAAAAAATCCAGCTTGTTCCCAACGAGTCACACCTCAACGGGTAACAGTGTGACTCGTTGGGAATGTTTTGGATAATAATTCCCAACGAGTCACAGTTACTGTTACACTGTTACTATATCATCTATCGCCACGAAATATTTTCGTTCTCAGATAAACAAAAATTGTTCCCAGGTATTTGGTACAACTTGGGGCACCCCGACTCGGACAGGTTAGGTTAGAAGGGGACGGCGGGGTCTGAAAGACCCCGCCGTCCCCTTCGTGGTTATTTTTTTTTAAACCGCCCAGAAGTAGGAGTCCCGCGAGGCGGGACTCCGTCGGCTACGCCTCATTATTGTTGAAATACTTATTAGGACACACCTATTATAATACATACAAAAACATTTATTTGGTACTAGACCTTATATCTCAGGATTTTAGGTGATTTATTGTGGAACTGATTTTGCATTGTTTGGTGACTACATTTTGGTGACAGATCTACTATTTTGAGGATTTATTTTATTTCGTTTAAAAATAAATCTATTTTGTTTAAAAAATAGTATTAATAAATATTATCTTGCTTAACTATAATAGTTAAGAAAAGATATTTTTTATTAATACTATTTTTTTCTTAACGCATTGTATAACTTTTCTTTACAACAGTACCAAAAACTGAAGGGTACCATAGCGGGACTTTTTGATAGGTATTTTAAGAGGGTGCCATACCGGGACCATACCATAGCGGGACTAACCGGTATTGATAAGTTTATACCGTACCAACCTGCAGAGCGGCTCATCCCATTGTCTCTGGGAAGATGGGTTCACGGGCCGATCTGTATCTGGGCAAACCGCTGTCCAGGCGTTCACCGCATCAGTCAAGCACGACACTTCAGAGTCAACCAGGGAGGGGGCTAAAAATTTCCTGGTTAACTTTTCGGTGCTGTGAATCTGTTCACAGCACCGAAAAGTTAACCAGGAAATTTAATTACCAATATAAGCTTACCGGCGTTCCTGTCCTCTGGGACAGGAACGCCGGTAAGCTTATATTGGTAATTTTGCGGAAATTAGGTATTCACAGTATTTATTTATACCTACCTCCTCTATGTTCCTATAACTCGAATTTCCAAACAAAGACTCCGTATGTCGAAGTTAGTACAATATAATGAATGACGGCTTGACGTTAATTCCCCGAACTCATTGCAATACTCGTAACATCTAAAAATAATGTTTGGTGCTTTTGTTCTAATGCGTGTACTTTGTATGTGCAATGAATCATCGGACTGTCTGTCGAGCACACCATTGAATTGTCCTGTGTTGAGCTTGATAAGCATGTTATAGTATGTGTATACAGACCTCCAAGTTACCAGAATCTATCTGTGTTTGATTCTGTAATTAAAGATGTGTTATGGAAACTTAGTACTAGTAGTAAGTCAGTAAAATCATATGTGGAGATTTTAATATTAATTTATTGCAAAATAACTCGAATACTGTTAGATTATCGAGTCTTTTTGGGTCATTTGATTTGTCAAATGTTTTTATTGAAGTAAGTAAGTAAGTAAAATTTTATTTGTTTAAACATGGTGTACATGATATATTGCATGCAAGATAATAAAAGATACAGAAAAGTTCTAACATGTTCAGCCGCATAAAGTGGCGTACAAATTGGTAGGAAGAGATGGTGCATAAACCGTGATAATATTCATCAAAATTACATTATTAAAATTATATAGGTACTTATTAAATCATCAGTATTCATTAAATATTACGTATCATTACACTTCAGCAAGCACATTTTTTAGATAAAATTAAATGTCAAAGTAATCATTAAATAAATTAGTCAATAAAAAATATGAATTACTGTCACTAACATATCAATTCCAAATTTCAATTATTCCACAAAAAAATACAATAACATGTCAATAAAATACAACATCGTCATCTCAAAAACGAAAAAAATTATCCTCTTTCATAAACTCTGCTATACTGTAAAATGCTCTTTCGGTTAGTAAACTCTTCAATTTACTTTTAAGAGCAGATATATTTAATGTTCTCCATGATTTGAGCAATTTATTAAAGATGGTCGGACCCATGCAAAAGATGCTCTTACGCATAAGAGTGGTTTTAGCGCCATGACCACAGAGTTTGAAGTTATCACGTCTATTCCTAGGGACAGCATCAGACAAAAGCTGAAATAAATGACTATTCGCTTTAATGAACATTACTGTTTCCAGGATATATAATGAGGGTAACGTCAATATCTTACGTTTGATAAAATAAGATTTACAGCTGTCCGTTGTTTGCAGTCTAAACATCGATCTAATGCACCTTTTCTGTGCCCGAAACGCTATTTCATTGTCCGTGCTATTCGCCCAAAAGATGACTCCATATCTAAGAATCGATTCGGCCTAACCATAGTAAGCAGTAATTAGCGTATCTGAACCAACCCGAGTGACAGCTTCTTCTGCCACTTGTATAGATAATATTTTTTGTAATTGTGATTATTTACACAAACAAATTGAAAATAAGTTGCCATCTGATCACAGTGGCCAAACAATAACATTTTGCTCCTACATGCCTTTACAAAAAAATCTAATAAGGTTTAGGCCAATTACATGTAAAAATTTAGAGAAATTAAATAATTCTTTGGCCAGGACATTATGTGACCAAAGGTTTAATAATATAGATGACCCAAATGAGTTCTATGCCGAGTTCTTTTCACAAACTATTTACACAAAGTTTTTATTTAGTGATTGGGCGACTCCAGGTATTCGTAAGAGCAGGGAAAAACTTTTAGAACTTTATGGTCTAAAGCAACATATGAATAATACAAGCTTTCATCAGTATATTGCAAAATATTCAAAAACTTTTAAAAGTGTGTGCAAAATAGCAAAAGCTCTGTATATTAGCAAAAAAATAAAATCAGCTGATGATAAAATAAAAACTACCTGGCAAATAATAAATAATGAAACAGGCAGGAAAAAACAGCGTAATACAGAATTTAATTTAGAGACTGCACATGGCCTCATCAGCTCAGAAGTAGAAATAGCTCAGGAATTTGAAAACTTTTTTACTAATATTCCCTTTAAAACTACTGAAGCTTTAAGTTCATCACCCGTGCTTTCTGCTGCCTTACTTAAAAATAATGTAAAGGCATGCCCTTTGGAGTTTAGGTTTCAACATACAAACCCCCAAGCTGTTATAAAAGCTTTTAAAGATCTTAAAATTAAATCAACAGAGGATCTCTGGGGAATGTCTGTAAAATATTATATATATATATATATATATATATATGAATATTGGATCATAGATCTGTAATGATTGTGTAGGTAAGATTGTTATAAATAAATAAATAAAAATAAATAAATAAATAAATAAAAGTTTGTAGATCTCTCATCGAAACTATTGCGCCCTATTTAGCTTTCATGTTTAACACCAGTGTAGACCAAGGAGTCTTTCCGGATCTTATGAAACACAGTAAAGTAGTTCCATTGTTCAAATCCGGTGATAGCAAAGAACCAAACAATTATAGGCCTGTGTCAATTCTGCCAGTTCTCAGTAAGGTGTTTGAAAACTTAATGCTTAATCAAATGTTACGTCACTTTAATAAAAAATCCATCTTTCATGAACAACAGTACGGTTTCACCAAAGGGCGTTGTACCACTGACGCTGGTGTCACCCTAATAAAGAACATTTTTAACGCCTGGGAAGAAGCACAAGATGCCATTGGAATCTTTTGCGACCTCTCTAAGGCGTTCGATTGTGTAAACCATGAGACACTTCTGCTGAAACTAGAGCACTATGGGATTAGGAATACAGCTCTTGATCTACTAAGATCATATCTGAAAGATAGAAAGGTTAAAGTTCAAGTAAACGGCATGAACTCATTAGGGTCCGAAATGACAATGGGCGTTCCTCGAGGTTCGATATTGGGTCCATTCCTCTTTTTAGTTTACATTAATTATTTAACCCAATTACTGCAGAATCAACCGAAGATGGTGTTATTCGCAGATGACACATCATTGATTTTTAAAGTTGGCCGACGGTCACAAAATATTGACGACGTGAATAATTCCATTCTTCAGGTCCAAGAGTGGTTTATGGTAAATAATTTGGTACTAAATGAAAAAATAACCAAATGCATTAGATTTCAATTACCAAACGTTAGAAGTTGCGAATGTGACATCATATTGAATGGAGAAAAACTAGAATTTGTTAATCAGACGGTTTTCCTGGGAATCACGCTAGACGAGAAATTATAATGGGGACCCCATATAAAGTCTCTTGCGGGGCGGTTAAGCTCGGCCGCTTATGCTGTTAGGAAGATAAGACAGTTAACAGATGTAGAAACCGCGCGTCTGGTCTATTTAAGCTACTTCCACAGCATTATGTCATATGGCATTTTACTGTGGGGTCGGGCTGCTGACATTGAATCCATTTTCATTTTGCAAAAGAGAGCTGTCAGGGCCATTTACAATCTGCGTCGTTGCGAATCTCTTATGGAACTATTTAAAAAGATTAATATTATGACGGTGCCTTGTCAATTCATTTATGAAAATATTATGTATGTAAGAAAAAATCTACATCTTTTTAATAAAATAAGTGATAGACATAATTTTAATACTAGAAATAAAGATAAAATAGATCAACCATTTTTTAGATTATCTAAAGTACATACATCTTTTATGGGGTACTGTGTTAAATGTTACAACAAAATACCTTGTGATATATTGCAATTAAATGAAAGAAAATTTAAAACTCATATTAAAAGTACACTTTGTAAACAAGCATATTACAAATTAAAGGATTATATCCTAGATAAGAATGCTTGGAAACATGCTGGTCCTGCTCCATAGCACAATCTAGAGTCTAGACAAAATCAAACTGGTTGCTAATTTAATTGTATAATTTATAATTTTTATGACATTGTTTTTTACATTATGTAACTACTATAACTCACATACTAAATTATTACTTGTGAAATTTTGGAAACATCATTTACTTTTCAATATTTGTAAATATGTGAGCACCATGTATCTATCTCATAATTAATTTACCTGTCATGCGTTATATTTAATTATTTTTACCTATTGTAGTATAGTAATTTTATTCTAGGTGCATCGGCTTCATATATAATTATTATGTATACATAATATTTTAAAACATTTTTAAAAGAGTAACGGTGGAGTTTCTTGCCCATTCTTCTCCATACGAAACTACCTTTTGGAAGGGGCAACTAGAATCAATTCTATTTTTTGTAAATTTTGCCGTTCAAAAGTGCCTTTTTATGTGACTATTTGAAATAAACGATTTGACTTTGACTTTGACTTTGAATGAATACATTCATTAAAGTTTCTAAGTAACATAACGTGTGTTACCTATCTTATGTTTGTTTATGTTTGGGTTCATTTCTTAAAAATAAGTTTATTATCGGTCAGTATTTATTTATTTAACCATTTATGTACACCCAGGTCCGGCAGAGTGTTAAGGCTCGTGCACACTGGCTCGACGCAACAGCGTGACACAACGGCACCGCGTGCCGCGCGGCGGGCGGCGCCTTTAGGGGTTTTTCCATTAGGAATTTCTTAGTAACAGCCTGGGGTTTGGAAGTTGGCGGTGTGATACCCGCGTGTCTCGGAAAGCACGTCCTGCGCTCCGGTCGTGTCGGATTGCCGTCCCATCGGGCTATGAAAGTGATGGAAGAGAGAGTGCACCTGCGTCTGCGCACACACTGTCTGTGCACTATAATATCTCCCGCGCCGAAGGCTAGTTTCCGTTGAGATTGGCCGCCATGGCCAAAATACGGTCTGGAGGATTATACAGGTTGATTGGAAGATGGGTGCAAAACTTTAAGGCGAAGAAAGTACAGACAATTTAAAACCATTTAAGCCATTTTTCTAAACGAAGTCTTACCAATTTTTCAAACCAAAATTTACGTTTTTTTTTTCAAAACGTCCCAAAATTTTAAGTAAACTGCTTACTTATAGTCAAATTGAACGATAAATGAATTAATTTTTATTTTATGTAGTTAAAGTAACGTGCAAGCAATCTAGCAAGCCATGTTTTAGGCCTCTGTGTCAATACATATATTTTTACAGGCAATTTAAGATAATAAAATTAAAAAATATATATAATTCTATTTAAAAATCTTATTTAAAAAAAAACGGTGAGTGCTTTTTTTGTTCAAACCTTTTTGAAAACATTCTGGATAATCACTTTTTCTTTTGAGGTATCATTTACGCGGTTATCTTATAAATTATTGAAATTAGGACCTATGTATACATACAAACCAATTTGAGGGAGAAATTTTAAATTTTAGACAGTTTGATACATCAAAAGAAAGAGCGATCAATCAATATCAAGCATGTTTTCAAAAAGGTTTGAATAAAAAAAGCACTCACCGTTTAAAAATAGTATTACTTATATTTTTTTTTAATATTGATGAACTTATGTCTGTAAAAAAAATGTTTAATGACACAGAGGCCTAAAATATATTTTGCTAGATTGCTTACACATTACTCTAATAAAATGAAATAAAAATGAATTCGCAGTGTGCTTAAAATTTTGGGAATTTTAGAAAAAAAATACAAAAGTTAGGTAAACAAAAATTGTTAAGACTTCGTGTAAGACAACCGTGGCTTAAATGGTTTTAAATTGTCTGTACTATCTTCGCCTTAAAGCTATGCACCCATCTTCCAATGAACCCACATACGCAGTGCACACAGACAAGAAGAAATTAACAGAAAAATAGGTACAAAGGATTATTTAACTAGCAACATCATGACTACTAAACGGAATATAGCGACTTTAACGCTACTGCTGAGCATGAGGTCCTGGGTTCGATTCCCGGGTCGGGCAAAGTGTTATTGGGTATTTCCATCTGGAATTTCTCAGTAGCAGCCCGTAGTTTGGATTTGTGCCCGGTTGACGGCAATAGGCTCGCCCCCTGTTACATGGGACTTAAACATAACTGGCGAAATGTGGTTGTACTTAGGTACACCTCTGCCTAACTCTTCGAAGAATACAGGCGTGATGTTATGTTATGTCTAAATTAAGGCGGTACCCCGACCAAAACCTTGCCATAGTGCGTTATTCAGAGGCTATTAACTCATTCACTATGGGTAATAAACTACATCTAAAAGCACATTATTAATGTTCGATATCCTATCATCACATTGCACGTTCTTATTTGTTTTTATGTGTTATAAACACATTTAAAATCTCCTTGTAAAAAAGTGACTAAAATTATTGATTACATGCATCTTTTGCTAAAGGTCACGTTCTATTGATTTGAGGATTACACTAATGGATAGACAATTTAAAAATCTAAGTATTTCACGTTTTATTTTATTTCAAAACATCGCTGGTCTTTTTTTATTAAAATAATTTCATTTTTTTTGTGAATTTTGTGATAAATGAGCGTGCGCAGGGAGCGAGACAGAGCGAGACTCAGCGACGGGACAGAGAAGGACCGAACGCTCAAGGTCGTTTGGTCGGGGAAGCGCCTTAACTCTACGTAAATCAAAAGAAGATAACAGATTTTTTGTAGTTGTTTGTGCAGTTTACTTCACTAATAAAATTAAATTTCTTTCAATAATTATAATGTACCGAGTTCTGTTTCAGCGATCGGGAATTTAGTTTAAAAAAAAAGCTTTATTTATAATTTAATAACATGTAATTGATCTTATTGCTAGGGTGCACTTTAATACGTAGGTTGGCGGCTGCGTACTCAACGTAAACGGTTGTTACGATGAGTTATCTACCGTCGAATCATTATTTCACTATGACTCTACAACCCGAAAAATATACTTAGATATTGCGCCTTTACAAGTTAAATTTTTAGCAATTAAATCCTTTGTATCTCGAAATTATTGTTAAGTTGAAAACTCATAAACTCTATTTTTTTTTTGCATTTCTCTTGAAATTCAAGGTATTTAGATTCCAGTGTGTATCAGTACTGATCTGATGAAATTTTAAAAAAGCTTTAAAAAAAAAACTAAACTTGAAGTATTTTCGACAATGTAAAAAATAGAAAATAACAAAACTTAGTTACCGAAAATTGCCCAAAAGTAACAAAGTGGATAGGTATGTTTTTACAAAATCACAAAAAAACTAACGCATTTACCAGTTGATGGATAAATAAATACATATTTTTTAAAGAAAATAACGCTATAAAAAAACTTTTTCCGCAAAATATGTAAGTACTTAATATTTTATTTGATTGCAGAAAAATGTACTTACAAAATAGAAATCAGAAACTACCTTGTCCAAAACAAATCATATTTTCTCAGAAGATCGCTAGGTAGGTATTCTTTTGTTGTGTTGCAACTATTACGGTAATCTTTAATGAATACCAAATCATTTTAAGTTAATAAAATCACTATTTATTTATTTCTTTCTACATTTTTCATTTTTGTAACCGGGAGTTTTTTAAGGAAGTTCCCAAATAAAAGAATATTATTTAAAATACTTACAGATTCAATTATACTCCTTTGTTGAACTGAATATCTGGACAGAGCACCGCACAATTTACAATAGATTTAAGCTTTTGACGATAACGCGTTGGCAAGCCGTTATTTAAATAAAGCCCTAGTGAGTAGCAAAACTAATTTACAGACCGCGATAGTTGCAGTCAATATAAAAATAAGACATTCGAATATGTTTCTACCTATACCTGCCTCATTTTAAGAGCGGCCAACCCGTCATAATTTTCATACAAACGCTCGTACGTGATTAAGGCGTTTTTGCGTTGTTGTTGGCGTTGATGTTTCATTGAAATTTTGGAACTTGTAGGTATCTTGTGCATTTATCTAAGTTTTTGCAGCAAAAATTCAGAATTTGGAGAAACAAATTCAGTATAAGCCTCCAAAAATCTGTTTTTTTTTGCTCAAATTTTACTTGAACTTTCGCCGTTCATAATGTCCTCATAAATTGTAAAACTAAGAAAACATTTTCATGGAAACCTTGCACATGTAATGGAGATTGTAAACGACATTTTTTTTTCAAAAACCCGTATTTCATGGAACAAGTTTTGTGGAATTTCTGCGCGCCAATTTTTGTTCGATGTTACCGCGTTCTTTTTCAAATATTGCGTTGGATGAAACAACAAGCTTTTTAATCATGTTCGCGTTGACGATAGACGGACCGGGAAGGTCCCTCTTAATATTTCTCTATCTATAAAATAAAATATAAGAAGTCGCATGATAACGGAGCACCTAGGTACGAACTTATATACCGTTTCCAAGTTATCCCGCAGGTTATATTTGCAATCTCGGAATTAGCAAGATTGATGTTTTTTATCTCGTGAGATCTCAGTATTTTCGGATCCCGCTGCCATGCTGAGCTCAATAAAAATCGAATTACATTTACTACTTTTTTTTATAAATATTTTATGCCATCTCTTCCAGGAAATGTTTTCGGAGAAAACATAAAATCTAACGTTTCGTAATCGTCAGCCACACTACTTTGGATATTGGAAGCCAAGTAGCCGGCAGGTGAAAAGACCTTTCAGTTTCCGCTTCCGGGAAAGATTTGAGGGCATTAAATGTGATATTAATTCATCATAAAGCGACGCAAAAGCACAGTTTGTCGCTTTCTATCCTTGGAGCGAAAACGAATAATAGGCTATATAATTGACATCGAGAGTGGGGAGGCCTTTGCTCAGCAGTGGGACATTAATGGCTAATAAAAATAAATAATAATCATTGACATCACCAAATCAGCTGAAATATGTCCACTGCTGGACCTATGCCTCCCAAAAGCGTCGTCACAGCCACGTGCTTCTCGGATCCAGATGATGCCCGCTACCTTCACCAGGTATACATTATATTCGGCGGCTTAAAGTCAAAATAATTATCCATGAACTAATTGTTTGGCGTTATTCGATTTCTGTTTTTATTTCATATTATGGTAATAAGTGTAAATTACCATTTTTATGATAATAGTTTGTATGCTTCATAGAGGTACATAAAAAATCTTATTACAACATATAACACAGCTAACTATTTACACTTGGTACCAAATTAAAAGCCTAAATAACTAAATAAACAAATAAGTACAATACAACATGATACTTAGGCGTCGAAGTATTCATCCGCATCGCTGTCATCCGGAAACGTGCCTAGAAGACTGGCAGCATTGCCACGTTGAATGGCAATGCAAATTCTTTGACCAAAGAACGAGCCAGTCCTCTGGTCGCGTGATGTGCCGATCAGTCGGCGAGAAATTTCCTTAACGTAATAATTTCCCAAAATATGTGATTACCTCAGTAAACAATATAAGTTTAGTATATTATTGTGTTTTATTTAATTTTCCAAAAAAAAAAAATTACTTGGCAATACCTTTCATTCAAAATCAAAATCAAAATATTTTATTTCACATAAACCAACATTGGCACTTATGAAACGTCAGAAATTCGTATTCTAAATAGAAAAGTCGACGTCCGTGTTGAATATGTCTTGCTAGGGGCCATGTCAGTCATTTCTAATAGAAAAGAACTCTGTAGACGTGCCAGACGGTACACAACGGTCTTTTGAATTTGATGCTTCGGTGTCAGTCACCGGCGACTGACATGGCCTGAACAGGTAGTGAGTCTGTCAGGCATCGGTGACCGACATGGCAGTTAACGTGTTAAAAAGGACACACATTTATTATTATACAAAATCTTGTTAGAAATATTTTATAAACTCGTAAGTTCACACCGTGCCTGCAGCATTCACTACACACACACAGGGCAGTGTTGCCGCTAGGACAATCGAGTAAGTGGCTACATCAAACAAAAAAGTGGCCAGTTTTGTAAATAAATCACTTTCTAAATTTCGCTAAAAGTGGCTAAAATATTTTACGTGTACTATCATATCCTATTACTATTGCTAAAATAATTTTAAAATTATTAAGCATGGGTTTAATGAAACAATATTTAGTAGTGTTAGAAATTTATTAAAAACTGGCAACAATAAAGTTTGTAGCTAGTAAAACATTAAAATTACAGTTTTTTTTTTTGTAAAAAATTCAAAATCAATCTGAAAGTCTACAATGCCAACTGAAAATTCCGGAATCTCTTCGTCAATGGATGATGATGTGGATGGTATTTCTGTTTGTTTTATTAGTTTGAACGTTTTTGTGACTCTGGTTAAAACTTCAGGTGGTAGAACATAATTGTGCATGCTTTTTTTATAATATTTTGTTATAATCTAAAAAGTAAAGCTAAAACTGAAACGGCAACACTGACACATGGGATTCCCAGCATTCCCTCGCCAAGTTTCGTTTTAATCTTATGAACTGGCTTGAAACTAAGTCTTTTGAGTCAGCTTTTGTTTGTAACTGTTCTGAGAATGTTTTTTACATAAGTAAAAGTTAATCAATCATAGAGTCAGATATTGATCCAAGCCCTGTGGATCTAAATGGGCCACAGAAATGAGAAAACCGAAAAATCCATTATTATTTCATGTTTTTCTAAGTTTGTTTAACATCTTTCTATTTGTTAAAAATATCCTGTAGATAAAAAGTGAAATTCCTAATAAATAAAATGATGGTATATATATGCCTTGACTTGAAAGGTATTTTATAAATTTATAATTCCGATAGAAGACACAGTTTACAAAAGCCCCCGATTACTGGTGACGCCGTATTTACACAATGGTAATTTTAATATTAGTAATATTGTATGATAATTCCTTAGTAAAATGATTAGGAATCAAGGTTAAAGATAACCTTGATTCCTAATCATTTTACTAAAGAAAAGGGAGGTCAGTAAGAACTGACTTCTCTTTTTGCGTGCAATATGTGGCATTAGACCAGGGCAGAAGCCTTACAAAATAATAAAAAGTAAAAAAAAAAATAGTAGGATGAAACCCATTAGAAAAGGAGGAGAATATTATAAAAATGAAAGGAAAAATAATTTACGGGCGAACTGAGGTCGGGAAGGGGATGAGGGTGAGTTTTTAAGGGTAAAAAACGGTTTTTCTCGATTTCCGGCAAAACTAAAAGTCCTATGGAAAAAAGTCAAATGGCAAAGTTGTAGGTAATAAAAAGATCTAAAACTTTTGTATTTACACTTTTTTCACATAACCTCAAAATTTTTGTGAAAAATTCAAAAAACCAAGTTTTGGTTTTTTATTTTTATCTTTTACAAATTTTTTTTTTTCACGAAATTTGGTGGAAACTTACCTTTTTATGTTCCAAACACCCTGTAATTTATTTGATTAAAAATATTTATTTTTTCACCTTATTTTGAATTAATATCGAAAAAGCACCCTAATTTTCAATCGAAAATTCACCCGTCAAAACATCAGCTTTTTCAAAAAGTTGGTAGATTTTCTGTTCGTTAAAATCTCTACTTTCCGATGGTGAAACAAAAAAAAATGTTACTGCAGTAAATCTTCTCAGAAAATGCAAAAAATCGAAAAAAACTAGAAGTCATTTTTTTTTTTTAAATATTATATACAATTTTGAGCTATTTATTAAAATTTACCCTTTAATTACTCGAAAAACGTAAGATTACATGTTACATTGATTAAAAAAAAAATGCAAATCAAAATATACTACTATAATTAACAAACAAATTAGTTAATAAAATTAATATTTATTATGACATCTACAATATTTGGAGAAAGTTGTCGAATCTTCTTTAAATTATATGCGTAGATGCCTATTTATAACTATTTTAAGATAACTTATATACCTGAGTGACCTACGAAAAATTGTAGCCCATCAAAAGGTATTTCATAGAGAAGTGGGGAAGGGGCAAGGCAGGTCTGGGTCTTACTACATACATACCTACTATTTCGTAGCAGCTGTTACAACCGTTAGCCTAGCCAGTATTCGAAATACAGTACAGTATACAACATCGTTTATAAAAATACACGTGCACGCTGAGTTTCTTTAAGATAATTGTGACAAGTTAACTTAAAAAAAAAAAACTTTTCGATTCTGCATAGGAAGGTAAATACTATCTCTATTTTTATCTGTATCAATCAACTCAAACATAAAAATAGTAATATTTTCTTTAAAAAATAGTATGCTCAACGTAACATAACCTAAAGATTAAAATTGAATGAGATTTCAATACAAGATTAAAAAATAATAATCTCCTTAATTTTGAACAAACAAGTTAATCCCAAGAAAAAAAAAAAATTCAAAATACATAAAAAATATATAAAATATATATCGTAAATATATTTTTAATAACTAACTTTTGGCCGATTTTCATATATATTTTATACATTTCAAATATATTTCAGATATATTCAAAATATTTTTTTTTTATATTTTTAGCTATGTTTTTTATGTCTTTTAAGATATATTTTGAATGTATCTAAAATATATTTAAAATATATGAAATATACATGAAAATATTGTAATGAATAACGTAATCAGAATAAAGTATCTACATTTAATAGTACGATTTACATTTATATTTACATATAATGAGATTTTCTATGACATAAATGTAATTAGCATTAAATAAATCAACTTTTTAATTGAAACAAATTGCAGCAATCACATTTTTTGATGAAATTATTTATAATAATTAAAAAAAAAAAACAACTTCTAGTTTTTTTCGATTTTTGGCATTTTCTGAGAAGATTTACTACAGTAACATATATTTTTTTTTCACCATCGGAAAGTAGAGATTTCAACGAACAGAAAAAATACCAACTTTTTGAAAAAAGCAGATATTTTGACGGGTGAATTTTCGATTGAAAATTAGGGTGCTTTTTCGATATTAATCAAAATAAGGTGAAAAAATATATATTTTTAATCAAATAAATTACAGCGTATTTGGGACATAAAAAGGTAAGTTTTCACCAAATTTCGTGAAAAAAGAAAAAAAATGGTAAAAGATAAAAATAAAAAACCAAAAACTTGGTTTTTTGAATTTTTCACATAAATTTTGAGGTTATGTGAAAAAAGTGTAAACACAAAAGTTTTAGATCTTTTTATTACCTACAACTTTGCCATTTGACTTTTTTCCATAGCACTTTTAGTTTTGCCGGAAATCGAGAAAAACCGTTTTGTACCCTTAAAACTTCACCCCCATCCCCTTCCCGACCTCAGATCGCCCGTAAATTATTTTTCCTTTCATTTTTATAATATTCTCCTCCTTTTCTAATGGGTTTCATCCTACTATTATTTTTTTTGGTTTTAAAAATTATCGACCCTGGTCTACATATGTAGGCAGGCATGGGACTATTTTCTGTCTTTATCTTTCTCTCTATGTACACTTTTTTAGGGTTCCTTACCCAAAGGATGCCAACGGAACCCTATTACTAAGCCTCCGCTGTCCTTCTGTCTGTCAGCCGGCTGTATCTCAAAAACCGTAATATTTAGGTAGACAGTTGTAATTTTCACAGAGTGTGTATTTCTATTGCCGCTATAACAACAAATACCTAATAAAAGTAAAATAATAAAATTAATAAAAATTAAAGGCGGACTCCATATAAGATTTTTTTTTCTTTCGGCGTTTTTTGGCTTGTGGTACGGAACCTTTCGTTTGCACTGTGCGAGTCCAACTAGCACTTTCCGATTTTCTTTGTCCTACCACATGCCGATTGCCTTATTCGGCTGCCCCAAATCATGTAATGTGACAGGTAATATTGTTTGTAGTAGGTAGGGTAAGGTTGCGACCATTGGATTTTGATCAGAGCGCAGCGCCTTGATCGGACCGTTTTGATTTCTCGGAAACGAATTGTAATAATAATTGTCCTTTATGACGAAACGCTGCCTATTCGACCCCGCACCCGCCCCGTCAACCGCCAGTGTCACCGTGAGCTTCGTTCGGGAAGAACGTGCGTCGGTGTGTTTTAAGAGCTCCCGATATATTATTTGCGAGACATACTTTACCATGTAAGTACAGATTTATTCGGTTTTTCGATGTGATTATTTTTAGTAGCATAACATATTTATTTGTTCAGCTAATTTACCAACCAAATGGTACATAAGAATAATAGTTTTTTATTTATTTATATTTTATTGTGATAGTAGCGAATTGCCATCTTTATTTATTTTCTTTAAATAACGTTGTCCCACACTTAGGAATTTCTCCTGTATTGTGGGTGCGAATACAAACATTCAAACTCACATACACAAACAGCCAGACCCGGAACAATTACTTGTAGGATAAACAAATATTTGACCCGTGCGGGAATCGAACCCGCGACACGCAGCGCAGCAGTCAATCGCTCAACCACTGCGCCAACCACGCCGTCAATGGACCAGTGCAAGGCTCCTTGATTGGACCGGTCCAATGAAGGCAACTTCTAAAATTTCGGTTTTAATATATATTTTTTTGTTTTAGCATGGCAAAACGAGGCCAGTATTATGACTGGAATGAAGGAAGTATGAGATAGCGTTACTAGCTTTGAGTAAAAAAGAGGTCGGATTAAACGAAGCAAGCAGGATATATGGTGTACCAAAAGCGACAGTAAAACGAAGATTGGATGATAAAAATTTAAAAGCTAAAAGGGAAAAGCAAATAATGGTTTCGACGGGAGATCTCACACCGGATATAGAAAATAATAATAGTGGAGCATATTTTAGAGTTGGAAAGCTATTTGTGTGCTATTACACCAAGTGATGTAAGAAGTCTGGCTTTCAAAATTTTCTTATTAATAATAAAGACTGTGTTTAATTTTGTATTACATTTTATTTTATGTCAATTTCCTTGGGCACCTTGAATGGACCAGCAGACAAAATGTCGTAAGTCCAATCATAGCAACTAGGAGGTCCAATCAAAGAGACTGAGGTCCAAATAAGGGAACTATCACAAAAACAGTTTTTTTTCCGTTTTGCTCCTTTAAGCTTCAAACAAAAAATCCGAAAACACACCTACGAGGACATATGTATAAGACCTATAAAATTTAATAATCACTATTCCCTTAAATGTCATATTTCAGGTGCTATAACCGCTCAAAGTTAAGTGGTCCAATAATCGCAACCTTACTGTTTTTGTTGATTACAGTATCACATACACATACACAACATAATCAGCCTATATTGTTCCCACTGCTGGGAAACAGGCCTCCTCTCTTTGAGATAGAGAGTTGGCCGTAATTAGGGTAGCCAATTTTTTTAATAGGAAAGTATTGGAAGAAAAAACAAAGGAGTTTTCAAATTTATGGGTGCTTTAAGCAAACGCTAACATTTTTTCGTTTCTCTTAACCAAAATTTAGAATGAAATAAATGAATAAATCGGTTTTATGGACGATTTGTTTCTCTCTTCTTGTCACTTAAGATTCGTTACAGAAAAAACCTCAGTGAAAGCTGAAGTGGCAGGAAGAGAGAGTAAATAAAAAATGTTTTTGTTTTTAATTTGGTTAGCTAGGTATCAAATATTGCCATTTGTCAACAGTATTTTTCTCTGAATTTCTTTATCAATATTAATAATTTTTCTTTTTTGACTTTACAGTATCGACAAAAACTTCAGTAATGAAATAACCTGTATATTTGTTTTATTTTACGCATTACAGTAAAGATTAGACATAAATTATTTTCGCATACGTTATTTTTATACAAAAGCATAAAGTATATTTATCGAAAATAAAGTAGGACACGTTACTATAAAGTATGGTTGGCAACCCTAGCTGTAATCCACCACGCGGGCCCAATGCGGGTTAGTAAAAGTCACATGTCTTCGAATTTTTGGTTCTAGGACATGCCGGTTTCCTCACGATGTTTTCCTTCACCGTTCTGAGAGCAGTGGTGATGAAATAAATTAAACAAAGTAACTCGCCTGCCTGGGTTCGAACCAACGAGCTACAATTGGTAAGTCGGGGCCGTTACCACTGAGCCACCATGGCTCTAGAGTCTATGGGTTATTATTATGAATTTATTGTAAGTTGGATGTATAATCTGGACAATAAACGATTTCATTTAATTTGTGACGATAATGTAATAATAGTCCTCCAGACCGAATGACGGCCGTGGCGACCAATCTCAGCGGAGACTAGCCTTAGGCGCGGGAGGTATTATAGTGCGCTAGTGTGTGCGCAGACACAGGAGCACTCTCTCTTCCCTCACTCTCATAGTCCGATGGGACGGCAATCCGACACGACCGGAGAGAGATCAGGCGCAGGACCAACGGGTGAACGTGATTTCCGATGCACGGGGGTATCACACCGCCAACTTCCAAACTCCGGACTTTTACTAAGAAATTCAATAACACTTTGCCCGACCTAGGAATCTAATCCAGGACCCCACGCTCAGTTGTCGTGCTTGCGACCATGAGACCAACGGAGCAACCAAAATAAATTAACTTAATTTATACTACATATAGTACCTGCAGTGCTAGAAGAATCTTTTGGAGTTTATGTTGGCACCAACATAAAAAAGATAATGTATGAAAAATAGTTCCGATTTTAACCATGCGCCAAAAGACAAATTGGTAGCTGTCACATCTTCTATAAACAAATCTTAATCTTATTTTTTTCTTTTGTACGTCACTGAACTCCTTATAAACGGCTGAAACGATTTCTATGAATTTGTTTGTGTGTGTTTGAGTGGGTCCTCGATAGATGGCGCTGCGATTGAGTTCTAGGAAACAGGAAAACGTCTCTCCGGCCGGCTACTTTTTATTAATATAAATTAGAAACTGACTGACTGACTGACATGACACCCGAGTAAGCTGCACCCAGCACCCTAATTACGTAACACACTAACTATCACAATCTGAATCATTTTGAAGCCTATTGCTAATCCATTGCTTCTTATGTTCGAAAAATTTGTCTGTTCAACAACGTAGATAACGCAATGAATGTTGTTGAACTGTCAAAATGAAACCCATTCCTACTGTTAGTGTGTTAGGTAATTACCCCGCTGGTTACACGCGGCTTGCTCGAAACAATTAAACTCTAGAAATAACATGCGTCCGTTTAGATAGCGTACAGATCTAAATTGCTAGATTTGCCCTCACCGTACGGGTTAGTCTCGCGAAATAGTGTCCATTCTGAGAGAAAAGAGTGAGCTCACTTACTGTGACAATCAAGTCAATTCACTGCGTCATTGTGTGTCAAACCGAAACAGTAATGCAACTATCTTTTGACGCGGTAGGGCGTATCCATGGACAAACAAAAAAAGTCTGAAGAACTCCGTCAAGACAAAACTGAGTCCCGTTTATGTGTGAATATTTATGTGTGAGTGTTGCCGTTTGCGCGCGTTTGGTGGTGGGGTGGTACGTTTTAGGTATAGTCCCAAAATTAAAATGTTGACATTAAAAACACGTTTTCGAAAATTGGTGGACTCGACCAGTTTTGATTGTATACCTATGTGTATCAAGCAAGTCGTCAAGCACTTTCACAATAAGAGTCGCTAAAGAAAACACTTCTAGTCAGATCTTGATTTTGGAGACGTTTCATTTTTGTATGGAACTTTGGCTAGGACGTGTACATTCCCAAAAAATCTGTGAAATGTAACTATAAACATATAAGTAGGCAATGATTTATAGAATTTATTTGTATTGTAGACGAACAAAAATAAAATTGAAAATGTTTGACATTTGTTGTAAGAAAAATGGAGACATAGTGACAATGACTTTAATGTCATGTTTCAGTAACCTAGAATGGGGATATTTTATGATTGACAACGACACTTCCGACAGTGTATGTCAAAATAAAACGTTTGTAAATCGCAAGTACATTGGCCAAAGAGATTTTATTTATCGAACCAGGATAATATTACATGCTTCCATTAGTAACACATTAGAAATAGGTGTAATAGATGAATTAATAATACAGCGATACTTTTTATATTTAATATTGTTGTATTTACGGTTTCACATTAATTTCAAATCCATTCTGATTTCAGAACGCATGTTGTCAGGACACCGCCATAGTGTGGCCATAACGACAACAATGGCAATAATTGCAAAACGTTAAATTGTGTCTACAACAAAGATAACATTCTCAAATTCACGGATTAATATTTTTCCTAAATTCAGTGTATGTTTCCCCGTTTTTTTTATGTAACGTCCAAGTGCTAGTCAAAAATGAAACGTCTTCTTTATATGTGACCACATGAGAAGCACCAGCTTTTAAATAAACAAAAAAATCATCAAAATCGGTTCACCTAGAAAAGAGTTCTGAGGTAACACCTCAGATCAAGTAAAAAAAGGTAGTTATCGCACGTGGAATAGAAAACTGTAACCATTTTTTTAACTATGTGTGAGTCAAAGAAGAGTTGCCACTTTTTTTTTTAAAGTCCCTGAATATTACGTAATAATAAAAATAGGTATTATGCGAATGCCAAAGTAAATCTGTCTGTTTGTTTGTTTATATTTTTACATATACCGGAAACAATATTCCTTAACGTCAAAAAATCAAAGATATGCTAAACGTATTTCCTACGTTCAACATCTCTTTGAATTTTCACACGTTTTTATCACTTTATAAATAGATAGTCCAGGGGTTGTGAGCAAAGCCTGGGTCCTGGCCTTGGAGGCTCTCGGGCCTCGACTTCGAGGGCTCCTAAGCGCATGCTTGGAAGGGGGCCAGTTCCCACTTCGTTGGAAGACGGGGAAACTGGTCCTCATTAAGAAGACGGGGCGCCCTGCGGACTCTCCGTCCGCTTACCGGCCCATTGTGCTGCTCGACGAGGTGGGCAAGCTCTTTGAAAGAGTCATTGCAGACCGCCTCGTCGGGCGGCTAGTGCGGGTGGGGCCGGATTTGGCGGAGAGCCAGTTTGGTTTCCGCAGGGGGCGCTCTACGGTGGACGCCATCATGCGCGTGCGAGCCCTCACGACGGGTGATGCTGTGGCCCGGGGTGGGGTCGTCTTGGCGGTGTCTCTAGACATCGCCAATGCCTTCAATACCCTGCCCTGGAGTTGCATCAGGGAGGCACTCCGGTATCACCGGATGCCGACCTACCTCTGTCGCATAGTCGAGGCCTATCTGACGGACAGGGCCGTCATCTACCCCGGTCACCAGGGAGAATGGAACCGGCGAGAGATGTCGTGCGGTGTCCCACAGGGATCAGTCTTGGGGCCGCATCTGTGGGACATCGGGTACGACTGGGTGCTGCGCGCCGACCTCCCTAGCGGCGTCAGCGTCGTTTGTTACGCTGACGACACGCTAGTCCTGGCACAGGGGAGGTCGCACCAGGCGGCGGCCGAATTAATGACACGCGGGGTTGCGACAGTCATTGAGAGGATCCAGCAATTGGGACTCGAGGTGGCCCTGCACAAGTCCGAGGCCATGTGTTTTCATGGTCCTCGGAACGCGCCACTCTCGGGTTCCCAAATAATGGCGGGAGGGGTTCACATCGGCGTCGAGTCGACGATGAAGTACCTGGGACTCGTCCTCGACAGCCGGTGGAACTTCGTCGAGCATTTCCGACGTTTGGCTCCCAGACTGGACCGGGCTGCGGCTGCCTTGAAGCGGCTCCTGCCCAATCTAGGGGGTCCAAACGCCTCCTGCCGGAGGCTCTACGCGGGGGTCGTGCGGTCCATGGCCCTTTACGGGGCACCGGTGTGGGCGCGTTCATTGAGGCTCCGACCAGCACGCCGTTTGAACGCGTCCCAAAGGGTCATGGCCATCCGGCTGGTCCGGGGATACCGCACGGTCTCCTGCGAGGCGGCGAGCCTCCTTGCCGGATTGCCGCCATGGGATCTGGAGGCAAAAGTCCTCGCGCACATTTGGGAGTGGCGCGAGGAGGCGAAACGCCGGGGCGTTACTCCGCTGCCGCGAGAAATCGCGGCACAGCGGACAGAGCTCCGGCGGAATCTCATGGCGGCATGGAGAGTGCGACTGTCGCAACCCAGCGCTGGGCACGCCACAATTGCGGCGGTAAGTCCCCTCTTTGAGGAGTGGCTTGAGAGGCGCCACGGCGTCCTCACCTTCCGCCTGACGCAGGTCCTCACCGGACATGGCTGTTTCGGGAGGTTCCTGTTTCGGATAAGGCGGGAGGAAACGCCCGGGTGTTGGCATTGTGTGGATCGACCGGAGGACACGGTGGAGCATACGGTGGAGGTCTGCCCAGCTTGGGCGGAGCACCGCCGTGTCCTCGTGGCGGCGATCGGCGGCGGCGATCTCTCGCGTCCGGCCCTGGTTCGGGCCATAGTACGGAGCGAGAGAGAATGGGAAGCAGTCACCTCCTTCTGCGAGGCATTAATGCTCGCGAAGGAGGAGGCGGAGCGCGTGAGGGAGAGGCAATCATTGCGCCCTCACGCCCCTAGTCGCCGCAGGAGGAGACACCCTGGGCGTCGGGAGTCCATAGCCGACTCCCGGCCACCGTAGGCGCGGGCCTGCGGACGGCGAGCAATGGGCAGCTCGCCGTCCGGTAAGGACCAGGCCCGGGTCGACGGCGCGTTGTGTTCCACGCGCGCCTCAAAGAGTTGTCAGCATAATTGACGGGGTCCGATAGGGCCGATGCCTGCCGGGGTCGCGGATTGTTCGAAAGAGTTACCGTGGCCCTGGCGCACAGGCAACTGAAGGAACACGGGTGGGTTTTAGTCAGTAAGAGTCTGACACGCCCTTCCGCTCCGCCCAGAGCGGGAGAGGTCATTTGATGATTTCCCATCCAAAAAAAAAAAAAAAAAAGGGGTTGTGAGCAGAGAGAAAAAATACAACAAAAAGTAAAACAATTATATATTTGGAAAAATATCTTAATACAAAAAAAAACGGAATTAATGAGTTAAAAACAAACCACACTAAATGTGGATGGTTGCCATTGTGGTTCATTTCGGCCCAGTCTTATAGCAGCTACCCATTCATCTTTTATTAAAATGTTCCTTGGAAACCTAAAACCATAATATTTCATAGTAAAACAGAAGGTATGTAAGTAAGTACTCAAGAATTTAAACAAAAACATAAACAAATTACAAAATAAATATTTACCTTGACTTCAATTAATGTAAGATAAAATCACGTGATTAAAAAAAAACCACTTTCTGTCCACTCTCTACTTAATTATTTTTCTATTACTGCCTACAATTTACTTACCCACATTTTGGGCTAATAGAAATAAGAACTACTAGCAACACTCTCCCGGTACGTCATTTCGGGACATTGACATTATCTGTTCCGAATAACCTCAAAATTGTGTTGGAATGACAAAAAAAAAATATTTTTATATGTTCTTACGTGTGAAACGATATTCCTTCAGACTTTTTGTTCATTTTTGTATTGTTTTTGCACCATTTAATTACACAGGACGGCATTTTGTAGGCAAACTTACTGCACGGCGCCTCATGAGATACTAACGAAAAAGAGCTTAGTTTGATGCACGTGTGTGCGTGAGCGCGTGTGTTTACTTGGAGGAGCTGAGTTTTGTGGCTTCACTAACAACAAAGGCCGCGCGTTATCTACCTTTTTTTACTTGATCTGAGGGTAACACACATAAAAAAAATACAGTTGAATCGAAAACCTCCTTTTTTTGAAGTCGGTTAAAAAGTTCTGAAATTAGGTACCCTTATCTGAAATTTCCCCTGATTTATTTTTAACCACTGGTACTAGAATTGTCTGAACGAGGTCAGATGGTAAGTATGCATGACTGACAAAAATTCAAAAAAAAAAACATTGTCATCTCTCTAGGTAGGTAATGTCCAATCTGCTGAAGATATTCAACGCTGAGACCGTCGTGACCAGGGTAAATACCAACTTGCCTCTGGACATGAGGCGTTCCTCAATTCAAAGTTAAAAGAAAAACAGACATGTGCGTACAAAATATTTATTTCTGTCAAAATGGGTGGTTTATAGGTTACATTAATTAGCACATTAAAAATAAGGAAAAAATATATCTTAAAAGTATTTATGGTACTACTACATTCCTCAAACTCACTTTCATATTCACTGCTGACCCTCTGACTGTTTAACCCGTGTAGATATCATTTCAACACGATCACAGTCTGCACTCGATAGTCCTGAAAGCACTGGAATTGGCAAATCTCTATTGTGTAATATTCGGGGCTAATAGGATAAACTTAAGTAGGTACGTTTTTTGTACATATAACAGCACAAAGTAACAGTCATTAAAATTATTGGTTAATTCAGTTCCTGTCATCGACATTACGTCCTATTTTTTCAAGTGATGATCAATGATCAATCTAAACGTAATAATATGTCTAATAGGTATACATAAGTATTTTATCAAAACCAATTACAAAATGTGTGTCGCAGAAAACAAGGATTTTTTGGTCCCCAGTGCAATCTAATCTCAAACACAAAACAATCAGCATTCTTAATGACTAACAAAACAAAGAAATATGTTTACAAAACATTATAAAAACATGTTATTTGTCAAACGGCTTTTCCGACGATAACCGATTAAACCTTTGACCGTGATCGTACAATCGACCGCACGTACTTGATGACAAAACCAGTGCTGGCCTCGTATTCATTAAACTCCAACTACGCTAGGCCGGCTCAAGGTCAAAGGGTTACCACTGACGCGCTGTCGACTGTACTAACACTTTCATAGGCACGCCCGATTCAGTTTACCGACAAATACGTATTTTTAGAAAGAAAAAGACGAATAGAGTCTTATATTTTCTGTAACGGATGTCCCCACATTTGGCAATTTTCTTTGGATCTACATATATTCTCAGACATTTTTGTGTAAAAAAAAAAACACGTGACTCTATGTTCGAACACGCAATCTCAGAAACCACCCAACCGATTTCAATGAAATTTAGTGAATGTATACGGATGGTTCCAGCTTGAAAGATAGGATAGTTTTGTACCCGATAGGTGGCGCTTCGTGCGAAGCAGGGGCGGGCTGGTATTTAGATATAAATTAAAGTCACTTTTCGCGTCTGTCTGTGTGACCACGTTGTTCTTCTAAAGTGCGGTTTGCACCATTTCAATCCATCCATTCCATCAAGTAGTAAAAACTATGCAAAGCAGGGGGTCGCTAGTAAAATATGTATCGTGACGTAGGTCATTATAATCTATTTATTTATATCTTAGATTCAAGACTAACAAAGTATATTATTCACTCGTCAGAAGTTCTCGGTAAACTTGAAACAGATCCACTACGACCGCTAAAACTGTCGGAGCCATCTTAAACAGTTCGTTAACAAAATCTTCACAATCTCCATATTCCCGCATATCACTAAACATTTTGTATACAAACCTGCCGTTATACAGCTTCCTGTACTGAGTAGATTCATACGGTGAACCGCATAAAGTATTCAAATAATTCATATGCTGGATACAGTACTGGAGTTCTATTAAACAGTCAAGCGCTTTGCCGTCGAAAATTCGTTTAGCTTCAACTTCACTGTATTGGAAATACTTGGCTGTGGCACCTTTGACTTGTAATAACTCCTTCCAGTCTTTACAAAGTGTTCCTCTGTTGAACACTAAGCTCAGCATGACGTATGACAGTACAACCGCATACACTTCTCTAGTCACGTCCTCACCTTCCAACTGCTTTCTGCGAGCAAAGTACACTAGTGCAATAAACAATACAATACAATCTGGTCGTAGTTTAGCTAAAACTTCAGTGTTTATATCATTCTCAGTAAGAAAATGCTCGAACAGCTTCAAATGCCTCACTTGATTCCAACCATTCTCGAACACAGACACACTGCAGTTGTAGCTTGGCTTACGAACATTCCGGTCATCAGAATCTATCTCTTCATATGTGCTGGCAACCGGGTACACTTTGAACGTACCTCCTCTGTAATTTGTCAGTAAGTTGTATGCATATTTTATTATATCGATCGATAGGAGTAGACGGTCTTGAGATTTTGTTTCAATGTCCCAAGATCCTTCAATAACCTTTGATTTGTACAGATTGATGTATACTGGCGACACGTGTTTACATACCACTCCTTTCTCGAACCATTCGGGGTCTTGCCTCACTATCGGGATATTCGAATTAATTAGATACTCAGTGACATGCCCGGCTTCGTCCTTCCGCATATTTGTTAATATTTTATGATAATTTAACCAGAATTTGTTTCGGTCTTCATCGTTAGACAATGTTTTTGAAATTCTGTCTCTTGCTTCTTGCTCGCTATGGTTCGAGAGCCACAGGATTAGACGTATGAATTTATAGCACAGAGGGGTTTTTAATACACCCCAAGTTTGTAATAGTGAATTGAAAAAGTCCATCGGAAATACTGTTGAGTCGGTTAACGTAGCAAAAATTGCAGTTTTCTCTTCAGTCATGTGATTCTTTTGGAGAAAATCCTGAAGTTTGTACTGGCGACATTGAATTGACTTTGTTCTTTTGTCGAACTCCATTGTTACGGATGGTATATAAGGGGCTTTTCTGAAGCAGTATTCTATATCAAAACTGATGATAGGGCATTTTAGTTTTTCAGCTAGGGCAACACACTCATCTTTGGCCTCTGTGACACAGAACGCGTAATTTATGCCCATTTCATCCAACATTTGTACAGTAGCATCCTTTAAAAATATAGGTGGTACAAAGTCGCAGTTGGTATCAAAATCGAAGATTAATTGTTGAAGTTTTTCTATTTTCGTCTCTATATACGTATCACCGCCTTTGAATACTATGTAGCATTTGACGTTAGCCTCTTTGTACATTTTAAATTGCCTTTTCAAGTACTGAGTGTATTCGTCGGCTTCATAACCGAAGACGAAGGGGATCCTGCTATTTTCATACGAGTAGTGTAAGTAATTCTGTCCATCAATGACAACGGGACAGTTTCTTAGAGTATATTCTTGCGTCTCCTCGGAGACTATATACTTCGGGTATTGGATGATCCTCATTTTGATTTCTGAAACAGAATTAATGATGGAGTTAGTGCTTCTCATGAATTCAAGCGCATCATGACGTGAGGGGTAAGAGAAGTCAAGCGGCTGGAAATCGAAGAAGTTAGGCCCAATTCACGGTCTCGGGCGATGCGACTTGCGTCAAGCGACACTCGCGCGCGTCGCCGGCTCGCCGGCTTGGGTCGGTCGCTTCGCTTATCATGTCGCGGTGACTCGTAGCATGCTCTAAACCACTTCTTCTATTCTTTTTTTACGCAGTAGCTGTCGCTACTCGGGTGTCACTTGAGCGCATGGTCAAGGCGTTACTGAGCTGATAGAATTTAATAAGATGTCAAAAGTTACTGCAATGACAGTAAATTGAGGGTCAGTTGTTCTAAGAGATTAAGGCGACGAATTTTGTTATTAGGTACCTACCCCTATAACAAATGCAACAATAAAGAAAAACAAAATACAAATGGAGAAAGATTGAATGTGACAAACACTACAAACTTTTTAGTGTCATACCACGTGCTCTGGTTGGGATAGTTAGGGAGAATACATTTGGAATTTATGTGCCTAACTATAACCACGGTATAATAAAGTAAGTAGTAGTGTTATGTGGTGTTATGTGCAGGATGTGGGATGCAATAAAATTTGAATAAAACTTGTGTAATGATCAATTTAAAAAATACAGAAATGAAACTTGGAATTATTGTATTCAGTAAGTTGACAATTGGAGGGATAACAGTTTTTTACAACTAAAAGGTAGTGAGGTGAAATATAGAATGCGGAAAAATTAATGAACTTTGTACATAATGTACCTACTTTATATGCACAGTTTTCATCTAATTAAGCTTGTTAATTATTCACGTTTATTACAGATTCTACAAATAATATTCATAGTATGTCCATCTAAATAAAAATCAATAGTAAAAAAAAGAAGGAAAATAATCATAGGGCATCAAAAAATTCGTCCGCATCGCTGTCGACAGGAAAAGTGCCCAAAAGACTGGCAGTATTGCCACGTTGTATAACGATGCTGATTCTTTGACCAAAAAATAGGCCAGCCCTCTGGTCACGTGAAGAGTCGACCAACTGCTTGGCGATGTCTCCAAAAACCAAGTGGGCACTCGGCCCTAGTGTTTCAACCCCAAACGGCTCGAACATATTTATACCTCCCAATAAGATTCGAATATTTTAGCCGTTTGAGGTTTTCCGCACCTGCAGCAGCCGCCCCAGCACAGCCCGCCGTGCTAGAAAGATGGGATGGCGCAAGGGTGTCGACACACGTTGCATCCCACCCCAAAGGCCTGCCTAGCTTCCAGGGCATTATGGTCATTCCGTCTGGTCTCTTCCCATCGTCGCGTGCCAAGTCGTTGGGTTCTAAAACTGCTGGCACCCCGGCGGTGGCAAAAGCACGGCGGAAGGCGTGCCGTGCTATCCGGTCTGCGCTCTTACTGCATGATAGGCCATGGTGTCCGGGGCAGTCGACAGCTTCACCGCACTGGCAGCGATGCGGAGCCCCGCAAGGAGCGCCTAGACCCAGACAAGTAGCGAGCCGGAAAGTAGTGTCACCCAGCACAGTACCTATCTATGTTGGGTGACGGTAGCCGTCGTAGATGGCCAGAGGCCCGACTCCCATTTTCCCCCAGCCAGCAGGCGGGCACGCTCAGCATTATTGGAGGACGTATTGATAAGTTTATTCCATACCAACCTGCAGAGCTGCTCAAGTGCTCACCCCATTGTCTCTGGGAAGACGAGTTCACGGGCCGATGTGTATCTGGGCAAACCGCTGTCCAGGCGTTCACCGCGTCAGTCAAGCACGGCACTTCAGAGTCAACCATGGAGGGGGCCAAACATTTCCTGGTTAACTTTTCAGTGCTGTGGACAGATGACAGGAACTAAGCTAATACCGGTAATTTTGCGGACGCCGTGGCCACCAAAACGGATGAGTAGTGTGGCTTGAAGCCACGCTCGGTCGTCCAAGGCCACGTTTAAAATGGATGTTACTGTGCTGCGAATAATTTAGATTTTAAACGGAAGAACGTAGAAAATATATTTTGGGCTAAAACAACAGTATCTAATCAGGGTGAATGCCGAATGTAAATTAATTTTGGAAAGTCTGTCCGAAATGTCGTTAAAGTTTTAGATTTTTTCTTCGATGAAAGGAGAAAAGCTGTCTTCTAAAATTGGTGACCCTAGGAGGTACAGTGAACTTTTTTCTAAAATTTTGATTTTTGGGGCTATTGCGTTAAATTAGCTGTCAGTAATGTCAGAAAGGTTGAGGTCACATTTTGAGGGGTAAGGTCCAATCCAAGCCAATAGATTTAAATTGCTGTTTGAGCAGTTGTAGGTCTTTCACAACGGTGTCTACATCACCTCCTAGGGTTCCATCATCTTAATTCAAAACGATAAATTTTTAATTTAGTTTTTGGATCAATAGCCAAGCTGAAAATGACTGGCCCGAGAGGGTCACCTTGTTGGCATCCTACTACAGATTCCAAAACATTGTCCTTGTATAATAATTTGGAAGTACCTGTAACATTGCCACAAAAAACCATACATTTCGGGTAGTTCCTTTTTGACTTTAGCCAACAAAGTGGCCCTGTTTACAGAGTTTTTTTTTTCATTAAATTTAATGAGTTATACTTTAAAACACGTATTATTGCAACATGATTTTGCTTCAAACTGTCAAGTTACCTACTGAATATAATTGAAAGTCCAAGGTATAACTTGTACGTGTTGACGGCGCGGTGTGTTTTCGCAAATTGCGTCGCGGCCTCGCGGGCGCCACGCGCCGGGCCGCCATACTGCCGTGAAGTCAGTGCAGGTTCAGAGCGTCCCTTGGCTGATTTCAGTCCCATCGTTCGCCCACAGAGTTTGTACTGTTTATTTTTATTTGTTATTCTTAAAAAAAAAACTACTTCCATCTACCATTACACTTTAACCTCAATGCGATAAATGCGCTAACACTAACTTAATGTACACTAACATCTATCTATAATATAATTATAAACAATGCGTTCCTTGTGAATTCACTCAGGGAACAACAGAATAAGTCCGTCTCACTCCCTATGAGGTTGGTGAGTTAACATCCTCTGTCCCCTTGGAAGCCGTGCTTTCAAGCGTTCATTCCCTGTCGCCCCCGCGGGTATTGCCATCGGAGGCAAATGGGAATAAAAATTCCCAGTCTCCACCGGCGGTGACTGGAAAGTCATTGCCCCCACTTCGGTTTCGCTATACATTGCTTTGTTTCTTGTGAAGAATAAAATAATAAGGGACGTCGACCGGCTAGGGTTAGGGTTAATAATCAGGTCGACGGAGCCCCGCTTTGCGGGGCTCCTATTTCTATGTAAAGGGTCTAAAGGAACCTAACCAACCGAACCTCGGGGTGCGCCTGCATGATGTCGGCCGTCTAGGGTCAGGATTTGTCATTATTCCTAGTGCTACTCCACGCCGCAATGTACAGCGATTTGAAGTTGGGGAAATAAGTTCCTGGGAGTTTTTATTCCCATTTGTCTCCGTTGGCAATTCCCGCGGGGGCGACTGGGATTGAAGCCTTTCAAGAAGCTCTGGATCGTCAACTGGCAGGATACAGACTTTGTTAAGAGCTCTTTGGAAGATTCATTTTAGTTGTGGTTATATCTGCCACTCTGCATAAACCGTCTACTCCGATAAAAAGTTTTTCCACTCTTCCCAAAATCCATTTAATTGGCGGTAGTCGAGAAAAGTTGTAAACCTACGTTGTACCTAAGTTGAAAATCTCCGGTATTCTCGTCGCCGCGCGCCGTAGGAAAGCTCTATCAAGAACATCTTGAATTTGTCTGAGTCGGTCTGTTTGTTATGTCGTGAATCGACAACAGCTGCAATCTCTTATGCTTCCATAATGATTTACAAACTCGCAAGCATACAAACTTTCAAGAACTAGTAGAGAAAATGTGCTTTGTAAATAGGTCATGACAACTAATTGTATTCCATACCTTTTTAATCGCGATTAAAAATAGTCTGGTAAAGTTGACAATGAAAATTTTTGGTGATAAAAACTTCTTTACAAAAAAACGACCGACTTCCAAAAAAAACACTAAAAGACGTGAAAAATAACTTTAATTTCGGAAGTCGGTGTCTTTGGTTTTGTATTTTCGTTTTTGACCACCGACTTCCTTTTCACTTTTTAGTTGCGGTACCTACCCCACACAAATTCGTATACCACTACTTGG
Source organism: Griposia aprilina (assembly GCA_916610205.1). Lineage (NCBI taxonomy): Eukaryota > Metazoa > Arthropoda > Insecta > Lepidoptera > Noctuidae > Griposia > Griposia aprilina. The sequence continues at coordinate 14,949,210 of OU744308.1, forward strand.
TGTGTAAATAACAGTGACAGGAAATTATTAACACATCATCCATATAAACTAAGTGGAAAAAATATGAAGTTTTAAGGATAACTCAAAAACTACTGATTAGACCTTGATCAAATTTAAATGGGACCACATGTGAAGCACCACCTATCAAATAAAAAAAGAATCATCCAAATCGGTTCACCCAGAAAAAAGTTCTGAGATAACACAAATAAAAAAATAAAAAAAACGTACAGACGAATTGAGAACCTCCTCCTTTTTGTGAAGTCGGTTAAAAACGTCAAAATTGTCATTTTCACTAAATTGAATAGGTAAGTAAAATGACATTAGTACTGTCAAACTATATTATAGTTCTGTCACTTTAGTCAATAATTCCAGAATGGGAAACGTAATTTGACAGGAGCAAACTAAATTTTGGTGATTTTTAGTCTAGTTTAGAGAATTTTGTGACAAGAGAATCGGCACCAATATTTTATAATGAGGTAGGTACCTACATGTAAAATACGAAGAGGCAAATAACGTTCAAACAAAATACGCCAACGAACAATAATAGGTACAATTTTATTATGAAATTGTACCGACAATCCGACCAGACGAAACCGGAGCGCAGCGAATACAGGCTGATAGTGTCAACGTCACCTTCAGTTCAGAATACTCTGCTTATCAACCGCTGCCGCTCATGCGCTCATGCGCCGAAACAATCGCGCGCACTCGCGCAGCGCAGACTAACGTTCCGATGGAATCTCCAAATTAGTCGGCAAATACAAATGAATAACTATGTTTGTATACCTATCACAGTATAAAATACCGGGAAGTTATTTATTTATATTTAGTTGCACGTAGAAGTTGTACCTAATGTTTACGTTAGACTATTAGGTAGATAGTGTGAACACTCTAAATAAGGTTTGCATTATTAAATTAGAATTATATCCAAGTATGAAGTTCCTTACTTTATGAAATAAAGGAGCAAGCAAGATCGTCTTTGTTATAAATTAGTTAACAAAGGAATTTTATTACACGACGTAATAGCGCAGATAGTTTTTTTAAGGCGAAACCTTCTGGGTAACCCGCGAAATTAAAATTTTCTTACGTTTTTTGCAATTTGCAGGTCAGTATCAGTTTGTATATGAATTTCGCGGGCTACCTTGGCGCATCCCCCTTAAGTTACAATAATGAAAATATAGGTATTTATTTACTCAGTACCTAATGTGCGTAAAGTTGGTAGCAATGTCATGCTAATAGTTTACTCACTTCACACTTTAGCGTGTCATACAAACTGCAGTTAGTTTCACACGATAGTGGAGTTACCCAATACGAAGTCGTAGTCGTTAAAACTAGTAGCAATCATTTGCCGAAAATGTGTTGCCTACGTAATTAGGCTGCTGGTTGACGGCAATAGGCTCGCCCCCGTTTACATGGGACCTAAGGCGCAGATAATCGACTTTTAATGATTTCAAATTGAACATCACTTCTAAACGAATAGTCTTATTTGTTTGAAAAAAATATATGATAAACTAGACTATTTTCTTCGTAATTTAATATGTGAATATTTGAAATTATATTTTTATAACATAGTGTAATTAATTTGTAAAGTAATGTCTAACGCGAACACAAAGACGAAAATCACGCAAAAACTATCGGGCGTATTTTCATGAAATCTGCACCATCCAAAAGACAATTAAATTATACCCAAATTTTTGTATACGGCTTTTATTTGTATTGTGTTTGATAAATCAAGGAGGGTTGTTTTTGCGAAAAAACTTGATGCGCGTTGAAGCGGGGGCTCTTGCTGGCGACGGGCGGCAGTGCATCGCTGACCAATATCCGGGTAGACGCTAACGCTCTATGCAATTTTATTCGCTTAAAAGTTTCGCATGCTCCTCCCACTCGCTCAAGGTCGCTGGCACCTATTGTCGCCTTAAAAGCTGGCGAAATGTGGCTGTACTATTGGGGCACCTCTGCCTAACCTTTCAAGAAATACTGGCGTGACGTTATGTAGGAATGTACTGGCACTATTCACCCGGCTTACCTTTGGTAGCCCCGGTGATATTACACCAGCTATACGGTAGCCGGAGCCTAAGTAAAGAGGTTCAGCTTAAGAATCAGGACCCGCGACGTGTAGACTCAAGGCGGCACAAATAAGAGAATATAATTTAAAATACTTACAGATTAAATACTCCTTTGTGGAACTGAATATCTTTAGAGCACCACACAATTCAAAATAATAAAATTAATATGATGACGCTAACGCGCATGCAGTTATGTATGAGCAGCAAAGCTATGACACACCACGATTGTTGCAGTCAATATAAAAGTAAGACATTCTATCAGGTTCCTACCTATACCTACCACATTTTAATATTCTTATATAAAATAAATTTGACTGCTTCGTTGGTCTAGTGGTCGCAAGCGCTACTGCTGAGCATGAGGTCCTGGGTTCGATTCCCGGGTCGGGCAAAGTGTTATCGGGTTTTTTCATCTGGAATTTCTCGGTAGCAGCCCGGAGTCTGGATTTATGCCCGGTTGATGGCAATAGGCTCGCCCCCTATTACATGGGACTTAAACATAACTGGCGAAATATGGGTGTGCTATAGGTACACCTCTGCCTAACCCTTCGGGGAATACAGGCGTGATGTTATGTATGTATGTAAAATAAATATTAATTGTACGACATGATAACGGAGCAACTACGAACTTATGTAACGTTTCCAAGGTTCCAAAACCTAGTTATTGACAATCAACATGAATTATTTACAATTATACTATTCATAGCCACCATCTTGGATTTCGGTAATTACCTTACTTTGTCTATCAGCGCCCTTGAAAACCGCACTAAGTGCATTCCTATAAAATTGACAAACGAATTGGATATAAATTCGTCATAAAGCGTAGAGAGACCACAGTTTGTCACTTTCTATCCTGCAAGATGATCAGACACGGTCAAGAAGGCGGCTGGAGGCAGCATTTACCGAGCGGTCCACTGCAGAAGACCGCATAACTTAGACTCCTCAGCATTGAGGACACAACGAAAAAGAAGAAGAATCCTCCAAGGATCGGAAGGATATAATAATCGACTATATTCATTTGACATCACCGATTCAGCTGAAACATGTCCAATGTTGGACATAGGCGTCCCCAAAGCGAAGCCCAGGAGACTGGCAGCAATGCCACGTTGAATGGCAATGCTAATTCTTTGGCCAAAGAACGAGCCAGTCCTCTAGTCACGTGATATATCGACCAGTCGGCAAGAAAAGAAATGAATTTATTATTATACAAAATCTTATTAGAAATATATAGTAAACTCGTAAGTTCACAACGTGCCTGCAGCATTCCTTAGACATGTAATAACTATGACACGGGACTTCCCGCCAGGGTTGCCAATGCCAATTTATCGAATTCCACAAACTTGGGGAGAAAAATCTGCTAATTCCCCAAAAAGTCCCCTCAAAATTAATTAAAGAAATAAAATGTTTCAATTATTTAAATAATATTTATTTTTTATCTTTTATGTCGGACATTTTTTTCCATATTTTTATTGCAAGCATTTTGCTCGATGGGGGGGATGGGGATGGTTGACACAGACGCCTAGTTTTTAACCGACTTCCAAATAGTTTAGGTTATAATTATGTTCGGCTGTATGTATCTTTTTTTTATGTATGTTCACCGATTTCTCCGTCAATTGTGTACCGATTTTGAAAATTCTTTTTTTTCAATCCCTTCTCTTGTTGCCATTAAATATATTACAGTATCGAGTCGATTGCGGTTTTCTGTTTTTGAATTTTAGAGGACACACAATTTTCGCTCGGCCGACGCTTTCGCAAACGGCAGTATAAGCAATACAATCACATCACAATTGCATCACAATTTTTATGTTTGGGTTTCCATATAATTTTAATGACTAATTGTTAGCCATGAAACTATCAAAGTATGTCCTATCGATATTATTTATCGGTGAGATATCAAAATCCCCGCATTTTCTCCACATAATGCCAATCCCCAATTAACTTAAATTCCCCGCAATTTCGGGAATTCCCCACAAATTGGCAATGCTGTTTCCCGCAACCCTCGCCACGTTTCGTTCTTGTTTAAACTGGCGTGAAACCAAGTCTTTTGAGTAAACTTTTTTTTGTAAGTAGCTTTGTGTCAGGAATATTTTTCACGTAAAAGTTAAGCTATCATAGAGATTATATTGATTTAAGCTACTCTGTAGATCTAAATGCTATATCATTTTGTATGATTTTGAATGATTGTATCTTGGTTTACTATAATGTTTTCGTCCTTGATATTAAGATACCTAGATGACCTAGATATTAAGTGAATGATGTGGTCTCCTATAATTGGAGCGCACACTTGTATTTGTCCCTGTTTATGTTAACATGCATGTAATTGTGTAGCCTCTGTTGACGATCCAAAGATAAATAAATAAATAAATTACGAATCTAGGTCATTCGACTACTCAAGGTTATCTTACCGACTGCTCTTTTCGCGTGCAATAATGTGGCATATTTATGCGTGCATGGGACTATGTTCTGTCTTTATCTTTCTCTCTGTGTACACTTTCTAGCGTTCCGTACCCAAAGGTGCCAACGGAACCCTATTACTAAGCCTCCGTTGTCCGTCCATCCGTCCGTCCGTCTGTCTGTTAGAAGGCTACATCTCATGAACCGTAATAGGTAGACTGTTGACATTTTCACAGTGTGTATTTCTATTGCCGCTCTAAAAGCAACTATTAATAAATAAAAAAACTTGGGGGGTCTTGCCTAACAGGGTCTTGTATAACTCGTGTCTTGTATGGGGTCCCCCATACAAGACACTAGTTAATAAAAATAGTGACCGACCGAAGCTTCGTTTTCTTTTTCGGCCAAAATATCATGATCGGTCATATTTTCGTTTTCGGCTATAAACCAGCCGTAGTTTCGGCAAAGCCGAAATTCAAAAGTTCGTGAATTGTCACGCGTCATTCGGCCTACTTCGTAAAGCTCGGCAATATCAGGTGACGTTCGGCTAACTTCGGAGTGAATCGGGTCCGCTCGAAGTTTCATTCAACTGACTTAAGGGGGATGCGCCAAGGTAGCCCGCGAAATTCAAAACTCTTACCTTTTTTGCAATTTGCAGGTCAGTATCAGGTTGTATGTTGATCTAAATATGATAATAATAATAATAAAAATCTTTATTTATACAAAAACCTTCAACAATGATTAAAAACTAGCAATACTACATATACTACTATATATACTAGTAATGGTTCGCGGCCGTAGCAAATACTTATTTATAGAATTATAATCATAAATATCATCAATAGGTACATCTCTCTAAGTTCATATCACCGTATTGAATGACTATTTCGTGAAATCATGACACTTCAGGCCAATTCTAAATTAAGGAGCTGTATTGCTGATTCTAAAGATTATAATTCTGTAAAGCCATATTTCTGACGGTGGTGAATCATATTTTAATCAACATACAACTGGACACTGACCTGCAAATTGCAAAAAACGTAAGTAAATTTGAATTTCGCGGGCTACCTTATCACATCCCCCTTGAACGGCCGCGAATTTGTTTTGAAGTTGTGAAGCGTGGTTATGTTGTCGCATGTATAAATTAATGGGTAAGTAATTAGGTACTTTTATTAGTTCTTGAAATCTTGACTCTAGTTTTTATTTCCGACATGCATATTTACGGCATTAGACATGTAGGTATTGAACTTTTTTCAGTCAAATTGACAAAAAAGTTTCTACTAAATAATAGGTATCTAAAATTGTGTATTTCTTTCCTCTTAGCTGAGATAATATAATTTGTTTAATCCTCTGAAAATAGATAGAGTAGTGGGACCACACAAATTATATGTATTACATGACGTATATGTATTTAATAAAAAAATAAGTTACAAAATTAACTAGAAAGAAAAGAAAGAAAGAAAAATAGTTTATTCTGCACGAACAAAACGCACATTACAAATAAGACACATTAAAAATACAGACATAAAAAGTAGCCAAAAGCCTCGCACCCAAAAATTTAAAATTTTACAATTATTTCCATAGCTTGAGGTTAGGGCCAGGGACCAAAGACAAGACACATTGCGCTGCAAGGAACTTAGATAATTTGCTCTGTGTGTGTGTTACGACACTCGCAAATGACAACAAACAAACGATGAACACAAAAACAAAATGCCGACAGTAGAGTGGAAAAATGACTACCTACTTTTGTAACAAAAAATCAACAATATTATGAACAATTCGCCGCATCTGTGCAAGAACAGGGGGCCGATTCTACTAACCAGTAGAATTCAAAAGTTCTGAAATGGCAATTTTACCTCAGCGAAATGAGGGCTTTAGAGCATTTTCTTATTCTACTAATGAACAACGACCCATCAGTGGTAACGATGTAGTTGACGCCAACGATCGACCGAAACATTTTTAAGTTCCATTCTGCTAACACGATCGAACATGAACGAGACGCTATGAGACGTTAACTCATATTCTACTAATATTTTGACACACGCTTGAATCGATACGGCACTGGACGATCACGGTTCTTGTGTCAAAATTAGTGGTTCAGTAGAAGTTGGTACAAAGCTACTTTTTCTGGATCAATACGAGATTACTTCATTTATTATCATGAAAATGATGGTTTAAGCATATGAATCTGGTTGGATTTGTCCATAAGGTAACCAGTGCAGTCGTGAATGTACTAAGTAGGTACAAAACATCAGCTAAGATCCTCCAAATCGTCCAAGTTAGAAAACCCGGATTTACCTACTGTTTAAGGACCTTGAAAACTGTATTTGAGACTTTTGAGTCAAGTTGAACCTTCGCCAACAATTTTAGGCTGCGACCACGCCTGTTCTCATCCTATTGATGCATAATGTAATCAAATTTGTATTGTTTTCATCTTAGTGTGTGACCTTTGTGTAAGTTAAGTGTGTCAACGTAAATATTTACTTTAACATTTTGCTATTGTAGGCATAGGTACCTACGCACTGGAATATTATGTTTGATGTCAGAACTAATATTATAGGAAAATTATTGAATACTTATCAAATCACATCACACACAGTACTTACTGATCCTAAAATTATTAATCTTTATTTCAATAACATGCAACAGGCATTATCTGACATTCCCGCTGTTTGTTTAGATTAGGTTGGGGAAAAAGTCTTTTCGCATTATAGTATGTATGAACTTGTAATAAAATCTCTTTGGCTATACTATTTGTATCTGGCTGGTTTTGGTATCATTGAAAGTTAAAATTTTAAAGAACATAATTCCAAATTCAAATTAGGAAAATGTGTGATTTCTATTTGTGTTTCGTACTGTCAAGATGAGTGAATCTAATGAAGAAATTCGATACATTTTAAAATTTTACTACAAAAAGGTAAAAATGTAACGCAAGCCCCGGAAAAAAATTGGGATATTTATGGACCTAGTGCAGTGTCTGTGAGAGTAGCACAAATTTGGTTTTAGCGTTTTCAATTCGGAAATTTTGATGTCAAAGATGCACGTCGCTCTGGTCGCCCTATTACGGATAAAATGGATGCCATTTTTGAAAAAGTGGAGCAAGATCGGCATATCAGTAGTTACGACGTAACTGAAGAACTGGGAATTGACCACAAAACAGTTTTGGCACATTTGAAAAACACTGGGTACACAAAAAAGCTCGATATTTGGGTACCTCACGAGCTCACTGAAAGCAACCTAATGAACCGTGTACTCATTTGTGATTCTTTATTACGACGTAATGAAACCGAACCATTTTTGAAGAAGCTGATAACTGGTGATGAAGAGTGGATCACGTACGGTAAGAACGTGCGAAAAAGGTCGTGGTCAAAGGCCGGTCAGGCTTCACAGACTGTGGCGCAACCCGGGTTAACTCGCAACAAGGTGATGCTGTGTGTGTGGTGGGATTGGAAGGGCATTATTCATTATGAGCTGTTACCACCAGGCAGGACCATCGATTCTGAACTCTACTGCGAACAACTGATGAGATTAAAGCAAGAAGTTGAGAGAAAGCGGCCGGAATTAATCAACAGAAGGGGTGTGGTTTTTCATCATGATAACGCTAGACCTCACACATCTTTAGCCACTCAGCAAAAATTAAGAGAGTTTGGCTGGGAGGTGTTAATGCATCCGCCGTATAGTCCTAACCTTGCACCTTCTGATTTCCACCTGTTTTGGTCTCTTCAGAATTCTTTAGGCAGTGTCAGGTTAACATCACGAGAGGACTACCAAAACCACTTGTCGCGGTATTTTGATCAGAAGTCCCAAAATTTCTATAGCAATGGGATCATGTCCCTACCTACAAGATGGCAAAAAGTTATCATAAATGGCTTAAATGTAAATAAACTATATTAAAACATGTATTGAATTTTCTTAAAAAATGCGAAGAAACTTTTTCCCCAACCTAACCTAAATAAAATAACTCTGTCCGACATTTTAAATCCGTTTCGTTTTATCAAATCGAACCGCCCCGACTGTGTCCTTTAATTTTATTTGAAGAACCTGCTAATTTACTTGATTTAAAATGTATGAAAAGAACAATTTACTTTTCCTGTGGTAAATATAACGAAAAATAAGTTTTAATGAGCTTATTAGTCGTATAAACTTAATTTCTTATTTGTCCATTTTTGTTACGGTATCATTATAAACTTACAAATTGGACTGTAGGCAACACTCGTTCATTACCATTCAGTCCCGTAGTGATTGGGTTACGCTTCGACTTGGTTACACTCAGTTACAGTTTTAGTTTTGTCATTAAATTAGTAGAATAGTTTTTTAGTAGTAGTAGTTTTTTTTTTGTTTCCAATTATATTAGTTTTCATTTTAGTTATTTCTATTTGCGCCGTATTTCTAGTTTCAAAAATGCTAAACTATTTTTAATAAAAATGCACTATGATTTTATTCTAGATATATAAAGTTATTAGATATAAATTAGCTACAGAGAAAAAAATTGCGCCACGGTTGAGATACAATTTACGAAAAGCCTAATGGACATTAGAGAGTGTAAAAGCGCATTCTGAAATATAACTTCATTGAAAAAAAAAAATGTTAAATATGGAGTAGAAATACTTTTTAACAAAAAAACAACAGGCTTCCAAAAAAAAACACAAAAAAACGTGAAAGATTACTTTAATTTCGGAAGTCGGTGTCTTTGGTTTTGTTTTTTCGTTTTTGGCCATCGACTTCCGAAATTAAAGTTATTTTTCACTTTTTAGTTGCGTTACCTACCCCACACAAATTCGTATATCACTACTTGGTATGTAAATAACAGTGACAGGAAATTATTAACACATCATCAATCTAAACTAAGTGGAAAAAATATGCAGTATTAAGGATAACTCAAAAACTACTGGTTCTGACCAGTAGTTTTTGAGTTATCCTTAATGCATGTGGTCCCAATTAAATTTGGTCAAGGTCTGCCTTGACCAAATTTAATTGGGACCACATGTGAAGCACTAGCTACCAAATAAAAAAAAAATCATCCAAGTCGGTTCACCCAGAAAAAAGTGCTGAGTTAACACAAAAAAAAATACAGGCGAATTGAGAACCTCCTCCTTTTTGGAAGTCGGTTAAAAAGGCATTCTATCTAATTTAAACATAGTTACATACACCGAACAATACGGTCGATAATTTCGTGCCATATTTTTCGTAAATAAATGTGTGGGAGAGTCTTGCATCATCCGCATCCGGACGTAATTGCTGTGCACTCGCGACCATAGATAATACACTATAATAGCTCGCGTCTGTTGGACACCGAAATAAACCGAGATTTCGAAGCGCGTCGTTTCAGCCGTTTGTATGAAGACGTAATACTGCTTACTTTACTATACTGTAGTTCTGTGGTATAACCTACTTGAGTTGTTTTTGGTTGATTTTATCTGGTTTTTATGTAAAGAAAAGAAAGAAAAATATTTTATTTGGAACACGCACAGGAAATAAAAAGTGTAAAAAAATTAATAAAAAAGGAGCATTTAAAACTAACAAAATTAACAATAAAAACAACAATAACCAATTAATAAAAAATAAAAATAAAAAACCTGTGCGAAGCCAAAAAGGCTCCTATCTCAGCATAAAGCTGCGATATTTAAAAAAATAAGTACCGCAGCGCTGGTATTCTGATAGTGTAGGTACTGGTGTTCTTTTGTTATATCTATATTTTATTTATTTTTATAGTTACAATATTATTATCTGGTCAGGACTCAGGAGCAATGGCGCTCAAATCTGTTTTGCTTTTGTAAGTAACATTTTTGATTTTGGTGGTTTGAAAACCTAATGCTCAAATACTCAAACTTCATTCATAATTGTATTATTAAGGTGGAAGCGCCAGGGTAGCCCGCGAAATTCAAATTTTATTACGTTTTTTGCAATTTGCAGGTCAGTATCAGGTTGTATGGTGATCTAAATATGATTCGCGACCGTATCAAATATGGCTTTACAGAATCATAACCATTAGAATCAGCAATATCTACATCTCGATAAGTTAGAATTGCCCTCAAATGTCATGATATCATGAAATAGTCATTCTTTAGAGTAATATGAAGTTACAGAGATGTATTGCTGATTCTAATGATTTTAATTCTGTAAACCCATATTTGTTACGACCGCGAATCATATTTTAATCAAAATACAACCTGACAGTGACCTGCAAATTGCAAAAACGTAACAAATTTTGAATTTCGCGGGCTACCCTGGCGCTTCCACCTTAACATAATATTATCTTCCAAACGAGTGTTATAATGTTGTACTGTTGTACTAAATTTCATTAAGCAACTCCTTTTCAAAAAAAGAACATTGTCATGCACGCGCGTTTCACTACCACAGCGCCGCCGTAATGAAAAAAAACTTATAGGTTATTCGAACTCACGTCGTATCCCGCCATTTTTGTTTGATATTGCAAAAATGTATTACATTGTTGTTTACAAAAATGAGTGATACAAGCTTTGATAACATACCACCAGATAATTCTAATGCAGCAAAGGACATTTTTAACCAATTAATTACCTGCAGGCTTAGCACAAGCACCGTCTTGTCGAAGGAAGAATAGACAAAAATGACGTGTCGTGAAGACAGTACGACGGCAGCAAAGTAGAAAGAGTCAACTGCACTTTTTACGAAATTCAGTAATTTATTCACGTTTATCTTTTATTTTGCTTATATCTCGAAAATGGTGTGTCCTATCGCAAAAATAATGAAAATTTCGACCCCCTTTACGAAGCCCTCAAACCCCTAAAACTCAACATGTAGGTAACCATTTTCCATACAAAAAGTGAAAATTTCCTTTTTTCCTTTCCATTTTTATACTTTCTGGCCGTCGAGTAAAAAGTTTTCTACCGTCTTTATCATGGCGATTAAAAAATCAAATTGTCTTCACTACCTTAAACAACTGTCTTCTGAATTATTCTACATTAAAAAGGACCTAGACAACGATTGACAGAAACGGAAGACAAAATGACAGATTTTAGAAGGATTTTTACGGTGCGATGTCATAAATAGAGTAACGAAATGTCATTTTGTATGGGGATAGCCTTCTCTATTCTTCGAAGAGATAGATAGCGTCATGCTTAGCCCGCAGAAAAGTCGAGAAAACACTGTACAACACCTTATGGTTTCAGAACCTTTTTGTTTTTTCATGGTCAAATTTGCAATTTAAAAAATTTGCTCTTTTATAGAGAATTCCTATCATATGTGTAGATAAAGTCTTTTATCAACTGTACATTAGTTATTAAACAACAGTTGCCTATATAACAGACTTTTAAAAAGCTACATCGTTTTTATTATACCTATACTCGAAAGGTTTAGGTAATTAAATAAAGGTAAACAAATCGTAAAACGGGTTTTTTATAGATGACACTTTCTTGTTTAAAAATACTTTACAACAAAATTAAAGTTACTTGCGATTTAAACGATAGTTTCCTCTTTTATTAATGTATGTTAAACTTTATCATTTATTCGTAAACTATACTCTTCGTACATGTAATTGTGTGAGCACAATTTTTTTGTTAGATTAAAAAATAGTATAATATTTTGTAATCTGTCTATTGTAAAGAGCCCAAAACGACAGGTTCCCTAAACCTTTTAGAACATACAACGAATTAGATAACGTTGCTAAATTGAAGAGTACACCTGTGACGTAGTATGGCAACTGAAGTAGCAGGTATTACGTTTAGTCGGTTAACCAGATGCCTTTTATGATGTGGATGAATTAGAAAAAATGTTAAATGGTGTCACTGTATTGCGGCTGCCACCATACCACTGTGAGCGCAATTCAATTGAGTTAATATGGGCTCAAGTTAAAGGGTTTGTAGCCGAGAAAAATAAACCTTTTAAAATGTCTGACCTAAACATTCTTTTGCCAGAGGCTTTAGCTAATGTGACTGCTGAGAATTGGGTAAGTTGCGAGGGTCCTGTAATAAAAGAAGACCAGAAAATGTTTAAATTAGACAAAATAATTGATGATACCAATGAACGCTTTATTATTAATGTTACAGATAGTTCCTTAAATTCAGATTCAGAATAGAGCCTATTATTATGGGACTCAAAATAATATGATTTTAACATTTGACTCATAGATGTTAAACATAAAAAGGTTTAACATCTATGAGTCACGTGGTTTTTTTTGTTTACCTTTATTTAACTACCTAAACCTTTCGAGTATAGGTGCACGGCATTTCTTCCGGTTCCCCTAAGTCGTTTAAAAAGTGAAACTTTTATTACATCGTCTCAAACTTTTTCGCCTGTGTGTTGCATGTCGCGTGACGGTTGGCCGCGGAGTAGGGGAAAAAGTTTCACTTTTACCGTGGTTTCATAACCACACAATTTGTTTTTGGACATGTTATATTGATACAGTTAAAAAAAAGCAATCGATGTTTTTATTTTTCTTGTAAAATAATTTTCAGGAATGTCCGGGGTTTTTTAAGTTTTTAACAGGCGTTGATTACTTAGGTGATGGCAGCCTTAACACGCATAATGCATACGGTCAAGATGCGATAATGATAAGCAATTTCCAAACAAATTGCTTTCCCACATAGCGGGTGACTATCATTTCCATTCAAAATGTTAGTAATGACGCAGTCCGAAAAATAATAAGGTTCAAGTAAAAATTAACCCTAAGGCCACTGCCGACGGGGAAACGACTTTAGATGATTTTCTCGCTGTAAAAACGTACAAAGATTGTAGGTCCCGGATAGGTAAAAGAGATACATATCTTATAAATTAAAGTTGCTTATCGGAAGATTGGCCTAATCCACAAATTTACAATGACAGAGATAAGTGTGTAGATATTTGAAACCATTGAGGCCTAAATTTTGTTTCGGTTATTTTAAATAGACGGCGTTGATCAATGTTTTTATTCCATTATAAATTTATAGCTACTTTTAAGGAAAAAAGGCCTATTATTGGGTAGGCCCTTTAGCTTCTTTACCAACAGAACACTGGCTCAAGCCACAGTTAGGCCAGGTTTTAAATCTATGGCCACACTAATGAAACGTCAATCACAACCGTTGAAACTTTGTCAAGTTATGTCACTGTCATCACTGATGACAGGCTCATCCTCATCACACATTTTTTCGTAGTGACAGCTGAGGGTGACAAATGATTTCACCTATTAGCGGTTAAAGCAGGCTAAAAGCGTTTTATTTAAGAAATATGTCTCAAAAAGAAATGTCCGGGACAGATTTTGAGGACTCTGGTTCGGAATATATTCCGTCTGATAATGAAAACCACCGTAGGCGGATTATGCATCGTTCTCGAAAAATATTTGTCTGATGAATCTGCTGCTGAAGAGGCTATTGACGAAAATTCAACAAGAGAACTTACGTTCTAGGAGTTCCATAGAAATGTAATTAATGTAATTAGGTATGTAATGTGTATACTATAGCATAGTTTATATATCTATAGTATACTTAATACTATCGCCTTCAATGTTATTATTGTATGTATTTTTTTCTAGTTGTCGCAGACGATAGCGTTATGCAAGATCCTGAACAAAAAGGGACGTATCTAACTGGAAAAACGAGAAGTCAAAAAGAGCCAGGGCCTGTCGACTCGCGTACATAAATTTCAAAAGAAAATTTTGTACCAGCAAAGATTTTCAATAGTGAAGATTGTGTCTTGGAAAAGAGAAGAAAGACTTTTGATGATTTTTATGCACTGGGAAACTCTGCATTTACATTTGGACTTGTCAAAGAAACTCAGGACATACACTGTACAAATTGCCAATAGACGCCAGTATTTACAGATCTACTTTTTACCTACTGGAAATTGGGGTGGTATAAATGTATGTAAAGGATTTTTTTTTTTAATCCTTGCTGGTGTCAGATGGACGACTGACAAGAGATTTGCTTAATAAATCAATCCAGATTTTAAAAATAGTGCTCCAGTTGATAAGCGGGATACAGCTTCAGCTCCAAATAAAAGTGAAGAGCAGATATAGGTTTGTGATTTTCTAAACAGATTCCCTACATACATATCACACTATGATCGAACAAAAAACTCGGATCACCAGTACCCATCCCCAGAGTTATGTGTCTCTAAAATGTATGACTTCTACAAAGGAAACGCTCTGAAAAATAGAGATGAAACACTGTCGAAGTTCATATATTGAGAGATTCAACCTTCATTTTTGCCCACCACGCAGTGATACATTTAAATGATATGTTGCATACTTATGTCAATTAGAACTTCATAGCGAAACACTGTCTCTTAAGATACAGGATACCCTAGTTTAAAAGACAGAGTTTAATCTATTGTGTACAGATTTCTGCAGCATCCAAATGTTTAAAGTAAATGTCCTCTACCTAGTTACCAATAATTTCAAAATTGTGAACTTTAAGTACAATTTACTGTATTTTTTGGGAAATAAAGATATTTATTTATTTTTTAATATAAACTGAAGCATGGAAGTCCAGAGGAGCAAACTGTTGGTAGTACTGAGAAAGAAATTCACTTACAAAAAGCTGATGGTTTAGCAAGAGACGGGATGAGATATGATACCCAGTCATGTCATAATGATTTAATGAAGACACTTCCTACTATGTACATATTCACTGGTGTTGCATATTACAAGCGACAATTGTGGACATACTGTCTTGGTATTCAAAACTTGACAACAAACCAAGTCTACTTGCATGTATGGCATGAAGGCTTGGCTTCCCGTGGACCATCTGAAATTGGATCAAGTTTAATACACTTTGTGGAGAAATCTGTCACTACTAAGAATCTGGATATGTACAGCAACCAGTGTGGAAGTCAAAAAAGAAACATTAAACTATCGGGTATTTGTAATTAAATAGTGGGTTCCAACCATTAATTCCCAGTTGCCCCCCTGGGGATTGCCACCGGAGGCAAATGGAAATAAAAATTCCCAGTCGCCACCGGCGGTGACTGGGAAGTCATTGCCCCCACTTCGGTTTCGCTATACATTGCTTTGTTTATTGTGAAGAATAAAATAATAAGGGACGTCGACCGGCTAGGGTTAGGGTTAATAATCAGGGCGACGGAGCCCCGCATAGTGGGGCTCCTATTTCTGTCTAAACGGTTTAAAGGAACCTAACCAACCGAACCTCGCATTGCGCCTGATATCGACCGTCTAGGGTTATGATTTGATTTGTCATTATTCCTAGTGCTAATCCACGCCGCAATGTACAGTGATTTGAAGTGGGGACAATAACTTCCCAGTCGCCACCCGGTGGGAACTGGGTTTTTTTTCCCAATTGCCACCTGGTGGCAATCCATGTGGGGGCGACTGGGAATATATCGTTCTAACAAGTTTACAGACCAAAATATTATCCAACAATCAAATACTACACTAGGATTATCACAAACTATAAGTAATATAAACCCTGGAAAAGCAGTCCGGAATGTTAGTAACTACTTACTAAAAAAAAATCTTACTATAATAAGCTGGTTTTATTTAAATTACTTGCATTGTTTGAGTAAAGCACTATACAAGCCTTGGTCCGCAATTAATGAGTTGCCGGCCACGCTATGATGGCCTCCACCTTAGCTTAGCTACACTCTCGGCCTTCAAGCTTGGTCATCATTGTAACCCTTGCTGTCCGCGCTATAAAGGCCTCAACCTACGGTCTCTGCCTTTATTATCTCGATCCAGCCTGTCCCATCTTGCTGCCCTCCCCTCAGTGACGCCCTAAGCCGAGGTTCGTACCCCACAGGGGGTGCCCTTAGCGTGCGGTCACCTAATTTTTAAGAATTTTCGCCCCTGGCTGGAGGCTTTAAGTTAGTAGCTTAAGGCACCCACAGGCTTGCCCGGTTAAGTAGCCAGGACCTTAGTGGTCACAACTACGAGCTGCCAAATAGGAAAAAAAAAAAAAAAAAACTGCCTTTATTCCAGCTTGTCCAGCAAGGGCTGCAACGCTGACCGCGCTGTGTTGGCCTGGAGCTGCCCTATGCTGCGATTTCGGCCATCATCAGTCATTCATTACAGACCCCGGTATTAATGTACTATAGACAACCTACTTACAGATTAAATACTCCTTTGTTGCCCTGAATATTTGGACAGAACACCGCACAATTTGCAATACTGGAAGTATATGATAATGCGGTTGCCGCTACTTAAATATAGCCGTATGAACAACAAAGCTATGACAAACCGCGATGTTGCAGTCAATGTATAAAATTAAGACATCCTAACATTCCTACCTACACTTATTAATACATTTCAATATTTGTCTATAAAATAAATATTAATCGTACGACATGATAACGGAGCAACAACCAACTTATGTAGATACCTACCGTTTCCTAGGTTCGAAAAGCTTGTTTGACAATCAACATGAGTTATTTATAAATTCATAGCCATCTTGGACTTCGGTTATTACCTTATTTTGTCCATCAGCGCCCTTGAAAACCGCACTAAGTTCTTTCCTCTATTGACAAACGAATTGACTATTAATTCGTCATAAAGCGTAGAAAAACACAACAAACACAGGGTGTGCTCGCACTCTCCCGTTCTCGATTTCTGTCGTAGTTTAATTCTTCCTCGCTGCGAACCTCGTAGCGCCCTCGTAGCCGCCCCGGCTGCATCCGATCATCGGTCAATTAATTAAATTTATTTTAATTAAATTTATTTTAATTAATTGGTCGAATCAAGTGATCAATCAAAAACTGCCTTTTTCAAGGCAAAGTGTTATTTCTTTAACTGCGCGATAGTGTGAGTAGCTTCATTAGGCCCATTCTGGGCAAAACCACAGTTTCGTGGTCCTCGGTGGATACCTAGCGGTGCTAACGATCCGAGTGGGGTGTTGTCCCAACACACCCGCCGAACCCTTTCAGGGCGAGGCAGTCAGTTGGACGGGTCCCAGAGCTAACCGGCCTTGGGGGATCTCCTAGTCGGCTCTGGTGACAGTTTTCCTTTCACAGCTACTCACCTAGTGTCTTTAGGGTGTGTCTACACCCTTCGCGCTAGACTGTCAGGGCCCCGTTCGCACAATAAGACTGGCGACGGGTTTACAAGCTTAAGGCTCACCATAGGTACTCACCTCCCTGTCTATACCCGACAGGGAGGGTAACTCATCCCCGGGAACACCCACCCGGGGAGTTAGGCATAGGGAATTTTAGGCCGGAATCTTATATTCCAACATCCCCCCCAAGTAAATAGCCCCGCACCCCCCAACCATGGGGGATGCCTTATTCGCGACCTTCTTTAGGGAGGTCCTCCTTAAGGACCCCGAGTTCCTCGCCAAATACGGCGCTAAGTTCGCTGCCCCCCACCCCCTGTCCTCCCGACAACTCTGCCGCCATCGCTAACTTTAGCGATGCACTAGAGGCCCCCTCCCCGGTGCAAACCGCCCCCCTCCCCCCCGTACCGATGGAAACTGACCAACGGACTGCGACTAGACGCCCCGTCTCCCCGTACTCCTCCGGCTCGGAAACCCTCACCAACTCCTCCTCCGAGGATGACGGTTTCCAGACCGTCACCTCGTCCTCCAAAAGGAAGAAGAACTTCGCTTCTTCCCAAGCCAACAAAATCAGGGACCAATCGGTCACTCCCCCGCCTACCCTTTTGACTCCGACCTCCGTCGTCGCCATCACGACCGCCCCCCCCCCCCCCCCCCGCGTTAAGCCCCCCCCCGGCTCTCAAAGCTTTCCTAGAAAGCAACTCCAAAAAGACACCCCCCCCCCCCCCCTGTCTTCATACTGGACAAATCCAAATGGACTGCAGTGTCCAAATGGTGCGTCGATCTCAGGATCGGCTTCACCAGTGCCCGTTCAACCGAGCAGGGCATTAAGGTCCAGGTCCCTAAGTCAAACGACTATAGGGAACTCACAAAGCTCCTCAGAGCACGACGTGTGTCCTTTCACACCTACTCCCTCCCCGAGGACCGCCAGACCCGCGTGGTCATTAATAGGATCTCCAAGGAGATCGCTACCTCCGACCTCAAAGAAGACCTTGTGTCACAAGGTATCCCCGTAGCCGAGGTGCACCGCATGCACCGTGCCCGAGGCGGCGAGCCATACAACATGGTCCTTGTTGTATGCCCCCCCGTCGAAGGACACCACCCGATTTTTAAAATAAAGTCCCTTTGCCACCTCACTGGATTCGATATCCAAAAACACCGTAAGACTGGAATCGTCGGCCAGTGTCACCGCTGTCAGTTATACGGCCATTCTCAAAAGAATTGCCATGCCACACCCAGGTGCGTCAAGTGCCTGGGTGGGCATGGCACTTCCGAGTGCTCCCGTCCCAAGGACCGTACCCTCTGCACGGAACCACCCAGCTGTGTGCTGTGTGGCCTCTCCGGGCATCCAGCCAATTACCGTGGCTGCCCCAAAGCCCCTAAGGCAACAAACCCTAAACTGACGAAGCGTACGGACGCTCGTCAGGGAAGGGAAGCCCCGTCCACTCAACTTCCCGAGCGCCTGAGTCCCCAGAGACCCAACGCTTGGAACTTATCCCAGCACCAACAGGCCTTCCCGGCCCTGGTACGTAACCAACCCCCCCCTCCTCCCCCTGTCGCTCATCAGATGGACCCCCGCATTCGCGCACACGCGCTCGCGGCCGCGCCCGCACCCGCGCCAGCGCCCGCGCGCGCACCCGCGCCCCTCGCCAACAACCCCCCGGCTCCTAAAGCCACTACCCCCGCCCCAGTCGCGCCTGTTCCTTCCTCAACCACACCCGTGGCTGTAGGCCCCAACCCCATGGATCCGTTCAACGTGATCTCAGGCACATTCACTGCCTTCCTCAGCCCTCGCGCCCGTCAAATGGCCAATGAAATCGTTGCCGCCAGAAATGCCGGTAACCTTTACGCCATTCAATGCATATACAACGCGTACCCGGATATTACACACGCGCTCCAGTCCTTCGTAAACTCCCCCAATCCCACTAATGGATAACGGAATCCTCACGCGTCTAAAACCCCGATCCCTAAAGTTAGGTTACTTCAATGCCAATGGCATCCAAGGTCAGCGCGACGAAATCTGTACCTTCCTCCGCGACCACCAGATCGCTGTCCTCCTCGTACAGGAGACATTTCTAAAACCCAACATGCGAACGCCGTCGATAGCGAACTATCGGGTTGTTCGAAAAGACAGGACTCGGTGTCACAAGGGTGGCACCCTCATTTATTACAAAAAATCCTTCTACTGCATCCCCTTGGACCCGCCCCCCCTCTCACGACTAGAAGTCTCCATTTGCCGGCTAGGCATGACAGGACACCAACCGATCACCTTGGTATCGGTCTACCTCCTCCCTACGAACCAATCAGAGAACTTCCAACTCTTGACTGACGACCTGACCTTACTCCTCGGCCTGAGTGACTCCGTTATCATAGCGGGGGATCTCAACGCCAAATATCACGCCTGGAATAGTACCAGAATCTCTACCCGAGGGAGACACTTGTTCGACCTCTATACCCCTCTAAATTTCGATGTCATTGCCCCGATGACACCCACTCATTTCCCCCACTCGGTTGACCACACCCCTGACGTGCTCAATGTATCACTTTTAAAGAATATCAACCTACAGTTGGATTCTATAGAGGTGATACACGAACTATCATCTGACCACCGACCAGTTGTGCTTAAGCTAGCCTATCGCGTAGGCCTCCCCGACCCTGATCAACCCCCCTCCACAAAAGTGGTAACGGACTGGAGGAAAGTAAGCGAACGCCTGAAATCCAACACGTCCCCCCACCTAGACTCCATCCCCGACCTCTTCGACTCTATCGCTGACACGACGGCTGCGATCGACTCATTCACTGGACACGTACAATCAGTCCTGAACGATTGTTCAAGGGAAGTTCCAGCGACGGCCGACCGTCGCTGGAAGTTGCCGGACGATGTACGTGAACTGATGACTGAGAAGAACGCGGCTGTCCGTGCGTACAGCAACTTTCCCTGCGACGCGAACCGAGCCCATATGCGCTACTTACAGCGAGCTGTAAGGACACGTGTGACAATACCATCGCTTTCGATGATGTCGACAAGGCCGAGTGCCTAGCCGACAGTCTTGAGGCCCAATGTTCGCCCAGCTCTCAACCTGTAGACCAAGCTCACCTCTCTGAGGTCGACGCCGAAGTCGAAAGGAGAGCCTCCCTCCCCCCCGTAGAAGACCCCGAGTGCCCTCTGCCTCCCGTCACCCCCGACGAAGTGCAAGAGCTCATAAAGGGCCTTAAGCCCCGTAAAGCCCCCGGTTCTGATGAAATGACCAATAAGGTGTTCCAACTTTTCCCTGCCCACCTGATCATGCTAATGACCACCATCTTCAATGGTGCCATGAGCAATAACATCTTCCCCCAAGCGTGGAAACAGGCCACTGTTATCGGCATTCCCAAGCTGGGCAAGCCTAAATCCGCTCCCTCCAGCTACCGCCCCATCAGTCTCCTCAATGTCATCGGCAAGATCTATGAGAGGCTTATTTATAAGCGTCTCAGAGACTATGCCGAGACAAAAGGTCTCATTCCCAACGAGCAGTTCGGTTTCGAACCCAACACTCGTGCGTCCAACAGGTCCACCGTATCGTCGAACACATAAGCGTTGGCTTCCAACGTGGTTCGTTGACGGGTGCTGTTTTCTTCGATATAGCGAAAGCGTTCGACAAAGTCTGGCACAATGGCTTATTATATAAGCTATACAAACTTAAAGTGCCAGATCGTCTCGTGCTCATCCTGCGAGACTTTTTGTCGAACCGCACCTTCCGATTCCGCATCGAAGGAGCGCTATCCTCCCCCCGTCCCATTCGCGCCGGAGTCCCTCAGGGCTCCGTGCTCGCCCGCTCATTTTCACGCTATTCACCAGCGATATCCCCAAAAGTAAAAGGGCTCAGTTGGCTCTGTTCGCAGACGATACGGCCATTTACTACACCGGCGTAAGCCCCGACGCGATATCTCGCACTCTCCAAACCACAGTCAACCAACTCGGTGACTGGTTTAGGAAGCGGAGAATCGAAGTCAATCCCGATAAGAGTCAAGCGGTTCTATTTTCGAAACCGAGACTCAACCTCACCGCTCCCCGTCCGATCACCATGTTCGGCAAACCTATCCCTTGGGAGAAGCGAGCCAAATACTTGGGTGTCACTCTGGACCATAGACTCTCTTTCGGTGAGCACATAAAGCAGGCGCGTTCGCGCGCCGCTTTCGCTCTCGGTAGACTCCACTCCCTATTGAATGCACGCAGCAAATTGTCACTCAAGTGCAAATTGCGCATTTACACAGCGTGCATTCGGCCAATCATGACCTACGCGAGCGTGGTTTTCGCACACTCGAAACCCCACCACATCCATAGGATGCAGACCCTCCAAAACCGGTTCCTCCGTAGGGCAACCGGCTCCCCTTGGCTCGTTCGGAACGAGATCCTCCATCTCGATCTTAAAATCCCCACTATCCGTCAGATCATGAAGCGCATTTCCAAGCGCTTCTTCGACTCCGCGGCCTCACATCGCAACCCTCTGGTTGTCGAGGCTGCCAGATATACCCCCTCCCACATTAGTCGTACCCGCCGTCCAAGGCATGCCCTGTCCGACCCCGATGACCCCATAACCCTCCTCCAGGAGAGCAGTAGGGCCACCAGTACAGTACACAAGAACAGACCGCCATCGTTCCGACCTCGCCGCCGAGGTCCTACGCGACGCCCCCGACGTAATTGTCCCCCCCCCCCCCGACCCTTGCTCGACGACGCGCCAGCCCGCGCCGTAGCTGAGCCTGTAGTTTTAAATTCCCCTGTTAATAATAATAATATAATCTCGATCCAGCCTGTCCCATCTTGCTGCCCTCCCCTCAGTGACGCCCTAAGCCGAGGTTCGTACCCCACAGGGGGTGCCCTTAGCGTGCGGTCACCTAATTTTTAAGAATTTTCGCCCCTGGCTGGAGGCTTTAAGTTAGTAGCTTAAGGCACGCACAGGCTTGCCCGGTTAAGTAGCCAGGATCTTAGTGGTCATAACTACGAGCTGCCCAATAGGGAAAAAAAAAAAAAAAAACAGAATGTCACTTTCTGTCCTCCAAGATGGTCAGACGTGGTCTAGCGGTTGGGGGCAGCATTTACCGAGCGGTCCACACTGCAGACGACCGCATAACTTGGAGTCGCGATACTTAGCATTGAGGGAACGACGAAGAAGAAGAATCCTCCAAGATTCGCAAAAATATTACGAGTATGATCTTATAGGTATAGGTATTATTGACATCACCAATTTAGCTGAAAGATGTCCGCTGTATTCGGCGGTTATTAGTCAAATTAATTATTATCCATGAACTATTAAAAATTATATGGCGTTTTTTGATGTTAATCTGATTTGGTTTCATTATAAGGTTAAAAACTAAATTACCTTTCTTTTAAAGATAATTAAATAAATAATAAAATAATAAAAGTTTTATTGTTTCTCACACAATTGTTCAACAGCACAAAATTGAGGCAGCCCCGGTAAGTTATAAGTATACTTGTGATGGGGTTACCTCGCAACTTCCCATGGGTTACATGGTTATCTACAATGTTGAGACATAATTAAAAAAAACAAAAAAAAATAAAAAAAATAGGTTCTAGGATGATACAAAATTGTTTTAGCATGTTCAAGTATGTGTAGTGTTTGTGTGTGTATAATTGATTGATTATTTCATAGAGGTACCTACATTAAAATTCTTATACTAAGTAGGGTGTCCGGTGGCAGATTTTATACTTCATAAAATAAAATAAAGTATTACTAAAATCAAAATTATTTATTTATTTTCTTTCAAAAGAATAAGGCGGAGTTCACTTTTTAAAAATTACACCACTCAAATGACGTCCTTCTAGCCGCAAACATTCTTGTAATCTTTCCTTCATATTGGTGAAAACTGTTTTGCAAAGTTCTGGACTGATAGCCTCAATTTCGCGTCGGATATTTTCTTGTAAAGCCTCTATTGTTGATGGCGAATTTTTGTAAACGCGAGACTTGAGATATCCCCAGAGAAAAAAGTCGCAAGGAGTCAGATCTGGAGATCTAGGGGGCCAGGCTATGTCGCCGAATCGACTTATCAATTTACCAGGAAAGAGCTCTCTCACTTTAATCATTGAGTCCCCGGCGGTGTGTGCCATGGCCCCATCCTGCTGAAAATGAGTTCTGTTATTGTAGCCAACTTGACGATGCAGCTCGGGTATAAAAAAATTGTCCAACATTGCGTGGTACGGCTGTGCGCAGTTTCACCTCTGCTAAAAAATAAGGGCCAATTATGCCATTTCCAGAAATGGCGCACCAAACCGTGGTCTTCGGGCTGTGAAGAGGTTTTTGATGGACTTTTTTTGGATTGCTCGCACTCCAATAACGCATGTTCTGTTTATTGACGTACCCTCCAATGTGAAAATGCGCCTCGTCACTAAAAAAGATGCTATACAAACGCGTAGGCGTTGGAAATCGTTCCTTAAACACTCTTACGTAATTCTGCCTCTTTATGTAGTCATCTTCTTTCAATTGCTGAATAATTTGTAGCTTGTATGGATGGAACTTCATATTTTTTCGAATTATTTTATGAACTGACGTCTTTTTCACACCTGTTGAAAGTGCAATCTTCCGGATAGACTTGCGAGGATTTTTCAAAATTTCCCTTCTCACAAGCTCTGTATTTTCAGGCGTAGTTACAGACGTTGAAGGTCCAGATCGAGGCTCATTTATGACTGATCCAGAGTCTGTCTGAACTTCTGTACCCACGCCCGTATCAGTTGATTTGACGGGCCATCCTTTAATCGTCGGATACCGAAGTGAGAAGTAAATCGACGCCTCGCCACACTGATAGAATTATTGTTCGCAAAATACGCCTCGACTGCGAACGCGCGATGTGCTCCCGTCCACTGACTCATGGTTACTATACAACCCGCAATACTCCCGCGTCGAATGATACCCGGCACCCCCCGCCACCGCCTTGCCGTGAGCTCGATTCGAAGTATAAATCCTGCCGGCGGACACCCTGTATAAGTGGGGTGCGTCTCATAACGTATAAATTCCTTTGGTCTAATTTAATTTTATTATCGTTCATAAGATATAATCAACGTGAGATATACCAACTGTTGATATAGGTAATTTCTTTACATATAACATTTATTTATTCTCAAACTTAATTAGTATAACGTTGTTTGATATAACGTTTATGTAATCGAAAATCATTTGGTCTAACGTTTAATATGTATATTGTTTATTTAATCGAAAATCATTAGGTCTAACGTTTAATATATATATAAAAAACGCCCCGACTCAAGAGTACCCCGACTCGGATAGGTTAGGTTAGAAGGATAAGGCGGGAGCGAAGTGGAGCGGAGCTCCCGTCTTAGCCTTCGTGTTTTTTTATTTTTAAACCACGCAGAAGTAGGAGCCCCGCTGAGCGGGGCGCCGTCGACCTATCTTAGCGCAGGTTTTAATCAGTTAGTAGTTATGTTTAATATCTACTAAGGTTACTATTACCTATAACTACGATAGAACTTACAAAGAATAATACAAAGAAAAAATACTTTAACATAATAATTAAACACAACAACAACAACAACTAACAATAACTTTTGTTGAGCTACCCACAGGCTACATCATAAAAATAATACTAAATAAACTAACCCATGTCTATGCAATTTTGCTTTGTGTTTTTAAGTAGGCGTTTTCATCATATTAGACCAAATAAGTTTTATATCTTTGAGTGGTATGTCAAACGATTTTATATTTAATGTATGTTATGTCAAACGATGTTATATTTAATGTATGTTATGCTTATAAAAAATTGTTATTTTAAAATTATATCAATCGTTCAATATATTAACTAATCGCTATATTAAATAAAATCATAGGTTCCGTTGTTATATTATGTTGTTAATTAATATTAGAGATTTTGTTGTTATATCATCTATTACTTACCCCTATACAAGTAAATACAAAAACAAAGGGATACTTAAGCGTCGAAGTACTCGTCCGTATCGCTGTCATCCGGAAACGTGCCCAGAAGACTGGCAGGATTGCTAGTTTGCCATGTTGAATGGCAATGCTAACTCTTTGGCCAAAGAACGAGGCAGTTATCTGGTCATGTGATGTTTACTAGTGCGAGAAATTCTCTTAAAAAGGAAATTAATTTATAATTATACAATATCTTATTAGAAATATATAAGAAACCCGTAAGTTCTCAACGTGCCTGCAGGATTCACTACACATACACAGGGGAATTCCCGCATATCCTCGGCACGTTTCGTTATAATGCATGTTATGTTGTTTGAACTGGCGTGAAACCAAGTCTTTTGAGTTAACTTTTTTTTGTTATTTATAACTGTGTGTCAAGAATATTTTTTACATAAAATTTAACCTATCATAGAATTAGATATTGATCTAAGCTACTGTGTGGATCTAAATGGGCAACAGAAATGGGTATGTAACGCTACTTGTAAAAGACATATTAAATCTGCCAAATCCAATAAATTTTCATGTTATTCTATGCTATAGAATATGTACCTACTCGTAAGTATAGCTTTAAATGTTGAACATCTTTCTTTTTACTAAAAATATTCTGTAGATAAAAAGAAACCACGCCCTAATAAATAAAATGATGGTAAGTATCCATTGACTTGAAAGGTATTTTTATAATATAAAGTTCCGTTATTAGCAGTTCGCAAAACCTCCTGTTTACTGGTCACGTGTGTTACGTTCTGGCCGCAGACTATAAATGATGCCGACCAATGGCGTGCCTAGGGGGCAAAATTAGGCAGAAGCGTCTCATCTGCTGTGGGCAATACTGTAAAATTCTCAGACGCCTTGCCACCTATTAACGTGAAACAGAACTTCTTGCCTTCTAGTTGGAGGAACTGTCACAAAAGTAAAGGATACATCATCATCTTACTGTCCTTGACCCATATTACTAGTGGTTCGCGCCATCACGATTTTTTCTTCTATTCTCCCCTGTCAGCCGACACTCTATCATGCGCTCCTTTTTCTCTTATATCATACCTCACACGCTCTATCCATCTTTTCTGAGGCCTTCCTCTCCCTCTCCATCGACATTTATATTCATCACTCTTTCAGTCACATGCGTTTTAGTTAAGAGTGAAAAAGATAACGTTGAAATGAAATGATGACTAATCTAGTAGTATTTTTGTCGAGACGAGAAAAGAAGACAGCTTTTTCTTATATAGGAAATGTATTAACGGCTTATTCCGTTTGGCCACCCTAAAGCAGCCATCCTAGGGTGAATACTCGGAAACGCGTGTTCATCTGTCCACCCCAGACGGGGTGGTTAATCGAAATTCACTTTTGATTGTTCTTCAAACTTTTACCCCAAGTACAGCATCATCAACAATACAACAGTAAAATATACTCATACACTTTAATAAATTATTAATTAATTTTTAATAACCACAAACATAAACAAAAATCATATTACGTATTGCATTTAAATCAAATTAAACTTCCTCGTTTTAAATAATATTACTAAACAATTTATAAATTCTGCAATATGTCCAGAAAGTGACCAACACTAATTTCATTATTATTTATTTTTAGTTATTCTATACCTACTCCAATAAAACTATAATTGAAATTATGTCACACTGGGTAATTACAATAGGTAATTAAAAACGACTTCAGCTTTGACATTTTATTTTCAAAGAAGAACTATGTATGTACGAGTATTTGTATAGGTACCTATATTTTATAGGTATCTTGGGTCAGTTTCTAGTATGTTTCTCTAAATGACTGTACACAACCGAGAGAGTAAAACGGAAGAAAAATAACATACGAATTCAGATTATCAACCCCGTCCGGGGTGGACAGATGAACACGCGTGTACGAGTATCCTTCCTAGGGTGGCTGTTTTAAGGTGGACAACCGGAATAACCCGTATTATCATTGGTCTTTTTGCTTCTTCTTTTTAACCTTTAGGTATACTCTTTAATGTTTACTGCTCCCTATTTACTCTTAAAGAACTACTTTTATAGCATGATTGCCTTTAATGTTCCCACTGCTCGAACCTCTTTGGAAGAGGGAATGGGCTGTAATCCACAATGCGGGTCCAGTACGGGTTGCTCATATATATTTTAGAAAGTATGAGGCTATACATTTACTTTACTACTAATAGGTGTGTATAATACGCACCTCATCAGCTAGATTCATCATTAGTTGGTACTGTGGCGTAGCTCCAAAGCAATGCCTGGCAAGACAGCCTTGGTACCAGATCTCGCTTTGGCTGATAACAGCCAATAGCAACGCTCGGAGATAATGGTCAGCTGGTTGGCTTCGAAACCAATTAAACTTGTGCTGAGGTGTGCCTATCCAGGGCATGTCTTCGAAGATTGCTGTACGGTACCTGAGCAAAAAGTAATCAATTAATGTACATGTGTCGTAGTCCACTTCTGGTCATAGGCGTCTCACAAATTGCGCCTTAGCACCCACCGTTTTGCTTTCTGCAGCCATTCTGTCCCAGTCGCGGTTTCCAAGTCGTCGGTCCATCTAGGTGGGGAGCATCTACGCTACGAAGATCTCTGGTCTCCTCTCGAGAACTCGTCTGCTTCTACGGCGACCGGTTCTTAGACATTTACCTCTTTCTTTGACTGTACAGTCGAACAATCTATTTGGTATTCAGGCAAAAACTATACGTGCCACTACCTCTTCTCTCTTTTTTCGCTACACTGCCAATCATTGATTATAAACTAAAAATGCCAAAATTCATTTTTGTGTGAGTGTTGAGTTGAGACCGCTCCTCTCAACATTGCCATGCGCTGGCGGCAGTGAACGTGGGGTGCGGCGACAGCGGAGAGTCAGCTGGTTGAGCGCGGGCCCCCGCACCACACCAGTCAGCTGTTGCACGCCTCCACGCATGACTGCGCTTGCGCTTTTTATGAACGTTCAGATATTCTTGTTTGCATTTAAACCGGCCTTTACCCTTATATTTTCTTATTATACATGTTATACAGTCCACTATCACTTTCATTTTGTTCCACCACGACCTATCGTCGCGACCAGAGTGATGTAAAAGATTTGACTATTGGGCGCACTATTAACATCATTGTTTATATGTACATAGTTGCAAGTTCTATGTACTTGTAGTAATATAAATAGCTTTTTGCTTGCAAATGCTTCTTCTCATAGTATAGAGAAGGCGAATTGGCGATGTCAGACTTGCACTGGGTGTCTAAATAGAAAGCGATCGTTGCGCGAACATGCTATCGTTCGGGTTCGCTGAACAAACGAATTCTCGAACACATACTTATTTATTTATTTAATATAACTTTATGCACAAATAAAAAATTAAAATACTGTACAAAAGCGGAATTAATGCCTGAGGCATTTTCTACCAGTCAACCTTAGGGTGATTCAGAGACAAAACGACAGGTGTAGATAACTTGAAAAATAATAAATACAAATACATACACACACACACACACACACATAAAACGAAAATAAACTTAGTCAAGAGAAATAACGATAGGTAGAGGAGAAAACGAATCCAGCAAATCAGCGCTAGAATGATTCAGCCAACTTCTTCAGAATATGCTCACGTGCCTTCACTTTAAAAGATAACCGACTGGTTATTCTAGTTGGTTCGAGTTTCCTCACGATGTTTTCCTTCAGTGATGGTTATAACCTTATGAAAATGTTGATAAACTTAGAGATAACTGGAAATGGGTTGGACTGCCTCGTTGGAGTTATGGTCGCAAAAGGCTACTGCTGAAGTGCTGAGCATGAGGTGCTGCGTTTGATTCCCGGCACCGTAATTACGTAACACACTATCAATCAACATCTGAATAATTTTGAAGAATATTGCTAATCCATTGACTCATATGTTCGAAAAATTTGTCTGCTCAACAACGTAGATAACGCAATAGAATGTTGTTGAACTGTCAAAATGAAAGCCATTCCTACTGTCAGTTAGTGTGTTACGTAATTACCCCGCCGCTGGTCGGCTAAAGTGTTATGGGGTTTTCTATCTGGAACTTCTCAGTAGCTGACCGTTGTTTGGATTTGCGCCCGGTTGATGGCAATAGGCTCGCCCCTTTCCCCGTATTACGTTGGACTTAAACATAACTGCCGAACCCTTCGGGGAATAGAACAGACGTGATGCTGTTATGTTATAACTGGAAATAGGAATTGCAAAAAGGTCAGTAAACATGACAAAATGAATTAGCTTATTCCATTTATCCACCCTAAAACAGCCCTAGGGTGGATACTCGGAAACGCGTGTTCTTCCAACGACCCCAAACGGGGTGGATAATCGGAATTCGTATATTATTTTTCTTCAGATTTTCTCCCATGGCTGTGTACAGTCATTTATAGAAACAGTAGACAATTAGCAAAGAAATTTAGAAACCGATTGCTCATTAAAAGAAACGAATTTATTCAGGATACACAATAATGAAATTAGTGTTGGTAATTTCCTGGACAAATATGTGTTATATTATATTATATTGCATATTAATATTATTTAAAACGAGAAAGTTTAATTTGATTTAAATGCAATACGTAATATGATTTCTGTTTAAGTATGTTGTAAATAAAAATGTATTAATAGTTTATTAAAGTGTTAAATTTACTGGTGTACTATTGATGATGACTGTACTTGGGGTGAAAAGTCGGAAGAACAATCAGAAATGAACTCCGATTATCATATCATATATAACTCGCGTTTCCGAATATCCACCCTAGGGTGGATAAACGGAATCCTAACTAATATTATAAATGCGAAAGTAAGTCTGTTTGTTTGTTACCTTTTCACGCCTAAACCACTGAACCGATCCATCCTGAAATTTTGCATATACGTTGTCAGGTGTACAGAAACGGACATAGGCTACCTTTCATCCCGAAAAACGTACTGTTCCCGAGGAAAACAACAATAACGTTCTTATGATAATAGATGGCGCCATGTGTCTTTCGAATCATGATTGAATTATAACCCGAATTGATTGTCAAAGTCTTAATTAACGCGAACGAAGTCGCAGGCAAATGCTAGTAACCAAATAAATTAGTGATCAGGCTACTAAAGCCATCTGACAAAGTCTACACCACAATAATTTATTACCGAGCATAAGCGCAGACCCAACAGCAAGCTAAACTAGCTTAGTTTAGCTTTGTTAAGTTACAATAATTAATCGTAACGTGTTTGTTAGTTAGAAGCTAGGTTGGTTGGGGCTTGATATGTTAATTTGCCAAGCCAGAATATCTACTTAGTATCACCATGTTGAAAACTGACCTGTTCAAGATAACAGCATTCAACTTTTCAGTCAAATATTTGTAGCTATTTTGCATTTTTCTTATAAATCCGTTGCGCGATGTGGAGTCGAGACATAGGATCATGACGTTAAAAGAATCCTCACGGTCAGGTGGAATTTGTTCAGTCGGAAGTGGTCTAAAACCAGCTTTGTAGCCTGACCAACTGGCACGTACCTCTGGACTGGAAATGGACAAAGAAAAAACATTGGCTTAACAGAAGAAAAACGATTGAATAGCAGGACTAGCAAGCGGAAAAATCGAATATAATATCTAGCTATTTGTGTTCAGAAAAAAGCCGCTCGGCTTAGGTCAAATTCTGCTAAACCGACACGAACATGATTAAAGAGAGGCTAGATGCCGAACGAAGTTTGCCGATCGGCTCGAGCCGAACGAAGTTAAGATTATTTGCTAAAACATGAGTACAATACATAATATATGTAGTAGTGTGTAAGCCACATTTGCACGCAAACTTGTGAGCTCAAGTACCTATGACGTCCCATGTCTGCTTAGCTCGAATACACGACACACCAGTCCGTTACTAGCCGTTGCCCACGTAATTCGTGTCTTTTATAATTATCTCAATTTTAGTTATTATTTTTATAAACTGTGTTCAGTTGTAGTAACTTTATTATTAAGTTAATTTCGTAATACTGACGGAACATCTAATTTCATCACACTTTATAACCTCTACACCATGCCCTAACAAAAGTTCTATACATACTAAGTAATAGAGATGAAGCGTATATACTAGAACAGATCCAGAGACTAGGTATTTAATGAGACTAGGTTGCACCTATTCCAATTTTAAAAATACTCGATCCACCTAGTCTCTATATCTAGTCTCACTGTGCCTACCACAGAATACTTTATACTATACTGAAAGTGCCTATGCGGCGCACGCACGACACGGCATCCAGCGCCCCCGCGCCCCCCTCGTGGCCCGCTCGAGTCGAAGTACCGGCGTGGAGAAGCGAGATAGCAAGTCTACTTTGCCGCTCGCTCATGTTTGTCTACTAAATTATTTGTATGTCAGTCATTTGAATTTGAATCATATTTCAATGGTCATAAAAGTAAAGCGACGCGCACTAGTGTTTGCCTATTTTGTACACTAGGTATTTGTAAATACTCGATGCGAATGAAGACTTTATACTGAGATGCAATGCAGTCGAGAATCAAGTACAGGGTATATATGTTCTGTGTGTGTACGAACTCATGCGAATGTGATCTCGGTGGACGCGGACTCGC
Organism: Griposia aprilina; assembly: GCA_916610205.1. NCBI lineage: Eukaryota > Metazoa > Arthropoda > Insecta > Lepidoptera > Noctuidae > Griposia > Griposia aprilina. The sequence goes on from OU744308.1 coordinate 14,981,094, forward strand.
CGTACTGATACCTACTGGACGTCGCAATCGGATATGCGTATCGGACTTATTTTTCAATCGGTTTTTGTTTCGAAGTTTATTGTGGTAGAATGTTAGATTTTATTTTTTATTAAGACAATAAAGTGTTTATTGTGTTAAAAAATGGCTCCCAAAGGAAGTAGCGTCGCTTGGGATCATTTTACGGACAAAGGCCAACAAATGGCTGAGTGTAACATTCGCTGAGTTTTAAAAGTTCTGTATCAAACCTGACAAAGCACATAAAACGTATACATCCATTCGTAGGTTTAGTTAGAAGAAACGATCCAGCTCCAGTGATAGTAGCCCAGATTAACCAGCAACCGCCACCATCTGACCAGGCGCAATCACCATCCAGTAGTCAACCTGCTGGAATAGTTCAACAACCTAAAGGTGAACAATGGCCGTTCAGTAACTTGGTGCGATCAGTAGTAAAGATTATTTTCCCCCTGCGGATTATTACTAAATGACAGGAGAACGAGGCTGGGGACCCCAAAAGTCCAACAATTAAAGTTCTTAAATCAAAATTCTTAAGATTGATTTCTTCGTGTATATAAAACAAAAACAATGATTGTAGATAAAAAAAAACAAAGAGAATCAAAAAACTTAAAAAAAAAACTGAAAAAAAATATTTAAATTCTTATAAATACGCCAACAATTTACAATGTAGTTATATCTTTACGTTAACAGTCCTAAGCCTGTGTAAAGTATAAAGGAAAGATTACAATTCATCACTGCGTACGTAGTAGGTACCGTGTACCTATACGTACCGGTGGTACGCAAAGACTAAGCTTACTTTAAAGTCTGCGTACTTCGTGGACTAGGTAGAACAGGTATTTGGATCGAGTATTTGTACGGAATTGGACTAGGTGCACCTAGTACAAAATTTACCTAGTACGACTCATCTCTACTAAGTAAGTCTAAGTTTTCGCTCAACAACAGCGATCATGTCAAAATAGATTGCACTGGCAACGATGTGAACAGGTTGGATTATTCCCACAGTTTAATAGGAGCACTACACACATGTTCGGCGGGGTAATTACGTAACACACAAAAAATGACAATTGGTCGCATTTTCTTTAATTTTGACATTTCAACAACATTCATTGCGTTATTTACGTTGTTGATTATGCAAATTTTTCGAACATATGAAGCAATGGATATGGCAATAGGCTTCAAATTTATTCAAATTGTGATAGATAGTCTGTTACCCAAATAGGGTGCAGATCATCACATTTGCCTTATACAACGGTATGAAAATATATAATTAAAAAAAATATGTATAGGTAATATCACTCCGGGCAATTTAATTACAAATGTCATGATAAAATTTCAGTAGATCATAAAAATAATAAATTAGTAAAAGTAATCAAAATCTCATATCTAAAAGCCTATTCAAATTATAATAAGCTTTATCTGCTATAAAGCCGAATAATTGTAGTAATTGCTTCAAGTCAGCTAAGTTGTTGGTCAACAAATACTACCGAAATTGCTGACCCGCACCCAAATGCGTAACACAGTTTCAATCATAATCCGAGAGTTTTGAAGGATATTTCTAATACATTGCTTCATAGGATTAATAATTTCGTCTGCTGAACAACGTAAATAACGCAATGAACGTGGCTGAACTGTCAAAATTAAAGAAAATGCGACCAATTGTCATTTTTTGTGTGTTACGTAATTACCCCGCCGAACATGTGTGTAGTGCTCCTATTAAACTGTGGGAATAATCCAACCTGTTCACATCGTTGCCAGTGCAATCTATTTTGACATGATCGCTGTTGTTGAGCGAAAACTTTTCCTCTCCAATAACTTTGATTGGGTGGCCAATGTCAAATTTTCTTTCATCAACGTAAATAATATCTCTGTAAATACATACTATATCTTTTACAGTTTTCAGGATTTCTTCCGTCACGTTGCATTCAGATTTCTGTAATATGAAATTTGGGATTAAGTTTTTATTGCTTCATTGGTCTAATGATCGCAAGCTACTGCTGAGTATTATCGGGTCCTTCTACAGGTTGCCCTGTCTTCTATAAGAGACAATGGGCCATAATCCACGACGGTGGCCCAGTGCCAGTTGGTGTTTTGTCTATCGCTATTATTCTTAATGCGCACTTTCTATCTACTTACATAGCAATTGACCCAGTCAGTCCCTTCACACCATACGATCGGCAAATGTTCAATGAATTTCGCAACGTCTTCGTTAAATGGCTCGAGCTGTGGCATTTTGCAGCCTCTGCCGTTATATTGTTCCACATTATCTTCCAACCTCTTTTGGACTAGCCTAGAAGTAAGTTAATTAGCATTTACAGCGTTTTTCATGGAATGTAGGGCTTGGGTCCTCCTAAGGGGTTTTTTCAATTTTTTTCAATTTTCCAATTTCAATTTATTTAATAAAAACGTTTACAAAAGGTGTAAATTTAGCCAATAGTAGTATAAATATCCTATACAATTATAGTGCGTACTAATAAACTAAAGCTAAAATATTTTTAATTACAGGTGCAAGTAATGATGATTCGGAATTAGAATGCTTAGCGTCCCGCCCGAACTAGGTTTATTCAAACCTGTGTTTCAGACCATCACTTTACATTTTAATTACATTGGGACAAAGTAAAAGTAATATAAAAATAATCTATTAAAAATAAAACTAAATCTATCCTATGTAAAATAATTATAATACAAAAGTACTACTAGTTACATACGAGGGAATAAATTAAATCATGACAAAATTTCTAGAAGTTTTTCTGTGTCTGTGTAATTGAGTATCGCTAAATATTCTGATAAGATTGTTCTACATTTTTTATAGCTAACACTATAGAGGCTTAGTACCTTGTTCAGCCTATTATACAGAAAAGGTCCTAAGAATACATAAAATCGATTAGCAAACGCATGTTTAATTTGAGGCTTGATGCAAACCAAGTCCTTCCTTCTCTTGTCGGAGGGTACTGGGTCAAAAGGAAGTGCAGTGTGCTGGTGTAGAACTATGCTGAGAATGAATAATTGCCGTACTGTTAGCACATTACATGCTATGTAAAGCTGGTGCGTAGGAAATCTAAAAGGGCGAAAGGTAGCAACCTTTAGAACTGCTCTTTGAGCGCGCTCTAGGGGGAGTAAAATTGTTTTTGCAGCACCACCCCAAGAAGTTATGCAATCAATCAATGGTTCTACACACCATGTTCAGTTCGGCATGATCGAATATATGTATGTTTTGACGGGCTGTGCCGAATCATGCTAACCCGAACGTATGTGTAGCATGCCTAAGACAGCGCTGGCCATCATATAATTACGGTCGCAATGACGGCCGCCGCTGCACTAGTATGTAACTATACGGTATCAAAAAACGCTCTCCCAAAGGATGGTTGTCATAAGACACTGCCACAACTCACTGCTGTCTCAAGAAACCGAAACAGCGGTTATGACACAACATGATAGGACCTATTCTAAAATATCTATAATAATATAGTTAACTGCTTCATACAAAAGTGCCAGTCAAAATGTATGAAATAGAGACATTTCAATGTGTGACACCTCCGAGCGTTACTGAAATGTACATTAATGTACAGAGGTGACGAAATTCACCTCGTAGCGCGATGTGCTTCAAATTTAAGCAACGTCTTTACAAGAGCAGCCTCGAGTCGAGGCGCTCATCATCATCAGCCTATAGCGGTCCACTGCTGAACATAGGCTTCTCCAATCGCAGGTGTTTGAACTCCATACTCGGCTACGTCCAGCTGCGACCAGCGAGACTAAAAAGATCGTCACTCCACCTTACAATTAGTTATTTGACAGAGCACGTTTTCCGTTTCGCGGTCTCCGTTGAAGAACACGTTTAACCCAACGATCATCGGTTCAACGACATTTTTTTGATAGTGGGGAAGGTCGGGCAAAGCTAAATTGTAGATTGCGTGATCATAGCCTACGGCCTACAATAAATTTGACATTTCGTTCATTCGTTCCATTTCGTGTTCATTCATGAGATTGGGTTTATTTAAATATTTCGTTATTTTCGGTGATTTCAACATTTTAAATCAAGTAATTGACATGAAAAGTGTCATAATTTTAAACATTAAATATTTCCTTGTACTTAATCTCTTTCTGCAAAATGATTCCGACAGAACCTCGAACTCGGTTTAATTTAAAAAATCTCTACGAATAACTTTAAGCCACAATCCTCAAATTTTAGGAGCTTTCGGGAAAAGTTGGACTCCAAGTACGGAGTAGGTACCTACTTAGGAACACAACCACGCGTCATTTTCGTAAAAATAAAATAAAACCACTTCACGCCTTACACAATTAGCTTGTGTTGGGAACTAGCTACTTAAGCGCCATTTTGACAGTTGCCTTCCTCATTGCCGGTTGCTATATTCCGGTTTGAAGGGTATGGGTGCTGGTGTTTACAGGCACGTGAGACATGTCAGCTCTGTCTCTCTAGTATGGCAACGCATCTGCGATGACATCCTGGGTGATGCCCATATGCAGCGGTAAATACTCAACATCAGATTAGGCCGTCGGCTTCTTTGCCAATTCCTTTAACTTACATTTAAAAAATACTTATCTGTGTAATAGAATAGAATATATTTATTTGCAAAGTATGTACTATTACAAATCAGATGTTACAATTAATGTTAAAGTCCTTGTACATTCTGCCTCTAGGGCATGCAACAATATTGTAAGCGTTATAGCTATGTATACATATATAAAAATAAACTAACTTACGAATTCTAAATCTAAATAAAATTTCATTACTTATATTTAATTATCGATATCGGTAAAAAAAAATCAGCTACAGAATAATAACATTTATCTAATAGTCATTCTGTGAGTTTTTTTTATTAAATATTCTAAATGGTTGGTCTTTAATATTGTTAGGTATTCTAATTATACACAGCAGATGCCTTATAAATAACAATTTTATTTTTAAGCTGGCAATATCGATTTTCTTATTACGGCTAGTGTTATGTCAAGTACCTGTTGGTAGCAGTCAAATCCTCGATGATAATTTTTGCTCGGTCCATCGTGAAAAAGGCTATTCGGCTAATAAGTAGCACCCACAGTACACCAAGAAATGAACGTCTGGAGCGCCAGAGCATCTTCGAAAAAGGTTACATCTGGAAATAAGTGGTAATGAAACAACCAATTGAAACCGTGCACCTAGATTCTGACGTTTCATAAGTGCCCATGTTGGTTTATGTGAAATAAAATATTATGATTTGATTTGAATGGCTAAAGCGAAACATCAAATACGAAATTTAATATCTACTTAATAAAAATCAGGCAACCCTGCCTAATCCTTCGGAGAAAACAGGCGTTGATTGTTATGTTATGTTATTAAAAATATTAAATTAACTGACCTAAAACACACATACTATACCGCTGGGTATAAAAGGATGAAATTTTGCGCAAAATTTCCTTCAAAACGAAAGTTAGCAATGAGGACGGATTTTACAAAAATCATCCCCTTAACAGGTTAAATAGGTGATGGAAGTGCGTCAATTTTGCCTATGAGAAATCGCATCAGGAGAACGGCTTTTCATATGGATATCTGCATCCCAGCTTAATTATAACCTAATTCTCTGATCAGTAAACCTGGGGAAACGTAATTACGTAACACACTTATACGTACTGTTAGAGTACGTACTGTTAGAGTAGGAATAGCTTTCATTTTGACAGTTCAACAACATTCATTGCGTTATTTAAGTTGTTGAGCAGACAAATTTTTCGAACATATGAAGCAATGGATTAGCAATAGGCTTCAAAATGATTCAGATTGTGATAGATAGTCTGTTACGCAATTATGGTACTGTTGTCAAAACGACATACCTATTAACGCAATAGAGGGGCTCGTGGTTAAATAATAATGATAACAACCGCATGGATCGATCGAAAGTAAATCCACGCTTGCCAAGGTCAGTCTTTGTATGTGCTACCATCCATTACATACCGAGACCCCTCCGTGTCGCAGAAAGCACCAGCACGTTAAGCCATTGGTCCCGGTTGTCGTTCGTAGATCTTTGACAGTCATTACAGGTAGTCACGAAGGCTAATCTGGCAACCATTCTAACCACGGGTATCGTGTTGCTCATTAACTGGGTTGCGAAGATTAGATATGCAGTTGCTCCATGTAAATACTGGTGTTCAGCTGCATCCGTTAAAGGAAATAGCACACGTATCAAATCGGAAAGGGGTCGACACCGTATCAACTCGAGCCATTCAGTATTCTTTGTATGAAACTCCCTACTGCAACGCACACTAATCGGAAACGTCACGTAATCGCCTCGCCTCCGGACAAGCTCACGAACCGCGGTGCGGAGCGTGGTCAACTTGCAGTACCCGCGCTTACGGCTCGTCGTCCCCCCGCTTACGTCTATACGTACCCGAGCTTACGTCTCTTCGTCCACCCTTGTCGCTCTCACCCCTCCCGCGGCCTGCCTGCAGCACACTACTGTTGCCACACGTGCTGTCATTCGGTCGGTGAGCCGTAAGCGCGGCGTCGCCTAGCCGTAGCCGAGTGGACATATCAGTACTGCTGAGCCGCTTTGGATACGTGCTTACGTTAGCCTGTTTGACGGCGAGGTGAAAGGCGATACGGTTACGATCTCTTTCCGAGTTGATATGTGTGCTATGACCTTTACACTGAAAGGCAACTACATCATACGAGTAGTTGGGAAATTTTGAGGCAGATGATGATCTTGATGCTACGCCTAAAGGCTTCTCCTCCATCTATACACGCAACCTAACCATTGATATCCCTGCAGCATCTGTGTTCCTTACTAACATTAATCTCTAAAGTGAATAGGCATTTTTCCAGTCGTTCCTCTGTGTCTCGCTGGTGGTGGCGTGTGTTGGATCATTAAGTTCCCTTCAATATGGTTGAGCTGAATGGTGCTGATCCATACGCCATTTTCCTGAACGGACGCCGTCAGTAGGGACTGGGCATCTCTTAGCTGCCAAGGCTTATTTTAATTTCTAAATTGTTTTTTTTATTACGGACGCTTTTAACGTGCACGTCTTTTTACATCGTTCTCACATGTATAATTTCAATATGAATGACGTAACCATTTTTTTTTTAACTATAACTACACTCGAGAGCAATGAATCCGGGTCACTTAAAGAATCCTAAAAATCTCGGAAACTAAAAATGCTAGGTTAATGCAATAAATTGTATTTAATAGACAATGTAATACTCCTTAAATGAAGGTATTAAAACTTCTTAGTTATTGTAAAGTTATATCATAAAAAAAACAAATTTGAAAAAGGGCCACTTTCGAAGATGGAACTACGAAATTACAGCATTTGGTTTTGCTTTTGTTTGTAATCTGTCATTTATGTGGGTACATAAACCATGTTGATAGTGCTCTATATTCATTATTCAAGCTGAAATTATGTCGCTTACGCCTGAAGAATGCACCAGAATACTTACAATGCTGGAAACCGGCCGGAGACAGCGCGATACAGCCAGGACTGTCGGTGTGTCGCTGTCAACAGTACAAAGAGTTCTCCGACGTTACGAAGAAACTGGTTCTAACCTACGCAGACCAGGAACGGGCAGAACCAGGTGTACCACAGCACGAGAAGACCGATACTTGGTGAACACCATGCTTCGAAATCGCTTTCTCACAGGAACTGAACTCACAAATCAGTTTCGACGCCTCGGAGGAAGTAACCCAAGTGCATGGACAGTAAGACGTCGGCTTGCTGAATCTAACTTAAAACCCCTTAGACCTGCAAACGGCCCTAAACTGGAGCGTGGGCATCGTATTTCAAGACTAAGATATGCCCAGAGCCACGTAAATTGGAGTATTGAAGATTGGTCAAAAGTTATGTTCTCCGACGAATCAAAATTTATGCTCTACAAGCACGATGGAAGACACAGAGTGTATCGAAGACCAGGGGAAAGATTCAAGCAAGCATGCATCGAAGAAAAAGTAGCCTACGGTGGTGGGTCTGTACTTGTGTGGGCCGGAATTTCTTCTGAAAGTCGCACAGAGCTGGTGATCATAGAAAACGGCTCTTTAACTAGCGTAAGATATGTGGAAGAAATCCTCAATGATCACGTTGGTCCATTTATGGTCAATTTAGGTGAGGATGCTATATTTATGCATGACAATGCCCGACCTCATACAGGTAGGATTGTGAATGACTACCTTCAAGAGATGAACATTACTCGTATGGAGTGGCCAGCGCGCAGCCCGGATATCAACCCGATCGAGCATGCTTGGGACGAGCTAGGCAGATGCGTAAAACAACGAAACCCTCCCCCAATCACGCTTCGTGAGCTCAAAATTGCTCTCACAGAGGAATGGGAGAATATTCCCCAAAATCGTATAAGGAACTTGGTGTACAGCATGCCAAACCGCGTAAACGCAGTCATGGAAGCACGAGGAGGCAATACGAAGTATTAAAATTCAAGAAAATCGTAATAAAGTTCAAAAATTTCATGTTTCCTATTTTTGTTTTAAGGAGAGATCAGCAGTTTTTTTCTTTATGTAATTTTGTGTTAATAAAATGTATGGTGACTCATATTTTTTTTACTTTCATTTAAGGAGTATTACATTGTCTATTAAATACAATTTATTGCATTAACCTATCATTTTTAGTTTCCGAGATTTTTAACATTCTTTAAGTGACCCGGATTCATTGCTCTCGAGTGTATATTGATTTAAAAGAGTGTCCTTAGAATTTCTTGCCGGTTCTTCTCCATAGGCACCTACTACGCTTTGCATGGACAACTAGTTTCATTTTTCTGACTGACCGACCCCTTGACAATTCAAAAGTGCCTGTAATTGGTTTATTTGAAATAAATGCTTTGAGTTTTGCGTTTGAGTTCCATCGAAGACTCTTCTATTGCTTTTCGCCAGGTGAGATCGAAGTCAATAGTGGACTAATCTACAGCATTTGTATCAGATAGGTGTAAAAGTTGAATATGATTTAAGAAACCCGAGGGCCTGAAAGGGTAAAATAGTCCTTCGTAGTTTTTCCTTTTTTTAATTACCTACTTATCATCAGTTTCCGCCGGTCACGTAAACAAATGTTGGATCACTAGATCTAACATTTGTTCCATTCTTTTGTTTGTTTGTTGTGATCCATCTATGGATCATTGAAATTAAAGGCACGAGTTCGTAGCTGACTGCATGCGGCAGCAGCAGACGACGCACGGTGGATCGAGCACTTAGCAAAGGATCCGAAGAAACAACAAGCATATTTAAAATGTCTTGATTGGAATCCTGCCTGCTTCTTTGTTATTTTTAAAAAAAACGGCATGAAATTTTTCGTCAAATCCGCAACCAAAAAATTATAAATAATTAGCACTATGACACCTCCAAGGATATTACGGTTAAACATGCCGTTTAGGAGATAATTCGATTTTTCATAGTAGCTCCATACATTTTTTTCTTATAAAAATTATAACTCTTCCATTTGTGCACACATTTACTTCATATGACATTTTATAGAACAGTAATGATCAGCAGAAGTCATTTCCAGCAAAAAAAATAACATTTAAGAAATCGAGATCCTATGTCTTCTACAGCCGATTTTCGATCCACCGTGCGACGTACCGTTGCGACATGTCGCAGCGTCATGTGGCTGCAGTCATGATTCAGAACCCAACTGCAGAAGGCTGCAACAGACATCCAGTTAGTTCTGAATGTTCCGTGAGACAAGATTAAACGTGTTGTCGCTCCAGCGTCGGTGACACTACTGATCTGCGGTCGGGCGACACGTCGTCTGTGATCGTGCAATGTGTAATCGGGCGACGCACTATGTGGAGGTGCATAAGAGAGCCTGGCCATATATACATTTTGTAAAAATCGGCGTAGGTACTTTTATTATACCTCAAACTGTAGCTAAGAAGTTAATCTACTATATTATATATATAAGGGATTTATCTCGGTGGATTTTGAAATGAACTACACACGGACTTAGTAAAACAGTTTATATTGGTAACGGCACAATTATTACACGATCAATAATTAGTCATACACAAAAGATGGCGTCCGTCGCACGATCGCAGCGTGCGCGGTCTTAGGTACGTAGCGGGGGATCGACTGGCCACGCGTGCGAGCGCTGGCGACGGGAAGCGAGCAAAGTATCTTTGTAGCGGCGAGTACTGCGTGAACTAACTTTGACGCGACGACGCGGATGCAACACAACGCTACATATATAAATTATGTATGTGGCTGGTACTGGTTTATAGCAAAGAGCATCTAAATACCATGATTCAAATGTTATCAGTATCACAAAAACATCTTAATTTGTATTTTTTTCAGGATTTTTTTCTGGGTAGCTAGCAATGAAAACTATACAAGTATTATATTATAATGTATACTTTTGTCTGGTATGCATAAAAATGCTATATATTTGTTAATATATTTACCAGAAATATTTATCTCATGGCATATAATTTTTGCGTAAGTATCTGAAACTTTCAATTTCAGTTTTGACAGTTGCCGAAGCCGAAGGTTTTTATATGATGTTATTTAATAGGAAATTTAATCTTTCAGGATATAAATTCCAACAAATAAATTAATTCAGGAAGCTAAAGGAAAGTGCTGGCCACCTAGATCAAGATAGAAAATGTTAATACTTATTACTGCTGAACCACAATAAATTAAGAAAACGTTCCAATAAAAAGTCTAGATAACTTATAGATGAAGCTTTGGAGTTAGTAGAATAATACCTACATTAATAACAGTAATTTTAAGAGTTTATTTTGAATTCATTATAACTTTTAGGTCACATTATTTAAAGAGAGTCGTAAATTTCTAATAATTTTTCAATATTTTGTATTTTTATGACTAACATAACATAACATCACGCCTGTATTCCCCGAAGGGTTAGGCAGAGGTGTACCTATAGTACACCCACATTTCGCCAGTTATGTTTAAGTCCCATGTAATAGGGGGTGAGCCTATTGCCATCAACCGGGCACAAATCCAGCCTCCGGGCTGTTACCGAGAAATTCCAGATGGAAAAACCCAATAACACTTTACCCGACTCGGGAATCGAACACAGGACCTCATGCTTAGCAGTAGCGCTTGCGACCACTAGACCAACGAGGCAGTAACTAGTAGTAGGGGGGGGGTAGTGGGTAGTAGGTATTATTTTGATGACTATTAAATATATATTTATATCCATAAACTGTATATTATTTTAAAGTACATGTAAAGTAGATTATCTAAAAAAAAATCTGCTGCATATCTATAAAAACATGGATGATATGGATTTATGACCCGAAACCGACTCAATCTCCACATAGTGTGACGTGTCGCTAGCTGCTAAAGGTATATCATAGAAATACATAGGAACCAGTAGTGTCGCAGCGACACGTTGTCTGCTGCTGCTGCATGCAGTCGGCTACGAACACGTACCTTTACTTTCAACCGAAAGACATCCACTGCAGGACTTAGGCTTCCCCAAACTGTCGCCCCATCGACCGGTTCTGTGCTTTCCCATTCAGCTGATTCCGGCGACAAACACCGTAGACTTTTAATTCAAAGTAAAAAATCGTACCTTAGGCATTTTCTTGTAAAATATTGGTTAGTTGTTATTCATTTCTTTTAAAATGTCAAAGAAATCAAAGTCCACAGATAAGAACAAATTACTGTTTTTATAAGACTAATTTATTGTTATTATAATTATTATCATCGCTATCATCGTAATCTTTACGACTACCAAGTGAGTGATAAAAACCATCAAACAGGTATTTCAAAAGTAATTTGAAAAGCCATTTTATTAAAGAAAAAATTGAAAATTTGATCGCCGCTATAATTATTACTATATTGATAACCATTAAAACGTTATTTATTGGTTATATAATAATATAATCACTGGTTGACACTTCCCGTGATCCAAGGGCTGGCTTTTACCTCGGCCCGAAGCTAAGCATTGCCATAATACGTGGCAATGCCGCCAGTCTCCAGTCGACAGCGATGCGGAGGAATCTTTCGACGCCATATTGTAGTTTTATAATAGCTTTTAGTGAGGTTAAGTTATTATATTTTTATTTTAATGGTTTGTTAGTCAATTAAGTTTCTAAACGTTAAAAATATCTTCAATATCATTAAAAAAAAAGCACTGCGTAGGTTCGTTTGCACACATGCATAATAATAATTATATTGATCAAATAACAAGTAAGACATTCTGCCACATGAAAGGTGAAAATGAAAAAGCATGGTTTAATTATCATGTTATAGGCTTATTTTTTACACAAATATTAGAAAAGTAAAACCCGCCCTCCCCTTCTCCTCCCTTCCCCCTTCCCTTTCACGTTTCAAACTTACAGACTTGACAAGTCAGACTCAGACTCAGGAGACTGGACAAGGCTTAACCAGACTGCACAGACAGCTCGAAAAAAAGGACGATGAGAGATACACTGCTAGTCTTTTCACAGATATTTTACCTCTGATTTTGTAACACTGTCAAAATCGCAGTGATCTTTATAATCGTAATAATACGATTGCTGTTGGGTTGCTGTAGGTACTGATAAGTCTGTCAAGATCACAGTGATTCGCGGCTGGTACAGTCCTTTCACAGTTATTTTAACTCTGAATTTGCATTACTGTCAAAATCAAAGTGATCTTTAATCTCGTTACAACAAGGTTAAAATCAGAACTAATGCCGCTATCTTGTTTTATCAATATACAATGACAGTGACAATTTCACAAATATTTATCAACAACGCCCTCTTCATCTTTATCCTATACTTCGTCATTCAGGCGTTGTGTGAAAAAGCAAGATGGCAGCTTTAATTCCGATTTTGGCCACGGGCCAAAAGATCCTTGTCCAGCTAGAGTGCTACAAGGATATTTTGGCAAGTGGCCAAAATTGGAATTAACACAACGTTCTAAAAATAAACACAAATGTTTACCAACTCAGTGTCAAAAGATCCCCCCTGTCAATGCCTTTCAATCGCCAAAGGATCCTTGTAGTTCTCTAAAGGTCGATTTACACCAGACGAGTGACTGCTCATTCAATCCCCACTTTTGCAATTCCTTTAGTGTAGAGCATTCTTTGACCTGTTTATGGAAGCTGTAAGAGAGCGTTGTCCGCCCTCCGTCGACGCCCGGCACGTCTGCTGCGGATCAGAAGAGTGGTCTTGACCTTTTTTTTTTTTTTTTTGATCCAGGCGGAAAATCCTCTTGGATGTCCCCCGCCCTGGGGGGGCGGAGGGGTCTGTCAGACTCTTACTGACTAAAAACCACCCCGATGTTCCATCTCACACCTGCGCCGGGGGTCATGGGAACGTACGAATCTTCCGCAACCCCCGACTAGTGCCGGCCCGCCTCTGCGGCCCCGTCCGGTCGAGCGGGGGGAGTGAGGTGTTTGACTCCCCCCGTGACGTCTAAGAGGGGCGCGCGTGGAACACTACGCGCCGCCGCCTCGGGTCCTGATGTATGGGGGGCGACGGACGTCCCCAAGTCCGTCGTCCCTGGACCCATTTGGGGGGCTGGAAGAGGGCGTTGTCCGCCCTCCACCGACGCCCGGTGCGCATGCTGCGGGCCGGGTGAGAGGATGAGATCTCTCGCTCCCTTTCCGCAGCCTCCTTCTGCGAGATAACTGTTTCGCAGAAGGATACCACCGCGTCCCAGGACTCGTCGCCACCGACCATAGCATTCACTACGGCCGGCAGCGACAGGTCACTGCCTACTCCTGAGATGAGGGCACGGCGCGGCTCCTCCCAAGCGGCACACTCTGCCAGCGTATGCCGCGCCGTGTCCTCCCGACAATCGACGCAGTGGTGACACCGGGCGTCCGGGTCCCTGTTTATGCGACACAGGTACTTCCCAAAGCAACCATGCCCGGAGAGCACCTGCGTCACCCGAAACGACAGGGAGCCGTGCCTCCTCCCGAGCCAGAGGTCGAGCACCGGCCGGACCGCCTCGATGGTGACGAGGCCGGCGGTAGGGCGTGAGAGCCTGTCCCGCCATTCCGCCACCAGGACCTCGCGGAGCTGCGACCGACGCAGCTCCATATGTCGCTGCATCGGTCGCTCGCCCCGCGCCCGCCATTCCTCGCGCCACCGGTACAGTGACGCGAGCACCTTCGCCTCCAGGTCCCAGGGCGGGGATCCGGCCAGTGCACAAGCCGCCTCGTAGGAGATCGTGCGGTACCCCCTAATGACTCTGACGGCCATCGCTCTCTGCGGCTTTCGCAGAACAGCAATGCTGCCGGCCGTCAGGTCAGCCGCCCAGATCGGGGCCCCGTAAAGGGCCATCGATCGCACGATCCCTACGTAGAGCTGCCTACAAGCGGCGCTCGGGCCCCCCAGATTGGGTGGTCTTGACCTCCCTCAACCTTTCCGCAGCCTCCGTCTGTGAAATGACGTTTCACAGAAGGAGATCACCACATCCCACGACTCGGCGCTCCCAATCATCGAACGAGTGACGGCCGGCAGCGACAAGTCGGCTCCGACTTCTGACAGCTTCTGACAGCCAGGCATATTATAAGTTGGGGGATTACATCGCTGATAAAAATGCTTGGCTCAACGCTGGTCCTGCTCCACTAGGGCGCATAAAATAATTGATTAGCATTTGAAACTACTGTTGGAGCTGCTGAAGATTTTAAAAACTTATCTTTGCATTGTATAAATTCAATTTTTTAGTATTGTATAATTGCATAGCACAGGTGTGAGTACTATGCACCTACTATAAAGCTACCATTTAATAGGTTTTTCTTTCATTGACTTGAATGTGCCCTGGCGGCTGAGAGTTTGTCATGCTCACTCTAATGTCTCGCTGGTGGTGGCGTGTGTGTTGGATCATTAAGTTCCCTTCAAAATGGTTGAGCTGAATGGTGCTGATCTATGCGTCATGTTCGTGAACGGGCGCCGTCAGTGGGGACTGGTCATTTCTTGGCTGCCACGGCTTATTTTAATTTAATTTAATATTTGAATTGCTTTTGTCTTTTTATTACGGATGCTTTTAACGTTCTGCATCGTTCTCACATGCATAATTTCAACATGAACGATGTAATCAATATTTTGTAACCATTTTTTGATTTAAAAGAGTGTCCATGGAGTTTCTTGCCCGTTCTTCTCCATAGGTACCTACTACGCTTTGGAATGGGTAACTAGCTTCATCTTTCTGACTGACCGACCCCTTGACAATTCAAAAGTGCCTGTAATTGGTTTATTTGAAATAAATGCTTTGAGTTTGAGTTTGAGTTTGAGTTTGACAGGAGGGCACGGTGCGGCTCCTCCCAAGTGGCACACTCTGCCAGCGTATGCCACGCCGTATCCTCCGGACAGTTGACGCAGTGGTGGCACTGGGCATCCAGCTCCCTGTTTATGCGACACAGGTACTGCCCGAAGCAAACATTCCCCGAAAGCACCTGCGTCGCTCGAAACGACAGGGAGCCGTACCTCCTCCCGAGCCATTCGTCGAGCACAGGTCCGATCGCCCCAACGATGGTAGAGCACAAAAGCATGGCCCGCCACTCCGTCACCTGGAACTCGCGGAACTGAGACCGACGCAGCTCGATCTCTCGCTACATCGGTCCACCGCCCCGCGACCGCACTTCCTCGCACTACCGGTACAATGACGTAGTCTCCGCCGAGATTGGTCGCCATGGCCGACATTCGGTCTGGAGAACTATTAAGTATATAATTATTATCGTCATAAAATAAATGAAATCGCTTATTGTCCAGATTATACATCCAACTTTACAATAAATACATGATAACAACACATAGAGACTCTAGAGCGGTGGTGACCCAGCAGGCTTTAGCACGAGCACCGTTTTGTCGACGGAAGAGTAGACAAAAGTGACGATCCGTGTACACAGTACGACGGCAGCAAAGTAGAAAGAGTCAACTGCACTTTTTACGAAATTTAGTAGTTAAATCACAGTTTTCTTTTATTTTGCTTATATATCGAAAACGGTGTATCCTATCGTAAAAATAATTAAAAGTTTCGACCCCCTCTATAGAACTCTTAAACCCCTAAAACTCAACATGTAGGTAATAATTTTTCACATTTTCCGTACAAAAAGTGAAAAATTGCATTTTTCCATTCCATTTTTATACTTTGTGGCCGTCGAGTAAAAAGTTTTCTACTGTCTTTAGCATGGCGATTACAAAATCAAATTATCTTCACTACCTTAGACAACTGTCAGCTGTTGTCAGTGTGATTTTGACACTTGGGATAGAAAACTTTCTTCTGAAATAGTCTACATAAAAAAGGACCTAGACAACGATCGGTAGAAATGAAAGACAAAATGACATATAGTACAAGGATTTCTACGGCGCGATGTCAAAAATGGAGAAACGAAATGTCACTTTGTATAGAAGTAGCTGTGTCTATTCTTCGTAGAAATAGAAAGCGTCATGCTCAGCCTGCAGGTAGACATGGGCGCCGCCCCCGAATATAGCAGCGGCGGCGTGCTGATGAATCTAGCTCGGCGCCGGCGCCGGCGTGGCTGATTTATGTGCAGTGTGAAAAAATCTTATGCAATGGTAAACTTTATTAATTAAAAAACTAGATGCGCCCCGCGGTTTCACCCGCAGCGATATGAAATATACTTTACGACCTATTCACAGACCCAACAAATATACACAAAAAAAATCATAAAAATCGGTCAAACCGTTTCGGAGGAGTTCGATAACAAACACTGTGACACGAGATTTTTATATATTAGAAGATAAAAGAAAACAATTGTTCAAGCTAACTACAGTCATGAGCACTCATATGTAATACACTTAGCAACTTTTAAAAGTCCTTTCGTCCTATTGTACTGATTATAATTTTATGTTGTTACGATCATACTCGTAGTATTTTGGAACCCACACTAATATGAAAATAGGTCTTATCTCAAAGTTGCAATCGTTATTTAAATAGAAAATCGCTTTTGAATTTAGCTAAGTGTATAAATATTAATGCTCATGACTGTACAAGATAATATTTCTAGATATTTTTTGCATTCGATAAAGTTATCGTGAATTTAAAATGGTGTGACCAGTGCGTTCCGTTCTGGCCCGGCCACGATGCCAAACAAGGTCATGGTTATGGCAGTAGACTGTACGGATATGTACCTTTTGGTACTAGAAAGAGAAATGGGAAATACTAGCACATTATTTCAGGACGTATACAGCATTTTTTGTAGCCGGGCTACAGCGTATCCGTCCTAGCACGGCCACGCTTAGATCGGCTGAAATCCACAACTTTAATGGATGATTCGTGTCTGGGATAAATCTACGTGTTATGTACTATAAAATAGACTTATTGTGTTAAAAAGAAAACCTTCCAAATCCTTAAAATAGCCACTTAATTTTTTCAGGTAGAATACGCCTGCCAATAATTCAGTAGCAATAGTATAACTTGACAACTTACAATAACTATTTTAGTATCGTAGGCGTTTAATAAGCAATAAGATTCCATCTTTACCTATTTACTTACATATAGTTACATACTTACTTAAACTTATTATAGTTCTGTTAAGATTAATACTTAATACGATAAAAGTACACAACGACATTACATGATGTTTGATATTCAATATAAACTTCTCTTACTAAAGATTCAATGATAAATTATTACTCATATTATTTTCCAGAGAACTCATTATGAAGGCAGTTTGCAGTAATAATAATTCTTATATTTTATCTGAAAGTAACTTGTATTCCCGTCATTGTGATATTTTTTTTGTTCAGGTTACGGAAATATTGAAGGTCAAAGTTCCAACTTCTTTTAACCGACTTGAAAAAAGGAAGAGGTTCTCAATTCGATAGTTTATTTTTATTTGTTATTTGTGTTATCTCAGTTTTTTTTTCAAGTTGAACCGATTTTGATGTTTCTTTTTTGATTTGAAAGCTGGTGCTTTTCATGTGGTCCCATATAAATTTGATCAAGATTTGACTAGTAGTTTTTGAGTTATCCTTAATAATACGTATTTATATTGTACCAAATGCTGCAATGTGCTGGAATTTCTCGGTAGCAACCCGGAGTCCGGTTGATGGCAATAGGCTCGCCCCCTACTACATGGGACTTAAACATAACTGGCGAAATGTGGGTGTGCTACAGGTACACCTCTGCCTAACCCTTCGGGGAGTGCAGGCGTGATGTTATGTGAGTGTTATAATGTAAATGTTTTAATAATTTCTTTTCACTGTTATTTACAGTCATATCAAGTAGTAAGTATACGAATTTGTGTGGGGTAGGTACCATAACTAAAAAGTAAAAAATATATTTTTTTTCAAAAAAAAAAAAACAATCGACTTCCAAAAAAACACTAAAAAAGTGAAAAAAACTTGGAAAATCTAAAAGTGCACGCCTCATAATCTCATTCAATTCTATACCCAGTCGTATGTTTATATTGCTACGAGTAATTACATCTAAACTACATTGAATTAGACCGTGATTTTCAAATGGACTTTTTTTTCGATAATACTTAAGCGTTTAAAAATAAAATGGACTCGATTAGTTAAGTTTTTCGGGAGTTATCGTGACCACGCCAGAATCCATACATACAGACACACGGACATCCAAAGCTTTTTTTTTTTAAACAGTATTTTCATTATATTAAATAGCCAAATGTCTTTTGAAAATAACATGAGTGTTGAAACTAGTATTTTTTCTTGACTTTTGTTTGTGAATATTATTCTACAAGTGCGATATGCAGTAAAAAGAGATATTTTTAGCTCAAGTAATTACTTGTTCTTTGTAAGGCGAAAGTAGAGCAACTAACTCACATTACACACAAAATACATTTGTATACAATACCAATACATTTCACACAGGTACATTGTATTTTGGGAAAAAGGCTGCACAAATAGTGAAAAACCCTGCCTCCTAAACTAGGGGAACCCTGTGACCTAGAAGTCAGTGTTCTACTGCAACTTCGTATACAAAAGAGACAAAGAGAGGGGACAAAGGGAGACAGTTCATTTTACCCCCTGTATGTAAGTTAAATAATAGTAGCTTCCTATCTTCTTTTTTTTGTAATTATTATGTATTGTTGTACATAATCGTTATGTAAAAATACCCTATGAAAAAAAGACTTACAATACAAGTTCCCAAGGTTTCAGCAAAATCGTCCGGACGACTTGTCTACTATGTGAAATGTGTGTAAAACATCTCTGCCTACCCTTTCAGGATACACAGACGTAGGAATATGTTTTTAAACCATAAAATACTAACTGCAATTTGTTATGAATGATGTGAATGCTTTTTGTTTATATAATAACCATATTTTTGAGTTCAACATAAAAATGATGAGGCTCTAAACTGCGGGCCTATACAAAGTAACATTCGATTAGCGATGACGTTAATAGAAAAGCCAAAAATACATGTGGTTGACATAAGCTATCGAAATGTCACGTGATTATAGGTCAAGGAATAGAAATTAGCTAGACAATGATTCATCATTCGATTCTATGAAACGAATCGACAGCGTCGAACGATTCCTACCATAGAGATGCGTCACCAAGTCACAACTTTTGCCAAGCGTTATCGCTAGTTTTCGATTCTTAGGATGAAAACATTAGCGAAAGCGATAGCGATTGTAGAAATAGAATCGCTCTGAAGCTCATGCCATTTGTCTGGGCCCTTTGGGCGTTACTTTTTTTTGCGCCCCTATAGACTTTATTGTGCCACAATTTAAACCCTTTAGAAACGCCAGAGATTAGGGTATCCCATTAAATCTGCCTGACTTTTCACAGCTATTTTGGGGTTGACTTCTAGTGTAACCGGGTACAGCTGAATATTAGTATTTTATATGGAGCGACTGCCTATCGGACCTCCACAACCCAGTTACTGGGTAATACGATACCCCTTGGTAAGACTGGTTGTCAGACTTTCGGGCTTCTGACTACCCGTAACGACTGTTAAAGATCTACAAATGATAGCCGGGACTAACGACTTAACGTGCTTTCCGAGGCACGGAGGAGTCTCGATATTTAATGGATGGTCACCCATCCACGAACCGACCACATTAGGGTATCCCATTGAAAACAAATAATTTAATTATTATGTTTTAAAAGAATATCTAACATAATCAGGTCAAAATGCGCCAAGAGACGTCTTATATCCACGGAGTGGGTGAAACATCAAAATGCAACAGATCATCTTTCAAAAGTTAATTATTTTGGTATCAAGGCCAAGACAAAACCCATTTTGGGCAAGTCCCATTTGTATGAGCATCCTAATAGTGACGCGTGGAAGACACTGGACGAATATTATCAAGCCAAGGTAATTTATAATTTCCAATACGAAGGTCAAGGTCACAACTTGCAGAATTATAAGGTGGGGCATCCCAAAAGGTGCAGTGTTGATAGGACACAGGCTTCCTACAAGGTAGACCAATAAAGATAGCTTGTATCCCCTGGATGCGGGTAGCGCAAGATCTGTCATTGTGGCAGAGCTTGGAGGAGGCCTGAGTCCAGTAGTAGAAATCTTTCGGCTGAACTTTTAATTAATGATATTCGTGCCACATTACGTTAAATTTAATGTTTCAGATAATTATGAGTCCCATTATAAGTGTGTTTGAAGGCACAATGATATACAATACAGCCGGGGATTATTATATGATTACCCAAAGGGATATATCTCGAGTTAGCGCGTAAGTAGTCTTCTTTCATGCAGTGAGACGCGGCCATTATTATAAGGCACATCCTGTTTTAGAAAAAGTTTGATCTGTTTGAATATGACAGTCGTCTTAAACTCAATGTGCCGTGGATGTGTGTTGACGACATCTTGTGGAGCCGTTTTTATTGTGCAAACAAAGAGTATTTAAAAATATGATGATTTGTATGATAGAAGAATATACATATTTTTGGTTTAGGCCTATTGAATAGGCGCAGCGTGGCTTAGTTCTTAAGGCCCACAAGGTGGACTGATGGTGACCTACCACACCACCACTACTAGCAGTATTATTTTACTTTCCAATACTGAAGTAGATGGCGAAGGCGACCTATGTCCAAACGTAGACGTCTTTCAGCTGAATGATGATGACGACAATGAAGCAATCCATGTTTTTGGTCTGCTAGTTTTTCATCCACTGCTGGACATAGGACTTACCCAAATCAGGCAGTGGTTAAGTAAGACAAATTGTTTCAGATATGGTGACGTACCAAAGTGCATCAGTGCCAACCATCCACATCTAAATAAGTACTGCTATTGCAAAGACAGGCTTGATAACACAAACATAAGTAATACAATTATAGAAAAATAAACGGTGTTCAAACAAATCTGCAATTTATTTGTAATTAGCTGTTCTCCTTGCATAATATAGGATACCGCGGAATCGTTGCCGTCAGAATGCGCTTGCGGGTATAGCGACGCCGCAGGATCCCATGGGCTTATTTCGTTTGGCCACCCTAAAACAGCCACCCTAGGGTGGATACTCGAAAATGCGTGTTCATCTGTCCACCCCAGACGGTGTGAATAATCGGAATTCACTTTTGATTGTTCTTCCAACTTTTCCTGTTGATTATGGAAGCTCTGACGTCGGACTATAGAGGTATGAGGAACAGGGTGTAAAGTTCACTCATACTCTATGGAAAAGGGAGGATCCTCCGACCAGACGGATGTTGTGTCTGGTGGGCAACTGCCCGACGGTTGATGTCGGGACGTTGTATATATGCTAGTCGCGCGGTAAACTCTGATTGCGCGATGCAGGATTTGCGTGACGTCAGTATGGACGTGTAGCTCGCATGGGGCGATGTTGATACCGCTACATCACTCCCCCCCGGAGACCGGAGGTCGATAGTGGGCTGAGTCTTGTATCTTGCGATGTTTGCCAGGGCCAGTTGCGGTTCCAGTGAGTCGGAACCGGGTGCCGCATAGTTCACGGTGAGTCGGAACTGTCTGCGAAGGTTTCCCCAGTGAGTCGGGGTGGCGCTGCGTTATGCTCCAGTGCGTCGGATGTGGTACAGCGCCGGGTGAATCAATCAGACATATTATCTCCGGATGTTCTCGTCTAGCTAACGAAGAGTACTTGCATAGACACAACCTTGCAGCCAGGATTATCCATCAGCAACTTGCTCTGAAATACAGCCTTGTAGAATCGGAAGTGCTGTACTACAGGTATGTGCCCGACCCAGTTCTCGAAAATGGACATATCACATTGTACTGGGATCGATCCATCATCACTGACAGGAGTATTGTTGCCAATAAGCCTGATATAGTGGTGGTGGATCGATTAGAGCGGCGCGCACTGATTGTTGACATAACGGTCCCGCATGACGGGAACCCCGTGAAAGCCGAGAAAGATCAACAAATCAAGTATCTTGACTTGGCTCGCGAGGTTGTCGACATGTGGGATGTGGACTCAGCGATCATTGTGCCGATAGTCGTGACAGCCAATGGCTTAATAGCCAGGAGCCTCGACTTACACCTGAGGAGGCTCTCGTTGGGCAGCTGGATCAAGGGCTTGATTCAGAAAGCGGTACTTCTACACTCGGCTCGCATTGTTAGGAGGTTCCTCTTTCTGGAGCCCTGACCACCGGTAGCTTGGACCCTGTTCCCGCTACCGGTGGGCTACAATTTTTTTTTATTTTTAAATGTTTTTATATTTTTAATATTCTAATATTTAAAAATGTAATTTATATGTATATAATGGAATAAAGGAAAAAATAATAAAAAAACTATACTGCTTCAGGGAGGGCAATACACGACCACGAGTGATGAGCTTTGTGAGGCGGGCATTCTCGGGGACTGAAATCAGCTCTCAGGAATACATGTCCCGTATCACAGAGCGCATCGACTTCCTGAAGCAGAAAGTTTGTGCATGGGCGAGCCGTATTCGGCGATACAAGCGGCGAGTTGATCGGGACATACAGAATCGCATGTTCCAGAGCGATGAGAGATGGGTATATAGAGCTTAGGAGTGACCTGAACAAAATGTGACAGATGAGTGCCGCCCGGATGATGCCGCCACGATTACATTCTGGCGCAACATCTGGTCAGTGCCCGTCTGTCACGTTGAGGCTGACTGGATACGGGATATCGAGCGGGTGTGTAAAACTGTACCAGAAATTGAAGCGGTAGTAATTACGCCATTAGACGTCACCAAAGCAGTCCGTCCGTTACCGAATTGAAAATCACCGGGGCCGGACGGATTGCACAACTTTTGGTTTGAAATGCCTAATTAGTTCACACACCTGCCTGGCATGTCAGTTTCAAGCATCCTTAGAGTCCGGGTCACTTCCGCAGTTTCTAACAACAGACGTTACTCATCTGCTCCATAAGTCAGGTAGTTCCACGGATCCCGAGAATTATAGACCGATTACGTGTTTGTCAACGATCTATAAACTTCTTACATCCATTTTGAGAGCGAAAATTAACACGCATATTGATAATAACTCGATTATGTCAGCCTCTCAAAATGGATGTAGGAACGGATCCCGTGGTACTAAGGAGCTACTCCTCATCGATATGGCCATTAGCCAACATGTTCGTCGATCCTGCAAGGATTTGTCGACATGCTGGATAAATTATAAGAAGGCCTACGACTCAGTGCCACATACGTGGCTCATGAGGGTGCTGGAGTTGTACAAGATAGATACAACTCTACGCACCTTCCTTGGGTCGTGTATGGGGCAATGGAGGACGCTTCTTCGCTATCCAGGGTGTCAACAGATCCAGGGGAATGATGAGCCTGTATGGATTAAACGGGGAATATTTCAGGGCGACAGTTTGAGTCCACTTTGGTTCTGCTTAGCCCTGAATCCTCTAAGTACACTACTGGAGGATTCAGGTCTAGATTATCGGTTGAGGAGAGGTGGTTAGGTCATATCTCACCTCTTCTACATGGATGACTTGAAACTCTTTGCCCCCAACAAATTGCAACTGATGAAACTACTGAAGGTAACTGAAACTTTCAGTAGCGCCATCAGAATGGAATTTGGTGTGGACAAATGTGGAATCATGCATGTAAAGCGAGGTGAGATTATGGAATCCGAAGGAATTCTACTTTCGGATTCCATACACCCTAGATCCCTCTCTTCATCCGAAAGCTATAAGTATTTGGGTATGTCGGAAACGTTAGGCATCAATGTTGCTGACATGAAGCAATCGCTGAAGGAGCGATTCTTTGGTCGCCTGAGGAAGGTATTAATTAGTCTTCTTTCAGGCGGAAACAAGGTACGCGCCTTCAACGGTTGGGTCATGCCAGTATTGATGTACTCTTTCGGCATACTCAAATGGACTCAGACCGAACTCGACGCCCTGGATAGGAGGGTCCGTACACTGCTGACCGCAAACAGGATGCATCACTCACGATCATTGGTGATGAGACTGTACATACCGCGGAAGTGCGGGGGTCGAGGTTTTTTAAATGTAAAGACCCTCCACAATCGCGAAGTGTGCAGTCTCAGGGAATATTTTTTAAAATCCGAAGTGGGTATGCACCGTGATGTGGTAGCAGTGGACAAGGGCCTCACCCCGCTCTCCATAGCTAAAGAGAACTAGCGCAAACCTGTGGTACTTACTACCGATGACCGCAAGGAGATATGGGAAAGCAAGGAGCTACACGGACGGTTTTATCAGGCTCTTTACGAGCCCGGTGTTGTTTTCTTAGCGTCCGTATCCTGGCTACGTTTTGGTGACCTTTTCGGGGAAGCTGAAGGTTCCGTCTGTGCAATTATGGACGAAGTTATCTTGACGAATAACTACCAGAGATATATTATGAAAGACGGGACGCTTGACGTGTATCGGGCATGCCATCGTCCAGGTGAGTCCATCAGACATATAGTCTCTGGTTGTTCTCGTCTGGCTAACGGCGAGTACTTGCACAGGCATAATCAAGTAGCCAGGATTATTCACCAACAAGTTGCTTTGAAATATAAACTAGTGGATTCTGAGGTACCGTATTACAAGTATGTGCCCGACCCAGTTCTCGAAAATGATCATAATACGTTGTACTGGGATCGGTCTATCATTACTGACAGGACTATTGTCGCCAATAAGCCTGATATAGTGGTGATAGATCGATTAGCGCGCCGCACAATGATTATCGATATTACCATTCCGCATGATGAGAACCTCGTGAAAGCTGAGAAAGAGAAACAAATTAAATATCTCGACTTAGCACACGAGGTTGTTGACATGTGGAATGTGAGCTCGGCTATCATTGTGCCGATTGTCGTATCGGCGAATGGCCTGATGGCCGAAAGCCTCGATCAACATCTCTCGAGGCTCTCGTTAGGCGGTTGGGTCAAGAGCCTGATCCAGAAGGCAGTTCTCCTCGATACGGCTCGCATCGTGAGGAGGTTCCTGTCTCTGGAGCCCTAACCACCGGTAGCTTGGACCCTGCTCCCGATACCGGCGGACCACTATTTTTTATATTTTTAAATGCTTTTTCTATGTTTTTATAAAAATATTTAAAAATGTATATAGATATGACGGAGAAGGTATGTCTCTCTCGTTATTATCAGCCATATTTTAACTACTGTGGGCGTACTATGGGTAGTGTTGGTTATTGCGCAATAGAAAAAACCGCTTGCAGCTCAAAACAAATTATAACTTACGATCAAATTAATCACACTTACGAATCACACACTGTAGGTACACGACAAAACTATACGGAACGCGCGACAGTTTCTAAACGTGTTCACTGCTTACCCGTCAACAACAAACTCTGCATTGTTTTGGTGGGATCCCTTCTTTTCGCATAATGTTCTTTGTCCTAATATACTTCGGCATAACGATTTTGGCACAATTTGTTTTGGCATAATAATACTTCGGCATAATTTTTTTAGGCATACATTTTATGTTGGCATAATCATCTTAAAGACTAATTTGTTTTGCATGATTAATTTGGTGTGGCATGATTAATACAATCGGGGATAGGATGCAAGAGCGAGCGAAGCGAGCTCGAGACTTGGGGCACCCCGACTCGGACAGGTTAGGTTAGAAGGGGATGGCGGGGTCTGAAAGACCCCGCCGTCCCCTTCGTGGTTATTTTTTTTTAAACCGCCCAGAAGTAAGAGCCCCGCCCAGCGGGGCTCCGTCGGCTACGCCTTATAAATAAAAAAGGAGAATAGGTTCATTTCTACGACACTCTATCCATTCTGGTGGACACAATTTGGTGAGTATTAGTAATAAATAGGTACTTATCTGGTAGGCGCTTACACACAAGCCTAAAAAACCGGCCGAGTGCGAGTCGGACTCGCGCACGAACGGTAGAGAAATTATGTTTAAAAAAATTATGCGTAAGCTGTTATGCGTAATTATATTATGCGAAAATATAATTATGCCAAACAAAATTATGCTAAGTTAAATCAGGTCTTAAAATTTTATGCAAATGGATAGGGAACCTGTTCTGGTCAAGCGTGAGTGTTATAGACTCTGTCCAGGGCCACCTGGTGGCACCCGCGTCCCGATTAGTCAAGTCAAACGATTGATTTCACGTATTTCCGACAAATAAGTATGTCGCAGCGATGCCATCACTATGGCTCCATCTTTTATTTTGATTATGTAAATAAGAAGCTACGTCAATGTAAATTAATCAAAACGGAAACGTCAAGTATTACACTTGGGTAAGGTCGATACGGCTGTGGTGACATTTAATTGACAGCCGTCACATGACGGACGGTAGACATCTGTCAGTCACCGACATCTGTCATCCTGCGGGATATATGACGGTGACGGTGAGAGCGGGCGGACATTATTCTGAGAGACGCAAAGGCGAATGGTTGTGTTTTTTTACTGTCACCACGTGCTATATCGAACTTGCCGCGTTACCAGTTTTAATCTGTTCTGATCGGCTTAATCATTGTACTTTTTTGTAATTAATGTGCGTGAGTGATTAAATACACAGTTACTTAAAGTTTTCGTAGTATTCTTTTTAGTCTACGGCCATGTATGACCACACTGTTAGCGAGGCGCCCCATCTAACCTCGTTAAGTATATAAATAAATAAACGAATAATAATAATAATTTATCATTTATTCTCTCTCTTCACAAAGCTGACTTAGACAGAATGAGTTCAAAAAAAATATGTCTCAGCTGTATTCCACCTTTGTGAGAGACTGGTGCCTGATATAGGTTTTTGGAAAAAACCTGTGTTACAAATCACCAGGCCCCTTCCACGGCTAGAATTAGCTTTAACAGAGATACCGTGCAAGAGTCGCAGTTAAACAATATGCATAACAAAAATAAAAACTAAGTAGTAGTTAGACAATATGCTTAACACAAATAAAATAAGAACAAACATGAACAATAAAAAATACCTACCTATAATACTGCAGAAGTTATTGAGTAATGTACAAGATAAACACTCACTCACACATCGTCTCACAAGACGATGTGTGAGTGAGTGTTTATCTTGTGTGAAGTATTAGACTAGTAGATGTATGTGAGTAATTCAGATTAGTAGTGAGTGAGCGAAGGTGATATTTGTGGAGTGAGTGCAGCGAGAGTTATTTTTCCAGGAGGTGAGGAACAGCCATGTATGTGTGGGGTTGGTCAGAACTTGATTTATTTTCGAACAGTCAAAAGATTCTCAGTTTTATGATAGTCTAGGGTTTGTAAGTATTTTTTTATTTCTTTAATTCAGCTTGATCGAGTTTTTGGATATACATTTAGGAATTTATTCAATTTGTTGTAAAGATAATGCCAAAGGAAGCAATAGAATCTTTTAGGGAGTGTGGATTTGAATTGAGCCGTAGGACATACCCTACCCTTTCGTCTGTTGTCTTTGAGTAGCTTGGCGTCAAACTGCATTTAAAAATGTTTTTTTAGTAATGTACGTAGTATGAACGTTTGTCTGACAGTGAGAGTGTCCCATTCTTTGTATAGGTCAGTAGACGGAAAGCGAAAAGTGAGACCAGCTCCAACCTTGAGTATAAAGAAAGAAAAAGAAAGAAAGAATAAAGTTTATTTGGACACAGTACGTGAAACACAAAACACAAATAATAAAAAATAAAAAGTGATAACAGTATAGCACGCTGAGCCCTCTCAGCTTCGATGAGGTGTGTTTTTGCAGCACCTCCCCGTGATGTGATGCAGTAATCAATAAGTGATTGGCATTATGCGTAGTAGACCATCTTAATAGTATTTTGGTCGGCCGAGTGTCTTAGAGTTATGAAAATGTAAATTAATTTACTTAACCTGGTCACGAGGGTTTCAATGTGTGGTTTAAAGGAGAGTTGTTGGTTAATAGTGACTCCTAGGTATTTAATATTCTCGGCCATTTCAAGGGAAGAATACGAGCAATGGGTATTTTCAAAGCCACAGGTGTGAGCAGTAATCGTTAGAGTTGAGGGTAGGAGCAAGTTAGATCTTTGAGCAAATGCTATGTACTTTGTTTTAGAGACGTTAAGAGTCAACACATTGTCTTGCAGCTAGTTACTAATACGATTAAGACCCAGTTGTGCAACATAGAACACCTCTTCCCATCCGTCACCATGAAAGAAAAGTGCAGTATCGTCAGCAAAGGTAATGATCTTTCTATTTAGAAGAGAAAGTTGGCAGTGGTCATTAATATACACCAGGAATCGTGTTGGGCTAATTATACTACCCTGTGGTACACCAAAATTGACGACTGAGAGCTCGTCACTGAGCAAGTCATTTATCCTTACTCGTTGTTTCCTGCCAGTAAGATAGTCCTCAATCAGTTTCAGGGAGATTCCTCTGATACCGAGCCGTTCAAGCTTTTGTAGAAGGTGCGGAGTAGAGACTGTGTCAAACGCTTTTGCGGGGTCGAGGAATACCGTAAGGCATCTCTAACTTTCATCCAAGCTGACTACAATAGAGGTTACCAACTCTTGAACTGCATCATTGGTACTTTTGCCAGTTCTAAAACCAAATTGTGAAGACGAAAGGAGATTATTTGCTTCCAAGAACTTAACTAGACGTTGATTTCTAGGGCGTTCAAATATCTTGGACAGAACAGGTAGAATGGAGATGTGCCGGTAGTTATTGACACAGTCTTTTTTTCCAGCCTTATGAATGGGCTTGATAACAGCTATTTTAAAAGCTTGGGGAAATACTCCTTTTGAGATTGACAGATTGCAGATATGTGTTATGGGAGAAGAAAGGTAGTTTGCGTATCTCTTAATGATTTCACTGCTAATCTGATCGATTCCAACTGCACAATTTTCCTTTAGGCCCCCAATGAGGTTGATAAATGATAAATAATTTTATTTCTGTACGTAGGTTTATACACACGGCTACACATCGAGTCGGACATCCTATATACCCATAACTACGCTACCAGCAATACAGAGAATTGTAGGAAAGGGGTGAGTATCGTGGCATCAGCCAATCGCAGCATTTGCTGCGTTGCGCCTACGCACACTGATGCACTTTCTTTGCCAAAATTTTTCGCTACAATAGTTTCGCTCGTGTTCAGTGTTCTGTTCTATGCCAGTCAGTTCCCACAATCAATCGTCTATGCAAAATTACGTTGATGTATTGATTGCTTCGTTGTGTCGTAAAGAAGGGAAATACTGTTTAAAACTGATGATAAATCTTATTTTGATTATTTTGTTTAAAAATGATGAAATACGTGTTTCAGTGATTATATAAAATCAATGGCGGTAAAAAAGAGATTGAAAGTTTGTATGAAAATCCGTCGTTTTGAAGTTAGATGTATGAAAGTTTATATTTAGCTTATTGATTGAAAATAAAAAAGTATGTGTTTCAGTGTTTTTGTAAAATCAACCCATAAGGTGGTAAAATAGGGGCTTAATGTTTGTATAAAAATCTAAAATTAAGTTGATTTTCTAATTACACACGTGCTAACCGTGGGGAAAAGCCAGAAATCTCTATAACTCCAATTGAAATTAGAAAAAAAAAGAAGCCTTTTTTACAGTCCGTGCAACCGATTTTGACTTATATTGCGTTGGTAGCATGACAAATGCCAGCTGCAGTAAACAGTTGGTATCGTAACCACGTTTTTGCTTTTAATGCCATCCTTATGCATACGGAATAGAAGTCAAAATCGGCTGAGCGGACTGTAAAAAAATAAAAAACTTATCTTATTTCAAACTAGCTGTAGCCGCGGCTTCGCCCGCGTGGAATTCGGTTTGTGTCAGTAAGTGACTTCGCCTCTAATTTCTCTCCCTTTCCCGTGGAGACTGAACTTAAATGTAAAATTGACAGATGGATTATGCTAGAGGACTGTACAGTGCAGATAAAATTTCTTACAATTACCACTAAGTAAATATAACTACTCACACTTTAAATTCTTTATTTTTTTCAGCCTTCTAAAAAAAGAGCCGTGATTTAAACGACAGAGAGTAGTAGGTAGGTGTATATCGGACGTTATGGTACCACTTTTGTATTTTTACGTCCTTAACTGTTGACTGTGCGACTTGTTGATCGTCATGGCAAAGCAGACGCTCACGGGGAACTGCAGGAGCTTGATGCGGATCGGGAAGTTGTTCGGGATGAGCGGGATGCGCGGGATGAAGACGGCTTCTCCAGCACCGCACCCCGTCAGGATCTGCGCCTCGATGAGGTTTCGCTGCAGCCGCACTACCTTCAGCCGGGTCCCGTTGCATAACTTCGGAGGCGACAAATTAAGAAGGAGCATGATCGGAACCCCAACTTTCAGGGTTAGTGCGTGTGCTGGGAGTCCGGAAGCGCTCAAAGAGTTCAGGAACTCCACCGGGTATGTGGTCGCGTTTCCCTCATCCAGGACAGTGTTAACGGAATTGTACAGTGTCTACTCACCTTCGATTTCCGCCAATATTCGCGCATTAACTGCCGCTGCCTATTCATTTTTCAGCATTAGTATAGCTCTCTCACAAACCCAAGAGTTCACACGTTGTGTCACCTGGCTTAGGTCTCCGTATACGTTCCGAATGAGGTCTTTAACGGACGAAACGATCCTGCATTTGTAACGCCACCCATTGCACGCGCCATCCTTCTGACGTCTTGGAGCATCCTATCTACAACTTCTACGGCCTTTTTATGCGCCATAGTACACTCGTCCAAGACAATCAAACTGCATTCCTGTAGCACTCTGGTTTTATCGCAGTTTCTTGACACACCGCAGACAGGAGTTTCCGCGCTGTCCAAATCTTTTGGGTCTTGAAAGTCGTGTGAGCCGTTTTACCACCTGGCAGCAACGTAGCAGCGATTCCCAAAGACGCCACAGCTAGCGCGATTTTTTCTTGTTTCCTCGCTTCTGCCAGTAGGATACCGGTAAGGAATGTCTTTCCGGTACCTCCTGGCACGTCTAAGAAAACTATTTCGCCCGACTGCTGTTCGACACTCCGGATGAGTCGGTCGAATATATGCCGTTGCTCTGTATTCAGCCTGGGGATGTTGGTACTGACGATAGCTGCCATTTCCTTTCGGTCGTAATGGGTTGCCTCCACGTATTCTTGATTTATATGAAGCTGGTTCGGTCGTATCGGTTGGGGCAAACCATAACTATCCAATGAATTACCACGAATCGTAGTGACCACTTCCTGAAGTAAAGTGAGGCAGCCATTTAACACTCTTTCGTCAGCCTGGTCAACTTCTTGCTCGTTAATCCTCATACGATGCAGAATATCTTCGGCAAAATTGTTATGATATTTCTGCCATAGTTGCAAAGGATTGGACATCCCACAGAATACCAACATGATGGCAAATAAGTGGTGTAGTCGACTGGGGCTATCACTGACGACGGCCTCTGCCAGAGTTTGATCCCAATTTTGGTCGTCGTCTAAAATATGCAGGGCGCTGCAGGCGGCATGAAACGTGATGTGTTCCACGCCATCGATCGTTCTGAGGGCCGCGAAGGAGGTTGGTCCATGAACTGTGTGTAGCAATAACCTCAAATAGTAGCATTCTCTGTTACTTGGGTGTATCGTGTAGACTCTACCTAGGGCGTTGTCTTTAAAGATCCCAAGCGCCCCTTCCACCGGTTGGCCACTGCGGCGTCTGTTAAAGACTCCGACTTGTCTATTGTATGTAAAATACCATTGCACTTCGTCATACAACAGAGTCCTTGCGAAGTCGTCATCTTGGCAAAGCCTGGAGAACGCTAAAAGCGTAGTCTATCGAGGTTGGTCAAAACGTTGCCTAACATTATACACGTCGAAATAAATTCTTTGCCCGTTCTCTAGACGAACTTCTAGATGGACGACAGTAGGGAATCTTTCGTGGAAACGCTAGGGTAAGGACCCTAGCGTTTCCGATACACGAAAGATTCGGCTCCGCGGCGCGGCGCGGCGGATTCGGGAGGCGGTTTGCAGGCAAACCGCCTCAGATGTGCAAATATAGTGACCGGACTGGTAGGCCGATACCTCGTCTCGATCTCTGTTTTGCAACGCAAGAGTCGCCCGACTGTCCCCCTTATTGATATATTTGCAAACGTATTTTAAAGAGACGATGCTCACACATGACTCGACGTTCAGATGGGTTTGAAAAGCTCGCGAAAGTACTGGTGAATACGGGACTATTAATTAATTAAATACTATTAATTTTAGCGCCATCTGTTAGATTAGCAGAGAACTCAATAAATGTTTATCCACTCAATTAATTTCCTCAGTGTCTTAATTCATGTTACAACTTATTAATTTCAGCGCCATCTGTTAGATTAGCAGGCTACTTGATAGTCGTAGTCGTGGCACATATTTGAAAAAAAAAGTTTGCACATCCTTCCGCCATGCGCCACTGTGAGATTCTAGTGCAAACTTATTTCGAGTGTAGTACCAACCCCCCTTTTAGAGGTTGAATTTTTATAGCCTATAACCTGGCCGGGAATTTTCTCGACAGATTGGTAAAATTTGCATCAAAATCCGTTTAGCCGTTTTCGCGTGATGCGCGCACGAATAAACAGACAAACAGATAAACAGACAAAAATTCTAAAAACGGTTGGAACGTGTTCTGTTATCAATTTTAAGTATCCCCAAACCATCTTTTTTCGAATATCTTCTGTGTACAGACTTTCGACCCTCTTTAGCTTTATTATATGATATGCAAAAATAAAATCATTTAATGCAATAAGTATGAATTTTATTGAAAAAAAAAGAGAAGTAATCTAATGTAAAAGAATATAATATAATAAAACGGAATATAATTTAAAGTTTATCAAATAAAGCTGGTCAAAAATAAAAATAAAGTAGCGGAAATGAATTCTGAAATCACGACCAATAATTGTGTCGATGATGAGGTTTGAGGATAATGATGATGTTGAATTACAGATCGTTTTCCGGTAAGTTGTCGCTAACTTGTCACTATATCAGCTGAGGTTAAAGGTTGTTCTACTGACTAGTACGTAGTGGTGGTGGTAGAGGTGAAAAAAAACTCTTCAATGGCTGTACATCTTGTGCTCGTTTCGAACAAGCGCTGTTTTTTCAGACAGCATTTGGAGCACCCATCGACTTCACTCCTTTGCCCAGAGAAACCGGCGTTACATCTGTAAAGGAAACGTTAACATGCACTATTAATGGACCTAATTAAGAATCAAGGCGTACATGAAACTATCAATCTGAACCATCGACTCTGCGCCACGTCGCGTCGCTTAGTCTGACCCGATGCACTATTCCTACTTACGAGTACAGTCATATCTAAAATATGTCCGTCACCTTAAGGGCTATTTTTGACTGCTCAATGCACGATAGAATCTAATTTATCGACTCAGCATTATACATTGCGTCGTAAAGTCGTTATCTCAATATAGTAGAACAACATTCACCTATCTTCTTTACCTGTCAGACCCAATTAAAAATGTGATATGGACAGACTCTGAAAAACTATATTAAAAACGTTTTATATTTTATAAACTGGCCAGAGCATTATAAAGGTTTTACGTTGATGTCAACTCGACCTCGTATTTTGATATTTCTTACCAAGTACTTCGATATGGTTTTCTATACTGTTAAAGGACTTGATAAAGGAAAGAATTTGGAAACTGACGAATATATAAAAGAAATGACTGTACCTACATACACACTAAACGATGCGACTGTTTAGTTTCTACGGTTTGTTAGCTTAAAGGGACTACATGACCTAAACGCAAATTTATAATGCCTAAAAATATATGATCCACTGCAGGAACCAAAATCAGAAAAATATATGATATTCTTCTGGATATATGCTAGTTAGATAGTGTATTGAAAACATAACACAATTAAAATTTAACTTGATATGATAGAAAAAAATCACGAAGATACCTCTAAAAAAACTTTTTAACGACTAAAAACCATACTAATATACATGCAAACATTCAGATTTTTGTCAGATTATTCTACAAGTAACATACAACGTAATAATGTTTTAATTTTTAGTGCAATGAATAGATTTTTTGTAAATCCATAATTGATTCATATTTTGCAATAAATTACCAGTGTGTCATCGCGCGTCTCTTTCTTTTCTATGCAATCCGACAGTGACTGCGCTTTAGCTCTTGTAAGCCTCTTAAGCTACTGTTTCCTAAGAGAGCGGTGACCATCCACAAAGTGTCTGCAATGTAACGCTGAATGACGTCACTGAAACGTTGTTTATGAAATAAGTTGGTGTGTATTCCTAGAGAGCGTTTCTAACACCGTAAAGTCAAACCCCGCTGCCTAAAGATTTAAATCGTTAGATTTTGCCTCCCCGTCCTTATTCATGCGAAAGTGTCCATACTGAGAAGAGTGAGGTCACACATAGTGAAGTATATAGTGTTTCCATGACAATCATGTCAAGTCACTGCGTCATTTTGTGTCAGAGGTGTAAAAATGAAACAGAAACGCAGCTATCTTTTGACGCGGTATCGGACGGTGTATCTAACGATTTAAAGCTTTGCCGCTGTCATCATTTACATGACAGCCGTCACTGCGGCGGTTATGTGCGGTCACCGGTTTTCTAGGAAACTGTAGTTTTACAGTGATCGTCCCAACCATTGTGGGTAATCGAGAGAACGTGAGCCACAGGAATATAAAAAACAGGAGAAGTGGCAAGAGGGCGTGCCTGTATCCACGCGACATGTTAAAAATGCTCATTTCATAGGTGGAGGACATCGTGGAGTACGTGCGCCAGAATACGAGGTACAAGCGCCAGCACATCAAGTTACCACAAACTGTCAGATTTTCTCAATCAGTTTTGAACTTAATCTTCAACATTTTAAGGTTTAAAATCGTTTGGAGAAATTTGATTTTCGTTCATTTCATTTCGTCTAGCTTGACCTGCTGTCGACTGTACATGCCGAGGGCGTAGTTACTGGAGTCG
Source organism: Griposia aprilina (assembly GCA_916610205.1). Lineage (NCBI taxonomy): Eukaryota > Metazoa > Arthropoda > Insecta > Lepidoptera > Noctuidae > Griposia > Griposia aprilina. The sequence continues at coordinate 15,016,199 of OU744308.1, forward strand.
CACCGCAACGTCAACTTCAAAGCGTTCGTGGTGCGAGTACCAAATTGTTATATGTCCGTCGTCTTGGAAGAAAACTTTTGGCCGCAGGACGGGGTGTTCCGTCACTTCCGCGGGCAAATACCACAGGACAGCACAAGGACGATTAGCTAGTGAACTGAAGTGCTACTAACATAGTTTTAAGCAATATATAATAACACAAGTTTTAGTTTTATTATGTATTAGGTTGTTATTTTGTAATTGTTATGTGGTGTATTTTATTATTACTATAGGCAAATGGCCGTCTCCACGAACTTGTGCGCTTTCACACACATCGTGACACATTATAAGATTGCCCTGTTGTTCAGTGCTTTATTGTTAAAATCGAAGCCTATCATTCTTATATCTATAGCGTGAACCCAGGTACACACGGGCAATTTTATAACGCGTGCTGGATTTTCAGCTCTCGGTCTAGAGCCAAGCATTGAGAGTCCAACAGAGTGCGTCCAAAAACACACTGTCGGATTTTTAACTTTTCGCACTAAGCAGTGCGTTGAAAATCCACACAATATAAAATCGCCGCGTTAAAAATTGGCCAGTGAGTACGAGGGCTGATATTCAGTCACAGTAAGCATTAAGTACCTGTATTTAAAATGTCCCGCAACAGTGAAGCAGCTTGGACACATTTGACAAGAAAAATGGGAACATCACATCTTTCATCCGCATAATCTCCTGTACATTGACACACTGGATCATTATCCTCATTCAGGGTACACACACCGTTGTTCCAACAATACTCATGGCACGCGTCGACGTCACATCTTTCGCCAGAGTAACCAGCATTACACCTGAAAAAAGGAAAATATGAGACAGGGAAACCAGGAAAACAACAAATATTTGCGACTTGTTATAACTGGCGAACGAGACACGCGTTCAGAGATTACATGCAATGAATTAAGTAGGTACATCAAGCGCCATCTGTAGAGCTCGCGCTACACGCAAGTGTACAGCCCGCGCTTCTTCCCGGTGCTATGTTTTTCTGTAGACTAGCTACTTTTAGGGGTCTTTCATTTAAAATGTTTGATGCAAGACTGTGGTGGCGCCGCGACCGGTGTTAAAGTCGTATTGCGCACGGACGGTTATTTTTTTCCATACAATTGACACGTTGCGAGCACAGTATAACGCCGCGCCGCGCGCCGCCGGCGCCGTCCTGCCGTCGTGCGCGCACTGCGTATCGGCGGGCGTCGCACTGCGCTCGCGGTGTGATATGTAGGTATAGTAAAACACATCTTACGTCAAGCGACACGCGCGCGCGTCACCAGTTTCCGTCCGTCGCACCGGAAATAGCGTCGCGGTGACTCTTGGGAAGCTCTAAATAACTTTTTCATTTGTTTTTTACGCAGTCGCTGTCGCGAGCCGCGTGTCGCTTGATGGTGTAGCTCGTGGCCACGGAGTTAGTCGCTCTTCGGATTATTTCAGAAGCATAATTGGCCGAGCTGCCACGCCGCCGCCGAAGATAATCACTGATGGCAGTGCGCGCGAGAAAATCGCTGAGTCTGCTTTGGCCTTACTATTTTTCCTTATTGTTTTTTCCGTAGGTATCCAACCCAAAAAAAAAACAGAAAACATTACACTGAGCATGTTTCCGAACTAAAGCAACATGAATGAAATTACACCTTGTTGCGTTTGACAAGTAGGTACCTACTTACAATCTGCGTCCAACGGGCGCACTCGGGCGCTTGTTATAACTAGTCCTTAATAAAATGAACATGTTTTACCTGCACTTAGGTTGTCCCTCAGCACTGACACTACAATCTCCTTGGAAACAATAGTTGTGACAGACTGAAACATCGCACCTCTCGCCGATGTAGCCCTGTGTACATTCACAACGAGCTTCCCCTCCTACTTTTGTACCATAGACACACAACAAGCTTACATCTAAATAAACATGGAGGGAATCGTCGTCGCTGGGCTCTGAGTTAATTGGTAGCAACCTTTTTAGTGCTTCGCAGTCCTGTTCTTCAATTTTGTAGTTAGAGGCTATACTATAACCATCTACAAGGGGCAACGTGACAAGAATTAATTTTGTTTTATGTTCCACGTCCCTGTCGTGAGGTGGATTCTTTAATAATTGACAAAAGCTTCTACTCCTCCTCCAGTAGATAAAATCCTTTGTAGTGGTCAACTCCAAGAACATACTGTCTATTTTGTCACTAGAAAACGTTCTTCTGTTATTGCCATTTAAATCTGCACTTTCAATAAAACTACCATATTCATGTAACCAGTACATTTTCTGTGTCTGATGGTCTATAGTTATACCTCCTGGATGCTTAAATATCTCATATTCATCGTTTATTAAAACTTCTCTCTCGGACCCATCAAATCGAGCCCTCTCTATCTTTCTATTCTTTGAGGTCCAGTAGATATACCTGTAATTTGTAAACAGTTAGGGAATCGGAATTGTTGACGTCAACCTGCTTCAAGTACCTACTGAACAAAAGTTAGATTTTCCATTATATTTTTCATCTCTCGGCTACCTACATTAGGGAGTGACACCCTTAATATTTTTTTTCATTCCACTAATCCGTTGATTAGCGGTTTAGAGAATAAACCTTCCTTCTATATCGATATAGTTCCAAATGGTCAATGAGTAAGATGGCCGTGTAACGTTTGAACCGAAGGACAGCCGGTAAGGACGAAATTATTAGGGTTCCGTTTTTTACATTAGCTCTCGGAATCCAAAAATCCAGAAAAAAAATAGGAATGGGCCGAAACTCAGTTCAAATGCCGAACTATTGAAACAAGAACATATTAAAATAACTCAACTGTTTTGACTACTGACTATTTAGATAATTTCTTTTAAAAATAACAAAGCTGACAACTTTTTGTTTTAATTTTCATCAAGAATAATTGTAGAATCTTATAAAATTCGTATTTGACGCAGATGGTGACTAGAAAATTAAATACGAGCCTTAAACTACGAACAAATTTAAAAAATATACCGCAAGCCCGACTATGAACTGAGTTAAAACAAAAAAAATATAGAGCAGTTCTAATGCTAGGAAAACATCTTTGGTTCATGCCCATTCTAACGGTATGCAATATGCACAAATTCTTTTAAAACAACTAAAGTCATTATGTGCGGGACAAGTAATAGAGTATAGTGTGCATAGTTTTAATAATTAGTTCGTACTTGTGTACGTAGTAGATTATTTATTAGAGTTTCGGGGTAATTTAGATTTCTATACTGGCAGCCCTATTGAGACAGAAAATGTTCTGTTATCTCTTTCCCACAAGCGCTCTGATTGGTTGAACCGCACTGACCTTCTAGAAATTTCCTTCAATACTGTTACGCTGAGTTAAGACTAGAAATTTCTCGAATGTCATTTGTTTACTATATAGACAAAATTAAACTGGTTGCTAATTTAATTGTATAAAATATAATTTTTATGACATTATTTTTTACATTAAGTAATTACTTTAACTCACACACTAAATTATTACTTGTGAAATTTTGGCAAAATCATTTTCAATATTTGTAAATATGTGAGCACCATGTATCTATCTCATAATTTATTTACCTGTCATGCGTTATATTTAATTATTTTTACCTATTATGGTATAGTAATTTTATTCTAGGTGCATCGTCTTCACATATAATTAATGTATACATAATATTGTAAAACATTTTTAAAAGAGTAATGGTGGAGTTTCATGCCCATTCTTCTCTATACGAAACTACCTTTTGGAAGGGGCAACTAGAATCGATACTATTTTTTTTGTAAATTTTGACGTTCAAAAAAGCCGTTTATGTGCCTATTTGAAATAAATGATTTGACTTTGTCTTTACAAGCGGCGCCCGCTCGGCGCGAACACAGAATTATTTCAAACGTGATACAAAGCACACAAAGTGTTCGGTGCAAACCAGAAAAGTTTACTAGACTCGCAAGTTATATCAAGTATATTGTGAAAGTACTCCAAATACTTATAGAAGAAAGAAATCTCCAGTGTTTAATTCCTCGCCAATCCAGCACACAAGCGAGGCTGTAGGCCACAAATTCACCAATTTTAACTACCCGGGCCATTTTTCACGGAATTGCATTTTCGAAATGTGAAATTAATAGGTTTGATAGGTAAGTTTGTTTGATTTAAGGGTTTTGGTGGGTATGGAAAATGTTGTTTCTTGTAACTTAATGTTTTCATTTGGAAGGGCTTTTCAAGTTTCTCTGAAGTTGTTTGCAGATCAAATTTTCTTAGTTAATAATATTGTTCTCATAATTCAAGATGCATCGATATTTTTATAATTGTTTTTCCATGAATGGTCACATAATTTAATATTCGTATCTTTTACTGTGCATTAGGACAGTAATCCTCAATCTCTTTGGCCGGGCTGAAGTGAGTGCGACCGCCGTCTTGGGCCATCTGCGAATGATATGTTTCGAACTGAAGCCTTCATTTTGCATTCAGCGCAGCGGCCAGCGCCTATCGCTGCCCCCGGAGAATAAAATGATAACTGCCATTATCTTAGTGTTAGTGTTATGTCATTTTTGGGATCTGTGGGTGGTACGAGTAATACATCTGCTCAATTTTATCGTAATTTTTATTCAGTTTTTTTACGAAGTCATAAAATTTTACAATAGTATTCAAAGATTTAACACAAGCCTTAAATTACGAGAATGTAGTGTTAAATTAATATTATCGAAATGTATTCCTACTTTTTAGTATGACAAATAGTCATAGAATTATGTTCTCGTAAAAAATATTCGACTAGATAATGATAAATGCAGTTATCATTTTATTCTCGTTCAAAACCGCTTCGTATAAAGATGTATTAGTAAAACGACTTTTATAGTTCTGAACAGTAAAACATAATTATTGTCATCCTCTTCCCTCACTTAGCTTTTACGCAAACGCAATTTCAATGGCAGATACAAACTCGCCGGGGATTCGCGCGTAGTATAGTTTAACAAATCTAAAAAACACGCTTTAATACCATTAACCAGAACTAAAAAGTAAAAAAAAAACAATATAAGAATAAAGTGATTAACGAGAAAATTTATGTCATTGTAAAAAAAAGCGTGGGGTGCTCGATATTAATTGTTGTATTTTTATTTATTTATGCGTGCTAATTAAGGCAGCTTCTTTAAAATGTCATTCTCGTCTTCAAATATATTTAGTTGTCTAAATAATTAATAGGTAAGCGACAAACTTTTAGCGTCTAATAAATGGTTTTCAAGCGAATATATATTGTAAAACGAGCTACTGTTAATATGACGCAGCATGGTGATAATTCTTAAGCAACGTTATGGACCAAGTAATAAATAGGGGCATTATTCAGAAGTCGGTGTCTTTGTATCTGTATTTTGTTTGTTGCCACCGACTTCCGAAATCAAAGTTATTTTTCACTTTGTAGTGTTTTTTTGAAGTCGGTTGTTTTTTTTGCAAAAAAGTTTTTAGTTTTACTTTTTAGTGAGTCAGTTAGTAATAAATCTAAGTTACAATAGCCTAATGACAACTGCTCATCACCTTTTACAAAATATTCCTCTTCCCGACGCAGGGACGTTAATTGTTGAGGAGTTCTCCTGTTAATAACCAAAACTACTGGAGCCGATGGTGAAGCCACCATCAGCTCCATTTCACCATATGCATTGTGATGCATACATTGCTAAGCAACCATATTATAATCGAATCGCAACCCGTGAAATACTTATTATTGAGAAGTTCCGGTGGCCACCTCTGGTCTTCATCATCAGTTCCACTTCACCGAATGGTGCTTTCCAAGCGCAAATGCACGAGTTACTGTAAAAAATACCCAAATCGCTATACATGTGCCTATACATTTTGAGGATTTCCCTCGATTTCCATGGGATCCCCTCATCAGATTCTGACTCGGTGACAATGGGACCACCTCGAGAGCATATCCGTTCAAACAAAAAAATAATTTTCAAAATCGGTCCACAATTGACGGAGAAATCGGTGAACATACATAAAAAAAAATAAAAAAAAAACCCATACTGTCGAACATATAACCTCCTCCTTTTTGGAAGTCGATTAAAATGGAACGAACTTTTTACTTCGAAACATGGCAACCAAGAAGGAAAGTTATCAAAGATGTTATTTAAATTTCGTACTGGCTTACTAATAGAGATGCGCGTGAAAAATTATCGTTGTTCGTCATTGATTCTGGAATTTATAATTAATTTAGTTACTTGGAATTTCCGCGCGTTATTTGAAAAAACTACTATTGTTATCACAATAGTCCTTTTTCCTAATCCTAACTACTGGATTTGTCGGGGTGGTCTGATTCCCTGACCTCCGTCGTCACCAGACCTCACCCCGATCAACTTCTACGTCTGGGGTAGAGGCAAAGACCTGGTATACGCAACCGTGGTTCCTAGTCGAGAAGAGTTGATAAATCGAATAAATGCAGCATTCTCAATTCTTTATTGCATTCCATAATGTATACATATAGTTGGTAGGGAAATAATTCTATTAGTCACAATTATGGACCCTGTTCATTCTTAACAATGAAAGTGGATATGCTGCTATGACTTACAACGGTCGAAATACGAAACCGGTGCAGAGCATGCATAGCAAATGAAGGGTAACAATTTGAAAATCTTTTATAAAAAAATGACGGTACCTCGTCAATATATCTATGAAAACGTCATATACGTAAGGAGAGATTTAAATCATTTCAGTAAAAAGGGGCAAGACACAACTATATGACTAGAAATAGGGACCAATTGGTTCAACTAGGTTTCATACTGGCTAAGGTAGACTCATTCTTCATGGGGTACTGTTTAAAATGTTACAATAAAATACCTCCATTTTGCATGTACATAATTAATTTCACTTTTCGCAAATGTAGAGTTTCGTGAAAAAAAGCCGGGGCAGTTATAATAGACGAAATACTCTAGCTAAAAATAAAAAAATTGTGCATGTTGCATACCATTAGAATGGGCATGACCCAAAGATGTTTTCCTAGAATTAGAACTGCTCTATCACTCTTAGTTTTTTTTTTAAACGCAGTTTGAAGGCGGACTTGCGGTATATTTTTTAAATTTGTTGTTAGTTTAAGGGCTCGTATTTAACGTTTTAGTAATGATCTGCGTCAAATATAAATTTTATAAGATTCTATAATTATTCTAGATGAAAACTAAAAAAAGATTTATCCCGTTTTGATATTTAAAAAAAAAATGACGTTTGAAGTTTGAGCAACGACGAATTTCGAAAATACGAAATAGTTAGCAGGTAGACGTGTACATATAATAAAACTATAATAATTACGTGAACTGACGTTCCAAGTACAAAAAATCTGATAAGTTGGAGAAATAAATTGTTGGTCCTTTACTTGATGTCTCAAATCTGTTACACACTTCGATGGAAGATGCAGTGCTGTCAGGCAGAGCCAGTTTGTTCTTCAAAATATATAGTTAGTGTTTCTTTTTTTTTTTGTTGAACGTTGCCCCACACTAGGAATTTCTCCTGTATTGTGGGTGCGTTTACAAACATTCAAACTCACATACACAAACAGCCAGACCCGGAACAACTACTTGTAGGTCATACAAATATTTGTTCCGTGCGGGAATCGAACCCGCGACACGCAGCGCAGCAGTCAATCGCTTAACCACTGCGCCAACCGTGCCGTCTAAATATCTAAATATCTAACACAAGAGCCTTGCAATCCTTTCTGTCCACTTCTGCAAACCCAGTGAAATTGAGAGCTTTTCGTCGTGACCTGCTTCCTAGAATCTGTGCCTCAAGCTCACCCATCTTTTTAAAGAAGCACTCCCTCGAGGTTCTTCTGGCCCGATTGAATATCCTCCAGTTGAGATGCCATCATGAAGTGTGGAGAACTTGTGGTGAATATGACAGTACTAGTGAGAACCTGGCAGGTGGTGTAGCTTTAAGTGCTTGTGTTACATGGAATGTTTCACCAATATAAGTACTGCTTATTTAGATGTTTATACAAGAGATATTGTACTCGAAAACACGTAAAAATACGTAATTAATTTTTTGATTAAAACGATTTATGAAATACGTGTTAACTTTTCATACATCTACCCCCGAAAAAGCTATCTAAGCATTTGCTCTTGACCCTGGTTAAATTAAACCTTCACAAGCGAAGTAGACCATATACAATTACACAAATAGAACTTAGAACAGAGTGCCTGGTACCGAATAGTACCGGTGAGGCTTGGTGGCAATATTTCTTTGTTAGTATTTTGTGGAACTAACTAACAGTTCACAAAGTCCAATAAGTATTTTGCTGAGCTATAAAACATAATATTATTATTAGTAACGTACCCTCCACAGCTATCCACGGCAATATAATTGGTAGCGTCACTGTGTCGTGTATTATCGAATTTGATAACAAGATTTCTGTCAACTGCGTTGTTGGATCTAGGTTTTAATAACATCGAGTATAAAGTGTGGTTTTCTGTATCTAGCCAAAAGAGTAGTTGCGAGGCCGGGTCGTAGGCGATCCGTATATATCCGACAGGTTTCAATATGGTTCGTATTTTCCTAGTTGCTATGTCAAAGCTAGAAATAGAATACAAATCGTAAAACAGCACCCTGTTGTGTACTGGATCGTAAGCTATTGATCGGATAATTGAAGCCGAGGGAATTACTTCTGTGTGCGTCAGTGTTCCATTGTTATTGTAAAAATCTAATTGCCCCAAGCCGCCCAGGACGATATCTGAAACATGAAAGTGTAATTTTCTAAGCTGATTAAAATCGCTCTCTCCTAACCTTTCCTCTTCTTTCCATGAAATAAACTACCCATTAGGTATTAGGTGCTTATGGTTCCCAAATTACTTGCATTCTCGCCAGTCTACTTTCCACTCAAGAAATATATTCTACAACAACTACATAACTCAGTGTTTTTTATATTTTTTTTTATCCCAGTATTACAATTAGTTTTATTGCTAGACAAACAACTTACCAAAAATACGCGTATGAATCTTATAGGTTGAAAAATACGCGTATGAATGTTATAGGTTGAAAAATACGCGTATGAATCTTATAGGTTGAAAAATACGCGTATGAATCTTATAGGTTGAAATGCGGGGTGAGGCAGGGAGGGTTGAGCTCACCCACACTTTTCAACTTGTATGTAATCGAGCTTATTGGTGAGCTCAGCAGCACCAGAGTGGGTTGCTATATAGATAGTATCTGTGTAAATAATATTAGCTATGCAGACGATATGGTGCTTCTGAGCGCGTCAATCTGTGGTCTCAGAAAGTTGGTCGCCAAATGTGAGGAGTATGCCAAAACACATGGTTTGATGTAAAACTCCAATATGTCGGAGATCATGGTCTTTGAGGCTGGGGGTAGTTCGGGTTATGTACCACCTGTATTACTCAATGGGACTCCAGTACAAAGAGTATTTAAGTTTAAATATCTTGGTCATATATTGACCCCGGACCTCAATGACGAACTCGATATCGAGCGGGAGTGGAGGGCGTCGTCGGTACGAGTGAACATGCTAGCTAGCACGCTGCTAACTTAAAGTCAAAAAAAAATAGCTGCTAATTTTCGTTTTTGGAAATCGGTTGTTTTTTTGCAAACAAGTTTTTAATTTTTCTCTTTTTAGTTGTGGTACCTACCCCACACAAATTCTTATTCAACTACTTGATACGTAAATAACAGTGACAGGAAATTATTAAAACATCATCAATATAAACTATGTGGAAAAAATACGCAGTATTAAGGATAACTCAAAAAATACTGGTCAGAACTTGATCAAAATTTAAATGGGACCACATGTGAAGCACCAGCTTTCAAATAAAAAAAATCACCCAAATCGGTTCACCCGGAAAAAAAGTTCTTAGCCAACACACAAAAAAAACTACAGTCAACTTGAGAACCTCCTCCTTTTTTTAAGTCGGTTAAAAATACTCTGTTTCGAGCTTATTACACGACGTTTTACACGTGCAGCCTGAGGGCTAGATATATCCAACGGTCGTACAACGCCCTTTGTGTCCAACACAACAACGCTTTCAGGGTATTGGCGGAGCAGCTCTGTTTCTGCAGCGCATCTGGAATGTTCCCGGACGCACGTATAAATTGCTTTTACTCAACGATCCGAATGAGGTGTGCATCCCTGGTGCGCAGAGTACGGGCCAGCTCCAACAATATCCTAAAAATTATCGCTAACAGGCTCGATTGCATGTACATCAATCACTGCAGTGCCATCTCCCATGGGATGAAATAAATGTAAATGAAAATAAAATAAACTAACATAGTTGTTAAGTTTACTAACACACTGAGTCCTTGTTACTTGAATAAAGAATTTAATGATAAAAAATAGGTATGTAGATACCATCCCATGGGAAGATCCCATAGTAAAGTGATTTCATAATTCATAAAAAATTGTCTTAACCAAATGGTGATGATGCGAAGAGTCTGTTCGTTCATGGCCCAAATGTAATCTGTAGCGTTGTGTATATGAAGGGTACGATGGGACTGTCATGCGCATAGCCGTCATAAAAGTTCCTAATTAAATAAAGAATGAAAAGAAAAGAAAATAAATGCGTGCTAATATTAATGTGATTTCGATTTCGCTAGTTTTCTTGATTTTTTTCTGATTTTTCCGAGTTTGCGTTCCGAGACTCTTGGTAAACAATTGAAGATACCCAAAGTAGAACATTTACGTGATTCTAACTGAAACTCGCTCTGTATATTTATTTTCATGTGGTTTAAGTTTAAGAAAATAAAATCAAAATATTAATCAAAATATAATTATTAGATTTGTAGTTGGGAATCCGACCTTGAACATTTACAATGAAATTGGTAATGAAATTAAGTAGGTTAACTATATTATTATATTGTTACCAAGTAAGAGATATTTCTATACGTCAGAGAAATAGTGGTTTATTTTGCAAAAACATCTTAAGGCGGAACCTTCAGGGAACCCCGCGAAATTCAATTTTTCTTACGTTTTTTGCAATTTGCAGATCACTGTCAGGTTGTACTCGTATTTTGATTAAAATATGATTCGCGACCGTAACAAATATGGCTTTACAGAATTATAATTATTAGAATCAGCAATACATCTCTATATGTTCATATTACCCTATTGAATGACGATTTCATGAAATCATGACATTTGAGGGCAATTCTAACTTAAGGAGTTGTATTGCTGATTCAGTGCCATCTTAGTAGATGGCACTGAATTATTTAGTTTAGTGAAAATGCCAATCTTGCTATTCTGAATTTGACGTTTTTCACCTAAAATTTTGGTTGTCTGACTAAATCTGGCTATTTTTAATCGCGATTAAAAAGGTGTGGAATAAAATTAGTTGTCATGATTCACCACAACACCTCGACTTCAGGTGCAAAAACCGTAGGTACTGTATCTTTTTTAAATTTTATTTTGCTTATATCAGAAATGGTGTGTCCTATCGCAAATATAATGAAAAAAATTTTTCATAAAAAAATTTGAAAAATTCCATACAAAACACGTCGAGGCTGCCCCTATGAGTGCTTCGGGCTTTAAAAAAAATCACGGGGTAGGTCAAACGAGTACCACGTGGAGTCGCGATTGTCAAATTAAATATTAGTTGCGTCAAAATTATTTAAAAATTTAGAGATATTTTTTTGCAGAATAGCTTTAAGATTCTCATAGCCAAAAGTAAGGAATTTTAGTGATAGTTTAGTTCGGTGTACAAGAGAATCGGCACCATTATCTTTGAAATTCAAACACGACAAACAACTTTTGTACTCACCCCAGGAGAAGGAGTGCGACAACCCCACGCACAGCGCTAACAACGCCAACACTCCCTGAGTTCTATACATTTTGTACTGCAGACAACGTTGTTTCAACAGAGGTTAATGATGCGTCCACCTTGGTGACCGCTCATGGGATATACAAGCAATACACTGGTTTATCTGAAACGTGAAGCTATATTTATAGCAATATTATGCGTCAGGCATATTGATAACCTGAGAACCTCTGATAAGAGGGGTTTTAAGTACGGATAACGAGCAGTTATTATATTATACAGGGTAGTTTTCCAAGGGTGGCCAAACTAAAGGAAAGTTAATCATTACTTCCCATTTGATCCTTATTAGCGACACTATCGGATGGTGCAATTATATATTGCGTATGTATTTTTTCAATAAAATCAACACGTTCGGTCCCTGACAAGAAAAATTTATTGTTCAAAAATCGAATGATACCAGTTTAGTTTTCATCAAAATCGGCCGACTAGTTTGAGGTATTTTCGCAATTTCTTATGGTTTTGGATTTACCCATCTACGCACTTAAAAATATCAGCCTGTATATGCCGCCGTTTCGGTACCTTGTATAAACAATTGATAACATTTCATGTTTTCAAAATATTTTTAATACTATGTTAAACTAGCGACCCACTCTGGTCCGTACGGGTACAATCTACTGACATGTGAGATATCCAGATTTCTGTGCTATATTTATGTTAAATTTTATATTTATGTAGTAACTTTCCAGTAATTTTTCTAAATGATGGCGACAACTGCATTAAGCAGACTGTGCAGTACTATACAGCAAGAAAGACACCTGTGTTTGCGTGTTACTTAGATTTGTCAAAAGCTTTTGACTTTGTATCATATAATGTCCTATGGGGTAAACTGCAGCATGAGACGGATGTGCCCCAGGAAGTAATAAACTTGTTTATTTGGTACGCTAATCAACGAAACCGTGTCAGATGGGCAAACTCCTTTTCAGCTTAGTACAGGCTTGAGTGTGGGGTTAGGCAGGGGGAGCTGTCGTCGCCCACTTTGTTTAATCTGTATGATAATAATCTGATCGTTGAGATTAGCAGAACCAAAATCGGCTGTCATATTGATGGTGTATGCATTAATAATATAAGTTATGCAGACGATATGGTTCTGCTGAGCCCATCGATTAGGGCATTAAGGAAACTGATAAACGTGTGTGAATCGTACGCTGAGACCTATGGGCTCAAATACAATGCACCAAAAAGCGAATTCATGATATATATGGCAGGCAGTAACCGCTATAGCACAAGTTCACCAGTTATGCTGTGTGCCAGACCTCTAACACGAGTTGCAAATTTTAAGTATCGGGGTCATTGGGTCTCTGACGAGTTAAACGATAACGTTGATGTTGAGCGGGAGCGCAGGTCGCTGGCTGTTCGATGTGGGATGTTGGCCCACAGTTTTGCACGTTGTATGGCTCAAGTTAAGTTAACGCTTTTCAAAGCCTTATTGCCAATCCTTGTACACGTGCAGCCTATGGGTGAACTTTACGCAAAGGGCATACAGTGGCCTGTGCGTACAATATAACCACACGATCCGGGTATTGATGGGGCTGCCGCGTTTTTGTATCGCGTCTGGCATGTTTGCCGACTCGGAAGTTGACAGTTTTTCGCCCATCATACGCAAGAGATGCGCATCCTTGCTACGCCGTGTTCGCGCCAGCCCCAACACCATTCTTAGAACGTTGGCTGATAGGTGGGACTCTCCGATCTTGAGGCGGTGGGTACTTGGTAGCGACTACATGCAGTCAAGTAGACATTCCCCAGGATCGATGTGCCTCATGCAGCTTAGAATAATTACTACTAACATTAGTTTCATAAGTTTACATTGTTACTAAGAAACATGGAATTAATTCTGATATAAATGTTTATTATTATTAAAATCCATTGTGTGGTTTAGAAGAACTTAGGACACATAAAGAGACACGAAATGTAACTTTGTTGTAAACTGCTTATAATTTATTAAACATGTATTTTTCGTTGACAAAAAATAAAATGATTTCATTTTAACGAATTGCAAGATCATTCAAAGGATGAGGAAGGACGAACAACATTCAAAGGTTACAAGGCGTTGTAACATTACTATCCATCTTTATCTATACAGGGTCACATTAAATTAGTTAGCTAAACTGTGCAGACGTGACAGGTATATCTAAACACGTTTTTTTTTATGATTTGTAACTTTTTTGGGGTCAACGACTGCTGGTAGTTTTGTTACTTGAAGTTTGAGTTGAAAACAATCTATTTTATTTTGTTTTATCTTGTTTAGGTATCGATACCCATCACGTCTGTGGAGTTTCGCTAGCTAATTTAATTTCAACCTGTAGATATACCTGTTTCTAAATTGAGCATTTAAAATTGATCACTTGTCAAACTCTTCCTAAACATATTTATGTAAAACGCAAAAAAAAAGTATCAGGTTAAGGTTCGTGTCCTGCCACCTTGTTTAAATGATGAAAATACAGCAGAAGTAGCACTAGAAGGTAAATCAGCCAGATTTTTTTTTATTGTTGATAAATATTACTGTTTACATGATGTTGAATTGCAAGATTACATCATTCAAAGTTTAAAGGCGGTATAATATTATAGTTATCGTTATCTATAGACAACAGTCGGTTTTTTAATTGAGAATTTTAGGTTGATAACTTGTCAAACTCTACCCTATTTATATTTTTGTTTCTGATTTAAGTTTTGTTCAACTTTAATCAAATTTTGAGTGGACAGATAGCTTGCTAATCTCATGCAAAATCACTTCTATTGCGTTTCAAAACTAATACAAACGCGTTTGACAATACTCAAAGCGTTGTCAAACCAGTTCAAAGTTGAGCACATAAATTGTGCTGCTTAATAAGCAACTATGTTATTACGTGGTTTAAACTATCGTCCAGCTTTACTGGGTGCAACTATAGCTCTTTAACAAAGACAATTTACTAATAAATTATGTTTAAGACATGGGTTTCATGAAAATGTTAACATAAAGGTGTATAGAAATTGGCATCTTTAACGTGATATCATTTGACACCTAGTATAGCGCCTTAAAGGACTTTGAAAAATAAAAGTAATTAATTAATTATTTAACTCTATATTGAGACGTGTTGGAAATTGGGATGTAAGGCACGCACAGACAAACTAACTAATACTTAGACTATACAATCATAATAATCTTTCAAATAAACCAGCTCAGCGACCAGACAGATGGTGCTGGGCAAAAGTGTTTATACACGCAAAATATGTAAGGGCTGTGGTTCCATAACTCCTCCCTCACGCAGTGAGAAATTATCGGTGATATTTGGATTCCGATGATTCCGCATATAAGACATTTTTTTCCAAATATTTTTCTAAGATTTAATAAAGAGAGTAGTTGCTAAACGTACACTATTTGTATTCACTACACTATTACTTTCCATTATTTCAGTTTTAATACCTAAGATAGATGTTATAAAAGTCATTAAAGTTCAAGTTGTTTAGATTCACTGTTTTGTTGCAATACATGTTTATGAAGTTATCCGGAAAAGAACCGGAGTTACCGACAAAGCTTGCACAGTAAGCAGGCTGAAGTGGCAGTGGAATCGGCCATGTGTTGTCGAAGGACCGATGGCCGGTGGAGCAGACGAGTCCTAGAGTGGTGACCTCGTATCGGCAAGCGCAGTGGGGGACCCCCTAAAAATTCAAAAAGGTGGCTCTGGATGCGGAATGCGGAGGACAGGGTGTTGTGGCGCAGCGTGGGAGAGGCCTATGTCCAGCGGTGGACTGCAATAGGCTGAGTTGATTGATTGATTGAATAGAGGTTTCCTTTAATTCGGTGGAGTTTCTTGCCCATTCTTCTCCATACGAAACTACCTTTTGGAAGGGGCAACTAGAATCAATTCTATTTTTTTTGTAAATTTTGACGTTCAGAAGTGCCTATTTGAAATAAACGATTTGACTTTTTGACTTTGACTTTTGACTTTGGATAGAACCGCAACTAGAGTTACCCGATATTGTATTTTCCCTGAATATTGTTGCCTTTTGTGTCATTTAATGTCTTTCAGATAGACGCTGGAGTTTCCATCAATTTCCAATAAATATGTGCCCCTGATCGGTTTCCTGATAACATCATCGGTACACGTTTCAGTAAGCATTATTTTATTTCTTGTGTAAATTACCCAGTTGAAGAAGTCAGTAGGCTGTTCTTTTAGACTTTCCAGGTTAAATGCAAGGGGTTTACACAAAGTGAGATAAGAAGCAATATTCATTAATTGTTCCTATACACGTATTTTCAGGATACCAATATAATATCGTTCTTCTTGCACGGGAACTATTTGGCTGCCATCTACTCGTATTCACAAGGGTTGGCTAGCGGTAAATATGTAGGACCTTCCACCATAACAAAACAATAAAACAAAACAAAACATAATAATAACAACATAATAATATTGTAATGGCAAAACATAGAGAACTTACAAACATGTAACATCTCACACACCTGTGTATCTATAACCTATGTTTACAAATAAATACTCTGAACTCTGAACTCTAAGGTACGTGTCTGTGTCTGGTGTGTCCCGACGGTTGATGTCGGGACGTTGTATATATGCTAGTCGCGCGGTAAACTCTGCTTGCGCGATGCAGGATTTGCGTGACGTCAGAATGACGTGTAGCTCGCATGTGGCGATGTTGATATCGCTACATCACTTCCCCCCGGAGACCGGAGGTCGATAGTGGGCTGAGTTTTGCGTCTTGCGATGCTTTCCAGGGCCAGTTGAGGTTCCAGTGAGTCGGAACCGGGTGTCACATAGTTCGCAGTGGGTCGGAACTGTCTGCAAAATTTTCCCCAGTGAGTCGGGGTGGCACTGCGTTATGCTCCAGTGCGTCGGATGTGGAACAGCGCCGGGTTGAGGCTGACTGCTGGCGTCAACAAGGAGAGGGTTTGAAGGCTCTGCTTGTGGACCGGCCGAGAGTGCAGTGTGCTGTGCCAAGGTTGCTGATGAGGCTGAGGGTGATGACCAGGTATGCGCGGTCGCTGCATGCTGGTGGTCAGGATACCCGTCGAAGCCGTGGGTGCTGGCTGGCTGTGTGACTCGCCGCTCTAAAGCTTGCGGAAGTGATGCTGATGTGATGATGACGTCACGCTGTAGTAGTTGCACGAAGGCTGCGCTGACGTTCATGTTCGGGGTCACCAGTATAGAGGTATGAGGAACAGGGTGTAAAGTTCACTCATACTCTATGGAAAAGGGAGGATCCTCCGACCAGATGGGTGTTGTGTCTGGTGGGCAACTGCCCGACGGTTGATGTCGGGACGTTGTATATATGCTAGTCGCGCGGTAAACTCTGCTTGCGCGATGCAGGATTTGCGTGACGTCAGTATGACGTGTAGCTCGCATGTGGCGATGTTGATACCGCTACAGTAGTTTTGTTTTAATTGAAAATTGGCAGTGATTACATTTTGAAATAATTATAGGTTTTTTGGGATTTCCATAAGGAATGTTATTTGATTTTCTTTTTCATCAGAAGCTTTATCAGACATTGCTATTTCTAGCATTAATAACGTTTTTTCTGTAACAGAGTAAATTAGGCTTTCAGCATTGATCACTAATAAAGAACTAGAACACAATCAGCGACAAAAACTGTCCTCACCGAATGAAGACCCACTCGAATATTGGGTGCTCTTTTAACCTAGTAGCATTCGAAATCTAGATACAGGGTCAGGAACATAAACAAGTCGCTGAAGTGGGCACGTTTACACAAACATAAACATTTACATGTCATACTACGAAATATAGAAAAAGGTTTTATAATATTAACAACATCAGTTCATTATAAACCTTAATTGACAAGTATAAAGTTTAATTACGATTGCAAAATATTTATATGTAAGTCCTTCTGTCATCGGAGAAATGTAAAAGCAATAAATAAAAAGTCATTTTTATAGTACTTAAGTACAAAAATATGTATTCTAAAATGAAACTTAAAACCCAAGCAATAAGGCTAAAAACATTTTGTTGACAATTACATGCTTACTCTATTTTGGAACTAGACGTAGTTCTTGGTATGACATTTCCATGCTCAGAACACAGTAAGTATTGAAAGTCGTAGAGTTGCAGAAATATTTTTTTTAGGCGAAGGTTCGTTTTGTATGGTAGCAAATATTTTTGAACGATTTAAAAAAGACACTAAACACTAAATTAGTACAATTGTTATTTTTTATAAGACATTGCCATTAATTGTCTGCAGGTTGGCTCATTGTAATCAACCCGTAAAAAAAATGGGTGCGTTCACTCATGTACGCGATTTAGAAGTTACAATAAATATTTGTATTGAATCAAATTATTTTTTCATTAAAATTAAACTGCAAATAAGAGTGGTAGGTAAACAACTATGACTGAAGGTGCGTGCGAGGTGGATGCTTTAAATAATGTATCTGGACAATCGTAATCGGTCTCTTTAAGGGGGATGTGCTAAGGCAGCCCGCAAAAATCAAATTTTCTTGCGTTTTTTGCAACTTGCAGGTTAGTGTAAGGTTGTATCTTGATCAAAATATGATTCGCGTCAATAACAAATGTGTATTTACATAATTATAATCATAAGAATCATCAATACTTCTCTCTAATTTAGATTTACTCCGGATTGGTCTGATTTCGAACCAATCCGGAGGAAATCTAACTTAGAGTGATGAAAAATAACATATTTATGAAATAATAATACTACTCCATGCATTCCCTGTTCCAGAACAGTCGATGTTTGTTACAATAGTTGGCGCGTTGTCGCAAACTTTGATCAAACAATCTTATTATTTGGTAAATGATTTATATTTACTATTTAATTATTTTTATTTTATTAAAAACACATACATAAATAAACTTACCGATAAATAGATATTCCTTCCAAAATCTTGGTGTTACGGTGGTTATTTACGTAACTTTTGAACGCGCGCTGTGGATTTTGACGTCGTAATGTTGGCTATGTTTGGACAATACTAATTTGAAATAAGAGCACAAAAGTCATTGTGCTCTTATTTTTCGGGCCGGTTTTGAAGCGCTTATCGGGAATCTAGTGCTATTATTGATCGAAGGTTCCGACGGTAGATACGCCTCAGCGCTCGTTTACAAAGTGTAACAATCACACTTATAGGACGCTAAAAAAGGATGGAGTTTAATATTTTCGTTAAGTATTAATATCATCATTATTTAATTGTTATCACTGTATTGTAAATAATGGTATTTTGTCAAGAAATCATCTTAAAAACTTTTTTTTTAATTAAGTTGCTGTGAACAGCAGTGAGCACAGCATCTCAATTGTAAAGACTCTTAGTAAACGTATTAATCATACTGTCGCATCATGCCCACTTAAATTGTTCGGGTTAAACGTGCATTGATTCTATTCCATTTGTTGGAGACGCTATTGTTTCTTTTTTTATTATTAATGCTTCGATTGTTTTTGTTATTTTGTTTAATGAGACTTCTTTACTGTTTCTGATTTAATGTTGATTAAAGGTGTGGTGGACTCCACACATCTGTTGAATAGATCTAGCTAGCGCGCCAAGGTGACCGATTCCTTATCGCTGCAGGCACTGGAATGTTGAGGGGGACGCGCGCGGTCGCGGGACGGGTGGCCGAGCTGCGCGCGAGCATCGCCTGCGGCCGCCCGCTAGTCGAGACACTTCATCGACGCGAAGCGTTTGTCGTTCGCCCTCTCGCGCCCCTGCCTTTGTTTACTTCCATGCGGTCGTAACGAAGTAGCTCGCTTCCCCTATCGTTCTCTCATAAGTTGTAAACTCTATATACCTTGACTCTTTCTCCTTCCATTAAAATTTGTCTGTTTGTGTCCTAACTATAAGTGTGTTGCGGAAAAATAAAGTGTATCACAGGAAAACCGTGCCTTGTCATTGGATCCCCCACACCTGCGGTAACGTTAGACTTTTACAAACGGCATGTAATAAAATTAAAGATTTGATATTTTATTTTTGTTTTTTTGCTTTCCATTTCTGACGAATGAAACTGGGAGTTTTTGTAAAAATGTCGACAAAGGTTAAATGTGTTTCCTGTAACGTAGTTATATATGTTATGTATAGTTATAGATGAATTTTTGTCGTATATTCAAAACAAAATATCAGTGTACGATGAAGACACGTTAGTGCGGTTATGTACGTCTACGTTTACAAGTGATGATATTGAAAAATCTAAAATACTGCAGTACGAATTGGTTCCTGTGCAGAAGACAAAAATAAAGAGGAAAAACAAAGACAAGGAACCACGAGATCTAGCGGATATAATTAATGTTTTTAAGTCAGTGGAGCCGGATCAATTCCCAATTTTTGTAGCAAGGGACTTGGAAAAACTACCTCCAATTCTGTTTGACCACCTCGATTGCACAAAACTTCTAAAGGATTTGCTTCGAATTCAGAATGAAGTCATAGAAATTAAAGAAGTATATGTGACGCAGACGCAATTGAAAGATTTTAAAACGGAGATTTGAAATCACAATATGACTCATTAATACCGACATCTGTGTGTAAAGTAATCATGAGGCGAGATGGATGGCTGATGGAAAGCGGTCCCATTGGATTATCCCATGTCAATAATTCATCAGTTTTTAGATGACTGCAATAATAGTGTCGATGAATCCTCGTTACAAATACTACACTATAACAAACAGTGATTTAGAAAAATAAAGGAGGTAGACGCCAACAAAAGAACAGCAATTACTACATATCATGCCTATATAGAATCCATCTTACGATACGGGCTTATTTTTTGGGGTAACAGCACGGATAGGCACAGAGCATTTATTGTGCAAAAGAAATGCATCAGAGCCATTTGTGGTATCCGACGAGTCATGTAAACTGTTCTTTAAAAAGCTGGGTATATTACCACTTCCGTCACTCTACATTTACGAAATCTGTGTTTATGTTTATAATCAAATCAATATGAAGCCACCTTTGCCATCAGAATTGTTTTACTTTAGTTTTTAATATTCCCTTCCATTTGTTTTTTTTTCACTTTTGTTATTATTAATTTGTAATAGTATTTTATTATGTGCAACCTGTATGTTCATTTAAAACAGTTATAGTCTATAGTGAGTTGTCCTATGGAGGGTAAGCCTGGTGATCTGTAATACAGGTTTTACCTACAACAGACACCAGTCTCTAATATGTGTTATCTTGACTTTGTACTGTATGTTTATGAGAGAACAATAAAGATATTATTATTAATAATAAGGGCTTGTTCAAAAAAGCCTATCAAATGAACTCTCGAAATAGAGATCCATGCAGACTTGCATTGCAGGATACTCCTAAATCAGCCAAGTATGCGAAAAGTTTCCTAGTCATGTGTATACGCATTTATATCAAAATTCCAAAAGAAATAAAATTATTATATAATATTAACTGATTTAAAAACACATTATTAAACATGTTTTATGACATTAAAGACTTTTTTAACGATAAACTATAAATTTCTGGACTTTTGTCATTGCGAATAATGCTGAGATAAAACTATTATATTATTGTATTGACCTTATATCTGTGACATTGAACAACAATTAACTAATAATGATTTTTGCATGCAATTGATACATATCCTGTATAGCTAAACATGTGGACTTTAGATTAATACCTGACTGTAACAACTTTATACCATGTTTAAGGCAAATAAAGACTTAAAAAACAAAAAACGCAGAAACTTCCGACCGCGGAATTCAGTCAGCTGTCTTGCCGCAGCGAGCGGCCGAGTACGGCCCCGCCCCTTGCGTCGTAACCACCGGCGCAGGCGCCCGCGCCGAAGTCGCTAGCTCTGCTAGCTCAACTACCTCGAGGCAGAAAGCCGTGACGTCACCGCAGCGACGAACGGTCGGGCATAGGACAGTGGCACCGACCGCGCCTATTGTACATGAGTCGGTGCAAAACAAAAATAATGACGGATGGGAAAAAGTTTCATACCGCAGAAAGCGTAATATGAGCTACCGATACCTGGGCACCGCTGGTACCGCCAGGGAGAATGAAGGGAAATTCAAAGCTGCAATAAAAACAGTGCCAATCTTCATTACTAAAGTGCATAAAGACACGACGGAGAAAGATATTGCTGATTATGTGTATCATAAAACGGGCGAGGTGATCACGCTTGAAAGTATATCGTTTAAATATCCTAAACAATATAATGCATACAAATTCTTTGTTTCGGAAACTAAAATGGAGATGTTTCTTGATACCAAACTATGGCCCGAGCGAATTATTTTCAGGGGATTCATAAATTATAAAATGAGAAAGCAATTTAGGGAATATTCCTTAAATTGCTTAAAAAAGCTGTGGTCACACCTGTATTCAAGTCTAGAGACAAAAACTGTGTGAATAACTACAGACCTATTTCAGTGTTAACAGGCCTCTCAAAAATTCTAGAAAAAATTATGAACAGTAGATTGATAAAATATCTGGAAGATAACAGACTACTTTCAGATAATCAATTTGGTTTTAGGCCTAAAAGATCTACTAGCCAAGCAGTACATAAATTAACTAATTATATAACTTTCAATCTAGATAATGGTATGCACACAATTGGTATCTTTTTAGACCTTGCCAAGGCCTTCGACACTATTTCTTGTACTTTACTTTTGCAGAAGCTTGAAACACTTGAGATAAGAGGAGCACAACTTCTACTATTTTCTGATTATCTTAGCGATCGCCATCAATGTTTAAAAATAGGTCAGTATACAAGTTCTGAACTTAAAAATAGGTGTTTTGGAATTCCACAAGGCAGCATTTTGGGCCCTACGTTATTTTTAATCTATATAAATGAACTATGCAGCCTGCCACTCCGAAATGGTGTCATAATATCTTATGCGGATGACACCGCTCTATTGTTCTCTGCTAAATCAAGAGTTGAGGTCTATGAACATGCTCAGAATGGTTTTAACATTGTTTGTAATTGGCTCCATAATAATATCCTAACATTAAATGCAGATAAAACAAAATACACTTCATTTACAATGAGAAATACTAACATACCGCTTACTAATCTAAACATTTACGTACATAACTGTAGCACGTACGCTGACAATGCATGTTCTTGCCCCAGTTTAGCTAAAGCTGACCATTTAAAATATCTAGGTGTCACTATTGACTCCAATCTAAATTTCCGTAAACATATCGATTTACTATGTACTAGAGTGCGCAAATTAATGTATGTTTTTAAGAATTTACGGAACATAGCCGACTATAAATTAATTAAACAGGTTTATTTAGCTTTGTGTCAATCCATTCTCAACTATTGCATAACTTCCTGGGGTGGTGCTGCCAAAACAATTTTACTCCCTCTAGAACGTGCTCAAAGAGCAATTCTAAAGGTTAAAGGTAAAACCTTTCGCCCTTTTAGATTTCCAACGCACCAGCTCTACATAGCATGTAATGTACTAACAGTACGGCAATTATTTATTCTAAGCTTAGTACTACACCAGCACACTGCACTTCCTTTTGCCCCAGTACCTACCGACAGGAGAAGGAAGGACTTGGTTTGTATAAAGACACAAACTAGACATGCTTTTGCTAATCGATTTTATGTGTTTTTAGGACCTTTTCTGTATAATAGGCTCAACAAGTTACTAAGCTTCTATAGTGTAAGTTATATAAAATGTAGTAAAATGTTATCAGAATATTTAGCGATACTCAATTACACAGACACAGATTTTTTTTTAGAAATTTTGGCATGATGATAATATATTCCCTCGTATTTACATTTGTATATTTACGTAGGCTTAGTTTTAGGAAATAATGTACCAATATGCTTTTTCTTAAAGTTGTTAATAGATTATTTTTATCAGTTCAACTTAAATTTTACAGTCCCAATTATTGAAATGTAAAGTGATGGCCTGAAACACAGGTTTGAATTAACCTAGATCGGGCGTGTCCCTCCCTTATATCGTAATTCCGAATCATCATTATTTGCATCTGGAATACAATTTTAGTTTTAGTTTATTTTTAGGCACTACAATATTGTATGGAAAATATTACTACAGTTGACTAAATGTACACTTTTTGTAAATGTTTTTATTCAATAAATATATTATTATTATTATTTATTTACCCCTTCACATTTCTCGGGACCCTGGGATCCCGGACCTTTGGAAGGCATACGAGGGCTCGAAGCCAACTCGCAGAGGCCCGTTAGACGTTTTTAATGAAATGAAGCACCAACCGACGATTATCCCTGTTCGGACTATATAAGTGCACCCAAGGACAACCCCCGGTTGGTGTAGGACTATTGTAAGATATGGAAACAAATATATAGGACTATGGATTTGGGTAGCTTATGTGGACTGGTTAACTAGAACTATGGAAAGACTATGGCCCCTGCCTGACCAATGTTTTATATAAAATACACAGATAAAATGGCAGGGGGTGACTTGCACACTCAATAATGGGCCCCCGAGAATGGTCGCTAGCACATAGTGTCGAAGTGACAAAGGGGCAACATGTCCTGAGGTGCTTATGAGGAGTGGAGAGGTATCCCACGGCTATCAGGACAATCCCGGAAGTACGGTCAAGATCCCTACCAGCATCTTACTGGAATACTTCCTTCCTCCGAGCACATTTGCCCTTGCGAATCTCCACTCTAGCCGACCAATAAAGGCAAGAAAGAGGTGGGAGCACTGTCCCTCTTCATTGTTCACTCCAGCCGGCCAATAAAGGCAAGCCAGAGGTGAGGAACAAGACTTCTCCCGGGAGATAGGGTCCGTGGGGTCGCTACTGCCCAACAGCTCGCCACATGCTGCCCTGCGGGTTTATTATTATTATTAATTTAAAAAATTAAAGAAGTATCGTCAGCAAATAACACCATTTGTGGTTGGGTTTTTAACAAATGGGGTAGATCATTAATATATACTAAAAAGAGGAAAGGACCCAATATCGAGCCTTGTGGTACACCCATTTTTACTTTTAAACCAAGTGAATTGACACCATTTATTTGAACTTGCTGTTGTCTATCATTTAAATAAGATTTTACTAAACTGAGAGCCAGTTTTCCAAGTCCGTAATGCTCAAGTTTCAAGATTAATGTTTCGTGGTGGACGCAATCAAATGCCTTGGAGAGGTCACAAAAGATTCCTCCTCCCACGCCGTAAATATGTGTTTTAATAAGGTGACACCGGCGTCAGTCGTACAACGTCCCTTGGTGAAACCATACTGTTGATCATATAAGATTTTATTGGTGTTAAAATGATTGAGCATTTGATTCAGCATTACCTTTTCAAACACCTTGCTGAAAACCGGCAACACGGATACGGGTCTATAATTATTGGTGTCTTTACTATCCCCTGATTTGAAAAGTGGTATACCTTACTGTATTCCATTTGATCCGGGAAGACTCCTTGATCCACACACAAATTATATATTAAGGCCAAGTACGGCGCTATAGTCTCAATAATGGAGGAACACACTTTAATAGACATTCCCCATATATCTTCGGTTAGTTTAATCTTGATTGGCTTGAAAGCTTTTAATCCATCATTTTTAGACATCATAATTTTAAGACATCATTTGAATGCACAGATATTGCATAAACTCACGTCGGCAGTGCAAACGTAATACATATAACAGCATCCCTCAATATCTACAATAATTGTGCATCAACCGATCAACGTTCCATCACATCTAAGTGTGGGTGCGCATCACATGCAGTAGGCAGGCGCAGCGCAGTGAACATACAGCCGGGACACGGTGCGAACGGCGCCTGTACCAGACGAAGTGGGTGGGCCCAGCCAGCTAGCTGCCATTTTGAAGAGCAAGGCGCAAGCAACTCGCTCGCAGCCTCGCGCGCGCGCGCTGTCATTGTCATCGTGTGTGTCTGCATTGTGCGTGAATGTAAATACGCGGTCTTTTTAGTGAAAATTTGTTGTGATCGGCATAGCAGTGTTTTTTTTAACTATAAGTTTTACTATAATAAGCTTAAAAATAAGTATAAGTAGTGTTATATTATAACTATGGAGCTGAAAGATCTAATCGCCGCGCATGGCTATTTAAAAGGTACGATTACAATCCGCTTGTTCGCAATCATTATTTAGCATTTCCAAAGAAACTTTATTAGCTAAACGGCAAAAGTTGATAGACGCTTTTACTCAACATGAATCTCATAATATAAAAATCTCGTCACTCTATCCAGATGACACGGTGGACATCGAGCAAGTAGAAAATAGCTATTATTTCATCATCACAGCAATTGATGAGGAACTCAATCGCCGTAACAGTGCTAGCGACAATCATTCAGCTCCTAAGTCAGTACCTAAAGTCAACTTACCTCCGTTTGACATACAAATATTTAGTGGTAAGTTCACAGAATTTGTGCCTTTTATTAACCTATTTAGCTCTCTAATTGATAACAAAACGTGCCTTGACAATGTTCAAAAACTTTATTACAACCGTATGATTTAATTAAAAAAATACCTTTGACAGGTGAAAGTTATGTAAGGGCCTTGCAAATAGTAAATAAGAGATACAATAATAAGCATAGATTAATAAATGAGCACATCAATTTGCTATTAGATATTAAGCCGCTATCAAAGTCAACGGCTTCAAACTTAAGAGAATTTGTATCTAATGTAAAGCAAATAATTGCCGCTCTCAGTAACTTGGAGTATAACGTAAAATTTTGGGATGATGTAATTTTGTGTACTTTGTACCGAAAATTTGATGCGTACACCTCCCGTACATTTCAACTCGTTAGGAACGCTGATGAAGAGCCGACTATAGAAGCTTTCTTAGATTACATGGGCAAACGAGCGCTGGCGCTTGAAAATGCTGATCCGGGAATATACCACGGACAGCTACGCCAGTCGCATAAAGAGCCAGGGCAAGCCGCTGGTAGGCTAGTGACCAACACAGTTGCTCAGGAGCCTTCATGCTTATACTGTAAGTTAAAACATAAACTTCATGCTTGTAACAGTTTTAAATTACTGAATGTAGATCAGCGAGTAAAGTTTGCCAATGAAAAAGGCCTGTGCAATCTTTGTATAAGTGCTCACACTGGAAAGTGCAGATATCACTTCCGGTGTGCAAAGTGCAAGGAAACACACAACACCCTGCTACATTGTGGCACAGATAAAAATATGTGAATACACAAACCACTGGCTCAGCGTCAACCGCATCATTAGAGGCAAGCAATAACAACAATAATAATGATATTCTTTTACCCACAGCTAAGGTGAAACTTGTCGCTCGGAATGGCACTGAAGTCCATTTTAAAGCCCTACTTGACAGTGGGTCCCAGCTGACCTTTATTACACAAAGGGCATTACAGATGCCTGATATGGAACCTGCTCGTAGCAATGTCAATGTAGTTGGTATAACTAATGCAAAAAAGAATTTAAGCATTGCTTACCTCTAGAAATCCATTCACTAACCAACCCCTTCAAGGTTGCGGCCACATGTCATGTTGTTGAGAAAATAACCTGTGACTTACCTCAATATAAATTCAATACATCAGACATTTTTACATATACCTAAAAGCATTAAACTGGCTGATGATCAGTTTAATGTACCAGCTGAAATTGATCTATTAATGGGAGCGGACATATTTTTTCAGGTTCTGCTGCCTTAAGAGCTGCCGGCGTTGAGTGCATGCCAGCAGTCTGCTACAGAGGCCAGAAATCCACAACCACGTCTTGTTTACACTCAGTTTGGATATATTATTGGAGGTACCTTACCACACACAAATTTTTCAAAGGTCTGCAATAAGGTAAGCTTAAAATGTAATACATGTGAGTCGGATATTAACGAAACCTTATCTCGTTTCTGGAAAACAGAAGATGTTCCAAAAATCTATGATGAAAGATCATCAGAGCAAGAGCTTTGTGAATATATTTTTAATAACACTGTTCAGTTAAAAGACAATTGTTTTGAAGTTGCTTTACCATTGAAATTACCTCTTAGTGAAGTCAATGATTCTTTGGGTGATTCCTTTAATCTTGCATTAAAAAGATTTTTAAACTTGGAGAAGAAATTACATAAAGATCCCAAACTTTTCTCTGAGTACCAAAAGTTCATTCATGAATATTTAAATTTACATCACGGTCAGTATGTTGACATTGGGCTGTACGAATTAAACAAAAATGCTATATATTTTTTGCCACATCATGCAGTCTTAAAGCCTGATAGTAAAACCACTAAGCTGCGTACAGTTTTTGATGGCTCTATGAAAACTAACAAAAAAGTGTCACTTAATGATTTGCTTTTAAATGGACCCATTGTGCAAAGAGATATATTTGAGATATTGTTATTATTTCGTTGTGGTGATTTTACATTTACCTCTGACATAAAACAAATGTTTAGAAATATACGTGTGACACCATATCTCCTTACAAAATATACTGTGGAGAGATAGCCCCGATGAGCCAGTCCAATGCATTAGGCTTGATACAGTCACATACGGCTTGAAAAGTTCAAATTATCTGGCCATTCGTTGTCTCAAAGAATAAGTGGCACAAAATAAAGACACTTTCCCGCTAGCTTCATTCATTATAGAAAATTGTACATAATATGTAGATGACATTCTTTATGCAGATAATGACTTGAATACTATCTTAGAGGCTAGGTCACAGATTCACCAGCTTTTGAAGTTAGGTAACTTTCATACACATAAGTGGTCATCAAATGATAATAAAATATTGTCTGACATTCCTTCAGCTGAACAGCATTTTGATGATTTAGAGCTACAAAGCAATGATTATTATTTAAAGACTTTAGGCTTACAATTGATGGTTAAAGACGATAAATTTAAAATGTCCTGTCCAGAAACATTCAATAATCATAATTTTACAAAGAGAGATATATTATCCTCTCCTACATTGGGAAAATGTTTGATCTCATGGGCTCTGTTAGTCCCATTATTTTACAAGCAAAAGCTATAATGCAAAGGCTATGGTCTTCCAAGACTGAATGGGATGCCATGCCTGATGATGATATCAGGAAAGCATGGCATGAATTCTCTTCCAGTCTAGCTAAAATGAAGCCAATTTTTATCAGTAGAAATATACATATAACTGAGTTAAGTAAACTGGAACTAATAGGATTCTCAGATGCATCCAGTACTACGGCATATGGATGCTGCGTGTACCTGCGAGTTACAAATCACAATGGTAAAATTAAAATGTATTTGTTGTGTTCAAAATCGTGCATAAATCTGCTTCAAAATAAAAACAAAACTGTACCGCGCTTAGAACTTAATGCTGCTCTGCTTCTTTCCATGCTTATGGTAAAGGTTTATTGTACGCTGAAATAAAAATATAATATAAGCAATGTTTATTTATTTACTGATTCACAAATTTTTCTTGCATGGTTGCACACAGAACCTATGAAACTTAACGCTTATGTTGCCAATAAGGTAAAGGCAATTACAAAAAATATGCCTAACTGTCAGTGGCTATATGTAAACACTGAGAATAACCCTGCAGACTATATCAGTAGGGGTGTTACGCCAAGTGAGCTTCATACCTGCAGCCTGTGGTGGGATGGCCCTGATTTTTTGCATGACAGTGAATATAAATTTAATTTTGAAATAGACTTACCTGCGAACTTACCTGAAGAAAAGACCGGGTCAGCATTATCCGCCAGCCAAGTGTCTTCAGATACTAACAATGTTTTCGATCAAATACGTAACTATTCTAGCATTCACAGAATGGTTCGTACATTGGCTTATGTAATGCGGTTTATTAATAACATAAAGTGTGGAAAAATAGCTCACAAATATCTCTTAAGTTCTGAATTAAATAATGCTTTATTGTTGCTTACTCGTATTAAGAATGAACAAGAAATATATTATAAAGACGAAATTTAATGTTTAAAAAATAATAAAACTGTAAAAGGTCCTTTACTAAGCTTATGTCCTTTCATAGATAGTTTAGGTATCATGTGTGTAGGTGGAAGGCTACATCATTCTAATATTCCATATGCTCATAAACATCAGGTTATTTTACCAAGAGAATCACATCTTACTAATTGTACTCGTATTATAACATCTGAGCATGAAAAACTTTTACATGCAGGTCCAAAATTATTACTGTGTAGCTTAAATCAAAAATATTGGATAACTAATGGATTAATGTATGTCAAAAAAATTATTCATAAATGTGTAATATGTTTCAGACAGAAGGCTAAAGCCTTTAAACAACTGATGGGATCCTTGCCAGCTGACAGAGTGACTGCTAACACACAAAAAAAAAAAAAAAAACATACAGACGAATTGAGAACCTCCTCCTTTTTGTGATGTCGGTTAAAAAGCAATTGTTAACCTATGAACAAATAAACACAGTATTAATAGAGATAGAATGTATATTGAACTCCAGACCTCTGATTCCTATGTCTTCTGATGTAAATGATTTTAGCTACTTAACACCAGGTCACTTTTTAATAGGAAATTCATTAACAATGTATCCTGAGAACGATGTAACTACTGTTCCTCAAAATAGACTCAAGTTTTGGCAATTATGTAATCAATTTAAACAATCCTTCTGGAAAATGTGGTATAAACAGTATCTTAACACTTTCACTGTCCTAAGACAGTTATCAATACAATTATTGCACGTCCAATAGTGCGTTATATACAATGCATGGACGTATGAACTTCAACCGCCGACCAATAGTGTTGTCCAAGTACGTCGAAACACGATCGATGTTTAAGTCAATCTGGGTCTACCAAGAATTATATGAACAAAACTGTTTTTTAAATTTCTACCAAAACACACAATGTTGTACTTAAACGACGAGGGATTAATGTTTTCAGGCAAATGTGAGGATTGTAAAAATACATTTGTTGCCATTGACGATTTAGGTGACATAGTGCCACGACACAAAGTTAATTGTGTGGCACGTAATGCAGTATATTGTATCGACTGTGGAGGTGACTTATTATGTCTCAAGAAAAGTTTATTAGCGTAGACCCCCCAAAGAAATAAAAAAAAAGTTTTATTTAAGTTGAATTTTAGTAAGAAAAACCATTTTTATTTTTGTTTGATTAAAATATAATATACCAAGTTTTACTTTTATTTTTTTTACATATTAGATATGGCAACCTAGGGAGCCAGATTACGTACTTGGCAGGTTAAAAGAATTATCTGTTTTTTTTATTTGATTGATTTTTCAAGTTTCTCGTGAACAACACTATTCTTGGTGGACGTGCGGAGCTAACTCATCACTGCATTTAATTACATGTAATGCATGGACAGTGAAAGTGTTAATACATTACAAAATAGACCTAAGTGGTTAGATGTCTTGCCTAACATTAAGATAGGCACAATTGTTATTTTAAAGGAAGATAATGTACCTATAATGTCATGGCCTATGGCCAGAGTTACTAAAATATGTCTTGGCCATGATGGTCACGTAAGAGCTCTAGAGGTCACAAATTCGAAAGGAAATACCCATGTGATAGACCCACATGTGATACCCTATAGATGATAATGTTTATTGGTATTTTATTTTACTAGCTTAAGGTAGCTAGAAATGTCTGATTGTATTGTTCTCTTTTATTCCTCTTGTAAGACCGGAGCATGTTGGATTCCCAACACTAAATGTTACTATACAACACGAACATCACTAGAGCGCTCTCAGTAGCCATCTTTGTTAAAATACCTCGCTCACTTCCTCACGGGTCGGGTCCGCGACTGGTTTGGTCCTCGACGTGCTCCTGCTTACTCCGTTTGACTAAAGGTGATTATATCTCTGTATCAAGAAGTGGCTGTTTCCATCCAAATACCACTTCCACTACCACTACCACTACTACTTCCACTATTGTGGGGATGTGTGTTAGTGGATGTTTCTCTTAATTGAAACTTAATTTAATTTAAAAGAAGTATAAGGCCGGGGAAAAGTTTTTTCGTATTTTATAATTATACAAATTCAAGACTAAGAGCTCGTGTAGCACCCAAATATCGAGCTTTTTTGTATACTTACCTACCCAGAGTTTTTCAAATGGGCCAAAACTGTTTTGTGGTCAACCTCTAACTCTTCAGCAATGTAGTAAGTAAGTACTATAATGCAGAAATTGCTCCTCTTTTAAAAAAAATGGCATTGTCTTTATCCCTAATAGGGTAACCAGAGCGAGATGCATCTTTGACATCAAAATTCCCGGACTGAA
This sequence comes from Griposia aprilina, assembly GCA_916610205.1. NCBI lineage: Eukaryota > Metazoa > Arthropoda > Insecta > Lepidoptera > Noctuidae > Griposia > Griposia aprilina. The sequence continues at coordinate 15,048,036 of OU744308.1, forward strand.
AATGCTTGAATCAACTTTGTGCTACTCTTAAAGCGTTACTGCATGAAGTCCATAAAGATCACATAATTTTTTCGCGGCTTGTGTCGCATTTTCCCCTTTTATAACCGACTTCGAAAAAAGGAGGAGGTTCTCAATTCGGTTGTATTTTTTTTTTCTTATCTCAGAACTCTATCATAATAAACCGGTTTGAAAATTTCTTCTTTTGTTTGAAAGTGTATACTTATAGGGTTGTCCCTTATAAAATTGGTCAAGTTCTGATGAGTGGTTCTTGAGTTAGTTTCAATAATACGTATTTTCTCCATTTAGTGTATGTTGATGATGTTATAATAATAACTTCCTGTCACTTTTATTTACTTAGCAAGTGAAGGTATACGAATGATGTGTGGGGTACGTAACACAACTAAAAAGTGAAAAATCAAAAATTTATTACTAACAAAAAAAAACACTAAAAAGTGAAAAATAACCTGTAATTTCGGAACGAAAATACAAAACCAAAGAGACCGACTTCCGAAATGAAAGTTATTTTTCCCTTTGTAGTGTTTTTTTCTTTGGTAGTCGGTTGTTATAAATCCAAAATGTATCGAATTTCTTCGTTAGATTCACTCATTTTGGCGGACAGCAACGCAGGGGCAGGAAAAATGGCGAGAAATCGATTTTATTTACTTTTTATTTTATTTTTTTAATAAATATCATCTTATATCCAATTAATAATAATAATAATAATAGCAACACCACCGTGTCAACAAAACGTCTCATTTTCAATATTTTTATTTAAAACAAGGAATGTGATTCTGACCCATTTTTACCATAGTTTTTCTTTATAAATCAAAACCTTATCATCTACATCATCGATACACCAAAGAAGAGACCATAATAATCAAAAATGAAATAAAATAAATCAAAAACTACCGATTTGGAGGTGACATGACAGTTGTCACCTCCAAATAACAATGAAAAAAATATTAAGAAAATGAAATGATGTTGACAAGATCTGCTAAAAGACGAGCACACCCACCACCTCCGGACTCTTCGCTCAGCTCCGCCTCGCCGCCGCCGGTATCCAGCCCCACTGTGAGCGCTGTGACGACACCGGCCGCGGTAGTTGCGTCGAGCTCGAGCGACGAGTATTTCTCCCCGCCCACGACGCCACCACCTGTTCGTCGACGTGGAGGACACCGGCCGCCGGACGGTTTAGGACCTCGAGGCCCACCGGCCTCTGATAGGGTCCCAGCTCCCGGCGGAAGTGTGCAGCGCATGAGATGGACGCGATCCATCAACGAAAACGTCATGCACTCATACTATGGGGCTACAGAGGGGGGAAACAATCTGACCGCGTACCGTGTTCGGATGCTCTCTCTTTTTCAGGTGCTTGAGCCAGCTGTCAACGTGTCGGCACAACGACTGTCGGATCAGGTGCGGGTCATCCAACGTAATCATATGTTGGATGACACTGTACTTGATCGCCTGCGAAATGAAATGCAGAGTAGTCATGTCATCGCCCCCCCGTCGCAGACTGTGGTAGTACTACCACAGTCTAACACAAGTCAAGCAGACGAGGAGAGTGATGATAGGGCTACAAACGTAAGTACCCAGTGCAATGATGAATTGAGGAATGCTTTGGAGGATGCGATTCGAGAATATCGGTTCATATCGCCCGAACTTAGACCACGGTTACCTCGTTTACCCATGCATAACAAAAATAGGGTGCTGGTGGCGGCACTGGATGCGCAGTTGTCAAATTATTTTGATGACTGCGTAGACCTCACCGATACACATTCGATCCTGTACTGCGCGGCTGTAGCGGCATGTCGTGTAGCTCACATCAAATTTGCTAATGATTCTAGACCTACACGACCGAAACCAGCCGTACCAGCTTGGCAGTGCAGAATTGAGCGCCGTATTGGTGGGGCCAGAGCACTCATCGGCAAACTAATCTGCTTCAGAGAGGGCAATACTCGCCCTAGAGTGATGCGCTTTGTGAGACGCGCGTTCGCAGGGACTAATATCAGCCCTCAGGACTACATGTCCTGTGTCACAGAGCGCATCGACTTCCTGAAGCAGAAAGTGTATGCATGGGCGAACCGTATTCGTCGGTATAAGCGGCGAGTGGAGCGATACACTCAGAATCGCACCTTCCAGCGCGATGAAAGGTGGGTTTATAGGGGTTGGGAGCGACCGGATCAAGGTGTGGCTGACACGTGCCTGCCGGATGATGATGCCATGTGTTCTTTCTGGCGCAATATCTGGTCGGTGCCTGTCAGTCACACCGAAGGCGATTGGGGTCGGGAAGTCGAGCGAGCCTGCGATCCAATACCAGAAATGGGGGCTATTTCCATCTGTCCCCAAGATGTAACTCGTGCAGTCCGTCCGCTGCCTAATTGGAAGTCTCCAGGGCCGGACGGACTGCAGAACTTCTGGATCAAATGGTTTGGTAGGTCGCACGCTCGCTTGGCGGCTCAGTACCAGGTTGCTATAGAATCTGGTTCGCTACCCCAGTTCCTAACAACAGGAGTTACCCACCTGCTCCATAAATCAGGTAGTACTGCGGAACCCAAAAATTATAGGCCGATCACGTGTTTACCGACGGTCTATAAAGTTCTTACATCCATTTTGAGAGCTAAAATTAACAAACATATAGACACCAACTCCATCATGTCTCCTTCTCAAAATGGATGTAGGAACGGGTCCCGTGGTACTAAGGAGCTACTCCTCATTGATATGGCCATTAGCCAACAGGTTCGTCGTTCCCGAAAGGATCTGTCGACATGTTGGATAGATTACAAGAAGGCGTATGACTCGGTGCCACATACATGGCTTGTGAGGGTGCTGGAGTTGTATAAAGTAGATGCAACTCTGCGCACCTTCCTGAAGTCATGTATGGGGCAATGGAGAACGATCCTTCACTATCCAGGATGTCGAAATATCCAGAGAGATAACGAACCGATAAGGATCGAGCGAGGCATATTTCAGGGTGATAGTTTGAGTCCGCTTTGGTTCTGCTTAGCCTTGAATCCTCTAAGCACACTGTTGGAGGATTCAGGTCTAGGCTATCGGCTGAGGAGAGGTGGTCAGGTTATATCTCACCTCCTCTACATGGATGACCTAAAACTCTTTGCCCCCAACAATTTGCAACTGATGGAGCTACTGAAAGTAACTGAAACTTTCAGTAGCGCCATCAGGATGGAATTTGGTGTCGACAAATGTGCGGTCATGCATGTAAAGCGAGGGGAGATTGTGGAATCCGTCGGAACCCAACTCTCGTATTCCATAAACCTTAGAGCCCTCTCCGCATCCGACACCTATAAGTATTTGGGTATGTCGGAAGCGTTGGGCATCAATGGTACTGACATGAAGCAGTCGTTAAAGGAGCGCTTCTTTGGCCGCCTGAAAAAAGTTTTTAATAGTCTTTTATCAGGCGGAAACAAGGTGCGCGCCTTTAACGGTTGGGTCATGCCGGTCTTGATGTACTCTTTCGGCATACTCAAATGGACTCAGACCGAACTCGACGCCCTGGATAGGAAGGTCCGTACACTGCTGACTGCAAATCGAATGCATCACCCACGATCATCGGTAATGAGACTGTATATCCCGCGAAAGTGTGGAGGTCGAGGCTTTTTAAATGCTAAGACCCTCCACAATCGCGAGATATGCAGTCTTAGGGAATATTTCTTAGAAGCCGACGTGGGGATGCATACGGATGTGGTCAAAGTGGACAAGGGCCTCACCCCGCTCTCCTTAGCTAAAGAGAACTGGCGCAAACCAGTAGTACTTGACACTAATGATCGCATGGAAGTATGGCAGAGTAAGGAGCTTCACGGACGCTTTTTTCGGGCCCTACATGAGCCCGATGTAGACCAACTAGCGTCCGTAGCCTGGCTGCGTTTCGGTGACCTCTTTGGAGAAACCGAAGGTTTTGTCTGTGCAATTATGGACGAAGTTATCTTAACGAATAACTACCGGAGACATATTATGAAGGACGGGACGGTTGACGTGTGTCGGGCATGCCATCGTCCGGGTGAGTCCATCAGACATATTATCTCCGGATGTTCTCGTCTAGCTAACGAAGAGTACTTGCATAGACACAACCTTGTAGCCAGGATTATCCATCAGCAACTTGCTCTGAAATACAGCCTTGTAGAATCGGAAGTGCCGTACTACAGGTATGTGCCCGACCCAGTTCTCGAAAATGGACATATCACATTGTACTGGGATCGATCCATCATCACTGACAGGACTATTGTTGCCAATAAGCCTGATATAGTGGTGGTGGATCGATTAGAGCGTCGCGCAATGATTGTTGACATAACGGTCCCGCATGACGGGAACCTCGTGAAAGCCGAGAAAGATAAACAAATCAAGTATCTAGACTTGGCTCGCGAGGTTGTCGACATGTGGGATGTGGACTCAGCGATCATTGTGCCGATAGTCGTGACAGCCAATGGCTTAATAGCCAAGAGCCTCGACCAACACCTGAGGAGGCTCTCGTTGGGCAGCTGGATCAAGGGCTTGATTCAGAAAGCGGTACTTCTGGACACGGCTCGCATTGTTAGGAGGTTCCTCTCTCTGGAGCCCTGACCGCCGGTAACTTGGACCCTGTTCCCGATACCGGTGGGCTACTATTTTTTGTATTTTTAAATGTTTTTATAATTTTTTATATTCTAATATTTAAAAATATAATTTATATGTATATAGTGAAATAAAGGAAATAATAATAAACCCGCAGGGCAGCATGTGGCGAGCTGTTGGGCAGTAGCGACCCCACGGACCCTATCTCCCGGGAGAAGTCTTGTTCCTCACCTCTGGCTTGCCTTTATTGGCCGGCTGGAGTGAACAATGAAGAGGAACAGTGCTCCCGCCTCTTTCTTGCCTTTATTGGCCGGCTAGAGTGGAGATTCGCAAGAGCAAACGTGCTCGGAGGAAGGAAGTATTCCAGTAAGATGCTGGTAGGGATCTTGACCGTACTTCCGGGATTGTCCTGATAGCCGTGGGATACCTCTCCACTCCTCATAAGCACCTCAGGACATGTTGCCCCTTTGTCACTTCGACACTATGTGCTAGCGACCATTTTCGGGGGCCCATTATTGAGTGTGCAAGTCACCCCCTGCCATTTTATCTGTGTATTTTATATAAAACATTGGTCAGGCAGGGGCCATAGTCTTTCCATAGTCCTAGATAAAAGAAAAAACCAGTCCACTTAAGCTACCCAAATCCATAGTCTTATACATTTGTTTCCATATCTTGCAATAGTCCTACACCAACCGGGGGTTGTCCTTGGGTGTACTTCTAAAGTCCGAACAGGGCTAATCGTCGGTTGGTGCTTCATTTCATTAAAAACGTCTAACGGGCCTCTGCGAGTTGGCTTCGGCCCCTCGTATGCCTTCCAAAGGTCCGGGATCCCAGGGTCCCGAGAAATGTAAAGAGATAAATAATAATAATAATAATAATAGTTTATTTTCCAAAAACTTAGTACTACTTTACAATGGCAATGTGGCAACAAATTCAGTTAGGGTAAAGAAATTAGCGTCTGTAGCCGAACTAGGCATAGCCTGTATTTCGGCTATCAGCACCATTCCCCTCGAGTATTTTAATACAAGAATAAGTGCCAAGCAATAATGACATATATAATTAAATCAGTACTACAGAAATACAGAATAAAAGTTGATAAGTAATCTAGGTAAATAAGTAAGTACATACATATTTTTAATCTAATTTATTAAATGGATTGAGTGTATGTGTGTTCGTGCGTGTGTGAGTTCGTGGTACGTGTGCGTGAGTGTTGTTTGTATATGAGAATGTGTGGGGGTGTGTGTGCTGTGAATATATATGTAGGTGTGTGTGTGACAATAATTAAGCGGTGAAAGGGTGGGTGTGAGTATGCATGAGTGTCTAAGTTTGTAGGTGACCTATTTAGTGAATGTAACTTTGTTTTTCTGTGCTCTTAGCCGAATCTTAGAGTGGTAAGTAAATTAGGTTTTCCGTTTCCTCGTAGCTTAATTTCTGCAAATATTGGCATACTTTTAGTTTGCATTGTTTTCTAGTCAAGGTGTATATGTTTATTGATTTGTTAATCCTATTATAAAGGTAAGGGCCTAGAAAACTTACAAATCTTTTACCAAAAGTTGTTTTAAATGTAGTTAAATAGTCACATACATGATGTTTACGACGTCTCTGTAGTAACATTGGGTTGTAGGGTTGTTTTTTGTGTTCTTGTAGAATAGTTTTAAGTATAAATAGCTGCCTTACTGTTAAAACCTCGCACAACTCGAACAGCGTTGTAGTAGGAAATCGTATCGGTTTAAACGTGCTAACCTTCAGTATAGCTCTCTGGGCGACCTCAACTGCCTTTAGCGTGGTTTTGCAGATACCTCCCCAGGATGTAAGGCAGTAGGTAAGCAGCGACTGACACAGGGCCTGATATATTCGCTTCAGCAGTGCAGGGTCCGCGACATGACGTAGGTTTTTAAAAACATAAATTAATTTGCGTATTCTATTACAAAGAATTTTGACATGTTCTTTAAAGTTGAGGTTATTGTCCAAAGTAATACCAAGGTACTTTAGAGTATTAACGCGTTCCAGAGGTGAACAAGCGCAACTATCCTCAGAGTTGCATTCATGTGAAATAACTCTCAGGTCACCGCGAATTAGTTAATAAAATAATAGAAATCATGTAAAATAATAGAATACTTACAATAAAAAAGGAATATAATATACAATTGGTGGTAGACTATTGCCCGAAGAATACAGAAAAGATAAAGTGATTTTTGATAGACGTGCAGACAAGAACGGGCCTCAATAGCAGATAATGAACCCGATGTGTGATGTGTGAGGTAAAGGAATCTAACAATGAACTCCGCCTGAAGCAGTCCACTGCTGGACATAGGCCTCTTCCAAGTTACGCCACAACACCCGGTTCTCCGACTTCTCAACCTTCTGCATCCATCAGTCTGTCCCGGCCACCTATCTAAGGTAGTTGATACATCTAGCTGGGGCGTCCCATACTACGTTGACGAGGTAAAGGTAAGGTAAGGATACTTCAGTTATTAAAAAACTGTTGAATTGAATGTACGAAACATGATTTGGCTAGGAAATGACGGCCATAACATGGGATGTAGCTGATCAATGATCGTTTTACGTTAGGTTGTCGCCAACTTGTCACTAAATCAGATGAGGTTACATGTTGTTCTACTGAATAGTACGTAGTGGTGGTGGTAGAGGTGAAAGTAAACTCTTCAACGGCTTCACATCTTGTGCTCGTTCCCAACAAGTAGCATTTTTCAGACAGCAGTAGGAGCACACGTCGACTTCACTCCTTTGCCCAGAGTACCCGGCGTTACATCTGTAAAGAAAACGTTAACATACACTATTAATGGACCTAAGAAATGATTAAAAAGCGTGAATGAAACTATTAATCTGAACCATCGACTCTGCGCCACGTCGCTCAATCTGAGCGGATCATAGAAATATATGGAGCGGATGCATTTCTCTTACTAACGAGTCCAGTCATACAAAATATGTTCGTCACCTTAAGGCGGAACCTCCAGGGTTGCCCGCGAAATTCAATTTTGTTATGTTTTTTTGCAATTTGCAGGTCACTGTCAGGTTGTATTTTGATTAAAATACGATTCGCGACCGTCTCAAATATGGCTTTACAGAATTATAATTATTAGAATCAGCAATACATCTTTATTATAAGTTCATATTACCCTATTGTATGACTATTTCATGAAATCATGACATTTGAGGGCAATTCTAACTTATGAAGTTGTATTGCTGATTTTATTGATTATAATTCTGTAAAGCCATATTTGATACGGTCGCGAATCATATTTAGATCACCATACAACCTGATACTGACCTGCAAATTGCAAGAAAACGTAAGAAAATTTTAATTTCGCGGGCTATCTTGGCGCATCCCCCTTAAGGGCCATTTTTGTATGCTCATTGCACTTTAGAATCTGCTTTACCGACTCTGCATTAGAAATTGCGTCGTAAACTCGTAATCTCAATACCGCAAAAAGACATTCAGCTATATTCTACTTGTCCGACCCAATTAAAAATGTGATATGGACAGACTCTGAAAAACTAAATATAAAAAAGGTGTATGTTTCATAAAATGGCCAGAGCATTATAAAGATTTTACTTGGTCTCAACTCGACATTGGTCAAAGGTGTGTACTATATTGCACGACTCATGATGCGAAGCATCAGAGAGTGCTTTACGATAAAAATAAAAAAATCGCCTCATTTTGGCGGCTATTTTTATTATTATAGCCTTGTTAGTTCACGGAATCAAGATATTTTGCATACTATTATCGAGATAATTTAATGGAGATTAATTTCATACTTTTTAAAAATTGATTTACTGCAATAGAATTGGAAAAAAACACCAAACTAGGTCAAAAAAAATTCCTGTCCGTCATGTGTGAAACCCGGAAACACTGTAACTTGAGAAAAAATCCATTATTTGAGTTATTTTTTTTTTTTTAATTCTAATCGACGATTGTAGGTCACTGAATGCGAATGATTAATTAATTCAGTGTCGTTTAATTGCAATTAATAAAAAACGAAAACTACAAGACTGTATATCTATTTATATCCATAGAAAATTAACATATGGATGGTGATATATCTATAGATATTATGTACATTTATTCCACCAGGGGTGCTTGTGCAGTACCTTCTTCCTACTACAGCTGTTTTTTCGGCAATTAATTTTGAACGACTTAAGTTTTTTTTTTATTTTTTTTTTCATAATTAAATGAGCATTATGAGTCGTGCACTTTTGGATTTTCCAATTTTTTTTGATCTTTGTTATCATTAATTTCATATAGTTTTTAAGCAGTAGTCTGTTCAGTGCTGTAGCTCCAAAGGGTAGTCGGTATGTGTACTGACTTGATAAAGGAAATAATTTAAAAACTAACGAAGATATAAAAGATATGGCTGTACTTGAAAAATTAAACAGTCGCATCGGTTCGTGTCTATGACATACACACGAAACGATGCGACTGTTTAATTCCAATGGTTGTAAGCTTACAGTGATCGTTCCGACCGTCGCACAGTGGTCTGAAAATCGAGCTCCATACTCATAGAAACTTAAAGTCAAGAATAAAATAAAAGTATCTCTGGTATACCTCCCTTTATGTAATATTAACGTATGGATGGTATTAGTAACTTCACGGGTGAGTAAAAAAAGTTTTATGATTTTTGTATGGCAGAAAACACTAAAAGTACATTATTTTGAAACTGAATTGAACTGAAGGGGATATTAATGACATGAGCATTAACCAAGTTGTTAATGCTCCTGTCATAAATATGTACTTGTGTTTTCATCCATACAAAAAAAAAACAGCTTTTTTTTCTCACACGTAGATCTACTTACCATCCATACGTTAATATTACGTACAGGGAGGTATACCAGAAACATTACAATTTTTTTTTTAATTCCTGCCATTAAAGTTTCTATGAGTAGGGAGAATAGAATGAAATAGAATACTCATTATTATACACCATAAAAAAAAACAGAAATAAATGTAGAAATTCTACACAGGGTGACACAATGTGTGATTTGCTCGATTTTCAGACCACCGTGCGTCGGCGTCGTGGTCAATCGATATTGAGTCCATGAGCCCAGGTACACACGGGCGATTTATTACGCGCTCTGGATTTTCAACTCTCGGTATTGAGCCAAGCATTGAGAGTCTAACAGAGTGCGTCAAAACCACACTGTTGGATTTTCTACTCTCGGCGCTAAGCAGTGCGTTGAAAATCCACGCAATATAAAATCCCTGCGTTAAAAAGAGCCAGTGGGTACAAGGGCTGCCAGACAGATACAGTATGCATTACGTACCTGTATGTAGAATGTCCCGCAACAGTGAAACTGTTTGGATACATTTGACAAGAAATACGGAGACATCGCATTTTTCACCCTCATAATCTCCTGTACATCGACACACTGGCTCACCCTCCTCATTCAGGGAACACACACCATTGTTCTTACAATATTTATGGCACGCGTTGACTTCACACCTTTCCCCTGAGTAACCAGTGTTACATCTGAAATAAGGAAGATTTGAAACAAGGAAAACAATAAACCTGCTGCCTCGTTGGTCTAGTAGTCGCAAGCGCTACTGCTGAGCATGAGGTCGTGGGTTCGATTCCCGGGTCGGGCGAAGTGTTATATTGGGTTTTTCCATCTGGAATTTCTCGGTAGCAGCCCGGAGTCTGGACTTGTGCCCGGCTGATGGCAATTGGCTCGCCCCCTATTACATGGGACTTAAACTTAACTGGCGAAATGTGGGTGTGCTATAGGTACACCTCTGCCTAACCCTTCTGGGAATACAGGCGTGATGTTATGTGTGTGTGAAAACAATAAAGTATTTGCGGTTTGTTATTTAAAACATGCGAAAAAGACACGCGTTCAGAGATTACATGCAACGAGTGAAGTAGGTACATCAAGTGCTGCCATCTATAGAGCTCGCGCCACACGTACGTGTACGACCCGCGCCCCTTCTCGGCGCAATATATTTCTGCAGACTAACTACTTTTAGCTGCAGCGATCAGCGATTAAGGGCCAGTATGCAGCCTCGAGTGATACGACATGCGCCGCGACTTGCGACGCGACTTGCGACGCGACTTTCGACGCAACTTGCGTCAAGCGAACCGCGCGCGCCCCCTGTTTCCTTCTATCGCTCCGAAAATCGCGTCACGGTGATTCGTGGCATGCTTGTGGCATAATCTAAACAACTTCTTTCATTTGTTTTCTCCAGTCGCTGTCGCTTGAGCGTCTAGCTCGGCGACACGGAGTTCGTCGCTCTTCGGATTATCTCGGAAGCATGATTGGCCGAGCCGCCGGCGAAATCACCGATCGCCGCAGCTCAGAGTAGCTAGTCTGCTTTGGCCTGACTATTTTTCAGTGCCTATTTTTTTAAAGAAAATAACTGTACGTTACACTGAGCATTTTGATTATTCAAAAGTTACAACAAGAATCAAATTACATCTCGTTGCGATGGACAAGTACCTACTTACGATCATTGTCCAATGCATGCGCTCGGGCGCTTGTTATAACTAGTCCTTAATAAAATGAACAAGTTTTACCTGCACTTAGGTTGTCCCTCAGCACTGACACTACAATCTCCTTGGAAACAATAGTTGTGACAGACTGAAACATCGCACCTCTCGCCGATGTAACCCTGCGTGCATTCACAACGAGATTCCCCACTCACTTTTGTACCATGGACGCATAACAGGTTTACATCTATAGAATCATTGAGGTAGTTGTATACGTTGGGCACTGAGTTATTTGGTAGCGGAATCTGTAGAGCTTCGCAGTTTTTAATTCCCTGCGTTTGATCCTGAATATTGTATTTGGCGGCTATACCTGGATTACACGCGTTAGGAATTAAAAATGTCTTAGGTTCCACGTCCCTGTCGCGCGGTGGATTTTTTGATAATTGCCAAAACGTGTTATCTATCCACCAGTAAATAAAATCTTGTGATACGGTCAATGCTCCTGGTAATTTTGTGCATATTTGAGTATATAAAGTTCTTCTGTTTTCTCCATTCAAATCTGCACTTTCAATAACAAGTTTAGAACCAACGGGCGTAAGCCGACTTTCTATCCAGTACATTGTCTGTGTCTGTTGGTCAATGGCTATGCCTTCCCGGCAATCAACTTCCTCGTCTATTACAACTTCTCTCTCGGTGCCATCAATTCGAGCCCTCTCTATCTTACTGTTTGTGGTCCAGTAAATATACCTGTAATTTGAAAGTAGTTAGGGAAGCAACATAGTTAACGTCAACTTTCTCAACTACTAAACACAAGTTTGATAGCAAAAAAAATAAAAAATCATAGTTTTTTTAAGAAACTAAAATACAAAGGCGTTTTACGGTTGGAACCGAAAATATTACATATCTGAAAAATGATTGACTTAAATAAAAAGTCATATAGAAACATCTTTCTTTTCTTTTTTTTTTTAGCATGTAGCACGTACTTGTATTTAACACCATGCATCTATGTATTGTAATCTACTCATGTTAAACAAATAAATTGATCTTTATCTTTATCTTTATTTTCACAACAGTACATTCTTTAGGGGTTTATAAAATACACCTTCCTATTTAATAGAAGGAGGGAATATATCAATATGGTGCCAATAGTCTCCGAGTTCAATGGCTGTGTAACATTGGGACAGAAGGACAGACGGGCAGGACGAAATTATAAGGGTTCTTACCATTTGGCTACGGAACCCTAAAAACACATGCACAAAACTCTCACATAATGACATTATGTAACTGTTATACGATTATACACCCAGTTGTCACCATTTCAAACACAAAAAACCACTTCACAAACATAAACAAAATGGTTTGCTCTAATTGGCTGGTTTTATATCTATCTAAGCGTTTGTTCTTGAACCCGGTAATTAAAACTTCACAAGTGAATATAGACCGTATACAATGAGAGCTACCGCGCTTGAGTTCGCCGCTAGAGGCGCTAGGGTAGAGTAAGGTTTCTATTTCTGTCTAATGTACTGAATGTTCACTGTTTGCGGGATTTTTTATCACGGATTTTAACTAATAATTCATAATTGTTGTAATGGTTGTGCCATTCCTGATTAATTATGGCTTAAAATTTTAAGTAAAAAGTTAGGATCTAATTTGGTAGCTCTTAAGGAAGAATACTATTTGTCTGCTTCATGCTTGCCAATTTTGGGAATATTATAATCTAAACATTCATTTGAAGTTTTAAAATGTAATAAAATAAACATTTATTATGAATTTATAGCCACTTAAAACATCCAAAACATCAAATAAAAGTACAGACGGGACCTCACTCGCCAGTGGCGCCAATTGGTGAGCACAAAGATGATAACTCCCATTACGCAAATATGTAGAATGTGGCCGGTGCCGCATGGTACCGACCAGTGGGACTTGATAGCAATACTTCTTTGTAGGTATATTGTGGAACTAACTAACAGTTCCCAAACTTCAATGGATATGTATTGTGCTGAGTTATAAAACATAATACTATCATTAGTAACGTACCCTCCACAGCTGTCCACGGCAATATATTTAGCAGTCACACCATCATCTAAATTGATTAAATTATGTCTGTCAACTGCGTTTTTAAATAATGCAGCTTCTGTTAAAAACGACTTTATAGTGTTCCTTGAAAAATCAACCAAAAAGAAGAGTAAGTGTGTATCCAGGTCGTAGGCGATCCGTCGTATGTATCCGTAAAAAGGTTCACTTCTAAAGAAGAATTGTATTTTCCTAGTTGCTATGTCAAAGTTGGCAAATTCGATGTAAATCGAATAGCTTGTGATCGGTTTGTATCGTATGACAAACAGCACCCTGTTGTTTACTGCATCGTAAGCTATTGACATGATCTCAGCTTTAATGTCTACTGTGTACGTTAATGTACCATTATTATCATAAAATTCAAGTTGCGTCGAGTTGACCAGGACGACGTCTGAAACATGAAAGTAAAAAAAAAAATTAAGCTGATTAAAATCTTCCCTTTCCTAGCCTTGCCTCTTATTTCCATAAAATACGCTACCCAGATTACTGGCTATATATTGAAAACACCAGATTTACGAAAGGGTGAAGGGTGGGGAGACGCAAATGATAATACGTCCGTGCGCGGTCATAGGTAAAGATCACTGGCAATATGTTTTGATAATCGCGGCGGAGCGGCTGCCGCTAAGAGCGCGCGCCCCTCCCGCTCGCTTGCGTCTCCCGCGTCTTTACGGGCCCTAGATTTATTCAATGCAAATCAAAATACAAAATTAAAATGGCAATGGGATTACGCGTCGCCTACATTCCCCTCCCTAGTGCTGCTACAGCACTCATCACCCATAGAGATAGGCGCGACGCGTGTCGCATTCCGCCGCAGAAGGCCAGATTTAGTCTTGACATCGACCACTCGAATGCGGCCATCTTTGCCAGGAATTACGGCCTGTATCAATCCTTTCGGCCATACATTTCTAGGGGAGTTAGGGTCCACGATCAGAACCAGATCTCCCACTTGCAAGGGTCTTTGTTCAATGTGCCACTTCTTTCTTGGGCGCATATCAGGCAGGACTTCACGAACCCAGCGCTTCCAAAACATATCGGCTAGCTTCTGTGACAACCGCCATTGCTTTCTGAGGTAGATATCAGACATATCAAAAACACCCAAAGTAGGTAGGTTGGACGACGTTCCCAACAGAAAATGGTTAGGGGTTAAAGTCTCATAGCTGTTCGGTTCCACTGCGACATGGGTGAGGGGACGGCTGTTTATCATTTGTTCTACCTCGGCTAATAATGTTTGAAGTGTCTCATCACGTGGCGCTCGTTCTGTCAGTATAACCTTCAGTGCGCCTTTTATGCTTCTGATCAGCCGTTCCCAAGCCCCTCCCCAGTGAGGGCTAGCAGGTGGAATGAAAACCCAAGTTGTCGCCATACTGTATGTCGTTGCTCCTTCTTTAAGTTTCTCCGTGTCCAACTCTAGAACACATTTCTTCAGTTCCGTATCAGATCCTGTACGCTTTACGTACATACTGTCAGACTGCTCACGCAGCAACCTACTTTTTATACCGTATTTATAATGATTCTCAATACAATTTTAGTCAGTTGACAATTAGTTACTTACCACGAACACCGCGGATTAGCATCCTACTCAAACTTAGTTGTGATCGGTACATCTAATAAACTTTAGTGCTACAAAATCTGTGCGTGTTTACGTCAACTCATCTCGACCGTAACTCCAACTTAAAACTTCTTACTAAAACTGCAAGTGTAAGGTGCCTACTACTACGGGATCTTACATTTAATGGTCCTTCGAGCCGCTCGGAGTAATTGTGTCTCTTGAAACGACAGCGAATCGGCTTGGCTGGTCTCCCACAAGCGGGTCGCCCCAGACAAGTTGAGAAAGCGCGCATATTCGTAGCGAGAGTACAAGAGCTTTGAGCAATCAACGAAGAGCAAATTACTCTTCGTGAGCAACAATTTTGGTGGCGACTACAGTCAACTGCTACCACTGCAACTACTACTGCAACTACTACTACTGCAACTACTACTACTGCAAATACAACTACTACTAGTGCAACTACTACTAGTGCAACTACTACTACTACGTCCGGACTACAACGTGAACTGCGAGTAATCCGAGGCCTGCAAACTAGACGACACCCAACTACGTGTTCTTCAAATCCAACTTTACTTCTACTGCTACAACTACGTTCGACTATTTCATCGAATAACTCAAGATGAGCGAAATTACTTTACAAAACGAAGTCTTCGAATCCATCAAGCGTCTCTGTACCAACTACAAAAAGGATAGTGCATCGCGAAAGGGGAAGGAATACTTGACTCAACGGTTAGTGTCATTGGAAAATCTCTGGCAAGACTTTAACAATAGACACAATTTATTACTTGAACGTGAGGATAAAAGAAACGACTATTTTACTGAAAATATTTTTGAAAAAACAAAACAACTTTACGAAACTACCAGAGTCGATCTGCTACAACGGTTGTTGGCCTGTGAAGGAAAACAGCCTGAAGTTGTCATCCCGCATCCGCAGGGAATAGACGCTAAAACCAAGGAACTACTTGACCGACAAGAATGTCACATAAAAGCACTTGAACGAGCAATGTCAAAGATAAGCATTGACTCTATAACTGAAAAATGGGAGTTAGAGGATCAGCTGAGCGTCCTGAAGAGCAAGTGGGATACCGTAGAAAGATGTCACTGGGAGCTAGAAGCAATTTTAAAAGGATCAAACGAAGTGTACAACGACTTATTTGCCAATAAAGAACGTCAATACGATGTCATGAAAAGATCTCTTAATTCAAAGCTATGGACTAACGCTAATTACCAGAACTCTGCACCTAGGATTCAACTACCGGAATTCACTGGAAATTACAGTCAGTGGATTACTTTCAAGGATATGTTTTTGGAGACAATTCACAACAATGCGAATTGTTCGAAGTCACAGAAAATGCAACACTTAAAATCTAAACTGAAAGGAGAGCCTGAACGACTAGTCCAACATTTAGTCGGCGCTGAAAACTATGAAGCTTGTTGGGATATTCTTATTCAGCGATATGACAATAGACGACTCCAATTCACAAACTTGATGAATACCTTGATGCAGTTACCATCCATACAGCAAGCATCTGCTGCTGTTTTGAAGAAAATGCATGACGTAATCAACGAATGCATGAATGGCCTACTTAACATCGGTCTAAATACATCAAGCTGGGATCCAATTATCGTGTATCTGATGGCACAGAAATTGGACTCAACATCTTATACTGAATATACGAGAGAATTAGAGCACCCAAAGGAAGTCCCAGAGCTGGGTGAATTCCTGGAGTTCTTGGAAACTAAATTTATGGCATTAGAAGCTGCAAAGGGTTACCAGAAAGATACTTCAAACCAACAAAAACAACAATTTAACAACAAAACTAAATTTAACGCAATTAAGCCATCATCTGAATCAAACAGAAGAGAAACATCTAGGATTTATCATACATCATTCGGAAAATGTCTCTTGTGCAACGGCTCTCACGTGATCATGCAATGCTCGAAGTTCATTGAAATGGACACACGGCAAAGAAATGACACAGTGAGGAAATTACAAATATGCAAAAACTGTTTGTATAAACATAGCGAAACCGAATGCACGTCACGCAAAACGTGCAAAGAATGCAATAAACCTCATCATACGCTATTACATTACTCAGCGCAAAAACAGACATCGAGGTTTAATACGAACAATTTGGGTCAGCGTTCTCAACAACGGGAGCAGCAACCTTCAACTTCAGCTGATCAAAATAATTCGAACCACATATCCAACAACAACATTACGGAAATTTTACTTACAACAGTGGAACTTCAAGTTAAGAATACAACAGGAAACTACATTAAATTGCGAGCTTTACTTGACCAAGGCTCGCAAGTGAACCTTATCACGGAGAACGCAGCTCAACGACTAAAACTTCCTAGAAAAAGGTTGAACGCCACAATCTCCGGCGTGGGTACTATTTCTGGAGATTGTAAAGGACGTCTGGAATTGGAATGCAAATCACTTTGCACTGATTTTGCATTTTCAGCAAGCACACTTATAATGAAAAAGATTACGAACAACTTACCTAATAAAACGTTCGAGAAAAACAACGGGCCTCATCTTCAAGGCTTAAAACTAGCGGATCCTGAATTTAACTTGTCAAGGAGCGCGGATTTGCTGCTGGGAGCAGATATCTATTCGCAAGTAATATTAGAGGGGGTCCTAAAGGGAGATACTCAAACACCGACGGCTCAGCAAACCCGTTTAGGATGGATTTTATGCGGGAAGCTAGAAACTTTCAACTGCCATGTTGCTCTTGTGGACATGGACGACTTAAAGAGATTTTGGGAGACTGAAGATATTATACAAAACAATGAAGATACTTCTAAGGACGACTGGTGCGAAACATACTACAAAATGACTACTGAGAGAGAAAGCGGCGGAAAATACGTAGTGAAAATGCCACTGATTCCTGGTTATGAAGAAAAATTGGGAAACTCAAAGTCAATCGCAATCTCACAATTTTTACAACTCGAAAGGAAATTTGAGAGAAATCCCAGACTTGCCTCGATGTATAAAGATTTCATTCAGGAATACATCGATTTAGGTCACATGAAGCTTTCGACAACGACGTCCGTCAAAGGTCAACATTTCTTGCCGCACCATGGAGTACTGAGAGAACAATCGACAACAACTAAATTAAGAGCTGTTTTTAATGCCTCACAAAAGACCATGGGTGGATGCAGCCTCAATGATGTGATGGAAAAAGGTCCAAACCTGCAAAAGGACATCCAAGCATTGATATTACAATGGCGCGGGTATAAATATGTCTACACTGCAGACATTGAAAAAATGTACCGTTCCATTTGGTGTCATTCTGAACAACAACATTTGCAAAAGATAATATGGCGAAGTCAACCCACAGATAACTTACAAGAATATGAACTGCAAACATTAACATATGGAACAAAGAGTGCGCCATGGTTGGCAATGCGAACACTCAAACAACTCGCTTACGACGATGGTAACAAATACCCAAAGGCTGCTGAAATATTACTCCGTCACTTTTACGTCGATGACCTAATTAGCGGTCATAACTCGGCAAAACAAGCAAAGGACATTCAAATAACTATCATTAAACTACTAAAGGGAGGTGGAATGAATCTGCGCAAGTGGTCAAGCAATGACTCCGGGCTTTTACGACACTTAGATGAAGATCAAATTTCAAGAAATACATTTGATTTTAAAGGCGATGAACCCATGAAAACGTTGGGGTTAAGTTGGAATCCAAAGGAAGATGTTTTCATATTCAACTGGACTATAGACGACTACAACAAAACACCATTAACTAAAAGAAAATTACTGTCACAGATATCAAAAATATACGACCCCTTGGGTTGGCTGGCACCGATAACTGTGTTAGCTAAATTACTATTCCAAAGGGTGTGGCTGACTAAAATTAACTGGGATGCTGAACTACCTACTGACTTCCAAAACGAATGGTGGCATCTAAACAAAGAACTACATCAAATTAAAAATATTAAAATAAACAGATGGATTGGCAGTACGCAGAAAAGTATACAACTACATGGATTTTGTGACGCAAGCGAAAAGGCATACGCTTGCGTCATATACAGCCGAGTAATCGATGAAACAGGCAATCCTAAGATCACATTATTAGTTTCAAAAACTAAGGTGGTGCCAATTACTCAAAAAGTAACATTGCCTCGACTTGAGTTATGCGGCGCATTACTTCTCTCTCAGCTCATGGCGAAAGCAAAAGAATCACTGACAGAGCATGAGGTATCAGCTTACGGTTGGTGTGACTCCAAAGTGGTCCTAGCCTGGATTCAGGGAGACCTCTCAAAATGGGAAAGATACGTGTCCAACAGAGTGGGGAAAATAAAAGACGTAATTCCACCGCAGCAATGGTGTTACGTACGATCTGAACTTAATCCCGCTGACTGCGCTTCGAGAGGCTTGTTACCGAGCAAGATAATCGAGTTCAATTTATGGTGGGACGGACCTATATTCCTAAGAAACTTCGTGGAATCAGAAAGTCCTCATAGTGCGAATTGCCATTTTACTACTAGCAAAGCACTCAGAATCGAACCCACTGACATCAGTTTGCAAAATTACAATACTGAACATTTTGTTTACAAGCTATTGACGACCCACAGTTCGCTAACTTCAATAACAAGAATTACTGCTCGAATATTGCGATATTTTGCATCACTTAAGCAAAAATTGCAACCAGGCACTACTTACTTAACGACAACTGACATAAAAAACTCAGCAGAATATATAATAAAATATGTTCAGCAGAGTGAGTTTGCGCAAGAACACAGACATTTGAAACAAAACAAGTCAGTGTCACCTAGAAGCAGCATTTACAAGCTCAAACCTTATCTGGACAATCAAGGAATCATTCGCGTGGGCGGAAGACTACAACACTCCGAACTACCTACTAATATGAAGAATCCAGCAATTGTACCCTACAAAAGCCGCTTCACTGAGCTACTTATCGACCAAGCACACTTGATGACTCTTCATGGAGGAGCCCGGCTGACCCTGACTTATATACGGCAACGATACTGGATAGTTTCGGGAAATCGAGCTGTAAAGGGAAGAATACGCCGCTGTGTGAAATGTCATCGTTTCAACTCTACCGACAACGCTCAACTAATGGCCGATCTTCCAAAACAAAGAGTAACACCAAGTCGCCCGTTCACTCATACTGGTGTCGACTTTACTGGCCATGTAGACGTGAAACTGAACAAAGGAAGAGGAGTGAAGACCTCAAAAGCTTATATCGCTGTTTTCGTTTGTATGGCTACGAAAGCCGTACATATCGAATTAGTCTCAGAACTTAGCACAGAAGCATTTATTGCGGCGTTTCAAAGAATGTGCGCGAGACGTGGAACGCCCGCACATATGTACTCAGACAACGGCACGAATTTCGTTGGGGCATCCAAAGTGCTGAGAGAGGATTTTAGAAACTGCAAAAAGCTACTTTCTCCTGAGGTTTTTGACGAAGTTGGCAAATTAGAAGTACAGTGGCACTTCAACGCCCCTGCTTGGCCTAGTGCGGGAGGGATATTTGAAGCGGCCGTTAAGTCGTTAAAACACCACTTGCGACGAGTTCTCGGAGATCAAAAACTCACCTGGGAAGAATTTGCGACCTTATTAGCAAAAATAGAAGCTTGCATGAACTCGAGGCCTCTGTGTCCGCTAACAGAAGATCCGGAGGAATTTTATAATACTCTTACTCCTGGTCACTTTCTAACTGGCAGTGCTACGTTGTCATTACCTCAACCGGAGCCTGATGACAGAAAGATGGATTTGAGAAAACGCTGGCAACTTACAGAGCACATGCTAGATCAGTTTTGGAAGGCGTGGTCCAATGACTACTTAAATACTCTACAGTCTAGGAGCAAGTGGCACAAAACAGTAAAAAATCTACAAATAAATGACGTCGTACTAATAAAGGAAACAAACTTACCGCCTGGCAAATGGGCCATGGGACGAGTCATAGAAACTCATCCCGGCAAGGACGGTTTAGTACGAGTGGCCACCCTTAAAACCAAATCTGGAGTGATAAAACGACCTACTATCAAACTGACACCATTACCACTACAAGAAAACCTGCCCGCTACTGCAGAGACTACGAGCAGCAAAAGTGAGAAAGACGAAGAGATGCCTGAAAACCTAACAAGAAAAAGGAGCACAAGAACCAATAAGTACAGTTTCCTGACTCTCGTTCTTATGACTTTGATAGGAACGATGGGAATGGCACAATCATCATCAACTACAAATAACTTTAAGATGACCTCTATACCCAACAGTCAACCTATTTATTTTGATGAAGCCGGAAAATTACAATTAATCCACGATGAATGGACACTACTTATCTATTTTAACTTAACATCCTACTGGCAAGCTACAGAAAATATTAATAATTATATCAATCAAATTGATAGACTCTGTCAAAGAATCGCCCACGAGTTTACAGCATGCGAAACAGTCGTCAACCATCTACGTCATGAATTGCATCACCTTGAAAATTACAATACCATGTTACTTTCTCAGCATTCGCGACAAAAAAGAGGCTACT
Source organism: Griposia aprilina (assembly GCA_916610205.1). Classification (NCBI taxonomy): domain Eukaryota; kingdom Metazoa; phylum Arthropoda; class Insecta; order Lepidoptera; family Noctuidae; genus Griposia; species Griposia aprilina. The sequence goes on from OU744308.1 coordinate 15,069,200, forward strand.
TTGATGGAATCGGAAAATTAGCCAGAACATTATTCGGAGTTTTGGATGAAGACTTTGCGCAAAAGTACGAGAAAGATATCCAAAATTTGCAAACCAACGATAATTATCTGTTGCAGTTGATGAAGAATCAAACTTTGATTATTGAAGCTGAAAACAACATTATTAAAAACAATACGGAATTCATGGACAAACAATTTCACGCAATACAAACCTACATGAGCCAGACTAGCGACGCAATCACAAAAATTGAAAACAGAGCGCAAATACTATACACAGTAAACGATGTGAATTCTGCTGCCTTAGCATCAACTTTAATTTTGAACGATTTGCATCGAATTCAAGAAATGTTAATGAATGCTCTTGCCAACATCTACCGAGGTCATTTGGATACGCACTTGTTTCCAGCATCTCAAATAATAGAACAGCTCAACATCATCTCTGGAAAACTGCCACAAGGACTAGCTTTACCAATACAGGATATACAAAAGAGCTTCCGAGATATCTACGAACTGATCCATGTTAAAGCTCGAATTACAAATAACTCTCTACTTTTCGAATTACATATTCCACTTTTAAGTGATGAGGACTACAGAATATATCGGGTGATACCCATACCGTTCCTGAGACAAGGACAATTAAAAATTGTGCAGTCTTTCACCAATTTCATCGCCATAAACTTCGTGAAAAATTCGTACATCACCATGGAAGAGCAAGATATGCGTCAATGTACGTCATACGGAAACGACGAGTACATTTGTATTTCACGTCAGCCAGTATTTAGCTTACACGACAAAGATGCACCTTGCGAGGCCAAGGTATTCAGTCAACAGACGTCTTTATCATGTGTCATCAAGGACGTAACCTGTAAAGAGACATGGATCCAATTACAGAAACCTAACTGGTGGTTGTTTACATTGTGCGATACACAGCTGATGCGCGTCATATGTAACGATCAAGTTACGCCGACGGTCATCAATGGCACTGGAGTGATTGTCTTGAAACCAAAATGCATACTACAAAAGAAAGATGCAACTATATTCACATACAATCACTTAGGAAGCAAATTTTACATGGAGGCGGATATTCAAGTACCCGTACTTAACACCACCATCAACAATATATTCGACATAAGTTGGAAAAATGCACAGTTGAATATAACGGAACTGGAAACATCTGCAAAAAGCATCAAGTTTATAGAGAAGCAAATAACTCAGCAGAAAGAGCAGGAAAGACTACAAAATCTGTGCGTGTTTACGTCAACTCATCTCGACCGTAACTCCAACTTAAAACTTCTTACTAAAACTGCAAGTGTAAGGTGCCTACTACTACGGGATCTTACAGATCCTCTCAAGTTCGTACCATTGTCTGAGTACAAGTACCGTGGCCAGCCTCTTCTGGCTGCCATTCGTCTGAGAGCCATTATTAGTGCATCTGTGGTCAGCTTGTTCATTATCTCAATGTGAATGGCTCTTACGGTGAGGCAAGTGAATATAACACCGTACCTCTTCTCTCGACGTCGGCCAACGGTTACTTCCAGGGGTCCAAATAGGTCAACTCCGGTGAACGTGAAGGGGCGATGGTGATGAGCAAGCCGCGCTTCAGGTAAGTCACCCATTCTGGGTGAATGGGGACGAGCCCTCTTGATTCTGCATAACATGCATTTTGAACTGATATACTTCACAGTAGGTGGTAGCCGTATAATCCAGTATCGTTGTTTCAGTTCGTTAACGACCAATTCCTGGTTTCCGTGGCATGATTTTACGTGGTAGTACTTCACGATGAGGTGAGTGACATGGCAGCTGCCGTGCAGTATCACGGGACGTTTTACGTTGGTAGATATCTCGGGTGTGGCATCAATGCGGCCAGACAGTCTCAGCAAGCCATCATCGCCAATAATTGGCGTCAAGGTAAGTAATTTACTTTTCATAACTAATCTTTTGTTTTGTTTCAGGTTGTGCAGGTCATCTGGGAAAGCTTTCATCTGAGAGTATTTCAACAACATGTTCTCAGCGCGTTCCATCATCGCGCCATCTACACCAACACTAGAAACTTTCTTGCATTTGTTTATAAAAGATAAAACCACACACATGGATCTCACCAGTCGAAGCCATGAAGAAAACCTTTCTGGTTCAGGTACAGCAGGTAAATACACAGGTGCAATGTGAATATTATTTATGCATTCTAGGTCCACATCGCGAACATCAGGTAGCTGTATCTTTGATTCTCCAGGCCACGATTGTTTTTCTTCATATAGAAATGACGGCCCGTACAACCACTCATTTTTCAATGTTTTTATTTCACAGGTTTCTCGAGTGGCAATATCGGCGATATTCAACTTTGTAGGTATGTATCTCCATTCTTCAATTTTCGTCAGTTCGTCTAATTCGCCAAGGCGGTGAGCTATGTAGGCTTTATAACTTCGCGCATTATTGCGTATCCAGTATAAAACCGTAGATGAGTCACACCAGAATATTTTTCTTTCAGCCTTTATTCTATGCTCCTTTATTATATTGTCAGCCAATCTTCCCGCCAAAACAGCTGCTTGTAGCTCTAAGCGTGGCATAGATACATATTTTACAGGCGCAACTCTGCATTTACTGGACACAAAGGCAACTTGAATATTTTGTTTACAATCGATCCAACGCCAGTACGCGACAGCGCACATCGCTTGAGTTGACGCGTCACAGAAAACATGTAGCTGAAGGTTCGTATAGCGCTCGGTAACCTGCGCCGGCGACGCGCTATTCGGTGCGTCTGCACTGAGGTCGTACGTCTCGCTCTCGCACGTAGGTACAGAGTGTCGCGTATTTCTAGTTGCCGACTCGTAGTGTCGAGGTAGGCGAATTTTATCAATGTTTGTCATTATGCTCAGCCATTCGATCCATTTTATAAATATTTGGTCTGTTATTTCGTCGTCCCAACTTATTCCGGACCTCCAGGTGTCTTGTAATAGGATCTTGCCTTTGATCGTGATAGGCGAAAGGAAACCATAGACATCGAAGATGGACATTAGTACACGTAGCATTTCCCGTTTAGTGGGTTTCTTGTGTCCAAGCAATATCGGCGTGGGAATTCTTTTGAAAGACACATCGAATCCCAGGTTATCATTAGTCGGAAACCAAATTAGGCCGAGTGTACGTTCTCCGTCATACAGTTGTCCATTTTTTAATATCACAGACGTCGACTTCAGGTTTTCTTTGGGTAAATCTTTAAGTACAGATTGCACATTAGACGTCCAATTTGTAATTTCGAATCCACCCTGTCTGTGGACGAATGTGACGTCATTCACAAGTTGATTAGCCGTTTGTTCATCGGGTAAGGAATCTATATAGTCGTCGGCATAGTGCTGAGTAAGTACAGCTTGCACAGCGGCCGGCATTGTGGGCCGGAATCTTTCGGCGTTTTTGTTCTTTATGAACTGGGCAATAAATGGGGAACAGTTCACGCCAAATATCAGGCTGGTCATGAACCAAGTTTGTACGGGTTTATCTGGTGATTCTCGCCATAAAAAGCGCAAGGCATCCCGATCAAGATCTCGTATTTTGATCCTTAAAAACATGTCTTTTATATCACCTGTGACTGCCACTTTGTTCTCTCTAAATCTCAACATTATCCCGTACAGAGAGGTAAGTAAGTCGGGACCTTGCAGTAGGTAGTCATTTAAACACATGCCTTTGTTCCTAGCTGCGGCATCAAACACCAGTCGTAGTTTTTGTTTATTAGGGTTGTCGACTGCAAAATGCGGCAAGTACCATATTCTATTCGGACTTTTAGTTTCAGTGAGTTGTGATGCAAAATCGTTACTGAACAGGTGGTCGATTCTTTCTTTGTATCGCTCTGCGAAGCTTGAGTTCGCTTTCATTTTCTTTTCTACACCTTTCAGTCTTGTGAGTGCATTATCGTATGAGTACGGCATCTCACCAAACGTACCATTCCACGGGAGACCCACGTACCACCTACCATCTTTCAAAGTGGCCGTTTGTTGTAGGCACTCCGTAGCTTTTACATCTAGTAGGTTTTGGCGGGGCTTACTAGTAACTCCGACAGATTCCATTTTAAATGACTGGCGCATCTCGTCTTGCATTTCCCGTAGGATATGCTCACATTCATTGTTTTCTCCTTCTGACAGGAACAGAGTAGACTGCGGCTTCACATCGTGATCGACAGCGGGCTTGGTGCGCGTGCACCCGTGTATGCACCACCCTAACGGAGTACGGGTGAAGTAGGGGTCCATAGGTTTACCCTTAATTATTTCTAATGGTAAAATTAAATCGTAATTGTCCTGCCCTATCAAAAGTTCCGGTCTGTATTGACCATCTCAAATCACATCTTTTATTTCCGGTTTCATCAGTTCATAATCAGTCATGTCCACGGCAGTAACATTTTGTACTGGTAAGTTCATATTAGTTACATTGCGCGCACGAATTGTAAACTTTGTTCCTTCACAGTTAGAAAGTTCAAGGTCGAGTACCTCACTATGGCATACCACTTCGCTATTGTCCCATGCACCGCACACACGCATAGATTGTTTATTACCGCGCAATCCTACTTTTGACGCGAGCGCAGCGCTTATCAACGTCACAGTTGAACCGTCATCAAGGAGGGCGACACTACGAAAAGTACCGTTAGGTCCATGTAGGTAAATAGGCACAGTCTTTAGTAAAACTTTACGGCAGTTCACTTGAAGATGATTAACAGTTTCCACTCGCGACTCATTCTCGGTTTCAGTCTCGGTTACATCGGTTATATTCACACTATTACGCGGCACTGAGTTTTTGTTTACAATATAATGCAACAAACGATGGTGAGATAGTCCGCAGTTGTCTACGTCACAAGCCGGCGCGGTACAAGTATCTTGTTTATGTTGTGACGTGAGACACTTGTAGCAAATACCATGGCGCTTTACGAATGCCCAGCGGTCTTTACGTAATGATTTTTTGAACTTTTTACAGTCTCGTAGTAAGTGCTCGGAAACGCGACAGTACCGACACTCCTTATCACTTTTTCGTTCATTGTTCACTTGTTCACTGTTCACCACTAGAGTACGATGTTTAGAGTTTTCGTTGTAACTTTGTTTACCATAGTACTGCATGCTCGATAAATTCACAGAAGTTTTTGTGATTTTCACAGCTTCTTCACTCAGGAACTCGGACAAAATTAGCAGCTTTGGTTTTTCTGTGTTACTAATAAGAGGATAGCAGTAATCAGTCCACTTTGAGACCAGTATCATCGGTAGTTTCGAGAGGATGACCGATACAATGTTCATTCCTTTTAGGTATTCTTCGCGTCCGATAGCAGTTACAGCAGCGACACAGTTTCTTACTTTCACGGAGAAAGGAATAATATCTTTCTGATATTCTTGTGCCATGGGACGTAATTTACTTATGTCCTGCAGGATCCTGGAAATGATTACATGAGGATTTCCAAACTGAAGTTCCAGTGTGTTCATTACATCTACTGCAGAGGTAGCACCAATGAGTAACGCTGTCACTGCTTCTTTTGCTGGACCTTGTAGGCTCCTCCTCAGACGCCACAGGTTCTCTTTGTCACTAAAGTTGCACACTTGAGAGGATTCTTCAAATGCTTGCTTATATTGAAGCCATTCAAGCGGGTCACCTGACTAATTAGGTAAGTCCCTCGGTGTACACAAACGGTTCAGCATTCTGTCGTTAGATCTGCTGGCACCGGTAGCAGAGGCAGCAGCAAGGTCCTTCAGAGCAGTCGCTAGAGCTCGCACGGTTTCATCAGTGCCACCAGCAGCTGGTGGTGGCGGGCGTGCTTCGAGCGCGAGTTCCGTAGCGGGGGGTTGCGGGCCGGCGGGTTCCACATAGTGCAGGTGCAATTCCTGCGGTGCCGGACGCAGCACATCATCGCGGATGCCACGGTTGGTGACGCCCTGTGTATTCACTTCCTGCCGACTACTTTCCAGCCACTTTTTCACTAGGCGGTCATTTACATATTTTTCTGAGGGTAGACTGCAATTGCTATTGTCGTCTTCCATTTCTGCTAGGTCTGCATCTAGTTGTTTGTCTATCAATTCCATTCTAATTTGGGCTTTTGCTTTAGCGGCTTCCAGTTCCAGCCTTTTCTTTTTCGCCGTAATATATGACGTCGATGATTTTTTATAACGGGTAGACGGTCTAACACTTTGGGCAGTAGAAGGTCCAGGATGATTTTCTTCCATCTTGTTCCCGGGTTCAATAGGTTCTACAGCTTCTTTCGAAATGTCTTTGAGGTCGTCTTTGCATTGTTCTTGAACTTGCAATTGTTGAGCATCTTTTTGTAGCGCTTCATTTTGCTCCTGTTCCTTTCTTTTCGCACTCCTAGTTTTCGTCATGGTTCGCGGTGGTGTATGATACATCCAGAAATCCGGCTCGAAGGACCAACTAATGTAGGGGTAGTGGACTTATATATTGAAAACACCAGATTTACGAAAGGGTGAAGGGTGGGGAGACGCAAATGATAATACGTCCGTGCGCGGTCATAGGTAAAGATCACTGGCAATATGTTTTGATAAGTAGGTTTATACAAAAACTTTTACTCGTCAATTAACTTTCCACGCGAGAACTACCTTTTACAATTATGAAACTACAAAAGTCAGCTTTTTTCTATTGCTCACTATCCTCTTGGATAGTGGGCATTAAAAATCACTGACACAGGAAAAATCTTGTTTTGTTTAAATATTACAATTAGTTTTATTCCTTAACTCAATCACGAAGCATTTATTTCAATTATTAAACCAATTATAGGCACTTTAGAATTGTCAAGGAGTCGGTCAATCAGAAAGAAGCTTGTTGCCCATTCCAAAACGTAGTTGGTACAGTCCTATCAACTTATCTGTGAACTGAAAGAGGACGGCACCGTCGATTCAGTGTTGCTAATTAATATAAGGTGCCCAAAATTGAGTAACTTTTCAAGAAGGAAATTTCACATTAGACATAATCGTTTAATAAGAATTACAGTTTTTACAATTTAAAAACACTAATACCTATTTATAAATAATAAAATAAATAAAAAGAATTTGATAATTGACAGTTACGTAGGTACGCTAACAGTTTAGTCTCTCAGCAATAAACAATGGCTTTATCTAAAAAGTAATCCAATGAAGTGGAAATTCAGCAGATAAAATGTTCCAAGGAGAAGAAAAAAAAAAGAAAAAGTTTATTTCATCAACTTAAATAAATTACATAGTTAAATTTGGAGTCACCTTTTAAGCAAAGATTTGCTTGTATTAGGTGGTTCCGCTCTTCCAGTTTACATTGACTGTACATATTTTTGAGAGAATAAACCATAGATAATTTTGGAAGCATGCCAAAGGTTTTTAACAATACAAAAAATTTAAATAACAAAAAAATTAAATAAGGTATGCGCACAGTGTTAAGTGTGTGTGTGTGGGGAGTATGTGTGAGGTGGCGGCGTGTGTGCCGTAGGGGTGTGAATGTTGGTGTGGGAGGTGTGATTTGTCAGCGACAAATTGTATATATAGATGATATGTATTTTGGGAATTATGTGATTGTATGGAGCATAGCCTCGATTTCTTCGTAACTTTTTTTCTTTAACCATACAATGAGCGTCTTTTTGCAGTTGCGGTATGTCATAAGGTATATGGTTAAAATTTTGTTGAGAAAATTGGATAAGTGAGGAGATTGCTTTGTGTATTGGCTTGTAGCGAAAGTAGTTTTGACTGGGGTTTCTGGAGCTACTATATTCTTCCTCCTGGTTTGTGTCCTGGGAGTGACTAAGGGAAGGGACTTATGCTTCTTCAGAGTAATCAGCAGGACACAACTTTCATTTAATGCGAAGTTAAGAAGGTACACTATCCTGGAAGAGGTACCTGGATGTCTAGCATTTAGTTATGACCGTACCTCACCGCTTTTTTTATTTTTTTTTGGGTGGCAAATCAAATGACCTCTCCCGCTCTGGGCGGAGCGGAAGGGTGTGTCAGACTCTTACTGACTAAAACCCACCCGTGTTCCTTCAGTTGCCTGTGCGCCAGGGCCACGGTAACTCTTTCGAACAATCCGCGACCCCGACAGGCATCAGCCCTATCGGACCCCTTCAATGATGCTGACATCTCTTTGAGGCGCGCGTGGAACACGACGCGCCGTCGACCCGGGCCTGGTCCTTACCGGATGGCGAGCTGCCCATTGCTCGCCGTCCGCAAGCCCGCGCCTACGGTGGCCGGGAGTCGGCAATTGACTCCCGACGCCCAGGATGTCTCCTCCTGCGGCGACTAGGGGCGTGAGGGCGCAACGATTGCCGCACCCTCATGCGCTCCGCCTCCTCCTTCGCGAGCATTACTGCTACGCAGAAGGAGGTGACGGCTTCCCATTCCCTCTCGCTCCGTACCATGGCCTGTACCCGCCTGTGTGGCCGCCGATCGCCGCCACGAGTACCTAACCCCTAACTCCAGATTTGACTAATTATAATTAGCAGTAGTACCTAGTGGTAGTGTGGTGTAATAAAAAAAAAACAAATTGCTTTACAATAATTTATTGAAAACCAGGTTTACAGTAATTGTGATCTTTTGATGAACCTGCATACACAACTTCACCCTGGTTGTGAGGCCATACTCTGCTTATTTCCGTACCACTATCATCATTATCACTATCGCTTTCGGTTTCAGTATCACTTATCACTTGTATAATAAAAGGTTTATCTAAATACAAATCATGTTTAAAGTATTCTCCTTCTAACCTGCGAACGTGTTTACAATGCTGAGCCCACTCATGAACTGTAATAGCGTCAAAAACTTCTCTAACTAGGCGGGGAATTTCAGCATTATTGTGCTCAATATTTACATCAGCAACTTTTCTTTTCATTGTGCTCCATATGAGTTCAATAAGATTGAGATCACAGTGATAAGGTGGTAAATATAAGCATTTGTGTCTATTGTCTTCTAAATTTTTTTCAATCTCATGTACAGGTTCAGTCTTGTTTTTCTTAATTATTTCTAAAAGCTGAGGTTTAGTCAAATTCTCTCCGTAGTTAATTTTATTTTGGGTCAACCATAATTGCATATCTTTTTTTAAGGAATTCGTATTTGGGACTTTATTCACACAAATACGGTGATAAGGAGCATTATCCATCACTATTATGGATGGCTCTCGTAAATTAGGCACAAGTTTTTCAATAACCCACTTTTTAAAGTTGGTACTATTCATCTCGTCATGATAATCACCACTTTTTGTATTTGATTTAAACACAAGTAGAGCATTTGTAACAAATCCAGTATCTCCTCCCGCATGAACAATAATATATCTTTGCCCCTTCGATACAGGCTCCAATACTCCGTCTTCACCCTCTCTTTGCCAACATTTACCCGATGTATGCGAAGAGTGAATATAGGTCTCATAAAAATAAATTATGGGCTGGGGCTGAGGAGATTTATTATTTTTATCCATTGCATGCAAGTACTTAGCTCTCCAAGCTGATATTTCATTACGGTCCTGAACCTTCCGATTGGATTGAGATTTTATAAAACGAAATCCCACCTTGTGAAGCAGCTTTTGCAGACTCTCTCGCTGTCCTGTGTAATTTATATCTGTCTTTAAGACCTCTAAAAACTTTTTAACAGTAGGGACCTCTTTTTTAGCACAATAAAAGTCATGTACTTTCCTCCGTATAACTCCCATATCAAATCATCAACATGCACAAATCCACTTTTTCGTTTTCTCTCCTTGCCTAGTGTCCGAATTTTTGTACCAGTTTCTTCTGCTGCGTGCCCTTCCTTAACTATTTTTGAAATTAGTCCTTGACTCACACCTGAAATATAAGATGATAAAATAAATGTAAAAATAAATCAATAAATAATATATTTTTTTTTTTTAATTTGTAATATAATTTGAAATCTGACAGGTTAGTTGGCTCACCCACTTAGCAGGTTACCTAATAGATGTACGTTACCGTTACGCTAACCTGCAGCAAGAATATAATCGATTATTTTGTAGACTTAAATAATTAGTTAAGTATCGGGTAATTTATAACAAGAAAGTTGACAACACTAACCTGTCGCTGCCGAAATTCATTTGTATATTTGATTAAATGGAATAATCGGAGACCCCGCCCGAGCTTCTTCTTCAAAAAAGGTTTTAACCTTTAGAATCATTTTTCGAGCATCACTTTTAATAGCTTTCGGCATATTTAACTTTATAAATTCAGCAATATCACGACAAAACAACCAGAGAACCCGAATGTAGTAGACACTGACAATTGAATGACATTTCAACATGACGGCCGTAGTTCCAATTTTCGCCATTTCACAGATAAGTTGGTAGGAGTGTACCTAGGTAGAAGAACGGGCAAGAAACTCCTTAGACAATATTTTAAATAAAAATATTGTAACAAAATATTGGTAAATTCATTTGAGTTGAAATTATACGTGTGAGAACGAACAATACAAAAATAAAAAAGTAATAAGCCATGACAGTTAGGAGATGACCAGTCCCAACTGACGGCGCCCGTTTACGAACATGACGCATGGATCAGCACTAATTAGCTGAACAATTTTGAAAGTAACCGGAATGATCCAACACATGCGCCTCCATTAGTGAGATAATATTTGAGTGAGCATGACATACTCTCAACTGCCAGGGCACATTCAAGTTGATAAAATACATACCCAGTAAATGGTAGCGTTATATTATAAATTCGTAGTACTCACACATGTAGTATGCAATTATATAACACTAAAAGGTTGCATACAAAAGATATTTTTACAATCTTCAACAGCTATAACAGTAATTTTCTAATGCTAATCAATTAGGTTATGCGTTATGGAGCAAGACCAGCATTAAGCCAAGCATTTTGTCAGCGATGTAATTTACCAACTTATTATATTATGCTTGGCTGCATACTGTGCGTTTTAGGGGGATGCGCCAAGGTAGCCCGCGAAATTCAAATTTTCTTACGTTTTTTGCAATTTGCAGGTCACTGTCAGGTTGTGTGTTGATTAAAATATGATTCGCGACCGTAACAAATATGGCTTTACAGAATTATAATCATTAGAATCAGTAATACAACTTCTTAAGTTAGAATTGGCGTCAAATGTCATGATTTCATGAAATAGTCATTTAATACGGTAATATGAACTTAGAGAGATGTATTGATGATTTTTATGATTATAATTCTATAAATTAATATTTGATACGGCCGCGAATCATATTTAGTTCAACATACAACCTGATACTGACCTGCAAATTACAAAAAACCTAAGAAAATTTGAATTTCGCGGGCTATCTTAGCGCATCCCCCTTAATACAAGATTGTTTCATATAGTTGAAATATGTAGAGGTATTTTTATTGCAATAATTTGAAGAGTACACCATCAAAGATGAGTCTACTTAAGCCAATCTAAAACCTGGTTGAATTAATTCGTCCCTGGATTAGATAATTTACCAAAAACTATTCGCATGAATCCCATAAGTATCTATCTGCTACCACCCATTTTGTTCCTATTCCAAGTCAACGCGAGTACCACTTGTAAGTGATATGGTTAAAAAAAAACAATTAAGCTGCTCATTTTTTTATGTATAACCAAGCGTGTTATTATATTAATAAAGTGATTTCAGTCGAATTTGCTAGTTTTTTTCTGATTTTGCCGAGTTTGCGTTACGGGAATCGTGGTAAATAAGTCTTTTTTTTTAAAACCATTTATTAAAAAAACGGGGCATGTTTTCAACCCGCTTTAGTTGAAATGACACCCAAAGTGAAAGTTTTACGTGATTCTACCTGAAACTCTCTCTCTGAAAATTTATTTTCAAATACTTGAAGAGAATATTAAGAAAAGTGTGAATTTGTAGTTACGAATCCGAATTTATTAATATTGGAAATAAAATTAATTAATTGTATTGGTGAATTATGGAGCCCGAACCACGATCGGACTATGTTGGCATGAAAATAAATTACGAAGTGCCTAGTGTTTCAAACTTGTTACCAAGTGAGAGATATTTCGCATCATAACATAACATAATGTCACGCCTGTAATTCCTAAGGGGTTAGGCAGAAGTGTATCTATAGTACAACCACATTTCGCCAGTTATGTTCAAGTCCCATATAATAGGGGGCGAGCCTATTGCCATCAACCGGCACAAATCCGGACTCCGGACTGCTACCGAGAAATTCTTTAAATATTTCGATACATCACGGAAATACTGGTGTATTTTAATGGGAAGGCGTTTGTTTCGTTTTGCAAAAAATCTTAGGTTTATAATAATGTGCAATGAAATTGCGCGTGGGCTCGCCGCTCCCGCCTCAATGATTTGAAATTCCCTTTTCAAAGCTTACTCCAAAAATAAGCTTAAATTGAAAAATACCGACCTACTGATGGAAAATAAGTAGAAAAGATCTGAAGAATTATTATTTTTGGAATTTCAAAGATAAAAAAAGTGTTTGTCTTGAAATAAATGGTATGTGACAGAATAACGCTCACAAAAGAAAGAAAAAAAAACAGCAATAAATTATCGTTGATATACAAACACTACCAACAACTCTTGTACTCACCCCACGAGAAGGAGTGCGACAACCCCACGCACAGCGCTAACAACGCCAACACACCCTGCGTTCTATACATTTTGTATTGCGGACAACGTTGTTTCAACAGACGTAGATGATACGTCCACCCTGGTGACCGGTCGTGGGATATAAAAGCAAATCACTGGTTTTCCACAAACGTGAAGCTATATTTGTAGTAATATTAGGCATCAGGCATATTGATAACCTGAGGACCTCTGACAAGAGCTGGGTTTTAAAAGTACAGATAACGAGCAGTTATTATTATACAGGTTGATTTTTCCAAGCGTGCTTGAATGGCCAGATCTGAAACTACAAGTAATAGCGACAAATACTTAAAGGAACAGGAAGGAACAGATTCTGTTATAAACAAAAACTTTACCATTCGTTTTATTGAATAATTTTCGAAGCCGGGAATCGGAAAGCCGGGATTTAGAAAAAGAATATACCTATGTTATTCCACCAGCAAACGGTTTCTTTTATAAGAAACAAATTCTTTATAATAACTTCAAGCGGCAAACTAAAGGCAAGTAAATCATTACTCTCCAAAACATGATCCTTCAAGACACTATCGGATGGTGTAATTAAAGAGTGCGTGTGTATTTTTTTAAGTTAAATCAACTGGTTCGATTCCTAGCAAGTAAAATGGGTTTATCAAAAAAATTATGGGACCAGTTTAGTTTTCATAAAAATAGGACCTTTTTTTTGGGAGGGAAATCATCAAATAACTTCTACCGCTTTGGGTGGAGCGGGAAGGCATGTCAGACTTTTACTAACTAAAACCCACCCGTATTCCTTCAGTTGCCTGTGTGCCTGGGCCACGGAAATCCTTTCGGACGAACCCGCGACCCTGGCAGGCATCGGCCCTAACGTACCCCGTCAATGTGTGCTGACATCTCTTTCAGGCGCGCGTGAAACACAACACGCTGTCGTCGACCCGGTCCTAGTCCTTACCGGACGGCGAGCTACCCATTGCTCGCAGTCCGCAAGCCCGCGCCTACGGTGGCCGGGAATCAGCTATCGATTCCTGACGCCCAGGGCGTCTTCTCCTGCAGCGGCTAGGGGCGTGATGGCGCACCGATTGCCTCTCTCTCACGCGCTCCGCCTATTCCTTCGCAAGGATTACTGCTTCGCAGGAGAAGGTGATGGCTCCCCGTGCCCTCTTGTTCCGTACCATGGCCTGGACTAGGGCCGGACGCAAGAGATCGCCGCCGACGATCGCCTCCGCGAGGACACGGCGGTGCTCCGCCCAAGCCGGACTGACCTGCACCGTATGCTCCACCGTGTCCTCCGGCCGATCCACACAGTGGTAAGACTTCTTCTTAGGTTTCGGATTTAGCATCTACGCACACTGAAAAATATCAGCCTGTATTATGTCGCCGTCTCGGTACTTAGTAAAAACAATTGATAACATTGCATGTTGTCAAAATATTTTTAATACTATGTTAAACTAGCGACCCGCTCTGGTCCGTACGGGTACAATCTACTGACATGTGAGATATCCATATTTCTGTGCTATATTTATGTTAAATATTAATGTCGTAAACATAATAAACCTTTCAGTAAATTCTCTAAATGATGGCGAAAACCGCATCAAAATCTAGTGGTTTAGAAGAATTTAGCGCACACACAGAGACACGGAATACAAATGGGTTATAAACTGCTTATCGAATTATCGAATATTAAAGATGAAAATAGAGTAGATGTATGACTAGTAGATAAGAAAGACACACGTATTTTTTTTATTTTAACAACAAATTGATGTTTTTCTTTTAACGAGTTGCAAGATAACATCATCCAAAGTAACATCAGGGCCAGATTTAGGGGAGGGCTTCCGGGCTACAGCCCCGGGTCTTCATAAAAGAGGGGCCCCCATAATAGACATCGGAAAAAAAAACTTTCAAATTCCGACGAGTAAATAACTTTTCGTTTGATATTGTTTTCGTTGTTTTACCTTTACTTCTAGTACTTTGTCCAGTTCGGGGCCATAAATCCAGTAGCACGTCAAGGATCGTATTCGCCTGCACGATAATGCGCGTATAAATACATGTGTGAGTGATTTCAACGCAAACATTTACCCGTCATACAGGTATAACTACGAGAAGGTGATAGTGTGTGGGGTCAATACTAGACAAAGATAACAATATACTTTTGTTTACATCACATTAGTCTTCGCACCGAGTCAATTCGAAACTAAAGCGAAAATTTAAACTCAGGTCAATCTGGTCGTGTAGTTAAGTGCAGCAATGTATGACTTGGAAACGAAAGTCTACCGGTTCGAATCCCACCCTGTTGGCTGGACCGGCTTTATTATTATTTTTTACTTATTATTATAAACTACAAATATATATATATTTTAATACTCGTATTTAAATGAATGTGTTATATAATTATCATAATAAGTATTATTTATATACTTTACATATATGAATATTGTTTATATTATTATATATAATCATATATATAATAATAATAATAAATAAAATTGTTTATTTATCCCAATAAATAATACAGACAGACACAGTTCATAACAATGCGACAAGAGTACAGTGAGCATAAAAACATAACTTGTGTACAGAAGATTTAGGTTTACAAAAAGAAAAGAAAAAAGTCTATGCATACAAGAAATAATGAACCCTGTCTCTTAAACTAGGAAACCTGTATCTTAAGAGAAGTGCTCGGCCAAAATTTAAATTTTATAAAACTAAGTACACAGGAGTGAAAGTGTGATGATCTAGCAGTACAAATGAATATTAATATTAATCAAATATTAGGTCTTTACCTATGAAATTGCCGTTCTGCAGTACTGGCCATTTCAAATCAAAATAATTTTTGTTTGGCTAAGAATTCTAATTTCAAATTAATTTTATTTTAAAAACATGGATTTTTTTTTCTAAAAGTAGTCATTTCTTTATTGATTAGTGTTACATTTTCATCGCATTTCAATCTTTTTCGTCATCATGGATACGTTAAAAATTCGAGTAATTATGGAATATGAGTACCGTCGTGGCAGCAACGCGGCACAAGCGGCACGCAACATCAACGACGTTTACGGAGCTAACACTAGAAACCAACGCACCACCTGTTATTGGTTTGCTCGCTTCCGTTCTGGAAATTTCGACCTGAAAAATGAACCTCGCGGTCGTCCGAAGACTTTGGTCGACAATGACGAATTAAAGGCGATTGTGGAAGCTGATGATACACAATCTACGGCTGAATTAGCAGCAGCTTTCGACGTTAGCGTCAAAACAATATTGGTTCATTTGCGTCAAATTGGCAAGGTAAAAAAGCTTGACAAATGGGTGCCCCACGAACTCAATGATCGCCAGCGCGAAGTACGCGTCGAGACGTGCCTTGCACTGCTCAACAGACACACAAATGAAGGAATTTTGAACCGCATTGTTACCTGCGATGAAAAATGGATTCTGTTTGATAACCGTAAGCGCTCAGCAAGTTGGTTGGATCCTGGTTCAGCACCTAAACAATGCCCTAAACGAAAACTTACCCCTAGGAAAGCGATGGTCACTGTTTGGTGGTCTAGCGCCGGTGTGATTCATCACAGCTTCTTACCAAACGGGGTGAGCATTACTGCAGATGTGTACTGTGAAGAACTGAACACAATGATGGAGAAGCTGGCGCATCTCCAACCAGCATTGGTCAATCGCTCGTCTCCGCTGCTCCTGCACGACAACGCGCGACCTCATACTGCACAGCAGACGGTCTCCAAGTTGCAAGAACTGGGGTTGGAAGCTCTCCGTCATCCGCCCTACTCACCAGACCTTGCGCCTACAGACTACTACTTTTTCCAGAATTTGGATAACTTCATGGCGGGAAAAAAATTTAATACCCGAGAGGCAGTACAAAATGCCTTTGAAGAATTTGTTGCCTCCCGTCCAGCTGATTTCTTTAAGAAGGGCATCAATAAACTGCCACTGCGATGGCAAAGATGCATTGATTGCATGGGTGATTACTTCGATTAATACAAATAAAAAATTCATGAAAAACATTCGTTTAAATTTTTTCATACAAAACGGCAATTTCATAGGTAAAGACCTATTATGTGAGAGTATTGAGGTGCGTGTGTGTGTGAGACGGGAAAGGGAGAGTGTAAAATGTTTATGTGTGTGTGAGTGTGAGTATTATGTCAAGCGAAATATGATACTAGTAAAGACTCTGTTTTAATATAGTCCTGCTGTTTGCCGTACCGTTAGCACTTTGCAATCAGCGTAAAGTTGTGCTGTAGGGTATCTGTAGGGTTTCCTTAATGTTGGCGACTGGCTGTGGTGCGACCTTTTTTGTAGTTATATGTTATGTTTTTTAAATATAGTATTTTTATGTTCGTTTTTGTTTGTCATGTGTGTGTGGTTGTCAGGCTTCGTTAGAGCATTGTCTTAATATTTTAATAAATTCATAATATTGCTAATATACGTGTTTCTATCATTTCATTTCTACAGTCCACTAATTAATCCAATCCGCTAGCTATCATTTTGGTCATTCGAGCCGTAAGTATAACATTCATTGTAATTACATCTGTCAAATTTTTTCACGTACTATTTCATAGCTTTCGCTTTCATTTCATAAACATTTCACGCATTATTCACGTAAATTTTACACCATGGTGGAAACACGTAGCAAGACAATGCCAGACCTGACGGCTACGGGATTCGGACGGGTGCAACATTCACCGCGTGGCACCCGGCCGGTTTCAACCACTACAACCGAAGGCACTTCGGCATTGCCTGATAGTGCGGGCATACAACAGGCGGGCACCGTTCCCTCTAGCGAGGCACAACCTGGTCCCGCTTCGGAACGCCCAGATGCTCGCGCTAGCACACATAACAAGGCGAATGTCAATGCGCCAACTAAACGCACTTCTAGTGTCCACAGCGGAATATCGCGCAGTGAGGCCACTCGCCACTCGTGTTCTTCGGCGACCGTCCGCGCACAGAAGCTGTCTCTTGAAGCAGTCGCGAAGCGGCGCCACGTGGAGCGCGAACGTCAACGGGATGAACGCGAGCGCGAACGCTACCAGGCAGAGCGCGAACGTCATCAGGCAGAGCGCGAACGTCACCAGGCAGAGCGCGAGCGCGAGCTCGAGCTCGCTCGCCTCGAAGCTGAGGCAGAGCAGGCCGAACTACAAGCGAACATCGCCGCCCTGGAAGCTTCAGATAAGTCAGCCAAATCTCGTAGTTCGTGCTTTTCTAGTCGTGTCTCTGAAAAGCGCACTGAAAATAGGGTTTTAGAACAAAACTTAAACATGACCACGGCAACTCATAAAAACATGCCTGGTGAGGCTCCGACTGTCACCCTGGGTAACCAACAAGGACATCAGTCACAGCCGGCCGCCCTCACCAACACGGCACCGTTTTTCGTGCCCGACGTCGACCATAGAACCCTTTCTAAGCCCACATACGAGTATGCACTTCACGAAAATAACTACAACAACATGGCACATCAATCGCTACAATCTGAACGCTCCTCAGACCCTATAACCAAACTCGCACAAGCGATCAACTCTCTTTCGAACAGGCCAAAGAAACCCGAACTTGTCACATTCTCGGGTGATGTCAGTCAATGGATGGCTTTCAAGAGTAGCTACGAAAGAACTAAGTCAAATTTTTCCCCTTCAGAGAACTTAGAACGTCTGAACAACGCCGTACGCGGTCCGGAGTACCAGTCCGTCGCGTCTCTCCTGTGGATCTCCGGCGACCCCGGCGACATTATGAAGGCCCTGGAGCAGACGCACGCACGACCGGAATTGCTTGACCGGAATAGCCCGCGAGGTCACTGAGCTACGTAACAGTCCTAAGCTAAGTTCCCCCGAAGATTTAAACAGTTTAGCGAACAAACTACGTAATTTTGTTACAACTCTTAAACTACTGAAACAAAACGAGTATCTGTGTTCACCGGAGCTTTTTCAGTGCATTTTGATAAAACTGAGCGAACACACCAGAGCTCGCTTTACAGATTTTGCCTCTGCTCACGCACCCGAAGGACAATCAATCTCAAAATTGGAATTATTGTCACGCTTTCTTCTGACCGAAGCTGACAAACAATTAAAATACAATTTTGTTTCTGTCAGTACTGTTAAGGCTACGACTCCAACACATTCCTCTAAATTTCAACCGCGAAAGGAAACTATACATGCGACGCTGTCAAGCGACAAAACTCCCGAGTGCTGTATATATTGCAAACAAGGGCCACACAACATTAAAACTTGTAAGAGTTTTTTACTTTTGAAACTCGACGACAGGTGGCGATGGGTACGTGAAAACAAAGTGTGCTATCGCTGCCTTAAGTCGAATCCGCACACGTGGAACAACTGCCGCGCGAAATGCTGTAGAGTTGACGGATGTTCGAGACGTCATAACGCACTCCTTCACGGCACGGGAACCTCTAATGCTAAAATTTGCGTGGCACCTTGCGGACAGTGCAATAATACACAAGTACCTTCAGCTGAAACTACCGACCCTACCCATAAGGACGGTACCGACAGCAAAACCGAATCTGCCGTTAAGATCACGAACACGTCTGATTTTCTTATTAATGCAATAGGGTCTCTGCCGTCGACTTCACGTCCCCGCGGTCTGCTGAAAGTGGTGCCGATTGTACCCGAGGGTCCCGACGGCGAGTTCGAGACGACAGCACTACTTGACGAGGGCAGTACGGCAACGTTGATTGACGGAGAGGTGATAGCATGCATCGGGGTGAAACCCACATCTCAAGAGCGTCTTAACATTGAAGGTGTCAGTGGTATGACCAAGGAAGTCGAAGTAAGCTATGTAGACTTTCATATTCGTGGACGTAACCGAACCGATCGTCACCTAGTGAAGCATGCGCGGGCCATTACACCATTAGGGCTTCGCGTACAAAATCATAACTTGGTAAACTTCTCGGATTATAGTCATCTGGCAGACTTATCTGACGAACTTTCATACGCCGATACTCCCCCAACTGTCCTCATTGGCGCGCCAGATTGGCACCTCTCCTTGAGTCGCGAAATACGTTGCGGAAAGAAGAACGAGCCCGTTGCTTCTAAAACTTTATTAGGCTGGGTACTTCATGGCGCACTTTCCGTTTCGTCCAAGCCACTTGAGTTCGTAAATCACATTTCGGACGATTTGGACGCCATCATTAAAAGACAATACGACATTGACGCTTTGGGTATTGCGAAAAGTGCTCCTCGACTAAACGACGACGATAAACGGACCATAGATATAATAGAATCTTCGGCTCGTCAACTCGACAATGGCCATTTTGAGGTGGGTCTACCCTGGAAACAAGATTTACCGGAAGTCATACCTGATAGTTATCCGCAGGCACTGTCCCGCTTCAAGGCTCTTGAACGTCAAATGGCAAAGGACCCAACGTTTGCCGCTGCTTTTCAACAATTTATAGACGATGTTATTAGCAAGGGATATTTCGAAGAGTGCGACCCACAGACGTACCATCAGCGGATTACACCAAATACATCGTGCATCAACCCAGACGGATCCATCCGCTGGTACCTACCTATCTTCGGCGTCCTTCACCCACAAAAAAAGAAGCTGAGAGCCGTCCACGACGCTGCTGCGGTCACGAAAGGTATAAGTCTCAACAGTCTATTACTACAAGGCCCCGATTTATTGTCACCCCTTCTTGACATTTTGTTCCGGTTTAGGGAAGGCGAAGTCGCCTTAAACGGGGACATCAAGGAAATGTTCCCACAAGTTGAAAGCACTCCACGAAATAGGGATGCCCAACATTTTCTTTGGCGCGGGAAGGACGGCAACCTCAAAGAGTACAGAATGTCCTCTATGATATTTGGCGCAGTCTCATCCCCATTTATCGTGCTCTATATAAAAAATAAAAATGCCAAAATAATGGAAGCAGAGTTCCCCAATGCATGTAAAGCAATTATAGAAGACCATTATATGGACGATTATCTCGGAAGCCATTCCAACATTGACGACGCGGCTCGACTAGTCACTGAGATAGTCACTGTCCACAAGGCTGGCGGGTTCGAAATGCGTGCGTGTGCTCACTTGTTCCTAAAGAACTTAGAAGCGACGCTACTTCTGACGTTATGCTACCGCCTAGCACCGACGTTGGCGTCTTGGGTGTCAAATGGGACCCACGCCAAGACTCGTTGGGCTTTCGTACCTTACCCCAGATACCCACTGAAACTTTGACCAAAGGCAGTCTATTATCAAACGTTATGAAAGTTTACGATCCTCTCGGCCTTTTGATGCCAGTCATTATCTGGGGTCGTATCTTAATTCAAAGACTGTGGTGCGCAGGTCTTGGTTGGGATACGCCACTTCCCGAGGCGTATGTTAGTGAATGCGAGGACTGGTTTATACAATTACAGGTTGCGGCCAACATAAAAATTCCTCGCTGGTACATGAATAGGTCAGATATTGTCAACGTTCAGCTGCACGTGGTGGCCGACGGCGGCGAGCAAGCCTTTGCCTGTGTTGCTTACTGGCGTTTCACTTACAGCGATAGCACCGTGTCTACGGGTCTCATCGGAAGCAAGGCACGTGTCTCGCCTCTCAAACCGGTTTCGATTCCTCGTTTAGAATTGCAAGCTGCGCTAATCGCCTCGCGGTATGCACAAACGATTTTGCAAGCTCATCGTTTTCAGCCCTCCGAGACTATTTTTGGACTGATTCAACCACAGTCCTTAAGTGGCTTCGGAGCGATGCTCGCGCATTCAAAGCGTTTGTAGCACACAGGTTGGGAGAGATACTGGAGACCTCTAACCCGTCCAATTGGAGGTGGATCCCTACCTCTCTCAACGTTGCTGATGACGCAACAAAACCAAAAAAAATGAAGTTCACTGCATGTCATCGGTGGTTTACCGGGTCACCGTTTCTTATTGAACCACCATGCACGTGGCCTACCCAATACGACACTGACGTGGAAGAGAGTTCACTAGACCCTGAGTTAAAATCAGACCTGGTGGTTCTGCTCCTCGACACCCCGTCATCGAACTTACTCCCTGACCCGTCGCGTTTTAGTTCTTGGCTACGTCTCCTTCGCACCGCCGCCCGCGTTCTCCAGGGCGCACGATTATTCAGGCTTAAACTGTCTCGGCTTATAACTCCAAATTCTAAATTGTATACAGACGGTACCACATCACCCTATCAACTTCACGCCGCGGACATCATTGAAGCCGAGAAGATGGTACTCCAACAAGCTCAGGCAGAGAGTTTTTCCGAGGAGCTAACAGCTTTTAAATCGTTGAAGCCAGTGCCCAGAAACAGCAGAATAGTAAAACTCTCACCGACATTCGATTTAGACGGTTTATTGAGACTAGACACACGGATAAGTTCTGCACCGGGAGTTAACGAGACCGCGTAGTCCCCGATTATCCTCGACGGCCGCAACCATGCTGTACGACTACTCATCCTCTATGAACACAACAGAGCGTCGCATCACTTCAACGAACTAGTGCTGAACGAACTCCGACAGAAATATTGGATACTTAGAGCACGAGACAGCATCCGTAGCGTAGCACACGCCTGTTTACAATGCCGAAGGTGGAAAACCCAACCAATTAAACCCCAGATCGGGAACCTACCCCTTGAAAGACTCGACCATCACAAAAGGCCCTTCACACACGTCGGCCTCGACTATTTTGGCCCTATTATGATAAAAATATACCGTCGCCAAGAGAAGAGGTACGTCGCATTATACACGTGCTTAGTGACGAAGCGCTTCACTTAGAATTAGTCACTTCACTATCATCGGACGCCGCCATAATGAGCCTGAGACGCTTCATGGCTCGCCGAGGGTCCCCTACAACTATTTTCTCGGACAATGGCACAAACTTCGTTGGGGCCTCCCGCGAGTTACGCGGCCTACATGACGACTTGGTACAGGAATACGCCACCAATCACAAAATCGAATGGCGCTTCATTCCGCCCACTTCTCCATTCATGGGCGGTGCGTGGGAAAGGCTCGTGCGAACCGTGAAAACAGCACTGAAATCTTGCCTCACCAACCAACCGCTCAAGGAAGACGTGCTGGCGACGCTCTTGATGGAGGCAGAAGCCATTGTAAACTCGCGGCCTTTGACCTATGTTCCTGCATCTCCCGACTCACCAGAGGCAATAACGCCATTTCATTTCATTCTTGGTACATCTTCCATCGCACCATGGACCTCAACACTCACGGACGCAGACCTGTTGAGAAGGTGCGACTGGCGTAGAACCTTGCGACTCGCTGATAAATTCTGGGTACGATGGGTGCGTGAGTATCTGCCGACGCTCCGACCGAGAGGCCTCCCCACCAGCAACACAACAAATCTGAGTGAGGCGGATGTGGTGCTGATCGCTGACCCTAGCCTTCCTCGCGGTTTATGGCCCCTAGGAAGGATTGAGAAGGTGTACATAGGATCCGATGGAGCGGTCCGCGTAGCAGACGTCCGTACCAGTGGTGGCCTCCTGCGCCGACCAGCCCGAAAACTTGTTTTATTAGAAGCCGCACCCCAGGCAGTCTCCACCGGTTGTTAGTGTTCCACTGGGGCTCCGGTATGTTGGCGACTGGCTGTGGTGCGACCTTTTTTGTAGTTATATGTCATGTTTTTTAAATATAGTATTTTTATGTTCGTTTTTGTTTGTCATGTGTGTGTGGTTGTCAGGCTTCGTTAGAGCATTGTCTTAATATTTTAATAAATTCATAATATTGCTATTATACGTGTTTCTATCATTTCATTTCTACAGTCCACTAATTAATCCAATCCGCTAGCTATCACTTAACATAACTTTAAGTACAGCCCTATGGGACCTTTCTGCTCTCAAAAGATAGGTCTTCGCGGCTCCACCCCATACAGTTATACAGTAACTAATAATAGACTGGCATAGACTGAAGTACACCATTTTTAGAATGTCAGAACTGGCGGATTCTCGGAGAGATTTGAAAATATGAATCAGACGAAGTGTTCGAGAAGTTAAGGTATCTAGTTGTTTGTCCCATTTTAGTCCATCGTCTATATGCACACCCAAGTATTTGACACTGTTTGCTCTGGGAATGGGAGGGCATGAGCACGAGACTAGCTGATTCTGGCATGAGTGAGCCATTATTGTGAAACTAATGGGAGGTTTGGAGTTGGACCGGATCGCAAAGGGTATGTAATACGTCTTTTTTAGGTTTAATGTCAGCAAGTTAAGGTCAAGCCAGTTCATGATTGAAGACATTGGAAATTCGGCCTTTCGTTTCACTATATACTTACTTTATATGTGATATTAATATTATTTATATATAAATATTATATATTTCGTAATAAATACTTAGTTAAAATTGATACGATAAGATTTTAAGCCGAAAATTACATAAATGAATAATATTTTAGGTTGAAATAAAATAATAGAAGGTAATTTGAAGAAATATTTAGTTATATTAATATAATAAGTTGAAAAACCAAAATTTGTATCAGGTTTGTTAATATGAAAATAAAATTGTTCTTATGCTTTTAACTTTATTGAGATTATAGCTTAATTATTCATTTTCTGAAAGAGAAAAGAAGATTAAATCTTAACGCCAATCTTACAATCATAAACTAACTTACGTATTACTATATTACGACCATCACATCCCCTGTAAAAAAAAAAACGTATTAATATTTGGTATGACCTCCATTATTGTCAATGCAGCTAAGCAGACGTCGACGCATGGAGGCCACAATGTTTGCACATATATCTGTGTCTCGTAAATTATCCCACAATTGAGTGTAATGGGATTTAAGCTGCTCAGGACATCTCTCATCTCTTGCTACCCATCTTTGAACCATTATGCCCCAATTATTTTCAAAGGGGTTTAGATCAGGGGATCGTGCTGGCCCCGGAATAACTTTAATATCAGCATGCTGACTAAACCACTTTTTTACAACACTCTCACGATGTATCGGACAATTATCTTGAACAAAATGTAGTTCACTAAAGTCTTCCGTGGGGTAATCATTACGCACAGTAGGTAGCATTACGTCACATAAAACTTCGACATAATTAGAGCTGTTGGCACGCGTAGGTATGAATTCCAACTCACCCGGCCCTTGAGCACTAATCCACCATCCTAATCCATATAAACACAATCCATATTCACACTTATTCTACCTGACTCTGTATTCGGAATAATGTTTTTCTCAGACCAGCGAGTATTGGCTTTTCGCCTTATATGAAGCCTTCCTTTTTGGCATGATTTGAAAGTCTTCTCGTCAGAAAATATGGTCGTCTCCCAGTTAAAATCTAAATATTCCCGAGCAAAACGTCGTCGTTCCTCCTTGTGCTTTTGTGTCAAAAATGGTTTTTAGCTGATTTCTGATGATGTAAGCTTTCAGCATGGAGTGCACGGCGAACAGTTCGCAGTGATGTATCAAATTGATTGCAAACTTCTAGTTGGAATGAAACCATTTCTTTCATATTCTTCCACCATGAGACGTCCCTGAATCGGGTTAATAAGCGGCGGCCTTCCACTTCTTACACGACTCTTCAGACTACCTTCTTCCTCAAACCTCTTTACCCAACGGCTCACAGTATTTCTCTAAAAACCCAAAATATAATTATTATTACACACTTGCAACTAGCGATTTATTCAAAGATAAAATCATACACCACAACTATCACCATAATTATAATCTTTAAAAATAACTCACACATAAGCCGGTTTCAGTTGAAATTTGTGAAATATCAATACTAATATTTGCTTGCATCTTGATTAAAGATATTCAAACAACACGCTAATCCCAATAATAATAGAAACACTCGTAACAAAGTTCACCTACCAACAGCGTCTTTACTTTATTCAATCCAGTAGTTTATTTTGTTTCACTTTCACCCTCATCTTTTTTCTTTTTTGTTAATAATAAGTTCAACTAATACACATTCCATCGGGCCTAACTTATCGTAGGCGTTCAGAATTCATAATTAAAACACAAAAAGTGTATCGTCACTGGGGTTCGAACGCAGGCTACAACGTGCGAAACATGTCAAAACGTTAACCGCTAAGACAGATAAAAACATATTATTTGCATTGAAATTAAATATCAGTATCAAAATACGCCGCACAGTGGGAAAAAAAGGCCTTTTTTTGTTCAAAAATCTGCCTACACCACACTTTTTGAAGTGTCGCTGCCATATTTTTTTTATACACTCCTGAGATAACACACTTTGGTGTGTCACTGCCACTTTTCCTTAAAACTCAATACCATAACCTCAAAAAATCGTGAAATGGTGCAAAAACAATTGCTTAAAAAAATATTTTAACAGAAATCAGTTTCCAGAGGTTTTTCAGGTCCCTGGTCATGAATTTATTGTCTGTTTATAAAAATTCAAAAAGGCGGATACAAAATGGCAGCCCAATAACAAATTTGCTTGTTTTGCTTTTTTTCCATATAATTGATACACACGCGTATTTTTTTTTGTCTCTGATTACAAATTTATCTCTGATTTAAAATAAAAAATGGCGGATACAAAATGGCGGCCAAAATCTGGGTGTTTTTTTCATGAATTATTATCTTGAAAGTTTTATTTTGGAGTTTCTTAATACAAATTTCATGTTTGTTACTAAAAATTCAAAATGTCAGCCAGGAAAGAGATACTTTAAATTGTTTATTATAAAAATCAGAATATCTCGAAATTTTGGATAGCTACGATATAGATATACGTAATGTTTGTTCCATAAAATTAAACGTGGCAAGTTATAGATAAAGTTAAAATAACGTTTGATTCTTTTTGAAAATAATTTTGAAAGGATTGGAGTAGTATTTCCATCATATGATGAAAGAGTGCGATATACGAGATCGTGTATGTGTGCAAAATGTTTGTTATAGACAAAAGGTCGTAAGTGCGTCTTGTTTTGATGCGATTGATTTATGAAACTGTTACTGGATTTATGGCCCGTATCGTACAAACATGATTATATTGTTCTTAAATATGAAAAAAGAACAATTCGAAATGCCGAAAGTGCAGTGTGGTTCGAAGTGCCAAAATTGGATCCTGAACAGCGCTCTGTAGTTTATTTTTTTTAAAGCCCTCGAAATTCCTTAATTTTTTTATCCATATGTGACTGTACTTAACGGACCTCTGGCAGATAAAATTTTCGTTTTTCCTAATTATGCTAATATTAGTATTTAGGTCGGTTTCCCCCTTAGGGGAAAAAGCCGAAGTCCGCCTCCGTACGGCCCTGTAGAGCTCGTCTCCAGACTGGACACTCTTCCACCAATTGAGATTAAATGAATTCCCAAATAGAAAGAAGTCCGATGCTTTGTCCCATCAATAACGCAAGAAAATAATTGATCTAATAGTAAATAAGACTTAGGAATTCATAATTATGAAAATATATTGAATGTGGTTTTAGAATAAATCGAAATAATGGAGGTATGCTAAATATATTACTATTATATAAACTTGTAAGTAACCCATACGCTAGCGTAACAGGTATTTGGTTAGTCGTAACTCACAAGATACCTTACATCTACGCTCAGAGTATTTAGAGCAACACTTTCATAAAGTGACGCAAGTAGCTTTTCAGCGACATTGCATCAGCACCATGCTCTTATGAAGACATGGTCCCTAGCAGTTCTTTCGAACCGATAAACGTGACGAAGCGGCTTTCCCTGCGGTAACCGTGCGACCGTCATTGTCTAGCAACGGGGCGGCCAGATTGAGCGGCTTTGCGTCAGCATCATGCTCTTTTGGAGGCATTGTCCCTAACAGTCCTCAGACTGGATATGAAATAGATGTGGTCCCCCAAACCCCTGGAATGTCACTCTTTGCACAGCAAGCATATCAGTTAGACACGAGTTCATGTCAGTCTAACCGAATTATTGGTCTGAGTTATAGAATACAACATTCAAGAATTACTAGGTAATAGAGTTGAGAATTGAAACTCAAGAATCATTTAATAGAGTTTTAGATAATCTCTTTTAAAGTCCTGATTATTGGTCGGACCCAAAGAATGTAAAATTCAAGACATTAGGTAAATTATAAATTAGGTACATTATAAGGCTAGAGGATCAAAACTCAAGAATTGTTTAATTAATAGAGTTGTGGATCAACTCTCTTGGATATTTATAAACCGTTTCTTAAGCGCCTACCTTTCACCACTTCCTAGTGTTTGAGCTGGGGAGTAGAAATGGCGCAACAAACTCCGCAGCAACAATATGTCTGATAAGTTATAAGAACCAATTAACTAATAACTCTATCGGCCTAGGATATACTCATTCTGTAGCAAAACTTATTGTGATCGTACTTGGTGCACACTGAAGTGGTATTTCGTCACTTCACATTTCCTTAATCTTTGTCATTGAGAGAATGCCGTTCAGTTTTCATCGCCCAGATATATGCCGATCAGTTTTCACCGCACTGGCCATATGCCGTTCAGTTTTCACCGCACAGAACATATGCCGTTCAGTTTTCACCGCACAGAACATATGCCGTTCAGTTTTCACCGCACAGCACATATGCCGTTCAGTTTTCACCGCACAGGCCTCCATATTCACGTGTCTCGATAAATAGTATCGATTTAGTAATTGGCATACCAAAGGCCGTTGTAGAATTTTATCGAGATACGGTCCCTAGCGTTCTTAGAACGACTACCAATTCAGTTTGTGATTCTGTACGATACCTACCCCCAAAACCTGGAAATGCGCATATACCAAGCCTCACGTAAAGTGTTCTGTGGCCAGGCCTTTTGGAAGCATCATCATCATCATCACTAACGTTTGATTGATTTATAACGTAATTGTAGAAGGTTGGAAGATAGTCAATGATACTACTGCGTTTAAGGTAAAATGAATATATTTAACGGACCAAAGGTGATAACATAAAGGAGCGAGGGAGCACACGCGATGACCGCTAATTGTGTACTAATTGCTAAAGTAATATTAAATAATGAAGTTACGTAAAAATGCTTAGTCGTCGAAAGTGTATGGTTTCACCGTACATGCTCCCGGGCCAAAAAGTTACACATCTTCTAATCTAAAGCGACAAGTTTTAGAAATAGGTGACGTAGATATGTCTCGTTTACAGTTAGTGTTCTCACTAGTTATATTCACTTCACTGGGCTGACGGTCAGCCGTACTCTGCTTTCGCGAGAACACTACACTATTTGCCACACTTTGTGATAGTTCCACTGAAGAAACTGCACGGCACCTTCTCCATATGAAGTATGACACCAATAAAACAGCTACACCCAGCAGGCCGTAACAAATAATATACTGATGAATGTCATGTGTAGACAGAGTGTAATCTGGTAGGTTAGTATTGGCAGACTTCAGTTGTTCTATTCGTTCTCCCAGATCCACTAATGTGCTGTTCAGTGGATCTTCGTATGCGGTGTAGTGAGATAATGATATATTAACCATATGATTTAATTCTGCTATCTGAGCAGTCGGAATTTCAGAGTTTGATTTAATTGTATTTGCTGATAGGGCATGAGAATACAAAGTAAAATCTTTACTTTTTACGACGCATTTCGAACCTAGGTCAATAATTCCGACTCCAGTCACTTGTTTAAAAGAAACATGATCTTGACATATAATCCTCACTGAGTAGGTATTGCAGCAAAAATACATGTACCTCGACGGATCATTTAGTTCGAGCCAGCTGTCTTGGCAAGGGGATTTAATTACAACGCATTGTTTTAATTTGTTATCCAGTTTGCAAAATTTTTCATCAATGCTTAAATGAATTATAGGTTTGTTAGCTTGGCACAAATAGGAGTGATCATTATGCAGGCATGATTGGAGCTCCATAGACGTCATTGTGAAGAAAGCATCTTTCTTTAAACTAATAGCCACGAACTCCGCAACTGGTAGCACGCTAATCATATCATTTTGATCCTGTTGAGGAACTGGTATGATTTTATAAATCTTGTAGCTGTCTCTGCTAGTCAATGGAAAGGTAATCTCAAATATGAAATAATCTTCCATCATTCTCGCTTTTACTTTCAGCATACTGTAAACATGTTTTAGGCCTGACTGTAGGTTGTCTACGGGCAGGGTAGTATCTTTAATTAGTTATCCAGAAATGAACTGTAACTCACGCTGTAACTGATCTGGAGTTAACAGGTGAGTGTTGAATTTCCCGTGGTAAATATCCGTGATGATATCTAACAGAGTATCCTGGATCCTTTTGAGGTTTTGAAGCAAGTTGATGGTTGTGACTGCCGACAAAGCAAAATCTTGCGTTTTAGCTAAACCTTCAACTTCTTGCTTAATAGCAAAGGCAGCATTATCCAATTGATTCAAATGTTTGTTTATTGTTTTATGTTGTAATTGGATAGTTTGTGCGGTTCTTTTTAATACGTTGTATTCAGCCTCAATGATAGAGGTCTGGTTTCTTAACAAGTTATTAAGATGCTGCTCGTTTTGTTTTACAAGTTGTATATCTTTTTTGTACTGTTCGGCGAATCGTTCGTCTAATACTCCGAACAAGCTATTGGCCACGTAACCGATTCCGTTGATGAGTCCGCGACGCTGTCTGGTGCGCACATCAAAGTGCTGATTAATCACAAGTTGATTATAGTGCTGTATTTCTTTGAAGTCGTGATTTAATTGAAGCGTTATCATATTACAGTGACTCTTATCGTTTAGGGATGCACAGAATATTTGTAAATAGTCCAGTAAGGGCTCATATCATAATAAACAATTAGATTCCATTTGTCTTGAATAACTTGCATGTTGTGTACTGACTCGAAATAATGCGAATTGTTGCTTGGTAACGTTGATATGTTAAAAGCTGCGTGAGTCGATGTTATCAATGAAATAAAAAAGATGAATGACATTGCTAATGATACAAAGTTAGATTTGATTTTGCTGCTTCTATTCCGCACGTCGGGCTCTTTCGAGGTGACGTTATTTGCTTGATTAACGTTTTTATCTACCTTATTACTTGAAGCAGGCGGTATCGATCGGCAATATTGATAGTTTCACAATCGGCCTTTTAATTATTCCGCTTTTTGTTTTTAGATTTACTGCCCGAACTAATTCATCTTGACTTGGATGTTTTTCTATTACTCTTCCCATCATCAATTTTCCAAGTGGCAGATTGTCGTCCTGGATTGTCATTAAATCATCTATGGTAATATTTTGCTCGATGTTTCGCCATTTGCTTCTTAAGGATAACTGAGTTAGATACTCCGCTCTCCATTTCTTCCATATGTCGTTTCAATGATGGCTGTTCCGCACCTTCCGGTCAAGAAGTGAGCCGGAGTCAGAACATTCAAATATTCTATATCTTCCGATAAGGCACATAAAGGCCTAGAGTTCAAACAAGCCTCCACTTGTACTAAAATAGTGCTAAACTCTTCGTAGGTCAACTTTTGTTCTTCTATTACTCGCTTAAGGTGATGCTTTAGGCTCCTAATGGCTCCCTCCCAAAGACCCCCGGTACTTGGCCAAGATGGGGCATTGAAGTGCCATTCTATGTTTAAATCTGCTAGCTCCGCGAAAAAGTTACGATCGTATAATTTTTCGAAATCGTGATAGCTTTCTTGTAGCATTCTATTAGCGCCCACAAAATTCGTCCCATTATCGCTGTAAAGATGTCGAGGCGCTCCTCTCCTGGCTGCCATTCGTCCGAATGCTGCTAAGAACCCAGAACTGCTTAAGTCGGATACAAGCTCTAAATGCACAGCTTTGGTCGCTAGACAAATAAACAACGCAATATATCCTTTAGTGTTCTTAATTCCGCGTCCCTTGTTACTTTTAAAATTTACAAAACCAGTATAATCCACTCCAGTGTGATAGAATAGTGGGGCGGGGTTGCTTCTGGCCTCGGGTAACTCTCTCATCAATTGATGCTGTTTTTTGGGCTCGAGTTTTCTGCAGGTAACGCAGTTTCTCACTTCTTTCCTTACAGCTTTATTTCCGCCGATAATCCAGTATCTCTGTCTAAGGTTAAATAAAGTTAATCGCGGTCCACCATGAAAGGTGAGCTGATGAGCTTGTTGAATTATTAGGGTAGTAAGCCTACTGTCATATGGCAATATCACAGGATGCTTCATTTCCATACCCATGTTTGCTTTGCTCAAACTGCTCTTGACTCGTAAAATCCCCTCGTGATCAATAAAAGGATTAAGCTTTAATAGATTACTTCTGCTACTTAAATTATTATGTTTCCGTACTGACATTATTGCGGCTGCAAATTCAGTTCGTTGTATGTATTTTATAATGAGTAATTTTAAAACAGGTACTAATCGAGCCTTAGCAACCACTAGTACTACTGATGTCTCATTTTCATTCCGTAATCGTGCGTAAATTACTGCTGCGTAGGCTTTAGTCGATGCGTCACAATAACCATGCAGTTCTATGACGTCATTAGGTTGATAACCGATCCAACGTGGTATTTTGCATTGATTTAAGTATTCCATGTCCGCTTTAATTGCTACCCATTCTTCTTTGATGTTTACAGGAACTTCTTCATCCCAATGCATTTTGTTTAACCATAACTTTTGGAATATCAGCTTTAGCTTTGTTGTGAGTGGTGACAACCATCCCAACGGGTCAAATACTTTTGATATTTCCGATAAAAGTAGCCGTTTAGTTCCTTTGGCGTTTGGATTAGCTATGATGTATTTGAAAGTAAACATGTCATCACAAGAATTCCAACGAAGACCTTATGTTTTTGATGTACTTTCTGATTTAAAGTTAAAAATTATTTCGCCATTGCAGCTGCTGCTTTTTTCTATATTCTGAAGGAGTTCTGAATGATTTGCGGACCACCAACCTTATGCACTGTAAATAAGAAAGCCCCTAATGGGATGAACATGTTGTACCTGCACTTAGGTTGTCCCTCGGCTCTGACATGATCACACTACAATCTCCTTGGAAACAATAGTTCTAAGGTCAACATCATGCACCTAGTTGAAATAATAGTTGTTTAGGTTTTAGATTTCTATCGCGTCATTTTCCAGTGCCTAATTAATGTTAGTGTAAAAACATTGTGCGTGCGATTGTCACGCATACAAAATTGTATGCAATTGAAGCCAAGGAATATCGTTAATAAATAATTATTTTATTAATTTAAATTGCCCAAAAATCTATAATAGTTTTCTCTTAGCAACCTTACGCTTGTATTCTCGTCAGCCTGCCTTCCACACGAGAACTAGTTTCTTTATTCCTTGTTTACATTATTTTGTCCATTTTCCTCTTTCTTACTTTTTTTTTATCGTTGCCTTAGACAATGAATTATATTCAGGGATTAGATAACTTCCCAAAAAATATGCGTATGGATAATCCCCTTACCCATACTTTTTCTAATACGTAGGTACCGATTTGAACGCCAAAAATAATCTCTCAACAATGGATAAACTATACCTACGGTTACATCACTTCTAAATAAGGTTTTACGTCCATACTAAGGATAAAAAATTCTTTATCTCCGCTTTAGGCTACTTCCAGTTTCGAACTTAAGGGGGATGCGCTCAGGTAGCCCGCGAAATTCAAAAATACTTGCGTTTTTTGCAATTAGCAGGTCACTGTCAGGTTGTATGTTGATTAAAATATGATTCGCGACCGTAACGAATATGGCTTTACAGAATTATAATCATTAGAATCAGAAATACAACTCCTTAAGTTAGAATTGGCCTCAAATGAATTAATGATTTTTATGATTATAATTCTATAAATAAATATTTGATACGGCCGCGAATTGTATTTAGATCACCGTACAACCTGATACTGACCTGCAAATTGTAAAAAACGTAAGAATAATTGAATTTCGCGGGTTACCTTGGCGCATTCCCCTTAAGTAAAATACCCAAACAAAAGTGTCGTTTCGTTACTGTTTTGATCTTATTAAATTTATTAACAATTAATTTAAGGTAGTGACACGCCCCTGCTTCTCGCGGCTTTTACGACTTGACAAAACATTTAGATTCCTATAATAAACATTAAGTATTTTATTATAATGTATTTTACCTTTCGGAAATGATGACGAAAACCTCGTCAAAATCCGTTGCGGAGTTTAGAAGAACACCGCGGTCACACCGCGACTTTGTTCAAACTCAAACTCAAACTCAAAGCATTTATTTCAAATAAACCAATTACAGGCACTTTTGAATTGTCAAAGGGTCAGTCAGTCAGAAAAATGAAGCTAGTTGCCCATTCCAAAGCGTGTTTTAACTCTGTATCAATATCGATAATGCCTCTTCACTCCTTTTCACCAAAACTACATATTATAAAGTCAATTTTTGTTGTTTCTGTAATAAACATAATAGGTACAGTCACAGGCAATAAATATTATTTTCGTCATCTTAAGGCGAAAGCGCCAGGTAGCCCGCGAAATTTAAATGGCCTTAAGGTTTTTGCAATTTGCTAGTCAGATTAGGTTGTATGTTGATAAAAAATCGATTCGCGACCGTAACAATCATGTATTTACAGAATTATAATCTGTAAAGTCATAAATATTAATATTTGAGACTTAGTAATTCTATTGAATGACTATTTCATGAAATCTTGACATTTGATGATTATACTAACTTAACACACATTCTCATAAGTTACAAAATTAGACTAAACGTGTGAAGATAAAAGTTACCAACCGGGAAGTGACGTAATGTTGTGGGATTATTATTGTATAGAAGTCCCAAATAATCATAATTATTATCAGCAGTAAAAAAAACTGTTTACTTATATAAATTTTAGTGAAACCTTATCGCTCTGATATTATTTATGCCTGGTAGAAAGAAAAATACGTTTATTTAAATTATACTTAAAAATCAACTATAATCCACGGAATTAAAGTTCAAACTTGGTAATGTATGTTAATTTTGTTGTTTGTCTCGATACAATTTAAATCAAACACAAATCTAGTCTGTCTGTCTCTATTATAATCTAGTTCTATGTTAACCTAAGTTTTATTTAGTCCTTTTTAATTCATTAAAAACTGGTTTTTAAAAAGGTTTTTACTTTTGTCAACTACTGTTTGTTTGTCAACACTAACATATGTGAGGGCACGCGCTTTATTCATTGTAAATCATTTCATCACCACTGCTCTCAAAACGGAGAAGCAAAACATCGTGAGGAAACTGGCCTGTTCTCAAACCAAAAATTCAAAGACATGTGACATCTACCAATCCGCAATAGGCCCGCGTGTTAGTTTAAAGTCCACTCCCTCTCAAGAAGAGGAGGCCTGTGTCCCAGCAGTGGGAACATTATAGGCTGATTATGGATATTAGGTACATTAAGAATCCGCTGGATGCGACAAGCACAGGACCGGACATCATGGCGACGCTTGGGGGAGGCCTATCACCAGCAGTGCACGTTTTTTGGCTGAAATTATTACTACCATTCAATAATTGCAACAACGAAAAAAATATTCATCTGTCCGTACACATGCCAACTTCGGTATTACGACACCATTATCTTTCCATTGATTATTAATCAATCCATCAACATTACTACATGAGCAGACATTATTGGGTCTAATGATAGTCGTCATACAAGAAACTCTTCCGTGTTATGTGTTTGTAACAATATTATATCCAATCTTAAAGTCTAGGCTTTTAACAAAGTAATATGCCGAGTTTTTATCAAAACAAAACAAGTTAATAATGACCCTCCTGAGGGCCTAGACAAAGTGACATCCTATCAGCGATAACGATGATGCAACAGTCTAAAATGTATGACACTGACATTAGCTACCGAAAAGCTGATGTCAATCCTGATCGAAACACTTTGAAAGCGATTGCCACTTGTCTAGGCCCTCTGGTGTAAAGTGATAAATGCGTTACCTACCTTAGCGGCAATGTTGGAATCTCCCATGAGCCAACGGCGTCTAATAACTTAATAAATACTTCAATCACCAACTATAGCAGTCAAGACTATGGGCTTATCCAAAGCTAGGCAATAACAGCCGATTTTTTGCCTTCCGCATCCAGTCTGTCCCAGCCACTTTTTTAAGGATGGTGGTTCATCACGCTGAGGGGTGACCCACGCTACGCTGGCCGATACGCGGTCTACACTCCAGGACTCCTCAGCTAGGGCTAGCAATCCTTCGATTGATATATTGCCACTTCAGCTCTTTTCCAGATCATTTCATTCCGGGCCTTTCAAAGAAATTCTGAGCATAGCTTGCTCCACCTATTGGTTAGCTAAACATCATCTGACAAAACTTTTCCCAACTGTGTTCGGTTCGACATCCGGTCTAGCCAGATGCAGCTGAATACCAGTGCTTTACATGGTTCGACTGCCTATCTGCCCCTACAACCCTGTTACCCCACGATTAACTAAACGTGGTGATTATATTATTATGTGCAAACTAAGTCCCAACAAGATGATTTCACGCAACCAGTTAGTAAAAGTCGTTAGCTGGTAGATTTGCAAATGTGAGTATTATAAATAAGCAAGTTATTAGTTTAAGGAAAACGA
Organism: Griposia aprilina; assembly: GCA_916610205.1. Lineage (NCBI taxonomy): Eukaryota > Metazoa > Arthropoda > Insecta > Lepidoptera > Noctuidae > Griposia > Griposia aprilina. The sequence goes on from OU744308.1 coordinate 15,105,066, forward strand.
TAGTAATATCGTGACAGAAGAAAATTATAAGTATTTGTTTTGTGTGGTCCAAGTTATGAGCGAGTTTTGTGTGGTCCAAGTTATGATCGAGTTTTGTGTGGTCCAAGTTATGAGCGAGTGCTAGCTGGCACTTATTATGATCATCATTTCAGCTGAAATGCGTCCACTGTTGGACACAGGCCTTCCCAAGCGTTGCCACATGGACCGGTCCTGGGCTTCTCTCATCCAGCAAATTCCAGCGACCTATCAAGGTCCACCTTGTAGGTGACCTTCCAACACCGCTAAAATTAAAAATGTAAAAATGAGAAATTTAATAATTAAAAGTTTTAGGATGTTGTCTACTGCTTGATGACAGGGCAGGTCATCATTAAATGGTAATGGTCACAAAATACCTAAGATAATACACATTGCGTTATTACCCAGCATGCCGTCTTTGAATAGTTCCCTTTACTATTCCAAATAAATTCGTGCTTATCATGTACACATTCCTGTAATGTCATATTTTACAAAATTGTTATTATTCTATGCGCAGTTGTGTAGCTAAAGAAAACCTGATTTTCTACTGCGTATCTTTAGTCACAAAAACATAGTGCGAAAAAAGAAAAGGAAGGAAAAAGTATTAATTGGGACTCGCAAAGGAATATCACAAACTAAACTAAACACACTCTTAAAATCATAAAAAATAAAACGAATATAAAATGAAAATAAAAAACAGAAAGTCCTGCACGGGGCCAAAAGGTCCCTATCTCAGCATGATGCTCCAACATTTAAAATAAGTGTCGCAGCGCTGGTATTCTAATATGGTCCGCTGCTGTGATGTCATATTATTAGATGTAACATATTATAAAAATAAAATATTTACTAAAAACGAACAAAACCCTTTGAGTTCGTTTTGAGTGAGTGTAGCGTAAAAAGTATAGAAATAATAGTGATAATGACACACATTAAATATATGAACAAAGTGTTTGTACAATCAACACTGTTCTAACTTTGGTTTTTGTTTAGCCTATAATGTCCCACCGCTGTAGAAAGGCCTCCCCAAAGTCCTTCTAGGTACTCTTTTCTCGCGCCACCTCGAACCAGCGCTCGCGATACGCGTTCAGGTCGTTTCGCAATCCCTTTCTGGGCCGGCCTCGGTGGCGCCGTCCATCTTCAGGCACCCATTGTAGAGACTTTTGCCAAGAAAAGAAAGAAAGAAAGAAAAATAGGTTCCAAGCGATCAACCTGCATGCGGCTGATGTATCCCGCCCAATCCCATTTCATTCTGGCATTTAATATAATTATCACGAAATTTAAATAAGATTAAAATTGCTTATAGGTCTTCTTAGCTAGATTGTAATTAACTATAAAGAACATGGTTATTTTTTATTTCTTCTGGTGTCATTTAAAATAGAAAAATATATGTACCTAAGATCTACATTACATTAATATTTGAATTTTATTATTTGAGTTATTAATAAATAAATAAAAATGACCCATTTTAATAGTCAAATGCAAGCATATAAGGATAAATAACTTTAGAATCAAACAAGATCATATAAAACCGCTTCCGCCTGCGACCTGCACCGCTACTGCAACTAACTGATCGATATTCAAACCGGCGCAGCGGCGGCGCCCGCGCACGATCCTACCTTACACAACACACGCTTGGCGCTAAGTATTCCGAACATGGCAATTATAGTGAAGGAAGCAGCAAACCGTCTGACATCACTGGTTCACTTACTGACATACTTTAAGCATGTAAACACAGTACCCTCCTTTTTGTTATCATGATCTCTTTTGTGAAGACCAATAATTAGAGTAGCACGGCTTGCGTTCTGCATCCGAGAAATGATGGTCAAAACAAAATGTCAAAAAATGGTCTAAATTAAACTAAATAGACGGGTGGAGTTTGGATTTATAGGTACAAATTAAATTAGCTAGCGAAACTCGACAGACATAGTGGGTTTCAACATCTAAACTTAATAAAGCAAACAAAAATGAATGATGCTTTTTTTTGGGGGTCATCGACCGCTGGAAGTAAGATTTGAGAAAATCAGCACCCTGGTTACGTAACACACTATCAATCACAATCTGAAACATTTTGAAGGATATTTGTCTGCTCAACAACGTAAATAACGCAATGAATGTTGTTGAACTGTCAAAATAAAAGCCACTGCTACTGTTAGTGTGTTACGCAACTACCCCGCTGAGCAGATTTTTTTCCACTTTCATCATATACTTTTGGACCAGACAGTTTGATAGAAAATATTCGACTTTACACTTTGTGCCTACCCCTTTGGGGAAAACAGGCGTGATATTATGTTATTCGACTATGTTATGTTATTCGACTATGACACATTCGATGCGAAATTATTGCTGGGAAACGATTTTCTTTTGTTGTGCAAAATCGCTATTTGCTGTAGCGCGCAATCTAACGCACACAAAACATTGTGCTTATGTGTGCACGCAACGGTACAGGATTTTTTGGGGTATTTAAAGGTAAGTTATAATATAATACATAAAGCTTGTTGTCGTGAAAAATTACAAAAAAAATATTGGAATTTTGACTTTCAATTTCTCCGTAACCGTTCTCAGGTATAATCCAGATCCAGTGCAAAAAAATATACCACAATGACGGAAGTACAAATGACTCTCGGTTTCGTTAAGTGTCTTTTTACTGCCATTATATTAGCTGGTCAGCAAGGCGGTAGAATAATAGAAAGAAAAAAAATAGTCCTCCAGACCGAATGTCGGCCATGGCTGCCAATCTCAACGAAGACTAGCCTTCGGCGCAGGAGATATTATAGTACACAAGCGTATGCGCAGACACAGGTGCACTCTCGTTTCCCTCTCTCTCATAGTCCAATGGGACGGCAATCCAACACGACCGGAGAGAGATAAGACGCAGGACGAACGGGTTAACGTTCTTTACGAGGCACGGGAGTATCAAACCGCCAACTTCCAAACTCCGGGCTGCTACCAAGCTGGAAAAACCCAATAACACTTTGCTCGACCTAGAAATCGAACCCAGGACCCCAAGGTCAGCAGTCGCCCTTGCCACCACTAGACCAAGAAAGAAGAACCTGGTAGAATAAGATGCGCCGTACGTAGATGCAGTAGGTGGGCTGTGCGTCAGTAGTACCTATTAAACTGGCCTCCTTATTGTAAATGCGTACTAAAAAATAGTTTTTAATCCCAGATAGTAATCTGACATTTAAGTATTTTTGTGTTGGCTTTTAGTCTTTAGTTATTGTTCTGAGCTTTTAGTATAGGAGTTTGACATTACACCTGTCAATTAATAACTATCTGGGTTTAAAAAAACGAACTTTTCGCTAGGCCAGCCAAGGTCAAAGTGTGCTGTCGACTGTATTTAATTGATCCTTTAAAACTTTATGGGCTTCTAATGATGTAGGTTTTTATTTAATTTGCTATGCTCAAATGACAGGTGCGATCGAATAACTCTATGCGCTATGTTTTGAGTTCAAAGATGTATGAACTGCCAATGTGTAGAATATGTTTAGTGAAGGATGTGCGAATGTACGAGTATTTAGTTGTCAACAGAAACTTGCGCGAACTATAATATGAGAAGCTGACTGATGTTAAAGGAATTATTTAAGGTTTTATTAGAATCTTCATTAATATTTGAGTGTTCATCAAAATGTTTGAGCTGAATGGCGCTAATCCATACGTGATGTTCGCCGTCCGCGTCAGTAGGGACTGGTCATCTTAGCTGCCAGGACTTATTATAATTTAATTTTATATTTGAATTGTTTTTTTTTTTTCTATGCATTTAATACGGACACTTTTATAGTAATGCATTGTTTTCACATGTATAAGTTCTACATGAAGGATGACCAATATTTTGTAACCATATTTTGGTTTAAAAGAATGTCCGTGGAGGTACTTGCCCGTTCTTCCTACTACGATTTGGAATGGGCAACTAGCTTCATATTTCTGACGGACCGACCCCTTGACAATTCAGAAGTGTCTGCAATTGGTTTAGCTATATAAATTAAAGTTTATTGCTAAAAATGTTTGTCCGGGCATCGCTTCAACGCGGCTGCACCAATTTGGCTAATTCTTTTTTTTTGTTGTGTTTGTAATTGTCAAGACAAGGTTAGTATGAAAGATTTTTTTGGAAAATCCTCCGGGAACGTCGGAAATTTTGATGCTATTTTTGTATGAAATTTACCCCGGGTGACGCCGGGCACGAACAGCTTGTTTGAAATAAATGCTTTAAATTTGAGTTAGTAGGAAATCAAAATGGGAATTATTTGAGGTTCGATTAAATACGTTCGGCTACATAAGTATCGCCACTCTTTTGGAGGTTAATATAAATTGATACCTACCTAATACAATGGTATTATTTATTTATTACACATCGAATATCATCTAATTACTACAAGGTTGTTTCGTGCTCTCAAAATTTAAAAATGGAACTTATGCTTTGCTGTTTGCTGTCGATAGAAACCGATATCGATAAAAAGTGTACCAACACATAAGATAACGTAACATCACGCCTGTAACCCCCAAAGGGTAAGGCAGAGATGTTACCTATAGTACCTACACCCACATTTCGCCAGTTATGTTTAAGTCCCTCGTAATAGAGGGCGAGCCTATTGCCATCAACCAGGCACAAATCCATAATTCGGGCTGCTACTGAGAAATCCCTAATAAATAAATCCAGTAACACATTGCTCGATCCGGTACTCGAACCCGGCACCTAATGCTCGTTAATACCCCTTACGACCGCGACACTAATAAGGCATAAAATGCAGTACCTACCTACTATTTAATCATTTGTTATCGCAGTTTCTGGATACCTATAAATCTGTTGTCAGATCTTTTAACAAGTGATTTTATTAGCTGTTATGATTCTCGTTAACTAATCACAACAGATTTACTGATTAGGGACTTGGTGCAAGCCTGAGACATTAGCTTGACGAAAAAAAATTAAAGGAAAGAAAATAAAATTATTTGCGGTAAAAACGCAATAAAAAATACAAACACAAAATAGAACTAATCCCGCAATCCACTGCTGCTCAAATTGCCAACAATGGCAACCGTAGTTGTACAAGGAACTGAACTAAATTGAGAACTTACGCCGCCATCTTGTTTTTTCTACACAATTTCACAAATGTTTACCAAAAGCGCCCCTTTGACAAGGTCATTCAAGTGCCTAAAGATCCTTAAAGCACTCTACATTGGTTAATGGTTTCAGATGCTTTCGGATTGCCACAAAAATACACACGACTTTTAAGGCTCGTGCATATTGGCGCGACGCGACAGCCCGATACAAAGGCGCCGCCCGCCCGTCGCGCAGCACGCGGTGCCTTTGTGTACGCTGTCGCGTCGCGCCAGTGTGCACGAGCCTTTTTTAGCATAATTATATAATTTCATAATGTGCCCAGTAATTGGGTTGTGAAGGTCAGATATGCAGTCGCTCCATGTAAAATGCTGGTATTGAGCTGCTTTCGGTGTATCGACCAGGACTTTGCAGGTAGACTGCGCAGGCCGTTCACGATTAGGTTAGTGTTTAGAGATAAAAGAAACACTTAATAGGCTCATAAATATATTTTCTACAATAGGGCTAGGTCGCGGGTAAGGTTACTGATTCACTGTTCTAAGCACTCACACTTAAAGTTAAGAAGGGTACCGTCCTTGGTTTTACAGGCCGCTGGAAAGCCTGTCAGCACAGGCTCAGCGAGAGGCCGGTAAGGCCTTCGAAGGGCCGCAGTTAGAAGGCGTCGGTAGCATGCCGTAGGACGTCGATAGCGCAAAGATCAGCTACGTGTGCAGCGTGCCAAACGGAGCAGCGTGCAGATTGGAGCAGCGTGCAATATTTAGATGCCCTGTCCTCAGTCTGGACGTAGAACCCTGAAAGACGCGTTAGGAAGTGCATGTTACTTGCGGTGCGTAAGCAGCAAGCCGCATGCGATGTGCCCTGCTTCATTCTCCTTTAGCGACCAAGAACGGTGTAGGGGTCAATATAGGCGGAAGATCAACACATCACAGCGGTTTATAGGCAGAGAGTTTGCAAAGGCAGCGTGTCGCAATGACAGATGCAATATGAGGTTAGGTATGTGACACGCGAGCTTAAAATACAAAAAAAACAATTATTTTAGGAGACGGCTCGCTATATAGGTGATAATACACAGTGAGGCTTTGCACAGGCCGGATGCAGCAGCAATACACACATATTTCAGACGCTTGAGCCTGGACAACCTACAGCCGCGTGGTCCGCCATTGACATCCACCAAATCAAATACTATATATGTAGGTGTTGATACGAGGGCGACACTGAAAGTTTTTAGAACTGGCCACTTGTAAACGATATAATAAAAAAACAAGTTCAAATTTTGAAAATGGAACTCTTTGCCAATATTATTGTGTATGTATTGCATGGACCTAATATACAAGCTGGACTGAGCTCTCCAAAAAACGTATCATAAAAAAATGAACCACAACTGCTACATACATTTTAGGTTTACTTTTGTTAGGCTATCTTAGCCGAGGCAAAACGAGCCGAGAGAGATAGTCAGAGCAGAGGCTGTTTGTCCCTTTTTCTCAATTTTTTGAAAATATAAATGTTATAGATGGTAGAAAATATATTTAATTTAAATAAAATAATCAAAATAATAATTGTTTGGTAGTTATCATAAAATTACTCTTGTAACTATAATCTGACATGCGAATGACTTTTTCTGTTATTTTGTGAAGAAGCATCGCATTTAAACTTTTAGCTACGGTTCTTTTGTAAATTTTATGGTGGAAATGGTGAAAAAGTGTTGTATCAAAACATTTCATATACATATTTTTCATTTCATTTCACATATCATAACATTTCATTCATTGGTAAGGAATTACAATGATTTTGCTTAATAACAATAAGTAGTATGACCATGCTCTAGAAGTTTCGTAGACGGAAGAAACCAACGCTTTAGTGTATTTCTGATTAAAACTATTAATATAATGCGTATAATAAATACAATTTGCACCTATGTATCGCATGATTGAAATAGCATTATTTTTATGTTGGTTACAGCTTTCCATCATAAGGAAAAATTAAGCAAAAATGGTTGGAGGTAATACCCGAATCACAAACAATTACCAAAAATCCTGTTGTGTGCAGCCTTCATTTCAAGCCGGCAGATTTTTATATTGGTTTATTGGTAATTGGTTTACTTATTTGAAATAAATGCTTCGGGTTTGAATTTGAAAAAAAAATTGTCACACACACTTAGTTTTATTTCCCTTTACTTCATTTAAATAGCTTGCCTACTTCATCATAAACCACGTATACGTGATCATATTTGGTGATTTGACACAAGACATGTGTCTCCTCAACAATATTGTGGTCTAGGTATCATAACTTCTTTTTTAAAACATGGGTACATGCACGATTCAACACTGACATAGTATACAACAGGCCCACGCTAGGAAATAATAATTTCAAAGGGTCGCCGTTATCGAAATCGATAAGGAGGACTATACATATATATAGTATACAACAATGTCAGTTTCAAATAATCAGCTTTCGAGAAAAAGTCTTTTCCGATATGTATAGTTTTTAAAGATTTAATTTTCTTTTTTTTTTCATTAATTATTATTTCACTATTTGAACGTCAAATAGTGAATTAATAATTTATTACAAAAAAAAATTGAAATGAAGTTACTTACAATGAAGTTAAGTAAGTTACAAACTATAGAGGTATGAGGAACAGGGTGTAAAGCTCACTCACACCTCCATAGAAAAGAGGATCCTCCGACCAGACGGGTGTTGTGTCTGGTGGGCAACTGCCCGACGGTTGATGTCGGGACGTTGTCTAAATGCTAGTCGCGCGGTAAACTCTGCTTGCGCGATGCAGGATTTGCGTGACATCAGTGTAACGTGTAGCTCGCATGTGGCGGTGTAGATACCGCTACAAAACAATAATTTGAAATCACTTAGTATCAACCGGACACAAATTATCTCTTTCATAACGAACTTTCCTGTCTGTTAAAAAAATGTTTGGTCACCCTATTAGAAAGAGATGAAAGCCTCGGTATGCATTATCTCTCTCTGCTCGTTTTTTTTGGTACGAGAGCTCAGTTCAGTTTGTATATTAGGTCCATGATGTATTGTATTCATGTCATTTGTTTATGATTTGGCTGCAAATTGAAAATTGGCTGTGTCACGTCAGCATGAATATAACGTGAGAATGAGATGTTTAGGGTGGTAAGGATATTTATAAAGAACAAATCAGATTGGCTGCCAAAAGTATAATGTCTATATTTAATACGAAACAAGTAAAATAACATAAAACGCTAATCAAGCATTAACTTGATTCATAATTATAACGGAGCATACATACACAATAGTGTAAAAGAGAGCATACACTTCACTTCCGGTAATTAAGAAAAAAAAAAAGAACAAACATTTTTTGTTTTTTGTTTTCGCATAGGTACTTAATATTCAGGATACAAATAGTTTAGTTCGGTTTTTGTGAACAATATCAATTTTATTATTCTTTTTTTAAATTTCAACATTACATCCCCAATCTTCTACAACAGTAAATGGACCATCAAATAAAGGATCTAATTTCTGACCAGTTTCATTTTTAATCAATATTAAATCGTCTTTATTATATTGAGTTTGGTTCAAATATTTATCATAATAGTTGTCTTTACGATTACACTTGCTTAATATTAAATTATTTCTAGCATCTTTATTAGCTAATTGAAGCTTATACTTAAGACTATTACAATCATTTTCTGGATTATACAGGGGTTCAACATCATTATATATTCTAGAAGGAAAAATAATAATAATAATAATAAAAAAACAGCATGCCCACTGGTTGGCAGTAAATGAAAGTCAAGTAAAATAAATTTAATATTTTCATCATTAGTATTTCTCTTGACTCCTCTTAAAACATGGAATCGTGGTCCGGATCAAGTTTTCATTGATTCAATTTCTTGAATTAAGTGTTTAAGAAAGCTAGCATTATTTACTATATACTTGTATACATTTTAAACCCCAAGCGAGCCAACCCCATGTAACCAAGAACTTCGTGAATCCGAAGCAATCGGAACCTACCTAACACAGGAAGTTTTAAATAAATAAGTTTAAAGAGAATTTTAAATAAATTTAGTAAATTTTCGTTTCCGTCGTACCAATAAATATAAACGTTATGACATATAAATAATTAAACATATAATAATTATAATGATAAGGTAAAACTTTAAAGATTTAAAAAATAATACACTGATTGGAAGGACATAAACAGAAATAATTTTATTTTTATACATCTAACTCTTAAATACGTATACATAAAAAAATTCAATATTGCTTTGAAAAACGTTCTGACCGTTTGGCATTTTTATTCGCGAACTCGTCAATAAGATTATCGACATTGAGCTTTCTAACCCTTTCAAATTCAATTGATAACGTAGCGAAACCAGTTAATCGCACTTGTGACGTAGTACTACGCAAGTAATTTTTTAATTTGTTTCAATCTAAAGAACGATCTTCCTCCTTCAGCAACTGTAACGGGTAAAGTTAAAAATAATTTGATTGCTATTACAAAATCAGGAATGTTACTTAAAAATGATGCATGATTATTTAAAATGTATTTGAAAAGGTCGCTAACGGATAAATTATCTGTTTTTTTTTTTTTGAATTAGTCTTCGAAGTGATAAAATGTGATGTGTAAAATCGGTTGACAATTCCTCAGAATAAAAGTTAATAAGCTCTATTGATGCATCATGCAACTCATTATCTTTCATGTTTTTAAGATTGACTGGGAAAATACAACAAAAACGCTGGCTTATTGATTTCATTCCTTGAAATCGATTTCTTAATTGTCGAATTCTAATATCGTTATGGCGCGAAAATTCAAATGTCCGATATATTTCTATCTGCATTTATGAATATATTTTGTTATTACCTTCTTGAAATGTTTTCGGATTCAACTTTATAATCATATTAATTATAAATTCCGTGATATAATGAATAATTAGGTTGTTTTTCATTTATTGGATAACTAATACTGCACCTAATACGTTTGAAATTAGATACTTCAAAATTCTCGACAGTAAAAGAGACTGTAGATTGTAGGTATATAAAATTGGAGATTTAATCCAACATTAATCTCCATTTATTTTTTAAAGTAATGACCTACTGATTTCTTGTATCGAAACATAAACAGCAATACACTGATTGGTTGATGTATCACAATTTCAAAGCGAGCGCACAAGAAATAGAAGAATTGTGAATCCCCACGCAGTCTCGCGTACTAAATAGCGATAAAAAAATATTTAATGTGGTTTATTTATATAGTTATGAGTTTTTAATAACCTTCTCAAGTCGATGTATTTTGAGTACTAGGAAAATGAGCTAGTTTAGTAAGTTCTAGGTTACGTAGGGTTGACTCGCTTGGGTCTTAGGATTTTTTGGGTTATCGCTGGGTTATAGAGGGCCATAGTGAGATTTTGGCGGGGGGGGGTCCGAAGTTTCAGTTACGCCACTGGTTGATCCATGATTTTAGTTATGAGCTTAGTAACTTATTAATCGTGAAACATTTAGCATCGCTCGACTATTTACCGTTGAGAAGCCACACAACGCTACATTGGTAAGACTGGAAGCGAAGCCGACCCCAATGTAGTTGGAAAAAAGCAAGATAGATATGATGAATGTATTATCCTAAGGGAAATTATATGTGCGGCAACAAAAGTTTTCTTTAGCACCTGCAACCTAGCGTCTTTTTTTATATGTAGGCGACGAGTTAATAGAACAGCTTCAATTATATTAATTCATCATCTTTACTATTCCAACATAATATCAAAAAACCAGCGTCAATTTACGAGCGTAAATTAATATGACTCCGAGCTACCGATAAATATATTTACTTCTGAATTGATAACTCAAGTGACTAATGTTGTAAGTGAGCTACTAAGCGAGCTCGGGACTTAGGGCACCGCGACTTGGACAGGTTAGGTTAGAAGATCCTTCGTGGTTATTTTTTTTAAACCACCCAGAAGTAGGAGCCCCGCTAAGCGGGGCTCCGTCGACTACGCTTGTCATTATTCATAATGCGCGGGCAATATGAATAATGCCCCTATTTATTACTTGGTACGTTGCTTAAGAATTATCACCATGCTGCGTCATATTAACAGTAGCTCGTTTTACAATATATATTCGCTTGAAAACCATTTATTAGACGCTAAAAGTTTGTCGCTTACCTATTAATTATTTAGACAACTAAATATATTTGAAGACGAGAATGACATTTTAAAGAAGCTGCCTTAATTAGCACCCTTATCCTAATATCAAATCCAAATACATAAAAACCTGTTAAACTTGTCTCTTATTTTTTTGACCTACAATTATTTGAATTCCAAACAAAATCAAGAGTCATTTGAATTCTTAACAACATCATTTCACGAAGAAAACAAATATTAGCTAAATCCCTATCGACACATTCCACAACACTATCACTCCATCAGATTTCACAACCGGCGCACGAGTCGCTATTATGACAATCGATTCGATAGCAAACCGTAATCGATACATCGGTATCCGACTAATTGAGAGCAAGGTCTTTATTCAATGAGTTTATTCATTGAAATTACACATCCTTTCATTCGGCAATCCATGTTTTATTACAGCAGTTAATTTTAACTGGGCTTACATTTATGGTTTAAAGTTTAACTAGTGGCGGTCATTAAGTAAGACGAGATGTTGGTAAAATAACTAATGGGAACAGCTAGTTAAAATTCCACTACTGGTTTGCGTTATTTTATAATAAAATGGCGTTACAATCATCCTTGTTAAACGGACGTTCCATAGGACGTGAACTGCAGTGGCCTTTATAGAAAACTCAAACTCTAAAGCATTTTTTTCAATTAAACCATTTACAGGGACTTTTGTTAAGAAGTCGGTCAGTCACAAAGATTAAGCTAGCTGCCTAGGTATACCAAAGCGTAAGTCAGTTTCTATTGCGAAGAACGCGCAAGTAAATCCATGGACACGCTTTTAAGAAAGCACACAACATAACATAACATAACATCACGCCTGTATTCCCCGAAGGGTTAGGCAGATGTGTACCTATAGCACACCCACATTTCGCCAGTTATGTTTAGGTCCCATGTAATAGGGGGCGAGCCTATTGCCATCAACCGGGCACAAATCCAGACCCCGGGCTGCTACCGAGAAATTCCAGATGGAAAAACCCAATAACACTTTACCCGACCCGGGAATCGAACCCAGGACCTCATGCTCAGCAGTAGCGCTTGCGACCACTAGACCAACGAGGCAGTCACAAATGATTGCGTATCCAAGTAAGCCACAGGATTTGGCAAAATAGGGATATAGATCCTTCGCACACCCAATGTGCGTGCTGCTTGCACCTTTGATAAAATAAAGAACGCCATTGAATGCTGCGATTACCGTAGCCACTATGGGGCTTATTTATAATTGTTGCTTAAAGATAAACGATCGATGAATGAATGAAACGAATGGAATGATTAACGTCTGCTTAGCCATCTTACTTCCACTGACTCCTAAGACACAGACACATACACCTAGTTTAGTAGTCAAAGTATCAAAATTATTGTGACCTAGTTATAAGCCTTATATGCTCTTAGTCTTTGAATCAAATTGTAATGTGATGACTGTTTTTGGTGTAATAAAGAATATTATTTTTATATGTTAACATAGCTCGGGACCATGGGATCCCGGTCCTTTGGTAGGCGTACGAGATTTCGAAGCCAACTTGCAGAGGCCCCTTAGACAATTTTAAATGGAATGAGGCACCAACCGACGATTATCCCTGATACACTGTGCAAGTGCACGCAAAGACAACCCCTGGTTGGTGTCGGACTATTGCAGGATATGGAATCAAAAATATTTATTGAACTATAGGCTTCAGTGGCTAAGATGAACTGGTTACCAAGAACTATGGAATGGCTAGGGCCCCTGCCTGACCAATGTTTTATATATAAAATAAACGGATAAAATGGCAGGGGGTGACTTGCACACTCAATAATGAGCCCCCTAAACGGTCGCTAGCACATAGTGTCGTAGCTACAAGGGGGCAACATGTCCTGAGGTGCTTATGAGGAGTGGAGATGTCTCCCACGGCTATCTGGACAATCCCGGAAGTACGGTCAAGATCCCTACCAGCATCTTACTGGAATACTTCCTTTCTCCGAGCACGAACGCTCTTGCGAATCTCCACTCAAGCCGGCCAATAAAGGCAAGAAAGAGGTAAGACTCTGTTCCTCGTCATTGCTCACTCCAGCAAGCCAATAAGGGCAAGTCGGAGGTGAGGAACAATACTTCTCCCAGGAGATAGGGTCCTTGGGGTCGCTACTGCCCAACAGCTCGCCACATGCTGCCCTGCGGGGTTTATGTATCTCTCTTGGTCTGGCTCCTCACCCTAGTGCTGCTTCGGCAAAAGTAAACTCTACCTGTACTAACCCAGACTTCAGGAGCACGCAAGACCCACCACAACGTCAACGTAGAGATACGGCGGTGGGGTTGTTATTATTTCGTTTATTTATTTACATAGGTACTTATTTGTATACATTTTTAAATATTTTAATAAAACATTAAAAAAACATTAAAAAATATAAAAAATAGTGGTCCGCCGGTATCGGGAGTAGGGTCCAAGCTACCGGTGGTTAGGGCTCCAGAGATAGGAACCTCCTCACGATGCGAGCCGTATCGAGGAGCCTTCTGAATCAGGCCCTTGACCCAACCGCCTAACGAGAGCCTCGAGAGATGTTGATCGAGGCTTTCGGCCATCAGGCCATTGGCCGATACGACAATCGGCACATTGACAGCCGAGTTCACATTCCACATGTCAACAACCTCGTGTGCTAAGTCACGATATTTAATTTGCTTTTCTTTCTCAGCTTTCACGAGGTTCTCATCATGCGGAATGGTAATATCGATAATCATTGTGCGGCGCGCTAATCGATCTATCACCACTATATCAGGCTTATTGGCGACAATAGTCCTGTCAGTAATGATAAACCGATCCCAGTACAACGTAATATGGTTATTTTCGAGAACTGGGTCGGGCACATACTTGTAATACGGTACCTCAGAATCCACTAGTTTATATTGCAAAGCAAGTTGCTGGTGAATAATCCTGGCTACTTGATTATGCCTGTGCAAGTACTCGCCGATAGCTAGACGAGAACAACCAGAGATAATATGTCTGATCGACTCACCCGGACGATGGCATGCCCAACACACGTCAACCGTCCCGTCCTTCATGATATGTCTCCGGTAGTTATTCGTTAAGATAACTTCATCCATAAATGCACAGACGAAACCTTCAGTTTCCCCGAAAAGGTCACCAAAACTTAGCCAGGATACGGACGCTAAGTCATGCAGAGCCCGATAGAAGCGCCCGTGAAGCTCCTTGTTTCGCCATACCTCCTTGCGGTCATTGATAGTAAGTACTACAGGTTTGCGCCAGTTCTCTTTAGCCATGGAGAGCGGGGTGAGTCCCTTGTCCACTGCGACCACATGAAGGTGCATACCTACTTCGGCTTTTAAAAAATATTCTCTGAGGCTGCACACTTCGCGGTTGTGGAGGGTCTTTGCATTTAAAAAGCCTCGACCCCCGCACTTCCGCAGTATGAACAGTCTCGTCACCGATGATCGTGGGTGATGCATCCGGTTTGCGGTCAGTAGTGTACGGACCCTCCTATCCAGGACGTCGAGTTCAGTCTGAGTCCATTTGAGTATGCCGAAAGAGTACATCAAAACCGCATGACCCAATCGTTGAAAGCGCACCTTGTTTCCGCCTGATAGAACACTAATTAATACCTTCTTCAGGCGACCAAAGAATCGCTCCTTCAACGATTGTTTCATGTCAGCAACGTTGATGCCTAAAGCTTCTGACATACCCAAATACTTATAGCTTTCGGATGAGGAGAGGGATTTAAGGTGTATGGAATCCGAAAGTTGAATTCCTTCGGGTTCCATAATCTCACCTCGCTTTACATGCATGACTGCACATTTGTCCACATCAAATTCCATCCTGATGGTGCTACTGAAAGTTTCAGTTATCTTCAGTAGCTCCATCAGTTGCAATTTGTTGGGCGCAAAGAGTTTCAAGTCATCCATGTAGAGGAGATGAGATATGACCTGACCATCTCTCCTCAACCGATAGCCTAGACCTGAATCCTCCAGTAGTGTGCTTAGAGGATTCAGGGCTAAGCAGAACCAAAGGGGACTCAAACTGTCGCCCTGAAATATTCCACGTTTAATCAATATAGGCTCATCATTCCCCTGGATATGTCGACACCCTGGATAGCGGAGAACCGTTCTCCATTGCCCCATACACGACCCAAGGAAGGTGCGTAGAGTTGGATTTATCTTGTACAACTCCAGCACCCTCATGAGCCATGTATGTGGCACCGAGTCGTAGGCCTTCTTACAATCTATCCAGCATGTCGACAGATTTTTGTGGGATCGACGAACCTGCTCCTTAGTACCGCGGGACCCGTTCCTACATCAATTTTGAGATGCTGACATAATCGAGTTACTTTCAATGTGCGAGTTTATTTGCGCTCTCAAAATCGATGTAAGAAGTGTATAGACCGTCGACAAACACGTGATCGGTCTATAATTCTTGGGATCCGTTGGACTACCTGACTTATGGAGCAGGTGGGTAACGCCTGTTGTTAGAAATTGTGGAAGCGACCCAGATTCTAAAGATGACTGGAACTGAGATGCCAGGCAGGTGTGTGAACTAGTTAGCCATTTCAAACAAAAGTTGTGCAATCCGTCCGGTCCCGGTAACGGACGGACTGCTCTGGCAACGTCTAATGGTATAGTTCCACACACTCGCCCGACATTCTGCATCCAATCAGCCTCAGCGTGACAGACGGGCACCGACCAGATGCAGCGCCAGAATGCACTCGTGGCGGCATCATCCGGCCGGTTCACGTCTGACACATTTTGTTCAGGTCGCTCCCAAGCTCTATATACCCATCTCTCATCGCTCTGGAACATGCGATTCTGCGCGGACCGATCAACCCGCCGCTTATACCGTCGAATACGGCTCGCCCATGCACAAACATTCTGCTTCAGGAAGTCGATGCGCTGTGTAACACGGGACATTTATTCTCGAGGGCTGATTCCAACGTTTAGAAATGAAAACTGAAGCAACGTTTAGAAATAAACCCTTTACTGCCTACGGCCTACACCGATAGGTATAAGAAGTACACGAAGATTAAGAATGATAAAATAATGATTAATCACCATTTTGAGAGCAGAATAAAGATTAATTAAGTCATTATTCAAGAGCACATAAAGTTCGTAACTACTTAATTGGACTTTTAATTCGGTTGCGAAATCGCTTCGATAAGAATTTTAGATTTTCCTCGTAAAGCACTGTGAATAGCTGCGGCAATCCAACTGTTTATATTGCCAAGTAAACCCGTATTTCATTAAATGGCGCTCCTTGGTCAGCTGTGAAATAATTTCAGCCTGTATTTTGTCGCATTGCCTACAGGGAAGGTCTTTTTTCATATAGAAGGAACGAGCATTGATCACTGCAAACTCAAACTCAAAGCATTTATTTCAAATAAATCAATTACAGGCACTTTTGAATTATCAAGAGGTCGGTCAGTTAGAAACATGAAGCTAGTTGCCCATTCCAAAGCGTAGTAGGTACCTATGGAGAAGGACGGGCAAGACGCTCCACGGACTTACGGTGGCCCTGGCGCACAGGCAACTGAAGGAACACGGGTGGGTTTTAGTCGGTAAGAGTCTGACACGCCCTTTCGCTCCGCCCAGAGCGGGAGAGGTCATTTGATGATTTCCAACCCAAAAAAAAGAGCTTAAAGCTGTCACAAATAGTCGAGTTTTAAAATAGATTTAATATTCCGTCAAATTTGTTGATTTATTTGAAGTGCTCATTCATTCACGATTTTTGCTATAATTTATATATTTCAAGAAAGTTTAATATATCCCATCACGGACATTCATTTTGGCAATTAATGCATGTCATCGATAAATTTATCGACGTTAAAAGTGCGTGAGTCACATCATTAGTCAGAATAAAATTAGTGACAACCTACAAAATTTCGAAATGTCTTTTGTACGCGTGTCCTTCTCTAACATATCAGCAGCCTCCATAAGTCAAAGTGCACCAAATATATTGAGTTCAGTTGCTATTTTAGCCTTCCTTCTATGCTTTAGTTATTATTCTGAGGTATTCACGGTTTTCATGACACATGCCATTTGACTTTGCACAATACAGTGCAAAATCCACCATATCAATATTATTTTTTACTTGGTAACACGATTGCTAATTGACTTTGCACAATCTTGCAAAGCAATATCCACGATATACCATTATATTTTTTTACTTGGTTAACACTGTTTTCCACGAAGACGTCGTGAAGTCCAACTTGTAGAGGGCCCTTAGTAAATTTAGGTTACATTGGAATTTGAACTTTATCACGTCAGCATTGAGTTACTAGTTCCAAAACATGACTATGATCTATGATTCTGAATTCAAGCTTAGCGTATAGTATAGGCAAAATAAACATATGTTTTTTCTACTGAAAAAATTCATTGAAAATAAAGGGACTGGACAATGATGATATTTCGTTTAAATATTGAAATTGAAAAAAAAGATGGTTGGTTGGTTGTCATGTCATGTCATGTCATGCTGTCACGGCTTATTTTAATTTAATTTAATATTTTAATTTTGAACTTCCGAAATGGAAAATATTGGACAGCAGAACCTCTAATTGCCTGATAAATAATAATAAATAATATAATATCAACATATAATCGAAGACCTCAAGATATGGTACCATTTTTCCAGCCAACAGCTGTCAACGTGAACAGTTTTCATAAAAAGTCCCATCGTTTTGGAATCATTTTTGATTCATTTTTTTATATACATAGAAATTACTAATTCCATGCTTTTTAGCCACATTTGAAAGAAATTTTGCAAATATTTGGTGGAAAAAGTGTTCTTTTCAAGGCAGCCTACGACGCCTGTTTATCGACGCACCGCGATGCGACGCTAGGCTCGCTAGGGAGTTATAGTGTTCTGTGCTCCCTAACAACAGTCTTCAAGACGCAAAGGCTGCACCCTGGAGGCGCGGCGCTCGGCGCCGCACCGCCCTAGACCCGCGCGTCTTCTTTGCAACCATAGATCTGTCACCAAATGACATACGATGTAGAAAATTCCAAGTTCTTTTGACTATTGTTCTTTTTTATAGTGTTTTTCCAGTGTCCTATATCAGTGTATAGTTTTATTTTAGTGTTTTGTTTTCTCTCAGTGTTAATCATTATTTAGCTATTTAGGTAAGTGTATTTTTAGTAATGGTAAATGTTGACTGTAGCGACGCCGGAATTAGTGCCAGTCAACCTGCCACATCGCTCGATGTTCAGGTGAGATGTCCCCATTGCTCCCAGCCACGCTTCTTTAAAGGCAAACGGGGGCTACGGATACACTATGGCAAGGTTCACAAACCTCATAGTGTACCTTTGTGCTCCCCAGCCACAACTTCATTACTTTCAGACCAAAATCTTTGGAAAACGCTTTCAAATTTAAAAAATTCTACACCGGTTTTAAAGAGAGTTCCCCGGGGCGCAAGGCGGTCTGTTGCTCTAAGTTTGACGCGATGTCTTGTCTTGTTCTACCTTGTGACCCAGGAGAATTCTTACAGCGCCTGGGAGCAACTACTCACCTTCCCTTATAGGATTCTGGATGTCCAAAAAAATTTGGCAACAAAAACAACTTTGACAAACCAAATTAAAGCAAACTGTAACAATTCGACTCTCATTTTAGATCCAAAATTACCTGTTTTCAATAACCTTTCACGAAAAGGGTTATGTTCACATGTAGAATCAAAATTAAGCGAAGGTGACATCAGGGGAGCGGCAAGGCTACTGTTCAGTAGCGATGTGGTGGCACCCTACTCGCCAGAAACTCTTTCCGCCCTGGAGAGCAAACATCCAGCGCCTGCGGATGGTCTCACCTTTCCTGAACCCCCCCTCTCCCCCGATCCGGATTCAATTCCTTTAATGTTACTGCCCCCAGCTGGTTGCAGCCGTGAGCTCTTTCCGAAGTGGTTCCGCCGGTGGTCTCGACGGCCTGACTCCTCAGCATTTAAAAGATTTATTGAGTTCAGGCGCCGGGGAAGCTGGTGAGTCGCTTTTGAAGGAGCTTGCGGCTCTAATTGACCTGATGCTCAACGGCGGTGTGAATGATGCCGTCGTCGATATCTTGTACGGGGCCAACATATGTGCCCTGCGCAAGAGGGACGGCGGCATTCGTCCTATTGCCGTTGGGTGCACCTACAGGCGTACGGCAGCCAAAATATGCTGTAAATTGTATGGTGAAATTCTGACCAACAAGTTCCAACCCCTACAGCTTGGCTTTGGATCCAAAGGTGGCTGCGAGGCAGCCGTACTTGCCCTATCTAGCTTTTTAAATGCCTGTAAAGGTGAGGTCATCCTCAAGGTTGACGTTAAGAACGCCTTCAACTCCGTTAACAGGGACACTTTGTTGGCTGAAGTAAAAAAGGAGTTACCAGAAATTTATAGTTTTATGTGGCAGTGCTGCAGGCACCCATCAAAATTATTATATAAAGACAACGTTTTAGAGTCTGCAGTCGGATGCCAACAAGGTGATCCTCTCGGGCCAGTCATTTTCAGTTTGGCTATTCACCCCATAATACAACAACTAAATTCAAAATTCAATGTGTGGTATTTAGATGATGGAACACTAGGAGGTGACGTAGATACCGTTTTAAAAGATTTTCAATTCCTAAAGCAGCAGTTCCAATCCATCGGTCTTGAAGTAAACTACTCAAAATGCGAAATTTACCTTTGTGACAATACCGACAGACAATCGACTTTACAGAAATTCATTTCAATTGTCCCAGATATCAAAGTTTTGGAAAAAAGTTCACTGCACCTCCTAGGTTCTCCAATTCTAGAAGACAGTTTTTCACCATTCGTCGAAGAAAAAAATAAATATTTTAACGATATTTCGGATAGACTTTCTAAAATTAATTTACATTCGGCGTTCACCCTTATCAGATATTGCTGTTTCGGTCCAAATTTTATGTATTTTCTCCGCTCTTCCTCTTTATGGAAGCAGCCACACCTTTTAGACAAAATTGATCATATTATTCGAAGTACACTAACATCCATTTTAAATGTGGCTTTGGACGACCGCGCGTGGCTGCAAGCCACACTACCCATTCGTTTTGGTGGGCTCGGCGTCCGCAAAATTTCTAGTGTAAGCCTACCGGCTTTCCTGTCTTCGGTCCACAGCACGGAAAAGTTAACCACAAGAATCTTAGCCACTTCTCAGGTTGACTATGAAGTGCCGTGTTTGACCGATGCGGTGAACGCCTGGAAATTGACTTGCCCGAACTCGGTTCAGCCCGAGAACCCATCTTCCCAGAGGCAGTGGGATGAGCCGCTCTGCAGATTGGTACGGAATAAACTTATTAATACGTCCACCAATACTGCCGAGCGTGCCCGCCTGCTGGCTGTGGGGGAATGGGAGTCGGGCCTCTGGCTTCAGGCGCTACCGTCACCCAACATAGGCACTTTGCTGGGTGATACTACATTGCGGCTCGCTACGTGTTTACGACTAGGCGCTCCTTGCGGGGCTCCGCATCGCTGTCAATGTGGTGAAGCAGTCGACCGCCTCGGACACCACGGCCTATCCTGCAGCAAGAGCGCTGGTCGGATGGCACGTCACGCCAGCATTAATGACATCATCCGTCGGGCTCTTGTCACCGCCGGGGTGCCAGCTGTTTTAGAACCCAATGGCTTGGCACGTGACGATGGGAAGAGGCCAGATGGAATGACCATAATGCCTTGGAAGTTGGGTAGGCCTTTGGTGTGGGATGCGACTTGTGTTGACACCCTCGCGCCATCCCATCTTCCTAGCACGGCGGGCTGTGCTGGGGCGGCTGCTGTAGGAGCAGAAAATCTCAAACGGCGCAAGTATAACAACCTTATTGGAAACTATATGTTTGAGCCGTTTGGGGTTGAAACACTAGGGCCTTGGGGTCATAGTGCTCATAAAGTATTTCGGGACATCGCCAAGCGGTTGGTCGACTCTTCACACGACCAGAGGGCTGGCCTATTTTTAGCCCAAAGAATCAGCATTGCCATCCAACGTGGCAATGCCGCCAGCCTTTTGGGCACTTGTCCCATTGACAGCGATGCGGACGAATTTTTTGATGCCCTATCAGCTCTTCCCTTACATTATACACTTGTAAATAGTATGTATATATATTTTAGTTTTAGCTTGTATTTTATAAAGTAAATATTAAGTATGTCAATGTATATAATAAAACCATTCGAGAAATAGGATTGCTGATCACAGCGGTCCAACAAATTTCTTTAAATGATTGCTATTTTTGTTCAATTGATTTCTTTTTCTCAAAGTAAAAAAGCGGCAGGTAAGTGATGCAATTATAATTATTCCATTTCATATCGTCAAAAAAGTAATTTTATTGAGTTTGTTTTCATCATCATGTAGGTAGTATCACCAGTATACTTTGCTTTTTAGCGTACCGTGCCTCAAAAGGAAAAATCAAGTCACTTATAGGATCACTTTGTTATCCATCTGTCTGACCTCTTTTCTCAGGAATATTCGGGGGGTATCAAGTTGAAATTGAGGTGCCTTACTTTGGAGCTGTAAAAAAATCGAGCTTCTAAGACGTTTACTTAGAATCTTGGCATAAATTTCCATTCATTTCGCATATTTTGACACTCGCAAATAAATTAAAACCCATAACATACATCCAGTTCACCTAGAATCACGAAATGTGGTAAGAAGCAAGGTCTCACAGTACAAATAGGTACAGAAAAATATCTGGAAATGGTTCATTTGTACTTATATTACATAATGTAGGGGACTATATTTTCTCAACTACAACGTTAAGTTTGTCTTTCATTTCGTAATCGAAAATGTATAGGCCGTATCTTGAATTAACATTTAGTCTTTTAATTCATTCAAGTTGGTCTACTCTCCAATCTAAAAACCCACCAGCATCGGTAACTGATTCAGGGAGATAAAATAATATTGAATAATATACCTACTTGTACACAGTAATCATACATCATGGTACATTGAATAGAGCGGTTTCATCTGAATATTTTGCGTATACATACTACACACAAGATTCAAATTCAAATGCCTAGATATACGCCGGGCGAAAAGTTTCTGCTGGCGGGAAGGGATTGTGTTTTGTTTTCATCGTGTTTGATGAGAGGTGTAGGCAAAGAGGCGCGGGTGAAACTTGATTTTTTTCTGTCTTGCTGTGCCCTCTTAAATATTTATTTTATTTTGTTTTTTAGTATTTGTTGTTATAGCGGCAACAGAAATACATCATCTGTGAAAATTTCAACTGTCTAACTATCACGGTTCATGAGATACAGCCTGGTGATAGACGGACAGATAGAGGGACGGACAGCGGAGTCTTAGTAATAGGGTCCCGTTTTACCCTTTGGGTACGGAATCCTAAAAATTAATAAGATAAGTGAACTCTACCAACCCACACTGGGCCCGCGTGGATGGATTACGGCCCACTCCCTCTCACCGAGAGGAGGCCTGTGTCCCAGCAGTGTGAACACTATAGGCTGATTATGATAAGTTAAGTATTTACAAATTATGTTAAGTTCAAGATAAACCTAGAAACATTTTATATTCCCCGAAGGGTTAAAATGGTGTATCTGTATTACATTGTTAAATATTCCATTTCGCCTGTTATGCCCAATAACAATAATGATATTCAGCTGCATCTAGTTGGACCGGAAGCGGATCCCAAAATAGTTGGGAGAAGGCTAGATGATTCTATCCATAGACTGCGATAGCCACAGAGCACGGAATCGCCGCATCGACAGTTTATAGAGGTGGTAATACTAATCAAATTCGTAGTGCTCAAAGTGCGTTGACTTGTGCCACGAACCGCCATTTAAAGTCGTCAGTTTCTACACGTCATTAGTGTCAAAGTGGGAGTAAACAGTGACACGCTTGATTTGTATGAAAAGTATTGACAATGCCGCCTCTAGCAGCGGCTGCCGAGGCATCTCGTCTCCGTGCTCTGTGGAGATAGTCAAAATCCTTGAGTAAAATTACATTACATCGAATACCGTGCTTGATACAGTTACACATCGAACCACCGATCACTCTGTCTATCCCGTAATAGCTTAAGCGTGCTAATATGCAACGATTTAATGGACATCACGATGCGTCGGCGCATCTCCTACATTATGCGAAATTATTAGATTATCGAAATCGGATCGCAATCGCTATGCGTTTTACCGATTCATTACGTTTACACGAATTTATGTTTAATTTAGAACTATTTTATTAATTAGTTGTTTCGAAATTCTGGAGTAGTTTTAATTAGAGTTGTAGGGTTGTGTGGTCTAGACATAAAATACAAACACGAAATACACAAAAACACAAAACACAAAAACAAAAAACACACAGACATAAAATTATAAATGAAGAATCATTCATAATTTTATGTGACATGTAAGCAGTTAGTTGTGTGTTTTCGTTTTTGCACTAACTTTAATGAAAACAGCTAAAAAAATTAACTAGTGGTGTACACGCAGTGTATTTTTGTATAAAACGGCTCATTTTTTAGGGTTACGTACCTCAAAACGAAAAATTACTGGCCGTTGTCCGTACCTCCGTCCGTGTGTCTGTCTGTCAGTGTGTCCATCAGTCTGTCAAGATCCTTTTTTAACCGACGAAAAAAAAGAGGAGGTTCTGAAGTCGATCCGTATATTTTTTATTTCTTTTTATTTTCTCAGGACCGCGTGGAGATATCAAGTTGAAATTAATATCAAATACGTAGGGCTGTGGTCCATTGAAGCTCTAAAAAGTTTCTTAGTCAACGCAATAGAAAAATACGGCCTTAATATGCGACATATTTTGACAGGTACTCGAAAATAAATTAAAACCTATAGGGTAGGTACTACCCATTGACCTAGCATCATAAAGTTAGGCAAAAAGCAAGGTCTCACAGCACAAGTAAAGGAAAAAGTCCGAAAGTTGTTAATTTGTAGTTTTATCACATAGAAAAGTAGTTTTTTTACGATTACAAACTTACATTTGCAGTTGGAGAATTGACCGTGACGTATATCTATGTACGGGAGAACATGTTTTTCAACTACACTGTTAAGTTTGTGTTTGGGGTAAAGTCGCCCCAACTACAGAACACGCAATTGGCTTGTGATTTTTTAACTAATCGACGAATATTGCCAACGTTAGTAGGTGTCTAGAACCATGTTTGTCAGTATGGTGTAATGAATTCATAGTACTTGCGCATCAATGTCCTGTACCTACACCGCGAATATCGAAAGTATACCCGTGTTTACTATGAAAGATTCACCAGAGATTTAAAATTACAATATTTCTTAAAGTTTTAACGGTAGGTGGTGGGGCAATTCAAAGAGATTTCAGCATAATTGATGGGGTCCGATAGGGCCGATGCCTGCCGGGGTCGCGGATTGTTCGAAAGAGTTACCGTGGCCCTGGCGCACAGGCAACTGAAGGAACACGGGTGGGTTTTAGTCACTAAGAGTCTGACACGCCCTTCCGCTCCGCCCAGAGCGGGAGAGGTCATTTGATGATATCACACACAAAAAAAAAAAAAAAAAGTTTGTTGGTTGGTTGGTTTGTCATTCTCGAGGCGGCATTTATGTATATAAAAATGCATTGCCTTGCGTGCGTGCGTCTCACAAAACTCGGAAAATGGCACGACTGATTAGTTTTTGTTTTTTTTTTGTTCGTCTCTATTCTGGAGTGGAAATTAGGAAAAATCCAATGGAACAGCCGAAAAATCGAAATTCACCGGGTCATCTAGTGGGACATAAATATTTCCTGTTCAATTAATAATAACTACTTTATTGGATACTTAATTAGTACATAATAATTCATTTAGAGCCACGACTCTGTCACGTTGTTATTGTGAAATATAACATAGACTTTAGTGAAGTGCGATTTCGGCTTTTGCATATTCATTTTAGTTCGTGATCTAACTGACAAGAAGGTAGGTATGGATAGTCTTAGGGCGGTTGCCCACGGCGACGGTAGTAGCGATACAATCGCAAAAATACAGGTGCGATGCTATCGCTGGACGTATACCTTCGCCCACGTGGGATTGCGTGGTATTGCGATAGGCACGATGCAGAGTCGTGGTTACGCAACCACGATTCTGCATCGCTACTATCGCAATACAACAATTCATACAGACGCGATGCAGTATCGATACAGTCAGTCGTATGTTGCATTGACCACTTGTGAATGCCTGTGGACGCTACAGTTACAATATGGACTCGGTCTGGTCAACCTTGATAGTAGCGCAGGTCGCGCGTATGCTGAATCGATACTATGAAAGAAAGAAAGAAAAATATTTTATTAGGGACACGCACCGGAAATACAAACAGTTAAAAAATAAGAAAGGAACATTTAAAACTGTAGCGGTATCTATACCGCCACATGCGAGCTACACGTCACACTGACGTCACGCAAATCCTGCATCGCGCAAGCAGAGTTTACCGCGCGACTAGCATATATACAACGTCCCGACTTCAACCGTTGGGCAGTTGCCCACCAGACACGACACCCGTCTGGTCGGAAGATCCTCCCTTTTCTATGGAGGTTTGAGTGAACTTTACACCCTGTTCGTCATACATCTATAAAACTAACAAAATTAAAACTAAAAACAAACCAAAAAAATACAAGAATAAACTGAACTAAACACGCTACTGAATCGCAGCAAAAAGTTGCCGTGGGCGACCGCCCTTACTTCAGAACCATTTATTTCCTATTTTATGTATTAAATTAGACTGTCTAGAGTCTAGACAGTTTAGATTCGTCTTATTTATCTGTCAGCCTTGTACCAGGGACCTATAGCTTAAGTTAAAAGCTGGGGTTTTTCTATATTTTCAACGGAAAAAAAGGCATAGGGTTAACCATCGTATTACTTAACTTAAGACTAGAGATGCCGAGGCATTCCACCAGTTTTTATGACAAGTCTTTTACAGTTCAAGCAGTATGGTTATGGAATGCCTTGCCCGTGTCGATAAGGCGTGCTCAATCTTTGTCCACTTTTAAAATTCTGGTTAAAAAACACTTCCTCTCTCCTTAAACATTGTCATTACATTTAGTTTCCTTACTCTTGTTTCATGTTTATTATTGTATATATTATATTATGTAGATAGGTATATGTTTTATGTATGTATGTATTTGTTGTATATGTAAATGGTACACCACTGACTACCTGCATTATTGTCTCTCCTTCTACCTTGAATCCATCCAAAGGTTGTCTGTAAAAGATCGCTTTTAGCGATAAGACCACCCATTGTGTCACCCTATGTAAAATTTCTACTTTTATATCTGTAATTTTTATGGTGTACATAATAAAGAGTATTCTATTCTATTCTATATCTTTCGATTCTTCAGAAGCCAAGTGTTTAATATTTTTCTGAATTTCAAGCACGTTAAAAAGGGAATTGAAATAGACGAGTTGGTTTTTCTTTTACTTTATTGGAACGAAGTTCCTTACCGCGCGTCGCGTAAGGGGGCTAGACGGAAAAAATTAAGACCAAAAGTTGTAACGACACTTTTTCTAACGATACTTTTTTTGTAACGACACTTTTTTTATAGTTGTAAGCCGTGCGGCGTGCGCGTGTTTCTCTGTCTGTCTCTCTCTCTCTCTCTCATAGAAAGCAAGCCTGCTTTTTTTTTTTAATTGGAACTTCGCTCCATCCGGGTGTCCCTTGTTTTCATACTAAATAATAATATTTCAGCATTGGTAATCTTTAACAACAGTTATGTTGTTATGCCGAAATGTGGATGTTCTATAGACACCGCTGCTTAAACCTGTGGGGATTACGGGCGTGATGTCGTGTTGCGTAGAAAGCTTTATATACAGCATTTTTTTTATTTTTTTGTTTTTTTTTTATAGTAGAGACAAGTGTTAGTAATCATAAAAGATTGATATTACCTGTTCAGGCTTTGTAAAGCCTTCAAAAGTAGCAACATTTTATAAGTGTTTTTACAATGGCAACAGTGTGTTTGCTGTCAATGTGATAGTGACGTTATGACTAATTTATAGTTTATCTGTGGTGACTTTCCCACCAATACCCGAACGTAAAGCTTTGTAAAATCGGTCGTCGAAAAATAAAAATTGTAATCCTGCAATTCCTGGGCTATATTTACACCAGTATATCCCCAAAGATATACCATAATCTAGTTATAAATACTACTAAAAATAAAACTAAGTAGTTACCTCTGTCTCACAATTTAATTTCAGTTGCCTGCTAATCAAACGACCTACGACTTGCTATCGCAACATAACCTTTCACTCAGTCAACTAGTATTATTAAAACAAGTAAAAAATTCAATTAAACCGCTGTAGATCGCGGTAGCAGTCACGATTTAGATCAGCACGATCCGTTGCGTACGCACAAGTTGTCGATAAATCATAATGATGCCAAGATGTAAGTTGAGCAACAGCCGCTGAGAATTGGAGAAGTCCTGAGTTCCTGAGTTTTGGCTGTATCTTAATTAAACGTTTCAAGAATATAGTTTTAATTATCTACCAGCAGCGCTTAGCGCCCTGCACCCTAACACGTATAGCTGTACATAATTATGTAAGGATCATTTGGCGCGTGCGCGAAATTGGAATTAATGCCACCATCTTGTTTTTCAATAGAGTTCACAAATCGATTTCACTTTTTTTTACCAACAGCGCCCCCACTTTAACATCAGTCGAGCGCCTAAAGTTCCATGTAGCACTCTAACGCTCTCGGAGTGACAATACCTTTCTTTTTGCACATACTACAAAATACTTCGCTTCATTAAATTCGAAAATTCGTCTGCTCGGAAGCCAACTTGCGAATTTGTAGAACTCTCAAAATAGAAGGGATTTTCATTCAAACACGTTGCAGTATTGTATAGGAATACGATTTGACAGACATAATATCCAACTTTTAAATGATTTATTTTTCCTTTTTTTTCATTTTGATATTTACTTAATAAAAAAGAATCTATAGGAATTCTAAGTCCAAGTAATTCGCTAAAACGTGCTTGATCCCTAGACACTTTGATGTACGTAAAGATTATCACAATCGCGACCCAATTACCTAAAATAATCTCTTCTTATCTTCGGAGACGTCAACAGTTTGCATTGATGAGAGCTCGTCAGGCGCGACCTGGATGGTGGTGTTCCACAAGGCGGTATTCTATCTCCATCTTCATTAATTTTATAACTCACTGTCTTCTGTGTTCGTATCATCTTTATGCTGATGATCTTCACTGTGTACAGCTGAGCGGGTAGAAGGTATATCGGACGCTATAGCAGATATAAATAGAGACGTAGAAGCTATCAAAAACTGGTCTGATAGTTTTGGCGTGTCATTAGACCCCGCAAAGTATCAGGCCATTGTAATTGGAAGCTCGCGCAGGATGGGAAGGTTGGGCTTAGCTCTTTTCCTCCTCTTATTTTCAATGGTACCGTCATACCCATTATCCATACTATAAAAGATTCCGGTTTGCGTCTTGACTCGACACTTAGCTGGCAACGCCAGGTTTCTAACGTTAGTCAAAGGACCAACGGTACTCTGTGATCCCTGTATCGTCTCAGAAACTTTTGTCCGCTAAGACTAAAACTATGCTTGTGCAGACTTTGATATTTCCTATTATCGACTTTGGTGACGTGAGCTACTTTGACTTGAATGCGGTTTTGCTGGATTAGCTGGACAGACTGCTCAATAATTGTATCCGGTTCTTATTTAACTTAAGGAAATATGACTATGTGTACGAGCTACAGGTCTGAGCTCAAATGGATGTTCATTCGTCAAAAAGAAGTTTGCGCGCTTTGAGCACGCTTTGTTTTGGCACCTGTCATCTTATTTCTTCACCACCTTTGGTTGACTGGTAGTAAACGCCTTATACAATAGGCATTAAGTTCACCTTTGTACCATTATGTGCGAAAAGTTTAAAGTCAAAGTCAAAGTTTTTATTTGTAAAACATAAGTGGGTGTAAAAACAGGTGCTGTAAATAAAATATGCATACGTACACTATGTTTTGCTGTTGACGGCGTACAAACATCCATAAAATAGGCATCTAAACTTAGGTATGTAACAGAATTAAATTTCATTAAAATTAAATAACAAAATCTTTCCATTTCAAGCTAAATGACAAAAACAAAGCTTATCATAAAACAATAATAAACAAATAATTAGTTCCGCGCCTGGTTGCGTTCTCGTACTCCACGCTCGCACACTCGATTTCCTGGCGTTCAATGTACACTTAATATCACTTTTAATTGAATGAATATACTTAATCAAGAATCTGCTACCTTACATTGCCATTTGCCTAATTTACAATAACCATGAAGATTCTTATTAATTATTCATTCCTCTACCTTATTTATCAACCAACGTTTTGTAATAACCTTGGTGCCATCACAAAATTATCAGAACACTCGCGCAATTTTATATTTTGTTAAGTACCTGGTACTTGTTGACAGGCCTACACGGCCATTCAATACCTATTATCACTGTAATTTGGAAATATTCTAAAAGCATATTATTTTTAAAATAGTAAACTTTGAGTTTCTTGCCGGCTCTCCATAAGAAACTGCCAATTAGAACCGTGCACCTAGCTGACGTTTCATTTTGAATTTGAACAGTACTGTTAGTCAACTAGATCCACTTCTAACACTGACATCAAGAAGTAATTAACCACCATCTGAGTGGTTAATGGCCCATTAACCCAACGCATAATTGTTAGTATAAAACCGTAACATGGTCATCGATGTAGTTATTAAAAATTGCATGGAATTTTATGTAGGTATATGTTTTTTTTGCAACCAGGCTAATTAAGGCTTTATAGCCTTATTGCCAAGTCAACTGATCGCGCCGAAGTCTTAGGCGCCGACCTATTGTCATCGCTCGCGCGATGATGCGATGCGATTTCATCGTGCCATGAAACCGTTCGATAAAATCGCTGCTTGTTCGCGTGACCTTCAATGGGACATTCAGTAGATATCACTATTTTTGAACGGATGGTCGCATGATCATTTTGGTCGGACACATGCATCATCGCGCGAGCGACGACAATAAGAGGGCGCCTTACAAACCCTCTGCTAAACAGGGAGTCCTAAGTTCGAACCGGTCCTAAGTTCGGGGTTTTCAAAAAGAAAATTCTCAATACCGGCCAACAGTTTGGATTTGAGCCCAGTTGATGGCAATAAGCTCGCCCCCTATTACATGCGACTTAAACATAACTGGCGAACTTTGGGTGTACTATTAGGTACAGCTCTGCTTAACCCTTTGTGGCAAACAGGCGAGATGTTACGTTACGTTATGTTATATCACGTTGTTGCCTCGATGGTTAAGTCATCGGAAACGCTACTGCTAAGCAGGGTGTCCTAAGTTCGAAACCTGCGACAGGCAAAGTGTTAATGGGTGTTTTCAAGAAGGAAATTCTCAATTGCATTCTGGAGCCCGGATTCGTGACTGAATAAAACTAAATAAATAAATAGTGATCGTTCACAGCAATAGAAAGAAATAATAAAAAAAAAATATTTGGCACATTTCCTCAAAATGTTTATTTGAGGACCAAATATACATTTAATTAAGTAATATAAGTAAGTAATTATTTTATATGTTATTTGTTTAAATAACATAAAATTCTTAATTTTACAAATATATAAAATTCTATTGTTTTCCTCACGGCTACGATTAATAACAGAAAGGTTCCTAAAACGTCCAATTTGGAGTTTTCAGGGAGTTTTTCATTGTAAATGGGCCCTCATGATCATTCAGCCGAAATACTTGCACTACTGGACGTATGTAGACCTCCCTCAAACATCACCATATTAACCGATCCTGTGGTACCCGCATCCAGCGGATTTCTGCGACCTTAGCGACTAAGACTTAGCGTTTCGTATTTCTACGTCTTCAACTGGATTGACAGAAGCTTTCCGGTAGCTTATGTCAGTCTCATACATTTTGGACGTTTCCATCATTGTGATCGCTGATAGAATGTCACTTTGTCTAGGATCTCAGGTTATCGGTTCACCATTATGGGCCTACCTCAGATAAAAAGGGGAAGGGAGTCTGAGATCTGTTATTTATAAGCTCTATGGGGACACCCACCATGCGCCTATTAGTACGAGACTAAATGGGACTAAATATGGTCTCAAAATGTTACTGATGAAAGTGTAAACAAATCCTATTTCAGGTTAAACTATTCGCAATCACTCACTGAAGGGAATTAGTAACACATTCATCTGTATTAAGAAGGTTTCAACTTTTTACCTCATCACTTTTTCCAACATTATTAAAATAAACCTTAATTATCAAATTAAAAACAATTACCTATAGGTAATTGTGTTTTGTGTTTGTGTTTGTGTGTTTATTGTGTTTGTTTGTTTGGGTAGGTAGGTGTTGTGTAACCCGAAATTCTTTTAAAACACCTTATAAGGTGTTTTAAAATTAGAATTTCGGGTTTAAGTATTCAAATAAACAAATCAAAGCACTAAATTTGTAAGTGGCGCTACAAATTGGCATTCACAGGTACGTTTTGTGATCCATTGTTTACATTGTCATCAGATACTTCAGGAACAGACTATAGGCATGTTTTAGAGCATTTCAATTGAAAATCGAGCTATAGAGCTTTCAAACACTGAACTACTTTCAACTATTTTGAAATTCATTGTTCACAACTTCGCACCATGAATCAATATACTCCTACGCACGGCAGATATCAGTCACCTTAGATTAGCATTATAAAAGGAATTCTGAATCTTACTACCGAAACATAGGGTTTTATTTCCATTGCCTTAAAAATATTTTATAACCCATTGAATAGATTGGGTAATTCAGAAGTCAACTTAATTTAGATTGTGTTAAAGTTGACATTTGTATGTCTGTATTTGGGTTGAGTATATGCTGTCTATTCCATGACGGTCGTGACAAACACAAGTCAACCTGTCTCCACAAATTCTAATGTATAACATACAAGCTATTTACTAACACTTTACTTGCCTGACCTATGAAATAATAAAATTCTCCAAAGGGTTGTCTGTTCCCCAAAGGGTTAGACAGTGTTGTACCAATTATATAGTACACCCACATTTCGCCAGTTATGTTTAAGTCCCATGTAATAGGGGGCGAGCCTATTGCCATTAACTGGGCACAAATCCAGACTCCGGGCTGCAACTGAGAAATTCCAGATGGAAAAACCAATAACACCTTGCCCGACCCGGGAATGGAACCCAGGACATCATGCTCAGCAGTAGTACTGGCAACCACTAGACTAACGAGGCGGTGAGTGAGAATTATGAGATAATTTTAAGATTAATTAGAAGTCCATTTCAAAGAATTAAATAATCAGTAGGTAGGTTTACTAATCACACAAATTAAACCACTGCTAATTGCATTTAATCAAACAAAATTCAATCAATCCAGGCCGGATTTCAAACCTCCAAATTAAAAGTATTTAGCATTTTAACAACATTCAAATTCAAATTCTTTATTGCATTCATGTGTACATTTAATTGTTACAATATAGGTAAGTTCCAACGTGAAATTGTTACAATATAGGTAAGTTCCAACGTGAAATTGTTACAATATAGGTAAGTTCCAACGTGAAATCCGGTTAGGGCACGGTAACATAATAATTATAATATGAGTATGTATGTATGCGTTTTTTGACTATAATAAAATATGCTATTATTTATCTAGCAATCATATTTACTAAATATTTTGTTCTAGGTATTCTGCGACCGAGTAAAAGCATTTTTGTGTTAGATATTCTTTTAGTTTCCTGTTAAATGTATTGTATTTGGTTATTTCTATAGAATAACATACCTATTCGAATGTCTACTTACCGACCTAATGCCAGTTAAGAAATATTACTGAAGACAGACAGACGTAGCGTTTTATATGCATTGAAAATCTCCTCACGATGACGCTCAATTGAACATGTATTTATCAAGACATCCAAATAACAGGCTGTTACATATTTTCACTAGCTTTGTCGTTTACGATGCTTGATCTATATCATCACCATGCTCTTGCGCCTCTCTAAATCTATATGTGATCGGTACAACATGTCTTTTTCTTCCATACCTCTCTATTAGTCGTCAACTCGGTAGCTGTATATCATCTTTCTAGCTGTATATCATCTTTCTAGCTGTATATCATCATTTACAATACTTATACTTTATCTATGTCTATACATAATTATTATTTTATTTATTTTGTTTTACTTTAATAAGACATAAACAGTTACACATTAAAATTTAAGTGTGGTAGAATGAATTAAAAACTAGGTAAACGTGTAACCCACACCAATTTCCGCGAAAAAATAGTTGACAGATAGTTTAATGCGTGCGTTAAATATACAGAAAACTAAGAAGTATGTACTCGTACGTATTTTTGTAATAATAAGTATTAATCTGTGTCTACGCTAGGCGAATCGAACACGAGTGGGGCACAAGCGGAGCACGAATTCACATGGCGCGGCGTGCTCGTTCGAGACTCCTAAATCTGTCTACGCTACGCGAATTCGGGCTCCGTTCATACTCGGCTCGCCTAGATTAGACGCAGCTTTAGATGGTTATTTTAAAGATTCAATATCCATATTTCTGAACTTAAAGTATGGAACAGCCTAGCCGGGGCACCACGCGCCTTTCGACGCAACACAGTTCTGGGTACAATGTAACTTATGTTATTGGTATTATCGGGACAATCGAACCTCTTATTACGCAGACCATGAAGCATCATAGACATACACAAACATGCATTTTAAACCAAACTCACTTCTCGTGGCTCTCTGTGAGACCACGTCGTTCTTCTAAACTACGCTAAGGATTTTCATGCGGTTTATACCACAATTTAGAGGATTTATTCCGAAAGGTTTGCCCACCGAGGATCTCTGGTAGAAAAGGCGCAGCCTAAACCGCTGGTTCTAGAAACTTGACATTTTGCGCAAGAGCACCTTACATAACGCAGCTAAGCACTATGGAAGGATGTTTGAAAATTCATCCCCTAAAGGTGTTAAATCGAGGATAAAAGTGTGGAGGATAAAAATTCGTTAGATTTTCCGGTGAGAAATTCAATCGGGTAAACGGCTTGTTTTTATGAAGATAAAAACAAACTCGTACGCAGCAGGGTCAGAGAGATCATTAGGTATGTATATTTTCGTTTTGTAGCCGCTTGGAAGGCGCAGTGTTTGATAATAATTCATTTTCACGCTACCAGTCGTAGGTTCAATTCTGAAACGATATTGATAGTCTATGAATTCTAGATTTGCATGCTTTGTTATGTATTAGGTCCTTCCTTAGCTAATCTGAATGTCATTGAAAGTGAGGAACCCTGGATTTAAATATTTTTCGTCTTTTCCAGTCGATGGATTTGTATAAAAATGAGGTGGCCACATTAATCGCGGCATCAGTGGCGTTTTTAAGTCCTCAATGGTGCAGTGAAGGTGTCACTTTAGAGACTCCTACAGATGGGACATGGTTTGGTCAGGAGCACCGCATTCGCGCTGGGTATCAGAGGGATCTACAATGCCGCATTTCGCTAGGTTGGATCAAAATCAAAAGTCATTTATTCAAACTACGCTAAGAATCAGCACTTTTTAAACGTCTTTACATAAGTCAGTCCCCAAAACGACCGCTTTTCACCAGTTCCTAGTGCTTCAGCTAGGAAAAAGAAGTGGCGCATGAAACTGCCTAGTTGGATGGATATAAAAAGTTTGTAGGTTGTACTTAACTATATACTATCTGTGTCTGTACTCTACACCCTGATTGCATACCACACAAAAAGAAATCGCAATCTGAATAATTTTGTTGTTGTCCATTGTTTCATAAGTTTGAAAAATTTGTCTGCTCAGCAACTATAACGCAATGAATGTTGTTGAACTGTCAAAATGGAAGCCATTCCTACTGTTAGTGTGTTACGCAATGACCCCGCTGTTATCAATGCTAGATTATTTAACCTCTATATGAGAAGAGTCCTCTGCCCTGCAGTGGACTATTATAGGCTGACATTGTCAATTGATTAATGCTCTACTGACTGAAGTAAGTGCTGATCTAAATCAGCACTTACTTCAGTCAGTAGAGCAGTATATAAAAGGTCAAATTAAATTAGCTAGCGAAACTCCACAGCATAACCATAATCAGCCATTATGTTCCCACTGCTCGGACACAGGCCTCCTCTCAGTTAAAGGGAGCAGGCCATAATCCATCTCGGGGGCCAGTGCGGGTTAGTAGATGTCTTCCAATTTTTAGTCCTAGGACATGCCGGTTTCCTCGCGATGTTTTCTGTCACCGTTTTGAGAGCAGTGATAATGAAATTATTTACACAAACCTACCACCCCTAAGTCGCGGTCGTTAGCACTGGGCCATCACTGCTCATTAGCGTTTACATTTTTATTAATATTATTGTTTACTATGGACGCTTTTAACGTGTACGTGTACCTACCTACTTTCTTTATCGTTCTCACACGTATAATTTCAACTTAAATGAAGTTACCAATATATTTCATCGGTTATAAAAAAATATCGGCTGTTTCATAGAAAAGTGCAATACCTACACCGTACGCGGACAAAATGTATGCAATAGCAAATTTTTTTTTAACAGCTGACGTGAAATGTATACGCAGCGGGTTCGAGAACCATTTACTGAATCCGTGGTAACAGGCTGTGAGTCAATGTCCCTACCACCCTGCATATTTTGTAACACCTACCTTGTACAATAACAGATAAGTAACCAGGATCGTCGATATAGTTGAAGTTTAGTAAGAAACCGATGAATATTTTCCAATAAAAAATAATTTAATTTTTAGAAAACAAACAGTGGGCCTAAAATGGACGCTTTGGCAGAATCATAGTATGATCTGCGTACAATTAATATCCCGCAATTCATCTGTTTGACAGTTTTGTATGAAGTTTCGTAAAATTGTCCACAAATTATGCATTGCTTTAATGAAGTCTAATGTCAAATAGCAGCTGTCAAACAGATGAATTGCGGGATATACGAATTGTACGCAGATCATATCATGATTCTGCTAAAGCGTCCATTTTAGGCCTTCAGATCATTTATAATAAGTAAGTAAAATTTTATTTGTTTAAACATGGTGTACATGATATATTGCATGCAAGATAATAAAAGATATAGAAAAGTTCTAACATGTTCAGCCGCATATCGTGGCGTACAAATTGATAGGAAGAGATGGTGCATAAACCGTGATAAAAAACAAATCAAATCGTGATCAAATTAAATTTCATTCGAAAACATCCATCGGTTTCTTACTAAACTTCAACTATATCCGAAGACCCTGGTTACTTATCTCGTTTGGTGACTGTACATAAATTTGTGGAAAAATATATTATAAGATATTTGTGCAAAAAAATAAATAAAAAATGGTAAAATATGAGGTATATTTCCATTTATACCGATACGAAAGAAGTAGGTTAAGATTAAGACCCAAATCTTCCTACCCTTTTTCCATGTACACACATCAACTGTTTAGCAAAAAAGGTATTTAAAAAAAAATATTTAATTGCCCTATTGAAATTAAATAAAAATGTCTATTTAGATTGATTATATAAATGTTTTCGTATGTATAGATCGATGAAGTACTCTCTGCTTTTGTATTATTAATGACTTTTTGCGATTTTTGGTTGTGTTGGATTTTTCACCTTAGTTAATCCTGACATTAAAATGTGCATACATTTTTTTGCGTAGAATAAACAAGTAATAGTCTTTATTTCCGCCGTTAACGCGTATAACAAAATCGCAGCGATTCATACTCAATATGAGTTCATCCAAATCACGTTGCGGAATGGCCGCCCACGTCCATTGTAACAGAAGACAAAGATTTTCTGGTGTGTGTACGGCATCCATATTTGGCAGAGCTCTTCTTTGAAGCATATCCCATGCGTGCTCAATGGGATTGAACTCTGGCGATTGAGCAGGCCATGGAGGACGTTGGGATTAGCTGCGGCAAGTGTGTTTGCAACGACTCTGGCAGTGTGTGCACGTCCACACACACATTATCATGCTTAGGCAGAAATGAAGCACCATATCGGGTCAGCAAAGGAATGATAACATCTGTTACAATTATTTCAGCGTAAATCTGCACATTGAGATTGTCTCTGATCCAAATCAGTTCGGTTCTTCCGCCGATCCAAACACCCGCCCATAACATAATTGTTTCACCACTGTATGCATGGACTTCCTGTCATGATTTTAAACGTTCTTGGAATGCAAGGGTCGTCCAATACCGTGTACGTCTAATATTTGACTTCATACCAAAGCGAGATTCGTCAAAAAACACATACAAAACGCCACTCTTTTTCTGCTAATTTCTGTATCTACGAGCCCATTATAAACGGGCTCTGCGATTTCGGGGCTCAATTAGGTGGTACACGTAGTGGCCTTTGGGAACGGAGATTGACTTAATGCAATCGATTACTTATGGTTTGATTGCTTATTACCATCCCTGAAGAGCTCTATGAAGCCTCGTAACCAACATCATCGCGGTCATTGCACGATTTCGTCGAACAGGAATTTGTCTGTAACGATCTTGTCTGCGTGTGGCGATGTGAGCTCCTCCTCCATGTTGCTCTGCCACGATGCCAGTGATGCGGTAACCTGGCCAAAGTCCACTTATAATACTCTGCGTAGTACCCAGAACGATTGTCACAGCACGTTACCGAGAACCAGCTTCCAACCTTCCCATGCCTCTGATCATTTCTTCTCGGCTCAAATGACGTCTTTTCTCCATAATAACGTTATTTCGTATTGATTCCACTCAGAAGTATAGCAGAAATTTTACTAATTTCGCCTCAAACCCGTTGCAGGATTATATAGGAATACGACTTGACAGGAGATTTTCATATTTTTATCGAAATTCAAAAACTATTCTATATCCTTTTCAAAGGAGGAAATTTAGTAAAAGTATCCATAGCAATTACAAAAAAAATATAATTAAAAAACCAGATTTTTTGTAGCTACGAAAAACGTGCTTGATCCCTAGACACTTTTGATGTATGTTGAGGTCGTCTTCCAATCTAACGGGATGATGAATAACTGAATACCAGTATTTTACATGGAGTGACGGCCTATCTAACCCCCACAACCCAGTTACTGGGTAACACTATACCCAACCCCTTGGTAAGACTGGCTGCCAGACTTTTAGGCTTCTGACTACCCCAAACGACTTTATATCTTAAAAGATATTTTGTATTAACTAAAAGTAAAACTAAAACAAGCAAGTCATTTCTTTTGAACAGTATCCGCTTTTATAACAAGTTGCCAAAGTCAGTTACAGAACTTAGTGATGGCAAGTTCAAAACCCA
Source organism: Griposia aprilina (assembly GCA_916610205.1). NCBI lineage: Eukaryota > Metazoa > Arthropoda > Insecta > Lepidoptera > Noctuidae > Griposia > Griposia aprilina. Next base: position 15,143,449 of record OU744308.1, read on the forward strand.
TATCAAACGTATCCTTTTCAAAAATGCAAATTAAAAGATTAAAGACTACGTTGAAGACAAGGAAGTGTGGCAATAATTCCTTCTGCACATGTGGCTTCCCTGGTACCTCATTAACGGCATCACTATGTAAATGTCTATTATTAACTGCTCCCAAATTACGAATATTATAAAAAAAAGTTTTTTGATTTTACTTTCTTATTTGACATAATCTCCAATTCTTATTTCAACTCTTTACTTATGGCTTCAGGGGGCCTAAAATGGACACTTTGGCAGAATCATAATATGATTTGCGTACTATTCGTATAACCCGCAATTTATCTGCTTGACAGCTGCTATTTGACATTAGACAATCAATGCAAATTAAAGCAATGCATAATTTGTGGACCATTTTACGAAACTTCATACAAAACTGTCAAACAGATGAATTGCGGGATATTAATTGTACGCAGATCATAATATGATTCTGTCTAAGCGTCCATTTTAGGCCCACTGTAGACAGCATTTTAATTCAGATTTGTTACAGTGTAATGGCAATCATGTCATTTGGTTTAATTTTTATATAGATTCTTCTATACATTGTGAATGTGACAACATTGTAGGCCTAACTTGTAGACTGTAGATTTGTAGACCTTTTCTATTTTGTTGTGAACCTGTTACTTGTTGACAGGCCTACACTGTCCTCCCATACCTATGAACACTGTAATTTGAAACATTGTAAAAGCCCCTTATTTTTAAAAGAGTTCCCGTGGAGTTTCTTGCCGGCTCTTCTCCAAAGGAAACAACCAATTGGAACCGTGCACCTAGCTTCTGACGTTTCATAAGTGCCCATGTAGATTTATGTGAAATAAAATATTTTGATTTGATTTGACTATTAAAGATCTACGAATGACAGCGGGGACCAATGGCTTAACGTGCTTTCCGAGGCACGGAGGTCACGAAATGTAATAGATGGTCATCCATCCACTAACCGACCGCGGCAAGCGTAGCTTAACTTGATCGATCGACTGTTATTATTCAGCCACGAGCTAGCTTTTTCTAGATATTAAGGCTCACTTGCACCACAAATCACTAATTGCGTTAGTATTAAAAAAAACGATCTAATTCTTTAATCGTTTGAAAATGACAAACACGGAAAGATTATTTAAATATTTTCAGCGCTAAACGCATTTTGTGATGAGTGGTGCTTCTTCTTTAATCAGTCCCTCTTTAGTGAGGATCGTGGTCACTGGACCCCTTTAAGCGGACAATCTGCCTCCCTCGACTCCGGTCCAAAGTTGTCATCACCACCAGCTGAAATTTGTTTGAGGACATAGCTTCCTTTACTTGGTCAGACTATCGTGTTGGCGACTGGCCTCGCGCTTTATTTCCTTCGGTATTGCCAACAATTAACAGCTTTTGAAGTCTACTATCTCCCGTTCGCATTATGTGGCCGAAACAGGTAAAAATACTCTGAAGGCAAACTGTAGAAAATCGGGTCTTGACAGACAGACAGACACATTTGTGCGTTTACCTGTCCATGGTACTCAGAGCATCCGCCTCAAGCACCACATTTCGAATGCTTCTATCCTCTTCTTGGATTGTCCATATCTCAACTCCATCGAGGAAAATAGGGAAAACTAGTGCTCTGACTGATGTGTGATGCAAGTGGGCCTAAAGCTTGGGTTTCCAAGGAAAGCGGTTCCGTCATATCTTAACAGCCGTCATGGAAATTTGACATTTTTACCAGTCATCATGATCATCAGCAGCAGCCTATATTTGTCCACTGCTGGACATAGATCTCTTCTAGTTAACGCCACTGAGCCTGATCTTCGACTCTCCTCATCCAGTCTGTGGCAGTCGTCACTCCACCTGGCCGGGCGGGCGTCCCACACTACGTTTGCCTTAACGCGGTCTCCACTCCATTTTCACGAGTATCTGACATGAAGTGTCAAAAAACGCTCTGTATTTGGGCATCCGTTATTAGGTGACCATTCACCGCTTACTTAAGAGCTTAAGTGCTTCTTTAGTTAGTGTATATTTGATATTCTAAGCTAGTAAAACATGAGTGATTCAGTTCCAGCTCGGCTTGAAGTGGAGCACACCTTCGTTTATAGCTTTAAGATGAATGTTGCTAAAACATTGCGTAAGGTGCTCTACATTGATATAATGTAGGAAGAAACAAATAAATCTGCCTAACAGTTTTCCAACTATCTTGGCGTCGCTTTCCAGACTAGCCGGATGTAGTTGGGTACCAGTATTTTACATAGAGCGACTTCCTATCTGACCTTCACAACCCAGTAACTGGGTAACACGATACCCCTTGTAACACTGATATATAGGGACATTCTACATGAACAAAATCACGATATTTATGTTGGGTTGAGAGTAAACAACATTATTAAACAGAGTGTGTTCTTGTAAAACAAAGCACACGACTCAAGCAGCAAGAAAATCGAGAAAACTTTGAAATTGTATATAAAATTGTCACAATTTATTTGTGTTGACTACCTAAATCACAAAGGAGTGGAAGGAGGGAAGGCAGGCCTCGGCAGTGGGACAGGAACAGCTTTAAAGCAAATTTCGGGGCAGTCTTTGAGGACTGCCGATAGAAGTGAAAACTAAGTAACTTGTGAATTGTATCGTCGAAGCGTGCGGTGACGCTGACGCGAGTTTCACGCTTTTATTCACCCAAACAGTACACGTATATACACAGTATACACATAGCTCATGGAAAGCGTTCCGTGACGATGACGCGAGTTCCATGATTTTTTTTCACCCCAAAAAATGCTCAACGTGCCTAAAGTAGTTTTCACTTCAAAAAGATCGCTTTCCATATCACATGAACAGCGATGAAGAGTTCAATTCCTCTCATAGTAATAAACCAACAAACTGTCTTTCGATAGCAGAGCAGATTGAGGATGGCAGACATCACGACTACGAACCAAAATCTCTATTATCATTCAGCACTTCAATTGCGTAACACATCTTCAATCACAATCCGACGAATTTTGATGGACATTGCTAATCCATTGCTTTATATGTTTGAAAAGTTCGTCTGCTCGACAACGTAAATTCCCCCCATTCCCTATAAAAATACCAGCGTTGCGACACTTATTTTAAAATGACGCAGCATCATGCTGAGATGAGGCCTTTTGGCCTCGTAGAGGACTTTCTGTTTTTATTTTCATTTTAGGAGTGTGTTTAGATTAGTTTGTGATAATTTTGTGCGAGTCCCCGCAAATACTTTTTCTTTTTTTTCTTTCTTTCTTCTTATAAATCACGCAATTAATGTATTTAAATTGTCAAAATGAAAGGCATTGTCATTGTTAGTGTGTTACACAATCACCCCGTGGATGTCCAAACAAAAGTAAACAAACAGCAAATCGACACACAGGCGTGCCAAATCACTCTCCTGACATTGACCCTAAACTTATTCACAACAAAGTAGAGCAACATTCTAACCATCTCGTCCATCTCACTAAGCAGATGCGCCAATCACTACACACACATAGACACGACATCTATGTACGTAAGTAAGGATGTACATACATTACATGTAATAAGTAATCACTTGCATTATGGTATATAAGCGGATGGGAATCAATACGGATCATCATTCGGGCAACATCGGCCGTTCTCGTGCGGTGTTCCAAAATTTTGAATTTTCGAAAGTCGAAAATTAACTACCGTTGAGTGAAGTGTTTTGTGAAGGTTTGATTTTGCTTTTTTTTTTTTATTTGAGCATTGACCATCTATTTGGATTGACATAACATCAATCAGGCCTGCATTTCCTGAAAGGATAAGCAGAGGTGTGTAACCTACACCCACATTTCCCCAGTTTATGTTCAAGTCCCATATTACCGCGAGCCTGTTACTATCCACCGGGCACGCATCCAGACTCATCCAGAAAAACCCAATGACACTGCCTGACCTGGGTATCGTATCCAGGACACCACGTTCAGCAGTTGTGACTACTAGACCGATGAGGCAATATAGTATACTAGGTATTGCCCGCGGCTTCGCTCGCGTTAATTTAGAATTTGACAATCAATTCGGGTTTTACTCTGCTTGTTGTTTGGCCGTTGCAATCATGGCCTCAGAACATTATTCTAGGACGCTGCTATACATAATGTTGTATGTCCTTCTATTTGGCGCTAATACGTATAAATTCTGCGCATTGGACACACGCGAACATGCTACATATAGCTTGTTATGGGAAAAGTATGGCTTTTCCAAATGCACCCCTGCTACTCTAGACTCACAAAATTAATTAGTTACTTAAATAAATAAATAAACTCTTATCACACTACTAAAGTTTCTATAATAATATATAATAATTCAATCATGATACGATAGACACGAGGCGCCTTCTATTATCATAAGAACGTTATTGTTGTTTTCCTCGGGAGCAGTACTTTTTTTCGGGATGAAAGGTACCCCATATCCGTTTCTGTACACCTGCAAAACCAAACCACCTGCTGTATATGCAAAATTTCAGGATGATCGGTTTAGTGGTTTAGGCGTGAAAAGGTAACAAACAAACTTACTTTCGCGTTTATAAATAATAGTTAGGATGGGTTAAGTTTGAATTTAAATATTTGTAACGTTTATTTACGTACTGCGGCATCAGTATAAGGGTTAATTCACTACTGCGACGCTACCACTAATGAAATTAAAATTTTCCGAAAAGATTTTTTTTTTGTATTTTCTGTAAAGAATTGTATTATCAGACTGGTTCAGCTGAAGCCGTGAAAATACAGAAAATGACAGACTGACGCTAAGCTCATAGAGTTTATGTTTTATGTAATGACGTTATTTTGTTTCAGATTAATCGTTTTCGTGTAAGAAAAATCTGAAATACCTCATAACCATGAAGGTAAGGAATGAAGGATTCGTTTTATTTAATTCAAGTTTAGTTTATTATTTAAAAGCTAACAGTATGACTCGTACAATAATAATCAAGTATATAAAAAGGGGAGCGGAAATAATCATAGGGCATCAAAAAATTTGTCCGCATCGTTGTCAACAGGAAAAGTGCCCAAAAGGCTGGCAGCATTGCCACGTTGTATGGCGATGCTGATTCTTTGGCCAAAAAACTTTTGTTTATTATTAAAATAGCTTCTGCTCGCGACTTCGCCCGCGTGGATGTCGGAAATCATCCCACGGGAACGTACTACCGTTACAGCCGTTAAAGCGTGAAAATATATCAAACAGACAGATAATAAATGCTTTAAAAAAAAAACAGGTTATTTTATTCTATTTGTCTAATTGACATCGCTATAAGAACGGCTGCAATGTGTAACTTACTTAAGTAAATCATCATTTTCAGATCCTCTTAATCAGCGCGCTAGCAGTGGCCTGCTTGGCGGAGCCTCCAGTGGACAACAGGTACCTCCCTCCCCAGGCGGGGGGCGGAGCACCCTCGCAGATGTACGGAACCCCCGGAGCACCAGGCCTTCAGAGGCAGACTGATGCTTTGTTCAGGTAATTTAATAGTAGATTATTCAATAAGGGGATAAAGCAGTGTCTTATGTCACGGACGCTAGCTTGTATCCCAAGCGCAACAAAGGATTTTGGTGCTCCCGAGCAAAGACTAGAATGCTGAGTGCAGTGAGGGATTCAAGCTAGCGCCCATGCAAGCTCGCCCAAGACGAAGACACCTTCATCCCCGCGGAGAATACTCTACTATTTAAAACTTCTGCGAGGCAATAAAAAGCAATTCGATTTTCGAATAGATACTTAGGTATATTTTTTTTGTAAAAGTTTTCATATGAATTTTTAGTTATGGTTTCAAATTCAAATCACATTATCGACCTGCGGTAGGTACCTATCATTAAATTCAGTACTATATTATTGCCCGGCTTAACCACAGGGCTATACAGGGTCAAATTAAATTAGCTAGCGAAACTCCGCAGACGTGATGGGTATCAATATCTAAACACGATAAAATTAAAATAAAAAGATTTGATGTTATTTCTTTCACCTACAGTGAATTTTTACGCCAAAAATAAAACTCGTTTCCCAGCAATTATTTTAGCACAAAGTTACTTACGAAATCAAGGGCGGATTCAGGGGGGTTCAGGGGGGTCATGCCTCCCCCCCTCTCACTGGGCTGTGTCTAGGTGTACCACAGACAATGTTTGTAATCTAATTTATAAATTTCATCAAATAAATACTTTGTATGATGTGGCCATACTTATGTGTTTGTCACACATGCGCGGACGACAAGCATATCTAATACGACTATGTGCTGTTATTTTACTTATGTGACGATGGACCGTGAGTTTGTCGGCTTGTCCTTAGTCAACAACCAATTGGTACCGTGTACGTTTCTGTTTCTGACGTTTCATAAGTGAAACTACTCACTACTACTACTGACTACTAGTGTATACTTATGTGAAATAAAACATATTATTGACTTTGAAGCACCATTTTGTTCATTGTGAATCGCACTATTCCAAATTTGATTTTGCGCGCTTTACGCCCTCCGCCGCCCCATTCGTTCGCGGCCGGACTTCCTATCATTCGATTTGTCGGTGACACGTGACACCACATCGCTGCGATGCCTGCGCTCTGCGCCGCCCCCGCACGCTGCTGGTTTGCTTAACGACTAACCAATCTGGCCGTGGGCCGACCATTCCGTTTGTAGTCGTGAGTCGAGCTCAATTGATTTTAAAACAGTTACTAACTATGACAAAAAGGGAAAACAGTCGGACACAGTTTTTCGACAGCTTTTTGAAGAGGAATAAGAAGCTGAGTAACTATACGTTGAAATGAATATTCCCCAGAATAATGTTATGACAAACCACCCCGGGCCCCCAGTCCTAGGGCACCCTAAATATATTAATAATTTATAAAAAAATATATTCAGCAAGAAGCAGTTTAGAGTTGGAAGCCCCATACGTACAGAAAATAGAAATGTAGCGTGCTAAAATTTTTGCGCTCGCTATTCTGAGACGAGGTACAAAAAAAAAACTAATTCGCCTCGCTCGCTGTTGCATCCAACATTCTTGTTTTTCGTAAATACCCTATTGAGGAGATGAAAATGCACCTTCCTGAAACAAACAATCCTGCCGGTTGCGAGGCCCATGGCGTAGGAGGAAGAGTATAATTACGCAAAATTTTAGTTGCAAAATGTTACTAAAAATACCTACATAAACTGAGAATAACGGGGTGGCCTCGTTATGTTTTGCTGCCCGGGCCCCGACTGGCTTAGTCCACCACTGATTGGAGCCTGTCCTAACTGGAACCCGACTTTGTCACCCCCCCCCCACCCTCCATGACTCGAAAGCTGGATCCGCCCTTGACAGAAAGCATAGATGACGGCTACGTGAGGGGTCTTTTTATATCCTGTACCTATCTGTATGTGCATGTACCAAATATATCTACTTAATCCTTTATGCCAGAAGCCGTGGACCATCCCGTGGTGGTGCTCGTCGTCCTTCAACCCAATACGGAGCTCCTCAAGGACAGTTCAACGCCCCATCCACCCAATACGGCGCCCCTGGACAAGGCAGCCAGCCTTCCTCGCAATACGGTGCCCCTGGACAAGGAAGCCAGCCTTCTTCGCAGTATGGCGCCCCCTCATCCCAATACGGCGCACCTCCGGCCCAGTTTGGAGCTCCCTCATCGCAGTATGGCGCCCCATCAGCTAATGCTCCTTCTCAGCAATATGGAGCGCCTGGATTTGGACGTGCTGGTGGTAAGTGACTTATTTCATAATTACGTGTCTTAGGTGTTCTGACACCAGGACTGGTGATAGTAATACCAGCCTATTACTGTCCCCCTGCAGGGTAAAGGCTTATTCTCACACAGAAAAGGTACGAGCATTAATCACCACGGTTGCTCAAGATGGGTTGGCGCGATTTCTGACTTATATTAACAATAAGTTCAGGTTTCCTCACGATTTTTTCACGACCTGATGTCCAATATAAACTTAAGAATTGAAAAAGTAACATTGGTGTTTGCCAGGATTTAAAGCCACAACCTCGGTCATGAGAGGCGAGGCCTGAACCACTGGGCCATCACGACGTCTTTACCAGGAGTGGTGCCCAAACTGGATGGAGTCAGCTACTACCCCGCCAACTAATAATATTTTAACCAAATAAGCTATTGAGCTTAGTATGCGTTTCGTGCCGATACTATAAAAAAAGCGTTATCCAAGGGCCAAATCTTGTTTTATGCTCGTCTTCAGACTGCCAAATCAATTTGCACTACTTATTTGTCTCAAGGCCTCAATTCTCTCTAAATAAAAGAAATACATATAGATGCTTATCACAATTAGTCTGAAGCTGAATTATAACAGACATGTAGATCTATAATATATCAAATGGCAACCTGATCTTGTACAGCTACATGTTTGAAATAAATCTTGGTCTCGTAAGAAATGCTATATTTATCTGTAACGACTATATTTTACAGGTCACTCCCAGGGTGGTTCTTTCGGAGGTCACTCTTCCAGAGGTCAGGAGCAGAGCCGTCAGTACTTACCCCCTGGTTCCGGAGGATACGGTGGTGATGAAGGCAGCAGCGGGGTGAGTTTTCAACCATTACAATAATACTAGCCTAAAATTGTCCTCCTACAAGGCCGAGGTCGATGTTTTCTATCCGACTACTCTTGGAACAAACATCGAAACCAACTCAGAGGTCTGACTCTTTTAAAGTCAAGACCTTATATTGGTCAGATCACGTAAGGACCATGTAGATAAGTGTGATTTAAGTAGGCTAGCTGCCAATAAATGCGGTTGTATTAGACACCCTGTTCATAACAGTTTCTTCTTCAGCAAATCCCAGAAATATTAGGCGTGTCATACTACACTCGGCGTCACAAAAATCGCACCTCTTCGAAAATAAGTTTAAAACATGTCCCGCCAGTAACGAATACATTAAACCTTATTAATATTGGTATCAATTGAAAGTATGTTTAACGACCTTTAAATTAACAACAGTTAGAATTCCTAAACACAACAGATCTCATTAACACGTAACGTTAAAAAAAATGTTGTCAAAATACGCATTACAACGGCCACTAATTGCACCTCCCTACAAGGGTATAAAACGGGCGACCCGGGTTAAATGTGAGTCATTCGCTATTCAACCTTTAAAGTGAACACACGTGAATAGCTACAGCAAGAAAAATACCCCAGAAGATGGATACCACTGCAGATGAAGCCGCTCAAGTCATTGCACTACTGCAATCAGGGATGCGGCAATGTGATGTTGCTCGGCAACTGAACTTGAGTAGTTTTGCCGTTCGACGAGTGTTCCAACGCTTCCAAGAGACTGGTGGCTATATCCGAAGACGTGGATCTGGAAGACAACGGTGCACATCCGAAAGAGACGATCGCTTCATTGTTTCGACGTCTTTACGTAATCGGTTCTCCAATGCTGTTGAGCTGCAACAACAACTGCGATCAGCTCGCAGAACTTCTGTGAGCGTCTCCACGATTAGAAGAAGAATGCGGGAGAAGAAAATTGCAGCTCATAGGGCTGCTACAGGGCCAAAATTAACTGCACAGCATAGGAGAGACCGGTTGCAATTTGCCCGTGACCATGTGGATTGGACAATAGACCAATGGAGGGCTGTGCTCTTCTCGGATGAGACGAGGGTGTGTCTTTTCTGCAACGACAGGCGTCGAAGAGTGTATAGGAGGCAAGGGGAACGATTCGCGCAAGCCTGTATTCAAGAGACAGTGCAATACGGGGGTGGCTCGTGCATGTTCTGGGCGGCATGTCAATCGAGGGTAAAACGAACCTTGTGTGCGTTTCTCGGGCTGGAAGTGCTCGCGGGCAAGGGTCGCTGACTGCTGCTCGGTACATAACAGAGATCTTAGAGGAGCAGGTTGTCCCTTATGCTGGTTTTGTTGGCAGTGGGTTCACGTTAATGCACGATAACGCCCGCTGTCACACCGCTTTAATTGTAAGAGACTACCTGCAAGAAGTTGGAATCCCTGTTATGCGCTGGCCGGCGCGAAGTCCAGACCTGAACCCTATTGAGCATCTTTGGGATGAACTGAAACGGCGAGTACGGGCACGTGATCCTGCCCCTACCACTCTCCAAGACCTCCAAGATGCCGTCGTTGCAGAATGGGACAACATTCCTCAAGAGACTGTTGTCACATTAATTCGGTCCATGAGAGGACGCATGGAAGCAGTCATCAGGGCTAGAGGGGGTAACACTAGGTTTTAAGTTGTTTTTAAGGACTTCTTTGTAATTTTTGCTGATAAAATAAAATTTAGCTTTTTAATCATTTGCATTTGCTTGCTTTTTTTTATTCCCTGGTAAACAAAAAACCAAATCCATTGATTTATTCTGAAATTTAAATGAATTGCCTTTCCAATGATACCTTACAGTCATATGTCTACCATTGATTAATAGGGTTAAAATGACTTTGAAGGGAATTCTTAAAGAGGTGCGATTTTTGTGACGCCGAGTGTATAACCACGAACAAGAATCAAAATAAAAGTTAATAATTTAATGTCTTTGCAACAATAACACAACAAAAGACGTAATGTTTACACGCTTCACATAATACCGGCTTCTGTGATAATCACAAAAAATTCTTAAACACTACCTTTGAGTAGCCTTTCGCGAACGCCACGATAAAAAAAAATATTATCAATTTGATGTCTTTTACGTATCGATACAAAAACATTTGTCAAAATGTGTTAGTGACTATCGGCGATACTGGGTGCTTATGACGTCATCCTAGTTAGTCACTGAGAATAGCCAATAGGTAGGAAACTAACTGTTTGACAGCTAATCGATATACACTTTGCCAAGTGACCATCACTGTGAACTGTGAACTCAGATACACAATAGCCCTGCTGGTTACCCACTCAAAGGAAAGAATAGATCTGATTGGTTGATTTCTCTTAGAGATAGCTAGAAAGGGGGTGAATATAGAGATGGCGACTAATAGAAAAGTATGGAAGAAATACATGTTGCGCTCATCACAAATACATTGGGATAATAGCAAGAGAATGATGTTGATGATTGATTTCTCCTAGTTTCCTCGCACAACATTAGAATGCCTTGTGCCTTTTAAGGCACAAGGCATTCTAAAAAAACACTGCTAACAAAACACGTCTGTTCCTTTGCAGGAGCCCGCTAACTACAACTTCGAGTACATGGTGAAAGATGAGCAGTCTGGCAACGACTTCGGTCACCGCGAGTCGAGACAGGGAGACAGGGCTGAGGGACAGTACTATGTGCTGCTTCCCGATGGCAGGAAACAGGTAAGGCCTACATAGACTATAGTAACTTAGTAGAACGTTTTGTGGAAGACTTTGTTCAAAGGTGAACACATTGTTCAAAGGTGAAGACTTTTTTCGAAGGACTTTGTTCAAAGGTGAACACTTTTTTCGAAGGACTTTGTTCAAAGGTGAACACTTTGTTCAAAGGTGTTTACGTTCGCGATTTAGTTCCCGAACATGTAAACAAATATATTTTTGGAATAAGTTTGATTTCCACACATAAAGGTCAGTCTGTCTCGTTGGTCTAGTGGTGGCAAATGCTACTGCCGAGCATGAGGTCCTGGGTTTGATTCCCAGGTGTTATTAGGTTGTTCTATCAGATATTTGTCAGTAGCAACCTGGAGTCTGGATCTGTGCCCGGTTTATGGGCGCACCCCGTGTTACATAGGACTTAAACATAACTGGCGAAATGTGGGTGTACTATTTGTACACCTCGGCCTTTTCCTTCGGTGATTACAAGCATGATGTTATGTTATAAAGGTCAGCTTGCGCTACAACTGATTTTTTTTAGTTTGATTTTCCCTGCAATAAGGTTGACACTCGTTTAAGTGGAAATATAACATCAATTGGAAACAAGGATCTGAATATACTTTAGCTACTACCAACATTTCAACCGCCATCAAGAATTGCTTGCTGCGTTATCAATCGATTTTGACTGCAGCTGTAAAAGACTGTCTACCTAACATCACAGCAATCAGTTTATTTGGTCCGATACAAGCGCCAGGCCTCGGCCCTTTGCCCGTGCCTTTGCAGTCAGGTCTTCTAATAGATACTTAGAAAGTGTGACATTGCGATTACAGGCTATTGACTGCAAGTTACGATGCCACGCTGTTGTGTCAAAGTTTGTTCGTGTTGTTTTGTTAATTTTCTTTTCTTTCTTCTCTATGCTATTAAACGATCATAGGATTATGGTGTTCAAGATTAACTTACAAAGTACACAATGACAGAACCTAGTTTTTTAACCTCACTACAACGCTTTGTTTGCAGCACTTATCAAATATTTTCTTACATTCACAGACTGTACAATACGAGGCTGATCAAGACGGTTACAAGCCCAGGATCTCGTACGAAGATACCGGACTTGGCCAGGGAGGCTATGACAGAAATAGCCAACAATCTGGTTACAACAATGGCTATCAGGGTCAGGGACAAGGATACTAACACCAACGTATACCTTGGGAATGAGGTCCGGGTCTAAAAAGTATAATTGACTTTGTTTAAAAAGTTCATGGTATTTTTTAGGCAGGCAGCATTTTTATCAATTACCTACTTTTGTGTCTTCATGTTTAATTGTTTCTATGGAAAATTGGGAGGTTAGGAAAATCTAGTATTAGATAGTAATTGAAAATTTGATGTCTTGGACCTGTAAAATATGTAAATTGTGAAATATTTAGCAGTTGATATATTTTATCTATGATTGCACGTTGGCGGGAATCTTTTTGAGGTTATGTGAAAAACGAAAATTTTATTTGTCATTGTTGTGCCGTATTTTTTTAGTAAAAATCTGTTTCTCGTTAGTAATGTATATTTTAAAGGAATCTTTGCTATTTTTTTAAGTAGTATGGAAATGTAAAAGTAATATTTTCGTTTTTGGCAGGGTTTTGATATTAGCTTTTTGACGACGACCCACGCTGTATTTAATGGATACGAGTCAATTAAAGACTATTGTACAAAACGCTTATTTAGTAGTAGTTATTAGAAAAACAAAATGGCGAAATACAGTCTTGTCTGTCAGTTTAGTCAGTTTGTCCATCTTTCTTTTTAAAACATTTTTTTGTCAATTGTTTTTCCATATTTTTAATTTATAAACTGATCAGAAAAATGATTGTATTCAATATTTTTTATTGGAATTGACGAATATAATTATTTTTATGCGCAGTTTTGTATATATTTTGACTAAAAAGGCCAGTTAATCCAATGATGAATTTTTTTGATGCATTTTATAAATGCTAAATCTTATCACCTTTCTTCCTTTTAATGTTTAGAAATAGTACCTAAAGGACGAATAATAGAAAACGACATAATAAATATTATTGTGTGAAGAACCCTTGCTATGTTTTGTATTTATGTATTCATTTTAATATTTACTAGAACACTTAGACCGCGTAACTCATTATTTTGTAAATAAATGATTTTATAAAAGTAACATGTTTTAATTACTTCAACAATGGCAACTGAATTAGGAACCTTAAATGTATATCATATCATGTATATCAGTTACTCAAGGAAATTTTTTTTTTTTTTAAAGTCGTTCTAAAATGAACTTTGTCGACAAATCTTTAAAGTTGACATTCGAGCTAGAAAGAAACGAAAGAAATACATAGTTAGTTGTTAAATCACTTTAGCATTATTTTATCTGAAGGTTTTTTTGGGCAGGAAGGGTAGCTACCTTAACCGTTGTAGCTACAGGAAAACGGTCTTAGGAGACTTTTTTTAACTTTTTGTGAAATTTTCATTTGAATTCACAGATTTTGAAAAACATGTACAGTCAGCAGGAAAATGGGCAATTTTCACAAAAACTTTTTTTAATGCCAATCGATCATGTTTCATTTATGGATCAAAAACCTCTATTGGACTGACTGAGGTTTGAGTACTAGAAAAGTCAGACATCGCATAAATCTTTTCCCATACGTACTACTTTCGTAAGAAATGAGACTACAATTTACTTTTTTAATATGGATAGACTAACCGCTACAATGAAGACTGGCCGAAAAAAATCAAAAAAAATATTTTACTTTGAATTTCGAACGAATACGCGTCGTAATTTAATTTACTTTGAAAACAGAATCGAGATAGTCTGTTGTCTGGTAGCTAAGATTTCCGAAATTCTGTGACAAAAATGATCTCTGAAGATGAAGATGGCGCTCCGCCACACAACAGCCGCCAAACCCATTCTAATTTGAACCGGAAATTCGGGAACCAGTGGATAGGAAATGGTCCTATACCACAGCCACCTTGCAGTCCTGATTCACGCCTCTTGGTCTATTATTAAAATGAAATACAAGAAATAAGACAGTGGTTAGGAACTCAAACATTCACGAAGATTCTCTATGGCATTCATCCTTTCACATTATCAGCTGCTACCCGCGCTGTAGTAAAGAGAGTAAACCTATGCCTACGTCAAAACCAAGCACCTTATAAATCTTAGAGCACTAAAGTCCAAATGTACCAAATGTTTAAGTTTTTAATTTTAAGGTGAAATAATAGTCAAAGTGGAAGTTATTATTTTTCATTTGTTTTTCGATTAGTCTTTTGTAGCTGTCAGTTTATTGATGGTAAAACAGTAAGTTGTAGTCTCATTTCATACGAAATGTATGAGATTTTTTTTTTGCGATTTCTGACTTTTCTAGTACTCAAACCTCAGTTAGTCCAATAAAGGTTTTTGATCCTTGGGTATATGAAACATGATCGAACGGCATAAAAAAAAAGTTTTGTAAAAATTGCCAATTTTCCTGCTAAATGTACCTTTTTTTCAAAATCTGTGACCGCAAATCAAAATTTCTCAAAAAGTTGAGGAAAGACTCCTAAGACCGTATTCCCGTGCTACAACAGTTAAGGTTGTTGCCTTGTTGCCCCATCTCAAAAATCCACCCTGTAACTACCTCGTTGGTCTAGTGGTAGCAAGTGTTACTGCTGAGCAAGGAGGTACTAGGTTCGATTCCCAGGTCGGGCAAAGTGTTACTGGGTTAATCAATCAGGAATTTCTCAATAGCAGCCCGGAGTCTGGATTTGTGTCCGGTTGATGGCAATAGGCTCGCCCCCTGCTACATGGGACTTAAACATAACTAGCGAAATGTGAGTGTACTATAGGTACACATCTGCCTAACCCTTCGGGGATCAGGCGTGATGCTATGTTTATTTATATTTTATATTGTTGAGTAGGTTTATTCGTGTCTTGATGACTCTAATTTTCTTGCATACGTTTCTTATATTATCTGTGGCTAAGAGAAATCAATATCATTAGTTTAGATTGGTGGGATCTCGGTATAAATAAAACACAATATTCGAGTCAAAAAAGATTTATCTAAAGAAAAGTTAACAAGTAATATATAAAGATTGATTTATTAAAAGCGGTGTAGAACCTGACTGTGATAAAATATTGAAAAACATTTGATTTAAAGAAGCAACAACAAATGAGTCCAAGCCAAATCTGAAAAGAGATAAAAACGTTATTAATATCAGCCTTTGTAAAAGGATAATGGCATTATTTTAATAGAACAAAAATAAAAATAAAATGTTTTCAAAACAATATGTACGAGGGTGAATCAAAAAGTTCCTATAATTGCATATACACTCGAGAGCAATGAATCCGGGTCACTTAAAGAATGTTAAAAATCTCGGAAACTAATAATGATAGGTTAATGCAATAAATTGTATTTAATAGACAATGTAATACTCCTTAAATGAAAGTAAAAAAAATATGAGTCACCATACATTTTATTAACACAAAATTACATAAAGAAAAAAACTGCTGATCTCTCCTTAAAACAAAAATAGGAAACATGAAATTTTTGAACTTTATTACGATTTTCTTGAATTTTAATACTTCGTATTGCCTCCTCGTGCTTCCATTACTGCGTTTACGCGGTTTGGCATGCTGTACACCAAGTTCCTTATACGATTTTGGGGAATATTCTCCCATTCCTCTGTGAGAGCAATTTTGAGCTCACGAAGCGTGATTGGGGGAGGGTTTCGTTGTTTTACGCATCTGCCTAGCTCGTCCCAAGCATGCTCGATCGGGTTGATATCCGGGCTGCGCGCTGGCCACTCCATACGAGTAATGTTCATCTCTTGAAGGTAGTCATTCACAATCCTACCTGTATGAGGTCGGGCATTGTCATGCATAAATATAGCATCCTCACCTAAATTGACCATAAATGGACCAACGTGATCATTGAGGTTTTCTTCCATATATCTTACGCTAGTTAAAGAGCCGTTTTCTATGATCACCAGCTCTGTGCGACTTTCAGAAGAAATTCCGGCCCACACAAGTACAGACCCACCACCGTAGGCTACTTTTTCTTCGATGCATGCTTGCTTGAATCTTTCCCCTGGTCTTCGATACACTCTGTGTCTTCCATCGTGCTTGTAGAGCATAAATTTTGATTCGTCGGAGACATAACTTTTGACCAATCTTCAATACTCCAATTTACGTGGCTCTGGGCATATCTTAGTCTTGAAATACGATGCCCACGCTCCAGTTTAGGGCCGTTTGCAGGTCTAAGGGGTTTTAAGTTAGATTCAGCAAGCCGACGTCTTACTGTCCATGCACTTGGGTTACTTCCTCCGAGGCGTCGAAACTGATTTGTGAGTTCAGTTCCTGTGAGAAAGCGATTTCGAAGCATGGTGTTCACCAAGTATCGGTCTTCTCGTGCTGTGGTACACCTGGTTCTGCCCGTTCCTGGTCTGCGTAGGTTAGAACCAGTTTCTTCGTAACGTCGGAGAACTCTTTGTACTGTTGACAGCGACACACCGACAGTCCTGGCTGTATCGCGCTGACTCCGGCCGGTTTCCAGCATTGTAAGTATTCTGGTGCATTCTTCAGGCGTAAGCGACATAATTTCAGCTTGAATAATGAATATAGAGCACTATCAACATGGTTTATGTACCCACATAAACAGTGATCGGAGTAGGTAGATTGAACTGGGGTCATTGATCCGAAACGTATATATTACTATGGACATTCCTCCGGAATTGGTGGATTATTAAAAAAAAACCGGAACTTATGTAGGAATTGTATTCTGCCAGAGTGGAAGGAGTCATTTGATGATTTGCCATCCTCAAAAAAAAGGTAGGAATTGTAATAAAATGAGCAATTTTATTCTTTATTATTCTTCCTATTTTTATTATTCAACAGATAAATAATGAATTAATTTAGTTTTGATACCTTTCTTTAAATTTTGAATTGAGTAGTAATAATATCACTACCAACATTAACAATATTTAATTGAATCCGGAAATACCGGAATTACTTTCCGGTAAAATGGCTTATCCATGTTATTCTTTCTGTGTGCATTTATGATACAAGTACTAAAAATCAATCTACCTACTCCGATCACTGCACATAAATGACAGATTACAAACAAAAGCAAAACCAAATGCTGTAATTTCGTAGTTCCATCTTCGAAAGTGGCCCTTTTTCAAATTTGATTTTTTATGATATAACTTTACAATAACTAAGAAGTTTTAATACCTTCATTTAAGGAGTATTACATTGTCTATTAAATACAATTTATTGCATTAACCTAGCATTTTTAGTTTCCGAGATTTTTAGGATTCTTTAAGTGACCCGGATTCATTGCTCTCGAGTGTATATAAAACCTTTTTGGGAGAAGTTCGATATTCAAATTAAAGAGTGTCAATCACACAATATTTATGCAAACTGTCACTTGTTTTTGTCAGTTCGTTCGCACATAATAAATTGTTTTGTGCAACGAGTTGCTAAAAAGCCAAAATTATGGATAAAAGTGAGTTACGTGCGGTGATACAATATATCAGTTTGAAAAAAATGTCTACGAAGGATTTTTTTTCGGACATTCAGCAGACATTAGGGGATGATTCTGTACCCTATTCTACGGTTGCGTACTGGGTGGCTGAATTTAAAAGAGGTAGATCAAGATGTAGAGATGACCCGCCGTCTGGGCGGCCTTCAACCTCCGTTACGAAAGAAAATGTCAAAAAGGTTGAGAATCTGGTTTTGGAAGACAGAAGAATAACTACAAAACATATAGCTGAGATCCTAAAGATATCATTTGGTAGCATTCAATCCATTTTAATTGATTCACTGCGGTTCAAAAAAGTTTCGGCAAGATGGGTGCCACGAATGTTAACCGACGAAAACAAAAAGCGACGTTTGGAAATTTCTAAGCGTAATCTCGAAATGTTCCAGCGTGATTCGGATAATTTTGGCCGTCGCCTTGTCATCATGGATGAAACGTGGGTCCACCATTTCGATCCTGAAACTAACAGACAAAGCATGTCTTGGAAACGACCATCCTCTCCATCCATTAAGAAATTTCGAGTTGCTCCTACCGCTGGCAAAGTTATGGCCCCAGTGTTCTGAGATAGTGAAGGAATCCTTTTATTGATTACATGCCAAAAGGCCAGACGATTACTAGACCCTATTATGCAAATTTAATCCCGAAAGTGCGTGAAGCAATTAAAGAAAAACGTCGTGGAAAACTATCGTTGGGCGTGTTGTTTCTTCAAGATAACGCTCTTGCTCATCGATCGGAAGTTGCGCTCAAGGCAATCCGCTGTGCTGGTTTCGATCTCCTTGACCACCCACCATATTCTCTGGACTTAGCCCCAAGTGATTTTCACTTATTCCCAAAATTAAAAGAGGAAATTCGTGGAACAAAATTTTACGATAATGACGCGGTTATGGCTGCCGTAGAGGAGTTTTTAGAGAGTCAAGAAAAACATATTTTTTCACAAGGAATAAGGAAGTTAGAAAAGCGTTATTCTAAATGCATTGCATTGGAGCGAGATTATGTAGAAAAATAAAATATTTTTGTTTAAATCTTTGCATTTTTTAATATTGATTCCAAGAATTTTTTGATTCACACTCGTACGTATTATAAAAAGTGTTAAAGCTTAAAAAGATGCCAAGTTCTAAATGTTTTAAAATATCTGCTAGACGAAGACGGCAATCACACAAGTGACGTCACGACTAAGTAACTTCACACAAGCGCCATAAATTGAACGTACCGCGCGACAAGGACGGGAATAATCCCTTCCAAAAACTTTTAAAGCGTGTAGCTTCTCGATATTTCCGTCGATTGACCAGATTTTTTTAACCGACTTTAAAAAAAGGAGGAGTTTCTCAATTCGTCTTTATAAACAGGATGTTTGGTAGAAGGACCCACACAATTTTCTTAGGGATAGAGGAAGTCATATGCTACAAGTTTGCACCTATAGAAACTATGTCCATGTGTCACGGGAATTGATATATGATTTGTTTCATGTCGTCATAACTTTTTTGTTTGTGTTAGTAATAGCACGTAATAATTTTTGGTGTCATATTTGAAATGCACATTAATTATATACCTACAATCGGTTCTAGAAAATTACTTAATTATGTGTTGCCAGTCTTAAAATGGTGACAAGTTACGATTAAAAAAAAATTAAAATATATAAAAAATAAAAATAAAACAATTTATGCGTTTGCAAATGACTATCCCTCGAAAAATTGTGATGGTCTTTCTCACAAACACACTGTATATTTTTTGTTTTCGATTATCTCATTTTACTATGCAGTATTTGTAATTACATTTGTTCGAACATTTTTTATATTAGTTAAAAAGAAAGTCATATTCTACTTCCATTGCTGGCAATAGCTCTTGTATAGTCTGGGAATTTTATTGTTAAGCAAATTAACACACAACGTGAATTTGCCGTGTTACAGTCATTTCATACAACTGTCAAAGAATGACAGTTGTGATTTGAATAGGTGTACGGACAATTTAAGTTGGTAGACAATTTGCTTAACAATTATTTTCCCTGACTTTACAGTTTACAGTCATTAGAAGGGATACGTAACCAGGCAACTAAGTAGAACTTCTTTGAACCATTCTTAAATGTTCCATACTCAAATCGTTGACGCTGAATTGAGTCTTATAATCAGAGATCGAATATTCGGATGCATATTTACCTAAAGCTAAATTTTACCTATGAAAGTATGGAAGCGGCAACTTATTTTTTTTTTTTTAAGAAATGAGTCGGGTTACCAGGACAACGGGAATATATAATTAGGTCGGGTGTATAGTACGGAAACGACTTCTAAAAAAAAAAATTTGAAAAAATGCCTCGGGTCTTGGATTGCATAACTATTAACATGCATATTTATTTAAAACAAGCTGACCCGACAGACGTTGTCCTGTCTTAACTATGAATGTCATATGTCGTTTAGTATTAGTTTTTACTATTGACTAAAACTAAAACTATCGACTCATTTATCAACCGATCCATCTGTGTTAAAGGATATTTGCAGCGCGCATTCTGTCAATCGTGACAGTTATTTCAAACAACTGACAGTTATGTAAAATTAATATTGGCGTTAAGTTTTCTTAGATTTTGTAACGTTCCGATCAACTTCCTTATTTTTTTATTTCATAAGATCCTTCTGACAATAACGAACACAACAAAAAATAAAGAAGTGAAATCGGTCCAGCCGTTCACGCGTGATGGCGTGACCAAGGGAAATAGGGATTCATTTTTATATATATAGATTAATGTTTAAACCCCGAAGCAAATATGTGTATGTAGGGTGTAAGAGGAGGGGTGGTAAATGTTAGTTAAAGTTAAGATTTTTTCGATACAAAAGCGCATTCCATATTAGCCAACTTCTGAACTTTAGGTGAATATGCTTCCGAATACCAGATCTTTGGTTATGATTCATTAAATAATAACTATACTATATAAATAAAAATGAAATGCTGTTCGTTGGTAAGTGCATCACTTCAGAACGGCTGGACCTATTTGGCAAAATTTGGTTTTAAAATGTTCGTAATAGTCTGAACCACGAAGTTTCGGGAAAACTGAAAGTGCATTTTCTAAGGCATTTTTCCTGAAGAGGACAACGTCTGTCGGGTCAGTTAGTGCAATATAAAAATACGATTTTTGGACTTTTGCCTACGTAGTGTCATCGATGTTAACTTGTTGGTCGGTTAAGTATTACCTTAGCTCGAACTTTTATTAAAAGAAAGTTTTGTTTTGTTGTTGTTTCTCAAACTCAAACTCAAAGCATTTATTTCAATTAAACTATTTTACAGGCAGTTTTGAATTGTCAAAGAGTCGGTCAGTTAGTCAGAAAGCTGAAGCTAGTTGCCCATTCCAAAACGTAGATCTCTATGGAGAATAACAATACAATTACAATTCTAGGTCCTACAGGTAGTCAGTTAAATTAATTGTTAAGCAAATTGACTAGGTACCAACTTAAATTGTCCATAAATTAAAATTACAACTGTTAATTTTTGACAGTTATGTGTAATAGGTACAACACGGCAAATGGACGTAGACTGAATTTTGATAAACAATTAATTTTACTTCGCTGTACCGTTACCGAAAAAGATAAGTAACCAGGGTTGTCAATATAGTTGAAGTTTAGTAAGAAACCGATGAAAGTTTTCGAATAAAATTTTATTTAATAAATAGGAAACAAACAGGTCAATTATCAAATTAAATTTCATTCGAAAACATCTATCGGTTTCTTACTAAACTTCAACTATATCCGCCGACCCTGGTTACTTATCACATTTGGTGACCGTACATCATCATTCTCCCGCCCTTGTCTTCATTTTGCTTGGCGTTGGCACAACATGTCTTTTCCTTCCATACTTCTCTATTAGTCATCATCTTGGTAGTCACCACACACACACACACGCACACACACACACACACACACACACACACACACACACACACACACACGCGCACGCGCGCACGCACGCACACACAGATAACTCATAGCAGTAGGAATAAGTTTCATTTTGACAGTTCAACAACGTTCATTCCGTTATTTACGTTGTTGAGCCGACAATTTTTTCCATCATATGAAGCAATGGATTAGCAATCAAAATGGAAAAAGGCTTCAAAATGATTCAAATTGTGATTGATAGTGTGTTAGAGCGCTGGCTGTACTTGTGGACTTTAAAGTCTGATTCATAAGGGTCATTCAAACTTACCGGGTCATCACATATCGGTGTGTTCGGGACATATAACGCCGAAGCAAGTGGTGCAGTAGTCGATACACGGACGATCAGATACTTTGAGCTTCTCGCCCTTGGGACAGAACTGTATTACACTGGAAATTAAATGAAAATAATATGTTAGAATGCATATAACAAGTTTTATGTTATGTTTTGTGACAAAACAATCATATTATAAAACAGGGTTTGTCATGATTGGTCGATAAACGTTTGGTCGACGTAACGATTGGTCGACAAACGATTGACCGATAGTAACGACTGACCAACACAACCATTAATCGACATATACGATTGGTCGACTCAACTATTGATCGACAATAACAATTGGTCGACATTACGATTAGCCGACAAATTTTTATAATTTTCTATTTTTGGACAAAAAATAAATCCTGGTTTATCCTGGGTTTTATCTGATTTGCATAATAAGGCGTAGCCGACGGAGCCCCGCTTGGCGGGGCTCCTGCTTCTGGGCGGTTTAAAAAAAAATAACCACTAACTAACCTACTAACCTAACCTGTCCGAGTCGGGGTGCCCCAGGTCCCGAGCTCGCTTCGCTCGCTCTTGCATCCCATCCCCGATTGTGTAGATGTCGACCAATTGTTATGGTCGATCAATAGTTGAGTCGACCAATCGTATATGTCGATTAATGGTTGTGTCGGTCAATCGTTACTGTCGGTCAATCGGTTGTCGACCAATCGTTACGTCGACCAAACGTTTGTCGACCAATCGTTAGTATCCCTATAAAACATATTTATTTAACATGCGCATATTGAGATATAAGATATGTTACATTTGGATGTGTTATACAAACAAAAGCTTTATATTAATTATGTTAGATAATCTAGAAGCACCTTTGGGTAAGGTTAAACATCATCTGCCTTTTTTTCATCGTGTGGAAATCCTCTTGGATGTCCTCCACCCTAGGGTCGGTGGAGGGGTCTGTCAGGTTCTTACTGAATAAAACCACATGGTGTTCCATGGTGTGTGTTGGTGGTCTACCTTTAGCTGTGTGCTGGAGTGCGATTTCGTCACGCTCCCCCGGCCAGGTGTTGGTCCGCATGAATCCATGCGGACCCCGTCACCCTCAGCGGCCGCATAAACCCGCAATTCCTCTAGAGAGAGGCGCGCCGCCGTCTCGGGCCTTTTATTGTTCAGGCAAGAAATTCCCCAAGTCTGTTGCCTGCAGGCCTCACCCTAAGGCAGCCGGAGATCGTTCCGCGCCCTCCGGCGCCCGGTGCGTCTGCTACGGATTGGAAGGAGGTTCGTATTCTCTCTCTCCCTTTCCGCTGCCTCATTCGCGACCATCACATCCTCACATAATATTTTGATCCAATACTGAGTTATTGTGATGAAAAAGCCTACACGATGATGTTATAGAGTTATGAGGAACAGGGTGTAAAGTTCACTCATACCTCCATAAAAAAGGGAGGATCTTCCGACCAGACGGGTATTGTCTGGTGGGCAACTGCCCGACTGATATCGGGACGTAGTATATATGCTAGTTGCGCGGTAAACTCTGCTTGCGCGATGCAGGATTTTGCGCGATTTCAGTGTGACGTGTAGCTCGCATGTGGCGATGTAGTTGCCGCTACAATGTCTACACGTTGGAACTGAGACGTACGTGTGCGCTGTTGATGCACTACTACTTATATCTCAATAACAAGATCGATAACGCGCAACAGCAAAAATGATACACTTTGCCCACGCATACAACGAGACTACCCTAGCTCGCTGTTCATTGTTTGCTTTGGACCGACTATGGCGGTCGCGTGTGCTTGTTCGCGGCTCCGCCACTGCGTACCCATACTCCTCGATATGCTCCCAAAACCCAGGCGATCAATCTGCTTAACGCCCTGAATGTTCAGGAGCCGGATGTCGACATATTTAATTATATGTTGGTAAGAAGTTTTTTAGTTAAATGTTATGTTGTTGGATTGCTAAGCGCTTTGGTGTTTACTGTAAGTGCGGCAAGCAATTGTTATTATAATTAAATTAAATTAACATTTCCTGGGAAAAAAACGCCTATGAGCCACCCGATAGAGCCATGGTGATAGTATATTATATTACTACTTTTCTTACTCCCAGAAAGTTCAGGTGCGTAGTATTCGCGACGGGCTTACGTGTATGACCAGATGTATGAACGTAAACGAGCCAAAAGGAGTATGTAAGAAACGTAGCAGGTGGCGTTCTGTAGTTTCTTCCTACCCGCATGGGAAGAAGGCGTGAGTTTATGTTACTCTATAATCTGTTCTGTAGAAATCTCACCGCGACAGCGTAGGTGAAGTGAGCTGACAAATGTGTCAATCCCTTGTATCAGGTTGAATGACAGCTCACTTCATCTAAGGTTTTCACGATGAGATTTTTACAGAATATATAGGCTATATTACAAATCATTAGCCGATCTGCACCCTAATTGCGTTATACACTGTCAATCTCATTCTGAATCATTTTGAAGGATATTGCTAATCCATTGCTTTATATGTTCGAAAAAATTGTCTGCTCAACAACGTAAATAACGCAATGAATGTTGTTGAACTGTCAAAATTAAAGCCATGCCTACTGTTAGTGTGTTACGCAATTACACCGCCGGGTACATTTTGAGTCGGCTCCTTTATTTTCTTTCCATCTTTCTAAAATGTGTATATCATACCCGTAGTCCCCGGACTGCATCCACTTGGGGTCGAACTGCGTGAGTGCGTCCCATTTGCCGCGCGGCAGACCGCAGATCGTCTCCGCCTTCACTGTACGGACCGCTATAATAGGTGCCGGGATGAAACCTAGACCGAAACCAATTTACAAGAATAAAGTAGTGTTCACGATAGAGGAACAAATTAAATCTGGCGTCAATTATTACACAGGTCAAAAAAAAAAAACATTTTGTTTTTGGGTTTGTTATTAAATGCTTATTTTCTGATTGTCTACATCGAAAAGTAACCAGAGGATACGTTTTTACCAAATAATGTTTGCTTTTGTACTTTTGTAGAAAAATTAAAAATATTCATTTTTAATGCTTCTTTGTGTTTTTTTTTCCTATATTTAAAGTTTTATCTTTATTGTTTTTGTAAATAAAAGTGATTAAGGCGGAACCTTCAGGGTAGCCCGCGAAATTCAATTTTTCTTACGTTTTTTGCAATTTTCAGGTCACTGTCAGGTTGTATTTTGATTTAAATATGATTCACGACCGTAACAAATATGGCTTTACAGAATTATAATCATTAGAATCAGCAATACATCTCTATAAATTCATATTACCCTATTGAATGGCTATTTCATGAAATCATGACGTTTGAGGGCAATTCTAACATAAGGAGTTGTATTGCTGATTCTAATGATTATAATTCTGTAAAGCCATATTTGATACGGTCGCGAATCATATTTAGATCACCATTCAACTTGATACGGACCTGCAAATTGCAAAAAACGTAAGAAAATTTGAATTTCGCGGCCTACGTTGACGCATGTCCCTTAAGGAGTTATTTGTATGGCTGATTCTAAAGCTTCGCTCGTCGCGCGACACGCGGCGCCTTTGTGCACGAGCCTTAATGATTATAAATCTGTAAAGTCATATTTGTTATGGTCGCGAATCATATCTTAGTCAACATACAATACACTGACCTGCAAATTGCAAAAAACGTAAGTAAATTTGAATTTCGCGGTGTACCTTAGCGCGTCCCCCTTGACGGCAGTTATTTAATCGAACCTTAAATGGTTCCCATTCTGCTTGCCAAAAATCACTTTAATATAATTAAGTTTTTTGTGAACTTCAAATAATTACTATTTTAGTGTCCTAATAAATAAACTAATTTTTATGATTATATTTCCTTAAATAAATATTTGATACGGCCACGAATCATATTAAGATCAATATACAACCTGGTACAGACTTGCAAATTGCACAAAAGTAAGAAAATTTGAATATCACGGGCTACCTGGCGGTTTCTCCATTTCTAATACGTACCTTCTAGGGCAGCTTGAAATTTAAGAGAAGGGTTACAATTGACATCGCCCATCAACTTGCGATAGTTCAGATCGCCTTTAAACATGATAGCCACTGCGGTTTGAAGCTTTCTGTACAGATTGGGATCGATTTTCTTCATGTCCTTATAGCAGTGGGGGTATGTCCAGAAATCTTCAGCCTGCAATAGGTAGAATAACATTACATCACGGCGGCTTTCCCCGCAGGGTAAGGCAGAGGTGACCTAAGTATAGTACACCCACATTTCACCAGTTTTGTTTAAGTCACATGTAATAAGGGCCGAGCCTATTGCCATCAACTGGGCACTAATCCTGACTCTGGGCTGGTGCTGACATATTTTCTGATGAAAAAAATCCCAATAATACTTTTGACTGACCTGGGAGCCGAACTCAGGATGTCAAGCTCAGCAGTAGCGCTTTGCGACCGACGATGCTATTATACATAGATAGCTTTGCCAGCGACTTCGTCCGGGTGAAATTTCTTGTACCCTCCCCCCCTCCCCCTCGCATCGCACCGCCTGCCCGTGCTTCGCGTTTACTTAGTCTTTGTGACTTTTTCCTTTTTGCTCGGCTCCTAAGGGTCGTTTCTCAAGAATTGGGTTATCAAATGCTAAAATATTTTTTCAAATCCGACCGGTACTTCAGAGATTAGCGCGTTCAAACAAGTAAACATACAGATATATAGATATAGGTGTAATAATATAACATGACACTTGTATAATCCTACTTCCTACTTAATATTATAAATGTGAAAGTTTGTACGGATGGATGGATGGATGTTTGTTACTCTTTCACGCAAAAACTACTGAACGGATTTGGATGGAATTTAGAACACAGAAAGTTTATAACCTGGATTAACATGTAGGATACCTTTACCCCGGTAGTACGTTCTCGTGGGATATTTTCCGACCTCGACGCGAGCGAAGCCGCGAGCAAAAGCTAGTAATATTTTAGACTTGGATTTATAAAACTTACTTAGACGATACTCAAGCTAAGGAAAGTGAACACTTCATACGAATATGAAACTTAATCGTATCATGTTAACGTGCATATACCGAAGGCGCTCAAGCGTCAACTTCACAAAAAAAAAAAAAAAGTCAATAAAGTTCACAAAATCTTTTTTACAAAAAAAAAACAAGCGATATCTAAAAAAAATACTACAAAGTGAAAAATAACTTTAATTTCGGAAGTCAGTGTCTTTGGTTTTGTATTTTCGTTTTTTGCCACCGACTTCCGAAATTAAAGTTACTTTTCATTATGTAGTATTTTTTTTAGAAGTCGCTTGTTTTTATTTTGTAAAGTTTTTTTATTTTTCACTTATTAGTTGTGGGACCTACCCCACACAAATTGGTATACCACTGCTTGATATGTAAATAACAGTGACAGGAAGTTATAAAAACATCATCAATATAAAATAATTACTAAGAGGAAAAATTACGCATTATTAAGGATAAGTCAAAAACTACTATTCAGATTTTGATTAAATTTATATGGGACTACAGGAGAAGTACCAGCTTTCAAATAATAAAAGAATCATTAAAATCGGTTCACCTAGATATAAGTTCTGAGGAAAAACCCCTTTAAAAAAAAAAAAAGTCGTATTGAGAAAGTCCTCCTTTTTTTGAAGTCTGTCAAAAAGGTTTTAAGCAGATGTCAACTAGACATTGGTTAAAGGTTTATGCTATTTTGACCTTTGTTTCTATGTGATTAAATATAGTTTTATATGTAGTGCTGTAGCTTCAAAAGAGGAAGAGACTTGACACAGGAAAGAATTTGAAAACGGACGATGGTTTCGGCAACTGGACTGTATGTATGTAAAACATGGAACTACAGGTAAACCAGAAAAAGTATGCGCTTCGGTAATTTTCGTGTTTCCGAATTAGCACGAACGGCGCGCCACAGAGTAACCCCATAAAGAGGCATAGTTTCTTAGGTTTGAACTGCCGCGCTTTGTACTAGTGCACATAGCATTGCACGTTTGTATGAAGTTTTCTTTTTGTGGGGTTACCTACTCCGGCCGCAGATAGTCATTTGTCAAAAAAGTTTTGAATAGTTTTTTGGAATTGCATAGAGTTGTTAACCTATAATTTTGTAACTGGACTGATGGTAATACAAAACAGGCAAATACTTCAATGGTAGTAACAGCTCTATATTAGATTTCATAATCGCGTGTTCGTATTTCCGAGGACAGACGATGATTCCCGAAGCGCATTTTTTTCCTTGAAGATCTGTACATACCATAACGATAAAAACGCCATCCTGAACAAACTGCTTCCATTGTTGGCCGAGTGCTCTCAAGTTGTCTGCGTTTATTATCTTCGGTTGTCCTGCCTCCCCTTCAGTGGCACCTGTTGGGTATAGGGTTTACTTTATACCCATACCATATTCAAATCCTTGTTTCCAATTTATGTTACATCCACTTAAACAAATACCAACTTTATACTGGTGTATAGTAAGTTGATTTCAGAATGTCAAATTGAAACTCTAAGCATTTATTTTAATTAAACCATTTAGAGGCACTTTTGAATATTGTCAAAGGAGGCGGTCAGTCAGAAAGATGATGACATCTACGCGGGCGAAGCCGCGAGCAAAAGCTTATTTTAAATAAAGTAGCTATGGAGTTTCTTGCCCTTTCTTCTCCATAAGAAACCACCTTTTGGAAGGGACAACTAGAATCAATTATATTTTCTAGTAAATTTTGACGCTCAAAAGTGCCTTAAGTATTATGTGCCTAATTGAAATAAATTATTTGACTCGACTTTGACTATTGCAATATATATAGTGTACATTTTAAGAAGCCATTTGATATACAGACGAGAGAGATATCTATACAGATAAATAAAATTGGAGTATCTGTTTGTAATATTAAAATAACCGCTTTTTACTAAACGCATACACACGGTAAATATACCAAAATAACATTTTTACAATTTTTGTCTGTCTGTCTGTTTGTTCCGGCTAATCTCCGAAACGCCTGGAACGATTTTGACGGGACTTTCACTGGCGGATAGCTGATGTTATAAGGAGTAACATAGGTTACGCCTTATAACATCAGGTTAAGTTTTAAATAATGTTGTGAGTGTACTGGGTAGTATTTTTTTTACATTACCCTATATGTATGCCAAAAACCAAACAAGTTATTCCGCACACAAAAATAATGATTTTTGTATGAATTATTGTTTGGACAGCACAACTTTTGTCATGTCAGCTACTTTTATATAAATGTATCAAGTTTTTGGTCGCTGCGACCATGGTCGTTATTAAAATTATATTATAGGGCTAGGCTAATTAAATTAACTGGCAAAACTTTACAGACATGGCTATCGATTTCAAATCATGATAGAACAAAATAAATGCATAATTTACCAAACTTATAATTTCCCATAGTTTTTGCCCTGAGTAGCTGTAGTTACTTAAAATTATCAGTTTTTTTATTTGATTTAAGAGGAAAAGCGGTGACGTGGTCGTTGGCGTTCGTTCCATACTAACGTATTCCTGTGTTCTCTCCCTGGTTGATGATACTAGTCCACATATTTTTTTACGACACAGACCTCTCAGGTCTGAAATCCCAATTATCATGTCTACGACCTCATCTAGTTTAAAAAATATGATTGACGTGTAAAAGTGTTTGTAAAGTGTTTGTGACAAGACCGCCCATTGTGTCACCCTATGTAAAATTTCTACTTTTATATCTGTAATTTTTATGGTGTACATAATAAAGAGTATTCTATTCTATTCTATTCTATCATGGCAGCAGTAGTTACGCGTTAGTAAATACAACTAAAATTTTAATATTAACCACGGAGGTAACAAAGGAATACGTTAATATGGAATGAACGCCAATGACCACGTGACCGCGTTTCCTCCTAAAGACTTACCCGTCGATGAAGGTGCACTAAATTGACTGTTACAGCAAGCGTCTATCACGTATCTGGAAGAATACTTTGATTATTAATTTAAAAAACATGGAATATTCTTTATTGCACTCTCAAGGATAGAAAAAACTTTTTTTTTTATGCATGTATAAATAAGTCCTCTTCCTTCAAATTTTTATTTTACTGTGCCCGACAGGGTCCACAATTGGTACAACTAATGTTCACTTACCACCTAAGCACATTATGGAATGCAATAAATGATTGAGTATTGAGTATACTGACAAGTTTTGCAAAATATAATTCGTCATCATCTGCTTGCCTTTTTCCTTTTATGTTAAGGTCGGCCTTCAGTCTAACCGGATTCAGCTCAGACCAGTAAATAAAGAAAGAAAGAAAATACATTTAGCACAGACTAGAAAGCACACAACACAACATATACCAGTATACAAGGTGTAACTTAAATAACGCACAACCTCTTAGGGGGTCATTGTACTCATCATTATGAACAACTTTTACTATGAGACCAAACCTGAAATCGCAAAAAGAAAACAGCTGTTCCCTACATTTATTTATTGATGTGTAAACATCTTAGCGCTCGGTCTACGGTAGGGCCTAGCTGGGACTTCGAGCGTCAGACGCGTAAGCGTAAGACTTCGAGCGTCAGTTGACGTCGGCGTAAGACCCGTGTCTATGTGAGCGCGTGAATGTGTGTGTGAGAGCGCCGCACGGTGGGGGCTATGCACACCTCAATTTTCCCAAACCAAACTAATGCGAGGTCACATGTTTACACATCAATTTTCGTGAGTGCCAAACCAACTCACACCGATTTTTTATTTACACAACATTTCTATCATAACAGGATATCCCAAAGCGATAGGGTGGTACTTAGCTTATGCTTATTTTATAAATTGTAACACAAATGGTATGCAGTTATTCTTGCGGATTCATTAAATGAAGTAAAAAATATCAATCCTTTCGGCGACTTCATTAAGTGTCCGTAAGGCGCGAGTAACTGGAGATTTTAGAAGCAAGTTAGTTTTTAGTCCTGCCGCTCGGCACTGCCAGCAGCTGCGGCCGTCACCGCCTCAGCACGTAGTTGTCGGCCACGCACAGATTCACCTCCTTTAATACCCCCTGATTTTTGATTTTACCATTAATTAATCTATATATATAAAAATGAATCCCTATCTCCCTTGGTCACGCCATCACGCGTGAACGGCTGGACCGATTTCACTTCTTTTTTTTGTTGTGTTCGTTATTGTCAGGACAAGGATATAAGAAATAAAAAAATAAGGAAGTTGATCGGAACGTTACAAAATTTACGAAAACTTAACGCCAATATAAATTTTACATAACTGTCAGTTGTTTGAAATAACTGTCAGCGATTGAAAAATGCGCGCTGCAAATATCATTTAACAGAGATGGATCGGTTGATAAATGAGTCGATAGTTTTAGTTTTAGTCAAAACTAAAACCAAATGACATATGACATTCATACACAGGACAACGTCTGTCGGGTCAGCTAGTTTAAAAATATAAATGGCGAGAGTCATATCCCTTCTTAATTCTAAGTTGTTGTACCCAACCATGCCTAGAACAAACAAGGTCGGGTACATCAATGGATGTTTATGTTCGCATAACTCGTCAAATGTAGGGAACAGCTGATTTTTTTCGCGATTTCAGGTTTGTTCCCATAGTAAAAGTTGTTCATAATGATGAGTACAATGACCCCCTAAGAGGTTGTGCGGTATTTAAGGTACACCTTGTATAAGTGTACCAGTATATCATAATGCGACTGCCTCTCTGACATGATACCACGAGATAAAACTAGTTGTCAGACTTCCGGACAACATATCATTTGTATCATTCACTATACATGGTTTTTTTTATTGACTGGCGAAACTTCATATAAGTACGTCACAAGTAGGTATACCGATACTTGAAGTTGATTCTTTAAAGAAAAATACTTTCAAGAGACTACGACCGACATGATTCATTACACTGGTAATTTTTTTTTTGTTTTTTTTTTGTTTTATGTAGTTTCTAAACTGTTTCTTCGTAATTTGAGTTCGCTGATTTCATATCTGTACCCAGATTTTTTTCTAGCAGCTCTAGTTTTTGTGATTTTATTTTTATTTATTTATTTTACTTTAACATAAAAACGGCCCTTGGCCAATTACATTAGTTAAAGATATAAAAAATAAAAAAATTACAATAAAAAAATATACTATAATAAAGAACAGACGTATAGGTAACATAAATTACTAACAATAAATTAAATACTATTATTTTCACAAAAATGCAGGCACATTACCATTAAGTCAACAAACTTGTCTGCGAATAAATCGCAGTCCAGGTTGGCTTCCACAAGCTTATTTAACGCGGTCAATACGCGCAGTACGGGAGACGCAGCACGGGCTGCAGTCCGGCGCGACGGTAAACTTAGGAGCTGATGCTTTCTGCCACGGAGATAATTATCCGGTGTGTGGAGTCGAATCAGCTCATTATGGATGTCAGGAGCATCCGTTATCCCTCTGCAAATTTTAAGCATTACGCCTACCTGGTCGCATGCCCTTCTGGTCTCGAGCATATGATATCCCAGACATCCTAGGAGGAACTTGGTAGGATATAGATAGGGATAATAACCGCGAGTTCTCCTGTAGAGAAACCGCAGGAATGCTTTTTGCACTTTCTCAAGAAGAAGCGCATACTTTGCTTCATGCGGATTCCACACAGAAGAACTAGCTTCTAGCTTGGTTCGGACAAGTGTGCTGTACAAAAGCCTTATTACTTGCTCGTTGCGAAAGTCACGAGCATTGCGGAGAACAAATCCTAGTCTTTTAAATGATTCTTTGGCGACAGCAGAGACGTGGTCATGAAAAGTAAGCTTCTGGTCAAATGTGACACCCAAGTCCTTCATGTTGGTTGATCTAGTTATTTTAGTACCATTTAATTTGTATTCGAAATCAATTGGGTGTCGCATTCGACCAAAAGTCATTACATAGCATTTGGACACATTGAATTCCATTTTATTCTGAACTCCCCATTCATATATGGCATTTATATCATTTTGTACAGCTTCGCAATCCGATACGGTGCCGACAACACTATAAAGTTTGAGGTCATCTGCGTACAGAAGGCACTCAGCAAATCTTGTACAGGATGGCAGGTCATTGACCATCAGCAGGAATAGTAGAGGCCCGAGAATCGATCCCTGACTTACGCCAGAGCGTGTGTGGTAGGGACGAGATACGTAGATACCCAGTCTTACAAATTGCTGACGGTCACGGAGATAATCAGCTAAAAGTCGGAGTAAGTTTGGACAGAAACCAATGGCACTGAGTTTCAGGAGCAGGATATCATTATTAACTCTGTCGAAAGCTTTACAAAAATCAAAATAAAGTACATCCACCTGCCGCTTATTGTCAAGATGTTTTGATATGTACTCCGTAATTGTCAGTAGGTTAGTATTGACAGACCTCTTGCATCTAAAACCGTGCTGGTAGTTACATAAATACTTTTCAACCTGGGAGTAAATAAGTTTATGAAGAACATTTTCAAAAATCTTAGCTGGAGATGACAATATAGCGATAGGTCGATAGCCCTCAACAGCTGATTTATTAGTTGTCTTGGGAATGGGTGTCACTCGTGATACTTTCCAGTGGTATGGATATACGCCTGCCGCTAATGACATATTAAAAATGTGACATAGAGGAGTGGAAAATAATTGTTTGAAATGTTTCAAAATAAAAGGTGGAATACTGTCGGGCCCTACGGAGCTTCTGGGTTTTAATTTATTGATACCGTACTGGACGTCATCAGGAGAAAACTGGAAGATATTTATGTAGTTACTGTTGGAGTTAGTTTCATGATTGTTAATACATGCTGCATTTAGCAGCGGAATTTCTGGAAGAAACACGCTTGCAAAAAAATTGGCAAAAGCTTCAGCAGCTGCTGCTCCTGAAAAACAGTCACCATTATAGTTGACGCTAGGCTCAAAACCTCCTTTAGACCGTAAGCTGTTAACATGTCGCCAAAATTCAAGAGGGTTACTCTTAATATTATTTTCTATGCGCGTAATATACATACTGTAGGCTTCTGCAGTACGACGCTTTAAGGAGTTTCTGAGATCTGCAAAACTCTTGTAATCATCACTGCAATTGGTACGCTTCCAGCTTGCATGTTGTTTTAGTTTTAGTTTGATATCACTAATGATTTCAGAAGTAAACCAAACCGGATATCGTTTGGCAGTAGAATTGGTACGATGCTTTTTAGGCATGCAGCCATCGAATATTTCGTAGATTATATTATAGAATGTACTTACAGCGTCATCAACGTCGCAAGCCCGTAAAACTGGTCCCCAAGAAATTTCGGAAAGGGATTGATAAAGTTGCTCAAAATCACATTTGTTAAAATTCCAGTCTTTAGCTGGATCTATGTTACTCGGTTCAATAGCATCCGATCCACGAGCTGATTCGACCTTTATTTCTACGCTTAATGGAGGATGATACGCATCAGGTGGCACAAATCCATCCACGCTAGTAACTATCGCGCTTTGGATGCTATCCTGGACTAAAATTACATCCAAAATTCCTCCGTGGCTATTAAGAATTGCGTTTTAATCGTGAAAGGCACAAAAAGATACAAAGTAGCAGTAATAGTTTTTAACACAAGTTGAAGCACTATTAAGATTAATGTCACCCATAATAATTACAGATCCTGTATAACTGTGTACGAAACTTTCCACCTTACAAAACCACTGCATATATTCTTCATCACTAGCGCTAGGCTTAATATACACTACACATATGAGAAATGGATGACCACGCCAGGTAAAGGATGCCCACAAATCCTCCCCAAAATCAGTCTCATACTCCCGTTTTCTGCGCAATGCAACAGGTGGTCGCGCAGCGAGCAAGACGCCTCCGCATGGCGTACTTCTGTCACGGCGTAGGACATTCCAGTTACCACTTTCGAGTTCAGGGTCCTGAACGGAAGAGTCCAGGAATGTTTCTGTAACTGCGACGAGGTTGTAGTTTGAGATGGCGAGGTTGTTCCGCCACATTGAAAGTTTGGTTTTTAGTCCTCGAACATTCTGGTAGAAAGGTAGTGATACAGGTACTTCTTAAAATTTCGTTACGCGGCATACAATTTTTTTTATTTTTTGTGCAAAAAAATATTAAATTCCAGAAACAAATCGATATGTCTACATTAAGAAGAACTTGCTCATACGATCCAATAGTTTTTGTGCTGTTTCTGATGAATATATGTTTCGAGAATGTCGTTTAAGTGCGTCTAACTTTATAAAAAAGGTCTACTTGGACTTCTTTGGGACGCCATTACAAGGGTTTAGTAAGCCATGGATCCCAAATGTTGTATGTGGTAGTTGCGTAATATCATTGCATTTATGGGCAAGTAAAACAAGACCTACTTTGAAGTTCAAAAGTCCTGATTTGGCGTGAACCGACTAATCATCAATAAAATATTCTCGAAATTGAGCACAGACAAAATAAAAGCTGGTATTTTTAACGGTCCTCAAATCAGTGAACTTATAAAGGATCAAAATTTTACTGACTGTATGACAGATAAAGAGAAATCTGCATGGATTGAATTTGTTTGGGTTGTGCAAAATTTCTTAGGAAATGAAAAGTCTCCCGACTACATTCAACACATTGAGCAGCTCATATTGCACTTTCAAAGATTAAGATGTAACATGAGCATCAAGATGCACTTCCTCTTCAGCCATTTAGACCGCTTCCCAGAAAATTTTGGCGATTTGAGCGAAGAACAAGGAGAACGAGGAGGAGGCGCTTTCATCAGGACATTCGCACGATGGAAGAGCGATACCAGGGTCGTTGGAATGCAAATATGATGGCTGATTACTGCTGGAGCATTCAAAACAAGGCTGAAGTTTCGATTCATGCAAGAAAATCTTATAACAAAGTTTTTTTCATGTTAGGTTAGAGAAACAATTTTTTTTCATTTTATAATTCGAGTATTTTTCGCTAAAAATGTAATATGTTAATATTTCAAAAACTAGAGCTGCTAGAGAAAAACTGACAACAGATTTGGAATCAGCGTGGCAAAATCATACCAAATCAGGTATGAAACTTCATAAAACAAAACTACTGCTTACCAGTGTTATCATTTCAGCCGAAGGACGTCCACTGCTGGACATAGGCCTCCCCCAAACGTCGCCACATGGACCAGTTCTCTGCTTTTCGAAAAGCAGAGAAATCCAGCGGATTTCTGTGGTCTTCTCAAGACCATCGGCCTACCTTGTGGGAAACCTACCAACCCTGGGTCTTACGGAACGAGAGACATGGCTTACTTTAAATTCTGATTTCAGGCAATCGTTTTTTTTTTCATTGATATTAGCTAACTATAACCATCAATCACTACTTAATTGTAATGTTTCACCACTTACATTAAAAATACCTTGTATTAAACAGTTTAGAGACAGATAATAACAAATCACAATATAGAGGTATGAGGAACAGGGTGTAAAGTTCACTAATCCTCTATTGAAAAGGGATGATCCTCCAACCAGACGGGTGTTGTGTCAGGTGGGCAACTGCCCGACGGTTGCTGTCGGGACGTTGTATATATGCTAGTTGCGCGGTAAACTCTGCTTGCGCGATGCAGGATTTTTGCGTGACGTATGTTGCGTAGTTCGCATGTGGCGTTGTAGTTGCCACCACACACTTTAACCATCAACATCTTCCTGCCCTGGTCACATGTTACTCGGGGTCAGCACAAAATGTTTTTTAAATCACTTTAAGGAGTAAGCGCCAGGTTGCCCGCGAAATCAAATTTTCTTACGTTTTTTGCAGTTAGCACAGGTCAGTGTCGGGTTGTATGTTGAACAAAATATGATTCGCGGCAGTAAGAACTATGTATTAACAGAATTATAATCATTAAAATCATCAATACAATCCTCTAAGTTCATACAATCCTATTGAATGACAAAGTCTTTACTATATGCATCTTGGATTATATGAATATAGATGGTTTTGTTGATGATTTTAATAATATTTATAATTCCGTTTATACATAGTTGTTACGGTCGCGTATCATATTTTGCAACCTGGCGCTTCCCCCTTAAGAACCATGCCTCACCAGGACGCCATGGCGGCGCCGCCAGGTCGCGTCGCCAACAAAATGTATGGTTGGTAGCGTAACCAAGCGGACGCCAGGTGACCCATCCACAGGGCCGATGCCTGCCAGGGTCGCAGATTGTTCGAAAGAGTTACCGGGGCCTGGCGCACAGGCAACTGAAGGAACACGGCTGGGATTTAGTCAGTATGAGTCTGACACGCCCTTCCGCTCCGCCCAGAGCGGGAGAGGTCATTTGATGATTTCCCACCCAAAAAAAAAAATGGTGAGCCATCCACTGTAAAGCTGTATACATTTAGTTGGCAGCGCGATCTGGCGACGTCGCCGTGGTGATGGCGTCGCGGTGAGGTACGGCTCTAATGATGAATAATATTAAGCCCTATTTACACGATACAAATTTCTTTTTTGCATACAATAACATTGAAGCAACCAGTGACTTCATCATCTAAAGAACATGGTGCAACTTTTGTTGTTGCTTCACCTTATTGCCTACCATTATTATTATTTTCCGCCTCTATACATTTGTGTGCTTAAAGTATTAAATAAATTAAATCGCACAGTGTAAATCATGCGCATGGCTTTAAACTCGACGGTAAGCTAAATATAAAATGGTAACTTACTGAAAATCTTTACGTGTCACATCTGAGATAAACCATGGCATATCCTTTACGTGGAACCTAACCTGAAAAACAAAAAAAAAAAAAAAATTACTGCTCCAAATGGTTTTATCATTTTGATAGAATAATAATAATACCAGCTTATTACTGTCCCACTGCAAGGCAAACGCCTCTTCTCTTACAGAGAAGGCACGAGCATTGATCATCACGCTTGCTCAAGACAGGTTGGCGATTCATAGTATAATATTCTTATTTAAACTATTGACCGCTTGGTTTTAAGTATATAAATTGCCGTGTCCCGAACGCCCAGCTCATAAATAGGAAAAATAAAATACCTAGGTCAAAAACCGAAAAAAAAACTAAAAAACGAACATAGGTTCTCAATCGTATAAATACGACAGAGACGGCACGGGCACGAAAAAAATTGTCGTATTAATCGGACTGGACCGCCAATAGGTTAATTAAGCCCAGTCGGGTGCAAAACAACTATAAAAAATCGCATCGAAATCGACCCAGTAGTTTTCGAGGAAAATGGTAACAGACACACAAACAAACAACCTCGAACCCCAAACGCATATACCGCCTCCGTTTCGTCGTGGGTAAAAAATAGTTTAACAAATAAATTTGATAATTTAATGATTCCTATCAAACATGTATAGTCAATTTCGTCTTTACTCCTCTAAGATTGAATGTCACTTGTATGTCAAAAATAGCAAAGTCTATTTGTCTGTGTGACAGTAAGATAGTTTAATTTTAGTGAAGTTTTAATTTAGTGGGGATTGTTCTCAAAAGTAAAAAAGCAATTACGAGGTTGATTATACAACAATTTAATAGTTGTCACAAAAAGATAGTGCGCAAGAGTCCACATGAAAGTCCACCACTTACAAACTTACTACTACATAAGGAGTTTGTTTTTATCTGTCGGCAAAAAGTTAGAGCTAGATGAAAATTATTCATCATCCTCATTTCAGCTGAAAGACGTCTACTGCAGGGCATAGGCCTCCCCCAAGCACCACCACTTCGACCGATTCTGTGCTTCGCGCATTCAGCGGATTCCTGCGGCCTTCACCAGCTCATCGGTCCACTTTGTGGGATAAACAGCTCGATAGATAAAAAAAAATGAAATACCATTGGATTTATCTTCACACCAGAAGTGACGCTGACCAAAATATAAAAAAAAACAACATGGCGAATTTCAGCGACCACAATCAGGGCTTTTGGACCAAGCCCCATACATTTTTGCCCAATGTTCTTTTAGAATCAAAATATTTTATTTCACATAAACCTACATGGGCACTTATGAAACGTCAGAAGCGAGGTGCACGGTTCCAATTGGTCGTTTCCTATGGAGAAGAGCCGGCAAGAAACTCCACGGTTACTCTTTTAAAAATAATTAGCTTTTACAATGTTTTCAAATTACAGTATTAATAGGTATGGGAGGACAGTGTAGGCCTGTCAACAAGTACCAGGAACTTAACAAAATAGTAAATCTAGTCTACAATTGTTATTAGAATGAGCCTTGGTTATTTCTTATTTAATAATTAAGTCTTACCTTTTTCACAAGTTCCTGTGCTATTAGGAAATGCGCTAGGCAAAGATCCGCAAACAGTTCGTACCCAGCGTTATCGCAAACGATATCTGTCGACAAATACACAATTTTATAAATAGTATTTTTATCTCACGAGGCGACTCGCGCTTTACTTGTGGTAATCAACTGTTAAAACACGCTGTTAAGGTGTGCGAGAAGACGAGTAGCATCAGCACATAACATACACACACACTTTCAACTTCGCCACTGTCTCTGATGATACCAACACGAGAAAAAAACATTTTCTCAACTCATACATCAAATATCTACATACTAGAAGTTTTGTTTTAGTAGTTACTTGGTCGGAGTGCATTACGTGAGCAGAGTTTCGCCAACAAATTTAATTTGACTTAGAATTTATCGTATTAATTGCTTGCTTAATACGCAATAACAATTATAATCTTACCAATCTTAAGCAGAGCAGTGGTGGCCCAGTGGTACCAGACCCGACCTTACGATTTATAGGTCGTGGGTTAGAACCCAAGCAAAGTGACTTTATGTAATTTATTTCATCACCACTGCTCTCAAAACGGTGAAGGAAAACATCGTGAGGAAACCGGCATGTCTTAGAACCGAAAATTCGAAGACATGTGTTATCCACCAACACGCATTGGGCCCGCATGGAGGCCTGAGTCCCAGTAGTAGGAACATTATAGGCTGATATTATGATGAATCTTACCAAACATAACAGCTTGTGGCACGGTCATCTTGGCAGGGCAGGGTATTTTAGGAGCTTCGTCTTTCGCCTCATTTTTTTTTTCTGTCGGAGCATCTTTTGCACCCTCTTTCGGGGCTTCGGGTTCTGGTGGAGCCTAAGATACGTACGTTACGACAACAATATTTAAACTTAAAGGGGATGCGCTATGATAGCCTGCTAAATACATTTTTTTTACGTTTATGTCAGGTTGTATTTTGATCAAAATATGATACGCGACCGTAACAAATATAGCTTTACAGAATTATAATCATTAGAATCAGCAATACATCTCTCTGTTCATATTACCGTATTGAATGACTATTTCATGAAATCATGACATTTGACGCCAATTCTAACTTAAGGAGTAAGAAATAGGAGTAGGAATTTGACTTTCGCGGGTTACCCTGAACGTTCCGCCTTAACTATTTAGAAGTTTACCTCTTCACTCTTGGTGACGCAAGTTTAATTATTTGATTAACCCTGAATTAGCTGTTGACTGAGAGTTATTTAGGATAACCCATGAATGCGCAAGTGGGCCTAAGTATTTCTAAAAATCTTTTAACAATGTCACGATCACAATTAATTATATTTTTAACCGACGAAAAAAAAAGGAGGAGGTTTTCAAGTCGACCCGTATATTTTTTTTTTTTTTATGTATGACCACGCATAACTTTTTGTAAGATTATTTTAATGTGACTTATTTTGTGCTCAAATAATCATGATTCTTGAATTATGTTAAACTTTGACAGCTATTATTCACTTTTTTAATCACATTTTAACATCATGGTTTCTCTTTTATACTTACTTTTACAAAATGCATTTATAAATAAGTTCTAGTAGAAACATAAAAAATAGGTGTTTTGACTGACTCTTATGTAAAAGAGTAATCATTCACCATCTAAGATGGCCACATTTTAAAATAAGCGGGAGTGTGGAAATATATTTAAAAGTTTTTACTAGTTTTATTGTTTTGCAAATCTCTCCTTTTTAGGAAGAATTACTTACATTCAAATATAGATATTTTACCTAACATACAACATTACATTAACTGTGTAAGTTGGAATTGGCCTCAAATGTAATTTTATGAAATAGTCATTCAAAAGGGTAATTTGAACTAGAAGTATTGATGATACAATTTTGCTGCTGGGTAGTTTGTGGCGCCACTTCTCCCCAGCTAAAGCACTAGGAAGTGGTAATTGTGACGTTCGAAATGTGCTGTATATCAGCCTAATTTGATAAATGACTTTTGATTTTGAGTTTTGACGATTATAATAATTCTCCTACTAACTACCCTACCTAGTCATACTGATTTTCAAATTGCAAAAACCGTAAGGAAATTTTGATTTCGTGGGCAACCGTGGCGCTTTCGACCAAAGACACAAATATCTACGAATGACAGCCGGCAGACTATTATTACACTGCTACAAGGAGTTTTTGGCGCTCCAATGATGTTGACAGGAGGGCGCTGTTGGTAAACATTTGTGCAATTGTTTTGTGAAATGCTATGAAAAAACAAGATGGCGGCGTTAGTTCCGATTTCGGCCGCGCGCCAAAAAATCCGTGTACAGCTGTAAGAATTCGATAATTTTTTGTAGAATTATAGCAAAAACTGAACATTTTAAGCAATATCCTGTAGCGGGGAGTCTTAAAATAACAATAATGATTAATACTTACTTCTGGAGGATGGCAGAGTGGCATGCCCGCTTTGGTCGCCAGTTTGTGACAGCTGCACTTAGCCTTGAATGTTATCGCGCTTTTAGCCTGTAAAACATACATAAACTTAAATACACAATCTAAGATAATTTACATGTCATCACCAGCCTGGCCTTTTCCCTACTATAAAGGGGGGCAGAGACATCGACGAGCAAACGAAAACTATGGATTCTGTACAGTCGCCAGCAGGTCAAGCTACACGAAA
This sequence comes from Griposia aprilina, assembly GCA_916610205.1. Classification (NCBI taxonomy): domain Eukaryota; kingdom Metazoa; phylum Arthropoda; class Insecta; order Lepidoptera; family Noctuidae; genus Griposia; species Griposia aprilina. The sequence goes on from OU744308.1 coordinate 15,185,178, forward strand.
CTGTCAAATATCTCCAAACGATTTTAAACCTTAAAATGTTGATGTTTAAGTTCAAAATCGAATGAGGAAATCTGACAGTTTGTGGTAGCGACTGTACATGATTATGAAAATTTTCAACGGTTATTAAAAAAAATATTAGCCGTTCCATACATTTTGACCGCGTAGGTATTGCACTTTTCTATGAAACAACAGTTTCTTTTTTTTAAAGCGATGAGAAATTTCAACACACAGGGTTTAGAATAATATACTGAAGCCATGGTTACAGTTGACCCTGCCGGGGTCGTGTATTGTTCGAAAGAGTTACCGTGGCCCTGGCGCACAGGCAACTGAAGGAACACGGGTGGGTTTTAGTCAGTAAGAGTCTGACACGTCTGACATTTGACATTTCCCACCCAAAAAAAGAAAAAAAAATGGTTACAGTTGACGCGTCGATGTTGCTGCCACCCTGTACTGGGTAACACGATACCTAAGTAGCGCTACTTGCCAGACCTTCGGATTTCGAACTACCAGTAACAACTGTCAAAGGTCTACGAATGACAGCAATATACTGTCAGAATCTATACATTTTACAAATTAAAGTCGCTTTTCGTGTGTATGTATAACCGCGTTGCCGAATAAATACAGGGTGCCACACTTTAACCACTTGCAGGAATTGCTCCTCCGGAAGTTCGAAGGGAAATGGTTGTGCCACTGAAAAGCTGAAGCAGGAGAAAGACAAACGGTATTCACTTTACAACGTAACGAAGCCGAGGGGCAGACTGAAGAGCTGTAACAGCTTCCTCAAGTCGACCAGCCCACTATATGACGATTAAAACCGTGGCTTCTCAAACATCACCCTCCAGTTGCCTATGATTAGCCTGCAGAAAGGCTTGCCAACTGCCATGGCACACCTAAAAATCCCTTAACCGACTAAGAACCCAGTTGGGTCGCTGCAAGCACGACTTAATCAAATGGGACACTCCGATGATACGCTGTGCGACTGTGGAGCCACATCACAAACTATGCCCCACCTCTTGTCGTGCTTTCTGTGCACTAACACCTGCACTATGAGAGACCTTTGCAAGGCCAACGATAACGCTGTCGAAGTGGCCGAATTCTGGTCGAAGCTCATTTAAAACCAACAAAAGGTTCTTCTAAACTAGGCAACGGATTTTGATACGGTTTTTACCATTATTTTGAAAATTTATAATACCTACATTAATATTAAACTTATATATCACAAAGAAATTTCGTAGTTTTGTAAAGTGCGTGTTTTGTAAAACCGTGCGAAACCAGGGCGGGTCACTAGTATATGTATAACTAATAATAATACATACCGCGGCTGCGGTAACACTATTCAGCATTTTTTCAGATTTTTTCACTACTTGGTCAGCTATTTTATTGGCTTCATCTATGAGCACCTGAAAAAAAAAAACAATGTAATATTTATAACGTTACTTTTTGGCGCGTCGCGAAAATCAGAACTAACGACGCCATCTTGTTTCGACAATTACAATTTTACAGAAGTTTACCAAGAACAATACGTCGAATCGTAGAGCTCCTTAAGTTCCAAGTTGAGCTGCACGATTTCTGATAAATGCGTGCAATGACTGGACAGGTCCACTGAATCTGTTTGGTTATTTTCTCAAAAGACCATTTCAGACGCTAATCTACATGGCCTTCACATAATCTGACCAAGCTTATGTCTGGACTTTAAAAGACACTGTGACTTCTGAGTTTGTTTCGGCCTTTCTTTTCAGAGTAGTCAGATAGGAAACGCGGACCTCATCTAGTTTAAAAAATATGATTGACGTGTAAAAGTGGTTGTACAAACCTACTTACTGAAATAAAATCATTTATCATTTAACACCCCTGTCAGCAATCTATTTAGAATCTTCTAAGACTGCCTCGTAGGTCTAATGGTTTCAAGAGCAACCGTTGAGCATGAGAACCTGGATTCGATTCCCAGGTCGGGCAAAGTGTAATTGGGTTTTCAATGAAGAATTTCTCAGTAGCAGCCCGGGTTCTGGTTTTGTGCCCGGTTGATGGCAATAGGCTTACCCCCATGACATGGCATCAAAACTGAACTACCCTTCAAGCATTACAGGCGTCATGGCGTACATCTTTTATGGGGTACTGTGTTAAATGTTACAACAAAATACCTTGTGATATATTGCAATTAAATGAAAGAAAATTTAAAACTCATATTAAAAGTACAAATTAGAGGATTATATCCAAGATAAGAATGCTTGGAAACATGCTGGTTCTGCTCCATACGATAATCTAGAGTCTAAACAAAATCAAACTGGTTGCTAATTTAATTGTATAATTTATAATTTTTATGAAATTGATTTTTCATTACATTACTACTTTAAACTCACACACTAAATAATTACCTGTTACAATTTTGGAAAAATCATCTACTTTTCAATATTTGTAAATATTTGAGCACCATGTGTCTATCACATAATTAATTTACCTGTCATTGCTTTATATTTAATTCTTTTTACCTATTGTGGTATAGTAATTTTATTCTAGGAGCATCGTATTCACTTATAATTATATTATTATTAATGCATACATAATATTGTAAAACATTTTAAAAGAGTAACGGTTGATTTTCTTGCCCAAGTCTTGCCACGTAATAATTTAAAAATATAGGTAGCAAGAGCTATGTCCCTCCTTGTTTCCAATTTATTGTATCACACCATGCCTATCACAAACAAAGTTGGATACATCAATGGATAAAATGGATATACACCATACCACCTTAGTTAAAACAGAAAAGGTATGCCGCTTCGAATCTTCGTGTTTCCGAATTAGTACGAACGTAGCACCACAGCCCCACAGAGGCAAAGCTTCTAAGTTTTGTAGGTACTGCCGCACTTTGTATTACTGCACCCATCATGATGATTTTACTTTAACAGTTTTAATTTAATATTTGTCTACAATTTTAATCCTAGTTTTAACATAATGAACTTTATTTATATTAATGTTTCTTATCTAAATCTCTGATGTAATATGCAATTGTGTGCATGTCTTTTATTGACGTAAACATTACGTAGTCCTAGCACTCCTTTTATTGTTTTCGGTGGTCCTTCAAAAGGCACCCGATTTCTGGGGATGGAGGTCGGGGAGTATGGGATTTTTATCACACTAAAACCACCCCGGTGATCACCATCAGCACATAGGAGGGGGGGTCCCGGTTCCTCTTAAAATACCAATTCCGGAACCCCCCCTGTGCAACGCCTGTAAGCCACATCCCTGGGGAGACTGTAAAAGGGCCTTCCCTGAGCCGCTATGTACGGCAACACGTGACCAATGTGCCACCGTCTTCCTGGGGTCACTCGGTGGGCGGACAGAATCCCCACTCTGCGCGCCTGCGACCCCAAAGGACCACCTACCTTGTTTGGTAAGTGGATTCCGGCGTATTAGGCGCCCAGGCGGTTGCCTCCCCGACGCCTCCTTCTCCGAGCAGGATCAGCTTTCTCCCGATCCCACTCAGAGGTCTCCTTCACAGAAGGAGGCTACTTCCGTCCAATTCTCTGTCTCTGCCAGCATAGCCCTCACTACTGCTGGCAGAGACAGGTCTCGCCCGACAGTCCTAGCACTCCTAGCCCAGTGAAGTTTGTTACCTGCCCAGCGTGCACCAAATCATCTGAATAGGGACATGTAAAGCTATTTACGTCAATCGGATGTTTCCGCATAAAACTGCAACACAGCAGTTTTTTGAATCAACGAAACGACGCCTTGTGTCGCCGAACGTTCACCTACTTCCCAATTTGCTGGTGCCGCATCCACGTTTAGCAATCGTTTAGAATTTTAATTTAAAAAAATAATTAATCTCCGACGTTTCGGCAATAGCATTGTCGGAATCTAGACTTAGAAATCAGCATAAGTTTATATTGTAACTTTTACCTAATTAAAACCTTTCAAGTATTTTTTTATTTGTCCTTGTTTGTGTTTATGTTGTTATAGAGGTATGAGGAACAGGGTAAAATTCACTCATACCTCTATAGAAAAGGGAGGCTCCTCCAACTAGACGGGTCTCGTGTCTAGTGGGTAATACCCGACGTTTGATGTCGGGAAGTTGTTTATTTATATCTAGTTGCGCGGTAAACTCTGCTTGCGCGATGCAGGTTTTTGCGTGACGTCAGTGTGACGCGTAGCTCGTATGTGGCGTTGTAGATGCCACTACATGTTTAATGTGCCATAATAGATCTATATTAGATTTCATCATCACGGGTTCTTTTTCCAACGAAAGATGACGATTGCCGAAGCACAAACTTTTTTTGGGATAGTTATATGTTACGAGTATATTCATTTTTATTTTTGACCTAACTTAAATCTTACCTTATCCTTCAAATCCAGTATCATCTGGAACGGATCAGCGCTGATTATAATGGGTCCAGCGGGCGCGGCTGCTTTTGCTTTCTTTTTTTTCTTTCCCTTCGCGGGGGGAGGAGGGGGCGGGTTCAAACGTAACTTCTCTGTCGCATCCTTAGCTGCCTGTATTATGTCCACTTGAGAACCTAGGGACAAGGATAGGTCGCATCTGTTGGCCCATAGACTTATCTGAAACAGAAAAAGACCTTAGCTGAATAGCCTTTTTTTTTGGGTGGGAAATGTTGGCACAGCTATTGCGTAACAAAGTTTCATCCACAATCCGAAGGATTTTGAAGGAAATTCTTAAGACTAATTAAGACTTCATGGAGTTTATTTATCAACGTTCCTTAAGGTCACGAGGCGTTCAAACATCAAAAATGTATGGCTAACCAGTCACTAATCACTACTTAATTTTAAGCAACGTTTATTAATAAAGGGGCATATGTTTGGAAAATTCATCTGCTCAACAACGTAAATGGCGTAATGAATGTTGTTGAATTGACCTCTAATTCTTATTTCAACTCCTTACTTATGGCTTTTGTAGACAGCATTCTAATTCAGATTTGTTACAGTTATAATGGCAATCATGTCATTTGGTTTAAATTGGCTTTTATTTTTATATAGATTCTTCTATATTTTGTGAATGTGAGAACGTTGTAGGCCTAACTTGTAGACTGTACATTTGAAGACCTTTTTATATTTTGTTGAGTACCTGTTACTTGTTGACAGGCCTACACTATCCCCCCATATCTATCAACACTGTAATTTGAATAATTGTAACAGCCCCTTATTTTTAATAGAGTAACGGTGGAGTTTCCAGCTGGCTCTTCTCCTTAGGAAACCACCAACTGGAACCATGCACCTAGTTTCTGACGTTTCATAAGTGCCCATGTTGGTTTATGTTAAATAAAATATTTTTATTTTTGATTTTGTCGAAATGATAGGCGCATTGCCGTTTTAATTGTGTTACTCAACTGCCCTGCCTGATGTAATTGCGATGCCAAACCATAGGTGGAAGCAACAACAGTTGCACCGTCTAATGGAACCAGTGCAGCAGTGTTTAGACGGTGCAAGTCACTGGTTGCTTAATTATTATTTTTTGTATGACTCATGTCCATATTCATACTGTGCCTCAGGTAAGAGTAAGACACTTGCGTCGTATAAATGGAGTTTAAGTTTTGTTTTACTAAGAGAAATAAACCATTATTATAAAACTGTTCTTTACTTTTGACCAATACAATTATGAAGTTATAAGTAGGTATGCTAAAAGTTTAAGAAACAATTATTGATTTTCAAAATTACATATTAAACTTATGGAATAAATTCTATTTTTGATTTCGAAATCTATTTAAGTACCTACTCTAGTTTTACTTTACTAGCTAATAGAAATACGTGATTCATTACTAATTACTGAAATAAATAATTATTTTTAATTCTGGATTTTTTCAGTAGGTAAGTGGCAATGGGGCCTATTACACGGGACTTAAACATAACTGGGTTTACTATAAGTATAACTCTGCCTAACCTTTCAGGAAAATGCAGTCAGGTGTGATGTTATGTTAAGTTAATTCAATATTTTTAAAAACATCAAATTTACCTTCAGAAGAGTATTAAAGTCAGCTTTTCGTTTGTCCTTCTCAGACTTGTTTATCATAGTCATCATCCTATCAGCGACTAAACACATTATTTCTACATTATTCCCAAACGATTTGTTCTTTTGTTCTTCGAAATAATCGAATTCCTTCAACCCTTTTCTGAAATAAAAGAGAAATTGAAAATTTATTTCAACACCATCTAGTGGTAGTGGTAAAGTTTAAAACAAGTTTAAAAAACCTCTTATTAAATTATTAGTTGCTTTACTAAGAACTTACAAAGAAAAATAACCTTACAATTTCAATTTATGAAAATTTATAAATACATTCACTGTAAAATATTTGCCGCCGATAGGGTCTGTTTATTTTATTGTTATCTATTTGAAAGTTCACCAGTTTTCTACAAAAGATACGAGATGGCGCTGTTCCAAATATTATTTTACAACCACAGTGTAAAGGAGTTTTTAATGTTTATTTAATGGTTCAAGAGTTTGTTTATCTAACAAAGTATATAGTAACATATACTTACGTCAATTCGCAACCTTCCTTAAGCTTTCGGTAAACGTAACACTCGGTGAACATCCATGAGTTCAGAAAATACTTCTTGTTATCCTGACTTTCGATCCAACGGTTCCATTTTTCAGCATTCGGTGACTCTACCGTTAGCGGGTCGTACTCTTTATTAGTAACCAAGTCATTTTTCAATTTAGCAACCGATTGCATAAATTTTTGAACGTCATCTGGTGACTGTAAGAAATTAGAATAAAAATTAATTAAGTATAACTAACCTATGCCCGCGACTTCGTCCGTGTGCAAATTAATTGGATCAGTAGTTATTTCTGAAGATTACCCCCTACATAATGGACAATATGTTGAAACAACAAATATTGCTAAATTCCTGGGTATCTTAATTGACAGCAATCTTACTTGGAAACCTCATGCTGAAGACGTTTGTTGTAAACTTAGCAAGTCAGCCTATGTGCTGCATAATCTATCGCATAAAGTAAGCAATAATATACTCGTAGTAGCTTACCACGGTCTAGTGGCGCCAATTTTAAGATTCGGAGTAATATTCTGGGGCAATTGCAGTGAGAGGGAGCAAATTTTTAGAGCCCAAAAACGTTGCATAAGATCTATGTTAAATCTGAAAACTACAGACAGCTGTGTACCTGTGTTTAAGTCGCTGAAAGTACTGACCTTCCCATCACTGTACATTTTAGAGGTCGCAATTTTTGTTAGAACTAATTTAGATTTATTTCCATCACTAGCCGATATTAGAATGCGGTCAGGTCCAAGGAGACTACAATATAAAAACCTATTACATACAGGCAATTACAGAACAGCACTACTAAGGAAAAATATTATGTCGATGGGACCTATCTTATACAATAAAATTCCGCACAGTTTCAAAGAACACCCTATTCGAATATTTAAATCTAAGCTCACTGCATTATTATTGGATAAATGTTATTATTGTATCAATGACTTTTTAAATGATAAAGAAATTTGACAATAAAATTTGTAAATGACATTATGTTTGTAAAATAATATTTCACTTAATTATAATTCCAAGATAATGAAATTCATTTTGTTGACAAGATTTATTTATGTGCAATTGACTATTTGATGATTATTATTATTTCCTTTTTTTATGTTTGTTAGTGTTAATTAGAATGACATGTTAGTTGTTAATTTATAATAATATTGTATGTAATCTATTAGTTTCTATGAATTTGCATGCCGTAAGGTAGAATGTAGCGGTAACCTTCAGCTATTTGTATCATCTTAAACTTGTACCTACATTGATGGCAAATAAATAAATCTGAATCTGAATCTGAATCATAGAAACTCACAAATTTTCCTCTTTTTTAACCAACTTCAAAGAAAGTAGGTTCTTTTTTAATGTGTACCTATTACCTCAGAACTTTTTTTTAGGCGAACCGATTTAGATGATATATTTTTATTTGAAAGCTGGTAGTTGTCATTCGCGGCCGTATCACACATTTATTTATAGAATTATAATTATATAAATCATTAATACTTACATGTCTCTAAGTTCATAATAATTATTACCCTATTGAATGACTATTTCATGAAATAATGATATTAGAGGTCAATTCTAACTTAAGGAGTTGTGTTGCTGATTCTAATGATTATAATTCTATAAAACCATATTTATTACGGTCGCGAATCATATTTTTATCAACATACAACCTAACACTGACTGACTGACATGCAATCATGCAATTTGCAAAAACGTAAGAAAATTTGAATTTCGCGGGCTACCTCAGCGCTTCCCCCTTAGAGTATTTTTGTGATGTAACCATGACAACAGAATTGCCGCCAAAATTGTTTTGTGATAAACATTATGTCATGCATGGTTTTTTAATCAGCTGATTACGTAGGTAATTGAAATAATGACTAATTGTTTTCAATTTTTATGAAAAAAGAGACGAATATTGGTAGGTAATTGGTATTGCCAATTTGCTCTATGAAATCAGGATAGGTACCCATTTGTGTAGTGATGTCAATTTATCAAAAAATTATAAGAATACATACCGCAGAGTTGGCACTTGCAATCTTAGATCCTTCTCTTGACAAGTAATCAATGATTTTAGTTAAAATCACAGGCAGCCTCTCTTTCAGTGAATAATAAGCGAAACTCCTGAAAAAAATTAAAAATACCAATATTATAAAAATAAAAACAATCAATTTAATTTACGAAAATAACATGTTGGTTATCGTAATTAAAAAAATTAAAGATACCATTTACGACGTGAAGTAAAAATTTAAAGTTCTACAATTTTTAAAATCATTAAGTTTCTCAATTATTTTGCAAAAAATTTCAAAATCACATTTTTTTATTCAATTTTTTTTTTATAAACATTTACAAAAACAAAAAACAAAACGCAAAAAGATACCGCCCGAACAGGGACTTGAACCCTGGACCCTTGGATTAAAAGTCCAATGCTCTACCGACTGAGCTATCCGGGCTCTGATGAAGATGCTGAAATTGTTGACTACATTCCAAAAGCATGATGAAAGTATGTCGAGTCGTTATATTTAACAATTTAAGTTAATAACCAACTTTATAACTATGACGGTAAAGTTCATAATGCTTTAAATTAAACTTTATAAATACGCTTCGCAAGACAGCTGATTGAACTAAATCGCACGATTTTAAATCATATTCAGTTGAGATAAAGCTGAAAATTGTTTAATATCTATGGAGTATACAATAAAATAATAATTATAACAGCTTTGAGGAAAGTTGCTAAAAATAGTACTTTAAGCTGACATTTCACGAAAATGAAAACATTCCGTGAAATACCAAGAGCCACTTGCACCGCCAATCACTAAACATGTTTAGCGCTAAACGAGTTTAAAACATAATTCTGTTTTTGTCAAATGTTTGAAGATGACAAAGACAGAATGATGTTTAAAACCGGTTAGCGACAAACTTGTTTATTGATTGGCGGCGCAAGTGGGTCTTAGAAGAATAGGTTAATTTAATAGTAAATGGTAAATTATTTGTTTGATAACCACATGAAATATTATAACAGGATATGGACAAAAATATTTGTGCAGTATCCAGTGGGATATTATTGGCCATACGGGTATACACATAAATGTATAAAAATGGATGTTGGTATATAATAATATGAGATTGATAAACTCCAACACAGTTTGACCAAACACCATGACATTTGACACAAAGGTAAGTATATAAATGTATTTTTAATGGAGAAGGATTTGCAGGACTTTTTTTTCGGCCTCCACGTGGGCTAAGCCGCAGGTAATAATAATAAGATATAACACAAAAACGTTTCTTCCACTAGAATTACAATAATACAAGCATCTTATAGTGAATTGCCTTTTAAACTATTGAAAAAATGATCTTAAATGTAATCTTTATTAATTGTTTGACTGAAATAATATATGATGTACTGTTTTTCTTTTCTTTTGTAAGTAACTCTAAATTTTGCAGCATATTTAAAGAATATCTAGAGTTTGTTTGTTTGAAGGCGCTAATCTCTGGAACTACCAGTCTGATTTGAAAAATCTTTTTGCAATTTATAGCCCGATTCTTGAGGAAAGTTCTAGGCTATTTAACATAACGCTACAACCTTTAGGACCTGAACAAAAGTCTGAAAGAAGACTAAGCGAAAACGAAGTAACAGAGCGAACAGGCGATGCGTTGCGAAGCGGTGGGTTGGGGGCCGAAATTTCACGCGGACGAAGCTAGATAACATGTATAAATATCATATTTTATGATAGTTAAAAAGCGATATTTACCAATAAGTGACTTCTAAGGCTGCAATAATCTCATAATAATCATAATTATAATCTGATAGCACCGCAATTATTATTATTTTATTAGTAATATTGTCTCTTCATTAAACTAAAGTTAATTAGTGCTTAAAGTCTGATAAGATGATGAATAAAGATGATATTGTTATACAAATATTCTATTAAATATGAAAACGGACAACTTCTTCCCATGAGTAGGCAGAAACTACAGAACGCCACCAGCTATGATTCATACATACTTTTTTTGCATCATTTACATTCATACATCTGGTCATACGCGCATGCCGGTTGCCAGTTGCGGTTCTACAGTGCCTTTTATTCCTTAATTAAACAAAGTATTACAAAAAATCTGCTCCTTTAATATTAGCACAAACTTTATAAGCACAAATAATTCATGCTGCAGAAAATAAAAACTCTATCAATGCATTTTTGCAATATGCACTTTTTTCTGCACTGAGTTAGCAATGTGAAAAATATTGCAGGTATCCCACAATACAGTTCTATGCATCCTTATTTATTATTTATGTACACACAGTAAACAAAGGTAACCACAATCACTACACCTCCAGAAGGTACCTATATTAAACAAATTAAATAATTTTATTGGGTTCTCTTGCCTTGTTTTTGTTTCTGCCTATGCCTACCCCTATGAGTTTATTTTCCACTTTGATCATTATACTATATATATAAGTATATACAACATATTTTCATGTTTTTTTTTTGATAGCATTTCCATTCTGTTTTATTTACTACAAGCTGACCCGACAGACGTTGTCCTGTCTTAACTATGACTGTCATATGTTGTTTAGTTTTAGTTTTGACTATTGACTAAAACTAAAACTATCAACTCATTTATCAACCGATCCATCTGTGTTAAACGATATATGCAGGGCGCATTCTGTCAATCGCTGACAGTTATTTCAAACACCTGACAGTTATGTAAAATTAATATTGGCGTTAAGTTTTCTTAAATTTTGTAACGTACTGATTGACTTCCTTATGTTTTATTTTATAAGATCCTTCTCCTGACAATAACGAACACAACAAAACAATTACAAAAAAATTAGTGGAATCGGTCCAGCCGTTCACGCGTGATGGCGTAACCAAGGGAAATAGGGATTCATTTTTATATATATAGATTATCATGGTTCAAAACCAATAGATATCACTAATTTTAATGGGTAAGAACTCACTAATTATACTTATCCTACACGCGATTATAATAATATTATGATTATGTCACGGGAAAATGATCAGCTGATCGAGATAGACGATTCAATACGAATCACGGAAAGGTAATACATACTTTCTAAACGTTCCCTGTAGCGGAAAATTCATCGGCGCACAAGTGTCCAAAAATGGAGAAGGTAATTTCATAGGTATAAATGGGCCCCCGTAAATAAAATCGGGGCGCGTATAATAATCCTCATCATGTTCTGGATCTGCACTAGCAATGGCATCGCCAACAATTTTTGAGTTTCCAGTTTTTGCTGTAGAAACAGGTGGGCCAGGTCGTGTAGGTGAGCCAGTCTTAGACCCCGCAACCTTTGGCGAACTCATATTGTTGTTATTTTTGTTAAAAAATTATGCCATAACCGAATAGATATTATTTATTTTGCGAAAACGTTCGAATTCGAATGTATGTTGTGACTTGTGATTGTGAATTTGTGTTTGTGATGTGATGTCTGTGATGAGGATGACATTGGTGTGACATTGACATTGACAGTGATGCGTTTGCGAAGCACGCCAAGGACTAATAGATTAAAGCAAAAATTAAGCTATCCCATAGTCTCGTGCTGTAAAACCAAGGATGTAAAAAGGTGTTAAAAGGATGTTAAATTGTTGTGTAATTTTATGTTGATATACTTGCATAGTTTTTTTTTTTGTTACGTTCTTTATCATATAAAAGTTAAAATTCCAGTTTTTCCAGTTTCCACTAACCTGCCATACATTCCACATGCTTCCGTATTAAATGGAGTCAATAGACGCATCACCGGTAAATTCTCCGTGTCAATCAAAATATCATTGTTATAATTATCATCATCGAATTCATCCTCATCGAGTTCATCCTCATCGAATTCATCTCCATCGAATTCATCCATATCCATTTTAATATCTAATTTCTTTCTAGATGAACTTAAACAAAAAAAAAAACAACACACTTGGCTAAATAAACGCACTAGTAATTGTCGACGACACAACGATATCTATTGTATGCCTATCTAACTTCGAACTAAAAATAGTTTTGGCACTTTTATTTAGGATTTTCTACACGCGTCCGTTTATTTTCACCTCCTGTCCGAACTAGCAACACAGTACTTTATATTATGGAACTAGCATTGAATGAAAGTTGAAGTGCAAGATAATACAGCCAATGATAACATATCTGACGTAACAAATCATAACCTTGCATTTCATGCCAATAAGCGTCTACCGTTTTTACACGTAGATAATAGATGGCGTTGACAGAAAGTCTTTCAACGCCATTGTAGTTTGAAAAAAAACTTAATATCGCTCATTTGGAGAAACAATGACGTAAATGTAATTTTTCCCAAAAATTAGTTGTTAATATTTGTGCTCGAACAAATTTTCAGAGGAGCAGACGAGTGAAATATGTAATATGTATTGGGATTTATCAACATTTTAGAACTAGACTTCACCGTCTCGTTCTGAAATGTTGAACCCCATTACAAAAAAAATATCCAATTTAAATCAGTCTCCTGTTATATTTGAAAAGCACCAGTTACATCGTTATTTCTCCAAATGAGCGATATAGTGGTTATTCTTCTTTTAAAACGCTAAATTGCTAAAGTAGGTAGGTAGCAAGCCGGAAAACCTATAGTCCCTACTAGCATTGCAAAACTTCGGAAACATTCAAAAGAATACTTCGATTGGAAGGAATACTACCGCAGCAAAAAAGCAGCGTAAAATAAATATTGTAAGTATGAAGTAGGTAACCTACGTTTTATTACATAAGAATTAAATTATTCCCAGTAGTTACGAATGTACTCGTGTGCTTATGTAGCTTGAGGAGACTCGCCGTTACGTTTAGCAGATATTTCGCAATGCCGCTACTTGAATTAACGCCATCTAGTGGGCAAGAGTAGACTATAAATGAAGAACATCCCTCGTTAATCGTTCGGCGACGCCAGCGCTCGCCTGCACGTAACAATACCACACCCACCGAGTCCCGCAGCCGTTGTTCATTCATAAATTCAACGAAGTATTATTCGATTCCTACGTACTACCTACAATGCGGGAATATTTCCCTGTAAGTAGTTATCTACTTGTGACTACTCATTATTTTATTTTTACTATGATTGAGTTTAGAATGGGCCGATTTTGTCCGGATGTTATTTACAAGTTTAGTTTACTTCGTAAAAATGTTTTTGCTTTACGATTTAATGGAAAAAACGTAAATAATTAGTAAGTAAGATAAAAGTAAGTACGTTTACGTTGTACGTAGTTTAAAGTACGTATCTAGGGGCTAGATACGTACCTAAGTACTTTAAATGTTTTGGTAAAACAAATACTCAGTCGTAAAAAATATGTTTCTTTGTAGAATAGTGTTCAACCGAAATTAATCAATAAAGAGACATTTGAAATAATGTACAATACTTAATAATTAGATTATCCTTTCTGTTAGGTACCTCCCTATTATAACATAAATTACTATCTTATAAACTTATTTTAGTATCTAACTATGTATTTACCTCTTTATTACTTTCAGACCTAATAGACCGCATACAAAAACTTATTACGTAAGTACATTTATTTAAGTAGATGAAAGAAATATTCGGAAGTTTTCAAATCGTACTAAACTCATTTTTATGAATGAACCCGTAGTAATATATAGTCACTGGCATTAACGCCGTCTAGCGGGTAAAAGTAAAAGCTGTAACTGTACAACTTCCATCGGTAGTGCTCGCCTGCGTGCGCTTTCTGCTGCTGCGGTGACCAAGGTTAGGAAGGAAGGAAGGAAGGAAGATTCGTGAGTATAAATACACAATCACTAACGCGGAACATATGTAATTTGCAATGGTAATTGCGTCGCCATCTAGCGATCAATAGTCCAACACTTGCACGTGGCAGTGCCACCCCGCCCCGCGAATCGCAGCAGGTTCATTACCACTAACTACTTACACAACTACCTACTCTATGCGTGGCCAAACATGTACTTAGCTAGATATTTCTTCTCGGGGAATAATTCCGAATACTACTCAATACTTCCGAATGTTTCGCGAATAATTCAACGGGAATACTTCGGAATATTTCGCTCCGGCAACGCGCCCAGGACCACGGTAACTCTTTCGAACAAGCCGCGACCCCGGCAGGCATCGGCCCTATCGGACCCCGTCAATGATACTGACATCTCTTTGAGGTGCGCGTGGAACACGACGCGCCGTCGACCCGGGCCTAGTCCTTACCGGACGGCGAGCTGCCCATTGCTCGCCGTCCGCAAGCCCGCGCCTACGGTGGCCGGGAATCGGCAATCGACTCCCGACGCCCAGAGTGTCTCGCTCTGCGGTGACTAGGGGCGTGAGGGCGCAACGATTGCCTCACCCTCACGCGCTCCGCCTCCTCCTTCGCGAGCATTATTGCTTCGCAGGAGGTGAGCAAATCCTAGCCTGCATACCAAATTTCAGCAGGACGTCAGGAAGTCCCCCAGAGGTTTTGATGAGTGAGTGAGTCAAGGCTCGTCAACACTGGCGCAACGCGACAGCGTACACAAAGGCACCGCGTGCAGCGCGACGGGCGGCGCCTTTGTGTCGGGCTGTCGCGCCGCGCCAGTGTGCACGAGCCTTCAGTCAGTGACGAAATGGACGTAACTACCTATTATAAGTACCAAGGTATTAATAAAATCTAACTAAAGTTTATAAGCTAGGCAGATGAAACTAAGTGTGTTTTATATGTCTGCTAACTACATCTTATCCTAAGAATTTGAGCTCTCTAGCATTATCGAAGCTGAAGATATACGACGCAAAGGCATATCGCGACACGCGACGCAGAGGCAACGCTCGTCGCGCGACAGGCGGTACCTTTGTGTCGTGTCGCGCCTGTTTGAAGGAGCCTTTAAAGTTCTGAATCAACATCTATCGTGATCTTCATCATGTTCCAATAGGTAACTAAAAAACCATAGTTTATTGTTTGGGTTCCTACGGAGAGATATTAGGACAAGACCACTATTCCCGCGCTAAAGCGATTCGGGTATGTTGGTGACACTTCACAGAGGTACAGTCGCCAGCAGGTACAGCTACACGAAACTGTCAAATTTCTCCAAAGGATTTTAAACCTTAAAATGTTGACTGATAAGTTCAAAATCGCACGATAAAATCTGACAGCAATGCAGGGTAACTTTTAATTAGTTATTGTCTTCTTTATAACAAAAGATGCAATTAGATTTTGAACAACTATCTCAAAAACAACTTTTTAAATTGTCTACTAAATTAATATTATCTAGATAAGTACGTCGCTGCTACGTTGTCACCGCTCTGCCGCGCCGCCGTCACCCCGCGCCGCACCCTCCGCTACTCTTCCCGGCGGTGCGGCGCGCGTATTCAATTGTCTACACCTATACCTACCTGAAAAAAATGTTCCTAGAATGAAACGGATGAAACGGGATGGTTGTTTGTTATCTTTAGTACATGCATACTTCGCGCGTTCGCGAAGCGTGTCTTGGAACATCGACTTAATTTTTTATTCGTCTATGGTATCATGATTTATTTACCAAATATGAAAGCGATTGGCGTTGGTGGTCCTGCGGTAGTCACGGACATGAACCCTTCACTGTGCGGGGTCCGACACGCACTTGGGCGGTTTTTTTAATATTCTACTAGATGGAGACAGCGATACAACAATAATTTAAACTTACGGTTAAAGATATTTATTTACTCAAAAGAATTTACAAAATTCACTTACAGAGTAAACATAGTTTAAATAAAGTTTATGTGCCAGTAAGCGTAGATAAATAAATAAAGTACGTATCTTAAAATTATCATTACAATTTTAACACTTCAATTAAAACATATACCCATTACCTAAGCACAACAAACAAAACAAAACAAAGGCAAATTAGAAGAAAGTTACCCACAAGAAACAGCATTTTTGAGCAATGTGGGTGGGATGCAATTTAATAGTTGCTGCGTGTTTACTAAGGCCTATGCCATAGTGTGGGACATAAGCGATTTAGTGATATTACATATTATTATTTCTTTATTCATATTTTCCTTTAGGTATATATTTGTATTTTCTTTATAGTCTAAGTGAGTTTATGTATGTATGTATGTATTATTTTTTTTTGTTTTGTTGTTATTATGAATTAATCGAAAGGTAGGGAAATATCTTTTAGTATATATCTTTTTAAGGATTTTTTGTAACTGTTTGATGATTTGATTTCTTTTATGTCTTCAGGTATATCTAATGTCATCTATCTAAAATCAAACTTCGTAGGTATATCTAATGATGTTCCTGGTCCATATACCGAAATGTAATCAAATATATCAAATGGCTTAGTCACTACAGCTAGTCAAAGATCGGAAATCGCATAGTCGGCCCATTACTAATAAATAGATAGTTTGAAAAAAAAAAAATTCAAAGTTAAGATTTATTTGATAGTTCCAGAATACTCTTAATTTTATTATGCATTAGTAGGGGAGAAGGGTCAGTTTTGAACACTTTCTGAGCTGTCTGTTCTATATTCATTTTAAGGAAGTTTTACAACATTTGTCTATTATTGTCAGTTCCAATAGGGCTTGGATCATACTTTAAAATAAGTTTCTGATTGTTTTCTTATACGATACTGACATATTTTCCCATCTTTTAAAAACATGTTTTTGTTCAAATGTGCCCCACTCATGGGGCAGCTTTGAATCGCTCTGGGGCAGTTTTGAAATAGCTTTATAAAGTGAAAAATATGCGTGTTGCAAATCCATAAAATGTATTATCATGTCTGTAATTATCATTTACAACATTTGTCTTTACAAACATTACTAATTTTAATTAAAACATAAAATAGTACTGAAAAAAGCTCGGGCTCTAATTCTTTGAATAAACCTTTAATGGGCAATTTTGAAAAATCATATGGGGCAGTTTTGAAAAATCACAAAGAAGTTAAAATGAAGTACCTAATTAACTTTTATAAGCAATTATATTGTTGTCTTTATTTTTCAATAATAGCATTTAATTCATAAAACAATAATAAAAGGGGTTATTTTGTTTTAATCTGCATCAGGGGCACATTTGAACAAATAGTTCAAAAGTGCCCCGTGTGTTTTTTTCAGATCTGCCCCAGGAGCAGTTTTCGTAAACACAGACAAATTTCGTTAAAACTGTAATCAAGAGACGATAGTTCTTATGTAAATAAAGAGTACAATGACATGAGGATTAAATATAAATAGCAAAAATTCCGACAATAATACTAACATAGCTGTCAAACTCTTACGATGTTTCTAACAAATATATACTTGAACGTTTCAAAAACAATGAGTGTTTATTTTACGTTGCAATCCAGAATGAACGAATGACTGAAGTGACAGATGACAAGATGAATGATGCTAACATTTAAAACGCATAATAGCCATAAATAACACGAAACTTCCGTTCAAAAATAACAAAATACAAAACTGCCCCCTTCTCCCCTATTAACCAGTGTTTTCATTTATTGTCGTAGTGTTGTATCCACCTTGTTTAGGGGATGTAACTAAATAAAACAAAATATAGTTTAAAAAAGAGTTTTTATTAAAAAAACGTGGGAATAAGTTAGTACTTTTGTAGTAACTTTTGAATACATAAAATCAGTACTTAGTGTACATTAAAATAGTAAATAATTAGGTAGGTATTAATAAAGATTAATTACATGAAAGTTTTAACTTTTTGAGTAAGTAATGCCTACTTGAAAATTCAATTGAAAGCAATTCTAGTTTCAACTTAGGAAGAAATAATCAAGATTTAAATGCTATTATTTCGAAAACATGAAATTATTTTTAGAGAAGTATCTACGTTTTAGAATAGTATGACCATTAAAATATCCATAACCAAACAATACTAGACAAATATAAAATTAAAATAAAAAACAAACTATTCTAACTTTTGATAAACTCATTTGTACCATAATCAGCCTTAAAAACTAGGAACGTTAAAATCGGTTCAAAACCATTATTAAACATATGAGATGCAAAAATCAAACTTATTACTAGACACATAAAGTCTACACGAGACCTTGCGTAACAAGTTAAAAGTTCATAACCAAAATCACAATTTTTCTTACATTTCATAAAAGTTGCCTTAAAATCAAAAATCTTATTACGTAAGGTATTGGTGGCAACAATAGTAAACATTCAAAATGCCGTGCTCCACCAGGGGCCAAAGTCTACTAATTTACAAATGTTGCAATTGTCTCGTGATTGTTAGTTTTTGACAGATTTTGTATGCCAAAAACTCAATGCAGAGACCATTGCGACGTTTGTAAATTAGTAGACTTGGCCCCCTGGTCAAATTAAAATAGCGTTAGACAGAGTGGTAAATCAATGGAGTGCGGATCCTTTGGCGCGTGACCAAAATCGGAACTAACTCCGCCATCTTTTTTCAATACAATAATTGCACAAATGTTTACCGACAGCGCCCTCTGTCAACGTCATTGGAGCGCCAAAAGATCCTTGTAGCTGTGTAAATCTAAAGTCTAAACATCGAATTATGTTAGCAATACATAAACTGACTCAATTCACAATAGAAAATACAAAAATTGGACAATTAGTAGTATCATAGCCATCAGTAATCACCGAAAGGAATCATTATTCGTTAACAAAATGATTATTCAGTTCACAACAAACCTATTGACAGTCAGCTGCCGAATGTGAGCTAGTATGAACATGTACATGTATGAAAAATCAGAAACAATGTAATCTTTCTGGTTTTTCATACGTTAACTTTCCTACCGCTCTGGCAGATCACCATTGAGCCTTTAGAATCAGGCTGGATCAGCCTACAAGTTGACTATGTGTTCGGAGAAAACCATCAAAATATATATAAAAAAAAACAAGTTTAAAGTCCAATGGGTCAATTTATTACAAGTCTTAACTTCAAAATGGAGATTTACTCCCTTATTTATAAACGTTGCTTGGAATGTGACATAATGAACATGATCATACGTCTTGTTATATCAGTCATTATCTTATGGTAAATTTTATATCAGTAGTCATAATTATTATATTTTACAATACTAAGTTAAGCGATAGTGTAGAAATGTAGTTGTTAGGTAAAATATTTATATTCGAATGTAAGTAATTCTTCATAAAAAGGAGATATTTGCGAAACAATAAAACTACTTAATAAAAACTTTTAAATACATGTTCACACTGCCGCTTATTTTAAAATGTGGCCATCTTAGATGGTGAATGATTAATCTTTTACATAATAGTCAGTCAAAACACCTATTTTTATGTTTCTACTAGATTATTATTTATAAATGCGTTGTGTAAAAGTAAGTGTAAAAGAGAAACCATGATGTTAAAATGTGATTAAAAAAGTGAATAAAAGCTGTCGAAGTTTAACATAATTTAAGAATCATGATTACTTGAGCACAAAATTAGTCATATTAAAATAATTAATTGTGATGAGTAGACATTGTTAAAAGATTTTTAGAAATACTTCGGCCCACTTGCGCGTTCGTGGGTTCCGTGGGGAACCGAACCTCACCCAATCTCACGAGGGAGGTAGGGGGGGTCTCGGTAAATATCAAGTAATTTATTTTCCACATGAAAATTGAGAGAAAACTGGTTTAAATTAAGTAAAAAATGTTTCTCCACTAAAATATGACTAAATAATAATATTAATTATAATTAATATAATAGTGGTATTTTGAAAAATCTCACATGAAATTATGGGAGGGGGGGGGGGGGGGTTATAAAATCGCCTCACGTAATTAATGGATGCTCCGTTAGTAGTTTCTTTAAGATAGTAGAGAAGCGACGAACTATAGCGCCTCTGAAGTGCGCTACTTGCTGTGCAGTATAGCTATACTTCTGAGCAATACCGCATCCCTCACCCTCTGACACGTGAATTTGTTACTGCGCAGCGACTCGCCTCATGTTCAGAGCCGCCATAAAGTTTTCATCAATCGTACAAAGAGTACAATAATTGGAGTGCTATTATAAAGTCAAGCCCCGTATTACAGAAGATCACTCAATACTCAAGCATTACTTAAAACTAGTTTCAACCAATCAAATGGCTTGAATCTAGTTTTAAATAATGCTTGAGTACTGAGTGACGTTCTTTAGTATGGGACTTAGTTTCCATTATACAATACCTACATTTTGTTATATGCAAGAAAATGTATACTTAATATTTTTATTACTTTACCTTAATGTGTACTTAGGTGGTAATTATCACAATTGAGATCATTATGGATGGATTATGGATATATTGAAGACAATCGCCAGGGCGTTATACAAAATCGTTTTGGAACAACTCAAGCACTCTTTTTTTTTATAAACTACTCTGTTTTCATGTAGCACAATTTAAATCAAAATATGATCGTTCATGATTCGTACAATTTACGTTCGTCAAAATCTAATCCTATTCGTCATACTTAATTAAAATATAAAAGTCACACATAAAATGTAGTCAAATAATTTTAAACAAAAAAAAAAGAAGAAAAGCAAAGAAGTTTAAAACAAGTGTTAAAACCTTTTTTTGTTAGCAGGTCAATTTGTATAAAAACATATTATCCACTAAATCATCATTCATGAGATCATTCAGTTACCAAAGAATGTTAAACATTAATAAATGTACTACTTTCAGTTCAATTTGTACATCCAGCATAAGCTAGCCTCTATTCTATTGAAACTAATCTAGGTCAGTTCAAGGTCAAACTTTTACCATTGACGTGCAGCCTACTGTACACATTCAGAAATTCTAAATGGTATTTACAAACTATTTTTTGGCCATCTAGATTATTGACATTGAGGCGAAAGTGTCATGGAATCCCGCGAAATTAAAATTTTCTTCCATTTTTTGCAATTTGCAGGTCAGTATCATGCAACCCTCTAAGTTTATATAATCCTATTGAATGACTATTTCATGAAATCATGACATTTGAGGCAAATTCTAACTTAAGGACTTGTATTCCTGATTCTAATAATTATAATTTTATAAAGCCATATTTGTTACGGTCGCGAATCATATTTTAATAGACATACAACCCTCACCCTAAAAATTGCAAAAAAACGTAAATAACTTTGAATTTCGTGGGCTACCTTATCATACCCCCTTAAATCAATAACAATTATGACATATTCGCCTAATCGAGGGGGTCATGCATTTTTTGTCAATAATAAATCGCGTGGTATACAAGGGTTCACTAATTTCATATTGAGCAGTTCTCTTAAGCCAAGATTCATAGAGCTCACTACGATATTACTTCGCTAAGCGTTTCATACGAATATGAAACTTATTCATGCGCATTTAATGTTCATATTCGTATAAGCGAATGTGTGTAAACTTGGCCCACGAATATGAACATTTAGTTTATTCGAATAAAGTTCATAATAGAAGGATGATTAGCAGCAGTCAACGTCGTTTAAAAATGTATGAGATCATTAGTCTATGCCAGATTAATCTTAGACACTTGCAGCACCCACAGTCTAACCCCAGGTAGACACGATTTTTATTGTGCACTGTATTTGCAACTCTCGATGTTGAACCAAGCATTAAGAATCCAAAAGAGTACATCCCAGCACATCAAAAATAATACAGTTGAATTTTCAACTCTTGGCGCTGTAAAAATACAGTGCACAATAACAAAATAGCCTTTGAGTGGAGGTTTGAAAGACAATTCAAAGTTTTGCTGTTACGTCAATCAGTCAAACAAAGCAGTTAGCATGAGTTTAACAGTCTTAGCAAATTTTGGTGTAGAGGCACCAAGGTTCCAATGGTTATGGGTAACAGTATCTTGCTTTTGTAAACTTGGAATAGGATGAATATTACATAACACAACACAGTGGGAACTATGCCTAAGGTAAGGACCAATAAAACTGAATGTGATCAGTATTCTGAACATCTAAACTGTATTCAAGAGCTGTCAACTTGGCCCTAGTATCAAATTGAAACTGAATGCGGTTTAGATGTGCTTATTCTGTCCAGTTTTATTGGTGAAATTAGTCCTAAGGGGTAAAACTTTAGAATCGTCTCCTACCATTGCTCTTGATTCTTGTGTTTTTTAGTGTGATAGTTGTTGACTGCAGTGGTCGACCATTGTTGCTACTTCGAAGTACCGGACAGTATGTGCTGGAAAAAGAAAGGCTCTGTTTTAGTTTCTACCTTCTAGGACACTCCAATTCAGTGTGGGTAAATATAGTCTATTCCAAAAATATATAATTCAATGGATCAGAAAATGTACCTGTGGTTGCCAATGTGTGGTGCCACTTGAAGTTATAGTATAGTGTAGTATTCAAATGAGTACCTAAATCCATATTTCTAATTTTAAATCACTTGATTTGTTTTTCATTTAATAATTCCAAGCGATTACAATTTCAAAATGCAAATTCAAGCAATGATTGTTGGAAAAAGTGAGATATAGGTACTTGAAACTTTCTAAATAAAGATGAATGAGTCACTAATTCACTTTAGTGAGTGACTGTTTACGAATTTAAACAACAAAACTTGCTCACTTGCTCAGAAACAAGGCCTGTTTAAATTTTCATCAAGATACTTTTACATTAACATCAGGAACAGACCATACAGTATCTTTTTTTAGTATAACACATAAACAAAGTTGTGTTTAAGTTTTATGCAAAAAAAAAGAAGTCTAGAATTGGTCCAACAAGCAATGCTGTAAGTTGTAGAAGGGTGGAATTGTTTCATGTGAACACAATTTGTAAACTACTCTTGTGACTTGATAAAAGTATGAAATTATTTGCCACCAAGTCTTTTCAAATAAATGGTTTAGTTATTTATTTCTCCTGTCAAGCCAACCAATTTGTGATACCAATGCTTGATGGCAAGATTAAAACCTCAGTAGTCATTGTGTTGTAGTTAATTAGCTACAAACATTTTAGATGAGTAAATTTAGTACATAGTCATGCATAATAGAGTAATTACTTACATGGTATGAGCATTATCTCCAGAAGCTCCACACGTTGAGCAGACATGAGACCTCAATATAGGACATGTCACAATATTCTGGTTGCCAACATTCTCCCTCACAGCATGCGTCATATAAACCAATGGCGTCTCCCCGTTCTTACGACAAAATGTGCACATCTTAGCAGCCCTCGTTTCTTGATGTTTGGATGAACTAGGACCATAGTTTGGACGATTAGGCATCCTGAACGGCGACGGCATACGAGGGGGTGGTACTTTCGCCGAATGCGGCGTAGTTGGCAGTGTCGGCGAAAATTTAGGCGAAGCTGGCGTGTAGTTTGATACAGGAGACAATGTTGAGACTGGTGGCTTGAATTCAATTCCTCGTTTTTCAGTGGGAAATAGTTCATAGAAAACATTTTGTGAGTAGTTCTTCTGTTCAACGCGAATGCTAG
This sequence comes from Griposia aprilina, assembly GCA_916610205.1. Classification (NCBI taxonomy): domain Eukaryota; kingdom Metazoa; phylum Arthropoda; class Insecta; order Lepidoptera; family Noctuidae; genus Griposia; species Griposia aprilina. Next base: position 15,208,978 of record OU744308.1, read on the forward strand.
GCGGTGTCGGTGGGAACAAATGATGTTCGGTATCTGGTTGCCATATTGTGTTAGGGAATTCAACATCATGTTCAAATGGTTTGAATGTTGGCTCCAATTTGGGTGGGACACGTTCAGGGTTATCGAAGATCTTTCGTCCAATGATTGGGCGTTGACGTCTGACGATGAAGGGAGTCTCATATGCTTGTCTGTTGGTGTCTGAGCGATGTGACATGTCTGGAAATGTGTCTGGAGACATTGAATCGGTTGAGCTTGAAGAATGGTTCGCTGGTGTCGACTGCCTGAACGGTGAACATAGATTCGGGTTGGGAATTGTGTTTAGAGACCGGAAAGCATCTGGAAATGATATATTTTGTGCATTAGTGGTGGATATTCACATCTGAGTCAAGATTTTAACCTATTCAATAGATAGCATAGAGTGCTTTAGTGACACTAATGTTTACAATAATATCTGATATCAGTCGTAACACATTTTCATTGCCTCATAAACAACACTGACAAAATTGTTTACTTACACTATTACATAAATAAACTTCGTAGGTCATTCATTTGTTTGTGTTATCAATTTTCATATAAAGTATGTTTGTTTTGGTTTGTTATGACAGTTATGACATTGAAAAAAGGCAAGAAGTGTCGACAGACATTGTGAAACGCTTCCGAAACACGCCAATGAAACATTTCATACACAATATTTGAAAAACGAAATCTACAAAAGTTTAGAAAAGTTTTAGGCTCACCATTTTCAGCAATCTGGGGAAACAACCGGTTTATTTCAGTCATGTAATCATACGTACTCTTCGTTGGATACATTTTTGGATCTGAAATATCACCAAAACAAAAATAAATAAAAAAACACTATTTACATTTTCACCTGTAGAAAAAAAATCAAATCATCCATTTTGAAATTTTGACGGAAGTGACGTTGTGAAAAAAGTTGTCAAGATGTTCGGACTATGTTCATAATGTTCGTTTGAGAATTTTTCGTAAAATACATCCACTTTTGAATGGTTCTAAATTAAAACTTCTATTTCTACATGATTATTAAAATGTATAACAATAATATTTCGTAATGTAGAAAAAATATCGTACAGAGTCGACGTAAAACAACAAAAGTAACTTCCTGTAGGTAGGAACATTTTAGTAATTTCTATCTGAATTAAGTAACTTCAAAGTGTCTACTAGTTAGTTAATTATAGTGTAAAAATAAAAAATAACAATACCACTAAGTTTTAGCTGTAATTTAGGTACCTACTTAATTAGGTTTCTAATCGGATTACTGGCTATCCTCGCCATGATCAAAATCTACCAAGATTCTGGTTGGATTACATGTTACAGCGAACTCAATTTCAATTAAAAAAATAATCCGTGCTGTCTTTGGGAACTGCCGATAGAAGTGAAAATTATGTAACTTGTAAACCCGCTCATGGGAAGCGTACGGTAACGATCATGCGAGTTTCACGCGTTTTGTTCACCCAAAAAGTACACATAAATACACAGATATATAGCTCATGGAAAGCGTTCGGTGACGATGACGCGAGTTCCACGATTTTTGTTCACCCAAAAAGTGCTCAACGTGGCAGTTTTCACTTCAAAAACTAAAGTAAAAAAATAGATGCTTAAGTTTTTATCACCTTGTGTACGTAAATTGCGTAAAAAGGGAAGAAAACAACATTTAGAAGCTCAGTTTACCTAGCACCTACGAAATAATATATTACGATAACATAAAAACAATACTGTCTCGTAAGTATTATGAAAAACGAAACTTACCGGTGATAGAGCACATGTAATTATGAAAACGTCTTCACTTCGCAAGATTCGCCGGCGAAATGACAGTTCAAAATAAAATTATTTTGGACTTTCGGCATCGCACAAAGGATGCCGACAACCATGCATGTTCAGTGGTTAGAAGTTACATTAGTAGCGGGTTCGATTTCTAATTTAACTTGTTTTGGTCTCTATGTATGAAACTAATGTATTTTTATTATTCTATGTATACCAACGCGCATCATTATACAATTTAAACCAAAACTAATAATCTTAATTTAACATCACTTAAATGTTAATAAATTGTACCAAACTCTTTCATTCTTTGGCAATTTTTTAATTTTCTACCTAAATTTAACAATACTCTTGCTATATTGACGGCAAAATTGTAAATAATCAACAAAAAGACGATAGTTCTGAACAATTTATAAAAGTGAAGCTACATATTTGTCAAAGGAAAGCCGCCACGTGCGTGGCTCGCGCGGCTTGATATCAGAGAGATGCCGACGAGTAGCGCTGTTGTTCCTACTCGATACTAGATGGCGTTGTTTAAACTAAAATGTTTTAAAATAAAATTGTTGAATTAATTAGTTTCAATCAAACTTTTAAAGCTGAACAATTTTTTGGATAGCTTAAAAATGTATTTTTCGAAGTGAACAATATTCTAAGCATTAATTTCGACATATTAAATCGTAAATTTGGTTTGTAACTTAGTTCCAGTAATACGCGATAGAGGGCGGTAAATATAGCTTAATAGGTATAATGAGACCAAGTTAAGAACGGAAAGGGCTATAAATAAATGTACTCTGTGGGAAAGGGTTATCTATGAAAACATCAACATCATGTACGCAAGGCAAAATCTACATCTTTTTAGTAAAAGAGGTGAAAGTCACAATTATATCAATAGAAGTAGGGACCAATTAGTTCAATCAGGTTTCAGGCTGGCTAAAGTAGACTCATCATTGTTATTTGTTTGTTGATAACATTTTACAAACAATATAGTTATGCATGGAACAATTAATGATTTCAGATGTTTTACATAACGTTATGTAAAACATTAGTCATACAGTCAGCGGACTTGCCTTGCAACTCATAATTATTATGAGTTGCAAAGCAAGTCCGACTGTAATGTTGAAGAGCACTAAGAAAATTATTGAACAACTAAGCCTGCAGATTCGAATAAAAATGTTTGACATACTATTTTTTTTTTTGTTATCATTGAATCCTGCCAAAAGCATAATACTTATTGTAAAATAATGCAAAAATGGCGCTGTACTCGCGTGGACGCCGCGCGCATCTCCTTTAGAGAGAAATCGCCGTGCGCCCTACTCCTTCGAAGATACCCGCCCGCCGAGGCTTAAGCCTGTAGCCTCGAAGGACTATGTCATATTACGTGTTCTTAAAATCTGTGTTTCTTAACTTAGACACCGTTTAATATAAAAAAATATAAAAAATACCTACTTCGTTGATTTAAAAAAAAAAAACTGCAGCAGTACTATGCCAAAAAATCATAAATAATTAGTTCTATAGCCATTTGTAAGGATATTACGGTTTTCGTTGCAGTTTCAGAGATATTCGGATTTTTCATTCTAGTTTTTTGTTTTTTGTTTTTGTGCATCATTACCTATTCACTCCATTTGATTCGTTAAAAGAAAAAAACAAGAATAATTTTGGATTCCTACGTTATAGTTTATTTTTATGGCTCCCACAAACAGGCACGACGCGACAGCCCGACACAAAGCGCCGCCCCTCGCGCGGCACGCGGTGCCTTTGTGTCACGCTGTCGCGTCGCGCCGGTATGCACGAGACTTTATGCTGACTTTAGAATAAAATGTTACTTTAATTACAGGGTGGCAGGGACGTCGATGCACAACCTGGGGCCTAAGTCTATTAATTTAAGGCTCGTGCACACAGGCGCGACGCGACAGCGTGACACAAAGGCACCGCGTGCAGCGCGACGGGCGGCGCCTTTGTGTCCGGCTGTCGCGTCGCGCCTGTTTGTGGGAGCCTTTACAAACTTTGCAATTGTCTCGTGATTGTTAGTTTTTGACAGATTTTGTATAGCAAATCTGTCAAAAACACACAATGCACAGACCATTGCGACGTTTGTAAAATATTAGACTTGGCCCCCTGGTACCATGGATTTAGTAGGTACCTACATGATTATGGATCCCTTGCATTGATAGTTTTCGTAAAAAATTCTGCTGTTTCATTGAAAAGTGCAATACCTACGCGGTTAAAATGTATGGAACAACCAATTCTTTTTTTATAACAGGCATAAAATTTCCATCCAGAACATGTACTGAATCTGAATCCATGGTGACAGGCTGCCTGTCGATATCCCTTACATCCTGTGTAGTTTTAATTATGTATTAGGTATCATTAACGGACCGCCTACCTACTGATGAGGCAACCTCCTTGCTTTCAAACCTTCGACCTTCCGAAGTTCAAGATGGCGGCTATTAAAAACAAAATAAGAACAATAAGGCTACATCTCCGTTGCATTATGGCGTAATTACAAAAGCTCGACCACACACAAACAAAGTGATCCAGATTGGAAAACACCATGCGTTTTGGGACAAAGAACTTGTTTTTGTAGATGAGCTAAAGATAGAAGATTTCTACCTATTCTTTAAAAAGTCTTTTGCTACTTAGGAACCAAAACTTTTAACTCTGTCTGTCTACTGTTGCTTTTTCATGCCTTAATGGTTGAACGGATTTCGATAAATTTTTCCACACGCATCTCCATCACCTGCCTCAAAGGATACTTCCTACCTCGTTATTAAATTCCTTAATACAACGAGGGCGCCTTAGGAAACGCTGGCGTGATGACTTAGAGGAGTTTATGGGAGACTAGCTTTTGCCCGCGGCTTCGCTCGCGTTAATTTAGACTTTGACAATCAATTCTGGTTATAATTCAATCGTGATTGGAAAGACACGTGGCTCCATCTATTATCATAAGAACATTATTGTTGTTTTCCTCAGGAACAGTACTTTTTTTCGGGATGAGAGGTACCCTATGTCCGTTTCTGTACACCTGACAATGTATATGCAAAATTTCAGGATGATCGGTTAAGTGGTTTAGGCGTGAAAAGGTAACAAACAAACAAAAATACTTACTTTAGCATTTATATTATTAGTTAGGATTTGCTTTAGAAGCAACACAGTGAAGAGCGGAAAGCTATGAGGGAGACCTTTGCCCAGCCGTGCGATAATACATTTTGAAAAAAAAAAAACGGAAAAAAGCACATTCACGTGGGATAAATTCCGACCTCCACACAGACGAAGCCGCGAGCAAAAGTTAGTGTTTCAATAGTTAAATGCCTACTGCCACTTCTTCACAGCCCGTCTAATCTGTGAAACTAACAAATACGTTACGTACGGGATTTAGAGCAAGGTCAGCTGTTCGCAATTATGGTCTGATTGTGTGTCCGGCATCTTCCATAAGCGGTGCAAGGTAGAGGTGGTGGCGATAGCGGAAACTTCGGACGGTTGTAAAGTTATTAGGTGCACTGCTACAAGGCTCTTTTGTTACCCGAATTACATCGACAGGGGTTGTAAACTTGACACAGAAATTGTATTGACAAAACAAGATGGCGGCACTAGTTCCGATTTTGGGCACGCGCCAAAAGAATCTTGTAGCGTTGTAATACCTTTAAGTAAATACTGTGCTCTTAAATATATTTGTTTTATTTTAGGTAAGTACTAAGTATCATTTATTCGAGTTAATTTATCTTTTTTTAAACGCACGTGTTTCTGTGGCACTAAACCGATTTTTCTTTCCTTTATTTATTTCTATAGAATTTGGCATTAACTTCTGAATGTATTATTATTATCATTAGTTCTATAATGGATGGGTGACCATCCACTAAATATCGAGACCTCTCCGTGATTCGCCATTGTTCCCGGCTGTCATTCGTAGATCTTTGACAGTCGTTACGGGTAGTCAGCTGCCCGAAAGTCTGCCAACTAGCCTTACCAACGGGTATCGTGCTACCCGCGTGTTACTGTCCGGGTTGTGGAATTCAGGTAGGCAGACGCCCCATGTAAATTAGTTACTGGTATGTAGCTACCTCCAGTTAAACTGGAAACCGACCCCAACTTCGTTGGGAAAAGTCAGGCAGCTGATGGTAAGAGAATAACACAACAGTTGTAACACTTGCACTACGAAACTCAACCTTACTGCTACAAAATAATGGCGCTGTCAAGAGGGTTACAAGAGCTAAAGCGCGGTCACTGTCGGATTGCATAGAAAAGAAAGAGACGCGCGATGACACAACGCTGGTAATTTATTGCAAAATATGAAGCAATTATGGATTTACAAAAATCTATTCATTGGACTAAAAAATTAAAACACTGGTGCCGATTCTCTTGTACACCGAACTAAACTAACTAAACTATCACTAAAATTCCTTACTTTTGGCTATGAGAATCTTAGAGCTATTCTGCAAAAAAATATCTCTAAATTTAAAAATCAGTTTGACGCAACTAAAATTTAATTTGACAATCGCGACTCCACATGGTACCTACTTGTTTACCCTACCACGTGATTTTTTTTTAGAGCCGGAGGCGCTCTTGGGTGGCAGCCTCGGCGTGTTTTATATGGAATTTTTCACATTTTGTACGGAAAATATTTAAAAAAAAAATACCTTCGTGTAGAGTTATATGGGTTTAAAGGTTTCATAGAGGGGGGTCGAAATTTTCATTATTTTTGCGATAGGACACACCGTTTTCGAGATATAAGCAAAATTTTAAAAAAAAACAGTACTGTTTTTGCCCCTGAAGTCGAGGTGTTGTGGTGAATCTTAGTTCATGACAACTAATTTTATTCCACACCTTTTTAATCGCGATTAAAAATAGCCAGATTTAGTTAAGACAACCAAAATTTTAGGTTAAAAACGTCAAATTCAGAATAGCAAAATTGCCATTTTCACTAAACTAATTATTCAGTACCATCTTAGTGCTGTCAAACTAAAATATAGTTAAGTTAATAATAATAATAAAACTTTATTTTCTCACCACAATATACATGTTATTTTACATCGGTCAGATTTGACAATGACATATAATTCAGTTGAGTATATATTGTGGGAGACTGGTGCCTAAGTTAGGTTCGTGGCCTGTGTTTCAGGACACCAGGATCCCACCCCTTTTACATTTTCATTTTACACATTATGTACTATGCGCGCTGACAGAATGTAGTAAGGTATGACATTTTATAGTTTTTATTTTAATTAATATCTAGATTAAGTATGCGAGACAAATGTTAGTAGATGTGTACAGTATGTGTGATTGATTGGTGTGTCAAGTGTGGGTGTGTAAGTGTGTGGGTGTGTAAGTGTGTGGGTGTGTTAAGAGTGTGTGATTCTGTGTTTAGGTCTTTGTAAAGATATTTTCAGTATCATTATAATTTAATTTTAGTAGCCAGTCAGTTAGCCTCTTTTTGCATTTATGCTTTGTGAGACTATAGATATGTAACACATTATTAGTTTTATTATATAAGTAGCCACCTAGGTAGCAAAAAAAACGCTTTGCAAAAATAGTTTTGTGACGTAGATGATGGCGCTCCACTGGGTCATATCGTCTTTTCCCCCTGGACAGCGTTGGATTGTAATCCAAGAGTGTATGTTGTTTCAAGAGAATGTGCAATATAAATAGTTGGCGCACTGTCAGGACTTCATTTTCTTTGTATAGCTGCTCAGTGGGGTAGCGATACGGGCGAAAAGACGACACTTTCAGTATAGCTCTTTGAGTTCTTTCGATTTCTATTAGGGTAGTTTTTGGAGCTCCACCCCAAGAGGTGATGCAATAGCATATTATAGACTGAGCGAGGGTGTAGTACACTAATTTCATAATCTTCTTATCGACTACATGTCTCAGCGTTTTGAACACATATATTAGTTTCCGTAGTCTGCTACTAAGGGTGGAAATGTGGTCTTGAAACCTTAGGTTTTTGTCGATTGTTATTCCCAGGTATTTTACATTCTCCGCCTTGGTGAGCGGTTTGCAGTTACAACTACCAGTGTGTGGGCTTGTGCAAGAGTGAGCTACAATAGTATTATGTAATGTATGGGAGGATCCATTGTTTTTTATGGAGAATGCCATGTAATTGGTTTTGGTTGTATTAAGGGTCAATAGATTGTCGCGTAACCAGTTGGATACTGTATTAAAGCCTAGTTGTGCACACTCATAGACATCTTCCCACGAGTTCGCGCTGAACAAGAGAGCAGTGTCATCAGCAAAGCTAATGATTTTGCCATTAGCCATTGTGAGAGCACCCAGATCGTTGATATAAATGAGGAATAGTGAGGGTCCGAGCACACTACCCTGGGGCGTGCCGTAGTTAATTGTTTGTTCCTCACTGATGAATTCATCTATCTTTACTCTCTGGGTACGCTCACTCAGGTAGTCTTTAAAGACAGTAGAGGTACAGTAAAGTTGTGTCACTTTAGTCTATTTCAGAATGAGAAATCGTCTTTTGACAGGACTAACCAAAATTTTAGTGATTTTTAGTCTAGTTTAGAGAATTTTGTGACAAGAGAATCGGCACCACTATCACGTTAGTATTTTACTTGTAGAATAATCTGACAAAAATTTTTGAATGTTTGCATGTATACATTAGTATGGTTTTTAATCGATAAAATATTTTTTTAGAGGTAACTTCGTGATTTTTTTCTATCATATCAAGTTAATTGTATTATGTTTTCAACACACTATCTAACTAGCATATAACCAGAAGAATATCATATATTTTTCTGATTTTAGTTACTGCAGTGGATCATATATTTTTAGGCATTATAAATTTGCATTTAGGTCATGTAGTCCCCTTAATATCAAAGTGTTGTTGTTAATATCACTGATATGCAGTGGCTTGTACGAAACATTCAAACATTTTTTTGATTTCATTCATTCTTTCATTCATTCGTTTTAGTTACCACCTAAGTACACATTATGATAAAGCAATAAAAATATTGAGTGTTGAGTATTGAAACATTCAACTTTTCCCAGTTAAATTTCTATTTTACAAAATAAAATTGTAAATACACTCACGTACATAAACTCACGCCTTCTTCCCATGGGGGTAGGCAAGAACTACAGACCGTAACCTGCTACGATCCTTACATAGGTACTCCGTTTGCTTCGTTTGCGTTCATACTACGATTCTTGTCATACACGCACGCGCCGGTTGCGAGTACTACCTACGCACCTAACTTTTTGAAGAACAGCCTATAAGAGTATTATGTATGTTCTTTTAGGGCGTCCAATCCCGGCATTTCCACTCACATTTGCCTTGTAAATTCCTTTTTATTTGTTGTAAATTGTAAATGATTTCCAAAAACTCAAATTATAATAATTGTTCTAACAGTCTCTGGTTCAGTAAACCCATATGAAAACAGATATATTATAGTTCTTCTTAGTTGAGTTTATTGGGTAGTGCCCAAAATAAATGAAAATCCCATTCCAGGACCAAAGTTGAAAAAAAAAACGCTTTACGCTTATAACCTGCACAGCATTAAAAGACATACAATAAGCGTTTTGTTTATTGTTTTTATATACATTCGACGAGATTGATGTAACGAGATGAATCTGCTTATTATTGAAGAAAGCAAGGCCGTGTCTGTTAGGATTTGATGGCTCTATGTGGCTTTATGGTACTCTATGGTTTGTTATGTAATAGAAGGCTATTATTATTTCGTTTGTTACTAATGTGTGGGGGGATTTGAAACCATTATGCAGAAGGCATACTTCAGATTTTTGAATGACTATTTCTGAGGGCGTAGAACAAACGCTTGACGTAGGTAAACGTAATATAAATTCGAATGATTTATTAATCGAAAATATAACTACTAACATAATTCTATTGCATTTTGGTTGAAATTTTTGCGACAATAATAAATTAGTGTCACCCATAAATAATAATAAAAATAAAAAAATAAAATTTATTCAGGTATAAAATAAAATTATGATTTACATTAATTATGATTTCATGTAATGAAAACAATGAATGAAATCAACGCTGCTAGTTTACTTATGTCAGTACTGAGAAGAAATCAAGAAATGCTCCTTAGTGCATTGATTGATATCTACAGAGGCAATCTCGATATGAAATTATCATAGATGTGAATAAGGTCTTAGAACTAAGTAAACATTATGTGCAAAACGAGTATGTTCAATTTTAAAATTCGTCGAATTTACGCATTCATGCTTTCAAAATGTCATGTCAACTTGTTTAATTGGCTGCTGTTAACGACTGTACCTCTGAATTTCGAAGTTCTGAATCTCGATGTACGGAACTTCGAAAGAATGTCATACTGGAAAAATAAAATCTTTGAAAAATGACATTCCTTCGAAGTTCCGAACATCGAGATTATGAATTTTATGAATACAGTACATCGATATTTTAAACTTCGAAGTTCAGAGGTAGGTACAGTCTTGTTAACACTTTCAATGTGCACGAAGCAGATACAATAAACTGAAGCAATTGACACGGCACCATAAATCATTTAATGGGTTAATTATGCCCACTTACTTATTAAATAAGTGCCAGAGCTGAACAAAGTCAAAGTCAAATCGTTTATTTCAAATAGGCACATAAAAGGCACTTTTGAACGTCAAAATTTACAAAAAATAGAATTGATTCTAGTTGCCCCTTCCAAAAGGTAGTTTCGTATGGAGAAGAATGGGCAAGAAACTCCACCGTTACTCTTTTAAAAATGTTTTACAATACATAATAATTATATGTGAAGACGATGCACCTAGAATAAAATTACTATACCACAATAGGTAAAAATAATTAAATATAACGCATGACAGGTAAATTAATTATGAGATAGATACATGGTGCTCACATATTTACAAATATTGAAAAGTAAATGATGTTTCCAAAATTTCACAAGTAATAATTTAGTGTGTGAGTTAAAGTAGTTACATAATGTAAAAATCAACGTCATAAAAATTATAAATTATACAATTAAATTAGCAACCAGTTTGATTTTGTCTAGACTCTAGATTGTCCTATGGAGCAGGACCAGCATGTTTCCAAGCATTCTTATCTAGGATATAATCCTCTAATTTGTAATATGCTTGTTTACAAAGTGTACTTTTAATATGAGTTTTAAATTTTCTTTCATTTAATTGCAATATATCACAAGGTATTTTGTTGTAACATTTAACACAGTACCCCATAAAAGATGTATGTACTTTAGATAATCTAAATAATGGTTGATCTATTTTATCTTTATTTCTAGTATTAAAATTATGTCTATCACTTATTTTATTAAAGAGCTGAACATTCGATTTCGCTGCATATTTAATTGGTTTAATTGGTAAATTGACCTATCAGACTTTCAGAATACCTACCCCAATATTATACAATATTTTAGCCCCTCTTGCTCTCATTCTAATTTATCTGGGCGAAGCATGTATTATGCCCATACATATTAGTCGTCATCTCGATAATAACCCCCTTTCTAGCCATATAATTTTTCACGCTACCAGGAACACGGTGTAAAGTTCACTGACACCTCCATAGAAAATGGAGGATCCTCCGACCAGACGGGTGTTGTGTCTGGTGGGCAACTACTCGACGGTTGATGTCGGGACGTTATTTAAGCATATATCCAACAAAAAACATCTTTCATCGTGCAGGCAGAGTTTACCGCGCAACTAGCATTAGTTGGGCGGTAAACTCTGCTTGCGCGATGCAGAATTTTGCGTGACGTCGGTATGACATGTAGCTCGCATGTGGCGACGTAGATACCGCTATATCAACTCTTTTTTTAATAAGTATAATTAGCGCAACCAGCAACCTAATTGCGTAACGCACTATCATTCACAATCTGAATCATTTTGCTAGTCCATTGCTTCATATGTTCGAAATATTTGTCTGCTCAACGACGTAAATAACGCAATGAATGTTGTTGAATCGTTGCAGCTGAATACCAGTACATATTTTACATGGTGCGACTATCTATCTGTCCTCCACAACCCAGTTACTGGGTAACACGATACTCCTTTGTAAGATTGGTGCTCAGACTTTTTGGGCTTCTGACAACCCGTAAAAATTGTCAAAGATTTACCACTAACAGCTGAGACCAACGGCTTAACGTGCTTTCCGAGGTCTCGATATGTAATGCATCACCCATCCCCGAACCGACCGCGGCAAGCGTAGCTTAAACGTCGATCGACCCGCGCGGCTGTTATTATTTAGCCACGAGCCCCTCAAACAGTGCTGATTCTCGGATTGATTTTGAGGGCCCCGTCCGCGTTGTTCTTTAGTCTCGACAAACCTACTTCTCCTTCTTACCTGACTTCTCAAATTCAATATTTATGCTCTTCCCATAGTAAAAATCGTCGTTCCACCAACAACCGTCTTCTACGATGTCCTTCTCACCGATCTGGCTTCAGGCATTCTTCTTTCTTTGGAATGCGCTCTCTCTGAACATCAGGACGGCAACCAGTCAGGTATCTTTTAAAGTGAAGGCACGTGAGCATATCCGTCAGAAGTTTGCTGAAACATCTCAGCGCTGATTTGCTGGATTCGTTTTCTCCTCTACCGATCGTTATCTCTCCACACAAAGTTTATTTTGTTTATACATATTTTGTATGTATTCATATTTATTCTGGTATTTTATAGTTATTTCCGAGCTATCTATCCCGTATATTGCACCTGCCATGTTTAGTCTCTGCATCACCCTAAGGTTGACTGGTAGAAAATGCTTCAGGCATTAAGTCCGCCTTTGTACAGTATTTTTTTACTTGTGCATAAAGTTTTAATAAATAAATTAGTTAATTAATTTTGATATGAATTCAAACAGGGTGAGACTTCTGTTTTTCATTTGTTTCTATATGAACCTGTCACTCATTGTCGAATAAACCTGACCTCAAGTGTAGCGTATTGATCACGTATGATAACATGATTACGATCTTCGTTTGTTTGGGAGCTTACTACTTCATCACTCCTTGACTGCCTACTGCAATTGTGATGGATGTGGGAATAAAACTAAACATTGTCGTTGTTCAGATTTGATACAGTTGTAATGGCAATCATGCCATTTGGTTTAAATAGGCTTTTATTTTTTATATAGATTCTTCTATATTTTGTGAATGTGAGAACGTGTAGGCCTAACTTGTAGACTTTAGATTTGTAGACCTTTTTATATTTTGTTGAGTACCTGTTACTTGTTGACATCCCTACACTGTCCTCTCATACCTATCAACACTGTAATTTGAAACATTGTAAAGGCCCCTTATTTTTAAAAGAGTAACCGTGGAGTTTCTTGCCGGCTCTTCTCCACAGGTTTGTGAAATAAAATATTTTGATTTTTGATTTTGTTGTTTTTCTAGTGTGGTGCTAAGCGCTACTGCCAAGCATGAGGTCCTGGGCTCGATTCTCGGGTCGGCCAGAATATTATTGAGTTTTTTCATCTGGATTTTTTTAGTAGCAGCCTGGTGTCTGGATTTGTGCCCGGTTGATGGCATTAGGCTCGCCCCCTATTACATGGGACTTAAGCATAACTGGTGAAATGTGGGTGTCCTGTAGGTATCCCTCTGCCCATCCCTTTAGGAAATACAGGCGTGATATTATGTCTATTCGCATGTCATTTAATTTGGTTGTTGTTTGTTATTTTAGTCAATAAGCACAGCTAATCATTTTACACTATTTGCCAAAAGTGAAATGCGAACTGTCAAGTGATTTTGAACCTTTTAAGGAGCAATTTGCAACTGGTCTTGCTTGGCACTTAATTGTCTGCAAATGATAATGGTACCTACAGACCCTGAACAGATTTCCAGAAACCGAGGACAGAGTTAAGGTTAGGGTAAGATCAAGTTTCGTAAATCTGCTGTCAACAGGTTAGCTTTAGGGCGAATTTCACCAATGAAAATCGCATTCAGTTTTGTTGGTAAAGTTCAAATTCAAAGTCATAGTCAAAGTTTTAATTAATGCGATTTTTGGTGATACAAGTGGATCTTAAAAATATTTTAGTAGTTCGCACTTAGTCGATGGATTTTGAAAAGCAGATTGTGATAGGATTGACGTCTTGCCAAGCTGTAGGTAGAGTATTCCTACTATTAATAGTTGTGATTACCTACCTCTTGAACAGTGATTTCATGTTTTTTGTATGCCAGACAATTCGGACGAAAAAATTGGGTAATTCAGTGTTTTTGTGGCAATAAACACTGTCTATGGCAATCGTAATGTCATGGCGGCCTCTTTTGAAATGTTAAAGACCCTGCACGACTTATGTGGGTTGCAACGTTACTATTATTAGATTATGTGATTAAATCAAGGTTTATCCAACTATTGAAGGATTCTACAATCTTTAATTTTTTTAGGTATAACGGGTGGAAAAAGACGCTCAACGTAGCCGAGTCACCTAAATTGTTCTTCCCGTCATGGGTAACTTCTGGTTACGGAGATATTGAAGGTCATTTTTTTTTTACTAAAATATTTTTTAAATGCCCTCACAGCCCCTGTACCGTCACATGGGCTCATAAAGACAATGTTTTGCGTGCGTTAAATTACGCGCTGCCATAAGTAGGTAGGAACAGCGATTTTTACCACCAAAAATAATAGTAATTTCTCAGGTATTTTTTTTTAAGTTCCCCTTTTGCCCCACTGCAGGGCAAAGGCCTCTCTCTCTACCCTCTTTCCACTTCTCTCGATGTAAGGCGAATAAGAACCAGTGTGTCGAAGGAGTCTAGCTAATCCAATGAGGGTTTTCTGAAATGGCGTTCACTATGTGGCAACACTGAGACGTCAGGTCCGGGCACCTGTCAAAAGTGTCAAATCGCCTATATTTTCTTTAGTCGTGCCCTACGAATAATAAAAGTAAAATACTCGAGATAATTTTGTCAATGTAGTGATGTTTGGAGCATTATTTTTCGTTGATTTTGTTCACAATTACGCTTCCTGACTTTTATTATTCGTAGGTCGTGACTAGCGTTGCAAAACTTCGGAAGTATTCGGAATAATTCGGAAACATTCAAAAGAATACTTCGATTGGAAGGAATACTACCGCAGCAAAAAAGCAGCGTAAAATAAATTTTGTAAGGATGAAGTAGGTAACCTACGTTTTATTACATAAGAATTAAATTATTCCCAGTAGTTACGAATGTACTCGTGTGCGTAGGTAGCTTGAGGAGACTCGCCGTTACATTTAGCAGATATTTCGCCGTACCGTTACTTGAATTAACGCCGTCTAGCGGGCAAGAGTAGACTATAAATGGAGAACTTCCCTCGTTAATCCTTCGGCGACGCCAGTGGCAGCGCTCGCCTGCACGTGACAATAGCATACCCACCGAGCCCCGCAGCCGTTGTTCATTCATAAATTCAACGAAGTATTATTCGATTCCTACGTACCTACAACGCGGGAATATTTCCCTGTAAGTAGTTATCTACTTGTGACTACTTATTATTTTATTTTTATTATGATTGAGTTTAGAATGGGCCGATTTTGTGCGGATGTTATTTACAAGTTTAGTTTACTTCGTAAAAATGTTTTTGCTTTACGATTTAATGGAAAAAACATAAATAATTAGTTAAGTAAGATAAAAGTAGGTACGTATCCCTAGTTTAAAGTACGTATCTAGGGCCTAGATACCTAAGTACTTAATTTAAATGTTTTGGTAAAACAAATAGTCGTAAAAAATATATTTCTTTGTAGAATAGTGTTCAACCAATATTAATCAATAAGTAGTTAATTACTTAATCATTATGTAGTGTTCAACCGCAATTGATCAATAAAGAGACATTTGAAATAACCTATGTACTTAATAATTAGATTATCCTTTCTGTTAGGTACCTCCCTATTATAACATAAATTACTATCTTATAAACTTATGTTAGTATCTAACTATGTATTTACCTCTCTATCACTTTCACACCTAATAGACCGCATACATAAACTTATTACGTAAGTACATATTATCTAAGTAGATGAAAGAAATATTCGGAAGTTTTCAAATCGTATTATACTCATTTTTATGAATGAACGTGTAGTAATGTATAGTCACTGGCAGTAACGCCGTCTAGCGGGTAAAAGTAAAAGCTGTAACTGTACAACTTCCGTCGGTAGTGCTCGCCTGCGTGCGCTTTCTGCTGCTGCAGTGACCAAAGTTAGGAAGGAAGGAAGGATGGAAGATTCGTAAGTATGAATACACAATCACTAGCGCGGAACATATATAATTTGCAATGGTAATTGCGCCGCCATCTAGCGGTCAATAGTCGAACTCTACCAGGTGCTCCAATAAGTAGCCTACTTACCCGATGTCGGTCAGCGTGATTATATATTATGGCAACTGTGGCACACCGCCTCGTGACTCAGTGGTTCATTCTAACTAGTCTAACATGTACCTACTTAGCTAGACATTTGCCTTGTAATTCTTCTCGGGGAATAATTCCGAATACTACTCAATACTTCCAAATGTTTCGCGAATAATTCGACGGGAATACTTCGGAATATTTCGCTCCGGCAACGCTAGTCCTGACTAGCGTTGCAAAACTTCGGAAGTATTCGGAATAATTCGGAAACATTCAAAAGAATACTTCGATTGGAAGGAATACTACCGCAGCAAGAATGCAGAGTAAAATAAATATTGTAAGGATGAAGTAGATGACCTACGTTTTATTACTTATTAAGAGTTAAATTATTCCCAGTAGTTACGAATGTATGCGTAGGTAGCTTGAGGAGACTCGCCGTGTATTAGATATTTCGTCGGTGCGTTACGTGAATTAACGCCATCTAGCGAGCAAGAGTAAAACTGTAAATGGAGAACTTCCCTCGTTAGTCGCACGGCGACGCCAGCGCTTCATTCAATAATCAACGAAGTATTATTCGATGCCTACGTACCTACTATGCGGGAATAATTCCCTGTAAGTAGTTATCTACTTATGACTAGGTACTTATTATTTTATTTTAGTATGGATGAGTTTAAACTGTGTCGATTTTGTGCGGATGTTATGTACAAGCGTAAAAATGTTTTTAAGTACTTTACCTAACTAATGGTTTAAAAAAAAATAAGAAGTTAGGGTTACCTACGTACTTTTTTACGACGATGTTTTACCAAAAAGATTATCTCCTTCTTTTTAGAATAGGTAGTGTTCAACCGAAATCTTACTAAAGTACATACATAAAGAAACAATTGAAATAATATAGGTAATAGGTACCGTTTTACTATTTATCTCGGTAAATAATAATATATACTATAAACTCATCTTAGTACCTACCTATTTATTTACCTTTATGTACATAGTATTCTCGCAAAACATCACTTGCACACCTAAACCGCATAAAAAAACTTATTACGTAAGTACATATCTAAGTAGATGAAAGGAAATATTCGGAAGTTTTCAAATCGTATTATACTCATTTTTATTAATGAACGCGTAATAATATATTTATAGCCACGGGCATTAACGCCCTCTAACGGGTAAAAGTAAAAGCTGTAACTGTACAACTTCCATCAGTAGTGCTCGCCTGCGTGCGCTTTCTGCTGCTGCAGTGACCAAGGTTAGGAAGGTAGGAAGGAAGAAAGATTCGTGGGTATGAATACACAATCACTAACGCGGAACATATGTAATTTGCAATGGTAATTGCGTCGCCATCTAGCGATCAATAGTCGAACACTTGCACGTGGCAGTGCCACCCCGCCCCGCGACTCGCAGCAGGTTCATTACCACTAACTACCTACACAACTACCTACTCTATGCGTGGCCAAACATGTACTTAGCTAGATATTTCTTCTCGGGGAATAATTCCGAATACTACTCAATACTTCCGAATGTTTCGCGAATAATTCGACGGGAATACTTCGGAATATTTCGCTCCGGCAACGCTAGTCGTGACTGAATGGTGAACGAATGATAAATGATAAATGATTTTATTTCTGTAATTAGGTTTGTACAAACACTTTTACACGTCAATCATATTTTTTTAACTAGACGAGGTCGGCGTTTCCTATCTGACTACTCTGAGAAGAAAGGCCGAAACAAACTCAGATGTCACAGTCTCTTTTAAAGTCCAGACCAGTCTCTTTTAAGATCTTGGTCAGATCATGTGAAGATCATGTAGATCGGTATCTGAAATGGTCTTTTGAGGAAAGAACCACACAGGATGAGTGGACCTGTCCAGTCAGTGCACGCATTTGTCAGTAATCGTCATCGATAAACGTCATCACTATTTTATATTCATTGTTGAAATAAAAGACCTCTTGTCGAAGTGGCGCCAACTGGTGGCGTGAATTTTCATGAAACCCTCATTCTTAGCTTCCCAACAATTTGCTTTACCGAATGTTGAAAGTAGTAATTGTGACATACGTAGTATTGAATAAAGAGAAACTATAATTCGTCGATAAAACTGTTTTCCTGGGGATCACGCTCGACTCAAGGCTGCAATGGGGTCCTCATTTAAGATCTCTTGCAGGTCGGCTAAGTTCAACAGCATATGCTGTGAGAAAAATCCGTCAACTTACTAATGTAGATCAGAAATTTTAAGATCTTATAGCAATGACCTTATTTTTATCCCAAACGATTGGCTGTAACGTAAACAGATATGACATCAAGGACATTTACAGAGTGCGCGGTAGAAACTTGGAACAGCAAAGATCCCCTATAGTTGTGGAAACGGGTTCCACCCTCCTGAAAGCTGAAATTATGAAATCAGCTAAGGCTTTTAATATAAAACACAAATCCAAACTATGTTGCAAGCATCTTGGCTTTAAAACGCAAGAAGATGACCCCGTATTCTTATCAGAGCATCTGACTTCCAAGGGTTCCCGTCTGCACTTTCTGGCACGAGATTTAGTTAAATCTGGATCCTATAAGTACTGCTGGACGTCATATGGCAACGTGTATGTAAAAAGGGAGGATCAAGCACCAACTATCATTATTAAAAGTGAGGAGCAAGTCCACAAGCTAACACTAGCTAAATGACTATGTGTAAACTATGGCTATTATTACTATTTTTTTCATGTACTATATAATGCAGGCGTACTAGTCTTATCTTGTATCTGTAAAATGCATAACTGTTCTTTCTATATAGGATGCCTGTATTTTTGTATTGTATTTGCGCTATTTGCCGAAGTAGTTGATCTAGTTAAAGATATGTTTGATGTATTGTTGTCTAACATCTTTATATCTCACTGTCACACATACAATTCATATATGCATACATATACTCACAATGTACATCCATACGACACTCTCTCACCTTTCACACAATGTATACACACTACATACACATATCACGTACACTTCTATACTCTAAATACCATATTGTACACTAAACATATAAAAAAAACAAGAGGTCAAGTTCTCTCAGAAAGTATAATATTTGCTTCTAATCCCAAGCATGGCATGGTTAATAACATTGGACACATGCGCTCTGAATTGACGTTGTACGCTTGTATTCCCTTGAAATGACTGATTCATTACAAAATATTACTGAGATAGATAAAATAGAGATTGCACGAGCTATTGAATGTGACTGCGTAGAGCTCAATAAACACATTTATGTAAACAAAAAAGACTTAACCATTTTATCTCAAAACATAAGAAGCATATATTGTAATTTTGATGATTTCTTGTTGACATTATCTATAATTAAATTTGAAGTTGATATCATTATTTTAACAGAGTGCAGGCTGAGCACAAATAAACCTATTCCACAGTTGAGTAACTACCAGTCGTACATGACTACACGGCAGCTGAACCAAAATGATGGAGTCGTAGTTTATGTTAAAAATACACTAAAACCCAGGGTTAAGGAAATATCACTATCACAAGCCTCTTGCCTACAGCTGGACGTATTAAATAACACTATCCTATGTATCTATCGATCTCCATCAAATACAAATACTGACAGCTTCATAGACTCACTAAGTACACAGCTAGAATCCATAACGACACAAAAAAGTATTGTTATTGCGGGTGACATAAATATCAATATCATAACGAAGCCGATCGAGCAGTCTCATGAACAAAGAAATAGAACAAACTATCTCAACATGCTATCTCTTCATGGTATCCTGCCTGGGCATTTGTTACCGACTAGAGATAAAGCATGCCTAGATCACTTTATGTTAAAAATAAATAAGAAAAAGTTTTCCGCTACCATTGCTATCCTACATTCTACCATCACAGATCATTTCACAACGCTTCTAGTACTGTCTAAGCAAAAATATAAACAGGCCATACCTAAAACGACTACTTTACTTAACTATGAACAGGCTCTAACACATTTGCAAGAAAAGAACTTAAGCGATTTGCTTTTTTGTAATGATCCAGATTATTTATGTAAACTCTTGTTGCAATCTCTTACCGATACTATTAACTCTAACACTACTACTATCAATATTCCTAGCAGCAAACGCATTATCAAACCATGGATCACTACAGGTATCTTGCGCTGCATACAGAATCGTAATAAACTTCAAAGGAAGCTTCGTCTTGACCCAGATAATGTAATACTAAAAATAACTTACACACGATATAGAAATTATTGTAACAACTTACTAAAAAGGTTAAAAAGAAAATACGAAAAAGAGCTTCTTTCAAATTCAATAAAAAATTCAAAACAACTGTGGAAAAATATTAAATCTATAACTTACACTAATAAAACAGATAATCAAAATTCAGAATTGCTAAACTTAAAGTCATCCCCCTCCGAATCTATAAATTTCATCAATAATTATTTTGCTAATATAGGCTGTAAGCTAGCTCAGCAAATTCAACCTGAAACTACGAATTGCCCTATTCCACTCAGTGATGCACTCACACAAGCTAATTCTTTTGTGCTTCTCGAAACTGACTGTGATGAGGTACATAGTACTCTAATGAATCTTAGGTCCAACAGCGCTTCGGGCTGGGATAACATATCCACAAAGTTTTTAAAACACACCAGCATTGTGGTGGTCCCCATCATCACACACCTTGCAAATCTGTGCTTTTCGAAAGGAATTTTCCCGGCCCCGTTAAAAGAAGCTATAATCACACCAGTGCACAAGGGTGGAGATAGAGACGATATCAGTAATTATAGACCAATTTCAGTCTTAACTGCTTTATCAAAAATTATTGAAAAACTAATAAATACTAGACTACTAAATTATTTGAGCACATTTAATATATTATCCGACTCGCAATACGGCTTCAGAAGAAATATGTCTACGGAAGATGCTGTTAGTGCTCTATCCTCTCTAATAACCAAACATCTAGATAATGGACAAAAGTGCCTCACTGTCTTTTTAGACCTCAAAAAGGCGTTTGATACCGTCTCTACCACTATCCTTGTAAACAAACTGGAAAAGATTGGTATTCGGGGACTGGCTCTTGACCTTTTAAAGGACTACCTTTCAAACAGGACACAAAGTGTGAAGATTGGCCAGCACATCAGTGGCCAAGCGGCTGTATTGTACGGAGTCCCTCAGGGGAGTGTATTGGGTCCAACCCTTTTCTTAATATACATAAATGACCTCTGCAGTATGATTATACCCAATGCTAAAGTTTTCTCCTACGCCGATGACACAGCCGTTGTCTTCTATGGGACCTCTTGGCACGATGTCAAGCATCATGCTGAGACAGGTATTTCTCGTGTCGCTGATTGGCTAAAATTCAACCTCCTAACGCTAAATGCCTCCAAAACTAATTTCATATGTTTTAGCATTTCTAAGCGTAATGAACCAACTGATGATTTTGGTATCGTTATACATACATGTAAGGGGGAATACGGCAATAATTGTAACTGCCCAAGTACTCGAAAAGTTAACGAAACTAAGTATTTGGGTGTAGTAGTGGATAATAGGCTATCCTGGTACCCTCATGTAGAACAAGTCACCGCCAGAATTAGAAAGTTAAGTTGGTTGTTCAAAACCCTAAGACATGTTGCGCCAATGGTAAAAGCAAACAAAAACTGCCAGTCTAAAAATTTACTCACTCAAGTTTACCTTGCACTTGTACAATCTGTGCTCGGATACTGTATTCCGGTTTGGGGAGGTACAGCAAAGACCAAATTGATACAACTAGAACGAGCACAACGCGCACTCCTAAAGATTATGCATTTTAAAAGACTTAGGTTCCCTACTGTAGACCTTTATCACATTAGTGATGTACTCTCTGTCAGAAAGCTGTACATAGTCCAAACAATATTAAAAAAGCATAAGTCTTTGCCCCTTAATGTGGGTATTACCCCGAAAAGAAGGAAGTTCAGCATAGCAGATATACCTTCAACTAAGACCAAATTTGCATGTAATCAATATCGTAAACGATCTGCTCAATTATATAATAGAATAAATAAAAAGATAAATATACACTCGAAAAATAAATATGACTGTAAAGAAACACTAATTAAGTGGATAAAACCACTTACGTATGAAGACACAGAAGCATTGTTATAACACGGAATTATTCACATACTCACAGACACACACACCCACCTACTCTGACAGACACGCCCATATACACACACACACCCTAACACACACACACACAAACATACAACACATACACGCACACTCACAACCTTTAAGTATACTCTTTAATTTTTTTCTTCTTTTAATTTCTTATTTTAGGTGGCCTAGACTTAATATTCTTATAAATTTTAAAAATATTGTGTTAATTATCACGCTATACAAAATAGGGAGGGGCGGAGTCTTCTACTACAGGCATTATTTGTCTAAAAGAAGATTCCGAACACAACAATTTGTAAGACCAATTATTTGACACAATAAATTTTTTTTTTTTTTTTTTTTTTTTTTTTTTTTTAGATACTGCAAGGCTAGTTTATTTCATTTACTTTCATAGTATCATGTCTTACGGTATTTTACTATCGGGACGGGCTGCAGATATCGAGTCTATTTTTATTCTGCAGAAAAGAGCCATCAGAGCAATATATTCCCTCCGTAGGCGCGTTTCTTTGAGGGAACTGTTTAAAGATATTAACATCATGACGGTACCTTGTCAATATATCTATGAAAAAATCATGTAATTACGTAAGTAAGAAACATAATTTTTTTCAGTAAAAGTGGTGAAAGACCTAACTATATGACTAGAAATAGGGACCAATTAGTTCAACCAGGTTTCAGACTGGCTAAAGTAGGCTCATCCTTCATGGGGTACTGTTTAAAATGTTACAATAAAATACCTCCCCACATACTCCAACTGAATGAAACGAAATTTAAATCTTGTTTAAAACGCACACTATGCAGCCAAGCATATTATAAGTTAGGTTCAGTTACATCGCTGACAAAGATGCTTGACTCAGCGCTGGTCCTGCTCCACAGGGGCGCATAAATTAATTGATTAGCATTCGAAAATATTGTTGGAGCTGGTGAAGATTGTAAAAACTATGCATTGTATAAATTCAATCTCTTAACAATGTATAATTGCATAGCACATGTGTGTGAGCACTATGTACCTACTATAAAGCCACCATTTACTAGGCTCGTCTTTCATTGACTTGAATGTGCCCTGGCGGCTGAGAGTATGTCATGCTCACTCAAATGCCCCGCTGGTGGTGGCGTGTGTGTTGGATCATTAAGTTCCCTTCAAAATGGTTGAGCTGAGTGGTGCTGATCCATACGTCATGTTCGTGTACGGGTGCCGTCAGTAGGGACTGGTCATCTCTTGGTTGCCACAGCTTATTTTTTGTTTTTATCTTTTTTATTACGGATGCTTTAAACGTGCACATCTTTCTACATCGTTCTCACATTTTTGATTTCAACATGAATGATGTAACCAATTTTTTTTAACTATATGTTGATTTAAAAGTGTGTCCATGGAGTTTCTTGTCCGTTCTTCTCCATAGGTACCCGCATTAGAATGGGCAACAAGCTTCATTTTTCTGACTGACTGACCCTTGGAAAATTCAAAAGTGCCTTGGTTTATTTGAAAAAAAAAAAGCTTTGAGATTGAGTCTGAGTTTGCAAAAAAAAAAGTGGGTACAGAATGAGTTAATAACGTCTTTGTCATGGGTATTTTTACACCATGTATAATATCTCATTTACCTACCATGTTCTGAAGGCGTTGAATCAAACTGATCTGCCCAAAACAGTATTTTTTTCAATCGAACAAAATGCAAGGAACATATTCATTTAAAGT
Organism: Griposia aprilina; assembly: GCA_916610205.1. NCBI lineage: Eukaryota > Metazoa > Arthropoda > Insecta > Lepidoptera > Noctuidae > Griposia > Griposia aprilina. The sequence continues at coordinate 15,232,835 of OU744308.1, forward strand.
ACGTAATCAGAATTCATTTTCTTTGATATTTAATTGAATAAAAAATAGACAGGAAAAGGAATTGTAAGAAATAATAACAAAATTAATTAAAATAATTAAATGTAGTCTTTGTCTCACATTTATTGAGTTTATTCACACTAGAAAAAATAATCACTACAATGGTTTGTATTACGTAGATCTCCAGCCTTTGTTACAAAAATAAGGCACGTTAGCGTTAGGTACCTAAATATATTTCACAGATCATTAATCCAATAATTCTAGTACTAAAATATTTCGAAAACATTACTTATGTAATGGTTATTTATTGGCTCCATAAGTTAACTATCTGGCATCTTTAAAAATAAAACATTACTCACGATGACGAAATTCTCTTGGCGTGCTTTGTTGTTTGAAATTCGAACGTGCTCTAGGAGTCCTTGGAGGAGAGATGTCCGCCATGATTGAGCTCTATTATCGAGTATAGACAACCTCTTTAATGTGGATCTACCATGGAATTAGTATGTACTCTGGTTATAAGAAATACTCTAGGGAAAACTCGAGTAGGTAGGTACTTTTGAGTTTTTCTTATAAGAATTATTCTGAAGTAGCCCGTAGTCTGATTTGTGCTCGGTTTATGGCAATAGGCTTGTCTTACAAGTCATACCTACTTAACTGGTGAAATAATGTGGTTAGTCAGGTAAATTCATTGCTAAGCAAACTGACTCACTAACCTCAATTTTCCGTAGGTAATTTGTTAAATTCAAATCAGAATTGTCATTCGTAGTATAAAATGGCTATAACACGGCAAATTGACGTAGTGTTTCAATTTTCTTCACAATTTCTCTGGCTGAACCAAATATTACTACCTCGGCGTACAACTTTGGGGAATTCAGGCGTGGTGTTATGTTAAGTTTCATTAGGGAATCATTTCAGGTTGACGTCATCTCGTCAACGGCTCTGTTTCGCATACGAGTCGCAGCATTAAGATGAGCGATGGGCGTTTTGCGCGAATGTGATGCAAATTTTCCCCATTTGTTTTATTTTTCGCATCGTTGTGTTGGACGCCTGACATATAATATTTTGATACTCGCAAGTAAATCAAAACCGTACTTTCGGGTGCTTCCCTTGACTTAGAAACACGAAATTTAGGGAGAAGCAAGGTCTCATAGTACAAGTAAAGGAAAAAGTCCGAAACTCGTCAATTTGTAGTTTTATCACATAAAAATATTATTTTGCGGTTGTAAACTTACATTTGCAGTTGGAGAATTGTCCGTGACGTTTATCGATGTACGGGAGAACAATTTTTCAACTACATGGTTTAGTTTGTTTTTGGGATAAATTCACCCCAACTACGGAATCCTTCATTGTGTTTAAACTCTACATTGTCTAGCTTTTTGTCAGGACTTTTGATATTTCGAAATGGTAAAGGCTCCTTCAGACAGGCGTGACGCGACACTTGTAGAACAATTTACATGAGCCTTAATCCTAACTATGGGTCAACGTCATATTCCGAACAGCATGTAACATACGATTATTATTATTGCAAAAAAATAATAGCAGTAATAATATGCGCGTGAGTGCATTATTAAAACCATTGCAATGAGATGAATTCATTTCTACTAATGTAGTTATGAAATTGTATTGCGTGGCGAACGTCAAACTAACTGATTCGGGTAATTAGGTACCCATTCGCAATGATAGAGAAAAAATTATATGGTATAGCCGTTTCTGACTATGATGTATAACGTAACAAATATTTTGTACTGACTTCATCATCATCATTAGCACAGCCTTATTCCACCCACTACTGAGTATAGGGCCTCCCCCTTTTATGCCATGCTTCCCCTGTATGTACCAGTCGCATCCAGGTCTTTCCTTGGGTTACTCCCTGAGTACCCCGATTTATTTTTGTCTTGATAAACTCAATTAAAAGTCAGTTCAGCTTAAAAGTACCGTCAGCAGATGATATGTTAAATAATATTTTATTACTTAGTTCAATTAAAATAAATACTTAACTTTATGGATGAAGAAAAAATTATAAAGTCCTGCTTGGTTAAGGTAAATATTATAATTAGAGAATACAATATAGTCTCCCATAGCAATCACAGGTCTTAATTATTATTACAATAGTTCCTTTTTCAATACAGAAAATCAAAATACCTACTATAAAGAACATATACTTAATTTCAAAAATTCGCGAAAATTTTAGCACTTTCAGGATTTTTTATCATAATGTAACATATTAAATAGTTAACTCTAAAATAATCTTTGAAAAAGCAAAATCAGTTTCATTTTCATTATTTTTTTCGACAATACAGAAAAACAAAAATGATTTTATAAATTGATTATTACCTACCTTAAAGTCTCAAAACATGCAAAATACGATCTAAATGAATGTGGCCGCCTTTGTTTAGATCGATTTTTGTTGCTTCGTGTCTCAATATGAAAGTTTATAAAAGGTATTAGAAAAATCTAGACACACTTACCGAGGTCGCTAATTGAGCCGTTTTTCAAAATTCCTTCTCAGTCACGAGATAATATTTTTTTAAAGGAGTGGCGCTAGTGGGCCCGTGTAAGCGCTCTTAATAGCCTCTGAATAACACACTATGGCAAGGTTTTGGTCGGGGTACCGCCTTAACTTAGAATTTACCGTCACCAAATGTGATAAGCAACCAGGGTCGTCGGATATTGTTGAAGTTTAGTAAGAAACCGATGGATGTTTTCGCATGAAAGTTAATTTGATACATGCCCTGTTTGTTTTCTATTAATTAAATTAAATTTTATTCGAAAACATTCATCGATTTCTTACTAAACTTCAACTTTATCGACGACCCTGGTTACTTATTTCATTTGGTGACTTGCCCGGATTTGAACCCACAATACCACGCGTATGAAAGGTGAAGCCTAAACCACTGGGCAATCACGACATTTCGAGTCCGCATTTAAGTAACGCTTGCGTCACATAAAATCCCAAGATGATCTGTGCACAGGATCTGGGTATTTAATTTTTCATGTGAAATTAATTGTCTGTGAATGCGCCGAGTCGAAGCAATTAAGTACAACCAACGTAAAGAAAAAGAAGCTTACCACTCTTTCTGATAGCATCTTTTCCTTTTTCTTATGGCAAGATTGAGTAATATCTTCATATCTTGGTATCTTGAGTAACTAAACGTTTACCCCATTAAAAGTTCCATTACATGTAAAAGAAACCGATTTTCACATAATACAATGGTGTATAAAGAATTAGTTCAGATACAATAGAGTTGTTACAATTAGAATAACATTATTATGCAAGTGAGACTAGATTGAGAGTTTATTCGAGTTTCATCGATTTGAAGGTCTCTCTCACGGGTTCGGAAAAGTTTTTAACGTTACATGTACTCGTATATATTTTCTGTGATTGAGTTGTTTTTGGTAAAGATTATCTCCTCACTTTTTATTTCCTTCTAATGGACGAAGTTTTTTTTTTGTTTTCGGGAGTAATTCTTCAAAAGGCAGGAGGTAGGTCGGGGAGTGTGGATTTTTTACCTCACTAAAACCACCCCGGTGATCACCATTGGACGTAGAGGTCCCGGTCCGGGGGGGTCCCGGTTCCTCTTAAAATACCAATTCGCAACGCCTATAAGGCACATTCCTGGGCAGACTATAAAGGGCTCCCCTGAGCCTCGCTATGCACGGCAACATGTGACCACTGTGCCACCGTCTTCGCTGAGGTCACTCGGTGGCCGGATAGAGTCCCCAATCTGTGCGCCCGCGACCCCAAAGGTACACCTACCTTGTTTGGTAAGCGGGTTTCGGCGTATCAGGCGCCAAGGCCGTTGCCCCGAAGTCTCCTTCTCGGAGCAGGATCAGCCCTCTCCCTCTAATAACCACCTAATGACAAAAGACAAATCTTCAAAGCAGTTGAGATAATATCTCACTGCTTGACGCATGACAGCTTCCTGAGACATTTGACAGCCGATCGAGTCACAAGATCCTTCTCCAGCACGCGTAGCATGACCACCATAGAAACGGGTTTTGTCGACGGAAGAATAGACAAAATGACAGCTTAAAGAAAAAAAAAAACTTTAGAAATCTGTCAACAATCTGTCACTTTATTTATAATGCTTCCGTCGACAAAACCCGTTTCTAGGGTGGTCATACTATGCGTGCAAGTAAAGAAGGCCGGTATCTATACTTCGGCGGCCGAATCATGTCCGGGAAGGTTTACAAATCTACACGTTTGTACAGTCTAGGAATAAATATATTAAGCTCCCTAAGATTAAGTAAAACTTGCACTTTATTACTTAATGAACTGTCGGGTGACTATGTGATGGAATGTGGAGTTAGACAGGGTGGGTTAAGTTCCCCTACCCTGTTTAATTTAAGTATAAATGAGCTGATTGTCATGCTCAGCAGTTTGCATGCTGGCTGCTACATAGATGGGGTAGCGTTTTATAACATTAGCTTCGCTGATGACATGGCGCTGCTGAGATCGTCAATGGCAGGTCTTAGAAAATTTAATTTGTGAGTGTTACGCGGAACCCGGAGGTTCACGGTTTGAGATATAACACGGACAAAAGTCAGTTGCATATCTTTAAGGCGGCCAATAAGGGCCAATGAGAGCTACCCAACTGTCACATTAAATGGTGGTGTCCTAAACCGTGTTCTTCAGTGTCAATATCTAGGGCATATTGTAGAAGAGGATTTGAAGGACAATCTAGATGTAGACCGGGAGCGAAAAGCATTAGCTGTGAGATGTAATATGTAGATCCGAAGGTTCTCACGCTGCTCGGGTGCAGTTAAAATAACACTTTTTAAGGCATATTGTCAAGTTTTTTACTCTTGTAGTCATTGGATTAACTTCACTCAAAAATCTGTTAATGCTCTATGCGTTCAGTACAACAATGCATTCAGGATGCTGTTGGGGCTGCCATGCTTTTGTAGTGCCTCGGGTATGTTTGCGGACGCGCAAAACTGATGACTTCGCTGCGATCAGACGCAAGCGACCAGCCTCCCTGCTGCGCAGAGTGCGTGCCAGCTCCTACAGTCTCCTGGTTGTCATTGCTAGCAAACTGGATTGCCTTATCATTCCTTTTTAATCCAGCTGCATGTACCTGCTAATAGAAACTTAGTTGTTTAGACATAATGTTTTGTAAATATTACTTTAGTTGTTAAGTAAATTGTTACTAACGTTATGAGTCCATGGCACTTGAAAATAGATGTTTTGTTATTATTATATTGTCTTTGACAAATCTCGGGACCCTTGGTTCCAGGACCTTTGCAAGACGAAGGGGGGCCGAAGCCAACTCGCAGAGACTCGTTAGACGGTTTCAATGAAATGAGGCACAAACCGACGACTATCCCTTTTTTTAACCGACTTCACAAAAAGGAGGAGGTTCTCAATTCGTCTGTATGTTCTTTTTTTTTTTATGTGTGTTGACTCAGAACTTTTTTCTGGGTCTGAACCGATTTGGATGTTTTTTTTTTTATTGTACATTGTGTGTCGACGGCGCGTTGTGTTCCACGCGCGCCTCAAAGAGATGTCAGCATAATTGACGGGGTCCGATAGGGCCGATGCCTGCCGGGGTCGCGGATTGTTCGAAAGAGTTAACGTAGCCCTGGCGCACAGGCAACTGAAGGAACACGGGTGGGTTTTAGTCAGTAAGAGTCTGACACGCCCTTCCGCTCCGGCCAGAGCGGGAGAGGCAATATGATGATTTCCCACCCAAAAAAAAAAAAAAGTCCCACGGTAACTCTTTCGAACAATCTACGACCCCGGCAGGCATCGGCCCTGTCGGCCCCAGTCAATTATGCTGACATCTGTTTGAGGCGCGCGTGGAACACGATGCGCCATCGCCCAGGGCCTGGTCCTTACCGGACGGTGAGCTGCCCATTGCTCGCCGTCCGCAGGGCCGCGCCTACGGTGGCCGGGAGTCGGCTATCGACTCCTAACACCCAGGGTGTCTGCTTCTGCGGCGACTAGGGGCGTCCGTGGGGTCGCTACTGTCCAACAGCTCGCCACATGCTGCCCTGCGGGTTTCTGTATCTCTCTTGGTCTGGCTCCTCACCCCTAGACTTGTTTCAGCAAAGTAAACTTTACCAGCATATACCTAGAGGTCGGAGTGCGCAAGCCCCACCACGACATCAACGTAGAGATACGGCTCCTGCGGTGGGGTTATTCTTATTATTTTTCCGATTAGTACGTCATTTACATTTTGAATGAAAATGGCAGTTCAAAAAGGTGTCATGCACCCGTTATGTGGGAAATTAATTTGTTGGATAATTGCTCGACAATCTTCGTCTGTTTTCTCCTAGTCATCCGTTGAATTATAAGTGAAAAGAAAAACATTGAAAAGGGTAAGATTTCCAAACAAAATATTCCACAAGGTAGACCGACGACCTAACAAAAGGTTCGGGAATGTGCTGGATGTGAGTAACACAGAGCCGCGGTGTAATTGCGTGATTCACTTACAATTGCAATTGCTTACAATTACCTTTCATTACAATTGTCAAGCAGGCGAATTTTCAAAATTGGGAGAAGCAATGAATTAGGAATTTCCTTCAAAATCCTTCGGATTATCCGTTATACAAATTGGGCGCAGCACCCTAATGGCGTAAAGGGGAGCCTTTACGCAATTAGGGTACTGCGCCCAAATTGTTGTTACAAACAGGCGCGACGCGACAGCATGACACAAAGGCGCCGCTCCTCGCGCGGCACGCGGTGCCTTTGTGTCACGCTGTCGCGTCGCGCCAGTGTGTACGCGCCTTAACACGTTATCAATCACAATCTGAATCATTTTGAAGAATATAGCTAATCCATTGCTTCATATCTTCGAAAAATTTGTCTGCTCAACAACGTAAATAACGCAATGAATGTTGTTGAACTGTCAATATAAAAGCCATTCCTACTGTTAGTGTGTTACGCAGTTACCCAGCTGGTCCTTGTGGAAATATTTAGGGAGGTATGTACGGTCACCAAATGTGATAAGTAACCAGGTTTGTCGGATATAGTTGAAGTTTAGTAAGAAACCGATGGATGTTTTCGACTGAAACTTAATTTGATAAATGACCTGTTTGTTTTCTATTGATTAAACTAAATTTTATTCGAACACATTCATCGGTTTCTTACTAAACTTCAACTATATGGACGACCCTGGTTACTTATCTCTTTTGGTGACTGTACCTATCTTAAGTGCAATCATGAAAAGAGGATGCAATTAGTTTCATTGTATATGTAAAAAAAAAAAGTAGGTTCATTGTATTTGTACATAACTAAATTTCTACAAGAGTCTGTAGCTTTGTAGGTAAATGGAAAACAGGTTGTTAATATAAATAAAAATCCTACCTATCTAGGCTGGCTGGTCCACCATACCGGATCCTCTGGAAGTACAAAAAAAGTAGATGAGCTAATAATACATTTGGTACCAATTTGTGCAGAGATAGTGCTCACTATCAGCCATCGAGAACAATTAACTTACGACCTTGGATCATTACGAACACGAGGCGGGAGTGCGCAACATTTGGATGGGTAAAATATCACGCACAAAATAAATTGATTGCCAGCATTACGGCCCCTGTCCCACCACCGACGAGAAAATGACTAGCTATCGACTATTTTTTAACGACTTCAATTTATGAGGAGGTTTCTATGTTCGGCTGTTTCATTTTTATGTATTTTCATCGATATTTTCGTTATTGTAGACCGATTTGAAAATTCTTTTTTCATTTGGTAAAAGAAGATCATGTGATGTTCCTATATTAATTTAATTAAGTTAGTCCCATATTAATTTAAAACTTCCTGTCACTGTCGTTTACATGGCAAGTAGCGGTATAGGAATTTGTAGGTACGACACCTAAAAAATGGAAAAATGAAAAAACTATTTCCGATTAAAAAAAAAATCATTCGACTTCCAAACGAAAACGCTAGAAACTGAAAAATAACTTTAATTTCGGAAGTCTGTGGCAAAAACAAATACAAAACCGAACACGCTGACTTCCGTTATTAATGTTATTTTTCACTTTCTAGTGTTTTTTTGGAAGTCAATTGTTTTTTTTTTGTAGGTAACAAGATATTTCTCGCTCAAGAAACGAAATAATTTTTTCCATCAGCGATAACGGTGATATTTATTTATTTATTATTTATTAAAACTTCTCGCACACAACAGTATACAAAGGCGGACTTAATGCCTTAGGCATTCTCTACCAGTCAATCAAGGGTGGTGGAAAGATAAGATGGCAGGTGCTCTGTATAACAGATGTTACTAATAATAATAAAACAATATTAAAAAGATAACATAAGTATTTATAAATAAAATAGGTATACAAGTACCTAAACAGAATATAAACTTATAATACACATACATACATATTTACTATAATATATATCTACATTATACATATACTATATATATACACAAAAAAGGAAAGAGGTAATGGAGATGACTCTACGCTATTTATTTTGGAAATAACGCTGCAATTTCTGCTTAAATGCATACCTACTGGTAGCCGGCCTGATTTCAAGAGGAAGCGCATTCCAGAGAAGATTGGACTGAATATGAAAGGAAGAATGAACAAAATCAGAAGTATGAGAAGGACAGAGAAGGAGAAGATTGTTGGAAGAATGCAGATTCTTAGCGTGTGAAGAACATAGATATTGAAAGTGAGACATAAGATAAGAGGGAGGGGTTAGAGAGTTGAGAAATGAGAAAAGCGTGGTCAAAGCGCGCAAACTTGTCCTTTGGCGGATGGACATCCATTTGAGCTCAATCCTGTAACTCGACACATGGTCATATTTCCTGAGGTTGAATATGAACCAGATACCACTGTTGAGCAGTCTGTCGAGCTTATCCAGCAAAACCGCATTCAAGTCAAAGTAGCACACGTCACCATAGTCAATGATGATATAAGTATTCGATTGATAGAAGCTACTCAAAAGCTTATGGCAATCCTTAAGAAATGCAAAAAGCTTTAGAAGCGATTCTCATTTATCTAGGCCCTCTGCCTCTCTTTGAGCTAAATTTACAATCGTCTTTAAACGTGGAGTTTCAGACTTGGCCACGCGCTAAAAGAAACTTGTAGTGCTCTATTTGTGTGTGTTTTGGACAAATGGTTGAGAACCCCTGCCAGTTCCCGCAATTAATCAAAGTTTGATAGGTACATTTCGTTTGCGCAAGCGCCCATACCTTTGTGAAGTTAGTGTTACCGATCATTGCCATAGTTTTCTATTGTAACACATTAATTAGGAGTCACGGTTAACATTTGAAGATACCTTTTACAGTACCGTTTGACTTAATTGGGTAAGCAGAGAACAAGCTACTTCTGGTTGCTTAACTTATGTTCAAAAAGTCAGTCAATCAAATCAGTACCTTCGATCCTTATCAGCAGATCTATTCCGGAAAAATCTCACCGTTGTCTATGGGACCATTATGTAAGTACAAAAGGGGGTGGGGGGAGGTGTTTGCTTTGTTTATTTTTGATGACACGTGCGCGGGAGGGTCTGGATGGTGATTACGTCAGCAATATTTATATACTTTTTTTGATTTTTCTGCAAAATTTAGTAGGTAATTCTGATTTGAACAAATATGGCAACCCTACTTGTCTATTCTCGAAAGCGAAAAGCATGTTTAGGGATTACCCAATCGGGTACCCCAAAAGGGATTAAAAAATCTACATATTTTTAGTAAAAGAGGTGAAAGACGCAATTATATCACTAGAAATAGGGATCAATTAGTTCAACCAGGTTTCAGGCGGCTAAAGTAGACCATCATCTTTCATGGGGTACTGTTTAAAATGTTACAATAAAATACCTCCCCATATTCTTCAACTGAATGAAACTAAATTCAAATCTTGTATAAAACGCATACTATGCAGCCAAGCATATTATAAGTTGGGGGATTACATCGCTGATAAAAATGCTTGGCTCAACGCTGGTCCTGCTCCACAAGGGCGCATAAAATAATTGATTAGCATTTGAAACTACTGTTGGAGCTGCTGAAGATTTTAAAAACTTATCTTTGCATTGTATAAATTCAATGTTTTAGTATTGTATAATTGCATAGCACATGTGTGAGTACTATGTACCTACTATAAAGCTACTATTTAATAGGTTTTTCTTTCATTGACTCGAATGTGCCCTGGCGGCTGAGAGTTTGTCATGCTCACTCTAATGTCTCGCTGGTGGTGGCGTGTGTGTTGGATCATTAAGTTACCTTCAAAATGGTTGAGCAGAATGGTGCTGATCCATGCGTCATGTTCGTGAACGGGCGCCGTCAGTGGGGACTGGTCATTTCTTAGCTGCCACGGCTTATTTTAATTTAATTTAATATTTGAATTGCTTTTGTCTTTTTATTACGGACGCTTTTAACGTTCTGCATCGTTCTCACATGCATAATTTCAATATGAACGATGTAATCAATATTTTGTAACCATTTTTTGATTTAAAAGAGTGTCCATGGAGTTTCTTGCCCGTTCTTCTCCATAGGTACCTACTACGCTTTGGAATGGGTAACTAGCTTCATCTTTCTGACTGACCGACCCCTTGACAATTCAAAAGTGCCTGTAATTGGTTTATTTGAAATAAATGGTTTGAGTTTGAGTTTGAGTTTGACCCAAATTAATTGATATTCATGATTACTCGCTTTCAAGCGGTGTTTTATGGTCAAGTTAGAAAGAAGGACCAACTCAAGTAGGGAAATTACTTAAATGGGCATTAAATAGTCTATAAATTCCATATGTCTAGACTCAACAACAAAGAAACCTGAACAGATAAAAATAAAACAATTTTTGACGTAAGTTTAGGAGCCCCGCACCCCTCCTATACTTACATATTTTTTTTTGTTTATATGATTTTATCAGAATACTTACCTTTTTAATTAGATACTATATAGTAGATATTATAGTTAGTTCTGCCACCTCAGTATTTACAGAATAATTGTTTTCAGTGATGAATGCTAAGTAGTGGGACGATAGAGATAGAGCCTCAATACATTTAATAAAAGCTCCTCATTTATTTGGTGAGGCTTACAAAGCCTTCAAAATTGGTGCTAAAGTTGCGCGAGACGCACTAATGAATTATGTACTTAAACCATTAAAAAAATACTTAAAATACCGTTTATTTTCCCACTTTGATCATTGTAAATACTTTATTTCTTGTACAAAAAGTTGGCAACCCTAATCACGACTATGGACATTATACAATACCTTTTTACCCGACTACGGCACAACCAAACGACGTTATGATTATAACAGGCTTTATACAGGGTGGAAAAATCAATGGACAACCACTTTAAATTCTTAAGATTATTTTACTTAAAGGAAACATTCCTTAATTTTTTTTAATAAACAAAACTGTATTTCCACATTTCTCGATAAGCTTACCTAAACGGGGAATCGAAACAGCTAAAAATTCAAAAAACAGACACTCGTTATTTTATTCTGCTAATTGATAGGATAAAATCTTTCTAATAAACATTTGGTCTTAGAAATAAAAAAGATCATGAAATCTAACATTAATTTTATTTTATGATTAATTCTAATATGCCGGGACACGTAAACATGAAAGAAAATTATTACCTAGCAAGACATTGACACTTGAACTATTTAAAATTAGGTACAATTTGATACACTTTAATAATTTTACTGATTAGTTGTTCGAAATGAAACCCCTCGTTACGGATACACTTTAGTCTTTGTTGAAATTCACGTCGTGTATGCTCCTAATAACATTTTAAACCTCAACCCTTAACTCTTCTACAGTCTCATAACACTTTTTGTAAATATCATTTTTTACATGGCCCCATAAAAAATAGTCCAGATGAGTGTAAAACCTAATGTTTCTTGTTTTTTTTTTTATCTTTAACATTGACTGCATCGACTAGTGAAATAAAATAGCGAGTGTTTATTTTTTTATTTTTAGCTGGTTCGTTTCCCGGTTTAGGTAAGCTTGTCGAGAAATCAGTGAATGCAGTTTTGTTTCTTAAAAAAAATAAAGGAATGTTTCCTTTAAGTAAAATAATCTATCTTAAGGATTTAAAGTAGTTTCCCTTCAGGGCCCATTGATTTTATCCACCCTGTATATGTGAGCATCTTCATCTGTTCCCTCATAACTCCTAAACTACTTTTTTGTATTTTTTTATCATAATTGTCATCATAAAAATATCTTTTATACGCATGCTCTCTTACTTTTTCGGCATTGTTAACTAAGTTTTTTCCATCATTCCTAGACCAGATCTTCGAGACATCTGATCAAAAAGCCCACTCAGTTCAACGTACCATTGTACTCGTATCTACGTGTTTCCCATTCGCTCTTATTTTTTCGGCATTGTTAACTTAGTTTTTTCTATCATTCTTAGACCAGATCTTGGAGACATCTGATCAAAAAGCCCACTCAGTCCACCGTACCATTGTATCTACGTGTTTCCCATTCGGAGATGACATTCAAAATATCACGTCCATAAGATTACGTTGTAAGGTCATATTTCGGGAAGGTTTCTGATTGGCATCAGTAGAAACAATGAATCATGGCTTTGTCGATGTTTTGATTTATAATTGTTGGTTTCCTGCAGAGGAAATACAAAAGTACGTAGCCTAATATCAACGTATGTTACTGATTAATGTCCGGTTTCTGCGACTCATAGATAAAGTCCAGTCTTAAATCACCAACTACAGGATAAAGTAAGAAATGGAACAGAATCTGTGTATATCAATCTTTCTGTATAAATAAAAATAAAATGCTATTCGTTTTGTCTCTGCATCACCCTAATGTTGCCTGGTAGAAAATGCCTCAGGCAATTAAGTCCGCCTTTGTGCAGTATTTTTTTACTTGTGCATAAAGTTCTTATAGATTTTGGCTTTTTTATTTTATAACATTCGTAATAGTCCGAATGAGTTTTTTAGGGAAAGCAAAATTGAAAAAGTTGCTCGTAACATTGGAAAATTCGGGACCCCACACCATTGTGTCACCCTTTGTAAAATTTCTACATTTATATCTGTAATTTTTGTGGTGTACATAATAAAGAGTAAGTATTCTATTCTAAATACTGAAAGTATTTTTCTCTTTTGGATTTTTGTATGAATTATTGAAATTTGGACAGGGCAACTAGTGGTCCAGTAGAAACGGCTGCGACTTACCGAGCTGTAGGTCTTAGGTTCGAACTCAGGCAGGCGCTTTACTTTGTGTAAATTATTACATCACCACTGCTTTTAAAACGCTGAAGGAAAACATCGTCAGGAAACTGGCATGTCCTAGAACCAAAAATTCGAAGACATGTGACATCCATCAACTGGGCCCGCGTGGTGGGTTATGGCCCAGTCCCTCTCACAGAGAGAAGTCCTGTGTGCCAGCAGCGGGAACATATTATAGGCTGATTGATGCTTATGCTGGACAGGACAACGTCTGTCGGGTCTCAGCTACCTGTAAGCCTGAAGGGGTAGGAATCGGTGTTAAGGACCCTCACATCTTGCCATATGCTTATGATGATGATGATTTGATGGAACTCCATGAAACACAAATTCAAACTCAAAGCATTTATCCTAATACTAACTAATATTATAAATGCGAAAGTAAGTTTGTTTGTTACCTTTTCACGCCTAAACCACTGAACCGATCATCCTGAAATTTTGTATCTACGTTGTCAGGTGTACAGAAACGGACATAGGGTACCTTTCATCCCGAAAAAAATTACTGTTCCCGATGAAAACTACAATAACGTTCTTATGATAATAGATGGCGCCACGTGTCATTCGAATCATGATTGAATTATAACCCGAATTCATTGTCAAAGTCTAAATTAACGCGAGTGAAGCCGCGAACATAAGCTAGTTTCAAATAAACCAATGACAGGCACTTTTGAATGAGGGCTATCGCGCTTGAGTTCGCCGCTAGAGGCGCTAGTGTAGAGTAAGGTCTCTAGATGTCAAAATATGTACTGAACGTTCACTAGCTGTTTGCGGGGTTTTTTATCACGGATTTTAACGAATGATTCATAATAATTATTAGTAATGTTTTGGTGCCATTCTTGATTAATTATGGATTAAGAATTGAAGTAAAAAGTTAGGATCTAATTTGGTAGCACTTGAAGGAAGAATAAGATTTGTCTGTTTCATGCTTGCCAATTTTAGGAACATTATAATCAAAATATTCATTCGAAGTTTTAAAATGTAATAAAATAAACACAATATGAATCTCTAGGTACTTAAACATATCCAAAACATCAAATAAAAGTAATGACAGGACCTTACTCGCCAGTGGCGCCAACTGGTGAGCACAAAAACGATAGCCCCCATTGATAAGGGGACGGTCGGTCACAAAGATGAAGCTAGTTGCCCATTCCAAAGCGCAGTAGGTACCTATGGAGAAGAACGAGCAAGAAACTCCACGGACACTTTTAAATGCAAATATGGTTACAAAATATTGGTTACATCACTCATGTTAAAATTATACATGTGAGAACGATGCAAAATGCGTCTGTAATAAAATGATAAAAACAATTCAAATATTAATATAAATTAAAATAAACCGTGGCAGCTAAGACATGACCAGTCCCTAGTGACGGTTCCCGTTCACGAACATGACGCATCGATTAGCACCATTCAGCTCAACCATTTTGAAAGGAGCTAAATGTTCCAACACATGCGCCACCATCAGCGAGACTATGTAACAGGGGACGAGTCTGTTGCCAATAACGAGGCACAAATCGAGAACCAGCCTAGGGCTGCTATTGAGAAATTCCATACTTAATAACACTGCGCGTTGTACTCAGAGGGCCTAGTGACTATCGCTTTCAAAGTGATTCGTAATTCTACAACTACAGTTGTACAAGGATCTGGCGTGTGACCAAAATTGGAACTAAAGCTGCCATCTTGTTTTTTCAAGTCAACTTCACAAATGATTACCAACAGCGCCCTCTGACAGTGTCATTCAAGCGCCACAAGACCCTCGTAGCGCTGTACTTTCAACGGTATTGACCATTGACCTGCTGTCAAAGCTATTGCCAAGATTTTCGGTAGCTTATGTCAGTCTCATACATTTTTCACTTTTTCATTTTAGGTATCGCTGATAGAATGTCACTTTGTCTAAGCCCTCAGGACCAAATGCTCATCAGTCTCGCTTGCGATAGGGTTACCAGTTCAAAAGTCCTGACAAAAAGCCAGACATTTGCAAAAAAGTCCGAACATTTTACTTTTTAACTTCCTCTTTTCAGTGCTCATTTTAAAACTATGTTTATTTTCTACATAATACCTTTATGTCGAAAAGTTTGGACAAACTACAAGGTCGGGCAAAGTCCGGACGGGGGGCCAAAATGCCGGACATATCTGGTCAAATCCATCTAGCAACCACCAGCATCAATCTGTTAATAACCTCGTAGAATAGAATCATTAGAATTACTTGATTTTCTTCTAACTCTGCTTACCTCAGGATTTTAAAGCGTATTAAAGCTCCTTCAAACAGGAGCGACACAGGACGCAAAGCGCACGCGGCAAAGGCACCACTCGTCGCGCGACAGGCAGTGCCTTTGTGTCGCGTGCGATTTTCTACTTAACTAGACTATCAATTAACAATCAATGAACTCAACTTATCGCAGTCCACTGTTGGACATAGGCCTCTCCCAGGCTGCGTCACAACACCCTGTCCTCCGCCTTCTGCATCCTATCTGTCCCAACCACCTAGACTATCACTTGTCGGTAATTACGAAAATAATAACTTACCAAATCTTACATGTCCAATAAATTATGTCCATCAATTAGTTGGACCATAAATAAAAATCGATATCTAAGTATACATATAAGAAATAAACAAGGTCATTATTTTTTTACAATAGGCTGTTTGAAGATGCGCTCTCAACATAGCAGCATATAAAAACAACATGGCGCATAAACTGTATCAGTGCGTTTACAGAACTGGAGCAGTGCGTTCCATTCTATTTTCAAATCCGCGCGCCATTTCTATTGCGTGCCTAAATCAAAATAGTGACTTTAATTTTCATTGTTTTTGAATTGTGTTGTTGAATTTGATTAAAAGGTAATTTGTGTTATATTATTAGTTATTATATTTATTTTAAATACAAATAATAAAGTAATAGTTTTTAGTACGGTATTAGTTTTCGTTCGTAGTTTTTGATCAAAGGGAGATTTTACATGATGTAAAGCGGGTCGCTAATAGAATAAATCCAATGAGTACCTAAATAATTAGTTGAATTAATTCAAATGAATAATATTGTGATCGGATAACTCCAGCCGATTTATACGAAGGCAACAGCTAAATTATAATTTTAAAGAAATATTGACGTGAAGTGTTGCACAGAATATAGGTAGGTAAGTACTATAATTATTGAATGAAGACCTATTCTGTTGTCTTGGGGTATTTTAAACCATAAATTCTAAATACAAGTGGCATTAGTACATGGGACTTAAACGTAACTGGCGAAATGTGGGTGTATTATGAATAGGTACGTACCACCTCTGCCTGACCCTTTCAGGAAATAGGCGTGATGTTATATTGTGTACAGTAGGCAGCAGGTCAGGCTACACGAAACTGTCATATTTCTCCAAACGATTTAAAACCATAAAATGTTGATGGTTAAGTTCAAAATTGAATTAGAAAATCTGATAGTTTGTTCGATGCGCTGGCGACTGTACAAAGTACCTATCTACTCTTTAACCACAATGCTTTTTAATTCCCTATTTACTTGTTAAATAAAAATAACAACAAGATACACCCGAGTTCTGGTAGATACAAATAAAAAAATAAGTATCGGAAAACATTTCTAAAAGAACTTTTCAACACGGAAAATTGAAAACTGGTACAATTGACAGTCGGCAACGTAATTGCTTACGTAATAATTTAACACTAGCACTTTGCCAACGATATCGTTCGCCTTATTTTCCATTTCGCGTTACAATTTCGAAAAGTCCTGCGTTATTCCTTAACGCCATCATAAAGAGATCCTCTTTGCAAAAGAGCTTTCTGGGTCCAAGGGTTCGGGCTAGGCGTTACTCAAAGAAAGAAAGAAAATACGTTTATTTCCGGTAGACATGACGCATAAAAAAAAACAAATACAAAACAGAACGAGTTGGGGGAAAATATGTGTCACATCCACGCAAAACGGAATCGCTCAGCATAATGCTATCAGTCAGTTACTGATCAGTTCAGTCAGATCAGTGAGTGAGACAGGACTCTTTTATTTATATGTAAGTATTGATTAATAACCGAATTACATATAATTTCATAAAATACCCAACGTTAGTAAACGCATTGTCTTTCTTTCCAGTAATGGGTTAAATAATATAACATCACGCCTGAATTTACCGCAGGGTTAGGCAGAGGCGCACCTATAGTACACCCACATTTCGCCAGATAAGTTTAAGTCCCATGTAATAGGGGACGAGCCTATTGCCATCAACCGGGCACAAATCCAAACTCCGGGCTGCTACTGAGAAATGTGTTAAATGTCACACTTCAAACTTGATAAAAAAAAATATACTCACCATTTTTATGAATAACTAGCTGCGCCTTACAGTTTCACCCGCGTAAGTCTCGATCCCGTGGGAATATCGGGATAAAAAGTATTATAAGTCCTAATCTTTGTCATAGTCTACCTATGTGCCAAATTTAATTCAAATCTGTTCAGCCGTTTTACCGTGAAAGCGAAACAAACAAACATACATACACAAAATCATATTTTGTCTCTTTATAATATTAGTAGCTTCTGCCCACGGTTTCGCTCGCGTGGATGTCGGAAATTATCCCACGGGAACGTGCTACCGCGACAAAAAGAAGCCTATGTCCTTCCCCAGGATGCCATCTATCTCCTTGCCAAATTTTATCGAAATCCGTTCAGAGGTTTAGGCGTGAAAAGGTAACATACAGACAGCGTTACATTCGAATTTATAATATTAAGTATGGATAGTTAGAGTAAATAAATATTTTATGATAGGTCTATGGTACCGTCAACGCCGCGTCTATGGTTACAATTTGACATTGACAGCACCCTGCCGTAGCCGGAAGTGCGGTTTTAGTAGTTCAATTGTTCCTTACAGTACTTGCACTGTTGCACACTTATTTTACATCTGACAGCAGCAACCCAAGAGCAACGTTATGGTAACCAGAATAAAGTTCATTGTGACTTTGACAGACTTATTAGTGACAGCAACCTTATGCTAATGAGAATAAAGATCACAGTGGTGCAAAATCAGAGGTAAAAAAACTGGCCCTAGGAAAGGTACTAATGGGAAGTTAAAATCAAACATAATTAATTTACTTTGGGACCGACTTTGTAATCGCGATATAAAATCAGCGTTTTATACATAAGGCCTTAGTCTTAGTTTATTTTAAATTAACTAACAAACTATTAAAATAAAAATATGATAACCTAAACAAATTACAACAATTAACAAACTAAAATAAGGCGTCGAGAAAATTCTCCGCATGGCTGTCGCCTGGTAATGTACAGACGAGACTAGCGGTATTGCCACGTTGTATTGTATGACAATGTTTAGCCCCTGTCGAACTTACTCGAAAAAATAGCGAAATTACGGGGAACATGTCCTTTCAAATCAAAATAATGGAAATAATTCAAGTTTCCGCCGAATATTGTCTAAACTATACAGAAGAAAGTTCGCACTAGGATGAAAGAAAGATTCGTTTATTAACCAGTCAAATGCGTGTCGGACCACGTACCGTGAATTTTGATTGTATGGACAGCAAAAATAAGTTTGTATTTCATAGTATTTCTTAAAGCAACTAAAATACAAAGTTATTTCTTCAGTTCTTACCGAAAATAAATCTCAAAAATTACTCAAAGTATCTCCTTCAAAACAATTTTCGTTGAAAGTACCAATATAGTCCTCGAGTAAAATGGCTGTGACACATATGGAATTACGGATATACGGACAGGATGAAATAACAAGGGTTCCGTTTTTGCCATTTGGTTACGGAAACTTTAAATATGTGAAATCTATGTATAGCAGAATACATACTGGTAGTGTTATTCTGTATAAATTTCACTGTGAAGACCTAGATGGTTAGCTTGAAGTGAGCTGTCATTTCACCTGATGCTAGGATTGGATTGACGCTGTTGACAGCTCACTTCACCTAGGTTTTTTCTTCTTTCTTCTAGGCAGTTTTTTAACGATGTTGACCACCATAAATAAAGAGTAATTACCACATACTTTACTGTTTTAGTTAAAGCCATTAAAACTATACAAAACTATGGGAAAACTATAATCTGATCGCCATAAATCTCCTCCTAAACTTTTATGTAATTGTTTTAATTGTGAACGCATTTTCTAAGCCTTTACTTACATAAGAGATAAGGCAGCCATCTTGCGTGAGAGTGGGTGTTTGTGTTCATGAGATGGTTGATGGCCGAGGATTAGATTGCAGATAAAGAAGGTGTGGAGACACTAGTTTCTGGTTCTCAGTTACGAATGTAGTATTACTTAGTTCTGGTTTTTCCCAACACCAGCCGAACTATTCTGTAAAAATCTCAACTCGGAAACTTAGCTGAAGTGAGCTCTGCCAGGGTCGCGGATTGTTCGAAAGAGTTACCGTGGCCCTGGCGCACAGGCAACTGGAGGAACACGGGTGGGTTTTAGTCAGTAAAAGTCTGACACGGCCTCCCGCTCCGCCCAGAGCGGGAGAAGTTATTTGATTATTTCCCACCCTAAACAAAAAGGTGAAGTGAGCTATCATTCCACCAGCCGAGCTATTCTGAAACAATGTCACTGTGAAAACATAGTTGAAGTGAGCTTGAAGTGAGCTGTCAATAGTGTCAATCCCTAGCATCAGATAGAATGACAGTTCACTTCACCAAGTTTTCACTGTGGGATTTTACAGAATAGTTTGGTAGATATCTTTATCTAATAATTATTTTGATTAATTTTGCATTTTGAAAGTTGATTTGACCTATGATTCTCGCTCAACACGTTTTAGGTATTCCAGTTTTCTAGTGATTAAAGGCTCATGCACACTGGCGCAACGTGACAGCGTGACACAAAGGCACCGCGTGCCGCGCGACGAGCGGCGCCCTTGTGTCGCGCTGTCGCGTCGCGCCAGTGAGTACGTGCCTTAAGTTAGAATTTTATTTATATATTTTTAAATGTCTCGTTTTTGCAGGTGTCGCAAAATCTCTCTACAATGGTGCACTATAAGGTAAGAATAAAAAAAAATAAAAAAAATGGACCTGAAAGCAGTGGTGGCCCAGTGGTAACGGCCCCGACTTAGCAGTTGTATCTTGTGGGTTTGAACCCGGGCAGGCGCTTTAAGGCGCTTTACTTCGTGTAATTTATTTCATCACCACTGCTGTCAAAACGGTAAAGGAAATCATTGTGAGGAAACCGGCATGTCCAAGGACCAAAAATTCGAAGATATCATCTACCAAATCACACTGGCCCTCGCGGTGGATTACGGCCCATTCCCTCTCACAGAGAGGAGGCCTGTGTCCCAGCAGTGGGACCGTTATAGGCTGATTATGCTATACTAGATCTAAATGAAAAATATGTGTGTGAATATAATGTTACCTATATTATATGCATACACGGTAGGTACCTACTTACGTTCAATCGTTATACCTATTTAAGAAAAAAAAAACAATTTGATGGGCTATTGAAGTGGCAAATATTTTTGCTAATGACTGTACTTACTACCAAACTAACCAAATTACCGAAAGAGTTCAAGTCCTAAGTACAGTTGACCGCATGTCAGAAGAGTTCGGAGTGTCAATAGAATACCTACGGCCATACCATACGGGGCCACTTATACCAACTGGTTTCAGTGGTTCTTTTACCACTGACGTAAAGTCGACCATACCAAAGTTTAATTAAGTTTTTGTTCCTTTACCAAGAAACCCAAACAAATTTAAGAAAATAACATATTTTTCATTAATTTATTTTATGTCTCAATATCCACCATTCCCACTAATACCTATACTTTTTAATTATTTTAATAATTAGACTTAGACTATGAATTTAATTTTAGACTATGAATTTAGTTTTAGACTATGGATTCAGATTTAGACTATGAATAGAATCAACCACAATGTTAGGAAACAGCCAGTAGCACCATTTAATTTAAAGCTAGCATGCACAACGTTGTGGTTTCAAATCCGGACAAGTACCAATGTGACTTTTCATTTCATTAGTACTTTCTGAGTTTATCTTGGATATTACTGATCATACATAGGTGAAGGAAAAACATCGTGACGAAATTTGGACTTACAGTTAAGGCGCAGATATACGACTTTTAATGATTTCAAATTGAACATCACGTCTAAACGAATAGTCTTATTTGTTTGAAAAAAATATATGATAAACTAGACTATTTTTTTCGTAATTTGATATGTGAATATTTGAAATTACATTTTTATAACATAGTGTAATTAATTTGTAAAGTAATGTCTAATGCGAACACAAAAACGATAATCACGCAAAAACTATCAGGCGTATTTTCATGAAATCTCCACCATCTAAAAGACAATTAAATTACCCAAATTTTTGTATACGGATTTTATTTGTATTGTGTTTGATAAATCAAGGAGGGTTGTTTTTGCGAAAAAACTTGATGCGCGTTGAAGCGGGGGCTCTTGCGGGCGACGGGCGGCAGTGCATCGCTGACCAATGTCCGGGTAGACGGTAACGCTCTGTGCAATTTTATTCGCTTAAAAGTTTCGCATGCTCCTCCCACTCGCTCAAGGTCGCTGGCACCTATTGTCGCCTTAATATACATCTGTTTCCGCCAGCCCGTCTTGAGCAAGCGTAATGATCAATGCTCGTGCCTTCTCTGTATGAGAAGAGGCTTTTGTCCTGCAGTGGGACAGAAATAGGCTGGTATTATTACCTACTGTTAATTATAGATTATACTAGCTTTTGCCCGCATGAAAGTCTTATCCCACGGGAACGTATTACCGGGATAAAAAGTATCCTACGTGTTAATCCAGGTTATAAACTATCTGTGTTCCAAATTCCATCCAAATCCGTTCGGTAGTTTTTGCGTGAAAGAGTAACAAATATCCATCCATCCTCACAAACTTTCACATTTATAATATTAGTAGGAAGTAGGATTATAATATAAGTGGGATTGAATAAGATTATCGCGCCATAAAGCGCCATAAAGCGAGGCAATGCTGCCAGCCTTTTGGGAACTTTTCTTGTTGACAGCGATGCGGACGAATTTTTTGATTCTTCGCCCTCCTTTTTTATTTACATGTAGGTATTACAAGGTATTTACAAGGCAGATGTGAGTGGAAACGCCGGGAGGGGACGCCCTAGGAAGACATATAGTGATCTTATTGGTGATGTTCTTCAGAAAGGTCAGGTGAGTAGTACTCGCAACCGGCGTGCGTGTATGACCAGATGTATGAACGTAAACGAGGCAAAAGGAGTATGTATGGATCGTAGCAGGTGGCGTTCTGTAGTTTCTGCCTACCCCTATGGGAAGAAGGCGTGAGTTTATGTAAGTATGCAGGTAAATATTATTATTAGTCTGTTAGCTTATATATTATACCTATAAATATTATCTTGTTTGAAAATAAATGCCTACTCAAATCTTACAACAACAAAAAAAGAAAAAATATATCACAACAAACATTATTATAATATTGGGAACTTAATTTCTTCACAGAATACATGATGATTCTATTTAAGGCTATGTGTAAGTAGACGTCATTTTATCATCAACCCTAATCACTTGGGTACCAGTAGCGTCATGGTTGGCAGACCACATTGCAATAATGATATGATGATAACCCACGGAAGTATGGCCAAATTACACACAGATCGTATGTAGAAATGATAAAAATTGCATAAGTACATAAGTATCTAGCTGTGTTTGTGTGTGTGTGTAGTCAACCTCAAAAAGATTACCTATGATTTTTGTCTCTGCATCACCCAAAGTATTATATGAGTAAATAAATAAACATAACATAACATCACGCCTGTATTCCCCGAAGGGTTAGGCAGAGGTGCACTTATAGTACACCCACATTTCGCCAGTTATGTTTAAGTCCCATGTAATAGGGGGCGAGCCTATTGCCATCAACCGGGCACAAATCCAAACTCCGGGCTGCTACCGAGAAATTCCAGATGTAAAAACCCAATAACACTTTGCCCGACCCGGGAATCGAACCCAGAACCTCATGCTCAGCAGTAGCGCTTGCGACCACTAGACCAACGAGGCAGTAAATAAATAAATGACATAATTATTTCGACAAGAATGGATTTAATTGTTTTACCTTTGTTCCATAATATTGCATTGATGTATAGCCCATATAAACACATTAATACAGTAATATGGAACACAAATTGTAGAAAATCCAATGAATTTTTAACGATATATACTCGTACATCTTTTTGAAGTTAACTCTACTAATGGCATAATAAATACCTTATTCGAAAGTTTTTTTCAACCTACATCATCATTTTGTGGCTAAGTAACAGGTCCATCGATCAAGGTTAAGCTACTCTGGTCTAGATCAGTCTGTGGATGAATGACCATCCATTTTATACCAAAACCCCTTCGTACTTCACAAAGCGGCCCGGCTGTCATTCGTAGATCATTGACGTACGCACGTCAATGATCTACCTCAGAAGCTTCTGAACTGGTTGGCCTCGAGAAGCCCGAAAATCTGAAAGCCAGTCTTACCAGGAGATATCGTCTTACCCAGTAAGTGGGTTGTAAAGGTCAGATAGGCAGGTTTCACGTAAAATACTAGTATTACTGGCTGGAAGCCGACCCCAAAATAGTTGGAAATAATCTAAAGAGATTATGACTTTTTCTGTTCTACTTAAGGTTCAGAATAGCTCATCAATCAATTCAGCCTATTGCAGAGTAGTGTTGGACAAAGGTATCTCCTAAGTTGCGCCACGACACCCGGTTCTCCACTTGCCTCAACCGGTCTGTCACTGCCGCCCTTTTAAAACCGTGCCTGCGGGCACGCCCTTTATGCCTGAAGGCTTTTATTTAGGTATTAAGGGCGCATACACGGGTCCACTAGCGCCACTCCTTTAAAAAAATATTATCTCGTGATTGAGAAGGAATTTTGAAAAACGGCTCAATAAGCGACCTCGGTAAGTGTGTTAAGATTTTTCTAATACCTTATATAAACTTTCATATTGAGACACGAAGCAAAAAAATTCGATCTAAACAAAAGCGGCCACATTCATTTAGATCGTATTTTGTTGCATTTTTTAAAGGAGTGGACCCGTGTATGCGCTCTTAAGTTCAGTTTACGTTTTTGTTTTTATTTTTTATTTCTGCTTGAGTATTTGTTTTCAATGTTTTTGTTGGTATATTGGCGTGTGAAGCTGACATACTGCAAATAATTTAATTTAATGTTTTGAGTTTCGTAATGTAATTACTTACTACTCGTACTGTATAGTATCAAGTTCTTCTATCTGAACAGACAGCGGTGCTGCTGGGGAGTTTGTCGCACCACTTCTTCTCCCCAGCTAAAGCACTAGGAAGTGATGAAAGGCGGGCGTTTTGGGGACTGTCTTAAGGGGCCTACATGACCTAAACGCAAATTTATAATGCCTAAAAATATATGATCCACTGCAGTAACCAAAATCAGAAAAATATATGATATTCTTCTGGATATATGCTAGTTAGATAGTGTGTTGAAAACAGAAATAAAATTAACTTGATTGAACAAACGCGATTGTTGGAAAACGTGGTGAGATATAAAGTTGAAACGTTCTAAACCCAGATGAATGTATTACTAATTCCCTTTAGTGACTGATTGCGTAAGAATTTAACCTCAACAGGATTTATATAGACTAAGCTTTTATCAGATACTTCTGGAACAGACTATGGTCAGCAATTGTCAGAAAGGTGGTAGGTAATAGGACCAAAAACAATTTAATGTCTTAAGACTGAGCGATAGTTCTTACATTAATTTGATCGAAAGTTATCTGTATATTTAAGTGACCGTGTAATTATGAGCATAGTTAGTTCATAATCTATCTCGCGAGATTAGGTATAAACTATCGAAAAATTGTGATCTGCAATAAACCATTTACAATTTTACGCATTATTTTTCAATAGTTTATAATCTGTCCATGGCAAACCGACAAATTGTGAACTGGTATCAAACTTGCATGCCACGGATCGCACCTTGTGCTAATACTAAATAGCCAAATAACTACGACCAACTTGGAAGTAGCACTCGCCGACCACTGCAGAGGCACCGCTCGCTTCGGTCGCTCGGCTCGCGCGCGGTTTATCACTGTTCTAACCTAACCTAACCCGTTTGGTCGGGGTGCCCTGTCTCTGTTACTACAACCAATTCGGCTATCGCCACGACCGTCAAATCAGAGACGGTTCGTAATTTTACGGGTGATAAAATCGGATAGATTGTGAACCCTGTCGGTAAATGCAGGTTCGTTCACAATTTGACGGTTTGACATGTATCAACTATCGAAAATGAATACGTTAAAACAAGTGTAAAAAGACACTTAACGAAACCGAAAGTCACCTGTATTTCCCGTCATTGTAATATTTTTTTTGTATTGGACCATACCTGGTAACCTTTTGGTTACGGAGATATTGAAGGTCAAAATTCCAACTTTTACTGGGGTTTTTCGAATGCAAGTTTGGGTTTTTTTTTTTTCCTAATGGGCAACTCGTAGTTGTGACCTCTGAGGTCCTGGCTACTTAACCGGTCTTTCCTGTGGTGCCTTAAGCTAATTTAAAGCCTCCAGCCAGGGGCGAATTTTTTAATTTCTTGGTGACCGCACGCTAAGGGCACCCCCTGTGGGGTACGGACCTCAGCTTAGGGCGTCACTGTGGGGAGGGCAGCAAGGTGGGACAGGCTGGATCGAAATTATAATATTATTATTAATCGGGGAAATTAAAGCTACAGGCTCAGCTACGGCGCTGGCTGACGCTTCGTCGAGCACGGGTCGGGGGGGGGGACAGTTACGTCGGGGGCGTCGCGTTGTACCTCGGCGGCGGGGTTGGAACGATGGCGGTCTGTGTTTGTGCACTGTACTGGTGGCCCTACTGCTCTTCTGGAGGAGGGTTATGGGGTCATCGGGATCGGTGAGGGCAAGTTTTGAATGTTATAACACAACTTTATATACCCCCACGACCCCTGTACCGTTGCATGCACATATAAGCACAATGTTTTGCGTATTACATGCGTACTACCGCAAACAGCAAATTATCAAACCAAAAATAAAAGTAGTTTCCCAGCAATAATTTTTGTGTAATATCACTTAGTTTGATGTACAGAATGCGTAGTTGACGGCTATGTGATGTGTCTTTTACACCCTGTATAGTAAGCAATATGGTACAGTTTACAATTTATCGACTGTTTATAATCTCGCGAGATAGATTATAAACTAACGGTGGTCACAATCATACGCTGACATATATGACATTGGGTAAACACAGCATTTCAAAATAATATTACCAGTCGGATGGATTGCGTTCATCAGGCTATACGACACATAATTGAACGTGCCGCGTATTGCGAAATAGTTTGAATAATAGTTCGTGTTACTACTCGTAATTGTAGATGCATTGATATAATTTGACGTATATAATGGCATCATATGTTAAGGTAGTATAGAAACTCGTATTTAGGAACAATCAAGAGGGATTTGGCAAAAAGTAATTGTCAAATGTGTCTTTTTAACAATTATAATAAAAGTTGTGTATTCTGAAAATTTAAGTACCTACGTAGATATGTACCTATAACTTTAAATAATTTAATGTTCTTAGTACAAAAACTGAGTTTAGGAGTCTAAGTTGCTAATTTTGGATTAAGAACTTTTCGAAATTTGGAATAACATTAAACTATTTTTCTTTATTTTTTTTGTATTTTTTTTTAATACGTTAGGTGGCTCGAACGCTTAAGTTTAAATTAAAGTTAGAACCAACTCGATTTTTAATAAGACAGCAGAGCTTATCTCGTATCAACATGAATAAATAAATATTTGAGAATAGAATAGCTGATGCCGTAGTAAAAATATTTTTCAATCAGTAGGTGGTAGCGAGCTAATTCACAACCGTTTGATACGCTTCCGCGCTGCATCGAACATCAATCAATGTTATCGAAGTTGTCTTTCAAACGCTGTACACAAATCCGAAAACCGAAAATTTTGGCAATTCAAACCAAATGGTAGATCACTATTCTCTCGACAGCCATTGCTATCAAGGCAAATCGAAAATGTGTCATTTTCGACTCGAAATCCTGTCGAATGGTTGTGAATAGCTATAGCTACTGGTCATACATTTTCGCCTCGCTCTGCTCGCTAGGTGTAAAAAGACCCATCACATAGCGGTCAACTACGCATGCTGTACATCAAACTAAGTAACATTGCACAAAAATAATTGCTGGGAAACGAATTTTATTTTTGGTGTGAATAATCGCTGTTTACGGTAGTGCGCAACGTAACGCACGCAAAACATTGTGCTTATAGGTGCATGCAACAACGGTACAGGGGTCGTCGGGGTATTAAAAGTTGTTTTAAAACATTAAAAACGTTAGTTAATTCCGATCCAGCCTGTCCCAGCCCTTGCTGCCCAGCGACGCTTTAAGCCGAGGCTCGTACCCCGCAGGGAGTGCCCTTAGCGGGTTGTCGCCTAGTTTGTAAGTTTTTTAATCCCTGGCTGGGGGCCTTAATTTATTAGGACAACCACAGGCATGTCCGGTTAAGCAGCCGACAAACTCTTAGGATGACAAGGGCGAAGCCACTTAAAAAAAAAATAGAAGACCAGTAAAAGTTGGAATTTTGACCTTCAGTATCTCCGTATACAGAAGGTTCTCAGGTATCGTCCAGTACAAAAAAATGATTACACTGACGGGGAGTACAAGTGACTCTCGGCTTTGTAATGTCTTTTTACACCCGTTAGATTTAACACCAACGCATCACTCGGTATATTTTTAAAGGCTCGTGCACACTGGCGCGACGCGACAGCGTGACACAAAGGCACTGCGTGCCGCACAACGAGCGGCGCCTTTGTTTCGTGCTGTCGCGTCGCGCCTGTTTGGGATCCTTAATTTAATAAAAGAAAGAAAGAAAGAAAAATATTTTGTTTGGGACACGCACAGGAAATACAAAGAGTAAAAAAGAAATAAAAAAGGAGCATTTAAAACTAACAAAATTAACGATAAAAACAACAATAAACAATTTAAAAAAAACCTGTGCGAGGCCAAAAAGGCTCCTAGCTCAGCATAAAGCTGCGATATTTAAAAAATAAGTTCCGCAGCGCTGGTAATATATATAATGGTGATATAATTCTTGTTGTAACCGCTTTGAGAAGCCCATCATTGTCGCATTGGGTGTATATGGAGAAAACATTAAAATCACCCGCTTGCACCACAAATCCATTCGTGTCCGAATTCCATTCGTGTCCGTTCCGTTACCGCATCGTGCCCGTTCCGTTACCCATTCGTCAGCGCAGAGAGTTGGGGGCACTGTCCACGTTGATCTCTATTCTCGACAAACCCACTTCTCCTTCTTACCTGACTTTCCAAATTCAATATTCATGCTCTGCCCATAGTGAAAATCTTCGTTCCACCAACAATCGTCTTCTACGATGTCCTTCTCACCGTTCTGGCTTCATTCATTCTTCTCTTTTTGTCCAGGCTGTTTTTCTTTGGAATGCGCTCCCTCTGAACATCAAGATGTCAACCAGTCGGTTATCTTTTAAAGTGAAGGCACGTGAGCATATCCGTCAGAAGTTGGCTGAAACATCCCAGCGTTGGTTTGCTGGATTCGTTTTCTCCTTTACCGATCGTTATTTCTCCTGAAAAAGTTTATTTTGATTATTATGTATGTATGTATTAGTATTCATGTATTAATATTTATTCTTATATATTATAGTTATTTCCATGCTATCTATCCCGTATATTGCACCTGCCATGTTTAGTCTCTGTATCACCGTAAGGTTGACTGGTAGAAAATGTCTCAGGCATTAAGTCCGCCTTTGTACAGTATTTTTTTTAGTTGTGCATAAACTTTTAATAAATAAATAAATATAGCGCTAAATATATTTAAGACATCATTCTGTCTCTGTCGTCTTCAAACGATTGACAGAAACAGAACGATATATGAAATTCGTGCAGTCGAACTTTTGAATTCCATGTTTTTTTTTTTTCCTTTTTTGGGTTCTATAGGAGTCTGTAGTGTTCTGTCCCATACGAGGGGCTCGTGGGCAAATAACAACAGTCACACGGGTTGTTCTTCGAGATTAAGCAACGCTTGCCGAGTTCAGTACGTGGATGGGTGACCATCCATTACATTTCGAGACCCGTCCGTGCCCGGAAAGCACGTTAAGCCGTCGGTTCCGGCTGTCATTTGTAGATCTTTGACAGTCGTTACGGGTTATCAGCGGCCCGAAAGTCTGACAACCAATCTTACCAAGGGGTATTGTGTTAACCAGGGTTGTGCAGGTCAGATAGGCAGTCGCTCCATGTAAAATACTGTTAAGTTAGTACTGTTAAGTTGAGCTGAGTTGTTGAGTTGTTGTTGTTGGAGTTGAGTTGGTAGTTAGTTAGAGTTGTTGAGTGATTGCCGTTTTGGGTGGATCCAGCGTAAATAAGGATAAAAACTGCCACTTGCTCACTACAGATGTCACTACCATTGTGCGTCTTAGAACTTGACAGTTAGCTGTCAATATCCATATTTTTTTTGTAAACAAGCAACTTCTTTTACTCCTATTTATTTAACATGACCTCTTGTGCAGGTGTTGACTGCAAAAATCCGGGAACTCATGTATTTCCCAAAAGATGTTAAAAGAAGAAAATTGTGGGAGAGAGCCCTTCGAAGAAAAAATTGGAAACCCAATAATATGTCGAGGCTATGTGCTATCCATTTTAAACCAGAAGACTTTTATCAGAGAAATGCGTATACAGGTGACGCTCTTTTTCAAAAAACAGAGAACTAAGTATATTTTCATTGCAGGCACTTGTGGGTATTTATAGTACGGGTGTTTGTGTAATAAGATATATCAACAAAAATATATCGAAATGGCATCTAACCAGCATTCGCTATGCTGCATTGTATTTCATTCCCAAACCAACCAAACCAAACCACCCACCAAACCAAACTACCAAACTAAACCAAACCAAACCACCAAACCAAACCAAAACAAACCAAACAAACCAAACCAAACTACCAACCACCTCCACCACCACCACCACTACTAAACTACCTACTGCCTAATATTAATACAAATCCTGCACTGAACCCTACCGAAAGCACTGGCCCGCAATGGTAGTGGACAGACGTGTGTGGGAAAGGGAGGCCTTTTCCCAGCAGTGGGACATTACGGAGTAAATAGATAGATCCGACTCTCATCATATTGTTTACATTAGCTTGAACGTCGAGGCTACTGGCTACCCTAATAGCCTGATACGTTTTCGCACATAGATAGATCCTTTTTGTCTGTGACGTTTGTGTGATGAAAATATCTATAAAAGGCCGAGGAAGATTGCTGTAGGTACCGTCTATTTTTTCATTTACGTAAAGTCAAACCAGTCAACCCATCAGCTGAAAACAGATCAAATAGACTGTTACAGAGAAATGAGAAAAAGCTTTGTTTTGATACATATAGCGGTCAAATTGCTGGATCTAGCCATGTTCAAACCCTTGATAGTTGTGAAGAGCAATATAAAGATGAGGAATTTACAATGCTTAATGAAATATAAATATTTCCCAGCACATCATTAGAGCCAGATGACGGGCCAGATCAGAATCCACATAGTGTATTATCAAAGAATACATGAGTAAACTTTGTATACATTTATGGATATATACAGAAGTTCCGAAGACCGATCAAGTTATTCCTGTCGTATGCCTCCAATCTTCCACAAAAAAGGACGTTTATGTAGAACAAACAAAACAACCCATCCATTATAAAACGGTCATAATTTATTTACCATTCTACTAAAGCTGCTTTCTTACCAGTGGTAGACGCTTCCCTTTTCCTTAGTTCCACTTTTAGTTGAACTACACTCCAAGTCGCATACATTTTT
This sequence comes from Griposia aprilina, assembly GCA_916610205.1. Taxonomy (NCBI): domain Eukaryota; kingdom Metazoa; phylum Arthropoda; class Insecta; order Lepidoptera; family Noctuidae; genus Griposia; species Griposia aprilina. The sequence goes on from OU744308.1 coordinate 15,263,773, forward strand.
GTCCAGTTTTCGTTTAATTTGTGATTGACACAACAGTAAAAACATACACAACAATGGCGATTTGAAGAAATTGAACAGTGCTGCCACCTATGACAAGCTTTCAGTTTATAACCCCATTTTCCCCAACTCGTTCTTTTTTTTTTGTATTTTTTTCTGCGTCATGTTTATCGCAAATAAACGTATTTTCTTTCTTTTTTTCTTGACGCCAACATAGTTTGTAAAGGTATGGCAGATGATGATACCATATACCCTACACTACGTAGTAAAGCACACTCCATGTAAACCTACTCTTAAGTGAGAATAACAAAGAAAATGTTCCGTGGTCAGTGTAGCATGAGAAACGATTGTCTTGAAAGTTAACTAGTGTTCACACGGCTACGTATCAAGCTATACATTTCCAGAATAAGCTGACCTCTCATTGTACGGAAATCCTATTCAATGCGAGATCAGCTTATACTGGAAATGTATAGCTTGGTATGTAGCCGTGTATACACTGTGGCGTCTCTTTGTCTTTGTTTCATTATTTACCTTCTTTATTATAATTTACTGGCTTTTTCCCGCTGCTTCGCCTGTTTGGAAGTCGGATTTTATCCCACGGGAACCTACGTACGTTCCCATGGGATACGCCCGGACTTGGGTTACGACATTTTTTGTTTTTGTTTTATCATGTTTAGATATCCCCATCACGTCTGCGGAGTTTCACTAGTTAATTTAATTGACCCTGTATAAACTTAAAATAATCTAAGTAGCCAAAAGCCTCATTTGCACCATTTATATGAGTTTGGGCTCTCTATTTACAACAGACGAACGGGTACATCTTTAAGGTTAAGCATCGCTTGCCGCGGTCGTTGCGTGGATGAATGACCTTACCTAACTTAATTTACTGAAACCCCTCTGTGTTTCGGAAAGCACGTTAAGGGGGAATCGCCAGGGTAGTCCGCGAAATTCAAATATACTACCAATTTGTTGGTTGGTCGACTCTTCACGTGGCTAGAGGGCTGGTCAATGTTTTGGACAAGGAACCAGCATTGCCATACAATGTGGCAATGCTGTCAGCCTTTTGGCACGTTTCCTGTTGACAACGGTGCGGACGAATTTTTTGACGCCTTATGATTCTTGCCCCTCCCCTATTTATATACTTTTACATAATATTAGTTTAGAAAAAAAATACGTTTATTTGCGGTAAACATGACGCAAAGAAAAAACACAAATTATACAAAAACATAAAGCGAGTTGGGGGAAAATATGCGTCACATTCACGCAAAACGGCAATCGCTCAGCATAATGCTACGACCCTATGCGAGACAGAGCCCCAGCACTGGTTTACAGCGACAGCCGGCGTTGACGTGATGACGTCATAATCAGTGCAGCATACGAAAACTAAAAATAAACAAAAAATAAGAAATATAAAAAATACACTATACCTAGTTCGTGTAGTTAGTGTAGTTTTAAGACTGCTATCTTGTTAAAACATGTTATTGAGACCATAAACTAATAATGATGCAGAACAACATCGTGGTGCTTTTTTTCCGGATTTATACTGCAAAACATGCATGGAGCCATTGTTTACTATCAAAGGATTCAATTATACCATTGAATGACTATTTTATGAAAAGTCATTAAAATGGGGTTAATCTATAAATTAAATACGGAAGTTCTTTAATGCTTTACATCATGATAATAATGTGAACTAAGAGGGTTGGTGTTGATAATGATTATAATTCTGTAAATATATGTTACAGTCGCGAATCGTATTTTGTTGTTGAACCAACAGTGCAACCTGACATTGACCTTCAAATTGCAAAAATCTTAAGAAAATTTGAATTTCGCGGGCTACCCTTGCGCTTCCCCCTTAAGTTGTGGTCCTGGCTGGCTTTCGTAGATCTTTGATAGTTGATACGGCGTCAGGTAGTGAGTAAGTGGGTTGAGGCCTGTGGTGATCAGATAGGCAGTCCCTCCATGTAAAATATTGGTATTCAGCTTTATCAGGTCAGACTAGAAGCCGACCCCAACATAGTAGAGAAAACGCTAGGGAGATGATAATGGTTTGGTTAGTCTGTGTTTGTCAAAATCGTACAAAAAAATCGCGAAAGTCCGACTTCCGTAATCGTACTATTTACACATACAATAGAGTTGTTTTAATAATAGATTGGTAACATTTTGAGAATACAATGAAAAAACAATTGAATGAAAGTTCTTTTGTTTTTTTTTTTCAAATGATAGTGACGTTGCGCAATATTTTCATACTGAGTGATATTTAATAATGTTGTTCAAACTATACGATTAATTAAAAAAAAAATTAAAACTTTTTGCTTAGTATCCCTTAATTCGCCAAAAGAACCTTTTAGCGCTATATTAATTACTGACAAATGAATTCGATTCGGCGTTCAGCATGATTTCCGCCATATTTTTTTTTTTCAGAAGTGCACCTTATTCATGTGTATTCTTATTCAAGCAATTTGATTAAAAGATACATACATTAATATTGCATCATCCTGGGACCGTTGGGCAACCATAGAGGCATGGGAAAATGGGAGTAACTCCTTATTTATTACGTGGGAATTAGCTTCAAGAATACGTAACTAATTATGCATGTCGGCCGGTGAAAGGGCTGGTCGGTCACTCAGTACTTACATCTTACTGGGTCCATATATGAAGTACAAGCTGTGTGCCGCATAGTATTGTCCATCGGCAAAAATGACGAACTTCCATGCAATCTTTCGTCGCCTATTTAACCCCTTTCGGAGATGAATTTTCAAAAATCCTGTCCATTATACTCGTACATATAAGGGAGTCTTGTGCAAAAATCCTTTCCATTATACGTATAGGGGACTCCTTTGCAAAAATCCTTTCCATTATACATATATGAGACTCTTGTGCAAAAATCCTATCCATTATACATATAAGGGACTCTTGCGGAAAATATCATATTTGCAGACCCAGTGGTTTAGGCTGCGCGTTGTCTGCCAGTGAATTTAATTCGATTGAGAAAAAGGCATGGCGCTATAGGTCATGTATAGCTTCGTCCCTCTCTGGCACTGGACAAATGATGGCAATAATTCTTCTGACTACCTAGTTGGTTTACTGGTCGTAAACGCTACTGCTGAGCATGTGGTACTAGGTGCGATTCATGGGTCGGGCAAAGTGTTATTGACATATTCCATCTGGAATTTCTCAGTATATAATTATATAAATAGGCTCGTCCCCTATAATAAGGGACTTAACCATAACTGGCGAAATGTGGGTGTAAGTACACCTCTGCTTGTTATGTTACACTAGCGACCCACCCCGGCTTCGCACGGGAAGTAGACAATATTTATGCCTACTTTTTTTCAGACGTAATGTCGAATCAGCCTGTTGCGTCACGCATGTCAGTAAATGTAACTAATGTTCATCCTACTTGGCGTATTTTTAATGTATTTTATTTCCAATCCTGCAAGATAATGCTTAGAAGGTTTTTTTATGATATAGCGGCGACTCGTCGTGCACTGTCGTGATTTTTAACCTTTTAAACTATTTGGCCAAATTTACATAATGCAATGGACAAAGTTTTGCCAATAACGGCGTTCCCGTAAATGATAGACACATGCTATTTTGGACTTTTTTTTAGACCTATTTATGAGTAACAATCCCCCCATACATTATTTACATGTACATCTAACGGTTACTGCACCGCACGCCGAGATAGCTCTCAAACAGCAGAATTTCTTCTGATTTCTTCAACTATTATTGTCATATTTCAGCCAATTTACACAAAACTTTAAAGAATTACCTATACAATTAAACCTTCCTCATGAATCACTCCGTCCATTGGGCAAAACCGTATGAAAATCCGTCCGGTAGTTTTTCAGTTTATCGGGACAATAATAGCCTGGTATTCCTAGAACCTATTTAAGACCCACTCCGTCTCACAGAGAGGAGGCCTGTATCCCAGAAGTGGGGACAGTACAGGCTGATTATGCTTACTAATGAGTTGGCCAAGAAAAATCAAAGAACTAAATGGAGCAGTCTAATCAACGTAATACTTTATCTGTTTTAATTAATATAAAAAAGCCACGTGCTGAGTAGTCAGCGGACATAATAATATAAATATACCTTACTAGTTTCTGCACGCGACTTCGTCCGCGTGAAATTTCTTGCTCCCCCGATCCACCCCGTCGCATCGCATCGTCTGCTCGCGCTATTACTTCTTTTTCGCTTACCGATCTTTCAGACTTTTTTGTTTTTGCTCGACTCCTTAGGGTCCTAATGTGATGTTAAGTAGCTTAAGCCTTCCTCAATAAAGGGGCTATCAAATGCAAAGATATTTTTTCAAATCCGATTGGTAGTTTCAGAGATTAGCGTTTAAACAATCAAAAAAACAAAAACTCTTCAGCTTTATTATTAGTATAGATTAACGATAATCAGTTGTTTCTTTGTACTTTCCCTTAGATACCCTATAACCTTTAGTAAAGACGGCCTCAAAAAGATGTAGGTACCTAAACAGCATGTATCAAGAAGGTGTGGTCATTGCCCGAGCGAGCGCGAACCACGAGCGAAGCGTCTGCGTTTCAGCTTGGGCAAAAATGCTTTCGTATGTCCGGATGTCCGGCTGTTCTCCTCAGGTCGCATTTCTCAAACGATTCTCGTGAAATTTTGGGAGCAGGTTCGATAATTATATGGATATTTTTTTGGCGAAATAGTTTTTCGAAATTTTTCAAAATGAAGGTTGTAAATGTAAAAAAAAACATATTTCACACATTTCAAGCTTTTTGTTTTAAGGTACTCCGGTGAACATTTATTCAGTTTTAAGCTATGCAAAGACAGACTAGCGAGGTCTACAGCTCCCAGACACTAGTATTTAAGGGTATGGTCCAGATCATCACACTGAACAATTTCTCCATGGCACCTCCATCGTAACCGCTTTTTTTTTTATCAACTGTTCCATACAAAACTTCAATACCTACTCGACCTAAACGTTTGGGACGGCTGAATATTTTTTCGCGATGGCGATATTGGTCCCATAGAAAAAGTTGTTCAGTTTAATGGTCTGTACCAAACCCTTAAATATGATACCTTTCTGATACATGCTACTTATACATTTACAAGAATTCATTAGATTGTTGTTGTGTAATATATTTTGTGACTACACATTCATACAATATTATTTAACATACATTATAGACAATTAAATCAATTCTTGTCGGTTTATAAATCTTTTTGAGACCGACTGTATCTAGCCGTTGTAAGCTAATCACAGTCACCTTTCAGCCTTCCATTCTTCTGTTTTCAGGTTTTCATGGTGACAATTCTGGCAGCAGTAGCGACCAGTGAGCCTCCGGTCTCCGGTTACAACTATCAGCAACCTGCCAACCACAACAATTATAACTCTCCAACCAACAGTTATTTACCACCGACTACAGGTCAGTATTACCACACAGTAACCATACAGTAGTCACATCGCGTTTTGAAAAAGTTTGGCTGTGTAGAGCGTCGTCACTGTCTGACATAAAGGGCGTAAGAAGACTGTAGCGGTATTTACACCGCCACATGCGAGCTACACGTCACACTGACGTCACGCAAATCCTGCATCGCGCAAGCAGAATTTACCGTGCGACTAGTATATGTACACAACGTCCCGACATCAACCCTCGGGCAGTTGCCCACCAAATACAACACCCGTCTGGTCGGAGGATCCTCCCTTTTCCATAGAGTATGAGTGAGTTTTAAACCCTGTTCCTCATACCTCTATAAGACGCTCATCAAAACCGAAAGCCTTTTCTACTCCCGTCATTGTGATCTTTTATTTTTGTACTGGAAACCTTCTAGTAACGAAGATATTGAAGTTCAAAGCTCCTACTTGTTTTTTTGGTTTTACACGTAATCAATTTTTTAATGTAGTAACTTAAGTTTAAATAATCCCATGACCCCTGTACTATTCCATGGACCAATTATCACAATGTCTTGCGTGCGTCCCATAGCACGTTATCATAAACAGTGATTTTTCTCATCATAAAGTCCCAGCAATAATTTTAACTCAATGTTGATGTACAGAATAGGTAGATCACGGGTTTAAGATGAGCCTTTTTAGACCCAGTAATTAGTCACAGAGACCACTGGAAATTATGGCTTTCACATTTCCCAATTTTCATCCTCCTATCCTACCCCTATTTATTTGAGATTGGCAGAGCTTGTTTTACGTCCTTAAATCTTATAGCCGTCACCTCAGAAGTAACACCCTTTCTAGCTCTCGTTGATTACACGGTGTAATCAACGACGTGCAAACTGTTACCATTCAGCATTTATGATTCTACAAATGTATGTAACAGCTGTGTTTAGCTGCTCAATAGGAAACAATGGAACCCTTATAGGATCACTTCGTTGGCCATCCGTCCGTCTGTCTGTCTGTCTGTCAAGAACCTTTTTCTCAGGAATTCGTGGAGGTATCAAGTTAAAATTAATATCAAATACGTAGATCAACAGTCCCTTGGAGATCTTAAAAAACCAAGCTTCTAAGTCAACGCAATATAAAAATACAGCCATTTATGCGACTTAGTTTGACTTTCGCAAATAAATCAAAACCTAGGGTACTTCCCGTTGACCTGAGTGGTTTTTTAAATAACTGTTGAATTTCAACGCTGTTGGATCTAGAAGGGTAATTTGTTGAATACGAAGCTTTTAGCTGCTTTGTAGCAAAAGTGTTTGTATCTATTTTATAATGTGCGTCTTATTTGTGACGAATAAACAAATTTTCTTCCTTATTTCTTTCTTTTTATGTACTGAATACATGGCAACTGTTTGCGTCTGGATGTCCCTTACACCCTGTAAATAAACCAGCCATGATGGTTGGTTAATGTGAGGGATTGTGACGGATTTTTCACAGCCATCGCGGCATTGGTCTTCTTCTCCATAGGTATCTACTACACTTTGGAATGGGTAACTAGCTTCATTTTTCTGACTGACCGACCCCTTGACAATTCAAAAGGGCCTGTAATTGGTTTATTTGAAATAAATGCGTTGAGTTGAGTTCTCCTACTCTTGTAACCATGCTTAATATTTTTACACAGGTTTCACATCGCCAAGCAACAACTATCTGCCTCCAACCTTCGGGTCAGGATCACAGAACTATGACAACGGACATGACCACGGGAATGGACACAATCATGGACACGGTCATGACAATGAAGTGGTGAGTATGCCACTTTAAAGACTTTTCAAACTTAGGCGAATCCTGAGCAGGATGCGAGATACGATTGCGCGCGTGGATTGTTTTAATAGTAAGGAAGTCACGAGACTATTTGCGTAGGTTCGAGCGAATTTTCTACAGAATTTTCAGAATCGGCACCAATGACATCATCTGAGATATTAGCATTCCTTAGTTGATGTCGCTAATTAGAAAGTTTCAATTAGCAGCTTAGTTAAGACTAACATAAATAGGACGAAACGTGTGGAAACGTCTCAGCCAACTGCCTGGTTTTTGAAGTCGGATTCCAATGACATAAATAATTATTGATATTACCAAATAAAACTAATCATCTTCCTTGTAACTTGATAAAACCAATTCCAAACACTTCGAAAGGATGAGATTACACATCATAAACACTACTATCGTTTTTGGCGAAAGTTGTCTTAGAATTTAACTAAAGGTAAAGCAATATAATATAGACTGTGTTATATTAGGAATCAGGGGCCCTAGCACGCACGCGCAATGTAAACGTAACATTAATTCGAACGATTTTTTTATCGAAACTGCAACTAGCCTATAGAATATTGGTTTAAAGTTTTGCAACAAACATAATTAGTATCACCTATTTGAATAAGTACAGTAAATATTATGTGCGAAACGAGTATTTTCAATTTTAAATTCGTTCGAATTTATTTTACGCTAACTCCGCGCGTTCGTACTAGGCCCACTGTCTTTATAAAACTTGATAAAGTTTGCCATATTAGATTAAGTAACGCGCGCTTTCGTGATAGGCCCACGGGCATTTGTCTTCATAGTTAAATTGACCTTGTTCAGTGAGGAAAGTATAAAAACAACACTGCTTATTATTACAAAAGTATAATAAACAAAACATTAAATTTAATTAGTCTTCGGGCGTATATTATAGATATGATAAGAATTGATTGGCCTTAACCTATAGACATCGTTATCAATACTATAAAATATATCTCCATAATCCCCGAAGATCATGCTGTTAGGAAAAAAATCCAAGTTAGCGACCTTTCTAGCTGTCCCGTTGTAACAATCAATTTCATGAATCCCATCATCGGATAATCCATAAGTCTTTTCACCTTCAACAAAAAAATGATACACAACACGCAAATCCTTATTTTTAATAACCTCTTGACTATTATGAGCACAAAAAACACCACACATAGTCACTATATGGACATTTTTGTCATTATCCACGTCAAATTCCATAATAGTCTTCATGTTGCCAATTTTAACAGCAGTTTGACCGTCATTGAATATCTTGTATATCATATGATCATTCGCATCTATTAAGTACATTTCATTGTTTTTTATAACTATTTTGAAAATATTCATGTTGTACAAGCCAATGTTTGTAGCGACGTTATACAGGGGATCATATTTGTATAATCCATCGTCTGATCCGAAATACACTTCACTGGTATCAGGGTCCACAGCAGTAGCTTTGTTTCTTTGTATGCCTTCGATTTTCTTTGCTTGTTTCGTCACAACATTTACGTATGCTCGTCTAGAGTTCTGTGCTACATCGTCCATGTACATGAAAAACAGGTTTCTGCTGGAAGAGTCGTAGGCTAGTTCTTTAGGGCTCTGAAAAGCGTTCGTGAGGAGTTCCTTTCTGTATATTCTCGTTCCTATTCTCTCAATAGGCGTATCAGTTAAGTAAATCCTAAATTTCGCATCTACACACACGAGAATAGCGACAAACAACACTTTGTTGGTCATTTTTGAGCGTGCGATACCAACTGAATCAGTTTAACCACTGGTATTGTTAATGTTTTCATTAGTTATCTTAACTTTACCAACTTTGTTTTTGCTGTTCACTGCTGTGTAATCATTCAAATTTAGTTCTTGTGCTTCAGTACTAAATACTTCATTTAATTTCAGTGTTGTTTCCTGTATATTTGTTTGTCTGCACGCTCAGCTGACTTCTCTGTAAATGACTAAATTGCTGTAAACAAGTTTAGAGGTCGTCTGTATTTCATGTGTAGGGATTTACTCGACGAATCCTATGTGGCCAGTAATTGAGCTTGTTAAGCTGTGGTATGAGTTAGTGGAATTTATTGACTGATTTAGTGTTCTGAAACTTTTATTTTGTAACATAACTGGCTAGGTGTTTAATTTGGCGTGAATTCTTTAGCAAATACAGTCTACCTATGATGATTTGAGAGTGGTGTTGGGCCAGTGGTAAAGGTGATAAACGTGTCGCAGATCGGAGGTTTGAACTGAGACAGGCACTTTATGTAATTTATTTAATCACCACTGTTCTCAAAACGATGACTGACCTAGAACCAAATAATCGAACACATGTGATATCCACCAACCTACATTGAGCCCGCGTGGTGGATTATGGCCCACTCCCTCTCACAGAGTGGAGGCCTGTGTCCCAGCAGTGGGAATGTAATAGGCTGATTAGGTGAATCAACGTTCATCGTAGTTTTATTACTACGAGTATTACGCCTATGGGCGTTTAGTGTCCCCCAAAGTGTTAAAGAAATGAATACATAACTTATGAGTGACTCATGTAAAAAATGAATTAACGGATTGCTGAAGACAGAACAAAATATCACACCTGTTTCCCAAAGACTTACCCTGCGTCCTAACCGAAAACGACAACACACGAATACACGATCGTTTCCCTGAAAATGACGTATACATGTATACGCAACGTATATTCTATTTTCATATAAACGAGCGCGACGATAATGTACTCACAAGTCACCCTACGATCACTTTCGGTAAGGAGGATGCGGCCTTACCAATTAGGACGCGTCGCAACCAAACTCGAAAGTAGCGCGCTTAGGCGATCATCGCGTTCATGTAGCTTTTTGTTCGGGGAATGTAAACGCGTGATCGCACCGACAGAGGGCGCCTTCCAGTTTTTCGAACTAAGAGTGAAATATGAATGCGACTATTACGTATTCGCGAAAACGATATTTTTGGTTAGCACGCAGGTTTAGGCAGAAATGAATAAGACATCCACATTTCCAGAAGTTCCATGTAATAGAGGCGAGCCTATTGCTGAAGGGTCTTTTTATATTCAATATTTTCTCGTTCCAGCCCAAGTCCTATGAGTTTGGATACTCAGTGAAAGACGCTCAATCTGGCAATGATTACGATCGTAAGGAAAGTTCTGATGGCAATGTTGTACGTGGAGAGTATCGAGTGCAGTTACCCGATGGACGTACACAGATTGGTAAGTGTTGCCGAACATCTTGGAAAAATAACATACGAGTACTAACCCTACACCCATGTAGAAGTACTACTACAAGAATCTTTTGGCGCTTGAAAGACGTTGACAGGGGGCGTGCTGGTGAAGGGGGATGCGACAAGGTAGCCCGCGAAATTCAAATTTTCTTACGTTTTTGCAATTTGCAGATCAGTATCAGGTGGTATGTTGATCTAAATATGATTCGCGGCCGTATCAAATATTTATTTATAGAATTTTAATCATAAAAATCATCAATTAAATACATCTCTCTAAGTTCATATGACTATTTTATAAAATCATGACATTTGAGGCCAATTCTAACATAAGGAGTTTGTATTGCTGATTCTAATGATTATAATTCTGTAAAGCCATATTTATTACGGTCGCGAATCATATTTTAATCAACATACAACCTGACAGTGACCTGCTTACAAAAAACGTAAGTATTTTTGAATTTCTCGGGCTACCTTAGCGCATCACCCTTAAAGAAATTATTTTGAGAATTTGTGTTGAAAAAACAAGATGGCGGCATTAGTTCCGATTTAGACCACGCGCCAAAAGAACCTTGCAGCGTTGTATAAACATGTTTATAATAATGTATTGTATTCGGTTGTATGACCTACATGTATAGGTTGTAGGTTATTATATGTCGCGGATTGTTCGAAAGAGTTACCGTGGGCCTGGCGCATAGGCAACTGATGGAAAACGGGTAGGTTGTAGTCAGTAAGAGTGACACCCGCTCCCGTTCCACCCAGAGCAGGAGACGTTATTTGATGATTTCCCATCCAAAAAAAATGGTTAATCTATGTAGGTAGGCAGGTATTATAAGTTTACATATTTAACTTGTGGCATCGCCACTTGGATGAGTCTGTAAAGGTGTTAAAAATGAGAAGAAAATTGTCTCAGACATTATCAATTACAATAGTTACCAACTTTATTTAACTTAACTCTTTTGTTCACCTTTTTGACAAGTTTTCTACAAGTTATGTATCTAGTCTTTTCGACTTATTTTAAGTGCTAACCAGTGCAGTGTGAACAATACACGAAACTAGTAAACACGAATGTAGAATACATGTTTTATACGTTGGTGTGAACGCAGGGTAACACGCCTGAAATCTCTAAAGGGGTAGGCTTTCGCAAGTAATGTTTGAGTTTCATGTAATACAGGGCGAGCCCCCAAAAATGCACGTTCATATTATACTTAGTAGTCAGGAAAATTTTAAATTAAAACATTTACAAGCAGTTTAGATGGTCAAGGAGTCGGTCAGTCAGAAAGTTAAAGTTAGTACAAACCCAGACTCCTGATAATAATTCCCAATTTTGATTTACAAAAAAATATTTAAGAAAACCTCTATTTTAAGAAATGTGCCTGTTTTTGTGAGCCTCAAATAATTCCGATTTTGTTGTTCTAAAATAGTAAATACTGCGACCAACTTCGATGTAGCGTGGTTGGCCACAGTTCTTACTTTTAATTTAGGGGTCTGTCAGACTCTTACAAAAAAAAGTCAAAACATTTATTTCAAATAGGCACATAAAAGGCACTTTTGAACGTCAAAATTTACAAAAAAAATAGAATTGATTCTAGTTGCCCCTTCCAAAAGGTAGTTTCATAAGCAGAAGAATGGGCAAGATACTCCACCGTTACTCTTTTTAAAAATGTTTTACAATATGATGTAAGTATACATTAATTATATAATTATATGTGAAGACGATGCACCTAGAATAAAATTACTAGGTATACAACAATAGGTAAAAAAAAATATATATAACGCAATGACAGGTAAATTAATTTATGACATAGATACATGGTGCTCACATATTTACAAATATTGAAAAGTAAATGATTTTTCCAAAATTTCACAAGTAATAATTTAGTGTGTGAGTTAAAGTAGTTAAATAATTTAAAAATCTAAAAATCTTACTAACTAAAAACCCACCCTTGCACCAAGGAGGCCAGCGTTCTAACTTAACCTATTTGGTCGGGGTGACCTAGCTTAGTAACTGCGACCAGCTATGAGATAGGATTGCTTGATTGAGATAACTATTTACGCATGCACGGTATTGTATTTATCTACCGCAAACGTTAGTTTGTATTACATAGCATTTCACAAAAACAACTTTTATTTTATTTTATTATTCATTTATTTCTCAAGTTACATGACTCATATAAAACAACAACAATTAATACATTATACACACAACAGACAATACATTAACATTACAATACAATACAAAACAACACAATCAACCATCACAATATCAAACACATTACCGACGACTGCAGGTGACGTGCAAATCACTGCAGTGTCCAATGTATGGACGGTCGAGCCTGTTCGCTATCATCATCAGTACGCTGTTGGGGCACTATGGAAAACAAAGTTATTTTTGCGGTTGCAACCAAAACTATCCCATCATCTCAAAAACTATGTATTGACTTGACTTGCAAAATCACTAAGACACATCATATTTCGGTATCGAAAAATACCCCACACGGTTATGTGAACTGTTTTTTTTTTTATCTCTCTGTTACGTCTATGGGCATCATCATCCACATTGCTGTCCTGATCTCACTTTATTAATTGTGGTCGGCACACCCGTCTTTTTCTTCCACACGTCTCTATTAGTTGTCATCTCGGTAGTCACCTCCTTTCTAGCCGTGTGTTCCGTTCTGGCCCGGCCACGATGCCAAACAAGGACATGGTTATGGCAGTAGACTGTACGGAGATGTACCTTTTAGTACTAGAAAGAGCCACAAAACCTAAAACTGACAAACTGATAATTATATCTGCCGGAAAAAAAAAGTGTATAATTTTAGTATAAGTATTATTGTTACTACAAACTGCTTTGAAAAATCATATTGTGGATTGTTCAAATTTTACAAGTATGGAGAAATATAGTAAGAGAAGTTTTTATTGAATATCAAACATCCTAATACAATGTCTCTGTGCACTTTTATCTTATTAAGTATTCATCTTAACAGAACTATAATAAATGTAAGTAAGTAATAACTACTAAAAAGGTGAAGTGGAAACCCCCTATTGCGTATTAAGCGCCTACGACACTTGAATAGTTATTGTAAGTTGTCCAGTTATACTATTGCTATTGAATTATTGTCAGGCGTATTCTACCTGAAAAATTTAAGTGACTATGAAATAGATTTGAAAGATTTTCTTTCCAATATAAGTAGCTCTATTTTATAGTACATAACACGTACATTTATCTCAGACACGAATCATCCATTAAAGATGTGGATTTCAGTCGATCTAAGAGTGGCCGTGCTAGGACGGATACGCTGTAGCCCTGCTACTGAAAATGGTGTATAAGTCATGAAATAATGTGGTACTATTATTTCTCTTTCTAGTACCAAAAGGTATATATCCGTACAGTCTACTGCCATAACCATGACCTTGTTTGGTGTCGTGACCGGGCCAGGACGGAACACACTTTCAAGCCTTATCGTCTTTCACACAGTACACCCATCGTTTCCATGGTCTTCCCCTACCTATGCCGTATAGCCATTCACCTTCACCCTTAAAACTTTCCTGACAGTTCACATTTATAAACTGATGACAATTGATTTCCACACAACAAACCAACCGAATATTTTTTTTCATAATTTCACTTCACTTCAATTCTCCTCATCGATATAGTGCAAATAGCTTCCGAGTAAAGGCTCCTACAAACAGGCGCGACACGCGACACGAAAGCACTGCTCGTCGCGCAACGAGCGGCGCCTTTGTGTCACGCTGTCGCATCGCGCCTGTCTCTGGGAGCTTTAAAACGGCTTTGTGAATTATTGCAATTTAAGTACTTAATGTTACTATTACAGTAACTTACCACGCTGACTGGCAGACGGGATTTCACGCAGATGTCAGATACGAGGGGCAGGCAAAGTATCCGGAGCCAACCTACAACAGCAGACAAGGTATAGTATTCGTTTACCAGCGAGCCGTGTGTCCGATACATTTTTTTCTCAACGGCCGCTTCTCAGGAGCCTTAGGGAATCATTTAAAAGAAAGATGATACACCTAATTTAATCTATTATTTTTTTTAACCATTTATGTACACACATAGAAACGGAGAGGATGAAAGGAACAGAAAAATACGTACAAAGGATGACCTTTGCGTTAACGTGCAAGAAATAAGGGTCAGCTTATTTCTAAAGCAATCTCTTCCAGCATACCTGCGATAGGAGAGTATGTTAAAAGAGATCATGTAGACCATGTGTAAGAGTAGAAGGGAAAACAAAAAAAACATAAAATTGAAAACAATTTTCCAATTTAAATATAAACATACATTATGAGAATATACTTACATACATACTTCTAAAATCAATATCGTTTTGATATTTTAGAGAAATTTTAAGTGATTTAAATAATAAATACATATTCAGTTATGACAAAGTGGAAAGATAGTGTTCTTTCACTCTACTTTTAAATACTGCAACAGTTTGGCAGTTCCTAATGTCAGGCGGAAGTGAATTCCACAACTGAACCGCGTGCACACTTGCACAGTGAAAGAGTAGGAGTAGAAGTCGATTGAGTGGGGAGGGGAGATTTTATATTTGAAATAGAAGTCTAAGTAGGTACCACCTTCCCCGTTTGTAACTTTAAAAATGACGAATTTCCATACAAACTTTCATCCCCTATTTTAAGTCTTTTATGGAATGATCTTTCCAAAATCCTTCCTTAGTGCTCGCCCTCGTTAAACAGGTTATTGGTTATATGTGGGCCATCCATTAAGAGGATGTAGGAGTGCTCATTTGCAACAAAGTTACCTCTGATGATCTGAGTAATTTGACATTTTATATTTTTTTAGCGTTACACAACTTAGAATATTTATTTAAAAAAAAAAAACAGTGCATGTTTTTTGTTCAATTACTATCTGCTTCCACTTCAATACATAATAATCAACCATAAAATGACAATTACCCTTAATAGTTTTACTAATCGTTACAATTTTCTATCATTTTAGGCAGGTTATTTGACTAAAATAGTCAATTTCTGAAAAGAAACACGGAAGTACTGTATCGGCAGAACGTTCCAAAAACATGTACAACTTCTCAGCTATCCAACGAGATACAATAAGATAGGTACCAGATATCTTCAAAAAAATATAAAATGTCAAATTACTTGAAAATGGTTGATATTTGCATAGGGGTCATTGGGGGTTATTCGGTTACAAATGACCGCTCCTACATGCCCTTTACGGATTATGGCTCGTACACACTGGCGCGACGCGACAGTCCGACACAAAGGCGCCGCCCGTCGCGCTGCACGCGGTACTTTGTGTACGCTGTCGCGTCGCGCCAGTGTGCACGATACTTTACCGACATATCACCAAGAACCCTGTATTAGGAATTCTTGTGCACTTCATGCTTCTAGACCTAGCGGTAAAGGCTGTGCGTTGTCTGTCATTGAATGAATTCTGATAGTGAATATAAGATTTTTATTATGTAGCGGAGTAGCAAAATAGGTTCAGTTAAAAATTACCCCTTCCTTTATAATTTTTTACGCAGTCTGATCTTTTACCTGCTCGACTTCTTATCATTGCCATCGACATTATCTTACCACATTTTCTTTTCTTTTCAGGAGGATACAATTACAACGCCCCCACTCCCAATGACTTCAGCGGTTCGTTAACCGGTTTCCATGGCAACCAAGGTTCCAAACAACTGTCTACCGCTTACGGACCTCCCGGTTACCATTGAGTTAACTAGATATTAACCAAATGGTTACCGCATGGTTACCGCAGCCAATGACTGCCGTTTTCATTTTTGATCCCTATGTTACCAATGTACCTATGTACAGTAAAAAATAAGACTAGATTTATAATTATTACATTTTATTTGTGTCGAGACAAACAACAAAATTGACATTATTACGAAGTTTGAACTTTAATTCCGTGAAATAAAGTTCAATATTTTAACTGTAATTCAGTTAAAACTATTTGTCCCTTCCGATAATTTGTAAGACAAGATATAATTTATCATGTCTTGTCAAGTGACAAGACATGATAAATTGGGGCAAGCACGGGCGTACCCAAGACGTTAGTACGTCTTGGGTACGCTCGTGCTCGCCCCGCTGGCATATCTTCGAAGCGATAAAGTTTAATTACAATATCTATAAATAGTATTTTGCCTCCTGATAACAATTATGACTATTTGGGATATCCATACATAATGATCCCACAAAATTAGGCTACTTCCCGCCTGGCAACTTTATCAACTTTTCAACTTAAAGTTTATAAACGAGTTGACAAGACATCGAGATTTCTTTACTAAGTAAGTAAGT
This sequence comes from Griposia aprilina, assembly GCA_916610205.1. NCBI lineage: Eukaryota > Metazoa > Arthropoda > Insecta > Lepidoptera > Noctuidae > Griposia > Griposia aprilina. The sequence goes on from OU744308.1 coordinate 15,280,469, forward strand.
TTAATATTAATGTGTAATACATGTAAAATAGGGGGGGCAGGGCATACATTCTCTAAATGATGGAGAAAATACAAAAGTTACAAAACGAGAATGAAATGTATAAAACTGTTGAAGAGCTTGAATAGCTTAACTATTATTTTTTAACGTGTGCTTCTTTTATTGTATTCTTGTACAGTGACATTAATGACGTTAGTAACATTGTCAGTAATGACAGATAAATCATAAACTAAATGTTGTGTTGCCAATATATTGCCGGGGTAACTGAATGATTAAGTAAGTACTTATTATTAAAGATTACAAAAATTAAAACGCCTTTTTATTAGACAAATCAAATTGACAATATAACATGGGGATACTAATATTACCTTAATATCTAAATATGTCATTATTAATTAGTACCATTAGCGGTAGAACAAAAACTTTCAATACAGCTCTTCTATGGCCGTTTGCAGTTTTGACTTCAACAAATCTGACTTTACCATCTTTACCTGAGTAAGTATTTATGACTCTGGTTAGGGGCCAGTATAGTGGTAACAAATTGTCATCCCTTATGATCACTAATGCTTCTACTTTTACATTAGGTTGAGTGTCTTGCCACATAAGCCGAGATTACAAAAATTGCGTTACACACTACCAGTAGGAATGGCTTACATTTTGACAGTTCAACAACATTCATTGCGTTATTTACGTTGTTGAGTAAACAAATTTTTCAAACATATGAAGCGATGGATTAGTAATAGGATACAAAATGATTCAGATTGTGATAGATAGTGTATTACGAAATTGGGGCGCTGCTGGCGTAATACAAGAATAATCGTTTGGATTATTAGATAATGGTATGAGAGGTTTGCTGTTTATGCTAGACTCAATTTGGCATACTTAGAATGGTTTATAGCCCTTCATATGTAAGAATAGACTTTAGTAACACTCTCTTTAAGAAAGAAAAAGAAAGAAAGAAAAATATTTATTTGAAACACGCAACGGAAATACAAAGATTAAAAAAACAAAAAGGAGCATTTAAAACTAACAAAATTAATAATACAAACAACAATAAACAATTTAAAAAATCTCTGTGAGGCCAAAAAGGCTCCTATCTCGGCATAAAGCTGCGATATTTAAAAAATAAGTACCGCAGCGCTGGTATTCTGATAGAGCAAAGGCTGATTAAGTGGTATTTTATACTTTTAACGCCAGCTTCTGCCGATTCAGCGAAGACACTTGAGTAGCAAGGCAAAACATGAAAATTAATCCTCTTTAGAGCTGCAAATTGACAAACCTGTCTTTGGTGAACTGGCGAGCTTTGCAAGTTATATAATTCGTTTAAAGGCTCGTGCACACTGGCGCGACGCGACAGTCCGATACAAAGGCGCCGCCTGTCACGCTGCACGCGGTGCCTTTGTGGTTTGTTTTAGCGTTCCGTGCCTCAAAAGGAAAAACGAAACACTTATAGGATCACTTTGTTAACTATCTGTCTGACACCTTTTCTCAGGAATGCGCGGGGGTATCAAGTTGAAATTGAACTGCCTTATTTTGGAGCTGTATAAAAATCAAGCGAAAGACGTTTACTTAGAATCTTGGCATAAATTGCCATTCATTTCGCATATTTTGACACTCGCAAATAAATTAAAACCCATAAGATACATCCGGTTGACCTAGAATCACGAAATGTGGTAAGAAGCAAGGTCTCGCAGTACAAATAGGTACAGAATAATATCTGGAAATCCTTCATTTGTAGTTATATTACATAATGTACGGGACCATATTTTCTCAACTACAACGTTAAGTTTGTCTTTCAATTCGGAATTGAAAATTTAAAGGCCGTATCTTGAATTAACATTTAGTCTTTATTTCATTCAAGTCGGTCTACTCTCCAATCTAAAAACCCACCAGCATCGGTAACAGATTGTGACATACAATAATATTGAATAATAGACCTACTTGTAGGTACACAGCAATCATACATCATGGTACATTGAATAGAGCGATTTCATCTGATTATTTTGCGTATACATACTACACACAAGATTTAAATTCAAATGTCTCGATATACGCCGGGCGAAAAGTTTCTGCTGGCGGGAAGGGATTGTGTTTTGTTTTCGTCGTGTTTGATGAGAGGGGTAGGCAAAGAGGCGCGGGTGAAACTTGATTTTTTTCTGTCTTGCTGCGCCCTCTTAAGTGGTTCTTGCGCAATTGAAGGTTGAAGCATTGTCGTTAAGTATGTACGCAATCCAAGTCGCGACTCGGGGCTAGCTGGATCGCCCCAACGCGAATGTATACGTACATCCGTGGTGGTGAGACCCAGACTGTCAGGCACTTCTTCTCTTGCAACCCAGCAGGTGGGCAGGTTGCGGATAGCCCAACTCTGGCTGCGGGACCGCCTGTCAAAGATCGGTTCCGCACCTGGAGCATCTTGAAAGAGATCCCGGACAAGAGAAGTTCCCGAAGGCCAAATCCCCGGCTCAGGGTAACCTATGCACCCACTTCCTATGCACCAATCACCCAATTAATCCATCCCTCCATATTCACATCCTGTCGATCCCAAATCCTTAGGCCAAATTCCAGACCTAAGGTGACCCCCAAAGAACCCTAACCTTATTACCAATTGCCTTCCCTCCTATCCCTACATCCCGTCGGTCCCCAGAGGAGGGGTAACCTCGGTTCCAAACAAGCCCACCCCCAACAAAAAAAGGCAAATGCAGCAGGATAAGTTTATTACCCAGGTGGGTCCCGGCCAAGCCGGGGAATCCCACACCGCTACGGCGGTCAGCCCCCAACGTAATCTGGGGGCGGCAACCGACTGCAACTTGTTACCGCGCTTTTCAGCGCGCCCGGCAGATAACTCAGCGCCCATAACCCTGGCAGCGATTTACGCGCCGACTGACCCAACACTGGCTGCGACCAACGCGCCCCCACTCGCCACTCCGGCTGCGACTCACGCGCCAACACCCACTTCGCAGTGCGTGCCCCCCACGAGTCTCTGGCAACAGAGCATCGTGCGGAACAGCATCACCAACCCCGACTATGACCAAGACCAACACGGACAGAGAGGGACGGGGACGGTTGACGGGCCCGGCAGCTCTGCCAGTGTCCCGGCCGATGGAGTACGACTGCTGAAAAAGCGCGGAAAAATCATGGCCCGGGAGAAGAAAGTAGGCGACCGAACGCACGACACCCGCGAAGGCACTAGCCAGCGCGAAGTGCAATCGGACGCCGAAAAGGTAGTACGCGACCAGTCGCAAGTACGCGAAGGGGAAACCCAGCGCGAAAAGCGGCCGGACGCGGAACCAAGCGACCAGCCGCAAGTACGCGAAGGGGAGACCCAGCGCGAAAAGCGGCCGGACGTGGAACCAAGCGGGCGGAGGCAAGTACGCGAAGGGGAAACCCAGCGCGAAAAGCCTCTGAACGCGGCAGGGTCTGCCGGGGCCGGCAGTCGACTCCGAAACTCCGACAATACCCACGACCCACCTCGACCCAGGAAGCACAGGGGTAAGCGGGCTGGAGCTCCACGCGCGCAGGCGTTGCCGGCAAATAGCACCCTGCCAGGCACCTCCCAACCGCAGCCTGGACCAAGCGGTACAGGGCCGGTGAAGAGGGTGCGCCCCGACGACTCGGCTTCACCGAGCACGCTCCAGGGGGACGCCAAACGCGTGAGGGTCTACTCCGCTCAGGGGAAGCAGCGAACTTACGCGAGGGCCACAAAGGACATTCCTGCGCGGCTGGCGTTAGCTATCTGCTTCTCTCCCCCGTCCAGAGACCTGACCAAGGAAGAGGTAGAGCACATCAAGACTGACCTTGAGAGCCTGTTAATGGACACAGACCGGACGACACCACTCCCTGCCTTCCGCGGATACCCACGGGTAGCGGAGGGCACCGTGCAGATGTGGTGCGAGGATGACTATGCCCTGACCTGGCTGACCCAGAACGTGCCCCTCATAAAACTCCCTAACACAGACCTTACACTGACAGTACTGAGACAGACCGACGTGCCCACCCGTGTTCGAGCCTCGCTCTTTGCCCCTCGTTACAGAGGTGACGTAGGCCGGCTCCAAAGTGTTCTGATTCGTCAGAACACTTGGTACGACATCGCCAGGTGGTCACTGTACAGGGCAACTACCGTCGGTGGCGACAACTACGGGACTTATTTGACCCTAGGTGTGCCACCGGAGGAAGCGGAAAGGGTCCTTGCCCGGGAGCGACGGATATCGTACCTCCTTGGGTCGATATACGTACGCTTCTGGCCCACGACCCGACCCTCTGACACCAAGACTGACAGCACGGGCACGGAAAACGCGCTCCCGACACCGATACAGACAACTGACCCGGACATTGAGCAGCTTGAGGTGGTCATGGCCCGAGCGGCAATGGCCGACGACGAAAGCACCAGGCCGCCCGCATCACCCGGCTGGAACGAGCAGCTTTTAGCCTCGTCGCCGGGCGACCAACACGATGACCAGCGGGTAGGGGAAGCGGAGGAGCTGTCCGATGGACCCATCTCCGACTAACCCAACCCCCCCGTCATCAACGTCCCTCAATATCGTCCAAACCAACCTCCAACATAGCCAGACTGCCACGGCTAGCTTACGCAGGACCCTGGAGGTTAAGCCCCGTACCATCGCACTGATCCAAGAGCCGTGGATCAGGAATAACAAAATATGCGGCCTCAGCAACATCGGAGGTAAGCTAATTCTAAACACACACAGTTCAGACAAACCAAGAACCTGCGCCTACATACCCAAAGAAATCCCTACCACACCACTCACCCGATTCGGTTCCAGAGACCTGACAGCTGTCAGGCTCCAGACCGAAGGTGACGTTCCGGATGTAGTACTGGCCTCAGTTTATATGCCAGGCGAGGACACAAACTGCGCGCCAAAAGAGATGGCCGATCTAGTGCAGCACTGCGAGCGCGCCAAAATGGACCTCATCATCTGCACCGACTCAAACGCACACCACCCGCTCTGGGGCAGCGACGCTCCGAACTCCAGAGGAGAGGTACTATCCACCTATTTATTCTCTACTAACCTTAACATTGTAAACCGAGGCTCTGAACCCACTTGGGTCACAGTCCGAGGACAAACAATCATAGACTTGACGCTTGCTACAGAAAACGCGACAAACCTTATCACAAACTGGCACGTGTCGGACGAGCCTTCTTGTTCAGACCATAGAAGAATCCGCTTCACACTAAATACTACCACAAAAAACCCCGCACCTAGACGAAACCCGCGACGCACTGATGTACCCGGCTTCAAATGTCTCTTAGCTTCTCTACTAGCCAGGCACCTGTCACAGGTGACTATAAGAGGCACTGCACAACTGGAATACACCGTGATAAAACTATCAGAATACCTAACCGAAGCATACCATGCATGCTGCAAACTAAGGGCGCCAAAAACCAACAGGGACAGGACCCCTGGTGGAACGCAGAACTTAGTAAACTCAGAGATGCACTTCGAAAACAATTCAACAGAGCCAAGAACACTAGACTCCCGGATGACTGGGAGATTTACAAAGAGACCCAATACACATACAAAAAGCATATCAGAACTGCCAGAAGAACAGCGTGGTGGAAATTCTGTGAATCCATCGAGACCAACAACGAAGCCGCAAGGGTAAGGAAGATCCTATCAACGGCTTTTGCTGTGGGGAAATGCAGCCGACATTCAGGCTATTTTTGTGCTGCAGAAACGAGCCATTCGAGCAATTTATAACCTTAGTTGTAGGCATTCACTGAGGGATAAATTTAAGGAAATAAACATAATGACTGTCGCATCTCAATATGTATATGAAAACCTTATTTATGTAAAAAAGAATATTAATCTATATTCTAAACACAGCGACATTCATAACATAAATACTAGATACAAAGATTTACTTATTGTGCCCTCGACTAGGCTCCAAAAAATTAGTAATTCATTAAGTGCCAAAGTATACGTTTTTACAACAAACTCCCAAGTCTTGTTAAAGAACTGAGCCTCAATAAATTTAAATCATTTATTAAACAGAAACTCTGTCAAAAAGATTTCTATAAAGTTAAAGATTACTTGGATGACAAAAAGGCTTGGGATTAATTAAGCTACTTCAATGTACCCCCAAGCAACAATCCATTTTATACTGTGATTATGTGTTTTAGAATTAATAATGTAATTTTTATTGAATTACATGACATAACATATTATGATTTTTTGATGATATTTAAAGAGAAATCTGTCTGTGAATGTGAGTAGCATGCAGGCTAGATGAAATACATGATATTCATTTTAATATTGTGAATGTGAAGACTATGTGGGTCATTATTGCTTTTTTTTTCCTTTCACGTAGTTTTGATCTTAGTCTGGCAGTTTGAGTAATTTTTGTGGCCTACCCAAATGTCTTTTCTTTGGTATTGTTCGTTGAATCGTTGAGCTCCTTAAGTTCTGAGTTGAGCTGCACGATTACTGACAAATGCGTGCACTGACTGGACCGGTCCACTCAATCTGTGTGTTTTTTCCTCACAATACCATTTCAGACAAATCTACATGGTCTTCACATGATCTGACCAAGATTATGTATGGACTTTAAAAGAGACTGTGACCTCTGAGTTTATTTCGGCCTTTCTTCTCAAAGTAGTCAGATAGGAAACGCCGACCTAGTTTTAAAATATCATTGACGTGTAAAAGTGTTTGTACAAACCTACTTACAGAAATAAAATCATTTATCATTTATCATTTAATTGATGTGATTTTACAGAAGATAAGCACGCCACTGTTCCAAGAGTACGAGTAACTTAAGTAAGAATAATCAAAGTTTGATTAAAGTTGAAGAAAACTTCAAACAGAAACAAAAATATGTTTAGGTAGAGTTTGACAAGAGATCAATCTTAAATTCTCAATTTGGAAACCGGCTATAGGTATATCTACAGGGTCAAATAAAATTAGCTAGCGAAACTCGACAGATGTGGTGGGTATAGATATATAAATGTTTTTTTTGTGGGGACATCGACCGATCATTTTTTTGTGGGGACATCGACCGATCATTTTTTTGTGGGGACATCGACCGATCATTTTTTTTGTGTAAACTTCACAGATGTGATGGGCTTCGATATCTAAACACGATAAAAAAGAAAACAGATTTTCTCAACATGAACTTCAAGTGACAAAACTACCAGCGGTCGTTGATCGAAATTATCAAATCATTTTTTTTTTTCATCTTTTTTAGATACGAGTATCGATGCCTATCACGTCTACACAGTTTAGCTAGCTAACTTAATGTGACCCTGTATAGATAAAGATAGATAGTAATGTTACAACGCCTTTTAACCTCTGAATGATGTAATTTTGTAATTCGTTAAAACGAAAAGAACAACTGGAAAGGAGTATTTAAGGATCGTAGCAGGTGGCGTTCTGTAGTTTCTGCCTACCCCTATGGGAAGAAGGCGTGAGTTTATGTATGTCTTTCGTAAGAAAGACACACGTTTGTTATGTTTGACACATGTTTGCAACGTGTGTGCACATACGTTCTAGTAGGTACTACTCCTACTAGTCATACTTCTACTCTATTTTCATCTTTAATGTTCTATACTAAGCAGTTTATAACAAAGTTGCATTCCGTGTCCCAGTGTGTGGGCTAAGTTCTTCTAAACCACACAATGGATCTTCACGCGGTGGTCGCCATCAGTTAGAGAAGTTACTGGAAGGTTTATTAATTATTATTTAGGTTTATTTATTCACGACATTAATATTTAACACAGAAATCCGGATATTTCACATGTCAGTAGATTTTACCCGTACGGAGCAGGTCGCTAGTTTAACATAGTATTCAAAATATTTTGACAACATGCAATGTTATCAATCGTTTATACTAGGTACCGAAACGGCGGCATATACAGGCTGATATTTTTAAGTGTGCGTAGATGGGTAAATCCGGAACCATGATAAATTGCGAAAAAAACTCAAATTGGTCTCAGGGCCTATTTTGATGTAAACTAAACCGGTATCATTCGATTTTTGAAAAATCTATTTTTCTTGCCAGGATTCGAACTTGTTGAATTTAGTTAAAAAAATACACACGCACATTTTAATTACACCATCCGATAGTGTAGCTAATAAGGATCATATTTTGGGAATTAATGATTTACTTTCCTTTAGTTTGCCGCTTGAAGTTAATTTACAGAATTTGTTTCATATAAAATAAACCGTTTGCTGGTGGAATAACACAGGTATATTCTTTTTCTAAATCAAGATGTTCGATTCCCGGCTTCGAAAATTATTCAATAAAACGAATGGTAAAGTTTTTGTTTATAACAGAATCTGTTCCTTCCTGTTCCTTTAAGTATTTGTCGCTATTACTTATAGTTTCAGATCTGGCCATTCAAGCACGCTTGGAAAAATCAACCTGTATAATAATAACTGCTCGTTATCTGTACTTTTAAAACCCAGCTCTTGTCAGAGGTCCTCAGGTTATCAATATGCCTGATGCCTAATATTACTACAAATATAGCTTCACGTTTGTGGAAAACTAGTGATTTGCTTTTATATCCCACGACCGGTCACCAGGGTGGACGTATCGTCCACCTCTGTTTAAACAACGTTGTCTGCAGTACAAAATGTATAGAACGCAGGGTGTGTTGGCGTTGTTAGCGCTGTGCGTGGGGTTGTCGCACTCCTTCTCGTGGGGTGAGTACAAGAGTTGTTGGTCGTGTTTGAATTTCAACGATAATTTATTATTGTTTTTTTTTGTGAGCTATTATTCTGTCACATACCATTTATTTCAAGCCAAACCCTTTCATAGCTTTAAAAATCCATAAATAATAATTCTTCAGATCTGTTCTACTTATTTTCCATCAGTAGGTGGTATTTTTCAATTATAACCTAAGATTTTTTCGCAAAGCGAAACAAACGCCTTCACATTAAAATAAACCAGTATTTCCGTGATGCATCGAAAGTTTTAAAGAATTTCTCAGTAGCAGTCTTGAGTTCGGATTTGTGCCCGGTTGATGGCAATAGGCTCGCCTCTATTACATGGGAACTAAATATAACTAGCGAAATGTGGTTGTACTATAGGTACACTTCTGCCTACCCCTTTGGGGATTACAGGCGTGACGTTATGTTATGTTATGTATCGAAATAACTCTCACTTGGTAACAATTGTGATACTGCCCTTTCCTTTCCTTAATTTATTTTCGTGTCAAGATAGTCCAATCGTGTTTCGGGCACCGTAATTCACGAACGGCACATATTTTTAATTAATTTAATTTCTAATGTCAATACAAGTCGGATTCGAAACTACAAATCCAACTTTTTTTAATATTCTCTTCGAGCATTTGAAAAAAAAAATTCAGAGCGAGTTTCAGGTAGAATCACGTGAAACTTTCACTTTGCGTATCATTTCAACTAAACCACGTTGAATAAATGCCCCTTTTTTATTAAATGGTAATTTAACACGATTCCCTAAACGTGTTCTCGGCAAAATCAGAAAAAATCTAGAAAACTAGCACATTAACTGAAATCACTTTAATAATAACACACCTGGATAATTATAAAAACCGGCCAAGTACGAGTCGCACTCGCGCACGAAGGGTTACGTACCATTATCTATAAAAAACAGCAAAAAAATCACGCTTGTTGTATGAGAGCCCCCTTAAATATTTATTCCATTCAGTTTTTTAGTATTTGTTGTTACAGCGGCAACAGAAATATATCATCTGTGAAAATTTTAACTGTCTATCACGGTTCATGAGATACAGCCTGGTGACAGACGGACGGACAACGGAGTCTTAGTAATAGGGTCCCGTTTTACCCTTTGGGTACCGAACCCCAAAAATGAGCAGCTTAATTTCATCATGTTGTTTTTTTTAATCCATAACTACTTACATGTGGCACTCGCGTTGAAATGTAATAGGAAAATATGAGTGGGTAGTAGATAGATATAGGATTCATGCGAATAGTTTTAGATAACTTACCTAATCCACGGACCAATTAGTTCAACCAGGTTCAATCAGGACCAATTAGTTCAGATTTGCGCACACTATGCAGCCGAGCATAATATTATAAGTTGGTGAATTACATCGCTGACAAAAATGCTTGTCTCAATGCTGGTGCTCCACAGCGCATAAACGAATTGATTAGCATTTGAAAAAACTGTTGACGCTGCTGAAGATTATAAGAATATCATTTGCATTCAATCCTTTAGTATTTTAGAATTGCATACCACATGTGTGAGTAGGTACTATGAATAAATAGTAGTATATAATATAAAGCAACTATTTACTGGCTACGTCTTTTATCGAATTCAATGTGCCCTAGCAGTTGTATGTCATGCTCACTCAAGTGTCTCACTGATGGTGGCGCATGTGTCGGATCACTCGGTTACCTTCAAAATGGTTCAGATAGATGGTGCTGATCCATGCGTCATGTTCGATAACGGGCGCCGGCAGTTGGGGCTGGTCATCTCTTAACTGCCATGGTTTATGAGTTTATGTTTTTCTTTGTTCTCACACGTATAATTTTAAATTCAAATGAGTTTACCTATATTTTGTAACAATATTCTGATTTAAAATAGTGTCGTGGAGTTTCTTGCCCGTTCTTCTACATAGGTACCAAATACATTTTGGAATGGGCAACTAGCTTCATCTTTCTGACTGACCGACTCCTTGACAATTAAAAAGTGCCTGTAATTCGTTTAACATACATACATAAACTCACGCCTTCTTCCCATGGGGGTAGGCAGAAACTACAGAACGCCACCTACTACGATCCATACATACTCCTTTTGCCTCGTTTACGTAATTGGTTTAATTCATATAAATGCTATAAGTTTGTGTTTAGGAATAAAACAAATTGTAATGTTTGGACAAAACAGGAAAGAGAATAGTGGGCAATGAAGAATTACTGACCTAAGTTATAGTTAATTGTTGAAGTTAGTTCTCGTGTGAAAAGTTATTTGACTTGTAAAATTGAGTTTGTACAAACCTACTTACAGAAATATAAATCATTTATCATGGGAACCATCAATACACTGGGAAGCGTATTTTATGGAAATAATAGGAAAGGCTAGGAAAGGGAAGAATTTAATCCACTTAGATTTAATGTACTTTCATGTTTCAGACCTCGTCCTGGCCAAACAGAAGCAACTAGAATTTTATGATAATAAAGGAATACTATCGCATACAGAAGTCATTCTGACGGATAAAATAAGGTCAATAGCTTATGATCCGGTACACAGCAGGGTGCTGTTTGCCGATCGTATTAGCAGTTACCACTCTATATCTAGCTTTGACATAGCAACCAGGAATATACAATCCTTAGTTAGAAGTGGACAAGACGAATACTCTCAGATCGCCTACGACCCAGCCACACAATTACTCTTTTGGGTTGATCATCGAAGCGACACTATAAACTCAATTTTAACAAAACCCGGATCTAACAACACAGTAAACAGAAATCTTATACATTTTGATGGGGATGTGTTTCGCCCATACATTGCCGTGGACAGCTGTGGAGGGTACGTTACTAATGATAATATTATGTTTTATAGCTCAGCAAAATACATATCGACGGTGAAGTATGAATATCTAATAACTAAAATCTTAGCGATTTTCAATTTATTGCTTATTTAATATTAAGTAAAATATGAACATTTATATCCTTAACCTGAAATACATGATTGAAATCATTATCACCTTCACAATCGTTTCCTACTGAATATAAGTAACTTTTTGATTCAAATGTTACAAATGAAACGTTTTTTTCGCCTCCAGTAAAATCATGGTTTTGTAGTTATTAGATATTGATACTACACCGTCGATATTGAACTTTGTGAACTGTTATTTAGTTCCAGAATTTACCAACAAAGAAGTATTTCCAAGCCCCACCTGTAGATACCATGCGGTACCAGCCACACTCCGTTTTAAATTCTCTTTGTGTAATTGTGTACGGTCTATATTGGCTTGTGAATGATTAATTACCGGGGTCAAGAGCAAACGTTTAGATAGATATAAAACGAGCGAATTAGAGCAAACCATTTTATTTATGTTTGTGAAGTGGTTTTTGATGTGAAACATCTATAGCCGTATATAAAAATGAATTTGCAATGTTAAGCTTCGCTTGCCAAGGTCAGTCTTTGGATGGCTGACCATTTTGGTTCTTGATTAGTTCGCAACAGTGAAGCCGCCAGGTTAAGCAGCGCTTGCCAAGGTCAGTCTTTGGATGGGTGACCATTTTGATTCTTGATTAGCTCGCAATAGTGAAGTCGCCAGGTTAAGCAGCGCTTGCCAAGGTCAGTCTTTGGATCGGTGCCCATTTTGATTCTTGATTAGTTCGCAAAAGTGAAGCCGCCAGGTTAAGCAGCGCTTGCCAAGGTCAGTCTTTGGATGGGTGACCATTTTGATTCTTGATTAACTCGCAATAATGAAGCCGCCAGGTTAAGCAGCGCTTGCCACGGTCAGTGTTTGGATGGGTGACCATTTAGATTCTTGGGTAGGTCTTCAGAAAAACGAAGCATTCGCCAATATACAGCCATTAACACGGGATACATAATACCTTCCTGGCTTCGTTATGAGTTTACCTAACTAGTTATACCATTCAATAACCAAATAAAACTTGCCTTATCTCGCAGTGATGTGATATATTTCCATTTTGATAACTTTATCACAAATACATTGAATTCTCAGTCTTATTTGACAGTTTTGCGCATGTGTTTCTTCTAGGGATGTCCCGAACGTGGTTTGAACGAACTACGAACTTCGGCCGAACATTTGATTAAAATAAAAACTTCGGCCGAACTTCTGTTATTTTATCAAACAAAATCATAACAGACTCCTACCAGTTACAGCAGGTGACGCGCGCGAGTGTCGCTTGACGTAAGTCGCGTCGCAAGTTTCATCGGTCGAGGCCGTGCGTGGCGTGAGGCGTTTGATGTTTTTACACCATAACCTGCCCATGGTAATGAATACCAGTATACCGTGTGCCAGTGACGGAAGAGGTTTGCGTGGTGGATAAAGAAATAAGACCACATAAATTGTCAACATAAAAAAAACATACAAGAAAATAAAGGGGATAGGAAGGTTTATGGTCACAAAAGGTTTCCTTTATTTCTCTTGGGAGTAGCGCAGTACGCTCTTAGCTCAGCCTGGTGTGACGATGACCGCACTGATGTGCCTCGCTACAGACCACAGAAAAGGTGACGGTCAGCGGTGGGTGGAATTGCCAGACCCGTAGTGAGCTCGACACGGCCACGCGGGTAAAATAAGTACCCGACGCAGAGCTCGTGATTGCCCCGATATGTCGGAAGGTGGTAGCCCGGATGCGTCCTATATTTCCAGATTGGCTTTAAAGATGGTAGCTGGACCTTTGGACCCTGGAAATATAGCGTTCAGCGTGTCACAAGATGGTCAGTAAAAGTCATCTCCGCTGATTGTGACACCAAAGCATAGGCAAAGCGAGATGTACTAGTGCGCTAATGAAGGTGGTGTGTGGTTGGCACAAGCAGTACTAAGTTTACATAAGGAAGTGGGAAGCACGACATGACTTGCACATTTCAAATGAATGGAAAATACATAATAATACTAAAATGCACAGAGTTAAAGGCAAATAGGTTGAATGTAAAATAATTATGCAGAAGGCATACTAATTTAAAAACAATAAGAGGTAATTAGCAGATAGGCACACCCCCTAATATGACCTAGATAGGTAGGTACACAAAATATAAAACTTAATTAATTATCAATTCATTATTAAACTGCGGCTGCGGCGGCTGCTGCAGGTGCAGAAAACCTCAAACGGCGAAAATATTCGAATCTTATTGGGAGTTATATGTTCGAGCCGTTTGGGGTTGAAACACTAGGGCCCTGGGGTCCGAGTGCCCACTTGGTTTTTGGAGACATCGCCAAGCGATTGGTCGACACTTCACGTGACCAGAGGGCTGGCCTATTTTTTGGCCAACGAATTAGCATCGCCATACAACGTGGCAATGCTGCCAGCCTTTTGGGCACTTTTCCTGTCGACAGCGATGCGGACGAATTTTTTGATGCCCTATGATTCTTTTCATTCTTTCTTCTTTTATTTTATTTATCTGTATTTAGATGTACATACTATTAATATTTAGTTTAATTGTATAATACCTATGTAATCATTATTATTAAACTTAATTAGCTATTCAACACTTGCCCAGTGTGCGGTTACCAAAATACAGATTTTAATAAGGTTGACTAACATGAGTCAATAACAACTGTTGCCTGCTTTAGGCTTTTTTAAAATGGTGGAGATCACGTATAAGGTCACAAGTGACTCCGGATCAAGTGAACGACAGTGGTGTCGCACGCGTTGATAAAGGTCCTCTTCATACGTTCGGATATGCCCACCGCGCGCGACACTAGTACAGACAGCTAATCTAAGTTGTTTAGTAACCTAGGACATCCCTAATATTACTACGTCTGTGATTTGACTAGACATTTTATTGTTGTTATTTTAATAATTTAATGAAAGTAACGATACAACGTTACAGTAATAATATTTCTTAAACCTCAATCGGCGCAAATACTCCAATCGCTTTTGGACTTATATAATCCAGCTGTTTGGGGCTGAAACGCTGGGGCCATGGGGTCTTGTGTGAATCGACCAGAGGACACGGTGGAGCATACGGTGGAGGTCTGCCCAGCTTGGGCGGAGCACCGCCGTGTCTTCGTGGCGGCGATCGGCGGCGGTGATCTCTCGCGTCCGGCCCTGGTTCAGGCCATGGTACGGAGCGAGAGGGAGTGGGAAGCAGTCACCTCCTTCTGCGAAGCAGTAATGCTCGCGAAGGACGAGGTGGAGTGCGTGAGGGAGAGGCAATCATGGCGCCCTCACGCCCCTAGTCGCCGCAGGAGGAGACACCCTGGGCGTCGGGAGTCGATAGCCGAATTCCGGCCACCGTAGGCGCGGGCCTGTGGACGGCGAGCAATGGGCAGCTCGCCGTCCGGTAACGACCAGGCCCGGGTCGACGGCGCGTTTTGTTCCACGCGCGCCTCAAAGAGATGTCAGCATAATTGACGGGGTCCGATAGGGCCGATGCCTGCCGGGGTCGCGGATTGTTCGAAAGAGTTACCGTGGCTCTGGCGCACAGGCAACTGAAGGAACACGGGTGGGTTTTAGAAAGTAAGGCCCGTATTAATAAACGTTCCTCAGCCCAAGAAGTCGCACTTGATGACAACCTTGAGATCATGACCGTATTAATAAACATAATAATTTGTGTACTTAAGTTACGGCTTGGATTTACGTTATCAGCCGAGTGATGGACTGATTAATAAACGAAACTCTACACTTAAGTATACAATAGGTGTGTTTACTCGAGATGCGTAAACCTGAGTGTAGGCAGTACGTGACTTAAGGTCGTGATTAGTAGCGCGAAACATGGAGTTTAAAAATATTTTGGGTGAAATTAATTATTACGATGAAATAGAGTAGGTACCTACTATGACGATATTTTATGACCGGTTTTATGCTACAGCATCATTTCAGGTAGGTACCTATCTACCTACGTAAATATTTTAAATACAATAAAAGTATATGTAATGTATGTGTACAATAAAAGTGTATAGTATAAGTATAATAAAATTGATTTAATTACTTTTTATAGGTATAACACAAAGCCATTAAGTCCACAAATGTATTTATTTAGTTGTATAAAGTTTAATAAATAAATAAACTTTAAAAGTAGATCAAATCCAAAAAAAAAAAACAAAAAAAAAAAGAGTAAATCCAATTAATCTAATTTTAAAACCCAATATACACTCGAGAGCAATGAATCCGGGTCACTTAAAGAATGTTAAAAATCTCGGAAACTAAAAATGATAGGTTAATGCAATAAATTGTATTTAATAGACAATGTAATACTCCTTAAATGAAAGTAACAAAAATATGAGTCACCATACATTTTATTAACACAAAATTACATAAAGAAAAAAACTGCTGATCTCTCCTTAAAACAAAAATAGGAAACATGAAATTTTTGAACTTTATTACGATTTTCTTGAATTTTAATACTTCGTATTGCCTCGTCGTGCTTCCATTACTGCGTTTACGCGGTTTGGCATGCTGTACACCAAGTTCCTTATACGATTTTGGGGAATATTCTCCCATTCCTCTGTGAGAGCAATTTTGAGCTCACGAAGCGTGATTGGGGGAGGGTTTCGTTGTTTTACGCATCTGCCTAGCTCGTCCCAAGCATGCTCGATCGGGTTGATATCCGGGCTGCGCGCTGGCCACTCCATACGAGTAATGTTCATCTCTTGAAGGTAGTCATTCACAATCCTACCTGTATGAGGTCGGGCATTGTCATGCATAAATATAGCATCCTCACCTAAATTGACCATAAATGGACCAACGTGATCATTGAGGATTTCTTCCACATATCTTACGCTAGTTAAAGAGCCGTTTTCTATGATCACCAGCTCTGTGCGACTTTCAGAAGAAATTCCGGCCCACACAAGTACAGACCCACCACCGTAGGCTACTTTTTCTTCGATGCATGCTTGCTTGAATCTTTCCCCTGGTCTTCGATACACTCTGTGTCTTCCATCGTGCTTGTAGAGCATAAATTTTGATTCGTCGGAGAACATAACTTTTGACCAATCTTCAATACTCCAATTTACGTGGCTCTGGGCATATCTTAGTCTTGAAATACGATGCCCACGCTCCAGTTTAGGGCCGTTTGCAGGTCTAAGGGGTTTTAAGTTAGATTCAGCAAGCCGACGTCTTACTGTCCATGCACTTGGGTTACTTCCTCCGAGGCGTCGAAACTGATTTGTGAGTTCAGTTCCTGTGAGAAAGCGATTTCGAAGCATGGTGTTCACCAAGTATCGGTCTTCTCGTGCTGTGGTACACCTGGTTCTGCCCGTTCCTGGTCTGCGTAGGTTAGAACCAGTTTCTTCGTAACGTCGGAGAACTCTTTGTACTGTTGACAGCGACACACCGACAGTCCTGGCTGTATCGCGCTGACTCCGGCCGGTTTCCAGCATTGTAAGTATTCTGGTGCATTCTTCAGGCGTAAGCGACATAATTTCAGCTTGAATAATGAATATAGAGCACTATCAACATGGTTTATGTACCCACATAAATGACAGATTACAAACAAAAGCAAAACCAAATGCTGTAATTTCGTAGTTCCATCTTCGAAAGTGGCCCTTTTTCAAATTTGATTTTTTTATGATATAACTTTACAATAACTAAGAAGTTTTAATACCTTCATTTAAGGAGTATTACATTGTCTATTAAATACAATTTATTGCATTAACCTAGCATTTTTAGTTTCCGAGATTTTTAGGATTCTTTAAGTGACCCGGATTCATTGCTCTCGAGTGTATTTATGTGAAAATGTAATCTAATAAATTCATATTTCAGCTTGTTTATGGTGACCTAATACATTTATCACAACCTACAGCATCAAATATAAAAATTAAAAAAAAAAAACTTTATTTATTTATTTTTTATTTTATTTGTTGGGAAATAAAAACACATATTTTTTTACAATTTCACGCTTATTTGGGTAGAAAACAACTTTATAACGTGATACAGCGCTATCCATTAAAGTTTTAACAAAATACAAGTTTTTAAATAAATCTTACAACATAAAATAATGAAATGTGATGCATGTCATTCTAAACTTCGGTCAATGTGACGTAATCGTTCACGAAATCAAGCCATCAAGTACAGCGCATTGAGGAGCTGATCTTGGTAACTGAGATACTGTATTCATGTGTTTATTAATTAGCAATGATCTTGAGATGCTGATATCGTAATAATGGCGTGTCAAATGATTGCGCACTTGGGCACGTCATTGAGGAACGTTTATTAATACGGGTCTAAGAGTCTGACACGCCCTTCCGCTCCGCCCAGAGCGGGAGTGGTCATTTGATGATTACCCAACCAAAAAAAAAAAAAGGGCCATGGGGTCCGAGTCCGAAGTCCGAGTGCACACATAGTTTCTCGAAAAATCGCCAAGTGGTTGGTCGGCATTTCACGTGACCAGCTTGCCTATTTTTTGGCCAACAAATAAAAAAAAGAAATTAATTTTATTTGGCTGTCGCTGTTTTAGCATAAAAATGTATGGCGGCAGATCAATGTTCTTTGGTCGGTCATTGAAAACTAATACAGTATATTTCAGATTTCACGGTAAACTTTGCTTGCGTGATGTAGGATTGTGACGTCAGTTAGATGTCTTGCGTAGTTCGTTTGTGGTGGTATAGACGTCGCCACTCGTCACAAATAGTAATCTTTATTATTTAATTTTAACGTTGTTGCGCAAAAGATGAAGGCCTCCCATGTTTTGTTTGTTATACTTATTAGTTACCTGCTCATTTAAAAGGTTATAATTTTATATACACTGTACATACAATGTGAAAGCAAATTTTTATATTATTATAATAAATTAATGTTAAGTTTAATAATTTTATATCTTGGCATCCTTCCAACAATAGGTCAGTTCACCCTTAACGAATCAGATTGACAGTGCGAGCGGGATAGAAAGATACTAGGCGCTGGAAAGTGGGGGCGAAATATGAATTTCAGCTGAACTATTACAAGCCCTTAAGATAATGACGTTTCTAAATGACTTTTTTATCTAAGTCAAACCTTTTTCTGCAGAACCTGTCATCTTTCAAAAATACCATTTTAATTGGAGACATTAATATCAATATTATTCCAGAAAGCCCTGATGCATTCAAGGAGGAATACCTTAACTTATGTGCCTTCCATGGTTTGCTTCCCGCTCACACGCTTCCTACACATCAAAGTGGCTCCTGTTTGGACCATATAATACTCAAGTCGAATTTCCCTGCACTAGCCCTTGTAACCAATTCAACGATAACCGATCACAGTGCTACCCTGCTTATTTTAAATTGTAAATTATCAAAAGTAGTCACTCGTACCATTTCTAGTATAGATATAAATAAACTTGAAGAAGACTTACGTAATATCGACTTTGACCCAGTCTATTTTTCCGCTGATATGCAGTTTTGTACGTTGTACCTAATAAAAAATGTACAACATGCAATTCAGAAGAACACGGTGATATCACGGCTAAATAACAAAAACTACAACATAAAACCATGGGTCACGACAGGACTCATTCGCTGTATGAAAAATAGAGATAAATTGCATATGAAAGCCAAATCTAATCCAGATAATTTAATTTTGCAACAGTCGTATAAACGATATCGTAACTTTTGTAATGATCTTCTAAAAAAAGTAAAAAGGAACTATGATAAAATTGCGCTAGAAAAGGCTGGTACTAATAGTAAAAAAATATGGAATTTTATTAAAAGTGTAACGTATAACTCGAAACAAAATCAGTCATCTTCAGGTTTATTACAAGCACACTCATCACAGTTAACATCAGCCAATATTGCAAATACTTTTTTTGTTAATATTGGAAAGTGTTTGGCTGAAAAAGTTCAGGGCCAATCACAATATCTAACAAGCACACCATTTACGTGTAGCACTATTTTATCTTCCTTTGCGTTGCTGGACACTGATGAGACTGAAGTAGAAACGATAATTATGAGCTTAAAGGACGACTGTGCGGTTGGCTGGGATAACATTTCATGTAAAATTATTAAACAGTTCAGGCACATTTTGGTACGGCCATTGACTTATATTTTCCAAAAATGTTTATCTAAAGGTATTTTTCCCGAGTGCCTAAAAAAAGCTGTTATTGTCCCAGTTTATAAATCAGGCAGTAAAGATCAAGTTACAAATTATAGACCTATTTCCTTACTGCCTTCTATTTCTAAAATATTAGAAAAAATTATAAATAAAAGGCTTTACAAATACTTGGACGATAAATTGATCTTATCTAAACGGCAGTTTGGATTTAGGCCTAAAATGTCAACTGACGCTGCCGTCCACCATCTGACTGACTTTCTAGCACAAGAACTTGATAAAGGTAACCACACAATAGGAATCTTCCTGGACCTTGCCAAAGCTTTTGACACGGTTTCAATTCCTATTCTGTTGCATAAGCTTGAAGCCATAGGTATCAGAGGCACCCAGCTGAAACTATTTAAGAGCTATCTAGAGGACCGTACCCAATGTGTAAGGATTGGTAATGTTCTCAGCGATGATGAAAAAAGCACGTCCTTCGGAGTTCCCCAAGGAAGTATTTTAGGGCCTACACTTTTTTTGATATACATAAACGATCTTTGTAATCTAAATCTAAATCATGGCCAAATTGTTTCTTATGCTGACGACACTGCCCTTCTTTTTTCGGCTGACTCAGAAAAAAATGTCTACAAGCTTGCGCAACACGGATTCAATGTTGTTAATAAATGGCTTCAATGTAATTCACTAACATTAAATGCAGACAAGACAAATTACATTAAGTTTTCGATGCGCAAGCAAACATCAACTAGTACCACAACATTATATGCTCATTATTGCCCAATTCCCACAGATAACCAATGTATTTGTCCCAAAATTAAAATGGCAAATATAACAAAATATCTTGGTGTCATAATAGATGAAACGCTTTCTTTTAAATATCATATAGAAGCTTTAAATAATAGAATTCGCAAGTTGATATTTGTTTTTAAAAAGTTACGCTATATTGCTGACCCAAAAATAGTTAGACAAGTTTACTTTGCTTTATGTCAATCGATACTAACTTACTGTATTACAACATGGGGTGGAGCGGGTAAAACAAGGTTACTAACCATCGAGAGAGCTCAGAGGGCGATCCTTAAAGTGTCTACTTTCCGCCCTTTCCTTTTTCCTACCAACCTCCTATACAAATCTTGTGAAGTATTAACAGTTCGGCAACTATTTATAATGGGCATTGTATTAAAACAACACACAGCTCTACCCTACAGCACTGAACATTCTAATAAAAGACGTAAAGATATAGTCTGCCCACAAAATACAACAAAACATGCTTTTATATCCAAATTTTACCTGTACCTCGGCCCTCTTCTATATAATAGACTAAACGCGAAAGCAAACATTTACTCCCTGAACTACACAAATTGTAAGAGAATTCTCAAGGAGGCTCTCCAAAGAATGTCTTACGAAGATACAGAGAATTTACTAACTGTGTTAAAGTAAATATGTATACTCACCTACGATAAGTATGTATCAAATTTAGAAACTAAGAGTAAGGCTATTCAACTTATGTATAATTTATTTGTCTATTAACAACTTTTAGATTATTTATTAATTTTATGACTATTTTAGCACTATTCGCCTGAAACACAGGATTACCTAGTTCAGGCACGTGAATCTTAGGAATATAATTTACATTTAAGCAAAACTGTACAAATTTTTATACCTTGTAATTTTATGAATAAATATTATTATTATTATTTATTTTTCAGATATGGGATATTTTCGGTTCCCACCGCAAACATTACTTTGTATTTCAGTTTCCTTGATAAAATATAAAATAGGTACAAAATTATTTTCGTCCTAAATAAAATAAATCGCCCTTTTTTGGCACTGGTTGTTTAATTGCAAACTTCCAGGAATTTGGCACCGTTCTCTTTTCAAGAGAGAGGTGGAAGAAGCGTGTCAATACAGCAGACAGTTCAGGCGCACACTGCCTCAGCATACTCGCTGGAATGCCGTCAGGCCCGCTGGCCCTGTTCACGTCTAGACTGCACCTTTTTAATGTGAACTGCGATCTCTCTATTTTTATTATAGACTACCTTTTTTCCGCACCTTCACCCGCGTGGGTGTCAGAAATTATCCCACGAGAATTTACTACCGAGATAAAAACCATCCTATGTCCAAACCCAGATCATGGTCTACTCATGTGCTAAATTTCATCCTAATCAGTTCAACTGTTTTAGCGTGAAAGCGTAACAAACAAACTCACTTTCGTATTTATAATATTATAGTAAGGAAGTAAGGATAATCAAACTTGTGTTCAGTACTTGAAGTAGGTTGAAGTTAACAATTATAGTTCACTCACTATTTACAAATTACAGGCATATCTACTGGACCACCAGCACAGACACAAGGGTGGAGAGGGCTCGATTTGATGGCTCCGAGAGAGAAGTTGTAATAGACGAGAAAGTTTATTTACGAGGAGCCGTAGCCATTGACCAACAGACACAGATGATGTATTGGATAGAGTGGTTAGATAAACAGAATAGTACCGATGATAATCAAATGTCTATTGAGAGTGCAGATTTGACTGCAAAGAACAGAAGAACATTATATAGACAACGAAATCATTACAGAAGAACAACATTGACTGTATCAAAAGATTTTATCTACTGGAGTACGCAAAATTCCTATTGGATATTATCACAGGATCCACCTAGCGACGGGGTCGTCGAACATATAGAATTTTCGCTAAACAATGTTGTAGGCATAGCAACCAACTACAATATTGAAGAGCAGGACTGCGAAACACTAAAAAGTTTGCTACCAATTAACTCAGTGCCCAGCGACTTCGACTCCCTCAATAATTCTATAGATGTAAGCCTGTTTTGTGTCCATGGCACGAAAGTTAGTGGGGAAGCTCGTTGTGAATGTACGCAGGGTTACATCGGCGAGAGGTGCGATGTTTCAGTCTGTCACAACTATTGTTTCCAAGGAGATTGTAGTGTCAGTGCTGACGGACAACCTAAGTGCAGGTAAAACATGATAAATGATAAATGATTTTTTTGCTGTAAGTAGGTTTGTACAAACACTTTTACACGTCAATCATATTTTTAAACTAGATGAGGTCGGCGTTTCCTATGTGACTACTCTGAGAAGAAAGGCCGAAACAAACTCAGAGGTCACAGTCTCTTTTAAAGTTCAGACATAATCTTGGTCAGATCATGTGAAGACCATGTAGATTGGTATCTGAAATGGTCTTTTGAGGAAAGAATCACACAGATTGAGTGGACCTGTCCAGTCAGTGCACGCATTTGTCAGTAACCGTGCAGCTCAACTCAGAACTTAAGGAGCTCATGTTTATTTTTATTAAGGACTAGTTATAACAAGCGCCCGAGCGCTCGCGTTGGACGCTGATCGTGAGTAGGTACTTGTCAAACGTAATGCGATGTAACTTTTAAATCGTCAACATGCTCAACTATATGTAGTGTAACGTTCTGTTTTACTTTTGTTTTTTTTATGAATACCTATGGAAAAAATATGACATGGATAAATGGTAAGCTAAAGCAGACTAGCTACTGTTAGCTGCAAAGATCAGTGACTCTCTCCGCCGGGTCGGCCAGTCAATCTTCCAGAGACCTCCGCGGAAGCTCCCCCTACTAACTGAAATAATTATTAAAATCGGTTCATAAGCAAAGAAGTTATGCCTGAACGGAAACAGGTGACGCGTGCGCGTGGTGATTTTATCGTAAGTAGCATCGCAAGTGGCATCGGTCGAGGACGTGAAGCATTTGATGTATTTTTCCATACAATTGTTGACAATTGTATGGAAAAATACATCAAATGCCGCATACAGGCGAAAATTACAATATTAATTACACAGGTGACATTAATGTTAATCAAAGAACTAAATATGTAAGTTTTTTAATTGTCCTTAATAAAAGTACTTGTAAATAATGGCTTTTTCATTTTATTCTTACATTTATGTTAATATTATTTACATTCTAACGATATTTTAAATAGTTTTAGAGTAAAATGTAAACAAATTCACCAGTTTTAATTTAGCCCAGGATCTTTCATATTTCGCCTGTGTGCGCCGCCGCGAGCGCTGTGCGATGGCGCCGGTACAGCGTGCGCATGCCGACGCCAATTGACGGCGTTATAGTGCACTCGCGACGAGTCAACTGTATGGAAAAACAACCGCTCAACAATCTTAAATCGTTGCATGTAATCTCCGAATGCATGTCTCGTTCGCCTGTTATAACAAGTAGCAAAATTAAATATTTGATATTTTTATTGTTTCCCTGTTTCAAATCATTTTTATTTCAGGTGTAATACTAGTTACTCTGGGGAAAGGTGTGAAGTCAAGGCGTGCCATGAGTATTGTTTGAACAACGGAGTCTGTTCCCTGAATGAGGAAAGTGAGCCAGTTTGCAAATGCACAGGACATTATGAGGGTGAAAGATGCGATGTTCCCATCTTTCTTGTCAAATGTTTCCAAACTGTTTCAATGTTGAGGGACATTCTAAATACGGGTAACAATATTTGTAATCTGTCAAAAGTCCGATCAATTCTATCTTTACATTAGTCTTATCCGACCATAAACCTTCAATGGGTACTGTGCCTGACTGAGATCAATCTCTCACGACTTTCGAAATGATCACTGTTAGCTTAGGAAATTTTTGAAACTAAACAGCCTCATCGTTTCGTACTGTATGATACTAGGTTATTGTGTCGTGTGGCAAAAATTGGAACTAACGCCGCCATCTTGTTTTTTTTTTTAATACATTTCAAGTGACATTTCACAAACAATTTCACAAATGTTTACCAGCAACTTACCTGTTAATGTCATTGAGGCGCCAACAGATATATGTAGCACTCTTTGTGTAATGCATCATCAGGTATAATCAGTAAAATTCTCACCGTGATAACTTAGGTGAAGTAAGCTTGAAGTGAGCTTACATTCCACCTCATGCTAAAGATTGACACTTTGGCTTCACCTCACGGTGAGCTTTTTACAGAACAGATCGGCTGGTCTGACTGAGTGACGGTGCGCAGAATCGTTGGATCAGATTGATATCTTCGTGTGCACAATGACAATCTCTTTACAGATGTAACGCCGGGTACACTGGGAAAAGGAGTGATGTCGACGTGTGCTCCAACTGCTGTCTAAAAACGCCACTTGTTGAGAACGAGCACAAGATGTTCCCCCCATAAGTTCCCTTCAAAATGGTTGAGCTGAATGGTGCTGATCCATGCGTCATGTTCGTGAACGGGCGCCGTCAGTAGGGACTGGTCAACTCTTGGCTGCCACGGCTTATTTTAATTTAAATTTTTGAATTGTTTTTTTATCTTTTTTATTACGGATACTTTAAACGTGCACGTCTTTCTACATCGTTCTCACATTTTTAATTTGAACATGAATGATGTACCTAAACAATTTGTTTTTTGTAACTATATATTGATTTAAAAGAGTGTCCATGGAGTTTCTTGCCCGTTCTTCTCCATAGGTACCTACTACGCTTTGGAATGGGCAACTAGCTTCATTTTTCTGACTGACTGACCCTTTGACAATTCAAAAGTGCCTGTAATTGGTTTATTTGAAATAAATGCTTTGAGTTTGAGTTTGAGTTTGAGTTTGATGTGAAGCCGTTGAAGAGTTTACTTTCACCTCTACCACCACTGTTACGTCATACTACTCAGTAGAATAACATTTAACCTCAGCTGATTTAGTGACAAGTTGGCGACAACCTACCGTAAAACGATCATTAATCATTTACATCCCATGTTATTGCCGTCATTTCGTAGCCAAATCATATTTCGGACATTCCATTCAACAGTTTTTTAATAACTTACGTACCTACCTTTACCTCGTCAACGTAGCATGGGACGCCCCAGCTAGATGTATCAACTACCTGAGATAGATGGCTGGGACAGATTGATGGATGCAGAAGGTTGAGAAGTCGGAGAACCGGGTGTTGTGGTGTAACTTGGAAGAGGCCTATGTCCAGCAGTGGACTGCTACAGGCGGAGTTCATTGTTAGATTCCTTTACCTCACACATCACACATCGAGTTCATTATCTGCTTTTGATGCCCATTCTTGCCTGCGCGTCTATCAAAAAACACTTTATCTTTTCTGCCTTCTTCGGGCTCAAGACTCTCACAAATTGTTTTTACTGTTTATATATTTATTTTTGCCTGCGGCTTCGCCCGCGTGGAGGTCGAAAATTATCCCACGGGAACGTAGTATTGGATTAAAAAGGGTCCTTAGGATGTATTTCGAATACAAGACTAAAAGGTAATATCAAGTGGTAAGTGGTGGTGGTGGTGGTGGTGGTAAGTTTTTTTCTTATAATTCCTTTTTATATTAGAAACAATATAGGTAACCCTTTCAGCATTTTTTTGGTTTGATGCATTAAAATTTTGATTATCGTTTTTATCTTTTACATTTGTGAAATTTCGGTGTATTTTTTATTTATTACAAATTATACGTGTTTGTTTGGTAAATTCCTTTTTTTATTCCGCTACAAAAAGTAGTGTGTGCGAAGCTAGAGAAGGTATGCTGTTTTTTGATTTTACCTATATTGTTTAGGATGATTATCGTTGAACATTGTTTATGTAAGTGATATGATAAGTTCCACTCCTATGTGTTCCAACCATAAATGAAATTGGAATGTCAGACTCTTGAAGCAAGGTGGCATACAGCACTACACAAAATATAACTCAGGAAAGTTCTTTGAAAACCAGATTGTACCGCTGAAAAACTAAGCAATAACTGTTAATTACTGTAACAACATACTTCGCCGCCTTAGGGTAATTACATGCCGAAGATGCCTCACTGTGATACCTCGCGATCGCGGTTTAGCTCGCTAACTCGCTGTCACCTCCATGTAGCCCAAATAAGTGCACACGCACGCACATGTCGAAGGATACCTCACTGCGATACATTGCAGGCTGCTTGGGGATATACCTCGATGCCTGGCATGTGCTCGCGTGTCTACTAGCATGCATTTGTTTTACATGGAGGTTACATTGAGGTAGCGAGCTAAACCGCGATCGCGAGGTTACGCGGTTATAGAGATAAGAGGGCCTAGACAAATGGCATTCGCTTCGGAGCGATTCTATTTCTACAATCGCTATCGCTTTCGCTAATGATTCCAAAAACTAGCAATAACGCTCGTCAAAAATGTCCCTTGGCTATGCATCTCTGTGGAAGTACCAAATCTTTCGACGCTGTCGATTCATTTCATAATCGAATGTTGTTTACATTGTCTAGCTAATTTTTATTCGTTGACCTATGATCACGTGACATTTCGATAGCTTATGTCAACCCCATACATTTTAGCTTTTCTACTAGCGTTATCGTTAATCGAATGTTACTTTGTCTAGGCCCTCTGATCCGCTAGCATCTCCACTTAGGTTCGTCACACAACTAGCATAGTTATTTCTTCTTCCGCTGGGAGATTCGTACCTATGTCCAGTGTGTCATCGTTCCACCGCGAAGATAGCTGTCACCTTCCTTATGTACACCAGCTCATTCTACAAGTTATCTCCGTCCGATGCATGTTATCGCGATTCCGGACGCACCGTAGTAAACCCCCGGATTATGATCCGTAGCTTTAAAATAGTATACATTCCAGTTTTTTTTTTAAACTCTTCGAGTGATTGTTTATAACAGTTTGAATTATAGAGATAATCGATAGACTTGTCAATATCGGTTTCATCCGTGACCTATTTAAAACAGTAATTATCGCGCTCATTATTTTATTGTGGTGTAATCAAGTTTAAGCCAGCTTTTTAGTTTGTTGTGACCAAGGTATAAAACTATTGCAACCGACTACCGCTTACGGACCTCCCGTGTACCATTGAGTTAACTAAAATTGTGCCGGAATATAGCAGTTCATCGTAGACGTGGTAGGACCGCAGGTCCCCTGCCATCATCTGTCATCAAGAGATAGTCGCCACGCAACCATCCATGCGACGCTCTGCTAGAGTAACTGTCACCAGCCAGTGTCACTCTTATCCTTGTCTGTGGTTCCTAGTAACTTCGTAACAAAACTAGATGGCGCCACTTACTGCTCCGTCATATGTATGATGTATCTACAACAACAATTAAAATTAGATTTGTTATAGTTTAAATTGTATCGAGACAAACAACAAAATTAACATACCTACACTATCAAGTTTGAACTCTAATTCCGTGGAATATAGTTGAATTTTAACTATTATTTAAATAAACATATTTTTTCCTTCTACCATGCATAAAATCGGAGCGATAAGGTTTCACTAAGGTAAACAGTTTTTTACTCCTGCTAATAATTATTATGATTATTTGGGACTTCTATACAATAATAATCCCACAACATTACGTCACTTCCCGGTTGGTAACTTTTTTCTTCACACATTTAGTCTAATATTGTAACTTATGAGAATGCGTGTAGGTATTCATTACCACACCTAAGGTTTGTTAACACCAGCTTACTACTGTTCCACTGCAGGGCACAGGCCTCTTCTCATACCGAGAAGGCATGAGCATTCAGACTTATATTAACTAGGTATACATCCAGGTTTCCTCACGATGTTTTCCTTCACCAACTAAACTCAGAAAGTACACACGGCTACGTATGAAGCTATACATTTCCAGTATAAGCAGACCTCTCGTTGTACGGAAATCTTATACTATGCGAGATCAGCTTATACTGGAAATATATAAATTGATATATAGCCGTGTGTACATATGAAATTATAAAGTCGCACTGACTTACCCGGATTTGAAGTCACGTAGTGAGCAGACTATTGAAAACTATATTTATTTAAAGATCAAAATAGCATACACCTTTGACCAATGTCGAGTTAACATCTACCTAAAACCTTATTAACGACCTGACATTTTATGAATCATAAATCACAATTATTTTTAATTTAATCGTCAGTTTAGTCATTTTTAATTCAGTCCGACAACGGTATTACTGTATTCAAAGATATTCTGCGGTATTGACATACGACGCAATCTATAATGCTGAGTCGGTAAATCAGATTCTTTTGTACAATGAGCAGATAAAAATTGCCCTTAAGGGGGAAGCGCCAGGATAGCCCGCGAAATTCAATTCTTTTTATGTATTTTGCATTTTGCAAGTCAGAATTAAGGCTCCCACAAACAGGCACGACGCGACAGCATGACACAAAGGCGCCACTCGTCGCGCGGCACTCGGTGCCTTTGTATCACGCTGTCGCGTCACGCCAGTGTGTACCAGCCTTTAGGTTTTATGTTGATTAAAGTATGATTCGCGACCGTAACAAATATGTACTTACGGAATTATAATCATTAGAATCAGTAATACAACCCCTGTGACTGTACCTATTATGTATTTAACAGAAACATTAAAACTTACTTTATAAGTAGTTTTGGTGAAAAGGAGTGAAGAGGAATTATCGATATTGATACATAGTTAAACAAAGTCGCGGTGTGACCGCGGTGTTCTTATAAACTCCGGTACAATATTTTTTTATCATTAGTATTGACGTAAAACCTTATCTAGAAGTGATGTAACGTAGGTATAGTTTATCCATTGTTGAGAGATTATTTTGGCGTTCAAATAGCTACGAGTACCTACGTATTAGAAAAAAATATGGGTACCCAAAGGGATTATCCATATGCATATTTTTGGGAAGTTATCTAATCCCTGAATGAAATTAATTGTCTAAGGCAACGATAAAAAAAAGTAAGAAAGAGAAAAATGGACAATATAAAGTAAACAATGAATTAAGAAGCTATTTCTTCTGTGGAAGGCAGGCTGACGAGAATACAAGCTTAAGGTTGCGCAAGTCGTACTAAGAGAAAACTGTTATAGATTTTTGGGCAATTTAAATTAATAAATTAATTATATAGTAACGATATTTTGTATGAACAAAATATAAGAACGTGACAATCGGACGCATATTGTTTTTGCACTAATATTAATTAGGCACTGGAAAATGAGAGAGAAATTTAAAGACTAAACAGTTATTATTTCCTAACAACGCACATTATGCAGACTTTATTGGAGGGATAGAAAGAAAAGAAAGAAAAAGAAAGAAAGAAAATACGTTTAGTAAAGAAAGAACACAAAAACAAAAAAGAACAAGTAGCAGCCAACTATGCAATTGAAGATAAAACTCGGGGTATTCAGAACTGCGAAGCACTAAAGAGTCTGCTTACAATAAACTCCGTGCCCGGCGACTAAGACTCTGTCATAATTCCACAGTTGTAAGTCTGTTGTGTGTCCATGGTACGAAAGTTAGTGAGGAATTTCGTTGTGAATGTACACAGGGGTCAGCGAGAGATGCGATGTTTGAGTCTGTCACAACTATTGTTTCCAAGGAGATTGTAGTGTCATCATGTCAGTGCCGGGGGAACACCTAATTGCAGGTACCTACAACATGTTTATCCTATGAGGGACTTTCTTATTTACAGTGGAATTAATAATATACATTCGCGTACATCGCAATCAGTGTCATTAGATACGGTGCAGTGTGGATTTTATCCTAAAGGCCATATCCACTTAAATGCCCCGGTACTTGCGTGACCCTGCGCGTTTCTTTTCTAAATCAAGATGTTCGATTGTCGACTAGGAAAATTATTAAACAAAAAACGAATGGAAAAGTTTTTGTTTATAACAGAATCTGTTCCGTCCTGTCCCTTTAAGTATTTATCCTTATTACTCATAGTTTCAGATCTGGTTATTCACGCACGCTTGTAAAAATCACCCCGTATAAAAATAACTGCTCGTTATCCGTACTTAGAACCCTTCTTGTCAGAGGTGCTCAGGTTATCAATATGCCTATGCCTAATATTGCTATATAGCTTCACGTTTGAGTAAAGCCAGTGATTTGCTTTTATATCCCACGACCGGTCACCAGGGTGGACGTATCATCTACCTCTGTTGAAACAACGTTGTCTGCAGTACAAAATTTATAGAACGCAGGGTGTGTTGGCGTTGTTAGCGCTGTGCGTGGGGTTGTCACACTCCTTCTCGTGGGGTGAGTACAAGAGTTGTTGGTCGTGTTTGAATTTCAACGATAATTTATTGTTGTTTTTTTTTTCGTTCTTTTGTGAACGTTATTCCGTCACATACCATTTATTTCAAGCCAAACCCTTTCTTAGCTTTAAAAATCCATAAATAATAATTCTTCAGATCTGTTCTACTTATTTTCCACCAGTAGGTGGGTATTTTTTAATTAAAACCTAAGATTTTTGTACAAAACGATACAAACCCCTTCACATTAAAATAAACCAGTATTTCCGTGATGTATGGAAATATGTAAAGTAGCAGTAGCAGTCCGGAGTCCGGATTTGTGCCCGGTTGTTGGCAATAGGCTCGCCCACTATTACATGGGACTTAAACATAACTGGCGACATGTGGTTGTACTAAAGGTACACTTCTACCTACCCCTTTGGGGATTACAGGCGTGACGTTATGTTATGTATCGACACATCTCTCACTTGGTAACAATTTGATAATGTCCTTTCCACATCGTAATTTATTTTCGTGCCAAGATAGTACAATCGTGTTTCGGGCACTATAATTCACCAATTGTATACATATTTAATTAATTTTATTTCCAAAGTCAATGAAAGTCGGATCCGTAACTACAAATCGAACTTTTATTAATATTCTCTTCAATATTTGAAAATAAATTTTCAGAGCGAGTTTCAGGTAGAATCACTTGAAACATTCACTTTTCGTATCATTTCAACTAAACTACGTTGAAAACATGCCCCATATTTTAAATAAATGCTCATTATTTAAAAAAAACTTGTTTACCATGATTCCCTTAACGCGCTCTCGGCAAAATCAGAAAAAAAACTAGAAAACTAGCACATTGACTGAAACCACTTTAATAATAAAACACCTGGATAACCATAAAAACTGAGCAGCTTAATTACATCATGTTGTTTTATAACAAAACCATATCAAAATATTAGTGGCACTTGCGTTGACATGTAATAGGAAAAAATATGGGTGGGTAGTAGATAGATACTTATGGGATTCATGCGTATAGTTTTTGATAACTTACCTAATCCAGGGACCAATTAGTTCAACCAGGTTTCAGATTTGTTAAAGTTGACTCATCTTTAATGGTGTACTCTTTAAATTATTGCAATAAATTACCTCTACATATTTCAGCTGAATGAAACTAAATTTCAATCTTGTATTAAGCGCACACTATGCAGCCCAGCATCATATTATGAGTTGAGAGATCAGGTACATCGTTGATAAAAACGCTTGGCTCAATGCTGCATACCACGGCGCATACCTAATTGATTAGCATTTGAAAATACTGTTGGAGCTGCTGAAAATTGCTAAAATATCTTTTGCATTCAATCTTTTAGTATTATATAACTAGCTTTTGAAACATAGGTCAAATTACAACAGTGTGCGAGATGTTACAGATTGGTAGATCCTCTATTTTTTGCCCTAACGCGTACAAATATATTTAACAAGGACATTAAATTATTACTTGTATCTATCTTATAATCTCCTTGACATCCAGTTAACATTGTCGAATTTTTGACTATTAACACAAACTTAACTTTGTGGTAGAATTATGTAAACTTTCACATTAGTAATAAAGTCAATATGAATAGGTACATGCATAACAATATAAAAATCAACTTTAGATCATACAATTAAACTAAATATTAATAGTATGTCCCTACATCTAAATACAAATAAATAAAATAAAAAAGAAAGAATGAAAAGAATCATAGGGCATCAAAAAATTCGTCCGCATCGCTGTCGACAGGAAAAGTGCCCAAAAGGCTGGCAGCATTGCCACGTTGTATGGCGATGCTGATTCTTTGGCCAAAACTAGGCCAGCCCTCTGGTCACGTGAAGAGTCGACCAATCGCTTGGCGATGTCTCCAAAAACCAAGTGTAAATAAAAAAATCTGAATACAATCAATAAATGTCAAATAGTTTAGGTTAGGTTAGGTTAATGCTAATGTCAAACAAATTCAAAATTGTCAAAATAGGTAAGGTGATGCACAATTTTCTGTAGCAGTAATTATAGAATTATCGCCCAAATATTCCTGTAGTGTGTAATAGCATTTATTTACCAAAATTCTTAATAGTTCTGTTTTGAAATTGTCCAGATTTAATGTTTTTATTTTTTCAGGTAGTTAGTTAAGTATTCTTTTGGCCATACAGAAGGTACTTTTATTCATTAGTGCAGTTTTGCCATAAGGCACTTCTAGTTCTGAGTTATTTTTATCGCGTAATTTTCTGTAGTAACTTTTAGTAGCTATTTTGTATAATGAAATGTTAGATTTGACAAACATATTTGTTTCGTTTATGTACAGCGATGGCAAGGTAAGAATGTTTAGACGTATAAAGGACGGTTGACAAGTGTCTATGCTTTTATGGCGACACATAGCTCTGACACATCTTTTTTGGGCTCTAAATACGAGTTCTCCACCACTGAATTGCCCCAGTATATTACGCCATATCTGAGTGTGGATGCAATATAGCCGTGATAGGCTGTTAGTACGTATTCTAGGCTCACTATTTTTGATAACTTATAGAGAGCATAGGCAAACTTATATTTTTTTTTACATATTTCGTCTGTCTGGGGTTTCCAAGTCAATTTTTTGTCTATATTAATAGCATAAAATTTAGTAGCAGTAGTTGAATCTATTTTTGTCCCTAAATAGCTTATGTCAAGAATTTTGTTTGGGACCCTTTGATAAAAATGCATAATTTTAGTCTTTTCTAAGTTTATTGTCGTCAAACCATGATATAATTCTATTTAATGTCATATTTATTTCTTTTTCATAAGTATTGGGATTATCACAGTTAATAATTACGGTGCTATCATCGGCGAATAGTACCATGGGGTGGTTTATTTGCCTCGGAACGTCATTTATATAGACCAAAAAGGGGGGTCCTAGAACGCTACCCTGAGGAACTGAGGAACGCCGTATTTAATTATCTCGCTTTTGGAACGATATTTTTTCTCGTAGGATATTTGAGAATATCTGCGTAATTTCTACAAATTGCTTTCGGTCCGTTAAGTAAGATCGAATGAGATCAAGTATATTTCCCCTGATACCATATTTTTCAAGTTTATGTATTATTATAGTATAGTCCACATAATCAAAAGCCTTAGTTAGATCCATATAGATAGCACATACAGGTTTTCTGCTATCTACATTTGATAAAATAGGGAGAAGCAGGTTATGTATAGCCATATTGATTGTCTTCTGCTTACGAAATCCCTTTTGTTCATTGACTAATATGTTTGAGTACAAGGACTTATAAATGACTTTCTCAAATATTTTTGAAAAGACGGGATTAACGCGATAAGGCCTATAATTTGACATATTTTGTCTATCATTTTTTTTGTGCAATGGTACAATTATTGACGTTTTTAATTTCTCAGGGAAGATTCCGCTAATAATACTCATATTAATTATGTGACTGAGATGTGGAGCTATGTAATGAGATACTTCTTTGATAACTTTAGTGCATACTTCCTCATAACCAACACTATTTGTATTTCGAAGTGAGTTAATATGATTATTTTTATCTTGAGGTATGGTCGGCTCCATAAATAAAGAGTGTGAATGATTTGAGTGTACGTTAATTTCTGGTATAGTTTTAGTTTTTGGCTTGGTAACTTGATAAATATAAAATTTACTAAAAGCCTGAGCTATATTTAAGCTTCGCTCGCATTAATTTAGACTTTGATAAACAATTCGGGTTATAATTCAATCATGATTCGAAAGACACGTGGCACCATCTAATAGCATATGAACGTTATTGTTGTTTTCCTCGGGAACAGTACTTTTTTCAGGATGGAAGGTACCTTATGTCCGTTTCTGTACACCTGACAACGTATATGCAAAATGTCATTATGATCGGTTCTATGGTTTAGGCATAAAAGGTAACAAACAAACAAACATACTTTCACATTTATGATATTAGTTAGGATTGCATACCACATGTGGTAGTAGAATAATAATATAAAGACCATTTATTATGTATGTCTTTTATCGACTTGAATGTACCCTGGCAGTTGAGAGTATGTCATGCTCACTCAAATGTCTCACTGAAGGTGGTGCATGTGCTGGATCACTCGGATCCCTTAAAAATGGTTCAGCTAAATGGTGCTGATCCATGCATCATGTTCGTGAACGGGCGCCGTCAGTTGGGGCTGTTCATCTCTTAACTGCCATGGCTTATGACGAATTTATTTTTGTTTTGTTCGTTCTCACACGTATAATTTCAATTCAAATGAATTTACCTACATTTTGTAGCAATATTTTAATGTAAAATAGTGTCTGTGGAGTTTTTTGCCCGTTCTTCTACATAGTGCAGTATTATTCCTTCTGTTACATAATTTTTGCTCGCAAATAGTTTAAATAATTTTTACTCGTCAAACGGTCAGTTTTTTTTTATTTATTCAAAGATTCAATTTCTGACAAGCTTGTTTGGAAAAAGCGTTGATTTGAAAAATTAAGAATAATAATAAGCTGACTGTTTGACACGTAAAAGTATCTAACCGCTTTGCGAGCAAAAAGTATGTAACAGCAGGAATAATACTGCATTATGTATCAATTACGCTTTGGAAAGGGCAACTAGCTTCATCATTCTGACTGACCGACTCCTTGACAATTCAAAAGTGCCTGTCATTGGTTTAATTTATATAAATGCTTCGAGTGTGGGTTTAGGTATAAAACAAATCGTAATGTTTGGACAAAACAGGACAGAGGATAGTGGGCAATGAATAAACACTTACGTAAATAGTTAATTGTAGAAGTTAGTTCTCGTGTGAAAAGTTATTTGTCTTGTAAAAAACGGTTTGTACAAACCTACTGTACACTGGGAAGCGTATTTTATGGAAACAAGAGGAAAGGCTAGGAAACGGAAGAATTTAATCAGCTTAGATTTATTTTACTTTCATGTTTCAGACGTCGTCATGAGCGATTGGAAGCAACTACAATTTTATGATAATAATGGAACACTAACGCGTACAGAAGACATTCTGACAGATGGAATATTGTCAATAGCTTACGATCCAGTACACGACAGGGTGCTGTTTGCAGAACGAATTAGCGATTACCACTCTATATCTAGCTTTGACATAGCAACCAGGAATATACAATCCTTAATTAGAAGTTGAGATGCGCATTACGTACAGATCGCCTACGACCCGATAACACAATTACTCTTTTGGGTAGATCTTGAAATCAAAACTATAAGCTCGCTTTTAACAAAACCCGGATCTAACAACACAGTAAACAGACATCTTATACAATTTGATAACTTAGAGTGTCCCTACTATATTGCCGTGGATAGCTGTGGAGGGTACGTTACCTGTTATATTAATATGTTTTATATATAGCTCAGCAAAATATATATCGACGGTGAAGTATCAATATCTAATAACTAACATCTTAGCGATTTTCACTTTATTACATATTCATAAGTAAAATGTGAACATTTATATCCCTAACCTGAAATATTTTATTGAAATTGTTATCACCATCACAAGCATTTCCTTCTAAATATAAATAACTTTTTGATTCAAATGTTAAAAACTATAGAAATGAAACGTTTTTCTCGCCTCCTGTAAAATCATGGTTTTGTAGTTATTAGGTATTGATACTACACCGTTGATATTGAACTTTGTGATCTGTTAGTTATTTCCAGAATATACCAACAAAGAAGTATTGCCATCAAGCCCCACCGGTACCATGCGGTACCAGCCACACTGTTTTAAATTCTCTTTGTGTAAATGTATACAGTCTATTTGATATCGTGGGTAAATGATAAATGATTTTATTTCTGTAAGTAGGTTTGTACAAACACTTTTACATGTCAATCATATTTTTAAACTAGATTAGGTCGGCGTTTCTTATCTGACTACTCTGAGAAGAAAGGCCGAAACAAACTCAGAGGTCACAGTCTCTTTTAAAGTCCAGTCATAATCTTGGTCAGATCATGTGAAGATTATGTAGATTGGTAATGGTATTCTGAGAAAAGAACCACACAGATTGAGTGGACCGGTCTAGTCCAGTGGTTGAAGAAGTTTCTTAATAAAATTCCAGTGTTCAGTATAAAGTCTATTGACTCATAACCTTGATTATTAAGCACAGTGACACTTCTTACATAATCTACAGGACACAATTCGCTTGCTTGCTGGCTTTTGCTTTTTAAAAAAACGTTGCCACACACTAGAAATTTCTCCTGTATTGTGGGTGCGTTTATAAACATTCAAACTCACATACACAAAAAACCAGACCCGGAACAACTACTTGTAGGTCATACAAATATTTGTTCCGTGCGGGAATCGAACCCGCCTGCGCCAACCGTGTCGTCCGTGCCATAGTTATTGCTACGGCGCACAGACTGGTAAAACGACTCAAAACCTGGCCATTAATCAAATTTCTCGAAATGTTCTACTAGACTTCCAACTTAATCCCATAAAAGGTAGATAATCCACGCGTCACTAGGTAAAATCTCTACCTGCTTCCGAGTCCCCGTCCGCTACACGGACAGTCGGAACTTAGCGCTTGTTGACAACACTCGTCTCTGTTCGCGGCAACTCTAAAAAATCATTATTTCTCCGTGCCATAGTTTATGTGCAAAGTGATTCAAGATACAAAAAGTGCTATGGATTCTATCAATCAAGGTATGTACTACATTCTATGATCCGTTTTATTTATTATGAGAGCTTATTCATGATCTACTTTGCAGTATATCAACATGCCTAAAAATATTGAATTTTTCCTTAATATTTTGATAAATTCGTGTTTTTAAATATGTGCAACTCATCGCCACTGCATCGTAGTAATATTTCAATAAACTAGAGGATATGTGCAATTATACTAGGTAGCAAAAACATTCACATATATTCACATAAAAGATAATTTTAACTCTGAAAACTGTCTCTTTACCCGCGATTTTTTAACAATTATTTTGATTGTTTCAGACTCTCTACATTGTGTCATATCTATGACTAGGAAAGAGCTTCATGAATTAGTTAGAGCTAGTCCGCAGCGATTGCTTGACGGAAAGCTCCAAGATTTGGACAAGAAGTTAGTGGAAGTGACAAAGTGCCCTGCTGAAAAAAATGACGAACTTTTCAAAACAATCAAGTCATTTAAAATGGTATATAAACGTAAGTGGTTAGCGTGCAACAGTACGGAGACCCGTTTCCTGGAAAAAAACGAGGAATGGCTTAACGAAGACGTCACTTTACCTGCCGGGCCGATTCCAGGAAGTTCCAAGGGTCGTCCATCTAAAGAATTCGGAGAATTAAGTGATCGGTCAAAGCGCCGTAAAACAATATCACTTAGACAAAACGTGTCAGTGGAGCAACTCACTTACGCGGCACAAATGAGCCAAAGAGCTGCAGGTAACGCCGATGTTGCCTCTGTGATTCAAGAAGTGACAAAAAGCCCTACCCGAGCAACAAAGTTCCGCAAGGCAGCTGCTATTGGTAGTAAAACTACTACTACCAAAAAGCATACGCCAGAAGATGCCCTAATGATTTTCGTGGAAGCCGACATGACCTTAAGTCAATACGAGGTGATACATCAGGCAAATAAAGACGTATACCCTTGTTATACTTATGTCCAGAGGGCAAAACAGGATTGTTATCCACCGAAAAACGTGAATGAGACGGTTGCAGAGGTGATACTACAAGATCTGCTTGATCACACAGCTTCGCGGCTGTGCAAATATTTAGAACCAGTTCTCGAACGACTGGAGCCAAACGCTGAGTTTGTACTGATTTATAAATGGGGATGCGATGGGTCTACCCAAAATCAATACAAGCAAAAATTCGAGGAAGATGGTAATAGTGACGCAAACATATTTATGAGTTCTATGGTACCACTTCGGCTCACATACGGTACTAAAATCATATGGCAGAATCCCCAACCATCTTCACCAAGATTCTGCCGGCCCGTGAGGTTTCGGTATGTAAAAGAAGATAAAGACGTCACTAACGAAGAAATCGATCATATTGAGAACCAAATAAAGTCTCTTCAGCCTACAGTTGTTAATGAAAATATTCGAATTAAGCATGTGTTACTCCCAACAATGATCGACGGAAAAGTGTGTAACGCGGCCACTAACACGAGTTCAACATTGCGCTGCTATGTATGTGGTAAAACGTCTAAAGGTTTCAACGATTTGGGAACATCATCGCAACAACCGGAAAATCCAGAAACTTTTAAATTCGGATTGTCTATTTTACACGCGCGAATCCGTTTTTTCGAATTTTTATTACATTTGTCTTATAAAATAAGAGCGGGTGTAAATAAGGGACGGATATCTGGAAAAGAAGATAAAGATAAAATCAAAACCGCCAAGTCAGCGATACAAGAAGAATTCCGGGAAAAAATGGGTTTACTAGTAGACATTCCCAAGGCTGGGTACGGAAACACGAATGACGGGAATACCTCTCGCAAATTCTTTTCCGACCCAGAAACAGCAGCATCCATCACAGGTATTGACGAAGACCTTATTAAAAAATTTAGAACAATTTTAGAAGTCATATCGTCAGGATATAAAATAGATTTAAAAAAAATGTCTGCCGACACTATGGATGTAGCGCATTACTACATTAACTTGTACAGCTGGCAACCAATGAGTCCTACTGTACATAAAATATTGGTACACTCTTCAAGTATAATATCTCACGCGCTTCTGCCTATTGGTCAATTGTCAGAAGAGGCTGCGGAGGCCCGCAACAAGCACTTCCGACTATATAGGGAAAGCTTCTCTAGGAAGTTTTCTAGAAAAGCCTGCAATGAAGATGTGCTGAACCGGCTTCTTCTGACATCTGACCCTTTCATAAGTAGCCGACAAAGTGAGAAAAAGAGGAATAAAAATAAACAGGCTTTCACTAAAGAAGCAGCAGGTTTCTTTATACCTGAAGATTAGACAATAAGTGATAATGTACCAAATTTTTTTTTTTTTAATTTAAGTTTTTTTTTGTTTATTCTTGTTAATCTAGAATTGAAGAAGTCATAGTTTCGCTGTATTTCAACGTATATTTTATTCTTTGTTACTACAATAAAAAAATCCCTATTTAATTATATTTTTTTATTTTTCTCCTCCAAATATATTCAAAATTATATTTTTTTATGAAAAATATCATTTCTCGTCATGGGCCACCTATCTAATAAAGAAAAAGAAACAAAATATTTTTGGCCAAGTTTTTGGTCGTTTTACCAGTCTGTGCGGCGCAGGGTAGACGACTAGGCCGCTAAACTATATGCGGGGGGGACAATGCATTTTGCATTGTTAGCATTATTGGTTGGTTTATTGGTTTTCCTACATACCTCCACCCTTGTTTAAAGAACAATTATCGCTTGGTTTATATTCTGCTGTCTTCTCTTAGCGTCATTGTGGCCTGGCACCAACAATACAAACCGCAGATTAATTGATCGTATAAATAACCCAAAAGTCTAACACTAAACAACTTACACAATGCCTGTAACAGTGGAATTACATGAAATACTCTGTTTATCATTTCGTTGGCGGTTGTCGTGCCTACGTGTGCATACATACATTGTTGTTGCAGTAATATTATATTACGTTACCAATTATTGTTTTTGAAACCATTACATGAAATACAATATATTATTTATGCATAGCATAGTTTATTTCATTGTTCGGTACAAGGTTAAAGTTAGTCCAAATCCCAAAATATATTCGAACTACTGATTTTCATCCACTTAGTGTCGATATACATTATATAATCGACGGTAGCAAAATTTGCATCGGTGGGTTTTCCCGCCGACCACTGCGTGTACATTACGTGCGTTTGTGCGGAGCGATTTTTCCTCAACCTTTTTATTTTACATCATTTTCAATTCATGTCAATAAATATACTGATCGTTGTCTTGTAACATATTATTATATACGCTGGTTTTAGTCTATCTATCTGACCAAGATTATGTCTGGACTTTAAAAGAGACTGTGACCTCTGAGTTTGTTTCGGCCTTTCTTCTTAGAGTAGTCAGATAGGAAACACCGACCTCATCTAGTTTTAAAAATATGATTGACGTGTAAAAGTGTTTGTATAAACCTACTTACAGTAATAAAATCATTTATCATTTATCATTGGTAAGTTAAGTTTAAAAACCTTATAATTTGTACTTATACTAACTATACTATATGGGCCATCATAGGTAGGACAAAGTAACTTTTTCATCATCTCATTCCTTACAAAAACATTGCGTGAATCGCTAATCGCTTTTGACGGAGGTCGCAACTTGTTTATTGCTTGACGAAGCTGTCCTTCATATATGCTCGGGTTGTCACCGATCACGAGCACGTGACCCAACCAATGGCAAACAATAAATGCTATTAGGGTAGCCTGCTGGTTTTCCACATGAAAAAGATCTTCTGGCAACCTTATAGTTTCGCTAATATACCATCTCTCCAGCACTAACATCTGAGTCACTTGCGCACGCTACGCGAAGTCCTAACATAACCGTTTGCAGTTCGTACACCCAATCCATACTACCTGTCAAACGTGCGGTTAGTGCGGTTTTCAACGAGCGATGCCACCTTTCTACTAACCCCTTGCTCTGAGGGTGATAAGGGGTTGTTCTAACTCTTTTGTATATCTAAAAATCTCATAAGACTGTTCGAAAAGGTCGCTTTCAAATTGGTCTACTGGTGGTTCCCTGGTCGGTCGTTATCCTTCTTGGACAACCAAACTTGCATATTTAACGCTCGTAAATAACTCTTGGAGTTCGTATCAGCTATAATGTCTGAAACTGGTATTGCTTCAGGCCAACGCCTAAAATGATCTTTAATAGTTATACAATAACGATGCCCATTCTGTGACGTGGGTGAAGGACTTCCAAATATCTGCTTATCACCCTCCGGCATAACTTCGTGTCTAAATGCCAAGTTACTGCTAACGTCATGTCCTGCCGTAACCCGATCGCACACCTGCGCTTGAGCCAATTCGTTACAATCGAGCACCGTTGCACGTTGGACAAACAATAGACTCGACACGCGATAACGCGTCTGCCTGTATTTTCCGGGCCCTTTACATATTGTATGTCGTTGTAAATTCGCTGATATACAATAATTGTCTGGGCATTCTTGGTATTTCCTCATCGTTACCACATGGAACACGTTAAGACATGATATACTTTTGGTTCCAGCCGCAATAAGTAATCTGTATTTCAGTTTCCTAGAAAAACTATAAAATACAAAATTATTTTTATTATAGACCAGCTTTTTCCCGCGGCTTCACCCACGTGGGTGTCGGAAATTATCCCACAAGAATGTACTACCGAGATAAAAAGTATCCTATGTCCTAACCCAGATCATGTTCTACTCGTGTGCCAAATTTTATCCTAATCCGTTCAGCCGCTTTAGCGTGCTAACGTAACAAACAAACTCACTTTCGCATTTATAATATTGGTAAGGAAGTAAGGGTAATCAAACTTGTGTCAGTACTTACTTGAAGTAGATTGACGTTAACAATTCTAGTTGACTCACTGTTTACAAATTACAGGTATATCTACTGGGTCAAAGGCTTAAAGGTGATGAGGGCTCGATTTGATGGCTCCAAGAGACAAATTGTAATGGACGAGAATGTTGATGTGCGAGATGCCATAGCCATTGACCAGCAAAGAGAATTAAACTTAGTCATTGACCAACAGACACAGAAAATGTATTGGTTAGACTTGCTAAAGAAACAGGATTATTATGAAATATCTATTAAGAGTGCAGATTTAAATGCAGAGAACAAAACAACATTATATAGTCATCACGACAGTTTCACACAAATGATATTGTATTTTACAAACTTGGTTGTATCAAAAGATTTTATCTACTGGAATGCGGAGAATTTGTTTTGGAAAATATCAAAGAATCCACCTCGGGACAGGAACGTGGAAAATAAACAAATTCTGGAATTTAGTATTACAAGTCTAGCCTCCAAATACCAAATTGAAGAGCAGGACTGCGAAGCACTAAAGAGTTTGCTACCAATTAACTCCAACCCCTCCAATGATTCTATAGATGTAAGCCTGGACGCGAAAGTTACTGAGGAATCTCGTTGTGAATGTACACAGGGTTCCATCAATGAGAGGTGCGATGTTTCAGTCTGTCACAACTATTGTTTCCAAGGAAATTGTAGTGTCAGTGCTGAGGGACAACCTAAGTGCAGGTAAAACATGTTTATTTTTATTAAGGACTAGTTATAACAAGCGCCCGAGCGCGCGCGTTGGATGCTGATCGTATGTAGGTACTTGTCAAACGCAACGAGATGTAACTTTTAAAGGCTCCCGCAAACAGGCGTGACGCGACAGTGCAACGCGAATCTAGTAGAACAATTTCTATGAAAGTTTCACGGAAATTGTTCTACTACCGTGCGCCGCGCCGCACTTGTCACTACGCAGTGATCGAGCCATTCGCCAGCACCAGCACCGGTATGCCCTAACGTGTGCCTCACTCACAAACGTATAGGTATCGCGAAGCAGCCGCGAAGTAATTTTTATGGTGTACATAATAAAGAGTATTCTATTCTATTCTATTCTATTCTATTCTATTCTATTCATTCTCTAGATAAGACCACGATTGCTCCGTACAAAAAACTTTTTTACAAAAAAACAACCGACTTCCAAAAAAAACACTAAAAGACGTGAAAAATAACTTTAATTTCGGAAGTCGGTGTCTGGTTTTGTATTTTCGTTTTTGGTCACCGACTTCCGAAATTAAAGTTATTTTTCACGTCTTTTAGTGTTTTTTTTGGAAGTCGGTTGTTTTTTTGTAAAAAAGTTTTTATTTTTCACTTTTTAGTTGCGGTACCTACCCCACACAAACTCGTATACCACTACTTGGTGTGTAAATAACAGTGACAGGAAATTATTAACACATCATCCATA
Organism: Griposia aprilina; assembly: GCA_916610205.1. Taxonomy (NCBI): domain Eukaryota; kingdom Metazoa; phylum Arthropoda; class Insecta; order Lepidoptera; family Noctuidae; genus Griposia; species Griposia aprilina. The sequence continues at coordinate 15,323,931 of OU744308.1, forward strand.
TAAACTAAGTGGAAAAAATATGCAATATTAAAGATAACTCAAAAACTACTGGTCAGACCTTGATCAAATTTAAATGGGACCACATGTGAAGCACCACCTATCAAATAAAAAAAGAATGATCCAAATCGGTTCACCCAGAAAAAAGTTATGAGCTAACACACATAAAAAAAAAAAAAAAAAAAAAAAAAAAAAAAAACATACAGACGAATTGAGAACCTCCTCCTTTTTGGGAAGTCGGTTAAAAAGTAAACAACTCGTTAGGAAACAGTTATTGTTATATTAGTGGAATGTCTGTCGAAAGTGCAGATATAAACGGAGAGAACAGAATAACGTTATATAGAAAAAGTAATGACGATACTTTTTTTTGAAGAATTGATCCGATTAAAAGGTTTTATCTACTGGAGGTCGGGTGAGACCGTTTGGCAATTATCAATGAATATACCTCGCGACAGGGACGTGAAACTAAAATATTAACAATGACTTTCTTACTATACGGTCAACAAGGAACAGCCTCTAACTACAAAATTAAAGAGTAGAACTGCGAAGCACTAAGTAAGGAGTCTGCTACCAAATTACTCAGAAACCAACGACTAGGCGCGCCGCCCTCAATGTTTCTACAAATGAACGTCTGCTTTGTGTACATGGTACGAAAGTTAGTGGGGAATCTCATTGTGAATGTACACAAATCATGCTTACATCGGTGAGAGGTTCGGGGAGTGAGAGGTGCGATGTTTCAGTCTGTCACAACTATTGTTTCCAAGGAAATTGTAGTGTCAGTGCTGAGGGACAACCTAAGTGCCGGTAAAAATGTTCATTTTACGCCCGAGCGCGCGCGTTTGGCGCTAATCGTAAGTAGGTCATCAATCGCAACAAGATGTAATTTGATTTTTGTTGTAACTTTTGAATCGTCAACATGCTCGGTGTAACGTACTGTTTTTTTTTTTTTTAAGATACAGACAGAGCTATAAAATAGTAGCGCCAAAGCGCAAACTAGCTACTTTAAGCTGCAGCGATCGGTGATTATCTACGGCGGCGGCGGCGGCTCGGTCAATCATGCTACCGAAATAATCCAAAGCGCGACTAACTCCGTGGCCACGAGCTACACGCTCAACGCTTGACGCAAGTCGCATCGCTCGAGGCCGTCCACGGGCCCCTAATCGCCGATCGCTACAGCTAAAGAGCTAGTCTGCAAAAAAATATTGCGCTGGGAAGGGGCGCGGGTCGTACACGTGCGTGTGGCGCGAGCTCTACGGATAGTAGTTTGATGTAACAACGTAAAAAAAAATTATATCTAGTTTATTCGTTGCATCATAGAAAGAATTAACATTTTTTTTTTTACATGTAAAGACATTTAAAGATTACATGCAAATAGCATGTAATCTTTGAAAGCGTGTCTCGTTTGCGGTGTGTCGTTTGTACAAGTAACAAATATTTGTTGTTTTATATCTTCGTTATTTCAGCTGTAATGCCGGTTACTCTGGGGCAAGGTGTGAAGTCAACGCGTGCCATGAGTATTGTTTGAACAACGGTACCTGTTCCCTAAATGACGAGAGTAAGCCAGTCTGCCAATGCACAGGACATTATGAGGGTGAAAGATGCGATGTTCCCATCTTTCTTGTCAAATGTATCCAAACTGTTTCATTGTTGAGGGATATTCTAAATACGGGTAAGAATATTTGTAATCTATCAAAACTCCGATCAATGCTATCTTTACATTTGTCTCATCCGACCATAAACCTTCCATACGGACTGTGCCTGACTGAGATCAATCGCCCACGACGCGACGGTCGAAACGATCACGGATATCTTAGCAAATCGTTGACACTTACTCACTAAACAGTCTCATAGTTTCGTACTGTATGATCTCGTAAGTACCTACAAGGTGTGTAGCCAACATCGGAACTAACGCCACCATCTTGTTTTTTTGTTAATACATTTCAAATGAGATTTCACAAAAAAGAAACAAATGTTTGCCAACAACCTACCTGTTAATGTCATTCAAGCGTTGTCATCAGGTATATTCAGTAAAAATCTCACCGTGATAACTTAGGTGAAGTAAGCTTGAAGTGAGCTGACATTCCACCTCATGTTAAAGATTGACACTTTGACTTCACCTCACGGTGAGCTTTTTACAAACAGATTGGCTGGTCCGACTCAGTGACGGTGCGCAGAATCGTTGGATTAGATTGATATCTTCATGTGCACAATGACAATCTCTTAGGTCCATTAATAGTGCATGTTAATGTTTCCTTTACAGATGTAACGCCGGGTACTCTGGGCAAAGGAGTGAAGTCGACGTGTGCTCCTACTACTGTCTGAAAAACACCACTATTTGGGAACGAGCACAAGATGTGAAGCCGTTGGAGAGTTTACTTTCACCTCTACCACCACCACTATATATACTACTCAGTAGAATAACATTTAACCTCAGCTGATTAAGTGACAAGTTGGCGGCAACCTACCGTTAAACGATCATTGATCATCTATATCTAATGTTATGGCCGTCATTTCCTAGCCAAATCATGTTTCGGACAATCCATTCAATAGTTTTTTAATAACTTACTTCGTCAACGTAACATGGGACGCCCCCAGTTAGATTTATCAACTACCTTAGATAGGTGTCCCGGATAGACCTATGGATGCAGAAAGTTGATAAGTCGGAGAACCGGGTATTGTGGACAATTTGGGAGAGGCCTATGTCCAGTAGTGGACTGCTACAAGCAGAGTTCCTTGGTAGATTTCTTTACCTCACACATCACACATCGAGTTCAATAACTGCTATTGAGGCCCTTTCTTGGCTGAGCGTCCATCAAACATCACTTTACCTTTTCTGTCTTCTTCGGACACAAGTCTCTCACAAAATGTTTTGGCTGTTTATTTATTTCTTGTTATTTTACGCCCAAGGGCTATATCACAGATATATTTTTTAAATCTTGACCAACTTTATTTTACAAACTACCTGTAACAACAATTAATTATATTCCTTTTAATTTTATTCTTTTACATTATTTGTATTATTTTATTAATTATTATGGTATAAGTTGTTATTTATGTACCTACATGTCATTTTAATTCTGTTTTTTTATATACTTCTTTTACATTAGTTTTAGTTTCTCTTTCAATAAAATTCTCACTTATGTAATAAATTATTTTTATTTTCGCAAACCATCTGTAGTTAATATAAATCTTAAATTCATTATTTAAATAACAGATAACGGACAGCTTAAATCTCTGGTACTAGAACAAATTTTGTACATTTTGAGTTCCTTATAAAAGGGAAGTGAGCATTACGGAAGGATTTTTGAAAATTCTGGTTTCGATATTGATGAATTCAAACATTCATACACTGAACAATACAGTCGATATCTTCGTTTAATATTGAAAGTAAATATACTGTGCTTTGAGTATTGTCAAACAAGTTTTTCTTAGTTGTGAAATGCAATGATGAAACTTATTTAAAAAAAACCGCATGATAAAGTTTTGGTTTATAACAGAATCTATGCCGTCCTGTCCCTTTAAGTATTTATCGCTATTACGTATAGTTTCACGCTTGGAAAATTCACCCTGTATTTTGGCTCGCACACACAGGAACGTCAACAAAAGTCTGACATATCGAACTCGTTACTGCGCTATCTAGTGAGGCTTAATTAATAGCCACTCTTAATCGCTTTTTTGTCACTTCGTGGTTAACCTGAATGTATCACGTCCGACAGTGGCACAAACTTTATCGGAACTTACAATGAGCTTTCAAAATTTCTCGTGCAATCAGACCTTGAGGGTCATAATTATTTCAAGTAACTATACTATGCTTTGAGCATTGTCAAACGTGTTTTTCGTAGTTGTGAAACGCAACTGATGTGATTTTGCAGAAGATAAGCACGCCATCTGTCCAATTTGAGTAACTTAAGTTCAAATACGAGTACTCAAAGTTTGATTAAATTTGAAGAAAACTTCAATCAGAAACAAAAATATGTTTAGGTAGAGTTTGACAGGTTATAATAATTATCAGCCTAAAACTCTCAGTTTAGAAACCAGCTGTAGATATATCTACAGGGTGAAATTAAATTATCTAGTGAAACTCTACAGACGTGATAGGTATCATAAACATAATAAAATAAATAATAAATTTTATGTGATGTTTTTTTTTGTGGTGACATCGACCGCATTTAGTGTAGTAACTTTCAATATCAGTTTAAAAAAACAGTTTTTTTATGGTCTAAACTTCACAGACGTTATGTATTTCGATATCTTAACACAATAAAACAAGAGAAAACAGATTGTATCAACTCAAACTTCAAGTAACTAACACAAAAAAAAAGTATCAAATTATATTTTATTGTTATTTTATGTTGTTTAGATATCCCATCACGTGTGCACAGTTTAGCTAGCTAATGTAACGTGACCCTGTATAGATAAAGATGGATAAGTAATGTGATAACGCCTTTTAACCTTTGAATGATGTAATCTTGTAATTCGTTAAAACGAAAACAACAACGATTTATATATACTCATATATATATATGTATATATATATACCTTTTTGGAAAGTTTATAAAATAAGGAATTTTTAACCGACATTTCTATGCCAAGTGTAGTTCATTTTTTTCAAGAACAAAACGTCTAAATTTAAAATATTATGAAATAAAGAAGGTTTCCTTTGCATGAGTGCTACTCCCTGGCCAGCGAGGAGTCCTGATAACGCCTTGCGATTTTTACAGAAGAGGTCACATGAAAGACTTGGTTTACTCCACTCCAGTGGCATCCCGTGAAGAGCTGCGAGAAAGAATTTTAGCAGCCGCCCAACACATCAAAAACACAATTTCGACGCGTGTGACAGTGACGGAAGTACGATACGTAATATCTCTATTTAGTCTGTGGAAGTACGCCAGAGGCTGCCTGCTTGCATAAGAAATCGAGGCAGGCAATTTGAACAAGATCTGTAATAATCTTACTCTATTTTTGACGATTGCCAATGATAAGTAAATAAACGAAATTAATGTTCTGATTATGTCTGCATTTTTTTAAATTTAAACCCGTACAAGTGTTGATAACATTTGTATCTTATATGTAAGGTTATGAAATAGGGTATTTATGTCCGAGATTTGTATGCCAAGTGTCATACATTTGTTTTCGAGTAAAACGCGTCTAGACTTCAAACAATATAAAATAAAGAAGGTTTCTTTTGCACTCAAGGCCTTTTATTTCTGAAATTATGGGAATATATGGCATGTATTTGTTTTATAAATCAGCATTTATCATCAGTCAAAAAAATAACAAATAAGTGTCGAGAGTGTAGTAGTTATTTTTAAATTATTATTTTTTAAATTATTTTTAAATTATTATACTATATTGCCGTGGATAGCTGTGGAGGGTACGTTACCTGTTATATTAATATGTTTTATATATAGCTCAGCAAAATATATATCGACGGTGAAGTATCAATATCTAATAACTAACATCTTAGCGATTTTCACTTTATTACATATTCATAAGTAAAATGTGAACATTTATATCCCTAACCTGAAATATTTTATTGAAATTGTTATCACCATCACAAGCATTTCCTTCTAAATATAAATAACTTTTTGATTCAAATGTTAAAAACTATAGAAATGAAACGTTTTTCTCGCCTCCTGTAAAACCATGGTTTTGTAGTTATTAGGTATTGATACTACACCGTTGATATTGAACTTTGTGATCTGTTAGTTATTTCCAGAATATACCAACAAAGAAGTATTGCCATCAAGCCCCACCGGTACCATGCGGTACCAGCCACACTGTTTTAAATTCTCTTTGTGTAAATGTATACAGTCTATTTGATATCGTGGGTAAATGATAAATGATTTTATTTCTGTAAGTAGGTTTGTACAAACACTTTTACATGTCAATCATATTTTTAAACTAGATTAGGTCGGCGTTTCTTATCTGACTACTCTGAGAAGAAAGGCCGAAACAAACTCAGAGGTCACAGTCTCTTTTAAAGTCCAGTCATAATCTTGGTCAGATCATGTGAAGATTATGTAGATTGGTAATGGTATTCTGAGAAAAGAACCACACAGATTGAGTGGACCGGTCTAGTCCAGTGGTTGAAGAAGTTTCTTAATAAAATTCCAGTGTTCAGTATAAAGTCTATTGACTCATAACCTTGATTATTAAGCACAGTGACACTTCTTACATAATCTACAGGACACAATTCGCTTGCTTGCTGGCTTTTGCTTTTTAAAAAAACGTTGCCACACACTAGAAATTTCTCCTGTATTGTGGGTGCGTTTATAAACATTCAAACTCACATACACAAAAAACCAGACCCGGAACAACTACTTGTAGGTCATACAAATATTTGTTCCGTGCGGGAATCGAACCCGCCTGCGCCAACCGTGTCGTCCGTGCCATAGTTATTGCTACGGCGCAGGGTAGACGACTAGGCCGCTAAACTATATGCGGGGGGGACAATGCATTTTGCATTGTTAGCATTATTGGTTGGTTTATTGGTTTTCCTACATACCTCCACCCTTGTTTAAAGAACAATTATCGTTTGGTTTATATTCTGCTGTCTTCTCTTAGCGTCATTGTGGCCTGGCACCAACAATACAAACCGCAGATTAATTGATCGTATAAATAACCCAAAAGTCTAACACTAAACAACTTACACAATGCCTGTAACAGTGGAATTACATGAAATACTCTGTTTATCATTTCGTTGGCGGTTGTCGTGCCTACGTGTGCATACATACATTGTTGTTGCAGTAATATTATATTACGTTACCAATTATTGTTTTTGAAACCATTACATGAAATACAATATATTATTTATGCATAGCATAGTTTATTTCATTGTTCGGTACAAGGTTAAAGTTAGTCCAAATCCCAAAATATATTCGAACTACTGATTTTCATCCACTTAGTGTCGATATACATTATATAATCGACGGTAGCAAAATTTGCATCGGTGGGTTTTCCCGCCGACCACTGCGTGTACATTACGTGCGTTTGTGCGGAGCGATTTTTCCTCAACCTTTTTATTTTACATCATTTTCAATTCATGTCAATAAATATACTGATCGTTGTCTTGTAACATATTATTATATACGCTGGTTTTAGTCTATCTATCTGACCAAGATTATGTCTGGACTTTAAAAGAGACTGTGACCTCTGAGTTTGTTTCGGCCTTTCTTCTTAGAGTAGTCAGATAGGAAACACCGACCTCATCTAGTTTTAAAAATATGATTGACGTGTAAAAGTGTTTGTATAAACCTACTTACAGTAATAAAATCATTTATCATTTATCATTGGTAAGTTAACTTTAAAAACCTTATAATTTGTACTTATACTAACTATACTATATGGGCCATCATAGGTAGGACAAAGTAACTTTTTCATCATCTCATTCCTTACAAAAACATTGCGTGAATCGCTAATCGCTTTTGACGGAGGTCGCAACTTGTTTATTGCTTGACGAAGCTGTCCTTCATATATGCTCGGGTTGTCACCGATCACGAGCACGTGACCCAACCAATGGCCAACAATAAATGCTATTAGGGTAGCCTGCTGGTTTTCCACATGAAAAAGATCTTCTGGCAACCTTATAGTTTCGCTAATATACCATCTCTCCAGCACTAACATCTGAGTCACTTGCGCACGCTACGCGAAGTCCTAACATAACCGTTTGCAGTTCGTACACCCAATCCATACTACCTGTCAAACGTGCGGTTAGTGCGGTTTTCAACGAGCGATGCCACCTTTCTACTAACCCCTTGCTCTGAGGGTGATAAGGGGTTGTTCTAACTCTTTTGTATGTCTAAAAATCTCATAAGACTGTTCAAAAGGTCGCTTTCAAATTGGTCTACTGGTGGTTCCCAGGTCGGTCGTTATCCTACTTGGAAAACCAAACTTGCATATTTAACGCTCGTAAATAACTCTTGGAGTTCGTATCAGCTATAATGTCTGAAACTGGTATTGCTTCAGGCCAACGCCTAATAATAAACAATAGTAACAAACTAGTACTAGTAGTAGTAGTTAGTAGTAGTTAATAGTTATACAATAACGATGCCCATTCTGAGACGTGGGTGAAGGACTTGCAAATATCTGCTTATCACCCTCCGGCATAACTTCGTGTCTAAATGCCAAGTTACTGCTAACGTCACGTCCTGCCGTAACCCGATCGCGCACCTGCGCTTGAGCCAATTCGTTGCAATCGAGCACCGTTGCACGTTGGACAAACAATAGACTCGACACGCGATAACGCGTCTGCCTGTATTTTCCGGGCCCTTTACATATTGTATGTCGCTGTAAATTCGCTGATATACAACAATTGTCTGGGCATTCTTGGTATTTCCTCATCGTTACCACATGGAACACGTTAAGACATGATATACTTTTGGTTCCAGCCGCAATAAGTAATCTGTATTTCAGTTTCCTAGAAAAACCATAAAATACAAAATTATTTTTATTATAGACCAGCTTTTTCCCGCGGCTTCACCCACGTGGGTGTCGGAAATTATCCCACGAGAATGTACTACCGAGATAAAAAGTGTCCTATGTCCTAACCCAGATCATGTTCTACTCGTGTGCCAAATTTTATCCTAATCCGTTCAGCCGCTTTAGCGTGTTAACGTAACAAACAAACTCACTTTCGCATTTATAATATTGGTAAGGAAGTAAGGGTAATCAAACTTGTGTCAGTACTTACTTGAAGTAGATTGACGTTAACAATTCTAGTTGACTCACTGTTTACAAATTACAGGTATATCTACTGGGTCAAAGGCTTAAAGGTGATGAGGGCTCGATTTGATGGCTCCAAGAGACAAATTGTAATGGACGAGAATGTTGATGTGCGAGATGCCATAGCCATTGACCAGCAAAGAGAATTAAACTTAGTCATTGACCAACAGACACAGAAAATGTATTGGTTAGACTTGCTAAAGAAACAGGATTATTATGAAATATCTATTAAGAGTGCAGATTTAAATGCAGAGAACAAAACAACATTATATAGTCATCACGACAGTTTCACACAAATGATATTGTATTTTACAAACTTGGTTGTATCAAAAGATTTTATCTACTGGAATGCGGAGAATTTGTTTTGGAAAATATCAAAGAATCCACCTCGGGACAGGAACGTGGAAAATAAACAAATTCTGGAATTTAGTATTACAAGTCTAGCCTCCAAATACCAAATTGAAGAGCAGGACTGCGAAGCACTAAAGAGTTTGCTACCAATTAACTCCAACCCCTCCAATGATTCTATAGATGTAAGCCTGGACGCGAAAGTTACTGAGGAATCTCGTTGTGAATGTACACAGGGTTCCATCAATGAGAGGTGCGATGTTTCAGTCTGTCACAACTATTGTTTCCAAGGAAATTGTAGTGTCAGTGCTGAGGGACAACCTAAGTGCAGGTAAAACATGTTTATTTTTATTAAGGACTAGTTATAACAAGCGCCCGAGCGCGCGCGTTGGATGCTGATCGTATGTAGGTACTTGTCAAACGCAACGAGATGTAACTTTTAAAGGCTCCCGCAAACAGGCGTGACGCGACAGTGCAACGCGAATCTAGTAGAACAATTTCTATGAAAGTTTCACGGAAATTGTTCTACTACCGTGCGCCGCGCCGCACTTGTCACTACGCAGTGATCGAGCCATTCGCCAGCACCAGCACCGGTATGCCCTAACGTGTGCCTCACTCACAAACGTATAGGTATCGCGAAGCAGCCGCGAAGTAATTTTTATGGTGTACATAATAAAGAGTATTCTATTCTATTCTATTCTATTCTATTCTATTCTATTCATTCTCTAGATAAGACCACGATTGCTCCGTACAAAAAGTAAACAACTCGTTAGGAAACAGTTATTGTTATATTAGTGGAATGTCTGTCGAAAGTGCAGATATAAACGGAGAGAACAGAATAACGTTATATAGAAAAAGTAATGACGATACTTTTTTTTGAAGAATTGATCCGATTAAAAGGTTTTATCTACTGGAGGTCGGGTGAGACCGTTTGGCAATTATCAATGAATATACCTCGCGACAGGGACGTGAAACTAAAATATTAACAATGACTTTCTTACTATACGGTCAACAAGGAACAGCCTCTAACTACAAAATTAAAGAGTAGAACTGCGAAGCACTAAGTAAGGAGTCTGCTACCAAATTACTCAGAAACCAACGACTAGGCGCGCCGCCCTCAATGTTTCTACAAATGAACGTCTGCTTTGTGTACATGGTACGAAAGTTAGTGGGGAATCTCATTGTGAATGTACACAAATCATGCTTACATCGGTGAGAGGTTCGGGGAGTGAGAGGTGCGATGTTTCAGTCTGTCACAACTATTGTTTCCAAGGAAATTGTAGTGTCAGTGCTGAGGGACAACCTAAGTGCCGGTAAAAATGTTCATTTTACGCCCGAGCGCGCGCGTTTGGCGCTAATCGTAAGTAGGTCATCAATCGCAACAAGATGTAATTTGATTTTTGTTGTAACTTTTGAATCGTCAACATGCTCGGTGTAACGTACTGTTTTTTTTTTTTTTAAGATACAGACAGAGCTATAAAATAGTAGCGCCAAAGCGCAAACTAGCTACTTTAAGCTGCAGCGATCGGTGATTATCTACGGCGGCGGCGGCGGCTCGGTCAATCATGCTACCGAAATAATCCAAAGCGCGACTAACTCCGTGGCCACGAGCTACACGCTCAACGCTTGACGCAAGTCGCATCGCTCGAGGCCGTCCACGGGCCCCTAATCGCCGATCGCTACAGCTAAAGAGCTAGTCTGCAAAAAAATATTGCGCTGGGAAGGGGCGCGGGTCGTACACGTGCGTGTGGCGCGAGCTCTACGGATAGTAGTTTGATGTAACAACGTAAAAAAAAATTATATCTAGTTTATTCGTTGCATCATAGAAAGAATTAACATTTTTTTTTTTACATGTAAAGACATTTAAAGATTACATGCAAATAGCATGTAATCTTTGAAAGCGTGTCTCGTTTGCGGTGTGTCGTTTGTACAAGTAACAAATATTTGTTGTTTTATATCTTCGTTATTTCAGCTGTAATGCCGGTTACTCTGGGGCAAGGTGTGAAGTCAACGCGTGCCATGAGTATTGTTTGAACAACGGTACCTGTTCCCTAAATGACGAGAGTAAGCCAGTCTGCCAATGCACAGGACATTATGAGGGTGAAAGATGCGATGTTCCCATCTTTCTTGTCAAATGTATCCAAACTGTTTCATTGTTGAGGGATATTCTAAATACGGGTAAGAATATTTGTAATCTATCAAAACTCCGATCAATGCTATCTTTACATTTGTCTCATCCGACCATAAACCTTCCATACGGACTGTGCCTGACTGAGATCAATCGCCCACGACGCGACGGTCGAAACGATCACGGATATCTTAGCAAATCGTTGACACTTACTCACTAAACAGTCTCATAGTTTCGTACTGTATGATCTCGTAAGTACCTACAAGGTGTGTAGCCAACATCGGAACTAACGCCACCATCTTGTTTTTTTGTTAATACATTTCAAATGAGATTTCACAAAAAAGAAACAAATGTTTGCCAACAACCTACCTGTTAATGTCATTCAAGCGTTGTCATCAGGTATATTCAGTAAAAATCTCACCGTGATAACTTAGGTGAAGTAAGCTTGAAGTGAGCTGACATTCCACCTCATGTTAAAGATTGACACTTTGACTTCACCTCACGGTGAGCTTTTTACAAACAGATTGGCTGGTCCGACTCAGTGACGGTGCGCAGAATCGTTGGATTAGATTGATATCTTCATGTGCACAATGACAATCTCTTAGGTCCATTAATAGTGCATGTTAATGTTTCCTTTACAGATGTAACGCCGGGTACTCTGGGCAAAGGAGTGAAGTCGACGTGTGCTCCTACTACTGTCTGAAAAACACCACTATTTGGGAACGAGCACAAGATGTGAAGCCGTTGGAGAGTTTACTTTCACCTCTACCACCACCACTATATATACTACTCAGTAGAATAACATTTAACCTCAGCTGATTAAGTGACAAGTTGGCGGCAACCTACCGTTAAACGATCATTGATCATCTATATCTAATGTTATGGCCGTCATTTCCTAGCCAAATCATGTTTCGGACAATCCATTCAATAGTTTTTTAATAACTTACTTCGTCAACGTAACATGGGACGCCCCCAGTTAGATTTATCAACTACCTTAGATAGGTGTCCCGGATAGACCTATGGATGCAGAAAGTTGATAAGTCGGAGAACCGGGTATTGTGGACAATTTGGGAGAGGCCTATGTCCAGTAGTGGACTGCTACAAGCAGAGTTCCTTGGTAGATTTCTTTACCTCACACATCACACATCGAGTTCAATAACTGCTATTGAGGCCCTTTCTTGGCTGAGCGTCCATCAAACATCACTTTACCTTTTCTGTCTTCTTCGGACACAAGTCTCTCACAAAATGTTTTGGCTGTTTATTTATTTCTTGTTATTTTACGCCCAAGGGCTATATCACAGATATATTTTTTAAATCTTGACCAACTTTATTTTACAAACTACCTGTAACAACAATTAATTATATTCCTTTTAATTTTATTCTTTTACATTATTTGTATTATTTTATTAATTATTATGGTATAAGTTGTTATTTATGTACCTACATGTCATTTTAATTCTGTTTTTTTATATACTTCTTTTACATTAGTTTTAGTTTCTCTTTCAATAAAATTCTCACTTATGTAATAAATTATTTTTATTTTCGCAAACCATCTGTAGTTAATATAAATCTTAAATTCATTATTTAAATAACAGATAACGGACAGCTTAAATCTCTGGTACTAGAACAAATTTTGTACATTTTGAGTTCCTTATAAAAGGGAAGTGAGCATTACGGAAGGATTTTTGAAAATTCTGGTTTCGATATTGATGAATTCAAACATTCATACACTGAACAATACAGTCGATATCTTCGTTTAATATTGAAAGTAAATATACTGTGCTTTGAGTATTGTCAAACAAGTTTTTCTTAGTTGTGAAATGCAATGATGAAACTTATTTAAAAAAAACCGCATGATAAAGTTTTGGTTTATAACAGAATCTATGCCGTCCTGTCCCTTTAAGTATTTATCGCTATTACGTATAGTTTCACGCTTGGAAAATTCACCCTGTATTTTGGCTCGCACACACAGGAACGTCAACAAAAGTCTGACATATCGAACTCGTTACTGCGCTATCTAGTGAGGCTTAATTAATAGCCACTCTTAATCGCTTTTTTGTCACTTCGTGGTTAACCTGAATGTATCACGTCCGACAGTGGCACAAACTTTATCGGAACTTACAATGAGCTTTCAAAATTTCTCGTGCAATCAGACCTTGAGGGTCATAATTATTTCAAGTAAATATACTATGCTTTGAGCATTGTCAAACGTGTTTTTCGTAGTTGTGAAACGCAACTGATGTGATTTTGCAGAAGATAAGCACGCCATCTGTCCAATTTGAGTAACTTAAGTTCAAATACGAGTACTCAAAGTTTGATTAAATTTGAAGAAAACTTCAATCAGAAACAAAAATATGTTTAGGTAGAGTTTGACAGGTTATAATAATTATCAGCCTAAAACTCTCAGTTTAGAAACCAGCTGTAGATATATCTACAGGGTGAAATTAAATTATCTAGTGAAACTCTACAGACGTGATAGGTATCATAAACATAATAAAATAAATAATAAATTTTATGTGATGTTTTTTTTTGTGGTGACATCGACCGCATTTAGTGTAGTAACTTTCAATATCAGTTTAAAAAAACAGTTTTTTTATGGTCTAAACTTCACAGACGTTATGTATTTCGATATCTTAACACAATAAAACAAGAGAAAACAGATTGTATCAACTCAAACTTCAAGTAACTAACACAAAAAAAAAGTATCAAATTATATTTTATTGTTATTTTATGTTGTTTAGATATCCCATCACGTGTGCACAGTTTAGCTAGCTAATGTAACGTGACCCTGTATAGATAAAGATGGATAAGTAATGTGATAACGCCTTTTAACCTTTGAATGATGTAATCTTGTAATTCGTTAAAACGAAAACAACAACGATTTATATATACTCATATATATATATGTATATATATATACCTTTTTGGAAAGTTTATAAAATAAGGAATTTTTAACCGACATTTCTATGCCAAGTGTAGTTCATTTTTTTCAAGAACAAAACGTCTAAATTTAAAATATTATGAAATAAAGAAGGTTTCCTTTGCATGAGTGCTACTCCCTGGCCAGCGAGGAGTCCTGATAACGCCTTGCGATTTTTACAGAAGAGGTCACATGAAAGACTTGGTTTACTCCACTCCAGTGGCATCCCGTGAAGAGCTGCGAGAAAGAATTTTAGCAGCCGCCCAACACATCAAAAACACAATTTCGACGCGTGTGACAGTGACGGAAGTACGATACGTAATATCTCTATTTAGTCTGTGGAAGTACGCCAGAGGCTGCCTGCTTGCATAAGAAATCGAGGCAGGCAATTTGAACAAGATCTGTAATAATCTTACTCTATTTTTGACGATTGCCAATGATAAGTAAATAAACGAAATTAATGTTCTGATTATGTCTGCATTTTTTTAAATTTAAACCCGTACAAGTGTTGATAACATTTGTATCTTATATGTAAGGTTATGAAATAGGGTATTTATGTCCGAGATTTGTATGCCAAGTGTCATACATTTGTTTTCGAGTAAAACGCGTCTAGACTTCAAACAATATAAAATAAAGAAGGTTTCTTTTGCACTCAAGGCCTTTTATTTCTGAAATTATGGGAATATATGGCATGTATTTGTTTTATAAATCAGCATTTATCATCAGTCAAAAAAATAACAAATAAGTGTCGAGAGTGTAGTAGTTATTTTTAAATTATTATTTTTTAAATTATTTTTAAATTATTATACTATATTGCCGTGGATAGCTGTGGAGGGTACGTTACCTGTTATATTAATATGTTTTATATATAGCTCAGCAAAATATATATCGACGGTGAAGTATCAATATCTAATAACTAACATCTTAGCGATTTTCACTTTATTACATATTCATAAGTAAAATGTGAACATTTATATCCCTAACCTGAAATATTTTATTGAAATTGTTATCACCATCACAAGCATTTCCTTCTAAATATAAATAACTTTTTGATTCAAATGTTAAAAACTATAGAAATGAAACGTTTTTCTCGCCTCCTGTAAAACCATGGTTTTGTAGTTATTAGGTATTGATACTACACCGTTGATATTGAACTTTGTGATCTGTTAGTTATTTCCAGAATATACCAACAAAGAAGTATTGCCATCAAGCCCCACCGGTACCATGCGGTACCAGCCACACTGTTTTAAATTCTCTTTGTGTAAATGTATACAGTCTATTTGATATCGTGGGTAAATGATAAATGATTTTATTTCTGTAAGTAGGTTTGTACAAACACTTTTACATGTCAATCATATTTTTAAACTAGATTAGGTCGGCGTTTCTTATCTGACTACTCTGAGAAGAAAGGCCGAAACAAACTCAGAGGTCACAGTCTCTTTTAAAGTCCAGTCATAATCTTGGTCAGATCATGTGAAGATTATGTAGATTGGTAATGGTATTCTGAGAAAAGAACCACACAGATTGAGTGGACCGGTCTAGTCCAGTGGTTGAAGAAGTTTCTTAATAAAATTCCAGTGTTCAGTATAAAGTCTATTGACTCATAACCTTGATTATTAAGCACAGTGACACTTCTTACATAATCTACAGGACACAATTCGCTTGCTTGCTGGCTTTTGCTTTTTAAAAAAACGTTGCCACACACTAGAAATTTCTCCTGTATTGTGGGTGCGTTTATAAACATTCAAACTCACATACACAAAAAACCAGACCCGGAACAACTACTTGTAGGTCATACAAATATTTGTTCCGTGCGGGAATCGAACCCGCCTGCGCCAACCGTGTCGTCCGTGCCATAGTTATTGCTACGGCGCAGGGTAGACGACTAGGCCGCTAAACTATATGCGGGGGGGACAATGCATTTTGCATTGTTAGCATTATTGGTTGGTTTATTGGTTTTCCTACATACCTCCACCCTTGTTTAAAGAACAATTATCGTTTGGTTTATATTCTGCTGTCTTCTCTTAGCGTCATTGTGGCCTGGCACCAACAATACAAACCGCAGATTAATTGATCGTATAAATAACCCAAAAGTCTAACACTAAACAACTTACACAATGCCTGTAACAGTGGAATTACATGAAATACTCTGTTTATCATTTCGTTGGCGGTTGTCGTGCCTACGTGTGCATACATACATTGTTGTTGCAGTAATATTATATTACGTTACCAATTATTGTTTTTGAAACCATTACATGAAATACAATATATTATTTATGCATAGCATAGTTTATTTCATTGTTCGGTACAAGGTTAAAGTTAGTCCAAATCCCAAAATATATTCGAACTACTGATTTTCATCCACTTAGTGTCGATATACATTATATAATCGACGGTAGCAAAATTTGCATCGGTGGGTTTTCCCGCCGACCACTGCGTGTACATTACGTGCGTTTGTGCGGAGCGATTTTTCCTCAACCTTTTTATTTTACATCATTTTCAATTCATGTCAATAAATATACTGATCGTTGTCTTGTAACATATTATTATATACGCTGGTTTTAGTCTATCTATCTGACCAAGATTATGTCTGGACTTTAAAAGAGACTGTGACCTCTGAGTTTGTTTCGGCCTTTCTTCTTAGAGTAGTCAGATAGGAAACACCGACCTCATCTAGTTTTAAAAATATGATTGACGTGTAAAAGTGTTTGTATAAACCTACTTACAGTAATAAAATCATTTATCATTTATCATTGGTAAGTTAACTTTAAAAACCTTATAATTTGTACTTATACTAACTATACTATATGGGCCATCATAGGTAGGACAAAGTAACTTTTTCATCATCTCATTCCTTACAAAAACATTGCGTGAATCGCTAATCGCTTTTGACGGAGGTCGCAACTTGTTTATTGCTTGACGAAGCTGTCCTTCATATATGCTCGGGTTGTCACCGATCACGAGCACGTGACCCAACCAATGGCCAACAATAAATGCTATTAGGGTAGCCTGCTGGTTTTCCACATGAAAAAGATCTTCTGGCAACCTTATAGTTTCGCTAATATACCATCTCTCCAGCACTAACATCTGAGTCACTTGCGCACGCTACGCGAAGTCCTAACATAACCGTTTGCAGTTCGTACACCCAATCCATACTACCTGTCAAACGTGCGGTTAGTGCGGTTTTCAACGAGCGATGCCACCTTTCTACTAACCCCTTGCTCTGAGGGTGATAAGGGGTTGTTCTAACTCTTTTGTATGTCTAAAAATCTCATAAGACTGTTCAAAAGGTCGCTTTCAAATTGGTCTACTGGTGGTTCCCAGGTCGGTCGTTATCCTACTTGGAAAACCAAACTTGCATATTTAGCGCTAGTAAATAACTCTTGGAGTTCGTATCAGCTATAATGTCTGAAACTGGTATTGCTTCAGGCCAACGCCTAATAATAAACAATAGTAACAAACTAGTACTAGTAGTAGTAGTTAGTAGTAGTTAATAGTTATACAATAACGATGCCCATTCTGAGACGTGGGTGAAGGACTTGCAAATATCTGCTTATCACCCTCCGGCATAACTTCGTGTCTAAATGCCAAGTTACTGCTAACGTCACGTCCTGCCGTAACCCGATCGCGCACCTGCGCTTGAGCCAATTCGTTGCAATCGAGCACCGTTGCACGTTGGACAAACAATAGACTCGACACGCGATAACGCGTCTGCCTGTATTTTCCGGGCCCTTTACATATTGTATGTCGCTGTAAATTCGCTGATATACAACAATTGTCTGGGCATTCTTGGTATTTCCTCATCGTTACCACATGGAACACGTTAAGACATGATATACTTTTGGTTCCAGCCGCAATAAGTAATCTGTATTTCAGTTTCCTAGAAAAACCATAAAATACAAAATTATTTTTATTATAGACCAGCTTTTTCCCGCGGCTTCACCCACGTGGGTGTCGGAAATTATCCCACGAGAATGTACTACCGAGATAAAAAGTGTCCTATGTCCTAACCCAGATCATGTTCTACTCGTGTGCCAAATTTTATCCTAATCCGTTCAGCCGCTTTAGCGTGTTAACGTAACAAACAAACTCACTTTCGCATTTATAATATTGGTAAGGAAGTAAGGGTAATCAAACTTGTGTCAGTACTTACTTGAAGTAGATTGACGTTAACAATTCTAGTTGACTCACTGTTTACAAATTACAGGTATATCTACTGGGTCAAAGGCTTAAAGGTGATGAGGGCTCGATTTGATGGCTCCAAGAGACAAATTGTAATGGACGAGAATGTTGATGTGCGAGATGCCATAGCCATTGACCAGCAAAGAGAATTAAACTTAGTCATTGACCAACAGACACAGAAAATGTATTGGTTAGACTTGC
This sequence comes from Griposia aprilina, assembly GCA_916610205.1. NCBI lineage: Eukaryota > Metazoa > Arthropoda > Insecta > Lepidoptera > Noctuidae > Griposia > Griposia aprilina. Next base: position 15,342,431 of record OU744308.1, read on the forward strand.
TAAAGAAACAGGATTATTATGAAATATCTATTAAGAGTGCAGATTTAAATGCAGAGAACAAAACAACATTATATAGTCATCACGACAGTTTCACACAAATGATATTGTATTTTACAAACTTGGTTGTATCAAAAGATTTTATCTACTGGAATGCGGAGAATTTGTTTTGGAAAATATCAAAGAATCCACCTCGGGACAGGAACGTGGAAAATAAACAAATTCTGGAATTTAGTATTACAAGTCTAGCCTCCAAATACCAAATTGAAGAGCAGGACTGCGAAGCACTAAAGAGTTTGCTACCAATTAACTCCAACCCCTCCAATGATTCTATAGATGTAAGCCTGGACGCGAAAGTTACTGAGGAATCTCGTTGTGAATGTACACAGGGTTCCATCAATGAGAGGTGCGATGTTTCAGTCTGTCACAACTATTGTTTCCAAGGAAATTGTAGTGTCAGTGCTGAGGGACAACCTAAGTGCAGGTAAAACATGTTTATTTTTATTAAGGACTAGTTATAACAAGCGCCCGAGCGCGCGCGTTGGATGCTGATCGTATGTAGGTACTTGTCAAACGCAACGAGATGTAACTTTTAAAGGCTCCCGCAAACAGGCGTGACGCGACAGTGCAACGCGAATCTAGTAGAACAATTTCTATGAAAGTTTCACGGAAATTGTTCTACTACCGTGCGCCGCGCCGCACTTGTCACTACGCAGTGATCGAGCCATTCGCCAGCACCAGCACCGGTATGCCCTAACGTGTGCCTCACTCACAAACGTATAGGTATCGCGAAGCAGCCGCGAAGTAATTTTTATGGTGTACATAATAAAGAGTATTCTATTCTATTCTATTCTATTCTATTCTATTCTATTCATTCTCTAGATAAGACCACGATTGCTCCGTACAAAAAGTAAACAACTCGTTAGGAAACAGTTATTGTTATATTAGTGGAATGTCTGTCGAAAGTGCAGATATAAACGGAGAGAACAGAATAACGTTATATAGAAAAAGTAATGACGATACTTTTTTTTGAAGAATTGATCCGATTAAAAGGTTTTATCTACTGGAGGTCGGGTGAGACCGTTTGGCAATTATCAATGAATATACCTCGCGACAGGGACGTGAAACTAAAATATTAACAATGACTTTCTTACTATACGGTCAACAAGGAACAGCCTCTAACTACAAAATTAAAGAGTAGAACTGCGAAGCACTAAGTAAGGAGTCTGCTACCAAATTACTCAGAAACCAACGACTAGGCGCGCCGCCCTCAATGTTTCTACAAATGAACGTCTGCTTTGTGTACATGGTACGAAAGTTAGTGGGGAATCTCATTGTGAATGTACACAAATCATGCTTACATCGGTGAGAGGTTCGGGGAGTGAGAGGTGCGATGTTTCAGTCTGTCACAACTATTGTTTCCAAGGAAATTGTAGTGTCAGTGCTGAGGGACAACCTAAGTGCCGGTAAAAATGTTCATTTTACGCCCGAGCGCGCGCGTTTGGCGCTAATCGTAAGTAGGTCATCAATCGCAACAAGATGTAATTTGATTTTTGTTGTAACTTTTGAATCGTCAACATGCTCGGTGTAACGTACTGTTTTTTTTTTTTTTAAGATACAGACAGAGCTATAAAATAGTAGCGCCAAAGCGCAAACTAGCTACTTTAAGCTGCAGCGATCGGTGATTATCTACGGCGGCGGCGGCGGCTCGGTCAATCATGCTACCGAAATAATCCAAAGCGCGACTAACTCCGTGGCCACGAGCTACACGCTCAACGCTTGACGCAAGTCGCATCGCTCGAGGCCGTCCACGGGCCCCTAATCGCCGATCGCTACAGCTAAAGAGCTAGTCTGCAAAAAAATATTGCGCTGGGAAGGGGCGCGGGTCGTACACGTGCGTGTGGCGCGAGCTCTACGGATAGTAGTTTGATGTAACAACGTAAAAAAAAATTATATCTAGTTTATTCGTTGCATCATAGAAAGAATTAACATTTTTTTTTTTACATGTAAAGACATTTAAAGATTACATGCAAATAGCATGTAATCTTTGAAAGCGTGTCTCGTTTGCGGTGTGTCGTTTGTACAAGTAACAAATATTTGTTGTTTTATATCTTCGTTATTTCAGCTGTAATGCCGGTTACTCTGGGGCAAGGTGTGAAGTCAACGCGTGCCATGAGTATTGTTTGAACAACGGTACCTGTTCCCTAAATGACGAGAGTAAGCCAGTCTGCCAATGCACAGGACATTATGAGGGTGAAAGATGCGATGTTCCCATCTTTCTTGTCAAATGTATCCAAACTGTTTCATTGTTGAGGGATATTCTAAATACGGGTAAGAATATTTGTAATCTATCAAAACTCCGATCAATGCTATCTTTACATTTGTCTCATCCGACCATAAACCTTCCATACGGACTGTGCCTGACTGAGATCAATCGCCCACGACGCGACGGTCGAAACGATCACGGATATCTTAGCAAATCGTTGACACTTACTCACTAAACAGTCTCATAGTTTCGTACTGTATGATCTCGTAAGTACCTACAAGGTGTGTAGCCAACATCGGAACTAACGCCACCATCTTGTTTTTTTGTTAATACATTTCAAATGAGATTTCACAAAAAAGAAACAAATGTTTGCCAACAACCTACCTGTTAATGTCATTCAAGCGTTGTCATCAGGTATATTCAGTAAAAATCTCACCGTGATAACTTAGGTGAAGTAAGCTTGAAGTGAGCTGACATTCCACCTCATGTTAAAGATTGACACTTTGACTTCACCTCACGGTGAGCTTTTTACAAACAGATTGGCTGGTCCGACTCAGTGACGGTGCGCAGAATCGTTGGATTAGATTGATATCTTCATGTGCACAATGACAATCTCTTAGGTCCATTAATAGTGCATGTTAATGTTTCCTTTACAGATGTAACGCCGGGTACTCTGGGCAAAGGAGTGAAGTCGACGTGTGCTCCTACTACTGTCTGAAAAACACCACTATTTGGGAACGAGCACAAGATGTGAAGCCGTTGGAGAGTTTACTTTCACCTCTACCACCACCACTATATATACTACTCAGTAGAATAACATTTAACCTCAGCTGATTAAGTGACAAGTTGGCGGCAACCTACCGTTAAACGATCATTGATCATCTATATCTAATGTTATGGCCGTCATTTCCTAGCCAAATCATGTTTCGGACAATCCATTCAATAGTTTTTTAATAACTTACTTCGTCAACGTAACATGGGACGCCCCCAGTTAGATTTATCAACTACCTTAGATAGGTGTCCCGGATAGACCTATGGATGCAGAAAGTTGATAAGTCGGAGAACCGGGTATTGTGGACAATTTGGGAGAGGCCTATGTCCAGTAGTGGACTGCTACAAGCAGAGTTCCTTGGTAGATTTCTTTACCTCACACATCACACATCGAGTTCAATAACTGCTATTGAGGCCCTTTCTTGGCTGAGCGTCCATCAAACATCACTTTACCTTTTCTGTCTTCTTCGGACACAAGTCTCTCACAAAATGTTTTGGCTGTTTATTTATTTCTTGTTATTTTACGCCCAAGGGCTATATCACAGATATATTTTTTAAATCTTGACCAACTTTATTTTACAAACTACCTGTAACAACAATTAATTATATTCCTTTTAATTTTATTCTTTTACATTATTTGTATTATTTTATTAATTATTATGGTATAAGTTGTTATTTATGTACCTACATGTCATTTTAATTCTGTTTTTTTATATACTTCTTTTACATTAGTTTTAGTTTCTCTTTCAATAAAATTCTCACTTATGTAATAAATTATTTTTATTTTCGCAAACCATCTGTAGTTAATATAAATCTTAAATTCATTATTTAAATAACAGATAACGGACAGCTTAAATCTCTGGTACTAGAACAAATTTTGTACATTTTGAGTTCCTTATAAAAGGGAAGTGAGCATTACGGAAGGATTTTTGAAAATTCTGGTTTCGATATTGATGAATTCAAACATTCATACACTGAACAATACAGTCGATATCTTCGTTTAATATTGAAAGTAAATATACTGTGCTTTGAGTATTGTCAAACAAGTTTTTCTTAGTTGTGAAATGCAATGATGAAACTTATTTAAAAAAAACCGCATGATAAAGTTTTGGTTTATAACAGAATCTATGCCGTCCTGTCCCTTTAAGTATTTATCGCTATTACGTATAGTTTCACGCTTGGAAAATTCACCCTGTATTTTGGCTCGCACACACAGGAACGTCAACAAAAGTCTGACATATCGAACTCGTTACTGCGCTATCTAGTGAGGCTTAATTAATAGCCACTCTTAATCGCTTTTTTGTCACTTCGTGGTTAACCTGAATGTATCACGTCCGACAGTGGCACAAACTTTATCGGAACTTACAATGAGCTTTCAAAATTTCTCGTGCAATCAGACCTTGAGGGTCATAATTATTTCAAGTAAATATACTATGCTTTGAGCATTGTCAAACGTGTTTTTCGTAGTTGTGAAACGCAACTGATGTGATTTTGCAGAAGATAAGCACGCCATCTGTCCAATTTGAGTAACTTAAGTTCAAATACGAGTACTCAAAGTTTGATTAAATTTGAAGAAAACTTCAATCAGAAACAAAAATATGTTTAGGTAGAGTTTGACAGGTTATAATAATTATCAGCCTAAAACTCTCAGTTTAGAAACCAGCTGTAGATATATCTACAGGGTGAAATTAAATTATCTAGTGAAACTCTACAGACGTGATAGGTATCATAAACATAATAAAATAAATAATAAATTTTATGTGATGTTTTTTTTTGTGGTGACATCGACCGCATTTAGTGTAGTAACTTTCAATATCAGTTTAAAAAAACAGTTTTTTTATGGTCTAAACTTCACAGACGTTATGTATTTCGATATCTTAACACAATAAAACAAGAGAAAACAGATTGTATCAACTCAAACTTCAAGTAACTAACACAAAAAAAAAGTATCAAATTATATTTTATTGTTATTTTATGTTGTTTAGATATCCCATCACGTGTGCACAGTTTAGCTAGCTAATGTAACGTGACCCTGTATAGATAAAGATGGATAAGTAATGTGATAACGCCTTTTAACCTTTGAATGATGTAATCTTGTAATTCGTTAAAACGAAAACAACAACGATTTATATATACTCATATATATATATGTATATATATATACCTTTTTGGAAAGTTTATAAAATAAGGAATTTTTAACCGACATTTCTATGCCAAGTGTAGTTCATTTTTTTCAAGAACAAAACGTCTAAATTTAAAATATTATGAAATAAAGAAGGTTTCCTTTGCATGAGTGCTACTCCCTGGCCAGCGAGGAGTCCTGATAACGCCTTGCGATTTTTACAGAAGAGGTCACATGAAAGACTTGGTTTACTCCACTCCAGTGGCATCCCGTGAAGAGCTGCGAGAAAGAATTTTAGCAGCCGCCCAACACATCAAAAACACAATTTCGACGCGTGTGACAGTGACGGAAGTACGATACGTAATATCTCTATTTAGTCTGTGGAAGTACGCCAGAGGCTGCCTGCTTGCATAAGAAATCGAGGCAGGCAATTTGAACAAGATCTGTAATAATCTTACTCTATTTTTGACGATTGCCAATGATAAGTAAATAAACGAAATTAATGTTCTGATTATGTCTGCATTTTTTTAAATTTAAACCCGTACAAGTGTTGATAACATTTGTATCTTATATGTAAGGTTATGAAATAGGGTATTTATGTCCGAGATTTGTATGCCAAGTGTCATACATTTGTTTTCGAGTAAAACGCGTCTAGACTTCAAACAATATAAAATAAAGAAGGTTTCTTTTGCACTCAAGGCCTTTTATTTCTGAAATTATGGGAATATATGGCATGTATTTGTTTTATAAATCAGCATTTATCATCAGTCAAAAAAATAACAAATAAGTGTCGAGAGTGTAGTAGTTATTTTTAAATTATTATTTTTTAAATTATTTTTAAATTATTATACTATATTGCCGTGGATAGCTGTGGAGGGTACGTTACCTGTTATATTAATATGTTTTATATATAGCTCAGCAAAATATATATCGACGGTGAAGTATCAATATCTAATAACTAACATCTTAGCGATTTTCACTTTATTACATATTCATAAGTAAAATGTGAACATTTATATCCCTAACCTGAAATATTTTATTGAAATTGTTATCACCATCACAAGCATTTCCTTCTAAATATAAATAACTTTTTGATTCAAATGTTAAAAACTATAGAAATGAAACGTTTTTCTCGCCTCCTGTAAAACCATGGTTTTGTAGTTATTAGGTATTGATACTACACCGTTGATATTGAACTTTGTGATCTGTTAGTTATTTCCAGAATATACCAACAAAGAAGTATTGCCATCAAGCCCCACCGGTACCATGCGGTACCAGCCACACTGTTTTAAATTCTCTTTGTGTAAATGTATACAGTCTATTTGATATCGTGGGTAAATGATAAATGATTTTATTTCTGTAAGTAGGTTTGTACAAACACTTTTACATGTCAATCATATTTTTAAACTAGATTAGGTCGGCGTTTCTTATCTGACTACTCTGAGAAGAAAGGCCGAAACAAACTCAGAGGTCACAGTCTCTTTTAAAGTCCAGTCATAATCTTGGTCAGATCATGTGAAGATTATGTAGATTGGTAATGGTATTCTGAGAAAAGAACCACACAGATTGAGTGGACCGGTCTAGTCCAGTGGTTGAAGAAGTTTCTTAATAAAATTCCAGTGTTCAGTATAAAGTCTATTGACTCATAACCTTGATTATTAAGCACAGTGACACTTCTTACATAATCTACAGGACACAATTCGCTTGCTTGCTGGCTTTTGCTTTTTAAAAAAACGTTGCCACACACTAGAAATTTCTCCTGTATTGTGGGTGCGTTTATAAACATTCAAACTCACATACACAAAAAACCAGACCCGGAACAACTACTTGTAGGTCATACAAATATTTGTTCCGTGCGGGAATCGAACCCGCCTGCGCCAACCGTGTCGTCCGTGCCATAGTTATTGCTACGGCGCAGGGTAGACGACTAGGCCGCTAAACTATATGCGGGGGGGACAATGCATTTTGCATTGTTAGCATTATTGGTTGGTTTATTGGTTTTCCTACATACCTCCACCCTTGTTTAAAGAACAATTATCGTTTGGTTTATATTCTGCTGTCTTCTCTTAGCGTCATTGTGGCCTGGCACCAACAATACAAACCGCAGATTAATTGATCGTATAAATAACCCAAAAGTCTAACACTAAACAACTTACACAATGCCTGTAACAGTGGAATTACATGAAATACTCTGTTTATCATTTCGTTGGCGGTTGTCGTGCCTACGTGTGCATACATACATTGTTGTTGCAGTAATATTATATTACGTTACCAATTATTGTTTTTGAAACCATTACATGAAATACAATATATTATTTATGCATAGCATAGTTTATTTCATTGTTCGGTACAAGGTTAAAGTTAGTCCAAATCCCAAAATATATTCGAACTACTGATTTTCATCCACTTAGTGTCGATATACATTATATAATCGACGGTAGCAAAATTTGCATCGGTGGGTTTTCCCGCCGACCACTGCGTGTACATTACGTGCGTTTGTGCGGAGCGATTTTTCCTCAACCTTTTTATTTTACATCATTTTCAATTCATGTCAATAAATATACTGATCGTTGTCTTGTAACATATTATTATATACGCTGGTTTTAGTCTATCTATCTGACCAAGATTATGTCTGGACTTTAAAAGAGACTGTGACCTCTGAGTTTGTTTCGGCCTTTCTTCTTAGAGTAGTCAGATAGGAAACACCGACCTCATCTAGTTTTAAAAATATGATTGACGTGTAAAAGTGTTTGTATAAACCTACTTACAGTAATAAAATCATTTATCATTTATCATTGGTAAGTTAACTTTAAAAACCTTATAATTTGTACTTATACTAACTATACTATATGGGCCATCATAGGTAGGACAAAGTAACTTTTTCATCATCTCATTCCTTACAAAAACATTGCGTGAATCGCTAATCGCTTTTGACGGAGGTCGCAACTTGTTTATTGCTTGACGAAGCTGTCCTTCATATATGCTCGGGTTGTCACCGATCACGAGCACGTGACCCAACCAATGGCCAACAATAAATGCTATTAGGGTAGCCTGCTGGTTTTCCACATGAAAAAGATCTTCTGGCAACCTTATAGTTTCGCTAATATACCATCTCTCCAGCACTAACATCTGAGTCACTTGCGCACGCTACGCGAAGTCCTAACATAACCGTTTGCAGTTCGTACACCCAATCCATACTACCTGTCAAACGTGCGGTTAGTGCGGTTTTCAACGAGCGATGCCACCTTTCTACTAACCCCTTGCTCTGAGGGTGATAAGGGGTTGTTCTAACTCTTTTGTATGTCTAAAAATCTCATAAGACTGTTCAAAAGGTCGCTTTCAAATTGGTCTACTGGTGGTTCCCAGGTCGGTCGTTATCCTACTTGGAAAACCAAACTTGCATATTTAGCGCTAGTAAATAACTCTTGGAGTTCGTATCAGCTATAATGTCTGAAACTGGTATTGCTTCAGGCCAACGCCTAATAATAAACAATAGTAACAAACTAGTACTAGTAGTAGTAGTTAGTAGTAGTTAATAGTTATACAATAACGATGCCCATTCTGAGACGTGGGTGAAGGACTTGCAAATATCTGCTTATCACCCTCCGGCATAACTTCGTGTCTAAATGCCAAGTTACTGCTAACGTCACGTCCTGCCGTAACCCGATCGCGCACCTGCGCTTGAGCCAATTCGTTGCAATCGAGCACCGTTGCACGTTGGACAAACAATAGACTCGACACGCGATAACGCGTCTGCCTGTATTTTCCGGGCCCTTTACATATTGTATGTCGCTGTAAATTCGCTGATATACAACAATTGTCTGGGCATTCTTGGTATTTCCTCATCGTTACCACATGGAACACGTTAAGACATGATATACTTTTGGTTCCAGCCGCAATAAGTAATCTGTATTTCAGTTTCCTAGAAAAACCATAAAATACAAAATTATTTTTATTATAGACCAGCTTTTTCCCGCGGCTTCACCCACGTGGGTGTCGGAAATTATCCCACGAGAATGTACTACCGAGATAAAAAGTGTCCTATGTCCTAACCCAGATCATGTTCTACTCGTGTGCCAAATTTTATCCTAATCCGTTCAGCCGCTTTAGCGTGTTAACGTAACAAACAAACTCACTTTCGCATTTATAATATTGGTAAGGAAGTAAGGGTAATCAAACTTGTGTCAGTACTTACTTGAAGTAGATTGACGTTAACAATTCTAGTTGACTCACTGTTTACAAATTACAGGTATATCTACTGGGTCAAAGGCTTAAAGGTGATGAGGGCTCGATTTGATGGCTCCAAGAGACAAATTGTAATGGACGAGAATGTTGATGTGCGAGATGCCATAGCCATTGACCAGCAAAGAGAATTAAACTTAGTCATTGACCAACAGACACAGAAAATGTATTGGTTAGACTTGCTAAAGAAACAGGATTATTATGAAATATCTATTAAGAGTGCAGATTTAAATGCAGAGAACAAAACAACATTATATAGTCATCACGACAGTTTCACACAAATGATATTGTATTTTACAAACTTGGTTGTATCAAAAGATTTTATCTACTGGAATGCGGAGAATTTGTTTTGGAAAATATCAAAGAATCCACCTCGGGACAGGAACGTGGAAAATAAACAAATTCTGGAATTTAGTATTACAAGTCTAGCCTCCAAATACCAAATTGAAGAGCAGGACTGCGAAGCACTAAAGAGTTTGCTACCAATTAACTCCAACCCCTCCAATGATTCTATAGATGTAAGCCTGGACGCGAAAGTTACTGAGGAATCTCGTTGTGAATGTACACAGGGTTCCATCAATGAGAGGTGCGATGTTTCAGTCTGTCACAACTATTGTTTCCAAGGAAATTGTAGTGTCAGTGCTGAGGGACAACCTAAGTGCAGGTAAAACATGTTTATTTTTATTAAGGACTAGTTATAACAAGCGCCCGAGCGCGCGCGTTGGATGCTGATCGTATGTAGGTACTTGTCAAACGCAACGAGATGTAACTTTTAAAGGCTCCCGCAAACAGGCGTGACGCGACAGTGCAACGCGAATCTAGTAGAACAATTTCTATGAAAGTTTCACGGAAATTGTTCTACTACCGTGCGCCGCGCCGCACTTGTCACTACGCAGTGATCGAGCCATTCGCCAGCACCAGCACCGGTATGCCCTAACGTGTGCCTCACTCACAAACGTATAGGTATCGCGAAGCAGCCGCGAAGTAATTTTTATGGTGTACATAATAAAGAGTATTCTATTCTATTCTATTCTATTCTATTCTATTCTATTCATTCTCTAGATAAGACCACGATTGCTCCGTACAAAAAGTAAACAACTCGTTAGGAAACAGTTATTGTTATATTAGTGGAATGTCTGTCGAAAGTGCAGATATAAACGGAGAGAACAGAATAACGTTATATAGAAAAAGTAATGACGATACTTTTTTTTGAAGAATTGATCCGATTAAAAGGTTTTATCTACTGGAGGTCGGGTGAGACCGTTTGGCAATTATCAATGAATATACCTCGCGACAGGGACGTGAAACTAAAATATTAACAATGACTTTCTTACTATACGGTCAACAAGGAACAGCCTCTAACTACAAAATTAAAGAGTAGAACTGCGAAGCACTAAGTAAGGAGTCTGCTACCAAATTACTCAGAAACCAACGACTAGGCGCGCCGCCCTCAATGTTTCTACAAATGAACGTCTGCTTTGTGTACATGGTACGAAAGTTAGTGGGGAATCTCATTGTGAATGTACACAAATCATGCTTACATCGGTGAGAGGTTCGGGGAGTGAGAGGTGCGATGTTTCAGTCTGTCACAACTATTGTTTCCAAGGAAATTGTAGTGTCAGTGCTGAGGGACAACCTAAGTGCCGGTAAAAATGTTCATTTTACGCCCGAGCGCGCGCGTTTGGCGCTAATCGTAAGTAGGTCATCAATCGCAACAAGATGTAATTTGATTTTTGTTGTAACTTTTGAATCGTCAACATGCTCGGTGTAACGTACTGTTTTTTTTTTTTTTAAGATACAGACAGAGCTATAAAATAGTAGCGCCAAAGCGCAAACTAGCTACTTTAAGCTGCAGCGATCGGTGATTATCTACGGCGGCGGCGGCGGCTCGGTCAATCATGCTACCGAAATAATCCAAAGCGCGACTAACTCCGTGGCCACGAGCTACACGCTCAACGCTTGACGCAAGTCGCATCGCTCGAGGCCGTCCACGGGCCCCTAATCGCCGATCGCTACAGCTAAAGAGCTAGTCTGCAAAAAAATATTGCGCTGGGAAGGGGCGCGGGTCGTACACGTGCGTGTGGCGCGAGCTCTACGGATAGTAGTTTGATGTAACAACGTAAAAAAAAATTATATCTAGTTTATTCGTTGCATCATAGAAAGAATTAACATTTTTTTTTTTACATGTAAAGACATTTAAAGATTACATGCAAATAGCATGTAATCTTTGAAAGCGTGTCTCGTTTGCGGTGTGTCGTTTGTACAAGTAACAAATATTTGTTGTTTTATATCTTCGTTATTTCAGCTGTAATGCCGGTTACTCTGGGGCAAGGTGTGAAGTCAACGCGTGCCATGAGTATTGTTTGAACAACGGTACCTGTTCCCTAAATGACGAGAGTAAGCCAGTCTGCCAATGCACAGGACATTATGAGGGTGAAAGATGCGATGTTCCCATCTTTCTTGTCAAATGTATCCAAACTGTTTCATTGTTGAGGGATATTCTAAATACGGGTAAGAATATTTGTAATCTATCAAAACTCCGATCAATGCTATCTTTACATTTGTCTCATCCGACCATAAACCTTCCATACGGACTGTGCCTGACTGAGATCAATCGCCCACGACGCGACGGTCGAAACGATCACGGATATCTTAGCAAATCGTTGACACTTACTCACTAAACAGTCTCATAGTTTCGTACTGTATGATCTCGTAAGTACCTACAAGGTGTGTAGCCAACATCGGAACTAACGCCACCATCTTGTTTTTTTGTTAATACATTTCAAATGAGATTTCACAAAAAAGAAACAAATGTTTGCCAACAACCTACCTGTTAATGTCATTCAAGCGTTGTCATCAGGTATATTCAGTAAAAATCTCACCGTGATAACTTAGGTGAAGTAAGCTTGAAGTGAGCTGACATTCCACCTCATGTTAAAGATTGACACTTTGACTTCACCTCACGGTGAGCTTTTTACAAACAGATTGGCTGGTCCGACTCAGTGACGGTGCGCAGAATCGTTGGATTAGATTGATATCTTCATGTGCACAATGACAATCTCTTAGGTCCATTAATAGTGCATGTTAATGTTTCCTTTACAGATGTAACGCCGGGTACTCTGGGCAAAGGAGTGAAGTCGACGTGTGCTCCTACTACTGTCTGAAAAACACCACTATTTGGGAACGAGCACAAGATGTGAAGCCGTTGGAGAGTTTACTTTCACCTCTACCACCACCACTATATATACTACTCAGTAGAATAACATTTAACCTCAGCTGATTAAGTGACAAGTTGGCGGCAACCTACCGTTAAACGATCATTGATCATCTATATCTAATGTTATGGCCGTCATTTCCTAGCCAAATCATGTTTCGGACAATCCATTCAATAGTTTTTTAATAACTTACTTCGTCAACGTAACATGGGACGCCCCCAGTTAGATTTATCAACTACCTTAGATAGGTGTCCCGGATAGACCTATGGATGCAGAAAGTTGATAAGTCGGAGAACCGGGTATTGTGGACAATTTGGGAGAGGCCTATGTCCAGTAGTGGACTGCTACAAGCAGAGTTCCTTGGTAGATTTCTTTACCTCACACATCACACATCGAGTTCAATAACTGCTATTGAGGCCCTTTCTTGGCTGAGCGTCCATCAAACATCACTTTACCTTTTCTGTCTTCTTCGGACACAAGTCTCTCACAAAATGTTTTGGCTGTTTATTTATTTCTTGTTATTTTACGCCCAAGGGCTATATCACAGATATATTTTTTAAATCTTGACCAACTTTATTTTACAAACTACCTGTAACAACAATTAATTATATTCCTTTTAATTTTATTCTTTTACATTATTTGTATTATTTTATTAATTATTATGGTATAAGTTGTTATTTATGTACCTACATGTCATTTTAATTCTGTTTTTTTATATACTTCTTTTACATTAGTTTTAGTTTCTCTTTCAATAAAATTCTCACTTATGTAATAAATTATTTTTATTTTCGCAAACCATCTGTAGTTAATATAAATCTTAAATTCATTATTTAAATAACAGATAACGGACAGCTTAAATCTCTGGTACTAGAACAAATTTTGTACATTTTGAGTTCCTTATAAAAGGGAAGTGAGCATTACGGAAGGATTTTTGAAAATTCTGGTTTCGATATTGATGAATTCAAACATTCATACACTGAACAATACAGTCGATATCTTCGTTTAATATTGAAAGTAAATATACTGTGCTTTGAGTATTGTCAAACAAGTTTTTCTTAGTTGTGAAATGCAATGATGAAACTTATTTAAAAAAAACCGCATGATAAAGTTTTGGTTTATAACAGAATCTATGCCGTCCTGTCCCTTTAAGTATTTATCGCTATTACGTATAGTTTCACGCTTGGAAAATTCACCCTGTATTTTGGCTCGCACACACAGGAACGTCAACAAAAGTCTGACATATCGAACTCGTTACTGCGCTATCTAGTGAGGCTTAATTAATAGCCACTCTTAATCGCTTTTTTGTCACTTCGTGGTTAACCTGAATGTATCACGTCCGACAGTGGCACAAACTTTATCGGAACTTACAATGAGCTTTCAAAATTTCTCGTGCAATCAGACCTTGAGGGTCATAATTATTTCAAGTAAATATACTATGCTTTGAGCATTGTCAAACGTGTTTTTCGTAGTTGTGAAACGCAACTGATGTGATTTTGCAGAAGATAAGCACGCCATCTGTCCAATTTGAGTAACTTAAGTTCAAATACGAGTACTCAAAGTTTGATTAAATTTGAAGAAAACTTCAATCAGAAACAAAAATATGTTTAGGTAGAGTTTGACAGGTTATAATAATTATCAGCCTAAAACTCTCAGTTTAGAAACCAGCTGTAGATATATCTACAGGGTGAAATTAAATTATCTAGTGAAACTCTACAGACGTGATAGGTATCATAAACATAATAAAATAAATAATAAATTTTATGTGATGTTTTTTTTTGTGGTGACATCGACCGCATTTAGTGTAGTAACTTTCAATATCAGTTTAAAAAAACAGTTTTTTTATGGTCTAAACTTCACAGACGTTATGTATTTCGATATCTTAACACAATAAAACAAGAGAAAACAGATTGTATCAACTCAAACTTCAAGTAACTAACACAAAAAAAAAGTATCAAATTATATTTTATTGTTATTTTATGTTGTTTAGATATCCCATCACGTGTGCACAGTTTAGCTAGCTAATGTAACGTGACCCTGTATAGATAAAGATGGATAAGTAATGTGATAACGCCTTTTAACCTTTGAATGATGTAATCTTGTAATTCGTTAAAACGAAAACAACAACGATTTATATATACTCATATATATATATGTATATATATATACCTTTTTGGAAAGTTTATAAAATAAGGAATTTTTAACCGACATTTCTATGCCAAGTGTAGTTCATTTTTTTCAAGAACAAAACGTCTAAATTTAAAATATTATGAAATAAAGAAGGTTTCCTTTGCATGAGTGCTACTCCCTGGCCAGCGAGGAGTCCTGATAACGCCTTGCGATTTTTACAGAAGAGGTCACATGAAAGACTTGGTTTACTCCACTCCAGTGGCATCCCGTGAAGAGCTGCGAGAAAGAATTTTAGCAGCCGCCCAACACATCAAAAACACAATTTCGACGCGTGTGACAGTGACGGAAGTACGATACGTAATATCTCTATTTAGTCTGTGGAAGTACGCCAGAGGCTGCCTGCTTGCATAAGAAATCGAGGCAGGCAATTTGAACAAGATCTGTAATAATCTTACTCTATTTTTGACGATTGCCAATGATAAGTAAATAAACGAAATTAATGTTCTGATTATGTCTGCATTTTTTTAAATTTAAACCCGTACAAGTGTTGATAACATTTGTATCTTATATGTAAGGTTATGAAATAGGGTATTTATGTCCGAGATTTGTATGCCAAGTGTCATACATTTGTTTTCGAGTAAAACGCGTCTAGACTTCAAACAATATAAAATAAAGAAGGTTTCTTTTGCACTCAAGGCCTTTTATTTCTGAAATTATGGGAATATATGGCATGTATTTGTTTTATAAATCAGCATTTATCATCAGTCAAAAAAATAACAAATAAGTGTCGAGAGTGTAGTAGTTATTTTTAAATTATTATTTTTTAAATTATTTTTAAATTATTATACTATATTGCCGTGGATAGCTGTGGAGGGTACGTTACCTGTTATATTAATATGTTTTATATATAGCTCAGCAAAATATATATCGACGGTGAAGTATCAATATCTAATAACTAACATCTTAGCGATTTTCACTTTATTACATATTCATAAGTAAAATGTGAACATTTATATCCCTAACCTGAAATATTTTATTGAAATTGTTATCACCATCACAAGCATTTCCTTCTAAATATAAATAACTTTTTGATTCAAATGTTAAAAACTATAGAAATGAAACGTTTTTCTCGCCTCCTGTAAAACCATGGTTTTGTAGTTATTAGGTATTGATACTACACCGTTGATATTGAACTTTGTGATCTGTTAGTTATTTCCAGAATATACCAACAAAGAAGTATTGCCATCAAGCCCCACCGGTACCATGCGGTACCAGCCACACTGTTTTAAATTCTCTTTGTGTAAATGTATACAGTCTATTTGATATCGTGGGTAAATGATAAATGATTTTATTTCTGTAAGTAGGTTTGTACAAACACTTTTACATGTCAATCATATTTTTAAACTAGATTAGGTCGGCGTTTCTTATCTGACTACTCTGAGAAGAAAGGCCGAAACAAACTCAGAGGTCACAGTCTCTTTTAAAGTCCAGTCATAATCTTGGTCAGATCATGTGAAGATTATGTAGATTGGTAATGGTATTCTGAGAAAAGAACCACACAGATTGAGTGGACCGGTCTAGTCCAGTGGTTGAAGAAGTTTCTTAATAAAATTCCAGTGTTCAGTATAAAGTCTATTGACTCATAACCTTGATTATTAAGCACAGTGACACTTCTTACATAATCTACAGGACACAATTCGCTTGCTTGCTGGCTTTTGCTTTTTAAAAAAACGTTGCCACACACTAGAAATTTCTCCTGTATTGTGGGTGCGTTTATAAACATTCAAACTCACATACACAAAAAACCAGACCCGGAACAACTACTTGTAGGTCATACAAATATTTGTTCCGTGCGGGAATCGAACCCGCCTGCGCCAACCGTGTCGTCCGTGCCATAGTTATTGCTACGGCGCAGGGTAGACGACTAGGCCGCTAAACTATATGCGGGGGGGACAATGCATTTTGCATTGTTAGCATTATTGGTTGGTTTATTGGTTTTCCTACATACCTCCACCCTTGTTTAAAGAACAATTATCGTTTGGTTTATATTCTGCTGTCTTCTCTTAGCGTCATTGTGGCCTGGCACCAACAATACAAACCGCAGATTAATTGATCGTATAAATAACCCAAAAGTCTAACACTAAACAACTTACACAATGCCTGTAACAGTGGAATTACATGAAATACTCTGTTTATCATTTCGTTGGCGGTTGTCGTGCCTACGTGTGCATACATACATTGTTGTTGCAGTAATATTATATTACGTTACCAATTATTGTTTTTGAAACCATTACATGAAATACAATATATTATTTATGCATAGCATAGTTTATTTCATTGTTCGGTACAAGGTTAAAGTTAGTCCAAATCCCAAAATATATTCGAACTACTGATTTTCATCCACTTAGTGTCGATATACATTATATAATCGACGGTAGCAAAATTTGCATCGGTGGGTTTTCCCGCCGACCACTGCGTGTACATTACGTGCGTTTGTGCGGAGCGATTTTTCCTCAACCTTTTTATTTTACATCATTTTCAATTCATGTCAATAAATATACTGATCGTTGTCTTGTAACATATTATTATATACGCTGGTTTTAGTCTATCTATCTGACCAAGATTATGTCTGGACTTTAAAAGAGACTGTGACCTCTGAGTTTGTTTCGGCCTTTCTTCTTAGAGTAGTCAGATAGGAAACACCGACCTCATCTAGTTTTAAAAATATGATTGACGTGTAAAAGTGTTTGTATAAACCTACTTACAGTAATAAAATCATTTATCATTTATCATTGGTAAGTTAAGTTTAAAAACCTTATAATTTGTACTTATACTAACTATACTATATGGGCCATCATAGGTAGGACAAAGTAACTTTTTCATCATCTCATTCCTTACAAAAACATTGCGTGAATCGCTAATCGCTTTTGACGGAGGTCGCAACTTGTTTATTGCTTGACGAAGCTGTCCTTCATATATGCTCGGGTTGTCACCGATCACGAGCACGTGACCCAACCAATGGCCAACAATAAATGCTATTAGGGTAGCCTGCTGGTTTTCCACATGAAAAAGATCTTCTGGCAACCTTATAGTTTCGCTAATATACCATCTCTCCAGCACTAACATCTGAGTCACTTGCGCACGCTACGCGAAGTCCTAACATAACCGTTTGCAGTTCGTACACCCAATCCATACTACCTGTCAAACGTGCGGTTAGTGCGGTTTTCAACGAGCGATGCCACCTTTCTACTAACCCCTTGCTCTGAGGGTGATAAGGGGTTGTTCTAACTCTTTTGTATGTCTAAAAATCTCATAAGACTGTTCAAAAGGTCGCTTTCAAATTGGTCTACTGGTGGTTCCCAGGTCGGTCGTTATCCTACTTGGAAAACCAAACTTGCATATTTAGCGCTAGTAAATAACTCTTGGAGTTCGTATCAGCTATAATGTCTGAAACTGGTATTGCTTCAGGCCAACGCCTAATAATAAACAATAGTAACAAACTAGTACTAGTAGTAGTAGTTAGTAGTAGTTAATAGTTATACAATAACGATGCCCATTCTGAGACGTGGGTGAAGGACTTGCAAATATCTGCTTATCACCCTCCGGCATAACTTCGTGTCTAAATGCCAAGTTACTGCTAACGTCACGTCCTGCCGTAACCCGATCGCGCACCTGCGCTTGAGCCAATTCGTTGCAATCGAGCACCGTTGCACGTTGGACAAACAATAGACTCGACACGCGATAACGCGTCTGCCTGTATTTTCCGGGCCCTTTACATATTGTATGTCGCTGTAAATTCGCTGATATACAACAATTGTCTGGGCATTCTTGGTATTTCCTCATCGTTACCACATGGAACACGTTAAGACATGATATACTTTTGGTTCCAGCCGCAATAAGTAATCTGTATTTCAGTTTCCTAGAAAAACCATAAAATACAAAATTATTTTTATTATAGACCAGCTTTTTCCCGCGGCTTCACCCACGTGGGTGTCGGAAATTATCCCACGAGAATGTACTACCGAGATAAAAAGTGTCCTATGTCCTAACCCAGATCATGTTCTACTCGTGTGCCAAATTTTATCCTAATCCGTTCAGCCGCTTTAGCGTGTTAACGTAACAAACAAACTCACTTTCGCATTTATAATATTGGTAAGGAAGTAAGGGTAATCAAACTTGTGTCAGTACTTACTTGAAGTAGATTGACGTTAACAATTCTAGTTGACTCACTGTTTACAAATTACAGGTATATCTACTGGGTCAAAGGCTTAAAGGTGATGAGGGCTCGATTTGATGGCTCCAAGAGACAAATTGTAATGGACGAGAATGTTGATGTGCGAGATGCCATAGCCATTGACCAGCAAAGAGAATTAAACTTAGTCATTGACCAACAGACACAGAAAATGTATTGGTTAGACTTGCTAAAGAAACAGGATTATTATGAAATATCTATTAAGAGTGCAGATTTAAATGCAGAGAACAAAACAACATTATATAGTCATCACGACAGTTTCACACAAATGATATTGTATTTTACAAACTTGGTTGTATCAAAAGATTTTATCTACTGGAATGCGGAGAATTTGTTTTGGAAAATATCAAAGAATCCACCTCGGGACAGGAACGTGGAAAATAAACAAATTCTGGAATTTAGTATTACAAGTCTAGCCTCCAAATACCAAATTGAAGAGCAGGACTGCGAAGCACTAAAGAGTTTGCTACCAATTAACTCCAACCCCTCCAATGATTCTATAGATGTAAGCCTGGACGCGAAAGTTACTGAGGAATCTCGTTGTGAATGTACACAGGGTTCCATCAATGAGAGGTGCGATGTTTCAGTCTGTCACAACTATTGTTTCCAAGGAAATTGTAGTGTCAGTGCTGAGGGACAACCTAAGTGCAGGTAAAACATGTTTATTTTTATTAAGGACTAGTTATAACAAGCGCCCGAGCGCGCGCGTTGGATGCTGATCGTATGTAGGTACTTGTCAAACGCAACGAGATGTAACTTTTAAAGGCTCCCGCAAACAGGCGTGACGCGACAGTGCAACGCGAATCTAGTAGAACAATTTCTATGAAAGTTTCACGGAAATTGTTCTACTACCGTGCGCCGCGCCGCACTTGTCACTACGCAGTGATCGAGCCATTCGCCAGCACCAGCACCGGTATGCCCTAACGTGTGCCTCACTCACAAACGTATAGGTATCGCGAAGCAGCCGCGAAGTAATTTTTATGGTGTACATAATAAAGAGTATTCTATTCTATTCTATTCTATTCTATTCTATTCTATTCATTCTCTAGATAAGACCACGATTGCTCCGTACAAAAAGTAAACAACTCGTTAGGAAACAGTTATTGTTATATTAGTGGAATGTCTGTCGAAAGTGCAGATATAAACGGAGAGAACAGAATAACGTTATATAGAAAAAGTAATGACGATACTTTTTTTTGAAGAATTGATCCGATTAAAAGGTTTTATCTACTGGAGGTCGGGTGAGACCGTTTGGCAATTATCAATGAATATACCTCGCGACAGGGACGTGAAACTAAAATATTAACAATGACTTTCTTACTATACGGTCAACAAGGAACAGCCTCTAACTACAAAATTAAAGAGTAGAACTGCGAAGCACTAAGTAAGGAGTCTGCTACCAAATTACTCAGAAACCAACGACTAGGCGCGCCGCCCTCAATGTTTCTACAAATGAACGTCTGCTTTGTGTACATGGTACGAAAGTTAGTGGGGAATCTCATTGTGAATGTACACAAATCATGCTTACATCGGTGAGAGGTTCGGGGAGTGAGAGGTGCGATGTTTCAGTCTGTCACAACTATTGTTTCCAAGGAAATTGTAGTGTCAGTGCTGAGGGACAACCTAAGTGCCGGTAAAAATGTTCATTTTACGCCCGAGCGCGCGCGTTTGGCGCTAATCGTAAGTAGGTCATTAGGTCATCAATCGCAACAAGATGTAATTTGATTTTTGTTGTAACTTTTGAATCGTCAACATGCTCGGTGTAACGTACTGTTTTTTTTTTTTTTTAAGATACAGACAGAGCTATAAAATAGTAGCGCCAAAGCGCAAACTAGCTACTTTAAGCTGCAGCGATCGGTGATTATCTACGGCGGCGGCGGCGGCTCGGTCAATCATGCTACCGAAATAATCCAAAGCGCGACTAACTCCGTGGCCACGAGCTACACGCTCAACGCTTGACGCAAGTCGCATCGCTCGAGGCCGTCCACGGGCCCCTAATCGCCGATCGCTACAGCTAAAGAGCTAGTCTGCAAAAAAATATTGCGCTGGGAAGGGGCGCGGGTCGTACACGTGCGTGTGGCGCGAGCTCTACGGATAGTAGTTTGATGTAACAACGTAAAAAAAAATTATATCTAGTTTATTCGTTGCATCATAGAAAGAATTAACATTTTTTTTTTTACATGTAAAGACATTTAAAGATTACATGCAAATAGCATGTAATCTTTGAAAGCGTGTCTCGTTTGCGGTGTGTCGTTTGTACAAGTAACAAATATTTGTTGTTTTATATCTTCGTTATTTCAGCTGTAATGCCGGTTACTCTGGGGCAAGGTGTGAAGTCAACGCGTGCCATGAGTATTGTTTGAACAACGGTACCTGTTCCCTAAATGACGAGAGTAAGCCAGTCTGCCAATGCACAGGACATTATGAGGGTGAAAGATGCGATGTTCCCATCTTTCTTGTCAAATGTATCCAAACTGTTTCATTGTTGAGGGATATTCTAAATACGGGTAAGAATATTTGTAAACTATCAAAACTCCGATCAATGCTATCTTTACATTTGTCTCATCCGACCATAAACCTTCCATACGGACTGTGCCTGACTGAGATCAATCGCCCACGACTCGACGGTCGAAACGATCACGGATATCTTAGCAAATCGTTGACACTTACTCACTAAACAGTCTCATAGTTTCGTACTGTATGATCTCGTAAGTACCTACAAGGTTATTGTGGTGTGTAGCCAACATCGGAACTAACGCCACCATCTTGTTTTTTTGTTAATACATTTCAAACGAGATTTCACAAAAAAGAAACAAATGTTTGCCAACAACCTACCTGTTAATGTCATTCAAGCGTTGTCATCAGTAGGCCTAGCCAAGTTACAAACGTTTCGTATCTAATCTCTTTCTACAATCGTTAACGCTTTGGCGTAAGCAATTTTAGAAAACGATAAGTTGGTAGCCAAGTTGACGCGACTGTCTCGATCGCTCGTTCTACAGTGTCATTAGAAAAAATCTATACTTTTAGTCTATGGTGAGCGTTCCTATAAACGTCAAACTAAACTTTGTTATTTTTATGTCTATCATACTCGGGCACTTGAAAGTTTGAAACATAAACAATGACGTGATACGCGTCATGAACTAATATCGCCACTTACGAAACAAACAGAACAATTGTGTTTGACCGTTTACTTACTCAATATACTTATATATTATACTTTATTATTATGGATATCACTGTATTTTTTATCATTTTTTTTTTCATAAATATACTGAGAAGGCACAATCATTATATTAATGTCGTAAAATTTATCTCTAAGGGAGTGTCTGGGACTTAATTTATTAATTGAACGAATTGCCCTTTTTTGTAAAACAAAAATAGTCTTAATAGCGGCGGCATTTCCCCTCAACAGAATACCGTACGACAACATATTTAAAGTATGCATTTTAAATGCTAAATGTTAAATAAAGTCCAAAATAATGGTAAATAAACAAAACACTTCTCGGTATCAACACAGCTGTATCATATAGACGCCATTTAATTATCGTTAACTCTTGGGTCTCGGCGATCGCTTAGCTATCGTTCAAAAACTTCGATATCGTTTCGTTAACGCTTGTCAAAACTGTAACTTGGCTACCATATGTATAGGATGTAGCGATCAACGTTGTAGAAACGATCACATTTCATTCTAACATTTTGAACGATCTGATAAGTTGTAAACTTGGCTAAGAATGTTCTATTCGTTTGTTCTGACCACGTGACTTAACATTGACATGATGTCATTCCTATACATTTGATTAGTTTTCTATTAGCGTTGTCGATTGTAGATTGTCAACTTGGCTAAGCCTGCTGGTATATTCAGTAAAAATCTCACCGTGATAACTTAGGTGAAGTAAGCTTGAAGTGAGCTGACATTCCACCTCATGTTAAAGATTGACACTTTGACTTCACCTCACGGTGAGCTTTTTACAAACAGATTGGCTGGTCCGACTCAGTGACGGTGCGCAGAATCGTTGGATCAGATTGATATCTTCATGTGCACAATGACAATCTCTTAGGTCCATTAATAGTGCATGTTAATGTTTCCTTTACAGATGTAACGCCGGGTACTCTGGGCAAAGGAGTGAAGTCGACGTGTGCTCCTACTACTGTCTGAAAAACACCAATATTTGGGAACGAGCACAAGATGTGAAGCCGTTGGAGAGTTTACTTTCACCTCTATCACCACCACTATATATACTACTCAGTAGAATAACATTTAACCTCAGCTGATTAAGTGACAAGTTGGCGACAACCTACCGTTAAACGATCATTGATCATCTATATCTAATGTTATGGCCGTCATTTCCTAGCCAAATCATGTTTCGGACAATCCATTCAATAGTTTTTTAATAACTTACTTCGTCAACGTAACATGGGACGCCCCCAGTTAGATTTATCAACTACCTTAGATAGGTGTCCCGGACAGACCTATGGATGCAGAAAGTTGATAAGTCGGAGAACCGGGTATTGTGGACAATTTGGGAGAGGCCTATGTCCAGTAGTGGACTGCTACAAGCAGAGTTCCTTGCTAGATTTCTTTACCTCACACATCACACATCGAGTTCAATAACTGCTATTGAGGCCCTTTCTTGGCTGAGCGTCCATCAAACATCACTTTACCTTTTCTGTCTTCTTCGGACACAAGTCTCTCACAAAATGTTTTGGCTGTTTATTTATTTCTTGTTATTTTACGCCCAAGGGCTATGTCACAGATATATTTTTTAAATCTTGACCAACTTTATTTTACAAACTACCTGTAACAACAATTAATTATATTCCTTTTAATTTTATTCTTTTACATTATTTGTATTATTTTATTAATTATTATGGTATAAGTTGTTATTTATGTACCTACATGTCATTTTAATTCTGTTTTTTTATATACTTCTTTTACATTAGTTTTAGTTTCTCTTTCAATAAAATTCTCACTTATGTAATAAATTATTTTTATTTTCGCAAACCATCTGTAGTTAATATAAATCTTAAATTCATTATTTAAATAACAGATAACGGACAGCTTAAATCTCTGGTACTAGAACAAATTTTGTACATTTTGAGTTCCTTATAAAAGGGAAGTGAGCATTACGGAAGGATTTTTGAAAATTCTGGTTTCGATATTGATGAATTCAAACATTCATACACTGAACAATACAGTCGATATCTTCGTTTAATATTTAAAGTAAATATACTGTGCTTTGAGTATTGTCAAACAAATTTTTCTTAGTTGTGAAATGCAATGATGAAACTTATTTAAAAAAAACCGCATGATAAAGTTTTGGTTTATAACAGAATCTATGCCGTCCTGTCCCTTTAAGTATTTATCGCTATTACGTATAGTTTCACGCTTGGAAAATTCACCCTGTATTTTGGCTCGCACACACAGGAACGTCAACAAAAGTCTGACATATCGAACTCGTTACTGCGCTATCTAGTGAGGCTTAATTAATAGCCACTCTTAATCGCTTTTTTGTCACTTCGTGGTTAACCTGAATGTATCACGTCCGACAGTGGCACAAACTTTGTCGGAACTTACAATGAGCTTTCAAAATTTCTCGTGCAATCAGACCTTGAGGGTCATAATTATTTCAAGTAAATATACTATGCTTTGAGCATTGTCAAACGTGTTTTTCGTAGTTGTGAAACGCAACTGATGTGATTTTGCAGAAGATAAGCACGCCATCTGTCCAATTTGAGTAACTTAAGTTCAAATACGAGTACTCAAAGTTTGATTAAATTTGAAGAAAACTTCAATCAGAAACAAAAATATGTTTAGGTAGAGTTTGACAGGTTATAATAATTATCAGCCTAAACTCTCAGTTTAGAAACCAGCTGTAGATATATCTACAGGGTGAAATTGAATTATCTAGTGAAACTCTACAGACGTGATAGGTATCATAAACATAATAAAATAAAAAATAAATTTTATGTGATGTTTTTTTTTTGTGGTGACATCGACCGCATTTAGTGTAGTAACTTTCAATATCAGTTTAAAAAAACAGTTTTTTTATGGTCTAAACTTCACAGACGTGATGTATTTCGATATCTTAACACAATAAAACAAGAGAAAACAGATTGTATCAACTCAAACTTCAAGTAACTAACACAAAAAAAAAGTATCAAATTATATTTTATTTTTATTTTATGTTGTTTAGATATCAATGCCCATCACGTGTGCACAGTTTAGCTAGCTAATGTAACGTGACCCTGTATAGATAAAGATGGATAAGTAATGTGATAACGCCTTTTAACCTTTGAATGATGTAATCTTGTAATTCGTTAAAACGAAAACAACAACGATTTATATATACTCATATATATATATATATGTATATATATATACCTTTTTGGAAAGGTTATAAAATAAGGAATTTTTAACCAACATTTCAATGCCAAGTGTAGTTAATTTTTTTCAAGAACAAAACGACTAAATTTAAAATATTATGAAATAAAGAAGGTTTCCTTTGCATGAGTGCTACTCCCTGGCCAGCGAGGAGTCCTGATAACGCCTTGCGATTTTTACAGAAGAGGTCACATGAAAGACTTGGTTTACTCCACTCCAGAGGCATCCCGTGAAGAGCTGCGAGAAAGAATTTTAGCAGCCGCCCAACACATCAAAAACACAATTTCGACGCGTGTGACAGTGACGGAAGTACGATACGTAATATCTCTATTTAGTCTGTGGAAGTACGCCAGAGGCTGCCTGCTTGCATAAGAAATCGAGGCAGGCAATTTGAACAAGATCTGTAATAATCTTACTCTATTTTTGACGATTGCCAATGATAAGTAAATAAACGAAATTAATGTTCTGATTATGTCTGCATTTTTTTAAATTTAAACCCGTACAAGTGTTGATAACATTTGTATCTTATATGTAAGGTTATGAAATAGGGTATTTATGTCCGAGATTTGTATGCCAAGTGTCATACATTTTTTTTCGAGTAAAACGCGTCTAGACTTCAAACAATATAAAATAAAGAAGGTTTCTTTTGCACTCAAGGCCTTTTATTTCTGAAATTATGGGAATATATGGCATGTATTTGTTTTATAAATCAGCATTTATCATCAGTCAAAAAAATAACAAATAAGTGTCGAGAGTGTAGTAGTTATTTTTAAATTATTTTTTTTTGGTGACCAGTCAGAAAATTTGAACAATTATGTAAAAAGCAGAAATATGTTAATGGATGGAATAGACGTGTACAAAAGGCTCATCTGGAAGCACGAAGCAGCTTTCATACTTGGTTGCTGTATGGTAAACCCAAGGGTGGTGATATTTATGTTACGATGTGTGAAACCAGAAAGCGCTTTAAGACTAAGCTCAAGTGGTGTCAAGACAACGTGGAGCACATTAAAATGGATGTCTTAGCCACACACCACAAGGATAAGGACTTCAAGCGTTTCTGGAAGCATACTAAGAAACTGGAAGCTGGGAAGCCACAGCAGATTGCCGAGTTGTTTAGAGAACGTTTTAAGGTTGAGTCTCCCTTACCAGAAGTGCATCGGGTGCTTGATGCTGAGGTCAAGGATGGGGAGCGGTTCAGTTTTATAATAAAAGAAGTCGCTCAGGTTATTAAGAGCATGACTCGAGGTAAGTCCCCAGGGCTCAATGACCTCAGCATCGAGCATTAGCAGCATGTGGGTGCTCATTTGCCCAGGGTGTTGGTCATGTTCTACAATTTGTGCTTAGGACATTCGTATTTGCCCCAGGAGCTTATGCAGACCACAGTAATTCCAATTATTAAAAATAGGACGGGTGATGCCTCCGACGGGAACAACTACAGATCCATCTCATTGGCTACAGTGTTCGCTAAGGTGCTGGATGGTTTGCTTGATTGTCATCTTAGTGAGCATATACATCTGCATGATGCCCAGTTCGGATTTAGAGCTGGGCTTTCGACGGAAGCAGCGTTACTGCGATTCAAGCATACTATCCAGTATTATGTGACAAAGAAAACGCCTATTTACGGCTGTTTTTGGGACCTGTCGAGGGCATTTGACCTGGTGTCTTATAATGTGCTGTGGGATAAGCTTCGGGAAGAAACCAGCACACCCCGGGACATGATCAACATACTGAGATATTGGTATGGCAACCAAACCAATAATGTTAAGTGGGAGGGTTCATGTTCCACAGAGTATAGGTTGGAGTGTGGGGTGAGACAGGGTGACCTGACGTCAGCACAACTCTTCAACCTGTGTCAATGGACTGATAGGTGAGCTCATCAGGGCCGGTGTTGGTTGTTCAACAGATGGCACTTGTATGAACAACATTAGCTACGCCGACGATATGGCACTGCTGAGCCCATCTATTAAAGCTCTCGACATGCTCCTGGGCATATGTGAGAGGTACGCAGTGTCACATGGCCTCAGGAAGAACTCCAAAAAAAGTGAACTACTTGTGTTTAAGGCGGGTAATAAAACTCCCACGGCCATTCTACCGGTCAGTCTTGGAGGAATTCCGGCAAGTATAGGGTCACCAAATTCAAGTACCTGGGGCACTGGGTCACTGAGGACCTCTGTGCCGATTTGGATATTGAGAGGGAACGCAGGGCATTGGCAGTGAGATGCAACATGCTGGCGCGCAGGTTTGCAAGGTGCACAAAAAATGTTACGTTGTAATGTTACGGCACTTCCGATTCTACAAGGCTGTATTTCAGAGCAAGTTGCTGATGGATAATCCTGGCTACAAGGTTGTTTCTATGCAACTACTCTTCGTTAGCTAGACGCGAACATCCGGAGATAATATGTCTGATTGATTCACCCGGACGGTGGCATGCCCGACCGATGTCAACCGTGCCGTCTTTCACAACAAATCTCTGGTAATTGTTTGTCATCATAACTTCGTCCATTATTGCACAGACAAAACCTTCGGTTTCTCCAAAGACGTCACCGAAACGCAGCCAGGCTACGGATGCTAGTTGGTCTACATCAGGCCCATGTAGGGCCCGAAAAAAGCGGCTGTGAGGCTCCTTACTCTGCCATACTTCCATGCGATCATTAGTGTCAAGCACTACTGGTTTGCGCCAGTTCTCTTTAGCCAAGGAGAGCGGGATGAGGCCCTTGTCCACTGTGACCCTGTGACCACATCTCGATGCATCCCCACGTCGGCTTCTAAGAAATATTCCCTGAGACTGCATATCTCGCGATTGTGGAGGGTCTTAGCATTTAAAAAGCCTCGACCTCCACACTTTCGCGGGATATACAGCCTCATTACCGATGATCGTGGGTGATGCATTTGATTTGCAGTCAGCAGTGTACGGACCTTCCTATCCAGGGCGTCGAGTTCGGTCTGAGTCCATTTGAGTATGCCGAAAGAGTACATCAAAACCGGCATGACCCAACCGTTAAAGGCGCGCACCTTGTTTCCGCCTGATAAAAGACTATTAGATACTTTTTTCAGGCGGCCAAAGAAGCGCTCCTTTAACGACTGCTTCATGTCAGTACCATTGATGCCCAACGTTTCCGACATACCCAAATACTTATAGGTTTCGAATGCGGAGAGGGCTCTAAGATTTATGGAATCCGAGAGTTGTATTCCGACGGATTCCACAATCTTCCCTCGCTTTACATGCATGACCGCACATTTGTCCACACCAAATTCCATCCTGATGGCGCTACTGAAAGTTTCAGTTACTTTCAGTAGCTCCATCAGTTGCAAATTGTTGGGGGCAAAGAGTTTTAGGTCATCCATGTAGAGGAGGTGAGATATAACCTGACCACCTCTCCTCAGCCGATAGCCTAGACCTGAATCCTCCAACAGTGTGCTTAGAGGATTCAAGGCTAAGCAGTACCAAAGCGGACTCAAACTATCACCCTGAAATATGCCTCGC
Organism: Griposia aprilina; assembly: GCA_916610205.1. Classification (NCBI taxonomy): domain Eukaryota; kingdom Metazoa; phylum Arthropoda; class Insecta; order Lepidoptera; family Noctuidae; genus Griposia; species Griposia aprilina. Next base: position 15,371,289 of record OU744308.1, read on the forward strand.
TCGATCCTTATCGGTTCGTTATTCCTCTGGGTATTTCGACTTCCTGGATAGTGAAGGACCGTTCTCCATTGCCCCATACATGACTTCAGGAAGGTGCGCAGAGTTGCATCTACTTTATACAACTCCAGCACCCTCACAAGCCATGTATGTGGCACCGAGTCATAGGCCTTCTTGTAATCTATCCAACATGTCGACAGATCCTTTCGGGAACGACGAACCTGTTGGCTAATGGCCATATCAATGAGGAGTAGCTCCTTAGTACCACGGGACTCATTCCTACATCCATTTTGAGAAGGAGAAATGATGGAGTTGGTGTCTATATGTTTGTTAATTTTAGCTCTCAAAATGGATGTAAGAACTTTATAGACCGTCGGTAAACACGCGATCGGCCTATAATTTTTGGGTTCCGCAGTGCTACCTGATTTATGGAGCAGGTGGGTAACTCCTGTTGTTAGGAACTGGGGTAGCGAACCAGATTCTAAAGCAACCTGGTACTGAGCCACCAAGCGAGCGTGCGACCTACCAAACCATTTGATCCAGAAGTTGTGCAGTCCGTCCGGCCCTGGAGACTTTCAGTTAGGCAGCGGACGGACTGCACGAGTTACATCTTGGGGACAGATGGAAATAGCCCCCATTTCTGGTATTAGATCGCAGGCTCGCTCGACTTCCCGAGCCCAATCACCTTTGGAGTGACTGACAGGCACCGACCAGATATTGCGCCAGAAAGAACACATGGCATCATCATCCGGCAGGCACGTGTCAGCCACACCTTGATCCGGTCGCTCCCAACCCTTATAAACCAACCTTTCATCGCGCTGGAAGGTGCGATTCTGAGTGTATCGCTCCACTCGCCGCTTATTCCGACGAATTCGGTTTGCCCATGCATACACTTTCTGCTTCAGGAAGTCGATGCGCTCTGTGACACAGGACATGTAGTCCTGAGGGCTGATATTAGTCCCTGCGAACGCGCATCTCACAAAGCGCATCACTCTAGGGCGAGTATTGCCCTCCCTGAAGCAGATTAGTTTGCCGATGAGTGCTCTGGCCCCACCATACGGCGCTCAATTCTGCACTGCCAAGCTGGTACGGCTGGTTTCGGTCGTGTAACTCTAGAATCATTAGCAAATTTGACGTGAGCTACACGACATGCCGCTACAGCCGCGGAGTACAGAATCGAATGTGTATCGGTGAGGTCTACGCAGTTATCAAAATAATTTGACAACTGCGCATCCAGTGCCACCACCAGCACCCTATTTTTGTTATGCATGGGTAAACGAGGTAAGCGTGGTCTAAGTTCGGGCGATATGAACCGATATTCTCGAATCGCATCTTCCAAAGCACTCCTCAATTCATCATTGCACTGGGTACTTACTGTTAGACTGTAGTAATACTACCACAGTCTGCGACGGGGGGGCGATGACATGACTACTCTGCATTTCATTTCGCATGCAATCAAGTACAGTGTCATCCAACATATGATTACGTTGGATGACCCGCACCTGATCCGACAGTTGTTGTGCCGACACGTTGACAGCTGGCTCAAGCACCTGAAAAAGAGAGAGCATCCGAACACGGTACGCGGTCAGATTGTTTCCCCCTCTGTAGCCCCATAGTATGAGCGCGTGACGTTTTCATTGATGGATCGCGTCCATCTCATGCGCTGCACACTTCCGCCGGGAGCTGGGTTCTTCCCTCCACACACTGTCATAGGCCTTCTCCAAGTCCACGAAAGCACAGTAGACTTTCTTGTGCTTTGCCAGATGTTTTTCGTCTATGCACCTTAGGGAGAAGATCTGATCCATACATCCCATTCTCTCTCTAAATCGTGCCTGCACATCCCATATTTTCTCACCTGTCACTCTTATCATTCTATTTATTAAAATCTTCGCATATAGTTTGCCGACAACACTCAAAAGACTAATGCCGCGGTAGTTTTTACATTCCTGCTGAGATCCTTTTCCCTTATATAGTGGTACGATTACAGCCTTACACCAATCATCCGGCACACGGCCATATCTCCAACACATATTAAAGATCCGGCACAGCAGGCTTGCTACCACCCCGTCACCTCCCTTCAGCATTTCAGCAGACACTCTGTAGTACCCTGCAGCTTTCCCAACTTTCATCCCTTTCAGCGCTCTTACGATCTCATCTATGTCTATTTCATTCTCTTCATCTACATCTGAGCTTGGGTCTTCAGAACTGGCGTCTGCCCAGTTGCCCACTACTTGCACACTATCCTGACAACTAAATAAACTTTCAAAATATCCCTTCCAGCGTTCCAAGACCTTACATTCTTCGCTTAATAAACATCCATCTTCTGCTCTTATAACATTCATACTCGATGTTCCTGTCACTCCTCGAGCCAATCTTACCTGTTTCCAGAACAGCTTAACATTGGCCCTGAAGTTATCAGAGAACTTCCTGTTATACTTTTCTTCTTTTTCATCCTTTTTCATTTTTACCATCTCTTTCACTTTCGTTTTCATTTCGGAGTATCTCTTCTTCACTTTTTCCAAATCATCTGTCACATCCATTGCCTGATTCATTCTATTTTGGGCCTTACAGGCTAACACATTAAGCCAGGCCTCTTTTTTCTTCCTCACAACCTCTTTAACTTCACCATCTACCCAAGAATCATTCGATCTACTACGACCTTTTCTCTGCGCCAGACCACATACTTTTGTGGCTACTTGCACTATACAATTTCTTGCTATATCCCATACTTCTTCTAGGCTGTAGTCATTCGCATCATCAAATATTTTATTCGTCTTCATTTTTACTTCCCTCATATATTCCTCTTATACTTTTAATTCTTGCAGTCTTTCTACTTTTATTCTTTCTAGAGCAGTCACAGGAACTCGAACTCGATGACGCCAATGCCTGAACAGACCATCCACCCGACACATAACCAGATAATGATCAGTCCCTACATTAACTCCCCGATATGCTCTAGTATCTGTAACTTTACACTTTAATCTTTCATCCACAATCACAAAGTCGATCATACTTCTGCTGTCTTGCCTTTCCCACGTATACGTGTGAACCTTTCTATGATTAAACATAGTGTTCATAACAGACAAATTCTTCTCTACACATATATCTAGTAAACTCATCCCATTCTCATTCACTCTATCATCCCCATACGCACCTAATACTTTTTCGTACCCATTCCTCTTCACACCAACCCAACCATTAAAGTCTCCAAGCATAACAATCTTCTCGTTTGACCTACATCCATTCACTAAATCCCTTAAACTGCCCCAAAATTCATCCCTCTCCGAAGGGGAGCTTCCCATATCGGGTGCATAAACGCACAAAATAAAGATAGGGTTTAGGCCCACTTTTGTTCTTACCCATAGAATCCTGGGACTCACACAAACATAATCTTTCACACATTTCATCATCCGCTCGGAGAGGACCACCCCCACAGGCCCTATGTGTCTCTTGAACACCTGACAAGATAGCGGTCAGAGAACCGTGTTTAGATATGTCCACTCCCTTTCTTTTCGTCTCATTCACTCAAAGCACATCTATCCTTTTATCCTTCACCATCTCACACACCTCATCCATCTTATCTTTTATACCTCCCTGCACATTCAGCGTAGCTAAGCGACATTCTGCCGCTCGCTTTTCTCGCCGAGGAAACAACTGACGTGGTGTGTGGCGAGCATCACCGCCGCCTCCGAGTTGATTATTATTAATTGAAATTCTCATTTAGTTCCCACGAAAAGCAGAGGAAAAAATCTGTCGACACTCTACAGAGCCCCGCATGTAGAGGTAAGGCTTGTTAGTGCCTGGGGGCGCCCGATCCCAGACAACAGGCACGCTTGAGACTAGGCTCCCCCCTAGCCATGCAGCTCTCAGCACGGCAACCTTAGCTTGGGTGTGTGTTGTTAGTACCACACAGAGGAAAACAATAGAATGCCTCAGCTGTTCCCTTAGTCGCCTTTTACGACACCCACGAGATGAAATGGGTTGGTTCTATTCTATCCGGAAACCGCACGGGCCACAAACGAGGATAAGTTTGTTACAAAACCTCATAAGTGGCGGTTCGTCAGAGCCTCGTTGGTAATTTCAGCAGGGTGTACCGCGGGCAGGTGAGGTTGACTTTGGCTCTTCAGATGTTGGTAGGGCCACTTACTCCCCTTATGATTGGTTCACTGCTAATAATTTAGTATTAAATGGGAAAAAAACTTAATGCATAAGATGTGCTTTACCGAATGTTAAAAGTAGTGATTGTGACATAGTATTAAATAAAGAGAAACTAGAATTCGTCGATAAAACTGTTTTCCTGGGGATCATGCTCGACTCAAGGCTGCAATGGGATCCTCATTTAACATCTCTTGCAGGACGGCTAAGTTCAGCAGCATATGCTGTGAGAAAAATTCGTCAATTTACTGATGTAGATACCGCGAGGCTAATGTATTTCAGTTACTTTCATAGTATCATGTCTTACGGTATTTTACTATGGGGACGAGGTGCAGATATCAAGTCTTTTTTTATTCTGCAGAAAAGAGCAATCAGAGCAATATATTGCCTCCGCAGGCGCCATTCTCTAAGGGAACTGTTTAAAGATATTAACATCATGACGGTACCTTGTCAATATATCTATGAAAACATCATGTACCTAAGAAAAAAAAAAACTTTTCAGTAAAAGAGATGAAAGACATAACTACAGGTGGTAGTAGGTGGGTATGGTATAGAAATAGGGATCAATTAGTTCAACCAAGTTTCAGACTGGCTAAAGTAGACTCATCCTTCATGGGGTACTGTTTAAAATGTTACAATAAAATACCTCCCCACATACTCCAACTGAATAAAACGAATTTTAAATCTTGTATAAAACGTACACTATGCAGCCAAGCATATTATAAGTTGGGCGATTACATCGCTGACAAAGATGCTTGGCTCAACGCTGGTCCTGCGCCACAGGGACGCATAAATTAATTGATTAGCAGTCGAAAATATTGTTAGAGCTGCTGAAGATTGTAAAAACTATCTTTGCATTGTATAAATTCAATCTCTTAACAATGTATAATTGCATAGCACATGTGTGAGCCCTATGTACCTACTCTAAAGCCACCATTTACTAGGTTCGTCTTTCATTGACTTGAATGTGCCCTGGCGGCTGAGAGTATGTCATGCTCACTCAAATGTCTCGCTGGTGGTGGCGTGTGTGTTGGATCATTAAGTTCCCTGCAAAATGGTTGAGCTGAATGATGTTGATCCATGCGTCATGTTCGTGAACGGGCGCCGTTAGTAGCGACTAGTAATTTCTTAGCTGCCACGGCTTATTTTCATTTAATTTAATATTTGAATTGTTTTTATCTTTTTATTACAGACGCTTTTAACGTTCTGCATCGTTTTCACATGCATAATTTCAATATGAACAATGTAACCAATATTTTGTAACCATATTTAGATTTAAAAGAGTGTCCATGGAGTTTCTTGCCCATTCTTCTCCATAGGTACCTACTACGCTTTGGAATGGGCAACTAGCTTCATCTTTCTGACTGACCGACCCCTTGACAATTCAAAAGTGCCTGTAATTGTTTTATTTGAAATAAATGCTTTGAGTTTGAGTATGAGTTTTTAACCGACTTCGAAAAGGAGGAGGTTATCAATTCGGATGTTTATATATATATATATTTTTTTTTAATGTATGTTCGGGCATAACTCCGTCATATATAAACGGATTTGCAAAATTCTTTTTTTGTTTGAAAGGATATACTCTCGAGGTAGTCCCATTCTCACCAAGTCAGAATCTGATGAAGGAATCCCATGGAAATCGAGGGAAATCCTCAAATTTTGCAGGCACGCCTATAGCGATTTGGGTATTTTTTATAGTAACTCGTGCATTTGCTCTTTGAAAGCACCATTCGGTGAAGTGGAACTGATGATGAAGACCAGAGGTGGCCACCGGAACTACTCAATTATAAGTATTTCACGGGTTACGATTCGATTACTTTAATATGGTTGCTAAGCAATTTATGCTCGTCACAATGAATATGGTGAAATGGTGCTGATGGTGACTTCACCATCAGCTCCAGTTCTTTTGGTTCTTACCAGGAGAACTCAACAATAAACGTCCCTACTTCGGGAAAAGGAATATTTTGTAAAAGGTTATGAGTAGTTGACATTAAGCTATTGTAACTTAGAAAAAATAATAGCTGACTCACAAAAAAGTGAAAAATAAAAAATAAAATACAAAAAAAACAACCGACTTAAAAAAAAACACTACAAAGTGAAAAATAACTTTAATTTCGGAAGTCGGTGGCAAAAAACTAAAATACAGATCCAAAGACACCGACTTCCGGAATTAAAGTTATTTTTCACTTTGTAGCGTTTTTTTTGAAGTCGGTTGTTTTTTTTTTGTAAAAAAGTTTTTTATATATCGTCGCTGTAGAATGAATACCTCGTATGTCAAAAAAACATGATTTTCTTTTTTTTGTAAATATCGAATGAAAACCACGTATTTTATAATACGGCGAAACCAGTGAACCCAATAGTGACTACTAGTGCCATCTTTGGAGTAAAACGAAAACCTCTTATTTATTACTCGTCAGCCATCTTACTGTCACAAGTGAGATAACCTCGTAAGAAGTGCATTGTGTGGGTGTTGCTCATTATTATTGTTTTTTTTTTTAAATAAAAATTGGGGATAAAGCGATCTGAAGTAAGTTTATTTCTATGTTTTATTTTAAAGTACGTTTTGGTTGTATTTTTATAACTGTGGAGTTCTTGTTTAGCAAGAAATATGCGTTCGTTTATTTAGCGGGAATATTGCGAGGAAAACCCCGTATGTCACCGGTAATGCAAACTTTAGTGACATACTAGGTTTTCACATAAGATTTTAACGGCTTTAAATCATCAAACTATTGACTGCCAATAGTGAAAATAAAGTGGTATCTTAGTTTATTTCCAATAACGGCTGGAAATATTAGGTTAGTATAGATTTGACAGCAATAAATTAAACGCCACACGTGAAAACCACGTATAGTTGTAAATTCAAACAACATACGAGGTTTTCATGTCATGATTGTTGCCGGTTTTACGGCTTTGCTTTCAAATTTTATTGGTATTTTTTTTTCAGGCAAAATGTTCAGTAGAGGGAGAAAATTAGTGGCAGCGTGTCTAACGAACCATTCGCCACCAGAAGACTTAATCACCCTTGCTGACTTAGAAGAATCTCCGTTTTTGTTACAGTCAGATCGAAATATTGACAGGCTGGCAGAATGGTCTGCAATAATGTCTTCAGAACAGACACTGGAAAATCTTCCATCTACAGCAACTTCCGATCTTGAAATTGGTGAAACAAGCACAGCATCTGAAATTCCAACATCGACACCGTCTACTTCTGCTATGGGAAACAATGAAAACACTGAGAATCTCAATTTGCAGGTTTTAGAGGCTGAAGATGATACAGATTTCAGCAGCGACGACTCTCTGCAAGATCCAAATTTTCAGCCAAATGTCAGTCCTGAAATTTTGAGGGAAATATCCAATTATCAACGAAACAGATCTAAACGAGGACGAAGTGATAAATCTCAATGGATGTATGAGCAACAAAAAAACAAACGATTGAAGGGTGAGGGATATCTAGGAAGAAGACAAAACGAAGAGGGAAAAATTGTCTACGATGTTCAAAAGGCGCCAAAAGAAATGAAACCTCGGTGTGACCATAACAGCAACGCCAAATATTTTGAATGCTGTAAACTCTCGGATGATTCAAGATTACAGATTTTCGAGCATTTTTGGCTACTGAATAGGGAAGCAAAACATTGCTTCGTGTCATCACTTGTACTGAAAAGCGGTACTGTGCAAAAAAAAACGGCAACCTCTAACTCTCGCAGAAGTTATTCGTATAAGTATAATTTTAAAGATAAAGGGGCAACATTTAGAGTCTGTAAAAATATGTTTTTAAACACAATAAATATCGGTGAATGGTCTGTTCACAACTGGGTTGAAAACACTGTTCCAAGGAATACAGTTCCCGTTTCTGACAGAAACAGTAACAGAGGACAAGCAAATAATTTGAAAAAAGAATTACTGAGAGAGTTCTTCCATTCCCTGCCGAAGCTTGAGTCACACTATTGCAGAAAGAGTTCATCAAAACTCTACTTAGAACCCTATTGGCAATCTAAATCGGCACTTTTTAATGAATATTTAAATTATACAAAAGACCGAAACAAATCTCATCTCAGTGCCTCGAGGTATACATTTTGGGAAGTATTTGAGAGCCTGAATTTGTCCTTATTTCGTCCCAAAAAGGACCAGTGTGATACTTGCTGTGGTCATAAGGCTGGAAATGTTAGTGATACAGACTATCAACTACATTTAATTCGGAAAACTGAAGCACAAAGCCAGAAAGAGAAAGACAAAGCAAAAAATGATGCTTCTGTTGCTGTATTGACTATGGATTTGCAAGCTGTCTTGCTTTGTCCTTATTTAAAAGCTTCAGCGCTTTATTACAAGATGAAGCTCAAGGTGCATAATTTTACGATAAATAATCTGAAAACCAAAGAAGGATATTGTTTCCTCTGGGATGAGTCCGAAGGCGGTTTAACAGCTGACGAATTTTCAAGTATCATAGTTGATTTCATAATGAACTATGTTGACACGGCAGTCATTCGCAAAGTGATTATATACAGTGATGGGTGCACGTACCAAAATAGAAATTCTATTCTTTCCAATGCTCTTCTATTCGTAGCCGCTAAGACAGGTATAGTCATAGTCCAAAAATACCTTGAGAAGGGTCACACCCAAATGGAATGCGACGCGATGCATTCCACAATTGAGCGGCAGATAAAAAATCGCGAGATTTATTCGCCAGCAGGGTATGTTGAAGCTTGTAAGACTGCCCGTAACAATCCTGGTCCCTACAATGTTGTCCAGTTAGACCACACAGCCTTCAAAAAATACAGTTCTCAACCGTATTTTTCATCGATAAGACCAGGCAATAAAGTTGGTGATCCACAAGTCACTGACATACGTTGCCTTAAATATGAACCAGAAGGATCCATAAAGTTCAAGCTAAGTCATTCGGAAGAATACCAATTACTACCAAGGAGAATACATCAACCAAATGCTAGTGATTGTTTTCAACAGTTGTATCATTCAAAGTTACCCATTACTAAGGTAAAGTACAACCATCTTCAGGAATTAAAATGTGTGATTCCTCGAGATTTACATCCATTTTATGACAGCTTGCAGCATTCATAATTAAATTTGTTTTTGTCTTTTTCTCATACTTAGGTGTTGTTGTTTACTGTGGGGATGTGGATGAAAAAGGACTTCGTTTAGTTATGATTCGGTTTAAGATAATTTTAGGTTAAGCTTAAAATGATTCCACTGATATCTGTGAAAGAAAATCTTTCTGTACTGATTTGTTACCAAAAACTTGTCCACATTGTATTCATTAAATATATTTTTTTTAGTCTACTTCAGTGTCTTTATTTTGAAAACCTCTTAACTATGTACATTTATGAACAGAAAACCTCTTATGTCATTTATTTGGCATAAATCAGTTAAGTAAGGGATTGGTTAATAACATAAATAAGTCCTTTTTATCATTCAAAACATGAGACAAAAGCACATTACAATATTTTAAACATTGACGAAATTAACCATTTTTTTCGTTTCCTGTAAAGTTTGGATCTCTGGACATACAAGGTTATCATTCTACAGCGACGATATGAAGTTAATTTCAGTCAAGTAAAAAAAATATTTAAAAAATCCAATATTTTAGACAGTATTGGTAGGACTGAAACTGGACGATAATTCCCGGGATTTGCTTTGTAAATAGGGGTGGCTTTAGCTATTTTTAAATTTTCTGTAAAGATTGCATCCATTAAAAGTTTATTAAGGCAATCTGTTAGATTTTGAAGAATTCGTTTTTTCATGCATTTCAGTGCATTGGTACTAATACCATCAATTCTTGTGCTTGTATTGGGATCCAAGTCGTCTATAATGTTAAATACCTCAGAAGATGTGCATGATTTAAATTGAGATAGAATAGAATAGAATACTCATTATTATGTACACCCAGCAAACCTATTCGGTTTACATTTCACACACACGGGTCATTTCATTTTACGGTGTGTGTAAATTAATGAGTTGGTCGGTCGGGTACGAATAGCAAACGCTAAACTGTTTGTGTGCGTATGATATACCAATAACTAATATATCAATATATAATAATCATAATTGAATCATTTCCAATATTTCAACAACATGAATTAAATATGGATACTCTAGCCGGTCGGAGAGCACCTGGTATAGATAACAACTTAACTTCGTGTCTTATGTTCAAACCCCGGTAGAGGAATATTGTTTTACAGGGTTTTAGTTTTTGTCTTAAATAAAAGACATTAATTTTGTGTCAAATAAAATTACATAAACAAAAAAATTAAAAGGTAATTAAATAAACCTAATAAATAAAATGAAATATTTTATTAAATAAACTAGGCTTATCGCTTGGGTCATTCATTAGTGAATTTCATTAGTGAATTAGGTTTCAACTATTATGTTTCTTACAAAAGTGGGATTAAGGTTCAATTTCGCATGGGCTATATGTTAGCAAATAAAAAACTACGTGTGGCCAATACAATGATTTAATTAATGCAAACTATTTTAAACAGATTCCCAAACTTTTGGACGAGTAGAACACTGCTGGTAACTTCTTTACCAGTTTATAAGACAAGACAAGGTTATTTGTTGAATAAGAAAGGACGTATATTTTTTTTCAAAGTAACTTTCATATTTAAACAAAGTGAAATTGGAGGTGAAGTGAATCAACATGTTAGATAGTAAGAAATTATGACAATTTCTAACTGTATAACAATAACATCACTTACACTACATCATTTTGGTTTATCCTTAAAACATTTTTCAAAATTAAAAATAACCACATTATTTTCCCAATTACAATTTATATATTTTAATTTATATATTTTTTATTTATATTTTAGGACTATGTGGGGCACTGTTTCAGTTTTATTATTGATCTGTTAGTTTAAGTAGTTTATGCGGCCTACCCAAATGTCCTTTCTTTACTATTGTTCGTCGAATCGTTAAGCTCCTTAAGTTCTGAGTTGAGCTGCACGGTTACTGACAAATGCGTGCACTGACTGGACAGGTCCACTTAATCTATTTGGTTCTTTCCTCAAAAGACCATTTCAGACACCAATCTACATGGTTCTCAAACATTATGTCCAATTTTTTATATACACATTGACATTGTTGAATTTTATATATACAATGACATGAGTATTTACTAGTAAAGTATTATGTTATTTTAATTATTGTGAATGTGAGGATGTGGGTCATTTCTTTTTTTCTCAGATAATTTTAATCATGATCTGGTAGTTTGAGTAATTTATGCGGCCTACCCAAATGTCATTTCTTTGGTATTGTTCGTCGAATCGTTGAGCTCCTTAAGTCCTGACTTCCTGAGTTGAGCTGCACGATTACTGACAAATGCGTGCACTGACTGGACAGGGCCACTCAATCTGTATGGTTCTTTCCTCAAAAGACCATTTCAGATACCAAACTACATGGTCTTCACATGATCTGACCAAGATTATGTCTGGACTTTAAAAGAGACTGTGACCTCTGAGTTTGTTTCGGCCTTTCTTCTCAGAGTAGTCAGATAGGAAACACCGACCTCATCTAGTTTAAAAAATATGATTGACGTGTAAAAGTGTTTATACAAACCTACTTACAGAAATAAAATCATTTATTATTTATCAACTCAAGTCAAGTTAAGTCAAATCATTTATTTCAAATAGGCACATAAAAGGCACTTTTGAACGTCAAAATTTACAAAAAAAATAGAATTAGTTGCCCCTTTCAAAACGTAGTTTCGTATGGAGAAGAATGGGCAAGAAACTCCACCGTTACTCTTTTAAAAATGTTTTACAATATTATGTATACATTAATTATATGTGAAGACGATGCACCTAGAATAAAATTACTATACCACAATAGGTAAAAATAATTAAATATAACGCATGACAGGTAAATTAATTATGAGATAGATACATGGTGCTCACATATTTACAAATACTGAAAAGTAAATGATTTTTCCAAAATTTCACAAGTAATAATTTTGTGTGTGAGTTGGTTACATACTGTAAAAAACAGTGTCATAAAACTTATAAATTAAACAATTAAATTAGCAACCAGTTTGATTTTGTCTAGACTCTAGATTGTCCTATGGAGCAGGACCAGCATGTTTCCAAGCATTCTTATCTAGGATATAATCTTCTAATTTGTAATATGCTTGTTTACAAAGTGTACTTTTAATATGAGTTTTAAATTTTCTTTCATTTAATTGCAATATATCACAAGGTATTTTGTTGTAACATTTAACACAGTACCCCATAAAAGATGTGTGTACTTTAGATAATCTAAAAAATGGTTGATCTATTTTATCTTTATTTCTAGTATTAAAATTATGTCTATCACTTATTTTATTAAAAAGATGTAGAATTTTTCTTACATACATAATATCTTCATTGTCATTTCAGACCCTAATGAGTTCATGCCGTTTACTTGAATTTTAACCTTTCTATCTTTCAGGTATGATCTTAGTAGATCAAGAGCTGTATTCCTAATCCCATAGTGCTCTAGTTTCAGCAACAGTGTCTCATGATTTACGCAATCGAACGCCTTAGAGAGGTCGCAAAAGATTCCAATGGTATCTTGTGCTTCTTCCCAGGCGTTAAAAATGTTCTTTATTAGGGTGACACCAGCGTCAGTGGTACAACGCCCTTTGGTGAAACCGTACTGTTGTTCATGAAAGATGGGATTTTTATTAAAGTGACGTAACATTTGATTAAGCCTTAACTTTTCAAACACCTTACTGAGAACTGACAGAATTGATACAGGCCTATAATTGTTTGGTTCTTTGCTATCACCGGATTTGAACAATGGAACTACTTTACTGTGTTTCATAAGATCCGGAAAGACTCCTTGGTCTACACTGGTGTTAAATATGTGTGATGATATAGAAACTCATTAAAGTTTCTATGGTTTTAAAATAAAACTGAATGTCATAATTACATTCTGTCAAATACGACTGTAATCTTTTTCCTTGTATTTTGCTGATTAAAACCATTTATTCTAAAGGTTTTATCTTATTCATCAATATGAAAGCTAAATAGGGCGCAATAGTTTCGATGAGAGATCTACAAGTTAATAAGCGCCTTGCAATTTTACTAATGGAAACATTTTGCTCATGCAAAACAACGATTTCTGCCTTTTTATACATTGTTAAATGCTGCATGGTTGGATCAAGTTCAAGCACAATTAGGATTAGGAACATAGGTCGCACAGGAATATGAGTAGTAACCAATATACTTAGTAGCGCAAATTATACTCGTAGACTAACAACTAAGAACGCTCATTTTTAAAAATTAAGGTGAAAGGTAACAAAAAAAATACAAAAATTGTGGGTAGTTATATCTTAAATGGTCAAAATAAATTTGCTGAGAATTTCGTGTTCATGTTTCAAACGTTGTAGGTTACTTATCTATGAACGGGATTGAATCGATAGCAATTGAACTAGGTAATGAATTTTTTAGAAAAATTATGATTTCAAAATGAAGAGAATGTTATCCAACCAAGATGTGAACTTACGACTCCTTGCTCATTAACCAGAGACGTTAGCTGTTATAGTCTATGGTTACAGAACGAAGTGATTTATGTCAATTGTCTTTGACGAAAAACTGACGTTGCCATTCTTACTTTTACCGCGTTTCACGCATGTGCTTTTGTGTAACTACAATTAAAAGAATCATACAAAATTACAGTGTTTCATTGCTATGGTTGCAGTACGATAAAATAGTGGCGACGAGAATTGGTGAAGTTTCTACAGTGAATCATGGCTAAAGTGCCACCTAATTTCATAGAATTCTACGATACTAAAAACAAGTTTAAAAGATGGGTGCAGAGGTTTGAAAATGCCTTAAAAATTTACGCGATCACGGTAGAAGGAGATAAGAACTCCTATCTTCTTCATTACATCGGTGCGGATCTATACGAGACTTTATGTGACTTAGTCTCGCCAGCGGAACCAAGCTCAAATTCGTATAGCCAAAATGTTGAAATCCTTACTAAGCACTTAGATCCAGACCCGTTGGAGATTGCGGAATACTTTAAATATCATCATCGTCACAAAAGAGAAGGTGAATCGATTAAGGAATATTTAGCGTCGTTAAGGAAAATGGCCTTGACCTGCAATTTTGGTACTTTTCTAGATACAGCCTTGAGAAATCAGTTCGTGTGTGGTGTCAGATCACAAAAAATACGTGACAGGCTTCTTGAGTCAAGCAAGCTAACATTAGAACAAGCAGTGCGTATTGCCACAGGCATAGAAAGTGCTCAAGCAGAGGGAACACAAACAATTGAGAGAGAGGTACAGGCAGTCTACATAAATAAAAAGAAACCCTCATGTGCTCCATCACCACAAACAAAGCCAGGCACCAATTACAACACAGGGTCATTGGATAAATCTGGGCCAGCAACATCACCAAAAATTGAGTGTTTCTGATGCGGTGGAAACCATTATGCCAGCAAATGCACTATGATGAACATTAAATGTAATTTCTGCCAGAAAACAGGACATCTTAGAAAGATGTGCCTTCGATTAAAAAGAGTTAATGCTGTGGATGATGTAACTGGCCAGGTGGATTATAAGACAGTGGAGGTGGTATTTGTTAATAATTGCAACATAAATGCTAATACAAACAAGTTTTGGACAAAAGTAAAAATCAATGGGTCCGGAGTGTCAATGGAATTTGACAGTGGGTCAGCAGTGTCCATAATGAACCTGGAAGACTATAGGGAAATTTGTAATGAGGAATTGGTTTCTACAAAAACTAAACTGTGTACTTATTCTAATCAATTTTTAAATGTTTTAGGTGTCGCAAACGTAACAGCTGCCATTGGAAAGGAGAGTAGAAGTGTCAAGTTATACATCATATCGGGGAACCAACACCCACTCTTAGGAAGAGAGTGGATCAATAATTTTGACGCATTTTGTGGCTTCAGGGATTGCTTAGCACAGGTTAATCAAGTATCTCCAGGTATTGTGTCACATGGCCATTCTTTGCAAACATTATTTAACAAGTATTGTACATTGTTTGATGACAAAAGCGTAGGTAAGATTAAAGGGGACCCAGTTGCATTGCACTTAAAAGAAAATGCCAAACCTATTTTCTATAGGGCTAGGTATAGGTTTTCTAGACCAGTGCCTTTTGCATTGAAGGAGAGAGTTGAAATAGAAATAGATAATTTGGTAAGGGAAGGGGTTTTGATCAAAGTTGATTATAGTGAATATGCCACTCCAGTGGTACCAGTAGTGAAAGCGAACGGCAGAATTAGGCTTTGTGGAGATTACAAGATAACTTTAAATAAAAATTTACTAGTAGATGAACATCCATTACCAACTTCAGAAGAGTTATTTAATGGTTTGGCTGGTGGTGACAAATTTTCTAAAATTGACCTTCGAAATGCTTACTTAAATTGGGAAGTTAAAGAAGAAGATCAACACTTACTTACACTTAATACCCACAAAGGGCTTTACAAATGTAAACGATTAATGTTTGGTCTTAACTGTGCTCCAGCGAAATGGCAAAGGAAAATTGAGAATATACTAAAAGGCATACCGGGGGTACATTGCTTTATTGATGATATCCGTATATCAGCCCCAAATGATAAGGAACATCTGAATAGGCTGGAACAAGTTTTTGCTAGGCTTTCTGAGTTTGGGTTGAAAGTTAATCTAGAGAAATCAGAGTTTATGAAAAATATGATTGAATATTGTGGGTACAAAATCAGTAGAGAGGGAATCCATAAGTCAGACAGTAAAATAAGAGCTGTAGTTGGCGCTCTTCAACCTAAAAATATCTCAGAATTGCAAACCCTCTTAGGTTTAGTTAATTACTATGGCAGGTTTTTACCAAATTTAAGTGATACATTAGAACCATTGCATGAACTGTTAAGAAAGGAAACTAATTGGGTTTGGTCTGCTGATTGTGAAAAGGCACTTACATTGATAAAGAAGCAAATGCTTTCAGACACTGTACTCGCTCATTACACACCAAGCTTACCTTTAATTTTGGCTACAGATGCTTCTTCTACGGGTGTGGGAGCTGTACTTTCACACATTATGCCGGATGGTAATGAACGTCCTATTCAGTATACTTCTCAGACTTTAAATGTTACACAAAGGAAATGGGCACAGATTGACAAAGAGGCTTATGCAATAGTGTTTGGCGTTAAACGTTTTTTTCAATACCTATATGTGAGAAAATTCATCCTTTACACCGACCATAAAGCGCTTGTTCAAATTATCTCACCATCCAAAGCCTTACCTCATTTTCCTGCTACACGCATGCAACACTACGCCATTTTTTTACAAGGATTCCAGTACGATATTAAATACAAAAACACCAAGAGTAATGCAAATGCAGATGTCTTCTCGCGGTTGCCGATAGCGGAAGAAGTACCAACGACAACGCTGGAGGAGGCAGATGTTTTTCAAGTCAGTATGATTACTGTTCTGCCTGTGACGGTTACTGACATTGCTGCTGCTACACTTCATGACATTACGCTTAAGCCATTGTTGGAGGCGTTAAGAACTGGGAAGATGGTGTCTCCAAATGACAGGTTCGGTATTGACCAAATCGAGTTTTCCTTGTTAAATGATTGCTTAATGAGAGGGAGCCGCGTTGTTGTGCCCATATGCTTGAGAAGCAAGATATTAAAGGACCTGCATTCATGTCATTTCGGAGCTACTAGGATGTTGGCTTTGGCTAGGAGCTACTGCTGGTGGCCTGGGATGGACAAAGACATTACGGAATTAGTAAAGAATTGCACAGAATGCTCCTTACATTTAAATTTACCGCCGTCGGTAGCGCCTAAACATACGTGAAACCATTCGAACGAGTGCACATTGATTTTGCCGGCAGGTTCCATAATGTGTATTTTCTGTTATTGATTGACGCATTTTCAAAGTGGCCTGAAATTCATATTTTAAATAGAATAGACACGGATTCTACAATTGAAGTGTTAGACACAATTTTTACAACCTTCGGTTACCCAGATATTTTGACTAGTGATAATGGAACACAATTTGTTAATCCTAAATTTAATGAGTTTCTTAAAATGCGCGGAATCACACACAGGCGGTCAGCTCCGTACAATCCGGCTACAAATGGACAAGTAGAACGCTATGTTCAAACCTTTAAGAATAAATTACGCTGTCTCAGCACATTGGGGGATTCATTGCAAGCCAAGTTAAACCAAATTCTTTTTCAATATCGCATTACACCACAACCTGCCACAGGCAAACCTCCAAGTGACTTGCTTTTGTCCTACCAGCCTAACTCGCGGTTTTCATTAATTTGTCTAGACAAGAGTACAGTGCTACCTCGAGAGGATCCGGTTTGTCTAAGCAATAGTACAGAGCCTTTCGAGAGAGAGGTGAAGGTGGCGCGTGTGAGGACACTAGTACCTGGGGATAGAGTGGTTGCTAGAAACTATACGAATGAAGGTCATTGGAAGCTGGGGGTGATTAATAAGGTTTTCGGGAAGCTACATTATTCTGTTAAACTTGACAATGGCATGCTGTGGCGTCGACACATTGATCAGATACGTAAAGTGGGCGGTAATATACCCATATTTGAGGAAAGTACTAATGCAGCCGTCGCTGAGGAGAGGGGGAATAACGAACGACCGACTTCCAGCCTGACTCCTGCCTGTCATTCAAAATTAGACTTTTCTCCGGCTGAGCCGTGTTTGGACTCGAGTACGGTTGCTCAACCAGACTCTGAGCCAACGGTTGCTCAACCGGACTCTGATTCAAATATTGTTGCAAATTCTGAGGCCGAAGCGAATACCGGTTCGGGCACCTCATGCTCAGAACAAGGTTTGCGCAGGAGTCAGAGAGTTAGGAAGCCAGTAGTTCGCCTTGATTTGTAACACCTAGATATAGTTTGGGTTATGATTTATGTTGCATGTCGATGTTTAAATCTTTATGTAAATTATTATGTTAATAAATTAGTGAACTAAGTTGATATCGTCAGATTTATGTTCCGGGGTGTGAAACAGTCGTTTCTAAGTGAGGGAGGAACTGTTATAGTCTATGGTTACAGAACGAAGTGATTTATGTCAATTGTCTTTGACGAAAAACTGACGTTGCCATTCTTACTTTTACCGCGTTTCACGCATGTCTGCTTTTGTGTAACTACAATTAAAAGAATCATACAAAATTACAGTGTTTCATTGCTATGGTTGCAGTACGATAAAATATTAGCCATTGTGCCAAACCTGTTACAATGAACACGTGCGAAATATTATAACTAATTCAATTACATAAATAATTAATGATTACTATATATTGGTATTATACTTGTTGCCTATTGGTGCGACATACGCACACTAATAAAAGCAGAGCTCGCTCTCGCTCGTGTTATTTACCGTTAGTGTGCGTAACTATTCATACCGACACAGTTATCCGTGTGTGGGATGTAAACCGAGTAGAATTGCCGAGTGTACACCGTAAAATAAAATAAGATAGAGATAATTCACAATGTCCAGTGTGCTGGTTAAGGTTCGATAAGGTGTATACATTTTTGCTGTGTATGTGTGTACGTGGTATTTGGCTTGCTAGTTGCGTCCCTATATTTGCAAAGGAACTATTAAAAAAATCACATATCTCAGTGGGATCCGTAGCTATGCTAACATTTTCGGTTTTTAGTTTTGGGGGAGCACAACACAACTTTTGTACTCTTGATTAAGATTGCTATATTGTCTCTTTTGTCTTTAAACTCTGCTTCTAGGTTGCTGTTTTTAGGATCACATTTTACTTCGCTCCATAATGTATTTCTTTCATTAAATCCATAATTATTTGTCAGTTAATCCATTCCTTTTGTGACTGATTTAAGACTTTGTACTTCCTTGTTTTGGTTTCGATAATAGCTTTTTATAGACACACATCTAAGCTGTAATAGTCATTGAACATAGCATCAAAGTTTGACAATGCAATCATTGCGTACAATTTCTCATAATCTGTGATCTCGTACTGTAGTTTTTGTTTCTGCGGAGGTATTACTCGTTTCAGTTCCATGTAGATATTCTTGTGATCTGATAAAGATGATTCGGCGGATGCAATCAAGGTTCGTTGCAACCCCATAATAAATAAAATACATCCAATTTTTTATTGATTCCAAGCATGCATTTAGCAAGCTTTTTTTTGCAGCGGAACATCTGCGTCTACTACATTGCGGTCCACAGCAATTACTTAGTTTGATACGTGAGAACTTCTGTCTCATATGTGGCAGAGTTCTTGCTACAAAAACTGTAAACAAATGTGTCAAATGTGTACGGATAAAGGGTAAATCTGTTCAAACTTTGATAGGTAACCTTCCTCATCCTAGAGTAAATCCCTCATCCCCGTTTGAGATCTGTGGCACCGATTTTGCAGGTCTGTTCCATATTTCCAATCGCAAAGGACGTGGCGCTAGAACTAGTAAATGCTATTTGTATCTTTTTGTCTGTTTCTCCTCGATGGCTTTGCACCTTGAAGTTGTTAGTTAGCTAAGTACCAATGCATTTATTTAATGCTTACGTAGGTTTGTTTTAAGGCGAGGAAATCCTCGCATAATTTATTGCGATAATGCTAGGAACTACGTAGGGGCAAATAATGAGTTAGGCGAAATGAGTCCGCGACTGAGTTCGAAGCCAACGAGGGTATTGAATTTAAATTCAGTCCAGCATAACATGCACCCAATTTCGGTGGAATCTGGGAAGATGGCGTTAAAGCGGCTTAATCCCATTTAAAACGAATCGCAGGTAATTCTAATCTTACATTTGAAGAGCTTTCCACCCTGTTTACACAAATTGAGGCTATATTGAATTCCCGTCCGTTGACACCTGTCTTCGGATCCGTCAGATTTTAATCCATTAACACCGGGCCACTTTCTCATCGGGCGTCCATTGACGTCACTAGCATCCCCTATTGTGGAAAATTTGTCGATCAACCGATATCAGCATTTAGAAAAACTGAGGCAACATTTTTGGAAGAGATTGTCGCATGAATTTCTCTCCGAGCTACAACAGTGAGTCAAATGGCATCGATCCAGTGGCCAACCTATCAAGATTGGGGATGTAGTTGTAATCAAAGACGATCAGCTGCCGCTAATGAAGTGGATTTTGGGGAGAGTGGAGAAACTGTTTATTGGACCAGACGGTTTATACAGAGTTGCAGATATAACCACAACTAAAGGAATCATCCGAAGAGCTCTAAACGAAGTCTGCATCCTGCCAGTTGACTATCCAGAGCTTCTTGAAAGCACGGCTTCCAAGGGGGCGGAGGATGTTAACAATACAAACGCTGTAGGTGAACGAAGTGCCTGAAGTGAGGCAAGGGACACTGAACCAGCGCTAACTTCACGCCAGTATGGCGGCCTGGCGTGGCGCCCGCGTGCACCGCGCGAGAGAGTAAAGTGAAATGCTTTCTGTATTTCATTTATTTCATTATACAAGTTTTACCTAATTTCCTACATCGCATTCTTTATATGCATCCCACATCCTGCAGATAATAATAATAATAATTCCGTGTGAGCACGCACTGGCGCGGTACGCATTACTGTGGCATTACGTTCCTAATAATATATCGTCAACCTTTTTACGGTTCCATAAAGTCATAAAAATTTTCGTATCTGATTCATGATGAAGACGTGTGCAAGTTGTAATGAACAATTTAACGACGGTGTTCAATGTGCGAGCTGCAAAAAAATCCTGGATTTCACTTGTGCAAATATATCTGAAGGGGGATGGAGGAAATTGGGTGCGGACCGAAGAGCTCAATGGAAATGCCCAGCGTGTAAACTGTCGTCGCCGGCTGTGCTTTCTCCACAACCTACTGCCTCATTTGATATAGTACTGAGTGAGATTCGTGAAATGAAGCAACAGCTACTGGACTTACCAACTTTAGTCAACGACTTAAGATCGATAAAGGATGAGCTGACCGAGCTCAAGAAAAGCTATGATTTCTCTAGTGGCCGGCTCGATGAATTCGATACTCGACTTGTTAGTTTAGAGTCAAAAGCCTCCGAATTCGAGAAGCTTCAGGATACAGTTTCGTCATTGCAAGCTGAGTTAGCTTCGTCTAAACTTGAGCTTTCGTTGCACGATCAGCGATCCCGGCTAAATAACGTGGAGATTAAAGGAGTGCCTCTTAAGAAAGATGAGAATTTATTCTCAATTGTTGACGCCATCGGTCGCAAAATCAAATATAGTTGTCCTAAGACCCAGATTAACTACACTCGAGAGCAATGAATCCGGGTCACTTAAAGAATCCTAAAAATCTCGGAAACTAAAAATGCTAGGTTAATGCAATAAATTGTATTTAATAGACAATGTAATACTCCTTAAATGAAGCTATTAAAACTTCTTAGTTATTGTAAAGTTATATCATAAAAAAATCAAATTTGAAAAAGGGCCACTTTCGAAGATGGAACTACGAAATTACAGCATTTGGTTTTGCTTTTGTTTGTAATCTGTCATTTATGTGGGTACATAAACCATGTTGATAGTGCTCTATATTCATTATTCAAGCTGAAATTATGTCGCTTACGCCTGAAGAATGCACCAGAATACTTACAATGCTGGAAACCGGCCGGAGTCAGCGCGATACAGCCAGGACTGTCGGTGTGTCGCTGTCAACAGTACAAAGAGTTCTCCGACGTTACGAAGAAACTGGTTCTAACCTACGCAGACCAGGAACGGGCAGAACCAGGTGTACCACAGCACGAGAAGACCGATACTTGGTGAACACCATGCTTCGAAATCGCTTTCTCACAGGAACTGAACTCACAAATCAGTTTCGACGCCTCGGAGGAAGTAACCCAAGTGCATGGACAGTAAGACGTCGGCTTGCTGAATCTAACTTAAAACCCCTTAGACCTGCAAACGGCCCTAAACTGGAGCGTGGGCATCGTATTTCAAGACTAAGATATGCCCAGAGCCACGTAAATTGGAGTATTGAAGATTGGTCAAAAGTTATGTTCTCCGACGAATCAAAATTTATGCTCTACAAGCACGATGGAAGACACAGAGTGTATCGAAGACCAGGGGAAAGATTCAAGCAAGCATGCATCGAAGAAAAAGTAGCCTACGGTGGTGGGTCTGTACTTGTGTGGGCCGGAATTTCTTCTGAAAGTCGCACAGAGCTGGTGATCATAGAAAACGGCTCTTTAACTAGCGTAAGATATGTGGAAGAAATCCTCAATGATCACGTTGGTCCATTTATGGTCAATTTAGGTGAGGATGCTATATTTATGCATGACAATGCCCGACCTCATACAGGTAGGATTGTGAATGACTACCTTCAAGAGATGAACATTACTCGTATGGAGTGGCCAGCGCGCAGCCCGGATATCAACCCGATCGAGCATGCTTGGGACGAGCTAGGCAGATGCGTAAAACAACGAAACCCTCCCCCAATCACGCTTCGTGAGCTCAAAATTGCTCTCACAGAGGAATGGGAGAATATTCCCCAAAATCGTATAAGGAACTTGGTGTACAGCATGCCAAACCGCGTAAACGCAGTAATGGAAGCACGACGAGGCAATACGAAGTATTAAAATTCAAGAAAATCGCAATAAAGTTCAAAAATTTCATGTTTCCTATTTTTGTTTTAAGGAGAGATCAGCAGTTTTTTTCTTTATGTAATTTTGTGTTAATAAAATGTATGGTGACTCATATTTTTTTTACTTTCATTTAAGGAGTATTACATTGTCTATTAAATACAATTTATTGCATTAACCTATCATTTTTAGTTTCCGAGATTTTTAACATTCTTTAAGTGACCCGGATTCATTGCTCTCGAGTGTATATCTCTAGAGTGCCTATACAAAACTCCAAGGAGAAATTAGTGATAGTGAGCTTCCATAATAGGTACATAAAAGAAGATTTTATTGTGGCTGCACGCGCTGATAAGGATCTGTCCATCTCTGATTTGGGTTTTCATGAAGCACCACAGCGTGTTTATGTTAATGACGACTTAAGCGTTGAATCCAAAAAACTTTTGAATATAACCAAAACCACCGCTAGGGAGAAATGCTACGAATTCGTATGGGTAAAACATGGCAAAATTCATGTGCGCAAAGATGTCAACTGCAAACCCAAACGAGTATAGTTTGAAAAGAAACGGATTTAAACAAAATTGTGTAAACCGCTACTACGTGCAGTTACGATTAAGTAGTTGCTTTTTTACAACTTATGTTTTAGTTTTAATATTTATCTAAGATTTCAACTTACCTGTTTCTTGGTTTGTTATTGTAAAGGGTTTAACACTTCTGCGTCGCTAATTACCTTCTATTGGTCTCCTTATCACACTGTTTGTATTAAAGATCCAACTCATAATAACATGTCTATCTCGCTTGCGCATACACACGTCTTGTATTGGTGCTTGCCTGCGCGCTCAGTTGTGTTCTGCTTAGTATCAGACGATTTATACGTTCCTGCTATTTTAATTTACTTCCACACACTTTTTAAATGGTTGCATATTAGAAAATCAAAACTTTCTCGAGCAAAATTCAAAAGAACAATAAACGAAATAACAAAATTTTAATGACCAAATGTTTTATTTAGAAAAAAAATAAAATTCAATGTATGTGACATCAAATGAACGACTGATCAAAAGTTGCTAGATGTAATTTTAAAATATCAAACATAACTAATCAAATTTTATGATCACAAATGATTTCTTATTAAGAATTATTAATTTAAATGTAGGTATATTTGAAGTACATCATTAATTTTAACACATTAATTTGTCCAAAAATTATGATTAAAATAACAGTGCCTCAAAATAGGATACATACATGAAGTAATTTGAAAAAAAAAAACTTAAAAATTGAGTACAAAAACAATTTTTTAAATGTGTGAGTTATAAATTATTGGCAATAGCCTGTAAAAGTTGTATATGGTTATACTCTGTAATGTTGTTTAAAATATTATCAATCTTCTCTAGTCGATCCACGTTTTTGCCTTTTCTTTTCATAGGCAAAGGTTCCCCGTTTCTCATTTTTTCAATAGATACTGTGTTTATATTGGTCTCCTTTATAAGCTCAGCTACTAGTCTATAAAAACCCACATGTCTTTTTGTACAGATTTCGTTGATATGGTGGTGAAATGCTTCAGCGCTATTCTGTGTGCGTGGAATTCTTCGGTCGGAACATTGACTCCAAAATTCTGGACTAAACAGAGGTGGTTTATTGTTCTTACCATTGACGTAATATTCATCAAACCATTCTGCTATTTTTCGGGCATCCTCTGACAATATGTTTAAAATATCGGTAAAATACATGTTTACATTTCGTGGATGAATGTAATTTAATGCTATAAGGCATTTAATTTCGATATTGAAAGCTCTTTTTTTTAAAAACACCCTTTTGCCTTAACAGATTCGAAATGAAGACGGAGGCTTAAAATAGCAGCTTTTTCGAAGTCCAAAATCACATGGCTTGGGGTTAATCAAAATGTCATTTTCAGTACAATATTCAATTAATAATTCAAACTTAACGTCGTACGACATTTTGTCCTTATGTGTAAGTAACACAAATAATAATGGAAATGTTTTGTCGCAATTAAGTACTTGGCCATGAACAGTATAATAATTGTTGAAATATATTAGGAACAATTTTAAATGTACCATCCATGATCCAATACAAGGCTTGGCCCAACAAAGTCATTAAAGCCTTTATACTAAATAAAATAACTCTTTTGTTTGACCCGAAAGTTTTGTCTTTAATTATAAAATTATCGCCTTCGGACATTTTGACCGCCTCTTCATCTACTTCGAAATCAAAAGTTGTGGGTTCTTTCGGTGTTTTCAATAATTTCTTTTTTTGTCGTGTGATTACTTGTCTAAGTGCGTCTTTTGATTGTAAATTACTTGTAAGGTCTGTAGAAGTTGATGCCAGGTGATTTTGAATGATTTGGCATGTTTTGGCAGTCGGTACAGCACAGGTTTTCATTTTTAAATCGTAAATATTATTAGCAATATCTGCACGTGTTGGGTTGCCTTCGTGACTATGTTGGTCGGTACAAGATATCACGGATAATGATTCAACATCCGTAAATATATTTGTTATCAAGTTTGAATGGCACCGACACTCCGATTTATATAATTCACAACGCCAATAAATTTTGTCCTTACACTGTGTGGCTTTAACATATGAAAATCCATTGAAATGCACTTTAACTTTGTGATTTAAACACATTATTTAGAACTTGATTAGTCGAACACGAGTGAAAACGAAAACGCTTCAAACAGTTTGTAACATACATTCAATTGACTATTAAATTTAAAAAAATATTATCTAAGTTCTACCCGCATTAGTATAACGCCTATATTATTTGTATTAGCAAACCGGTCATGTTGTGCAAAGGCTGTATCAGACAGGCGGGGTGCGTCTCATAACGTATAAACTCTTGAATTTTTTTGTTAGAGAGTATGTATAGCTTAGCACTTGGGGAAGATTAAAAGCCCTTCAGATAATAGATTAGATTATATTATGTAAGGAGACAAACATGCAGGAATAAAACTTTCTTTTGACAGTAGTATGTCACAGGGTGTGTCATATACTAAACAATATTTAAACTTAGAACTAAAAGAAAAGCTGCCAGGTACAGTGTTATCATTGAAGTTACAACACTCCCCCGCAATGGGAACACCCTGTATATAAGATAGTATCAAAGCCTAAACTGTACACAAAAAACTAAAATCGTATAAAACACTAAACGAATAACATACACCAAATTATCACTATATGTACACACTCCTATAATATTTCCAGTTTCTCTATATATCTAACCTAAACCTAGTAAATATGTACATTTTGAATGTTTTAATTTTAGTAAAGGTTTGGTCAAAATGTCCGCTATCATGTCGTTAGTGGAAATGTATTTCAGGAGGATATTGTGTAGTGTAAGTGAGTCGCGTATGAAATGGTGTTTTATGTCAATATGTTTTGTGCGAGCATGATAAGTGTTGTTGTGTGCCAGTTTTAATGAGCTTTGATTGTCAGTATGTATGATGATGGGATGCGTGACGGCGAATACTTCCTTGATGAGAGCTTTGAGGTAAATTGCCTCCTTGCAAGCTTCTGCTAGAGCCATGTATTCGGCCTCTGTAGTTGATAGCGCGACTGTGCGCTGCTTGCGTGCTTCTCATGATATTGGGGATCCACTCATCATGAAGACGAATCCTGTGTAAGATCTTCGATCTATAAGGTTGTTGCCGTAATCGGCGTCT
The DNA here is from genome assembly GCA_916610205.1 of Griposia aprilina. Lineage (NCBI taxonomy): Eukaryota > Metazoa > Arthropoda > Insecta > Lepidoptera > Noctuidae > Griposia > Griposia aprilina. The sequence continues at coordinate 15,397,624 of OU744308.1, forward strand.
ACATAGGCTATTGGATATGTTTGCCCATTATTTTTGTATTGAAGCTTCAAATCTTTAGATCCTTTGAGGTACTTTAGGACTCGCTTAGCGGCTTTCCAATGTACTCCCCCGTAATGTGCATTGAATTGGGAAAGGTATGACACTGCATGAGAAATATCAGGTCTAGTACCTATTGCAATGTACATTAATGAGCCGATAAGTTCTTGGTAAGGAACATCTGCGACTTCGTCTTGAGGTTCTGGCAAGGCAAGCTTCAGGCCGGGTTCCAAAGGTGTAGTGACCGATAAAGCATCTGACATACTGAACTTTTGAATTAATTTCTCGATGTATTTGGTCTGATCGAGAGTAATGACGCCTGAAGTCTGTTGAACTCGCATTCCTAGACAGTCCTTAAGGGAACCTAAGTCTTTGATGGTAAATATCTTCGTGAGTTCAGACTTAAAATGAGTTTTCATGGCATCATTTATACATATAACAAAAAAATCGTCAGCAAATACAGCTACAACGAGATAGTCAATACCTACCTATTATATAGTTACGTTGATAGTAGATGCAATGTTCACTAACTGCTTCTTTCAAAGACGGTTTTGCCATAGCCTCATGAAGCTTTATGTTCCATTGTCTCGGAGCTTGTTTAAGTCCATAAATAGATTTTTTTAATAAGCAGACTTTGACATCTTTTGCAAATCCGTCTGGCTGTTCCATATAAATTTCCTCATTTAGGTCACCGTTCAAAAAAGCAGTTTCCACATCTAGGTGGTCTACTAGAAGGTTGTTCTGAACAGCAAATGCCAATAAGAGTCTTATTGACGATAGTCGGGCGACGGGAGAAAAGGTTTCGCCATAGTCCACTCCAGCTACTTGGGTGTAGCCTTTGGCAACCAGTCTCGCCTTGTACTTGACTATTTGGCCACTCGTATCCTTTTTTAATTTAAATACCCATTTACATTTAGTGGTTTTTCTGTCCGAGGGTCTATCAACTAAAACCCATGTCGCTAATTTTATTAATGAGTTGTACTCAGCGTCCATAGCTTTTAACCATTCATTCTTTTTAGGATGATTCTGAACTTCCTTGAAAGTTTCTGGCTCAAAATCTGAAGTGAGATAAATAGTGTTGAATCTCTGTGGTGGACGCCTATCTCGAGCAGGGTATCTTCTTTCAGATGGTGGCTCCACAGTTGGTTCAGACTCAATGGTGTCATAAAAAACTTCAGGAACTGTTTGAATTGGTTCAGGTTGATTAATGTTTGGAAACTGTACAGAAGTAGAAACTTGAGGCTCGGTGGCAGACTGTTCATAAGCTGAAACTTGCGGTTGAACCTCAATAGGCTGAGTGGGTTGGACAGGTTGGACAGAATTGAAAAAAGGTACAAAGATTTGTTGCTGTGGTGGTGGTGAGGATGGAACATCATTGCTGACAGGAGGTTGTACATAAGTTTTGTCCTCCATAAAGATAACATCTCTTGCTATCATAATCTTTCGAGGATTTGCGGGATCGATAAGTCGGTAGCCTTTACTTTCAGTAGAATATCCTACGAAAAAACATGTCTGAGTTTTTGACTCCAGTTTTGTTCTTTTTTCTCTAGGAATAAGAATGTGAGCTTCGCAACCGAAAACTCGTAAGTGTGATAGATTGATCTTGCTCCCTATCCACACTTCTTCTGGTATCCTATCCTTCAGAGCATGTGTAGGCGTACGGTTTTTTAAATATATGGCCGTATTTACCGCTTCGCCCCAATAGGCTTTGGGCAGTTTTGAATCCTCGAGCATTGATCTTGCCTTTTCAATTATAGTTCTATTCGCACGTTCAGATACGCCGTTCTGCTCAGGAGTGTACGGAACAGTCGTTTGATGAATAATTCCGCAGTCCTTGAGAAAGCTGGCCATGTCGCGATTTACATATTCGCGGCCGTTGTCCGTGCGGAGAACTTTTATTTTAAGACCCGTTTGGTTTTCTACCAAATGCTTAAACTCAATAAACTTCTTCAAAACTTCAGTCTTTCGTTTTAAAAGATATCCAAAAGTTTTGCGACTAAAATCGTCTGTAAAAGTAAGTAAATAAAGAGCTCCGCCCCATGAGTGTGTACTCATTGCTCCACACAAGTCGGAATGGCTAAACTCTAGTAGCGCTTTTGATTTAGTCGTTGAGTTTGGAAAGGGAAGGGGGGAGGGGGGGTTTCCTTGTCTGCAAGGAAAATTGACAAGGGTCAATTTTCCTTGCAGACAAGGTATGCAGGTTTTATTAAATTTATCTGAAAACTCTATGCCTACTCTTTTATTTTTCAGAATATTGAGTGACTTGACATTTAAATGTCCAAGACGTCGATGCCAAAGCAACACAGATGGCTTATTATTTGTAAAATTAGCTCGGGATTCGACATCCAGTTTATACAAATTATTGTAATTAGATGCCGTTGTGACAATATGCCCCGAAATCTTACAATTTTCACGACGTAAAATCGTGGCACCGTTTCTAGAGAATACAGTGACAAAACCATTATTTGCCAGGCTGCTGACAGATACCAAGTTTGTGGCTAAAGCTGGAACTTATAGTACATCAGTGAGAGTTCTGAGGTCGTTTGATTGAGAGAAGCTTACCGTACCAGTACCTTCACAAGGAATGTCGTCATTGCTGGCAACATAAATCGGTTTGGACATCGGAGTGATTTCCTCAAAACAGCTTCTATTGTTGCACATGTGACAGGTTGCTCCAGAGTCCAGCAACCAAGTCCTTGTTAGAGTGGGAACCTGAGGAATGAGCATGAAATAATGACGAAAATGAAAGAGTTAAATCAGTGATAATATTTGTAGAATTTTGAAATACATTTCCATTTAATTTAGAATTTTGTTTTATTTTTCTACAATTTGAAATAACATGGCCGAATTTGTTACAAAACTTGCATTGAACTTTTGACTTTTGAGTAATAAAAGCGTTAGACGAGGAATTGCTAGCGTTGTTGAGCTTATTGTCTTCTTTCAGCAACAGCGTAGCTACAGCGTCCGACGTAATCTTTGTACCCGAATGTTCCAATGCCATAATAAGCGGTTTGTAATCGTCAGGTAATCCGGCTAGCATGATTACTCCAATAAATTCATCTTCTAACTCTGCATTTATTTCCATCAATTTCTGCTGTATATCCCGAATATTATTTACATAGGTCTCCATGTCGCCGGATAGCTTCATATTGAAGAGCTGCTTTAGCAGACTTAGCCTTCTATCTAGACCTCCATCAGCATATTGTATCTGTAGCTTTGTCCATGTGTCTTTCGCAGATTTACCAGACTTGACAGTTGGATAAATACGAGGCGATACGCTTAGACACATCTTTGCACGCGCTTGTTCATCTAATCTTTGAAAATCTGACCTTTCTTTCGCAAATTCATCCGGAGACCCGATGCAGTTCCAAATACCAAGGTCTATAAGGAACATTTTCATACCGAAGCTCCAGGAAGCAAAATTTGATCTCCCTTCCAATTTAGGAATAGGTGGCACTCCACATGGAATAACACAGCCTAATGATCCTTGTGCTCCAGGCAGCACAGGAGAGGATGGCCCCCTCGCAGTAGTCGTCTCTGACAAGTTGCTTTGAGAGTCCATATCGTTTTTCTTCAGAAATACTCTGGGCCCATAACCAATGTTAGAGAGTATGTATAGCTTGGCACTTGGGGAAGATTAAAAGCCCTTCAGATAATAGATTAGAATATATTATGTAAGGAGACAAACATGCAGGAATAAAACTTTCTTTTGACAGTAGTATGTCACAGGGTGTGTCATATACTAAACTGCACCACTACGGAATCCGAAACGCCTCTCTGGATCTTCTTACTTCTTACTTAAGTGATAGGATTCAGAGAGTTGATGTTAATGGAAAAAGATCACCCGGATCGGTAGTAAGAATGGGGGTCCCCCAGGGCTCAATTCTTGGGCCATTTTTATTTCTTATTTATATAAATGACTTGCCTTACCTCATAAAGGATAAACATGATATAGTGTTATTTGCAGACGACACTTCACTTTTATTTAAACTGAAACGTCAGCAGCTGATTACTGACAATGTAAATAGCGCCCTTGCAATAGTAGTTAACTGGTTTAATGTTAATAACCTACTTCTTAACGAGAAAAAAACTAAATGTATTAAGTTTACGATACCTCATGTTAGACAAGTAGAAACTAGTGTTCTCATAAAGGGTGAAGTGCTGAAACCCGAAAATACCACAGTTTTCTTAGGCATAACTTTGGATACCAAGCTTCAATGGGGCCCCCACATAGATAAATTGTCAAAAAAGCTTAGCTCTGCAGCATACGCCGTTAGAAAAATTCGTGGTTTAACTGATTTAGAGACAGCCCGTTTAGTATACTTTAGTTATTTTCATAGTGTGATGTCGTACGGTATTCTGTTGTGGGGAAATGCCGCCGATATCCAGACAATTTTCGTTTTACAAAAAAGGGCAATTCGTTCTATCTATAAATTAAGTCCCAGACACTCCCTCAGAGATAAATTTAAAGAGATTAATATAATTACTGTGCCTTCTCAGTATATTTATGAAAATCTTTTGTATGCACATAAAAATATTAATCTGTTTAAAAAATACAGTGATATCCACAATATAAATACTAGAAACAAACACAAATTTATTGTTCCTACAACCAGGCTCAAGAAAATAGGTGGCTCGTTTAGATGCCAATGTATACGTTTTTATAATAAACTTCCTAGCGACATTCAAGATCTAAGCTTTAATAAATTCAAATCTTTTATAAAACGGAAACTATGCCAGAAAGCCTATTATACTGTGAAAGACTATATTGAGGACAAAATGGCTTGGGATTGAGCTGCTCCAATAAATTTACACGGTGAATGTTGATTTTAATTTGCTAGCTATTTTAGACATGAATATTTACTGTAAAAAGTATTATATTTTTTTCATTATTGAGAATATGAGGACTATGTGGGTCATTGTTTCAGTTATATTCTTGATCTGGCAGTTTAAGTAGTTTATGCGGCCTACCCAAATGTCCTTTCTTTGGTATTGTTCGTCGAATCGTTGAGCTCCTTAAGTTCTGAGTTGAGCTGCACGGTTACTGACAAATGCGTGCACTGACTGGACAGGTCCACTTAATCTGTGTGGTTCTTTCCTCAAAAGACCATTTCAGACACCAATCTACATGGTTCTCAAACATTATGTCCGATTTTTTTTATATACACATTGACATTGTTGAATTTTATATACACAATGACATGAGTATTTACTTGTAAAGTAGTATGTTATTTTAATTATTGTGAATGTGAGGATTATGTGGGTCATTGCTTTTTTTTTTTTTCGCAGTTAATTTTGATCATGATCTGGCAGATTGAGTAATTTATGTGGCCTACCCAAATGTCCTTTCTTTGGTATTGTTCGTCGAATCGTTGAGCTCCTTAAGTTCTGACTTCCTGAGTTGAGCTGCACGATTACTGACAAATGCGTGCACTGACTGGACAGGTCCACTCAATCTGTGTGGTTCTTTCCTCAAAAGACCATTTCAGATACCAATCTACATGGTCTTCACATGATCTGACCAAGATTATGTCTGGACTTTAAAAGAGACTGTGACCTCTGAGTTTGTTTCGGCCTTTCTTCTCAGAGTAGTCAGATAGGAAACGCCGACCTCATCTAGTTTAAAAATATGATTGACGTGTAAAAGTGTTTGTACAAACCTACTTACAGAAATAAAATCATTTATCATCATTTATCATTTAAACAATATTTAAACCATTCACCCAATTATTCGACAGCTAAATTCCAAATTTAACGTTTGGTATCTTGATGATGGAACCTTGGGAGGCGATGTAGAAACTGTTTTAAATGACCTACAATTCTTAAAAAATGAACTTCATTCCATAGGCCTTGATCTCAACTTTTCGAAATGTGAACTATACTTAGCGGACAGTACTGACAGATATCTGACACTTACCAAATTTAACGCGATAGCTCCGGAAATAAAAATTATTGAAAAAAGCTCTCTTCGTCTCCTTGGGTCTCCAATCTTTGAGAATTCCTTTCCCGTTTTTATTCAGGAAAAAATACAAAATTTCAATCACGTTTCGGAAAGATTATTCCAAATTAACATGCATTCGGCCATAACCTTAATCCGTTACTGCTGTTTCGGGCCTAAATTAACATATTTCCTTCGCGTTTCTCATTTATGGAAGCACCCTCACCTTTTAGACAAAATGGACCAAATTATCCGGCATACATTAACTTCGATTTTAAATGTGGCCCTGGACGACCGAGCTTGGACACAAGCTACTCTTCCCATTCGTATGGGAGGCCTCGGCGTCCGCAAAATTTCTAGTATTAGTTTACCGGCTTTCATATCCTCGGTTTACGGCACTGAGAAATTAATCAGGAAAATCCTAGCCTCCACACTGATTGATTTTGATGTGCCGTGCTTCACCGAGGCTATGGATGCTTGGCGTCTCGCTTGCCCGAATTCAGATCCACCCGACAATCCATCTTCCCAGAGACGGTGGGATGAGCCACTCTGCAGAGTAGTACAGAATAATTTAATTGACACGTCTGCTACTACTGTGGAGCGTGCGCGCCTACTGGCTGTGGGTAAGTGGGAGTCGGGTCTTTGGCTTCATGCACTACCATCGTCGAACATAGGCACTTTGTTCGACGACACTACTTTCCGCCTCGCTGCTTCCCTGCGACTAGGAGCTCCCTTTTGTTCCCCTCATCGCTGTCACTGTGGCGAAGTTGTCAACAGCCTCGGACACCACGGTCTGTCTTGCAGCCGAAGTGCGGGCCGCATACCGCGGCACGCGAACTTTAATGACATCATCCGACGAGCTCTTGTTACCGTCGTCGTTCCAGCTGTATTAGAACCTAATGGCTTGGCACGCGACGATGGCAAAAGACCGGACGCCATGTCTTTATTTCCATGGAAGGTGGGTAGGCCTTTAGTGTGGGACGCAACATGTGTCGATACTCTTGCGCCATCCCATCTTCCTGTCTCGGCGTGCTGTGCTGGCGCCGCTGCTGCGGCTGCGGAAAACCTCAAGCGGCGTAAGTATAACAACCTTATTGGTAATTATATTTTCGAGCCGTTTGGGGTTGAAACCCTCGGGCCGTGGGGTCCGAGTGCCCTTGTTTTGTTCAAGGAAATCTCCAAACGCCTGTTTGACACTTCCCGTGACCCAAGGGCTGGATTTTACCTTGGCCAGAGGCTAAGCATTGCAATACAACGTGGCAATGCCGCCAGTCTCTTGGGTACATTACCAGTCGACAGCGATGCGGAGGATTTTTTTGACGCCATCTTTTAATTTGTTATTAGTTTTAGTTAGGTTAGGTAATTATATTTTAATTGTATTTATTATTGTGTTTGATAAAAAATGTATATAAATAAGTATGTAAATAAATCGTCAATTTTATAACATAACTTAAATGTGAACAAAATAATATTTAAACTTAGAACTAAAAGAAAAGCTACACACAGGCTAGGCACAGTGTTATCATTGAAGTCACAACATTTTTTTTATACACTACTAATTTTTAATTAGTACAAATACTTAAATGACTTATTGGAGAAGGTCTTGTTATTATATTTGTAAAGTCTCAATAAATAATATTCATAAACAGCAAAGTTATTAGCGTTTATTTATATCCCAAAATCTCAGTCAATTTATGGAGATATTGTACAGGTCATTCATAGTAGTATTCATTATTCATATTGTCTCGCTCTCGCGTTCGCGTATCTCGCTCAAACTTGCCCCGCCTCCAACAGCTGTTATTGTAATTGTAGGTAACTTAAACGCATCTTATGCTTTAAGATTGAAAACTAAGAAAATGTAAAATAAAAGGTTCACGATAAATAATAGGCACATAATCAATTCAAACTTTTCCTTCATACTTTAATTGGGCTTAGGACCAACAAAATTACCAACTTCTTTACAATTAAAACAATCAGGTAACGAAAGTAAAAAGAAATTAAATTAAAGCTTTAGAACTTGTTTAAAATGTATTTTTGGCGTATTTAAAAAGGTTGAATCAGCTGATATTTACAATAATTAAAGTATTTACAAAACTCAAAAAAAAACTTACAGGTATTTTAATTGTCCTTCAAAATGTCCACCACCATTATCGATGCAAAGACGGGCACGTTTAATTAAATTGTTTTTTAATGATAATAGTATGTTTCGCTCACTTTTCACTTGGTCCAATGCGTCCAATATGCGCTGTTTTAATTGTTCGGCACTTGTTGGCTGACTAACGTACACTCGCCGTTTAATTTCACTCCACAAAAAAAAGTCCAAGGGCGTGAGATCAGGTGAGCGTGGAGGCCATGCCACGGGGCCGCCTCGACAAATCCAGTGACTCCCGAACTCCTCCGTCAGGTACTCACGCACTGCGCTATGGTAGTGTGGAGGCGCGCCGTCTTGCTGGAACCAGAGGCCTCGTAAGTTGGCTAATGGAATGTCATCTAACATTGAAGACACCATTGTCCGACGCAAAGTTAAATAACTTTCGCCATTAATACGCCCTTCAATAAAATAAGGGCCAATGATAGTGTCGTTTAGGATTCCTGCCCAGACATTTACAGAAAACCTGTCTTGAAAGGAGTTCTCCTTTGTTAGCATTGGATTTCGTAATGACCACCAGTGTTCATTGTGTTGGTTAAACAATCCGATACGAGTAAACATACACTCATCGGAGTATAACACATTTGCTTCTGTGTTGTTCAGTATCCACCTGCAGAACGCCATCCTTGGTTCAGTATGCACAGTGGTCAATTCTTGACCCTTTCTGTAATGGTATGGGTGAAATCCATACGAACTAATGATCCTCCATGCACAGTGCTGGCTAATATTAAAATGAAGAGCTGCGTCATTCGTACTTCGTCGGGGATCTTCTTCAAAGTAGGCCACTATATCGTCGTACAGGTTTTGCGAATACGCCGGTCTTCCATGTCCTTGGCTATGGGCCAGTGCGTGGAAAGATCCATGGTCGATTAAACGCTGGTAAGCATTTACCACAGTCCGAACGTTTGGCTGGCGAACATTTGGATACAGTTCCCTGTACATACGTACAGCGGCACTCGCGTTCTCACCAGACAAAAAGTACACACGCAACATAGCCGCATACTCCCGAAATGAAAACTGGTAAGCCATCGCGACAGTAAAAACGTGGGTAACAATTTGGGTAAAAGAAGCGCGCGCACACTTCCGCTAACAAATTACGACTGTCTCTTTCGTTTGTTGCACTCGCTTGCTCGAAAATGGATCGCTGGCCGGCTGGCGGATGGCGGTAGGGTAGGGTAGCGCCGGCGCAAAAGGGGGCGTGGCTTGAGCTTAGATGGGAGTTTGCCGGAACTTATTAATTGCGAACTTGCGACCGAAATGGAAAAATACTATGCGTAGTATTTTCTAGTAGCAATTGTTATGAATGATTGATTCTATTATGAGTTTACCAATTATGTTGAATTTTCCTAGACAATTTTGGGATTTCGTTTTTTTGGCTTTTGAATACAGAAATATGACCAGTAAAGAGTACGGATAGAGCCCCATTTTTTTTTGTACTAATTAAAAATTTGTCGTGTATATATAAAAAACGTCATTATGGTTAACACCCCGACTCAGAGTACCCCGACTCGGATAGGTTAGGTTAGGTTAGAACAGTGACCAACCGCGCGCGAGCCGAGCGAGCGAAGCGAGCGGTGGCCCGGCAGCGGCCGGCGAGCGCTACGTCCAAGTTGCTCGCAGATTTTATTTCACCATTTTCATATAATCCGGGTTTTTGCAATATTCGAATTATCAAATTACCCTGCGACATACATACATAATAAATAAATATCGACATTTAGGACATTCGATACTGTGTACTTCGATATTTAGGACATTCGATACTGTGTACTTTCGATATTTATGTATTTCGATGTCACTTTTGTATATAATTAGATTTTAGTTATATTGGACGTAGGTTATCTAACCATTCGACATTATAAACTTACGTTATTTTAATTATCGGTTATATTGTCATTCGATATTTAAGTTTTCGATGTTTTGCACATTGACATTTTACCCGTAGGTGTTTTAATCTTCGACATTCAAATATGTACCCGACAGGCGCTATTCGCTAATATTAATATAATTTTTACCTTTTTCAGTTAGTCCATTTGATAATTAATAATTTATCCAGTAATCCATTTTGACCTTTAAACGATTTGGTCAATAGTGTAATAAATAATTTAAACATTGATATTCCAGACTTTGGTCAGCTGAACTTTTGATCAAATGACCATCGTTATTTTAAACTTTGTTGATTTGTACGTTGTTCTCTTGAAAGCTCGAGAAAATTTTGATTTTCTAATATGCAACCTTTTAAATATTTATCTCTGTTATACGTAATTAATTATTGTTTCGAAATGAATTGGCTAGTCGTGTTACATTATATTGGTGCTTACACAGTTATTGTTGTATATTGTGCTAATGACTAATAATAGTGGACAGCGTCTGACCGTTTATTACCAAAACGTACGGGGATTTCGAACAAAAACGGACTCGTTTTATCGTCAGGTGTCATTAAATTCTTATGATATCATTATTTTAACAGAGACGTGGCTAATCGATGGTATTTTAAACTCAGAGTTGTTTGATGACCGATATATGGTGTGGCGTCGTGACCGTAATTATGCTATGACTGGACAAACGCGAGGTGGTGGTGTACTTATCGCGACGCGTAGGGAGTTCCCTGTTACCGCGCAACCGCTCTTTCACTCTGCAGCAGAGGATCTCTGGATTAACATACGACTTAAAAAACTGAACTCACGAGATCAGGTAAACCTATATATTTGTGTTCTGTATTTATGTAAACAAAACAAAGGCTTTTCGTTTTCGAATCAACTTAATAATTTCCTGACTAAATTGAACCATATAACTTTGAATAATAATTCCGATGTGTTTTTAGTTCTAGGTGATTTTAATATGAGTGGAATCTCGTGGGCTCCTTGTAACAATAATAATTCGCGGGTCCCAGTGAACCCCACCACTAGTGACGAATGTTTACTCGCTGACGAGTTATGTACGTTGGACATTGGACAATACAACGGAGTGGTCACTAGGTATGGGAAAGTGTTGGATTCAGTCCTTTCAAATAAATTAGCCTGTGTCAGTGAGTGCGTTGACCCTCTAGTCGCTATTGACCCTTATCATCCCGCTTTGTTAATTAATGTCGACATTTTTGAATTACCTCCCCTGGACCATGCACCGCGGTTACCGTATATCTATAGCAAAGGTGATTTTGAGTCCATAAATAACGAGATTTATGCCATTGATTGGGAGTTTCAGTTCTCGTCTCGATCTCTGGATGATTCAGTGTCGTACTTTATGGACACTATAAAAGAACTTCAAAATAGGCATATACCGCAAAAGCTTATACGTAATGAAACATACCCAATTTGGTACAGTACTTCGCTCATCAGAACTATTAAGGAAAAATATAAATATCTGAAAAAAATTAAGTCTTATGGCAATAAATCCGATGAATTAACTTTTAAATGCCTGCGCGAAAGAGTTAAGACAATGGAAGCTACGTGTTATAACTGTTACCTCAATCAAACGGAAAAATCAATAAAAAATAACCATAAGTACTTTTTGACCTTTGTTAAAAATCGCTATAACTCTAATGCTATCAACAACAACACAATACACAATTACAACAATGAATTATTGCTCACTGGTGATTCTATTTGTGAGGCTTTTTCTTCTTATATTCAGTCTACCTTCGTTAACTCCACCTCAACTAATAATCCTAATTCAGCCTTTATTTCCTCCTCTGTCACCACTACACCCCCGTCTGATATTTGTCACATAGAAGTTAAGATCGACGTTGTGACCGATTTACTTCGCAAGTTGGATTCATCGAAAGGTGCAGGTCCTGACAATATATCATCAAAATTTCTCATTGAATGTCCGCCTTCCATTGCCTTACCTATCTCAATTTTGTTCTCCAAGTCTCTATCTCGGGGTGTACTCCCCAGAGTTTGGAAATCTGCGTTTATTACACCCGTACATAAAAAGGGGTCTAAAAGTGTAGTAACAAATTATAGGCCTATATCTAAACGCTGGGGTTATATCTGGGCCTATATCTAAACGCACGAAAAGCATGGGGCGCTGTTTCTTAAGTTATGTTGCGTGATGTTGTCTTATTATAAATAAATAAAATAATTAATTAATTCTTCACTTCATTTATTATAGGTTTTTAATTTGAATCACAGTCCAAAGAATCAATAAGTATACATTTAAAGTCGATCAAGCTGGGTACTTACTTGACTTTGTTAATAACTGACTGTCGAGACAAACGTTGTCCTGTCAAAATTTCAATATAGTCGTGAGTTAATACAAAAGTGCTATAGACAAATGCACTTTAAATTTTTCCCCAATTTTCCGGGAAACTTTTCATATTTTCATTTTATATAAATTTAATTCGGAATATTACGAACATTTTTAAATAAAAAATATCCAAATCTGTCCAGCCGTTCTCAAGTAATGCGCTTAACAACGGATTACATTTCAGTTTTATTTATATAGATTATTATTCTTCTATTGCATGAACTATTTTTCAATTGGAAATTATAATTATATGCCATATTTCCAAAAAAAAAAAAGTTTATTTTTATTGGCCAGTCGGAAACAAAAGTGCTGACACCGTTTGTTCAAATTCTATTATTATCCTTTATTGTACCTACAATTTTTTTTTACATACCATGATCCCTCCGTGCCTCGGAAAGCACGAGCTGTTGGTTCCGGCTGTCATTCGTGGATCTTTCACAGACGTTACGGGTCGTTAGAAGCCTGACAACCAGTCTCTAACTAAGGGGTATAGTATTACCCAGTGACTGGGTTGTAGAGGTCAGATAGGTAGTCGCTCCATTTAAAATACTGGTATTTAGCTGCATCCGGTTAGACTTGAAGCCGATCCCAATATAGTTGGGAAAAAAGGCTAGGCAGATGTATATGATCGTACTTATTTTTGTTAACGCTTATAAAAAGGCTAGGCAGATGTATATGATTGTACTTATTTTTGTTAACTCTTATAAAAAGGCCAGGCAGATGTATATGATTGTACTTATTTTTGTTAACGCTTATAAAAAGGGCAGGCAGATGTATATGATTGTACTTATTTTTGTTAACGCTTATAAATTACCCGCTGTTGGGTTTTATACCCATAACATATTTACGTTTATGAGTGTAAGTGAAATTTCCTGTAGAAATCTTTATGTAAACAAAAATATATAATATATATATAATGAAAAAAAAAACTATAAAATGGTGTTACTGTATTTAAGCCATAACGAAAATAGTCAAGACCCAAAGAATAACATTCGTTTATTTTTAATAATTCATAATAATACATTATTCGGATTATAAACACTTCAGTGTTTCTCTTTTATTAAAATAATAACATTTATTAAACGAAAAATATTAAAAAAATAATAGGCAGACTCGATTTTTAAGGGGGTTTAAACACGAGCGGAGAAACGCTGCGTTTTAACGCTCGGCGGTCCAGCCGCGCTAGTATCTTTAGGCTTCCTTTTTAATACTTGTTTGATATTTAGCGAAGACATGTAATCTTATAGTAAGTATGTAGGTACCATAATCCCATGTAGATTTGATTACATTTTTTAATAAATACATTGGATGTAAACATACAATTATTTTAAAAAGATTGGAAGCTCTAATTCGGAATTATTGATCATTACAATACATTTTTAAGTAACTAAAGCATTTCATTTATTTAATTAATAACATAAAAAAAAAACATTTTGACGTTTAAGTGTACCTTGATGATTATTTTGACATTGACAGATTAGTAGAATACGAGAACACATTAAAGTTTTTTTTTCTCAGTATAAAGAATTACAAAAAATATATAATTAACTTTATTATTTTTACCGATTCCTTATATCAACAGTTATTGGTTGCTATATATTGAGGCTCATAATAAATAACACTAAGTTTTCACTAAAATTATATATAACTTAAAAGTCTATTTAAAGCCCACTTTGGGATAAAAAACTGCGGAACAGCCCTAATTAAAATCTTAATTATTATCAGGAACATCCAGTTAAGTATACTCGACGCTTAGTGGGTTTGTCTGTCCGCTTATCCGGCCTGAAACAATTGGAAAATATTATGTTAGTAAGTAGTTGAAAGTATGAACTCAAACTCAAAGCATTTATATTTTCATTCTCTCAACATTACCAAACAATCTTAGCAGACTGAAAGAATTTATTTTAATTAAACCATTTAAAGGTAAGTAGTTTTAAATTGGCAAGCAGTCGGTCAGTCAGAAAGATTAAGCTAGTTGCGCACTCAAAAGCGTAGTAGGTTTCTATGGAGAGGAACGGGTAAGAAACTCAATGGATTCTCTTTTAAATCAAAATATTGTTAGGTATTTGTATTGGTAACTTCGCTGAGCGAAGGTGACTCACCAGTCGGTGTCTTTCGTTTTTTGCCACAGACTTCCGAAATTAAAATTATTTTTCACTTTGTTGTGTTTTTTTTTTGAGGTCGGTTGTTTTTTTTCTGTGTTCAGTCACCTTTGCTCAACGAAACCATTTTTTTTCTTTAAGGTTTTATTTTTCACTTTTTAGTTGAGGTACCTACCCTACACAACTTCGTATACCATTACTTGCTATGTAAATAACAGTGACAGGAAGTTGTAGTTACATCATCATAAGTGGAAAAATACGTATTATTGAAGCTAACTGAAAAACTACCCAACCAAATTTAATAAAATGTATATGGGAGGCATACCCTATCTATTAAAAAATAGCTTTTGAAATCGATCCACAATTGCCGCAAATAACGCGAAACAATCATACTACAAAAAAAAAACTTTTTTTGTATTGAGAACCTCCTCCTTTTTGAAGTGGGTTAAAGATATCCCACTTCTTACCCTTAAATATCATGCTACTTGATATTAAGTAGAGATTCAGTGTACGTGATAAGTGCACCTGATAAGTGAATATTATTTTATAAACGTGTACCTAAATACCTACAGGTACTTCTAACTTTATCTTTTCCCTTGTGCACCAATGTTTTTGAGTGAAGTTCTGTTACACGGGCCTAAGTGACCCTTAACAAAACAGTTTGTCATATTTGGCAATACAATTGCATTCCTGCTCTGATCGCTGGAAGAGTTCCGGGGAAAGTCTCACATTGTCACTATACTATACGTAATTCACCGAAAGGATCGAGGAACTTCCAAAGTTTCATAACTTGAAACCATAATTTAAAAAAACTAACCAACGTGGTTATTGTGTAGTACACCAACAGTAGGAATAGCTTTCATTTTGACAATTCAATAACATTCATTGCGTTATTTACGTTGTTGAACAGACAATTTTCTCGAGCATATATGAAGAAATGGTTTCAAAATAAACCACTTACCACAGTACAATATTAATTATTTAAAAGCATCCCAAGTTGAGACTCACGACGGATCGCTCGTTCAATGACAGCGAAAATGATATTTTTTAATGTCGTAGACTAATTCCTTCTAGGGTTGTCATATCTCAAACGGTTCAGAAACAGATAACGTATGAAACTAAATCCATGGAATTAGAAAGTACCGCTTAATAGTGATGATACAAGGATGAAACTAAAACCAAAACAAATTGGTGTGACTTTCACACCATGGGCACGAAACTTGGCAAAAATTTTGGTTGGTGTGCCATACCATGGGCGCATTTCGGTGACTTCACATCGCGGCCAAAATTGTCTCAGCGGTTATTGGTAAATTCGATTTCGACAGTCAATTAATTGGGCACCAATACCGATTTTAGCCAAAAGATAATACCAGCCTATTACAGTCGGCAGCGGGGCAAAGGCCTCTTCTCATACAGAGAAGGCATGAACATTGATCACCACGCTTGCTTAAGACGGGTTGGCGATTTCAGAATTATTTATTAACCATAAGCCCGGAGTTACAGACATAGCTTGCAGAGTAAGTAAGCTGAAGTGCCAGTAGGGCTGGCCATGTTTATCGGAGGATCGATGGCTGGTGGAGCAGACGAGTCCTGGAGTGGCGACCGCGTATCGGCAAGTGTAATGTAGGACGCCCCGCAGCTAGATGGACTGACGACCTCAAAAAAGTGGCATAGACAGACCGGATGCGAAAGGCGGAGGACAGGGTGTTGTGGCGCAGCATGGGAGAGGCCTATGTCCAGCAGTGGACTGCGATAGGCTGAGTTGATGGAAGCCCAGATTTCCTCACAATGTTTTCCGTCACTGATGTCAATAATTTTTTAAGCTGTAAGTCTTCCATGTTTAAATAAATAAATAAATGTCCAAGATAAACTCATAAAGTACTCAAAAGTCACATTGGTAGTTGCCCGAATTTGAACCCATAGCCTCGCATGAGAGGCGAGGATTTAAGGTGAATCCTCAGCTGTAGCCCGTCAAATTCTAATTTTCTTGGGCTTTTTGCAAATTGAAAGAAATAAAAATTGTTTATTCTGCACAAACAACACGCACAATGCAAAAAAAAATATTATAGACCAAATACATTAATACTAATAAAAAGTAGCCAAAAGCCTCGTACTTAAACGTTAAAAGTTTGACAATGTTGTCTATTTCTTGATGTCCAAAGACCAAAGACAATAATAGACATTGCGTAATGCGGAGCAAATGACAACAAAAAACAAACAAAACATGGAATCATTCCATGTTTTGTTTGTTTTTTGTTGTCATTTTATCGTGTTTTGTTGTGTTTTTCTCTGCGTCATGTTTATCGCAAAAAAACGTATTTTCTTTATTTTTTCTTTCTTTCATTCTTTTTGCTCTTTCCTTCTTTTTTCTTTCTTTCTTTATATTACCGGCCGATTGTACTAGCAGATAGGACTGGCATACAGTACTGGTGTGCCTGACTGATGAATGAACATCATCCTCCTGCAGTGGCTTAACTATAGGGTGGCAGGGCTGGCAAAATGCCACGGGCCCTCAGCCCGATGGGGCCCCCGGCCCGAGAGGCCGCGAGCTCAGGAGTAACCTAACATACATACATAAACTAACGCCTTCTTCCCATGGGGGTAGGCAGAAACTACAGAACGCCACCTGCTACGATCTATACATACTCCTTTTGCCTCGTTTACGTTCATACATTTGGTCATACACGCACGCCGGTTGTGAGTACTAAGCACCTGACCTTTCTGAAGATCAACAACCTAACATTTTAAACAAAATTTAGTAAAAATTATAAAACTTAAAATCAATTATGGAATTCTATGGGAGAAGACAGGCTAAGTAACTTAGCTATTCCGTCTATTAACAATTCTATGGCCCGATCTTTAAACTTTGATGATGTTATTGATACTTACTTTTGCGGAACAGAAATCTCGGAGGAAATAATTTTATTAATAAATATGTTGTTAAGATTAAATTTTTATTTTATTATAAATATATAATACCTATACTTTTGAAAATTATATTTATTATTTATTTAACTAAAATGCACACAGTAATGCTGTTCGGTATCTACTTCAGTGATTTATTAAAAGTAAATTACAACGTGACAATGTTTACTGTGCCCCATCCAATGAATTTGCCACGGCCCTCAGATGAAATAGTTACGCCACTGATGGAATGATCCACTTTTTTAACCACCTACTTTTGTAAACAACAAATACAAATGAGATGAAATCGTGCGTCGAATCTGTGCAAGAACAGGTCGTTGCTTAGCAAAATGGTGTGACTTCGGACGGACCTATCGTCAACAGCGCTGATGTTCAGTACTACCTTACCAATTGTAGTTCTGTTTTACGTTGATGTTGAACAAAACGCGATTCGCGACTGTATGAATGGTATATTTACTAAATATTAATCATTTCTTTCCATACTCAATCGTCTAAATTTGGAAACTTTTCCATCTAAGAATTTTTCAGAATATTTCTTATGAAACTTCTTAGATGGAAAAGAAATCCTAAGTTTCACGATTGATATGAAATTGATGATTATTATTCAGTAAATATATTAAATCATTCCTACAGTTGCGAATCGCATTTTGATCAACATCAACGTAAAACAGAACTGCAATTTTAATTAAAAAAACAAATACAATTTGAATTTGGCGGGCTACAGCTGAGGATTCACCCTAAGCACTTCTAGGTTTAGGCTGTGCGTTGTTTGTCAGTGAATGAATGAATGAATGAATTAAAGATTTAAATTAAGAAGATAATACTTACTTTAGCTGG
The DNA here is from genome assembly GCA_916610205.1 of Griposia aprilina. Taxonomy (NCBI): domain Eukaryota; kingdom Metazoa; phylum Arthropoda; class Insecta; order Lepidoptera; family Noctuidae; genus Griposia; species Griposia aprilina. The sequence goes on from OU744308.1 coordinate 15,415,859, forward strand.
ATAGACAAATGTTTTAGCGAGTTGTGATCCGAACACATTAGTTGCTTGGCAAGAGAACTCTCCCATATCGCTCCAGCGCAGAGACGATATCACTAGCTCGCCTGAACGAAGTACCTGAAGAGTAACAGTGGTCATTAATAAAAAGGGGAAAAAAAATTGAGCCATACCTATACCCGAAAGGTTTAGGTAGTTAAATAAAGGTAAACAAATCGTAAAAAGGGTTTCTTATAGTTGACACTTTCTTGTTTAAAAATACGTCATAACAAGGTTTAAAAAAATTATGAAACTTACTAAACGTGCCCAAAACAACTATTCTATTAAAACCTCTACCAATAAGTCAAAAACGACCTGGAATATAATAAACAAATCAAAACCGTGTTTCCCTAAGGAATCCATTAGACAGATCAATTTAGATAATAAAGTATTAAAAGACCCTCAAGAAATAGCAAACGCATTTAACGACTTTTTTGTAGACAAAATTCAACCCATTCCATGTACAGGAAATAATTCAGTCCATATTGCAAAACGACAAAATTCAATTTTTGTTGCCCCCAGTATACCTATAGACATTAAAAACATTATAAAATCATTAAAATCCACAAATAGTACAGGATATGACGGAATCTCTACGAAGGTAATCAAGTATGTATCTGACTTTATCTGTAAACACTTGAGCTATCTCATAAATCTGTGTATCGTTTCAGGTGTATATCCAGATGCCTTAAAGGTGTCTATAGTAAAGCCGTTATTTAAAAAGAACAATAATGAACACATGGGCAACTATAGACCAATTGCACTTATTCCGATCATATCAAAAAATTTTGAAAAGTATATTTATAGGGAGTTGTATTCATACCTTGAAAAGAAACACATTTTAATCGATGAACAAAAGGGATTTAGAAAAAACAGGACAACCAATATGGCAATTTATGACTTCTTGCATAAGGTAATGATAAATATGGACGTTAGAATCCCAGTATGCGCTATTTACTGTGATATGACGCAAGCTTTTGACTATGTAAACCATAACGTGCTACTTCAGAAACTAGAGGCATATGGCATAAGAGGAAATATACTTAACCTAATAGAGTCTTACCTAATTAACAGAAAACAGTACACAGAAATAACAAAAATAAATATTAAGACAAAAAGAGAGGAGTTTTACATATCTGGCGAACGAACGCCTATTTACGGTGTCCCACAAGGGAGCGTGCTTGGATCACTATTATTTATCCTATATATCAATGATCTGCCCGGTGCTATTAACTACCCCATGACCCTATTTGCAGATGACAGCACAGTGACAATAACATGTAAGAATAATGACGTTTATGAATATGACATTAATGAAACTTTAACGACAATAATATCATGGTTAGATAGGAATAATCTTAAAATTAATTTAGATAAGACGACGATAATGCATTTTAGTCAACGGGTACACGCTGATATTGACATTGAAGCCCTCTACGATGGCACAGTAGTAAATAAAGTCGACGATACAAAATTTCTTGGTATAATGATAGACGCAAAATTGAACTGGAAAGCGCACATTGAATATATAAGCAAAAAACTGAGCTCGTGTGCGATGTCTTGTACAAACTGTCCTCAGAACTTAACCCAGATGCTTTGGTGACGGCCTATCATGGATTAGTGGCATCAATTCTGCGCTATGGTATCATATTTTGGGGTAACTCTACAGACAAAGAAATAGCGTTTAAATCCCAAAAGAGGTGCATTCGGGCTATGTTTAAGTTACAATCGACAGAAAGCTGCAGACCATTGTTTAATAAATACAAATTATTAACTTTACCGTCTCTATATATTTTTGAAGTTGCATCGTTTGTAAAGTCTAACCCTCAACTCTTTCCACGACAATCTGACACTTTTCCGCGCAACAGACGTGACAACAGCCAAGTTTGCTTGCATTCGGCAAAAACTGCCCTCGTGGGGAAAAGCTTTTTTTGTATGGCCCCGAAAATATACAACAAAATACCAGTCTTATAGAGCTATGACAACAAATCGATTTAAAAATAAGATTCGAAATCTATTAACAGACAAGTGTTACTATAGTATAAATAACTTTTTGACAGATACCTTTTGACATGATTGAACTTTATATTATTATTTCTATATTATTATTATGCTCATAAAATTTAATAATGAATGTTAGTGACCCAATAGCCAGTCTTTGGTTTATAAAAATGTGTGTTTGTTAAAATAAATAAAAAACTTGTACGCCTCGTCAGGCAAAACATGTACGGACTTTTTACATATATTTAAGATCTTGCATGCTTGATTTGTATGTGTACCCATGTTTGACAAATAAATTATCTTTTATCTTTAACAAAATTAAAGTTATTTGCGATTTATACGATATTTTCCTCTTTTATTAATGTATGATAAACTTTATCATTTATTCGTAAACTATACTCTTCGTACATGTAATTGCTTGAGCACAATTTTTTTGTTAGATTATAAAATAGTATAATATTTTGTAATCTGACTATTGTAAAGAGCCCAAAAAGACAGGTTCCCTAAACCTTTTAGAACATACAACGAATTAGATAACGTTGCTAGATTGAAGAGTACACCTGTGACGTAGTATGGCAACTGAAGTAGCAGGTATTACGTTTAGTCGGTTAACCAGATGCCTTATAAGTTATGGATGAATAAGAAAAAAAAAAATATGGTGTCACTGTATTGCGGCTGCCACCATACCACTGTTAGCGCAATTCAATTGAGTTAATATGGGCTCAAGTTAAAGGGTTTGTAGCCGAGAAAAACAAAACTTTTAAAATGTCTGACCTAAACATTCTTTTGCCAGAGGCTTTAGCTAATGTGCCTGCTGAGAATTGGAAAAGGTGCGAGGTTCATGTAATAAAAGAAGAACAGAAAATGTTTAAATTAGACAAAATAATTGATGATACCACTGAACGCTTTATTATTAATGTCACAGATAGTTCCTCAAATTCAGATTCAGAATAGAGCCTTTTATTATGGGACTCAAAATAATATGAAATTAACATTTGAAATAAAAGGTTTAAGATCTATGAGTCACGTGGTTTTTTTTGTTTACCTTTATTTAACTACCTAAACCTTTCGAGTATATATTACCTACATAAAATAAAATACAATTCCACAATACTGCAAAATAATTGTTTAGAATATAATTAAAGCCCAATGTAATGAAAATACCGGCAAAGTGCGTGTCGGACCACGCACAATGAAGACTGTATGGTCACCCACCATTAGATTAGATACATTATAGAGAAATAAAGTATTTTTATCCTACCTTCATCCTACTATCCTTCTTAATAAGGGCGCCCTTATTATCCCTCCAGGTGACATGTGGTCTGGGGTGTCCCTTGACCCGGCACGGCAATACGATGTTGTTGCCTATTGTGTCAACGTACATTTCATACGTCACCACAATACGAGGTTCTAAGGGATAAAGCTTAGCGCGCTCCGATAATACTGTGCTGCCATCTGTGGAGGAGAAGGGAGTTAAAGTTTTATAATGCAATTACACGTAGAAAACTCGTAGATACACATTCTAGCAGCAAACGAAGTTGGTTTCGGTCTTTCTTCTCGGAGTAGTCTAATAGGAAACACCGAGTTCATCTTGTTATAAAGCATAATTTATTTTTGACGTCTTAAAGTGTTTGGTTTAACCAATTCACAGAAATAAATATAATTTATCATCATTTAGTATGCAAGGACATAAGGGTAAGTCATACCCCACGTCCTCACCGAAGCGACTGTTCATATCGTTCGGCGAATCTGAACGCGTGGTAGCCGATAGAGGGCCCCTTCCGGTTTACCGAACAAATGAGTGTCATATGAACGCGATGATCGCATATTTGCGCGACAGATCGCTTTGGTTAGGGCGCGGGATTATGAAGTTATCATAATTTATTAACATAACATCATGTTTTTCGTATACTGCACTGGTTGACGTCATCACGTCAACGCCAGCTATCGCTGAAAACCAGCGCTGGGGCTCTGTCTCGCATAGGGTCGTAGCATTATGCTGAGCGCTTGCCGTGGGTGTGACGCATATTTTCGCCCAATTCGTTATTTTTTTGTATATTTTGTGTTTTTCTTTGCGTCATGTTTACCGCAAATAAACGTATTTTCTTTCTTTTATTTTCTTTTCAGGCTTTTATAAGACTGTGTCCTAACCGAAAGTGACTGTCGCGCTGTTGTGGGTTTGTGTACGAGGTAAAACCAAACCCAAAAACATTTTGCCCCGACCTGGGAATCGAACCCAGAACCTAGCGATGAGCAGACACTTGTGACAGGGTCTTACTAGATCAACGAGGTAATTTCCTTAGGAGTATGAAAATTAAAATACTTAATGTCTCACCTGTACTATAAACAACAGTGGTCGCCCTGGCCGTCTTGGAGCCAGCACTGACCAGACACGTATACACATCGTGGCCCGTCGTCCTCGTTACCAGCAGGGTCGAAATGACCCGCGCGAGAGAACTCGGGTTGTTGTCTATTAACTCATTTGATTCAACGTCGTACTGTAAAAGACAAGTTAGGTGTTACTGGGGCTAGTAGGGAGAAGGTACTGCTTTTACCTACAATGTTTTTATCTCAGGAAGCGACGCGCGCTTTACTTGTGGTACCTAAGTGTACAAACACTCTTTGAATGTGTGCGTGAAGACGAGTAGCGTCAGCACATGACACACACACACAGCCCCACTCACTTCCGACTTCGCCCGTGTCTCGGACGGTACCAAGAGCTCCTGTGCTTACACCTACATTCACAGCATTTTTGCACACTTTGTAAGCACAAGCAAAGCGCGCGTCGCTTCGTGAGAAAAAAATAATGTACTTGCACTTTTAGACTGAGGTATATTACAAATTATATTGGCTTTAACCGTTTAAAAAATTAACATGTCCTATCTAAGAGAGTCGGGTGATCTGTAACTCAGGACCCTTCTACCTCAGACACTTTTCTCTATATAAGATTGTGCATTTTATTAACCAGATTTATGAATAAGATGATTATGAATGCGCTGCCATCTAGTAGCGAGTAGAAGAAGTTAAAAATATTAATAAAATAGCAGAGTTGTAATAATTGGTGTACCTACATCCACATTTTGCCTTTTTTTGTCATGAATAAATTAAACATGATGTGATTGTGATGTGTTTCTCACACATAATCTGACTAAAATAATGTCTGTACTTTAAAAATACTGTGACCTCTGAGTTTCTTCTGGTATTTCTTTTCAAAGTAGTCGGATAGAAAACATCGAAATCGATCGATCGAGTTTTATAAATATTATTGAAGTGAAAAGTTTTTGTATAAACCTACTTACGGAAATAAATATAATTTTATCAAGATTAATGAGACAGTTAAATTATTGATTTACTAGCGGGGTCGCCCCAGGAGGTCTACTCCATAAGCACGAAATCCATAGTTTTGGCCGATGTTACGGACGATTTCTACGCCGTAGGTATCACCTACGGATATAGATTAGTTTCGGTCCGACCTAAGAATGAAGGATACCACGATTTGACAGCTCTCCCTACTCCCGCTGTGTTTTTGCCCGCCCAAAAATATTAATTAATCGAGTGCAGGATTCACTTCGAAGTTTCGAACTACTTTCGGACGGACCCATATATTCATTGACAGACTAAGAGAGTAGGCTCTGCTTCGCACAGTTCTTACGACTTAACAAAATGTGAAAATTTATTTAACACAGACAGTCACGAAAAGCGACTTTAATTTATAATAGTTATAATTATTATGCATCTATACCTAGCTAGATGATGACTTCTCACCTCATAAACCGGCGCATCGTTCTTAAACCAGTGTATAGATGGCGCTGGGGCGCCAACCGCGTCGCAGGTTAGTTCGAGCATCTCGCCGCTGTTGTGTGCGTATGTTGCTAGAGGGCGCTGTGTTATCGTGAGGAAGCGACGGGCTCCGGACTGCTGTTTTGTTGGAGCTACTGTAATTAAATACATGAAAATAGGATCAAAATCAAATCATTTATTCAAATAAGGCTTATGATTAGCATTTTGAACTTCAAAATAATAATAATAATAATAATAATAATAATAATTTATTTGCATCAAGTTTAACATTTTACATTAAATACATGTTAATACATACAATTTAAGAAAAATTAAACAATAGTGTGGCGACACCAACACCCTTGCTAAGTTGTCAAGACAACTTGTGTTAAAGATGCTGGGCCCGACCCTTTAGTGGATGTTTCTTAAATGTAAATTAGTTACATACATGCCATTTTACAAAATATATGACTAGTCCATTATGCAGCAAAAGTAAACGGGCAAATAAACTATTTAAAAGAGATAAAATTAAAACAAAAGTAATATATGGTATGAGTTGAGTAGTGTAGTGTGTACGTGTGTGTGTGTGTGTGTGTGTGTGTGTGTGTGTGTGTGTGTGCGTGTGTGTGTGTCTGTTTGTGTTTGTATGTGAGTGTGCATGTGTATGAGCGTAGGATAGTTTAACGGGAACTATATTGAGTCAACAATAAATTTTCTGTATTATTGTAGTTTAGTGTTAGTAGCCAATCACTTAGTTTCTTTTTGAGTGACATTTTAGGTAGTGAGTAGAAGTCTAGTACTTTGTTAAGGCTATTATAGAGATGAGGACCTTGGAAACAAGGAAATCTTCTTGTAAAAGAGAATTTACAGGGGAAGGGTTGACATACTTTGTCTTTGCGTCTTGTGGTGATTACTTCATAGGAGGTTCTTTGGTGCTGATATAGTACTGTGTGTAAGACAAATAATTGCCTCACTGTAAGGACTTTACAGTTCCTATATAGTTCCTCAGTTGGAAAAAGGATGGACCTAAAGGTGCTAGTTTTTAGCACGGCTCTCTGAGCTCGTTCTAGTTTCAAAAGAATAGTTTTTGGTCCACCACCCCAAGCGCTTATACAGTACGTTAAGAGACACTGACAAAGAGCAAAATATGTACACCTAATAATTTGGGGTCCTGCGATGTGGCGAAGAGTACTAAAGACAAAGATTAGCTTTCTAATTCTTTTCGTCAGTAACTCTATATGTGGTGCAAAACTCAGGCAAGCGTCGAGATTAACACCGAGATATTTAATGGTTCTACAGCGTTCCAGTTCGGGACATGTACATGTCGCAGTGCCAGGCAGTACACAAGAGTGCGCTACCAAAGCGTACGAATTTGGTGGTTGACTCGAATTTCTTAAACTGTATGTAAGAATTTTAGTTTTGTCAAGTTTAGTTTGTTTTGTGTTTTGTGAGTTTTGTTTTGTTTTGTTTGTAAATAACATAAGGCGGTCCCGTTAAACGCCCGCCCTTTACCACTTCCTAGTGCATTAGCTGGGTAGAAGAAGTGGCGCAATAAACTCCCCAGTAACTCATCTGTCTGCTAAGTAAGATGAAACTTGATTCTAAACAATTTAAGCAAAGTAATAAAATAAAAATAAACATTCAATTAAATAATTTGCCAGTTGCAATTAATATCAGCTAGCACATGCCAATTTAGCAACAAAAAAAACATAGGAAACTAAACTGAAGCAGAAATAAAATATTGATCACATAATTATAATGGTAGATAGTATGATTGGCTATGTGGAAAAATAATAAATTCCTCTGCTAAGACGTTAGACCAACAAAGTAATTGAGTAACAGAAAATAATTAATTAAACCTAATACCTAAACTTCTTTTAATTTTGATTGTTGTTGAAGTATCAAAAATAATTGGGCAAAAAAAATGGATAGTAAAAATAAAAACTTGAACACTTGCTGCTACTCGACAACAGATGGCGCTACCAATACCAAGTTAGAAAATTTAAAAGATTTTAGCATATTAGTGTTTTTAAATATTAAATCAATTTTAAGGTTGAGTGAAATCATTGTTAGTGCAACATTGCTTAAGGTGAATGCGTCAGGCTAACCCGCGACATTCAAAATTTCCGTTTCCTATGAGATTTGTATTGATGACTTTAATGATTATAATTCAGTATATACATATTTGTAACGTCGTGAATCATATTTTGACCAACACAACCTGACGCTGACCTGCAAATTGCAAAAACCGTAAGAAATTTTGAATTTCGCGGGCTACCTTAACGCATCTCCCTTCGCCACATCTAGCTGGGTCAATCAATTTAAGCCCCCAGAATACCCCGTTTTTAGCCTTGCACAGGTCTTTTTTGTTTCCAAATTTTGTACTGTTTTAAATTCAATTCCTTTTGGTACCTATTTCGTTTGCGTGTCCTTTATAATTTTTTTTATTTTATTTAAAAAGTTCTGAAAACTTCCCCCATTTAAAAGAAGTGAGAGCAGTGGTGGCCCAGTGGTAACGGCCGCGACTTACGACTTGTAGGTTGTAGGTTCCAACCCAGATAGGCTCTTTACCTTGTGTAAATGATTTCATCACCACTGCTCTTAAAAACGGTGAAGAAAAACATCGTGAGGAAACCGGCATGTCCTAGAACCAAAAATTCGAAAACATGTGACATCTACCAACCCGCTCTGGGCCCGTGTGGTAGATTACGGCCTACTCCCACTCACCGAGAGGAGGCCTGTGTCACAGCAGTGGGAACAATATAGGCTGATATGCTTATGCTATGTAAAATAACTCACCATTATGTTCAATACTATTATCGAAGTTGGACAGGAGCCTCATGTGCTTGTTGACATTCGCCGATCGTCCGCACCCAAGCAGAGCCGTCGTTGCAAACAAAAGTACCAGATACATTTTTATGTCAATAAATTACTTATTAATAGTGCAGAGATTCTAGTAAAGGAGTTATCTGAAACAATAGAAAAATATACATTAGTTAGGTACTTAATTATGTTGTGATAATCCGTTTGCCAGGGATATCCCATTGGCAAAAATGACAGACTTCCTCTTTTAAGGGGCTACAGGACTTAAACGCAAGTTTTATAATGCCTAAAAGTATATGAGCCACTGCAGTAAATACAATCTGAAAAATATATGTCATTCTTCAGGATATATGCTAGTTAGATAGTGTATTGAAAACATAATACAAGTAATTTGATACGATCGAAAAATCACGAAGATACCTCTAAAAATGTATTTTAACAATTAACAACCATACTAATATACATGCAATCGTTCTGATTTTTTGTCAGATTATTCTACAAGCAACATATTAACGTGATAGTGTTTTAATTTTATAGTCCAATCAATAGATTTTTTGGAAATGGATATTAGCTTTATATTTTGCAATAAATTAGCAGTGTTGTGTCATCGCGGTTCTCTTTCTTTTCTATGCAATCCGATAGTGATCGCGCTTTAGCTGTTGTCAACCTATATACCTAAGGGAAGAATTTACAAAAATCCTTCCGTAGTGCTCACCATCGTTACTTAAGACGGCGCACAACGATTCATTAGCGCCACTCCTTTAAAAAAATATATTATCTCGTGACTGAGAAGGAATTATGAATAACGGCTTGTAAGGACCCTTTGCAAGCGTGTCTAGAATTTTCTAATAGCTTTTATAAAGTTTCATATTGAGACACGAAGCACCAAAATACGATCCAGAGGAATATAGCCGCTTTTCTTTAGATCGAATTTTGTGGCTTCCTGTCTATTATTACCCATGTCTGTTGTCTGTCTATGTATATTATTATTATTAAATTATTATTAGTAATTATTATTATATTATTAATTAGTATTAATTAAATAAGCCGCCATCTTGTTTTGTTAATACAACTTCTGTGACAATTTCACAAAATTAAATGTTTACCAACAACGCCGTGTCAATGTGATTCGGGCGCCAAAAAATCCTTGTAGCGCTCTATCTTTATAAATATCTACATGTTGCCAGGTCTTTCTCAGAAGGTAAATTGCACACAAAAATCTTATAAAAACTCTTTGGTATTGTATCCTTTAAAAGCAAGACCTTTTTTCTTATCTATGAACAAAATTTCACCGAAATCGTTGCAGTAGTTACGGAGATATTGACGCAAATACGTGGAACTTTTGGAGACGAGTCATTGAAAAAAAAGGGTCTGCCAAAAGTACAGTGATTTATATTACATTATTTTTACACGTAAAAACGTTATTAAGTGTCCCTTGAAAAGAATTTTTATGTCCTTTCCGGCTAGCAACCGCTTTTAAGTCCCAAATGAGGGTGGGGTGCACAATTGATGTTCGTGCAAGTTTTTTTTGTGATGAAATATTTATTTGTTTTGCCTGGAATGCTGTGTATTACGGTAAATGAGTTAGGAACTCGTTTTGTTATATATAGACTTTGTAAGTAAATATTATAAAGGTAAACTTAAAAAAAAATGATCTTACTTCACGCTTTAAAAATCTCAGTATTATTTATTTACATAGGTAAAAAAGGTTAGGTTATTATATTCAAATTTTTATTGTAATTAATTTAATTTCATGTGCTTAAACAATAAATTCCAACTTTATAAAAAAAAAGTTGACATAGGTAATTTAAAATAAAAACATGTTTCTTGGCTTCCGTCGAGACGTTAGAAAGACAAAACCTGTTACTTTAAAAATAAAAGCATAATCATAATAAGAAAACTTGGATTTATCTATACAAATAAATAAATACAAGTGTCTGTTTGTACTGTCAAAATAACAGCTTTTCACTAAATGCATATGAAATTACATATGGTAGGTACTTAAAACAATTTTATTTTTTTGTTTGTTACGGGTAATCTCCAAAACGGCTAGACCGATTTTGATAGGACTTTCACTGGTAGATAGCTGATGTTATAAGTAGTAATATATGCTACTTTTTGTCCCGGTAGTACGTTCCCGTGGGTTAATTTCCAACATCCACGCGGGCGAAGCCGTGGTCAGTGAACAGCTTTTATCTATTTAAAATCCGTTTAATTTTCCGCATAAACCCAAACAGCAGAAACAGATTAAAAGTATTAATCACAACACCTCATAAGAATACTAATTACTACTTTGACGTAATTTAAACGATACTATTCTTAGTATATCACATAATCTAAGTACATGATCAAATTTATCAATGAAGCTTCTGACGTCAGTCGGAGTTCCCCTGTTGAGAAACTAGCGGCGCCTGCGACTTTGTTTGCATTTAATTTTAAACTTCCGCTTTGTCACGGTCAGCGGATTTACGAAAAATCATAGGTACACTGAGGAGCATAAATCTTTCAGACTTTTTGTGTTTTTGTGTTTTGCCGCGTTTTGTCTGTCATTCATTTATGGAACTCATGATCCGTTGGTAAGTTGTGCACATCAATGCTTTTTTTTTGCAGTGCTTTTTCTCTATAATTTACAAACTCACTTTTGCAAGAATTTTTTACAATTACAATTACAGATTTTAAACCAGGATTTAGTAATATCTTAATTTAAAAGAGTGTCCTTGGAGTTTCTTGCCCGTTCTTCTCAATAGAGATCGTCTTCGTTTTAGAACGGGCAACTAGCTTCAACTTTCTGACTAGAACAACTTTCTGACTAGATCAACTCCTTGATAATTCAAAAGTGCCTGTAAATGGTTAAATTTAAATAAATGCTTTGAGTTTGAGTTTCAAGCTGGTCTGGCGATAATTGGTGAGCTCACCCTACTAACACATTAACTTCTTCTTTATCGCAATCTGCACGTGTTGCGGCAGGAAGTAAAGATTGAAATAGTTAGAGATAACCCGAGGGTTACACTAATAACCATCACCGATTTTTTGTTGGTAAGTTAGACAGTTATTTTTAGATTTTTGAAACCAGCGACTTAATTACGTAACACACATAAAATGACAATCAATCGCAATGGGTTTCACTTGGACAGTTCACCAACGTTCTATCTACAAGCTTAGCACAAGCACCGTTTTGTCGATGGAAGAGTAGACAAAAATGGCGTTCCCTGTTGACAGGAAAGTTTTCTACTGTCTTAAGCATGGCGATTACAAAATCAAATTGTCTTCACTACCTTAGGCAACTGTCAGTTGTCAGTGTGATTTTGACAGTTTGGGATAGAACACTTTCTTCTGGAATAGTCTACATAAAAAACGAAATGTCACTTTGTATCGAAAGAGCGGTGTCTATTCTTCGTAGAAATTGAAATCGTCATGCTAAGCCTGCTGAGCAGACGAATTTTTCAAACCTATTAAACAATGGCTTAGGAATTTCCTTTAAAACCCTCGAATAGTGATTGACACAATTAGAGTGCAGGTATAAAATATTAATTATGGCCGGTTACTGGAACGAAAATTATTGCAAAATTAATGTGACAAATTGTTAATCGCGTAAACTGCTGACGATTGGTCACATTCTATTTTATTTATGATAATTTTCGTTCGAGAAACTGGCCCTTAATTGTTAATTAGATCAAATCATAGATGTCATAGAACGAAAGAAATAAGTCTAGCCAGGTAGTATTATAACTATAATATTGGGGCTCGATCGAAGGTTAAGCTACGCTTGCCAAGGTCGGTCCGTGGATGGGTGACCATCTATTACATACCGAGACCCTCCGTGCTTCGGAAAGGTCCCGGCTGTCATTTGTAGATCTTTGACAGTCGTTACGGGTAGTCAGCATTCCGAAAGTCTGACGACCTGTCTTACTAAGGGGTATCGTGTTACTCAGTAACTGGGCTGTGGAGGTTAAATAGGCAGTCGCTGCATGTAATGGTATTGGTATTCAGCTGCATCCAGTAAGACTGGAAGCCGACCAGCCTGACCTTGGTCATCTCTTAGCTGCCACGGCTTATTTTAATTTTAATTGTTTTTTTTTGTTTTTATCGTTTTTCTTCGGGACGCTTTTATCGTGCACGTCTTTTTACATCGTTCTCACATGTACAATTTCAATATGAATGAAGAACCCATTTTTTTTTATAACTTTATGTTGATTTGAAAGAATGTCCGTGGAGTTTCTTGCCCGTTCTTCTGCATAGGTACCGACTACGCTTTGGAATGGGCAACTAGCTTCATTTTTCTGACTGACCGAACCCTTGACAATTCAAAAGTGCCTGGAATTGGTTTATTTGAACTAAATGCTTTGAGTTTGAGTTTGACCTCAATATAGTTGGGAATGGTTAGGCAGATAATAAGGTGTAAGATAACTCTAAAACTGGAACTAAGACCGAACACAGCTTACGCGTAGTCTCGTAGCGCACTTATTGAAAAAGCTCAAACATCGTAGCGTCAAAAATAGATATTTATTCATATTAACAATGTTCCTGTCTTAACAGGAACATTGTTAATATGATACATGATTGTTTGTTATATGATTGTTATTGTTATTATGTTGTTATTGTTATATGATTGTTATTGTTATATGATTGTTATTTTTACCTATATGTTGTTATTTTTGTTGTTGTACTGCATTCCACCAGTTTTTATGACTAGTCTTTTACAGTTCAAGCAGTACGGTTATAGAATGCCTTGCCCATGTCGATAAGGCGTACTCAAACTTTGTCCACTTATAAAATTCAAGTAAAAAACAATTCCTCTCTCCTACATCATCATTATATTACATTTAGTTTCCTTGCTCTTTTTTCATGTTTATTATTCTATATATAAATAAGTATATGTTTTATGTATGTACATATTTGTTGTATATGTAAAAGGTACACCACTGACTACCTGCATTATTGTCTCTCCTTCTCCCTTAAATCCATCCAAAGGTTGTCTGTAAAAGATCGCTTTTAGCGATAAGACCGCTCATTGTGTCACCCTATGTAAAATTTCTACATTTATATCTGTAATTTTTATGGTGTACATAATAAAGAGTATTCTATTCTGTTTATTTTGGAAAACGCCAAAAAATAACAGAAACAATGATGGCTCTTCGTCGAAAGGAAATAATTTTCCTAAATAGCTCTTTTACCCCCTATTTCTGAATGGGTTTTCAATCTGTTGCTGTAGAAGTACAGGTCACAAGTCAATTTTATTCTAATTTTCAGGATCGTTTCATTGACAATCCTGTGGATGCCATAATAAATTAAGTCAAAGTCAAATCGTTTATTTCAAAGAGGCACGTACAGGCACTTTTGAACGTCAACATTTTACAAGAAAATATAATTGATTCTACATAGTTGCCCCTTCCAAAAGGTAGTTTCGTATGGAGAAGAATGGGCATGAAACTCCACCGTTACTCTTTTAAAATGATTTACAATATTTTGTATACAATCTGTTTAAATGCGAAGACGATGCAACTAGAATATAATTACTACAGATTAGGTAAAAATAATTAAATATAAAGCAATGACAGGTAAATTAATTATGTGATAAATACATGGTGCTCACATATTTACAAATATTTAAAAGTAGATGATTTTAACTAAATTGCAACGAGTTTAATTTAGTGTGTGAGTTAAAATAGTTACAAAATGTAAAATCAATGTCATTAAAATTATAAATTATACAATTAAATTAGCAACCAATTTGATTTTGTCTAGACTCTAAATTGTCCTATGGAGCAGGACTAGCATGATTCCAAGCATTCTTATCTAGGAGGCCTCCAGCCAGGACATAAAACTTATAAATTAAGAGAGTACACGCTAAGGGGTACGGACCTCATCTTAGGGCGTCGCTGGGGGAGAATAGCCACGGATAAGCCAGATCGGATCGTACACATTCATATTCAAAACTATCCTAACGATATTTTCCCGACTCCAACGGGTGATGAGACCAATTAATTACGGAATTATGAATCCTATAAAGCTAATCCTAGCTTACTATAAAATTAGGGCACTACTATTGTAATTTTTGACTCATCTGATGAATGGAATGCGGTTAGCGCCCAAGTCACGTAGAACAGATAAAATGTCGATGTGTATAGAATTGAATAGTTGTACAATTACATAATTATAATTTTGTGAGTGATAACACGGTGAATCATGGATGTGTCACTAAAATTGTCATCGTCAGTGACTTTACGTGTGTCTTTATCTAGCAAGTTATGACGAAGCAACTTGGATGAAGACAGGTGTCAATAGTGTCCAATCCCTTGCATGACTTGGAACGGCAGCTCACTTCACGCAAAACTCTGCGTAGGGGGCGACACCAGCACAAACCGTAAACAAACCGCCATGATGCATCATGTCATATTATTATTAGGAACAAATAATTAGTGAAAACGTGTTAAATTATAATAGTTTTATTATTATTCATTTATTAAAAAACCTATACTGTGATATTATGGCATCCTATGGACATTTAAAAGTGGATAATCTAAAAAAACTGCTTCGAAGGACTTGTCAAAAAACTGTTTACGGTTTGTGCTAGTGCTGCTCTCTGGCGGCAGAACATTGAAGTAATACTCCCTATAGACCGGTTGTTCCATTACAGGATGTAAGGGACATCCACGCGCAAACTGTTACCTTTGAATTTCGTACATGATTTTAAGCCCCCAGCATTTTGCACCGACCCCTATTAAATTGGAATAAGAGCAGCAGAATGATGATAATTTAAGATATACAGCGTAGAAATTATTCGTCAGTATTTTTTTCAAAATCAACTTTTCCATTAATTTTTTTCCATGTAGGTATTGCACTTTTTTATGAAAAAAATAATATATTTTAAATAACCCACGAAAAATCTACACTGTGGGGTCTAAAATCACGTGCTGAAGTCATGGCAACAGTGTGTACGTCGAGTATATTACGCAAGTAGCAAGTTTAAATTAATTGCCTAGTTTTTAATCTGCTGTCTGATACTGGTAAATCGTAATGATAAATGATAAATGATAAATGATTTTATTTCTGTAAGTAGGTTTGTACAAACACTTTTACACGTCAATCATATTTTTAAACTAGATGAGGTCGGCGTTTCCTATCTGACTACTCTGAGAAGAAAGGCCGAAACAAACTCAGAGGTCACAGTCTCTTTTAAAGTCCAGACATAATCTTGGTCAGATCATGTGAAGACCATGTAGATTGGTATCTGAAATGGTCTTTTGAGGAAAGAACCACACAGATTGAGTGGACCTGTCCAGTCAGTGCACGCATATGTCAGTAATCGTGCAGCTCAACTCAGGAAGTCAGAACTTAAGGAGCTCAACGATTCGACGAACAACGACGTAAATCATATAACAACGATAACCAATCATTTAAGTTAACAAGAAGGAAAATTGAAGCACTTTTTCAGGACTTTGGCACCTAAAGTAAGAGCCGCGTAAGGTTTTTTTTTATCCCTGAAAGCTTTTCAGGCGGGAGGAACCGCTTGCTAAATAATTAACTACATATTTTAAATAACGAATTTTGTAAGTGCAGACTGATTTCAGCTTAAAATACATAAAGTTTTGCACGATTTTCGTAGCAAATAACTTTCCCTACAAAGTACTGTTTTGGAATATTTAAATTCATACAGTGACCCGTCTTTGCTTTGCACGGGTCTAATCAACTAATGTATTGACATGTCAAAACATTAAGATTTCTGTGCTATATCTAAGTAGGTATCATAGATATCCTTGAATATATACCCAAATGTCCTTTCTTTGGTATTGTTCGTCGAGTGGTTGAGCTCCTTAACTGTACTGACTGGACAGGTCCACTCATTCTGTGTAGTTTTTCCTCAAAAGACCATTTCAGACACAAATCTACATGGTCTTCACATGATCTGATCAAGATTATGTCTGGACTTTAAAAGAGACTAT
The DNA here is from genome assembly GCA_916610205.1 of Griposia aprilina. NCBI lineage: Eukaryota > Metazoa > Arthropoda > Insecta > Lepidoptera > Noctuidae > Griposia > Griposia aprilina. The sequence goes on from OU744308.1 coordinate 15,432,439, forward strand.
GACCTCTGAGTTTGTTTCGGCCTTTCTTCTTAGAGTAGTCAGATAGGAAACGCCGACCTCATCTAGTTTTAAAATATGATTGACGTGTAAAAGTGTCTGTACAAACATACTGACAGAAATAAAATAATTTATCATTTAATAAAAATTTTCACCGCTCTTGCTCAAAAAATCCCGTCATAGCGTACCAGAGCGGGGATAAAATAGCATATTTTCCTCTAGGGGATTTTTTATTTATTTTTGTCTGATACCAACGAGCCTACAAAAATGAAAAACTTTTTATTCGTAAGTAGAGTAATCATGAATAAAGACTAGACTTATTACTGTTTCATAAAAAAAGAAACATTTTATTTTTGGAAATGGAACTAAAAGCGGCAATCTCTTTGGTAGAATGCGTCCATTGCATTGCGGCTACAGCAGAAATTAAAAAAGTAAACTATTTTATATCGTATTGGATTATCGTATTTTCTCGCAATCGTAGTGAAAAGTAGAGTGAAGTGTAGTAGTAGTACACGGCTCTAAAAACTCGGTTTCTATTTACTCCCTCACTAAAGCTCGGGACTAAACCTACCTCGTATATAATGGGCCATTTTAACCCCTTGTATAACATTCTACTATGTATTCTAAATGATAGTGAAAATCGCATCAAAATCCATTGTGTAGTTTAGAAGAACCAACCGGTCACAGAAACAGACACGAAAAGCGACTTCAATTTATAATATTTAAAGATATAGTTGCAATATTTCATACGTAGAAAGAGCTAAGATGCTGAAATGTCTCAAGTGTCTCACACAACGAAACAAATCCTAACTAGCCTTGTAAATGCGAAAGTGAGTTTGTTTCTTACGCTTTCACGCTAAAACGGCAGTACGGATTTAGATGAAATTTTGCACATGGATAGATCATGACCTGGATTAGGGTAAAGGGTACTTTTTATCCCGATACTTCCACGGGATCGAGACTTATGCGGTCGAAACCGCGGGGCGCAGCTATCTATAAAAATGGAACACCGCAATGCTGCTCAATTATACAAATAGACATGGTTGTGGATGGTATAGTCGACCTCTTAATTGATTTATCTTCTAAGTTTTAAAAATGTCACTTTTACCCCATAAATTGAAAAGGTTATTTCTCTACATTCCGTGCTCCTAATGGGCAAAAATGACAATCTTCCACACAAAGTATCATACTTATTTGAGCCCTTTAGGTGATAAATTTTCATAAATCCATTCTTAGTGCTCACTTTATAAAAATCCTGCCTTAGTGCTCACTTTATAAAAATCCTGCCTTAGTGCTCACTTTATAAAAAGTCCCCCTTAGTGCTCGCTTTATAATGAACTCTTGTGCAAAATTTCATGCTTCTAAACCCAGTAATTAGGCTGAGCGTTGTTTGCCAGTGAGTGAATGAATTTAAGTTTTTTTTTAAAGTCGAGTGACAGTTACGAGTAAATAATTTCAACCTTAATGAAGTTGCAATTTACTGGGAATTATTGTCAAAAGTGATAAAGTAATTACGAATTAAGTTAATATTTTAACATTACATAGCCTTAAAAAAGTGCGTACAAACATATTTTTTGTCAATTATTATAATATTTTTAAACACTACTTGATAGACGGCATTTACACCCAGCATTCGGCATTTACACAAAAAGCCTTAATTTCCATCACTGTTAAGATATTTTTACACATGAGTGATAAAAGTATATGAAGTAAGTAAGCAATGGTAGGTAATTAATTTTAATCATAATAAGTTCTCTCTTTAAACAAAAATCTCTGGCACATCATTATTTGAGAACTTAGGTTTATTTTGGTAATAAAATAATTTAAATGATCAATTTTCAAATGAAATAAGAATTGAAGTTTTAATTATTAATAATTACCAAGTGCATAAGTTTGAGAAGACGAAGTTCCGTAAGTACGAATAAAAGCTAAACTCTTACGCACTAACATAAAATGATATTTAAAATCGATAGATGTTTTCCTAATATTTTCCCGTTACTTTCATGCAAATCAGAAAACAAAACTGTATTCATGTCTAACACATAATAAAAATAAAAAAAATACCTGTAAAAACTCACGCCACGCGAATCCGTCAAAAACATCACAATAAAAAAGCAAAAAGAAATTTAAAAAATAATTAAAGAAACCACGATCACAACCGTAATAAAAACAGAAAATCAGTTCCAATTTTGAATTTGAATCACAATATCGCTCTGTTCTACGAGCCTAAACGTCTTTTCACATGAGACCATCGGTCGAAATGATCGGTGAATGAAAACTGTTATTAGTGAACAGAAACTTATATAGGCGTTGCGGCAACGCAACTGAACTGCGGGCGCCATGAAAATTTTAAATCACACACTCACACAATCACTCACATTGACTTTGTAATGAACAAAGAAAGTTCGATCCGATGTATATCAGAATTTACATGGCGTTTATTTTGCCCGCGAATTTTTTATGCAAATATTCCGGAAATACGCAACATCCCTTTCTCATTTTTTTACCACGAACGCATGACATAAAACTAGAAAAAAATGTAAGTAAAAAACCCCTTTGTCCTCAAAAGGGTTTTTGTAAACTAAATTTTTCTAATGCACTTCTGTGCATCAAAAAAAGGAAGTTATTTTTAGATCGAAATAATGACATTATGATATTTTGGAAAAATTGTACAAATCTAGGATTTATCGAAAAAATAATAATTAAAAAATGATTAAAGAATGGAATGCATACATGCTGTGCAATTTAAAATTGTTTCGTATTCGTAACTAATGTGGTATGCGGTGATAAAATATTCAAACAAAAACTATAGCTAATACAGATTGTTGTCAAGTGAAATTATCAACCGATTTTTCGATTGAATCGCGGTGGTCTGTTATCACCTTAGGAGTGTACGCCATAATAAAACCAGCGTATTACTGTCCCACTGCAAGGCAAAGAAGAGCAGGCACTTACAGAGAAGACACGAGCATTGATCACCACGCTTGCTCAAAACGAATTGACGGAATAGATAAACCATTTATTTAGTGCATTCAAAAAAAAAAAAGCACACAAAAACACAAATATGTATCTACTTTTAAATTACACGAATATAAGTAAAGAAAATACAATATTTTAAAGAAATAAAGTAATACTAAGGCTAGGATACACTTTAAATCAATTAATGAACATACATAGTGCGGTGTGTCTCAAGGTTGTACCACATAAGAGTCCAGTACCCTAATTACGTAATACACTATCTATCACAATCTGAATCATTTTGAAGCCTATTGCTAATCCATTGCTTCATACGTTCGAAACATTTGTCTACTCAACAACGTAAATAACGCAATGAATGTTGTTGAACTGTCCAAATGAAACCCATTCCTACTGTTAGTGTGTTACGTAATTACCCCGCAGTTCAGCATGACGTGTCAGGCAAATAAACACATACCTGCATATATGTTGACATAACTGGCGAAAAGTGGATGTTTTATTTATTTACCTCTAGTTCTCTGCCTACCCTTTCGACAAAAAAAGGTTTATGATTGTTTGTAGGTTTAAAAAATTGTGACCCGTCACGGAAGATGTGAAACATCGAAATTATTTTGGCGACGCGTCGCCACTGCATGCGTCGCCACGCTCACAATCGGTTTTACCCGCGGCTATAGACGTTTCACATCAAAAATACTTTCTGCAAATAGAACATCGTAAGGAAACCTGGTCTTTATCTTCTATATCAAAAATCTCGTGTCACGGTGTTTATGGTCGCACTCCTCCGAAACGGCTCGACCGATTTTTATGAATATTTGGTAGGTATGAGAATAGGTCTTAAAGTACATATTTCATACCGAAAAAAAAATTTTGAACTAGTTTGCCTGGGCAGCTAGCAATTAATATAAGTCTAAAATCGCCAACCCTTCTTGAGCAAACGTGGTGATAAATGCTCATGACTTCTCTGTATGAGAAGAGCCTTTGCTCTGCAGTGGAATAATAATAGGCTGGTATTGATTTTTTTCTGTCAAGCCCTTTTGCGAGCACAGTTGTGAACATACACAATTGATTGAACACACACCATTGCCTGTGTAGCTGGATGGACGCTAAATTGCCCCTGATGCAAATGTGATTAAAGCAATAATCGTTCATTGAAGCCGTCAGTTGCAATGATGCAGATGAATCAGCTGAGTGGAGGTATATTCAGTACGTAGGTATAGGTTCGGTTGCTAAGGCCCCGTTGGTAAGGGAGATGCACTAAGATAATAATAATGAACATAAAAACTTAATGCTTAAGTTAAAATAGGGGTTTTTACATTTGCATCAAACCAGGCAAGTCTGTTTCTTGGGTACCAATATGGTGGGTTTACCATTTTCTCTTTTCTATATTCGTTATTTTTTTTTTTTGTTAATTCCCTCAATGTGAGTTGCATTGATGATGAATTCATATATGTTACGGTCGTAAAGACGAGAAAGAGAAAACTAAAAAGAACTGAATTCTATAACAGTTATATTCATCACTCTTTTAGTGTAGATAAAAGACAAAAAATCCTCAAGCGTGCTACACGCTTGGTTAGCATAATTCGTTGCAGCTTGGCGGCAATATAAAATTTATACAAAGAAAGAAAGAAAGAAAATACGTTTATTTGCGGTGAACATGACGCAAAGAAAGAACACACACACAAGAAAGAACAAGTTGGAGGAAAATGTGCGTCACATCCACGCAAAACTCGCTCAGCATAATGCTGTGACCCTCAGGATAATGAGCCGCAGCGCTGAATTTTAGCGACAGCTGGCGTTGACGTGATGACGTCGACCAGTGCAGCATACAAATAGAGAAAAAAGAGATACATTTTCAGGAAACACCCGCTCGGCTTAGCTCGAAGTATGCCGAGCCGACCCGAACATGATTCAGCGAGGGTAGATGCTGAACGGAGGTTGCCGATCGGCACGAGCCGAAAGAAAGCTGAATATGACTAGGCAATGCATCGGGTCGGCTTTGTTGTTCAACAAGTACTGCCTAATAGAATTTGCCGACCCGAACCAGTGTGTTGCACCCATTAAATATTAAACATTGTCCGATTCCAGACAGTTATCTAACACCTCACTTGCATCAACGAACCCTATTGCCTTCACAAAACCCATGACATTTCCAAAAATCCATATGGACCTCATAAACCCACTAAAATACAGGTTTTTCCAGAGGCTTATATGAGTTCCAAAGCCCCAAATGGGTTCCAGAAATCAAATGGGTTCCAGAAGCACATATAGATGCCAGAGGCCTATATGGGTTCTTAAATGCTGATAATGTCCTTGGAAGCATCCCATCTGTGGAATCTTTGTTCTAGAACGTTCAAATTAACATATTTTTTCATGATAATACGCGGTATCGAGGTTAAACCCCTTCAATGCTGGACGTGTATATTTTGTAACACAAGTTTTTTTTTTTTTTGCTCTGCTCTGTTATTGCCTAACACACTAACAATGGTAATGCCTTACATTTTGTCAATTTAATAACATTAATTACGTGATTTACATTTTCGAGCGATGAAGCAAATTATGATTGAGAGTGTGTTACGCAGTTGGGGTGAAGTTTTTATTGGCAAAAAATAACCCCTTGGCCCTTCGTAAACGTAGAAATAAATTATGTTAAGCGAACAGGCAGTAGTTTCCTCGTTGTAATAACGAATTCTGTGAGATACCTATTAATTAGACTAAGTATGTATGTATGTACAGTCGGGGAAATTAATTACTAAGCAAAGTGACACCGTCCGTCAACTTAGTTTTAATGATGGTGTGGCAGTTTGAGTAGGTACTTTATAATAATAATAATAATAATAATAATAATAATAAGCCCCCTCAACAACCACAGCCCCCTAAACAACCACACGTCCTGATTGACCATCTAATCACGTGGGGGGCGGACACACGAATAAGAAATTACTGGCGTGGCTAACGTGGCTCTGGGAACCCACTCAAAATGGAGACACGTTCAAAAAGAAAACGTTTAGGACCGCTGCCCGGGGGCAATCGCCGGGGCGCACTCGGAGCTGACGCCGGGTGTCTCAGCATGCGACCCGTCAGCGGTGAGGAGTTGAACAGGCGGGCTCCCACCGACAAAGATGCTACAGCCGATATCATTGACGATGGTGACAGACTGACGGACAGGACAAACACCCCTGTAGAACCGTATAGTCCAAGCACAGTATCATATACACCTTCTAGGCCATCATCACCATCCATACCATCGTCACCTTCCATATCATCATCACCTCCCATTACTAGTATAACTTCAGCTCAACCCACTCCTTCCTTGAATGTTGCGCGGGAGGTATCTACCTTTTTACCCGCGTCCACCAAGGCTGGAAAAGTCAGAGTTCGCATGAGATGGAGCAAAGAAGTTAACCTATTCATCATGCGAACTTACCTATACATCACTAAATTAGAGACTGACCTGACCACTTACAGAAAACAACTGCATGAACTTTTTACACGTCAATACCCAGAGATTACCGTTACAGAACAAAGGATTTCAGATCAAAGAAGAATAATAGTTAGGAACAAACTTTTGTCGCAAGACGTAATAGCCCAGTTAAAAGAAGAAGTTCGTACACAATTACAAACAGAATCAGAAAATACTGCGGGCGTAATCACTACCGCATTAACACAAAACACAACCGCGTATAATCAACAAGAACAACAATGCAGTCAATCAGAACCTATCATACAATTTCAAACTATCACACAATCTCAACCATATTCTCAATCACAAGCGAATTCACAAACCACGCATACATCTACACAAACCGAAAGTATAAACATAATGTTAGAAAATGAAATTGAGACCCTAGTCGACATCAATATAAATCAGTCCACAGATACGCGTATTCAAGAAATACATGATAAATTTAAAACAGCTCTCACTCAATATTCTGGTATGGACCCGGCAGCTCGACCAAAACTGCCCAAACTTAGATACACACCAAAACTTTCTCAGCTCGTCTATTTATTTAATCAAAATATTCTCCAACAATATATTAACGAAGAAATTCACCTAATAGACGTTCATACTCTAATATATTGCACTGCATTAGTCATTTCCGAACAACTTAATTTTAAAATCACAGAATACACAGGTAATCCAAGACCAAGAAATATTAAGAAACCAGCATGGCAACAGAGGCTTGAAAAAGATATAGAAAAACTTAGAGCAGACTGCAGTAGACTAACTCATTATATTAATAACAATAGATCTAACAAAGTAGTTAAGCGAGTAGAAGCAATATTTAAAAACATGGCTACCCACACGAGACACGAAAATGACAATAGAAAACCGGAAGAATTCTTGGATACATTGAAACAGAAATTAGCCTTAAAAGTTCACAGGTTGAGAAGATATAAGAAAGCACAAGAACGAATAAAGGATAACTCGTTGTTTGCCACAAACGAAAAGAACTTTTACAGAAATTTACAGAAACCACAAACTGCCACTACTACACAAACGACCGAAAACAACGTAGAATTACCAACAGCGGAACAACTAGAAACATTTTGGTCTGGGATATGGGAAGAGCAATTACAACACAATGAAAAATCGGATTGGATAGCAGACGAAGAAACAAAATGGAGCTCATTAGAAGAAATGGAATTCATTGAGTTAACTGAGTCTGACATAACTAGTATAACAGCTAGACTACATAGTTGGAAATCCCCTGGTATTGATAAAATTCATAATTATTGGTATAAAAAATTAGAGTCATTACACAAAGTCTTAGCTAAAAATTTAACACAAATCATCATAAGGAAACAAAATATTCCTGAATTTATTGCCACAGGAATAACCTACATGTTACCAAAAACCCAGTACTCTCCACAACCTTCTCAATACAGACCAATTACATGCCTACCCACAATATACAAGATCCTAACGTCGGCAATCACAACAAAAATCAATAAACACATAGAAAATCACAACATAATAGCAGAAGAACAAAAAGGATGCAGAAGGGGTCATATGGGCTGTAAGGAACAACTAGTTATAGATTCAATAATCCACAAACATGCCGCCACAAAAAATAGAAGTCTACATTGCACATACATAGATTATAAAAAAGCATTCGACAGCATTCCACACTCCTGGTTAATTCAAATACTACAAATGTATAAAATAAATTCAAAAATAATAGACTTCTTACAGGATATCATGCCCCATTGGAGAACTACACTCCAATTAAATTACTTAAACAACACTATCACAACTCGCCAGATATCCATAAAGCAGGGTATTTATCAGGGTGATTCTCTGAGTCCATTATGGTTTTGCCTCGCTCTGAACCCTCTGTCCAACCTACTACATCGCAGTCAAGCCGGGTACTCCCTTAAACATACTACAGAAGAAACAGTAATCTCACATCCTATTTATATGGATGACATAAAACTATACGCAAAGTCTGAAAAAGAAATGAAAAAATGAATAGATACCACGACAGAATTCAGTAAAGATATTAACATGCAATTCGGATTAGATAAATGCAAAACAGTTCATATAGTAAGAGGCAAAATAAAACCGGGTGACTATCCTATTAATAATACTGACTCAATCACAGCTATGGAAACAACGGATTTGTATAAATATTTAGGATACAGATAACTCAAAGGAATAGATCACACAGCAATAAAACACACCTTAAACACTGAATACAAAAGAAGAGTGATCGCAGTATGTAAAACTCAACTCTCCGGAAAACATTTAATAAAAGCATTGAACACCTACGCGATTCCAATATTAACATACTCGTTTGGAGTGATTAAATGGTCAAAAACTGACATCCAGCAAATAGAGAGAACAACACGCACCACACTCACTAAACACAATAACCTACATCCTAAATCTGCAATAGAAAGACTGACCATCAAACGACAACACGGTGGGAGAGGCCTTATAGACATCCATCATCTTTGGCAGAAACAGATAGCCAGACTAAGAACATTCTTTCACTCTAAATCACACACAAGCAACATTCATAAAGCCGTAGTTTTGAACGACATCAGCTACACCCCACTTAACCTACACGAACATGTAGGTACGCAACAGACTAGCAATGACGACCCACACAACCAAAAGTTAGAAGACTGGAAAAAAAAAGTGTTGCATGGACGCCACCCCCATGATCTAGAACAATCTCATATAGATACAATAGCGTCAAATAAATGGCTTAAAATCGGTAACTTATTTCCGGAAACCGAGGGATTTATTATTGCAATACAGGATCAGATCATAAATACTAAAAACTACAGGAAATTCATTATAAAAGACCCCACAATAACAAACGATAAATGCCGCAAATGTCACAACCAACCAGAGACCATACAACACATAACAGGGGCATGCACAACACTCACACAAACAGACTATACACACAGACACAATCAGGTAGCAAACGTCATCCATCAAAAACTAGCAGTCAAATATAAACTCATACAAGATACAAACACTCCTTATTACAAGTACGTACCACAAACAGTCCTAGAAAATACCACACACAAACTGTACTACGATCGCGCCATACTAACCGACAGAACCGTTCACTATAATAGACCAGATATAACCCTTCAAGATAAAGTTAATAAAGTCACATACCTCATAGATATTGCAGTCCCTAATACACACAATTTACAAAAAACAATAGGTGAAAAAATCAGTAAATATGCTGAACTGAAAGAAGAAGTGAGCAGAATTTGGAGGCAGGAAAAAGTCTTCGTAGTACCCATTGTGGTCTCTACGACGGGTGTTATACCCAATCACCTGCACCACAGCCTTAAACTAATAGACCTGAACGACTCAATTTATATAACACTCCAAAAAGCCGCAATTTTAAATACCTGCCGAATAGTTAGGAAGTTCATGCAAATGGAGGAAAATTAAATTACCCCTCTTAACATTAATTCTACTTGATCACCACACATGCTATATTGACTTGGCTTGGGCCCGTTAATGTAGCTTAAACTAGCCAAAGAGCTAAGAAACAAAATTTGTTTACCAAAAATAATAATAAATCTTTATTTTCAGACCAGAGATCCATAATATACGAGTAAACAATTTGGCACTTACTAACTAAAACACGTTAAATAAACTAATTATTTCACATAATTCTGAATGACGGTGTGTGACCCCCATCCAGTGACATATTATTAAGCCATCCACCCTACCGGCCACAGTAGCCACGAGGCTGTTGGCCTATCGCGCACCCGACGCATCAGTGATGCAATTCGCAGACGCAGCAGCGAGCCGAAATCTGGAACGCGTGCGTCCGCAAACATCCTCCACGCGCTACAGAAGCGTAGCAACCCCAGCATTACCCGGAACGCGTTATTATATTGGACTCGTCGAGCATTGTACAACCCCTGTGTATAACTGACCCTCAGGGCGCACTCATACAGCGACTGGCAGTAGGCAATAAATAGTGTTTTTTTAAGTGTTATTTTAAGCGGCCTACCCAAATGTCATTTCTTTGGTATTGTTCGGCGAGTCGTTGAGCGCTTCAAGTTCTGAGTTGAGCTACACGATTACTGATAAATGCTTGTCACCAGCATGCATCCGCCAGGCCAGCTGCATCTCTAATGTGAGGGTACCCACAGTATCAGCTATACCCAGACCTTTCCTAAAGACGAGTTGAGTCGTTGAGAGTAGTTTCCTGTTTTCTACAAACCTTTCTAGTCGGTTTTTAATCAGATGTTCTAAAAGTTTGATACGTATGGACGATAGAGCAATTGGCCTGTAAGAAAAAATGATCAGTAGGATCTTTAGCAGGTTTTAAAATGGGGATTACGACTTGAACCTTCCAATCAGAAGGAATATAACCGGAAGTAAAACAATAATTGACTAAGTCTAGGTAATATTGGTGCGTTTGTCACCAGTCCAGACTGGTCCACTTAAATCTGTGTGGTTCTTTCCTCAAAACACCATTTCAGGCACTAATTTACATTGTCTTCACATGATCTGACCAAGATTATGTCTGCACTTTAAAAGAAACTTTGCCCCTTGAATTTGTTTCGCCATTTCTTCTCAAGGTTAGGCTGATAGGAAATGTCGACTCCATACTCCAGCTAGCTTATTTTTTTAATTTGTATATGACGTGTAAAAGTGATTCCTATGTCATAGTTACAGAACAAACAATTTTATTGCAATTCTTTTCATTTCATTTGCCGTGTTATAGCCATTTCATACAGCTGTCAAAGAATGATAGTTGTGATTTGAATATTCGGACAATTTAAATTGGTAGGTAGTCAATTTGCTTAACAATTAATTTCCTTGACTTCATATGTGATTATTACTTAAAAGTTACAAGCAACATTCTAAATTGGATTCATATTACTAACGAGCCTTTAGTTTTAACTACACAACACAATATTTCCTCTTATTTCCAATTTACTTAATTTTATAGCAAAAGCTTCAAGTTGCTTTTATACTTAGAGCGAATTTCACCAATAAAACTGAACGCAATCAGGATATCTAAACCGAGTTTAAGAGCTGTCAGTGTCACTATTGTAGGGGAATATTGACACTGACAGCAGCACATCGAAACCAAGGTTAAGAGCTGTCAGTGTCAATATTGTAAGGGAATATTGACACTGACAGCAGCACATCGAAACCAAGGTTAAGAGCTGTCAGTGTCAATATTGTAGGGGAATATTGACACTGACAGTAGCAAATCTAAACTGACGTTAAGAGCTGTCAGTGTCAATGTATGTAGGTAGATTATATGATTGTATAAAAAGGTTACAGTTGTATGAAATGACTACAATGTCAATTTGATAAACAATTCATTTCCCTGACTGGTACACCTTTAAGTTATAAAGACTAATATGTATGGAACACTTTTACCCATACTTTTACCATTGTAGGGTTAATACAAACCCGCAGACTACTATGATATGTCGTGTCGGGTGGATCCCACCGATTTCAAAATGTCCATTGACTTGCAAAGCGACCGCAGCTGTTAATCGATTACCCATTTAAATCACCGGCTGCGTGGATCGGGAGATTTTTAAATAAACTTATAATCGTGATATACAGGCTGTTTCGAAGCTGGGTGCAAAGCCTTAAGGGGGTGATAGTTGACACCAATTAGAGAATTTTGAGCCATACATGTCTGAGACGAAGTCTGTTTTTTATATTTTTAACTGCTATACCTTTACCTATAAATAACAGTCAAAAAGAAAACCGACTTCGTCTCAGACATGTATGGCTCAAAATGCTCTAAATGGTGTCAACTATTACCCCCTTAAGGCTTTGCACCCAGCTTCCAAACAACCTGTATATTACAATTTTTATATTAACTATAAGGCTGGCCTTTTTACTGAAACTTAGAAAAGAATGGAAGAAATTCTGAAAATAAAGAAAATATTACCTTTTTAGAATCACTGAAATCTAACCTTTACTCAAACTCAAACTCAAAGCATTTATTTCAAATAAACCAATTACAGGCACTTTTGAATTGTCAAAGGGTCAGTCAGTCAGAAAAATGAAGCTAGTTGCCCATTCCAAAGCGTAGTAGGTACTCTATGGAGAAGAACGGGCAAGAAACTCCATGGACTCTCTTTTAAATCAATATATTATACAAAAACAAATTGTTTACATCATTCATGTTCAAATTAAAAATGTGAGAACGATGTAGAAAGACGTGCACGTTTAAAGTATCCGTAATAAAAAGATAAAAAAACAATTCAAAAATTTAAATTAAAATAAGCCGTGGCAGCCAAGAGTTGACCAGTCCCTACTGACGGCGCCCGTTCACGAACATGACGCATGGATCAGCACCATTCAGCTCAACCATTTTGAAGGGAACTTAATGATCCAACACACACACCACCACCAGCGAAACATTTGAGTGAGCATGACATACTCTCAGCCGCCAGGGCACATTCAAGTCAATGAAAGACGAGCCTAGTAAATGGTGGCTTTATAGTTATTACTTTGTAACATCATTAGATTCTGAACGTGGCTTCACCCGCGTAGAGGTTGGAAATTAAACATTACATGTTAGACCTAAAGGCGAGGTTGCAGTACTTTTTAAATTTCTTAAACCTCCGTAAATCTAGCCAAATGTAAATGTTGGGCACAAAAAACATTATTTTTGGCATGTTGAATATGCGGTCAAGCTCTGTGAAGACAGAAACGTGAAAGAATCGGCTCGATAAAAAAAATCTTAGGGATGACATTAAATCGCTATTTAAAACGAACAGAACAGATTTCATCATGAAACCACGTAAAAGTTATATCAAAAGATAAGGCTTATTGTTTTTTACGGACATACTGTGAACACATTTTATAATTTCATTGATATTTTTAAAATATGTATACAAAATCTAGCTGTTCAAGTGTTCTCGCACCGGACGGCCAGTGCCCGCCGAGACGCACTTCACTATCGACATACTTAATTAACAAGGCGTAAAAAATCATACGTTAAGTTTTGGTTGAAAAACTCTATTTTGATATGTACCAACGTACTTACATGCTACCTCATACAAGTGCAATAAAGCATAAAAAAGGACACAGAGCGAGAGCTTGATAAGCTTCTGAGCTTTTAAAGTTTCTCAAAAGGGACAAAGATTTATATACTAAGCCCTAAACACCATTATACAGGATTTAACATCGACACGCAACCGACGAAAAATTACAACGCGCGGGGGGGGGGTTTTGAATCATGAACTGAATTCATGGTAAAGGCTCCCACAAACAGGCGCGACGCGACAGCACGTCACAATGGCGCCGCTCGTCGCGCGGCCCGCGGTGCCTTTGTTTCACGCTGTCGCGTCGCGCCAGTGTGTACGAGCCTTAACAGTCTGCTCATCGATGACCCTTACACCGTGTATTTGGAGCTTAGCAAACTACGCAGTTTGTTCGTCATATATGTATTTCACAAATCATATCATTTTATTTTCAAATTAGATGACCCAATTTAAATATTTAATATGCCCCAAGAAAGATCACGAATGTTAAATTAATCATTCAATGTTTTTTAGACTTCATCGAATATCGATATACGTTTGAGAAGTTCATTATGGAACAGGGGTGTTATTTTTGCCACCAGAAAACAATAAGAACGGCATTATATTCTGGTCAGTAAGAATGAATACATTTTTTTTGTATAACAAAATATCGAAGCCTATTAGAGAAAAACGCGAATTGATTAATTTAAAAAAACATTTAAACAGTTTCTTAGCGCAAAAGGCATATTATTCAGTTAATGAATACCTAGACGATAATACAAATTAAAGTGGATAAATATGTGCATTAAGAGTTAGAGGTAGTTAGATGCTGTAATTATATTATATTTGTCACCCTCTAAATATATATAATAAAATATAATAAAAATGTTTAATGTTGTTAAATAAAAAAAAAACAATTTGTACAAGTTTTGTACGCATAATAAAATTGTTAACTTTGTTTTAGCATAAGTTTTATGTCATTTAGCGTGGAAACATTTTGTCATATAATTTTAAGGAAATTTTATTATTTTACATACCTAAGTTTAGGTACCTACTTGTTTTTTGTACACCGTCAACGGCAAAACGTAGTGTACTTATACATATTTTATTTACAACACTTGTTTTTTTACATCCACCTATGTTTTACATATAAAAACTTTGACTTAGATTTTTGTGACCATTCTGATTTTATAGTTAGCTAAACAGGGTTATTGGTAATACGTCGGCAATTTATTAAAGGGGGTCCCCTGAATGGATTGCTGACGTATTACAAATAACCCTGTATAGTAGTTTGATATCCATTATTTAGTTACAATGCGGTCAATTCGTTACGGACAGTCATTAAGACCATGACCATCGTAGTATCATTATCATTATCATTCTGCTTATCTCAATTTATTTGAGGTCGACGCAATATTTGTCTTTTATTCCACACTTCTCCATCAGTCGTCATCTCGGTAGTCACTCCCTTTCTAGCCATATCATCTTTCACACATAATAAACGATGGATAAACTATTTCCCCTTTTTATGATAAATGTTTTTTTTTCTGTAAGTAGGTTTGTACAAACACTTTTACACGTCAATCATATTTTTTAAACTAGATGAGGTCGGCGTTTCCTACCTGACTACCTTGAGAAGAAAGGCCGAAACAAACTCAGAGGTCACAGTCTCTTCTATAGTCCACACATAATCTTGGTCACATCATGTGAAGACCATGTAGATTTGTGTCTGAAATGGTCTTTTGAGGAAAAACCACACAGAATGAGTGGACCTGTCCAGTCAGTGCACGCATTTGTCACTAATCGTGGAGCTGAATCTCAATCTATCAATAGCTTTTTAAAATCAACACCGGCCGTACTTTTATACTTTGCTCAAAAGTTCTTCTACTCCGGTCAGCGCTATTCAAAGTATAGATTTTATTAATTTTTGTGAAGAAACGTACATACATTAGGATTCTGTTTGATACAAATTCAGATATATGGTAAATAGTAGACATCGGTTGTAAATTTACAACACTATTCATAGGGAATAGTATAATATAAGTTTAAGCCGGAAACTACGGGAATAAATTTTAATAATAATATGTAGGAGAGCAGTCGTGGCCTATTGGAAACGGCCGCGACTTACGAGTAGGTTTTAATTCAGACAGGTACATTATTTCATCACCAGTGCTCTCAAATGGTGAAGGAAAACAACGTTAAGATAGCGGTACGTCCTAGAACGAACAATTCAAAGACATGTGACATCTAGCAGCCTGCACTGCACCCGATCTACTTTGAGAAGAGAGATGTGTATGTGGGCTTCGTAACGGACGCTTTTACTACTGCCTCTCAAAGACACTGTCAAGCTTCTAAGGCAACGTATTAAAAAAATACGGTCGTTTATGCGACTTATTTGGATACTCGCAAATAAATTAAAACCTGTAGGGTACTCCCCGTTGACCTAGAATCATGGAATTTGGCAAAAAGCAACGTTTCACAGCGTTTCGAATCGTTAATTTGTAGTTTTATCACACATATTATATTTCTAAGCAAATGTTCCATAAGTATGGAAAGACAAATCTAGTCAAATAGGGAGAAGGTGAAAAGATGAAAGGTGCCTTTTTTGCTTCATAGCCAAAAGCTGAATTTGACCGCAAAGAAAAATTACAAAATTACAAAATGTAAACACGAAAAAAGAATCCCAAAACCTATGTAATAAGGTCGATTTACCTTATTTTTCTTCACAAATAAAATACCTATTTTAAAGTTCTATGTATGTTAAATTTAAATATATTATACATATCTTACTTTAAATGTGACTTTCTGACACGTGACAAGAACTGCTCTCTAAAAGCGTGACCAAAAAGAATTTTCTTACAAACCATAATTTTTACTTTAAACGAAATGTAAAGTTATCAGCCGCTTCAAACTAAAAAGAATATTCACCGAGTCAATGGCCAAAGAGCTGGCCATAGAACCAGAATTGCCAAACAACGTGGCAACGCTGCCAGCCTTTTGGGCACTTTTCCTGTTGACAGCGATGCGGGCGAATGTTGTGATGCCCTATGCTCCTCCCCTTTTTATTGACCGAGCGAGCACAAAGCGTTTCAAGCGTTTCAGCTTGGGCAAAAATGCTTTCATATGTCCGGATGTCCGGCGGATGGCTCCTCGGCTGCGCCTTTTAAGGGGACTACATGACCTAAACGCAAATTTATAATGCCTAAAAATATATGATCCACTGCAGTAACCAAAATCAGAAAAATATATGATATTCTTCTGGATATATGCTATTTAGATAGTGTGTTGAAAACATAATACAATTAACTTGATATGATAGAAAAAAATCACGAACATACCTCTAAAAAAATATTTTAACGATTAAAAACCATACTAATATACATGCAAACATTCAGATTTTTTGTCAGATTATTCTACAAGTAACATACTAACGTAACAGTGTGTTAATTTTTTAGTCCAATGAATAGATTTTTTGTAAATCCATAATTGCTTCATATTTTGCAATAAATTACCAGCGTTGTGTCATTGCGCGTCTCTTTCATTTTTTGCAATCCGACAGTAACCGCGCTTTAGCTGTTGTCAGCCTCTTAAATAGCGAAAAAAAAAGCGTTTTTCTTTCAATCCATACTAGTATTATAAATCTGAAAATAACTCTGTCTTTATGTTACCTTTCATGCCTTAACCACTGAACGGATTTTCGATAAAATTGGTCAAGGAGATAGATGATATTCTGGGGAAACACATAGGATACTTTTTTGTCACGGTAGCACGTTCACGTGGTATAATTTCCGACATCGACGCGGGCGAAGCCGCGGGCAGAAGCTAGTACAATAACAATCCTAATTCTCCATCTTTATTTGACATCGATCCGTAACATGGTGGACTTATTTTTTCAGTCATCTCATGAATAGTTCAGCATCTAAAAATATCTTTATGGTATGAACTACTTTTTCATTGCTCTATCTGAGGTCATATTATTACATAATGTCTCCACGTGTATGGAAAACCTGTATTTCTTACATTTTTACATGAAATAACCTATTCAGAAAAGTGTATTGCGCAATTTCGTATTATTTTAATATTGTATTTGGGCAGACTATTTTTTTCAATGTTCTTGTTGCAAGTAACACTGAGAATCAAAAAATCAGAGGAAAAAAATACAGATAATAAAATGCTAAAAGTAAAAGCAGGGTTACACTTCCTAGGAAATTAAGCGTTATTGACCCCAGGCTTTAGAAACAGTTCCATTCCAGGTTATTCGCTCTTAAAGCGGGCCAATAATGCCAATATGTGACAAAAAGTGCCAAAAATTAGGTGTCAAATTTATCAAGCGATTTTGAACCAATTTAACCAAAATTATGTCATCTTGACCTAACTCCTTGCTGTGTGAAGAGGAGCAGAAAATCCACCAATTGGGTCCGATTCTGGTGGATGTCACATGGGCACTTTTGGTTCTAGGATATGCCAGAAGCCTCTTTTTATTTTTGGCTGGGAAATAATCAAATGACTTCAAATGCTTCTCTCGCTCTGGGCGGAGCGGGAGGGTGTGTCAGACTCTTACTGACTAAAACCCACCCGTGTTCCTTCAGACGCCTGTTCGCCAGGGCCACGGGAATCGGCTATCGATTCCCGACGCTCTGGGCGTTCCTGCGGCGACTATGGGCGTGAGGGCTCAACGATTGCCTCTCCCTGACGCGCTCTGCCTCCTCCTTCGCGAGCATTACTGCTTCGCAGAAGGAGATGAAGGCTTCCCATTCCCTCTCGCTCCGTACCATGGCCTGGACCAGGGCCGGACGCGAGAGATCGCCGCCGCTGATCGCCCTCGCGAGGACACGGTGGTGCTCCGCCCAAGCCGGGCAGACCTCCAACGTATGCTCAACCGTGTCCTACGGGCGATTCACACAGTGGTGACACCCGGGATATGCCAGTTGCCTAACGATGTTATAAGTCACCGTTTTAGAATACTTTAGTTTATTTAGGGCTGGCTGGTGGGTAACATAAATATAGGAACTCGCCATTATGTAGCGCGTGTACCAGAAATGAGTGGTCATTTAAAAAGCGCATCAAATTGAACAACTTACTCCATGGGATCAACATCCTGATCGCGGAAAAATTCGTGACCACAATCTTCTGATACACGCTGTATACATATTATAAAGGATGCATAACCTTGTTGACAATGAGTATTTACTATTGGTTACCTTGACCGCGTACCCCATTTGAAAGTAATATGGATGTCTGTGGGAAAAAAAGATATTCCAAATTACGCCGCAATCCAAAGAGGTAGTTCAGAAATCAATTTAAATATCGAATCGTTAATCGATTCTCGAAAGCTCTGTTTATTTTTAAACGTTGCCCGACTCTATCATGAAGGTGCTTTACAAAGATTTAAAAACAGAATTGTGAAGTGTTCAAATTATGCTTTAACTTTTAAACACTGTTTTTGTTTTTACTTTTAATTTATTGAAAAAGCACTCTACTCTTAATGTAATTCAAAATAGTATAATTATAATAATTATAGGAAACTAGGCAGTATTGATTAATTTCTACATAATAAATTAATATGAGGGCATAAAATAATTGCTGCACTTACTTATTCCTAGAACGATTAATAGGAAGTACTAACAGCAAAAAAGCTTCGTATGCA
The DNA here is from genome assembly GCA_916610205.1 of Griposia aprilina. Classification (NCBI taxonomy): domain Eukaryota; kingdom Metazoa; phylum Arthropoda; class Insecta; order Lepidoptera; family Noctuidae; genus Griposia; species Griposia aprilina. The sequence goes on from OU744308.1 coordinate 15,451,547, forward strand.
GGAAAGAATTAGCTGGAAAGATACTGGAAAGATTAGCCAGTCAGCAATATTTGCAGTGGGGCTACCGTAGTAACCCCTGCCTGACGGACGTACTTGGACGTGCAGTAGGCCACACGTCATTGGTAACAAAACCAGTTTAAGATGGCCTCCTATTCCCTTGAAACTCCGTACTACGCTAGACCAGCTCAAGGTCAAAATGTTACTAACGACGCGACGTGCGGTCGAATGTATTAGGAATTCGTGGAGGTTATTATAACTTTCGTCACTGCTGTGCTAAGCTTTTTTAACATTGGTCGAGTTTTTATTTTGCCTGAAAATAATAATTTATCCCACGTGAATGTCTTTATGAAAGCACGCTAGTGTTCGTGAAAATGGGTTAAAATCGATCCAGCTTGTCCCTTGCTGCCCTCTCCCAGCGACGCCCTAAGCCGAGGTCCGTACCCAACAGGGGGTGACCTTAGTATGTAGTTACTTAGTTTTTAAGTATTAAGCCCTAAGGAGGAATTATTGTATTGAAGCACCCACAGGCAAGCCCGGCTAAGCAGCTAACGACCCCCTAGGTTGACCAGAGAGATGAATTAAAAAAAAAGTGAAATGGCCAATTACCTAGAAAAATGGAAAATTACCTCTGAGAGCAGCAACCCAACAACGACCTTATTGTAACGAGATTAAAGATCACTGTGATTTTGACAGTGATGCATAATCCGAGGTAAAATGACTGAAAGGACTATAGGCATCATTACAGTTGATAGTATAGTAAGCTCACCTACTTAACAGCCTGAACACCTATCTCGTTTGTTGACATTACCATAGATTAACATGAAAAGGTACAAGGAAATCGGGTGGACCTGCGTAAGTGCGTACGTGATGACATACACGTAGGACCATAGACTACGGTCTACAGCAGGGGTGGCGAACCTATGGCGTGGGCCACACAGAAGGGACATGAGACGAGGACGGGACGCAGACGTGGCAATAGTATGCAGATGGAAAAGTGACACGCCTGCGTCTTGTCTGTATGTTGCGTGAAAGGGACGCTGCTTCTATGTCCCATCCTCGTCTCACATCCCTTCTGTGTGGCCCACGCCTTGGGCACGAGAATGAATATTCTGGGCACGGCATTAGAATATGGAATCGTACAGACCTACGATTTCTAGCACGTTTTTTTTTAAATCTTTTTTCGTATTTTAGGCGTAGGTAATATTGAATTCTATACTTATTTGAAGAAAGAAAATCTTCACTAAAGGGTTTTCATGTGAGCCATTTCTGTTTTTAGTTTGCATTACGGTGTTGCGGCATCAATTAATATCGGCAAAGTCAACACGTCAAAGTCAAAAAAATAGGTATTATTGTGCGATGAAACATTTCTCCATATTAAGTAGTAAGGTGAAGAAGAATGTAGAAGCATTTATCTATTCCTACAATTGAAGATAAATACTAATCAATGATTACTTGTAGTATTCTTCAATTTACTTCACATACTTAGTTTTTTTTTTGTTCGCCTAAATTAGTGAGGGTTGGAAGAAAAAAGGGAGGCCTTTGTCCAGCAGTGGGGCAAAAATCAGGCATATTCTTTTGTGTTATTCTTATTACCACGATATTGACACAACATATTTTATGAAAACAACATAACAAAATTATGTACATACAATTTTGTTCTGTAACAGATTTTAATAAATTCTAAGTCTACACAACAAGGGTGGAATTTTGAAGTGAAACTTCTTAAGCAGCGCTTCGATAATTGGACGAGAATTGAGAGTGAAATTTCAAGGAGTCATCACGTTTAGGCACATTTCGTTACAAGAGAGAGAAGACACGTATAACTCTCTCTGTCTCTCACATTCAATCTCAATTATTCTTTATTTATGAAGTAAATTCGATTCCTTGTTTTTTGGAGTATGTAAGGATCGCAGCAGGTGGCGTTCTGTAGTTTCTGCCTGCCCCCATGGGAAGAAGGCGTGAGTTTATGTATGTATTATTTATTTTTAAGAAGTTTCACTTCTATCACGTGTACGGTGACGGTGACGCACGCACAATTTTTTAAATTATTGTTTTTGAACGCAAACGTGGAAAGGTTCACCGTCCCTGATAGTCGGTGACCGGCTGTTAATTTGTAGGCACGAGGCGAGCGACACGTATTCCCAGTTTAAGTATCATTGCTAATTGTAGGTTGTAGACTCGTGGCACTAGGTACTAAATTATCACAAAAAGTTTAATTATACACCTAGTAGAGCTTTTAGTATGTAATCGTTTAGAAAATAGAGACATCCACTTTAATTATGTTATTTATACTAATATTATAGAGAGGTTTGTTTGTTTGTAAGTATGTATGTTGGTAATCTCTGGAAAATTATTTATCAAATCTGATGGCATTGGGTTTGTTAAAGTGAAACTTTTATTACATCGTCTCAAACTTTTTCGTCTGTGTGTTGCATGTCGCGTGACGGTCGGCCGCGGAGTAGGGATAAAGTGAAAGGAAGGAAGTTTTTAGTTAAATGTCTATAATGTGAAAAAAGGTTTCACTTTTACCGTGGTTTCATAAAACCACACAATCCTTTTTTTTTGCGTTTGATAGCCCAATTTTTGAGGAGGCTATTTAACATCACGCTAGGACCCTTAGGGGCCAAGCAAAGAGAAAAAAGTCAGAAAGAACACTAAGCAAAAACGAAGTAATAGCGCGGGCAGGCGATGCAATGCGATGGGGTGGGTCGGGGGAACAAGAAATTTCACGCGGATGAAGTCGTAGAAGTTAGTTTCGAAATAAGTAGGCATGTATGGTCGAGGTTGTGGAATCAAATCCAAATAAGTACCAAGGTGAATTTTTCAAACCATATGTAGGTACCGTCAAACAGGATGAATAGGAACACAGGGGAGAATCGAAAGGGATTTTGACATGGAAATAATATAGTTTGTTGCCCAAAAGGACTCCAATGTGTTTACTGTATTATAATTAACGATTAAGTGCCCTTGTTGGTAAAAAAAAATATATTATTTCAATGTTAAAATCTCTTTTAAACTGTCGTTCCGTTTCACCCCTTTGGGTGGGAAATCATCAAATATCAAATGACCTCTCCCGCTCTGGGCGGAGCGGAAGGGTGTGTCAGACTCTTACTGACTAAAACCCACCCGTGTTCCTTCAGTTGCCTGTGCGCCAGGGCCACGGTAACTCTTTCGAACAATCCGCAACCCCAGGCATCGGCCCTACGGACCCCATCAGTTGCGCCTTGAGGCACGCGTGGAACACAACGCGCCGTCGACCAGGGTCTGATCCTTACCGGACGGCAAGCTGCCCAATGCTCGCCGTCCACAAGCCCGCGTCTACGGTGCGGTGGCCGGGAGTCGGCTATCGACTTCTGACGCGCAAGGTGTCTCCTCCTGCGGCGACTAGGGGCATGAGGGCGCAACGATTGCCTCACCCTCACGCGCTCCGCCTCCTCCTTTGCAAGCATTACTGCTTCGCAGAAGGAGGTGACGGCTTCCCATTCCCTCTCGCTCCGTACCATGGCCTGGATCAGGGCCGGACGCGAGAGATTTCTCGCGGAAGTGGACTTACGCCCCGGCATTTTGCCTCCTCGCACCACTCCTAAATGTGCGCGAGGAGTTTTGCCTCCAGATCCCATGGCGGCAATCTGGCAAGGAGGCTCGCCGCTTCACAGGAGACAGTGTGGTAACCCCGGACCAGCCGGATGGCTATGACCCTCTGGGACGCGTTCAACCGGCGGGCTGGTCGGAGCCTCAGGGAACGCGCCCACACCGGTGCCCCGTAAAAGGCCTTGGACCGCACGACCCCCGCGTAGAGCCTCCGGCAGGAGGCGTATGGAACCCCTAGATTGGGCAGGAGCCGCTTCAGAGCAGCCCCAGCCCGGTCCAGTCTGGGAGCCAAACGTCGGAAATGCTCGACGAAGTTCCACCGGCTGTCGAGGACGAGTCCCAGGTACTTCATCGTTGACTCGACGCCGATGTGAACCCCTCCTGCCATTATTTCGGAACCCGACAGTGGCGCGTTCCGAGGACCATGAAAATACATGGCCTCGGACTTGTGCAGGGTCACCTCGAGTCCCAATTGCCGGATCCTCTCAACGACTGTCGCAACCCCGCGTGTCATTAAGTCGGCCGCCGCCTGGTGCGACCTCCTCTGCGCCAGGACCAGCGTGTCGTCAACGACGCTGACGCCGCTAGGGAGGTCGGCGCGCAGCACCCAGTCGTACCCGATGTCCCACAGATGCGGCCCCAGGACCGACCCCTGTGGGACACCCCCCGAATCTTTCACCGGTTCCATTCTCCCTGGTGACCGGGGTAGATGACGGATCAGTCCGCCAGATGCTATCTAAAGCTCAATGTATCATTTATATGAACAAATACTACAGTTTTATCAGAGGTTCGTAATGAAGAGTCCAGTTGATTCACTCATGTCAAATTAAAGTATTTCGTCGCGTAATTGGTAAGTTAACTGAACATACCTGAGAAAAAGCTAGGACGATCATGATAATAAAAAACAAAGAATACTAAAAGAAAATTCCCCGGAAAACTTCACATGAAAATTTCGTCTGCCAATAGTGAGAGGTTTAGAGTATGAATAAACTATAGAGCACGTTTTATTTCTTACCATGGTTCCTTACGTATCAGAGAAACTAAACTTTACTAGCGTAATTTGAAAATCAGTAACGGTTACCGTAAAGTCCACATAAGTTTGAAATTCGCAAAGAATTACGGAGTTGTTATAATTATTATTAATACTCTTAATGGACGCCTGACTTAAAGTTCGAAGGAATCTATTGAAAGAAAGACAAAAAAAAGAAATTGGCTTATTGGTAAAATCTAAATTGAAAAGGTCTAATCGGTGATTAAGCTTACAACAGCACCAAAAATTTTAGAGCGAGCGGAGCGAGTCGATAATTTTGGGTGCAAGCCGGCTGGAATACATTGGAAGAGGTGAACCCGCTAGTGAGCAAGCGAAGCAATCGAACAAAGCTTCGTTACCGTTTACGCCTTGTCTTATACATACTCTAAAGCCACCACTAACACAGATTAATGAAAATCAATCACTCCTATTTTACTACAAATTTGCAGGCATGTTTACATGGATCTTTCAACGCCGCTTGCGCATTTACCAGAAATAAAACAATTAATTTACGAAACATTTATATTAAAGAATGTTTGTTATCCTAAGTTTAGATAGGTGTTAGGCATTGATAGCCTTCTGTATCTGGATCGTATCTTGTTGGCATTTGTTTGTATTTCATCAATCTATTCAGAGTTGCAGTGCGGTGAACCTGTCCATTGAAATCGAGTGTTCCTTGTGGCCTAGAATGAGTGAGCAGTTATTTTTATGTGTCAGCTTGTCCGCGTTTTTTATTGGTATTGGTTGCGAAGGTTAAGCTACGCTTGCCGCGGTCGATTCGTGGATGGATGACCATCCATTATATATCGAGACGTGCCTCGAGTCCCGGTTGTGATTCGTAGATCTTTGACAGTCGTTACGGGTAGTCAGAATCCCAGTCTGACAGCCTATCTTACCAAGGGGTATCGTGTTACCCGGTAACTGGGTTGTGGAGATCAGATAGGCAGTCGCTCCATGTAAAATACTGGTATTCAGCTGCGTCTGGTTAGACTTTCAAGCTTCTGACTACCCGTAACGACTGTCAAAGATCTACAAATGACAGCCGGGACCAACGGGTTAACGTGTTTCCCGAGGCACGGAGGGCTCTCGATATCTGATGGATGGTCACCCATCCACGGACCGATCTTCGCAATCGCCAGTGTTAGCTTTTTAAATTATGTAAATAAATTAAATGTGGGTAAGTATATAATAAAAAGAATCTTGTACCATTTCCTTTTGATAGATTTTTTTATCAATGTACTTAACTTCGTTTTAGAGATTGATGTTTATAGATTTGAAAAGTTTAAAACACCTTTCCATAGGATGCATTGTGTAGGTAACGATTGGTATGTCTAACTATACATTTTGTGGATACAGGAACTGGACATTAGGATCATCTCGCTCTGTTTTGATAGCGTGATAAACACATAACTAAATACTATCATCCCCAAGTAACATTTATTTTTTACTAACATTCTTAAATTAACATGGCAACTGATTATCAAAATAAAAATATAATAACCTAACCTAACTACTTATAACTATTAAAAAACTAAAATATGGCGTCGAAAAATTCCTCTGCTTTATATTTTAATTTTAATAGTTACCTAGTTAGTTAATTAATTAGATGTAATTTGTAATCTAAATACACTTTCATATCGTTTTAATCCTGAATAAAGATTACTTTACACGAATTATTTATTAATAGCTGCTGCCCGCGGCTTCGTTATATGTACCGTGTATACATCCATATGCATTTACTAAAAAGCGGTTATTTTAATATTACAAACAGACACTCCAATTTTATTTATCTGTACAGATGTATAGATATAGATTATCTATCAATAGTTCAGTTTTGTATTTTAGTTAATGATAACAAGATAGTCACTGACCTCTATGTGCAGTTGTCATTATATTATATTACTGTTCTTTTATTTTCTTACCTCAGGTAAATTTTTCACGATCGAATAGTTCGCTTTAATAAAGCGCTGAAAGCTACCTTTTGGAAGGGACAACGAGAATCAATTCTATTTTCTAATTGCAAAATTTGACAGTTAAAAATGCCTTTTATGTGCCTATTTAAAATAAATGATTTGATTTTTACTTTGATAGTATTTCAGCGCATTTATTGCAAATGATTATTGCCCTATACTACGAGTACAATCATTGTTTTTTGTTATTCATAGGTTTAATGTAATTTTTATTGCTGTAATAAACGTATTTTTTTTTCTTTTAGGAAGAAAATGCCAAACTCGTGTTATACGTGGGTGAAGTGGTCTGAAAAACACAACACGTTTTTTTCAGCGACTTTGCCCACGTTTGTCAGTTCACCCATTTTGGTACTTTCTTTGATAAATTATTGTATTTCTGTAAGTAGTTTCGTATATAAACACTTTTACACGTTATCATATTTTTTTTAAACTAGATGAGGTCGGCGTTTCCTATGTGACTACTCTGAGTAGAAAGGCCGAAACAAACTTAAAGGTCACAGTCTCTTTTAAAGCCCAGACATAATCTTGGTCAGATCATGTGAAGACCATGTAGATTGGTTTCTGAAATGGTATTTTGAGGAAAGAACCACACAGATTGAGTGGACCTGTCCAGCCAGGGCACGCAGTTGTAAGTAACCGTGCAGCTCAACTCAGAATTTAAGGAGCTCAACGATTCGACGAATAACACCAAAGAAAGGTCATTTGGGTACCTATGCCCAATAAACTACCTACTTAAACTGCCAGACAATGATTAAAACTGAAACAATGACCCACATAGTCCTCACATTCACAATAATTAAAGTAATGTTATACGTTTTACAGTAAATATTCATGTCATTGTATATTTATGTAAACAGGTATAGGTATAGAAATTTATTGGAGCACCTCAATCCCAAGCCTTTCAATCCTCAATAATATATAGTTTTTGACAGTATAATAGGCTTTCTGTTTCCTCTTTATAAAAGATTTGAATTTATTTAGGCTTAGATCTTGAATGTGGCTAGGAGGTTTATTGGAAAAAACGTATAATTACATTGGCATATATTTTCTTGAGCCTGGTTGTAGGAACAACAAAGGAGACGTTTCATTTTTGTATGGAACTTTGGTTAAGACGTGTACATTCCCAGAAAATCTTTGAAATATATCTATAAACACGTAACATGCAATGATTTATAGAATTAAATTGTATTGTAGACGTACAAAAATAAAATTGAAAGTGTTTGACATTTGTTTTGAGAGTAATGACAGCTGACAATGACATTAAAGTCATCTTTCAATAACCTAAAACGGGGATATTTTATGATTGACAACGACACTTCCGATAGTGTACCTATGTCAAAATAAAACGTTCCGAAATCGAAAGTCGACTGGCCAAGTAGATTTTATTAATCGAACTAGGATATTCTTACATGTTTCCATTTGTAACACATTAGAAATAGGTGTAATAGATGAATTACTCATAATAATACAGCGATACCTTTTTATAATTATATTTAATATTTTTGTATTTACGATTTCACATTAATTTCAGATCCATTCTGATTTCAGAACGCATGTTGTCAGGACTCCGCCATAGTGTGGCCATAACGACAACAATGGCAATAATTGAAAAACTATAATATGTGTGTACAACAAAGATAACATTCTCAAATTCACGGATTAATAGTTTTCCTAAATTCAGTGTATTTATCCCCGTTTTTTGATATAATGTACAAGTGCTAGCCAAAAATGAAACATCTCCTTTGTGTTTGTTCCTAGTATTTATTAATATAAATACAATAAAAATCTGTTTAAAAAATACAGTGATACCCAATATTTTCATGTGCATACAATTTTTTTTCTTATATATACTGAGAAGGCACAGTAATTATATTAATCTCTCTTGATAAATACTCTCTCAAAGATGAGGGAGTATTAACTCTGTCTTTACCAGGAGCTACATACCACGGGGTCGGGTCGTCATCCTCCCACAGAATTCTCTTAATAAACCATTCGCGGAATCAAAACGATTCCGAAATAGCGGAATACCTGATCTCGCATTCTGATGTAAAATTAGCAAATGTTTTCATAATACGTCCATAAATTGAGATTCTAAATTCTAGCCGGCATTTTTAGTACATACTATGAATGATTTCTGCGTTAGTTAACGTCTAAATATAGGGCCAATTATTTGGTAAGCTGCATAGTGGGTATGCCCATTTTTGGGAGTTGTGCTTTTAGGAATGTCTGGATTTAAGCTCTGGTTGAATTGAGGCGAATCCCGCGCGGGATGCGGCATGAAATTCGTTTGCGCCGATTGTGCCAACTACAAAACTTGTATGAAGGTGTTCAATTAGCGCGAATATTAACGTGACTTCTCATGAAAACAATAGATGTGCGCAGTTGGGTCCCACATCCCTCGTGGGATTTGCCTCAGTTTGAACAGTCCATAAGTGTTTTTACCCAGCACGCGTAGCATGCACACGGAAGAATAGATAAATGACAGATTGTAAAAAAAAACCTTTAGAAATCTGTCAACAATCTGTCATTTTGTCTATTCTTCCATCGACAAAACCCGTTTCTATGGTTGTCATGCTACGCGTTCAGGGGGCCTAGACAAAAACTTTTCTGATAGCGTTAAGGCCAGACGCTAACGTCAAAATGTATGGCAATGACATTAACTGTGGAAAGAACACGTAATGTCACGTGTTAAGCAAATGTCAACTCCATACAATTTGATTTTCCGTTTGCGTTCGCTTACAGACAAGGTATTTTGTCTAGGCCCCCAGGTATCGGCTGTATTCTTGCAGCAGAACAGACAGTAGAGCAAACTTAAAAATACTCACACTGACATTAAATTACTGTTATAATTTGACAAACCTTAACATTCTATAACTTTGATATAAGTACCAATTCTATTAATTAATGACTTGATCATTAATTTTGCATGCTAGTTTTAGCGAATTGTTAAAAAGTCGATGATCGGTAATGTACTACAATTCTTGCAAATAAACATTTTGTTTTCAGGAATTTAGCAAAAGGTTAAATCTCTTGGCAGCATTGTAGGATTTATAGATCAAACGTTGTGAATCTTCAGTAAGTTTTTAAAACACTGTTGCTTATACAGAATTGAGGAAAATCCTAAAAGTTACGAAGAAAAAATGAAGGTTACATGGCAAGATACAAAATACATGCGTAAGTATGACCTTAGCGGGTGGTTAATTATTCATGAGACTTCTGTGAAGGAACAGTGCAGTATTAAAACGTAAAGGGAAAACACTAAGTCTATTTTTTAAGTTACTCAGATTTTCTCCTGTAAGCATTGTACTTAAATGTGTATACAAATACTTATGCACGAATAGACAGAATTGAAATGTCTGTTCGCAGGTCCTAAAATGGAGAAGGAAATCAGCATGTCCTAGAACCGAAAAAATCGAGGACGTCATGTGACATCCACCAACCCACGCTGCGCCCGCGTGGTGGATAGCCCTCTCTCACAGACAGGAGGCCAGTGTCCCAGCAGTGGGAAAATTATAGGCTGATCATGCAGGGATCCCTTCTATTCGCATTTTTTTTTTACTAATATTTTTTTCGCATAATCGTTTTCGCATAACTTTAATGATATTGTGGCATAATCATACTTTGGCATAATGAAAATCAAATCAAAATATTTTATTTCACATAAACCAACATGGGCACTTATGAAACGTCAGAAGCTAGGTGCACGGTTCCAATTGGTTCTTTCCTATGGAGAAGAGCCGGCAAGAAACTCCACTGTTACTCTTTTAAAAATAAGGGGCTTTTACATTGTTTCCAATTACAGTGTTGATAGATATGGGAGGACAGTGTAGGCCTGTCAACAAGTAACAGGTAGGTACTTAACAAAATATAATGCAATGGTTACGTTAGGTTAATTTGTGGCAATAAACATTATGGCAAAACATTTATGCCTAATAATATTATGCGTAAAGATCATTATTCTGAATTTCGTTATGCCAATGTTATATTATGTCTTCAAATGTTATGCAAATGATGGACAGGGAACCGATCATGCAGCAAGGTTGAAAACGTGTTTATATCTGCCCAAGTTTAGTTTTTCAAGGAGTTCTATTGCTACCTTCTCAAGATGCATCATACCAGAAGCAGATATCAGACGCTTCAGTTTTGTCTTACATTCCACGTGAATCATTTGAACTTTAAAGGAATCAAAATTGGAAAAATTAATTCATTAGTGAACCATTCCAATGTTGAATTTCGGCACTCGGCATCATTCACCCACCGAATGATGGAAAAATGAAATGAATGGAGAGTTGGAAGTTAATTCCTATTATAATTTTTTCAGTGTCGTGTGAACGTGGGAGAAAATAAAAATTAACATTCACTCAAGTGAATGTTGGGTTACAGTCACGGCGTACACTGCTTGAGACAATGACTCTATTTAATGTATGCCGAAAAAAGTTTGATCTGTGTGCTGCGCATGGGTGGGAGGTGCGCACCAGAGGGCCTAGACAAAGTAAAATTCGATTAGCGATGACAAAAAATGTATAGGGTTGACATAAGCTATCGAAATGTCACGTGATCATAGGTCAACGAATAGAAATTAGCCAAACAATATGTTAACATCATTCGATTCTATGAAACGAATCGACAGCGTCGAATGATTAGGTACTTCCATAGAGATGCGAAGTCAAGTGGCAATTTTTGACAAACTTTATCGCTAGTTTTCGATTCGTATGATGGAAACATTAGCAAAAGCGATAGCGATTGTAGAAATAGAATCGCTCCGAAGCGAATGCCATTTTTCTAGGCCCTCAGGAGACTGTTCGCTACTAGCTTCTGTAAATCCAATGATGGTGTGCGCTCACACGATTTAATGATATTATTTTTTAACCGTAATACTTTAAAAAAAAATATACCTAGTTAAAATTCTGAGGGATCAGCAGTAGATACCGTGTGCTGAAGCAAATGATTATTATTATTATTATTATAGGACCTGTAGTATGCAATACACAAACAAGAGCTTTGTCTGTTATTTTGAGTTTATTTTGTGCATTTAATTAATTTTGCCCTGATTGCAACGTTTGCCATCAGTTTTAAGGCTCGTGCATACTGGCGCGACGCGACAGCCCGACACAAAGGCGCCGCCCGTCGCACAGCACGCGGTGCCTTTGTGTACGATACTTTATATATCTAAGTTGTAAGCTGTGGGTAGTATATTTGTTAAGTTAAATGTTAAGATAATACCGTTTATTTTTAATATAAGTACTACTGTTTGATTTCCCCTACGATAAAAAAAATATATATAAAGATAGTGCGCAATGAGAACATGTAAGTATGTTAGATGTTTATTTTTTATGATTTAGTTTTTACGCGCTCATACTTAAAGATATGGTGTTGATAATTATATGGAAATTTTATGAGACTAGAGAATAAATATTTAAAAAAAAATACCACATTATTTTGATCCGAAATGTTGAAGTCCATCTGGAAAAAGTGTTGTTCAATGATAATAAAACTAATTTAATCGCTTTAATGTGTTAGTTCTGGACAATATTCACCCGGTCATTTTCATACAACAAAAAGAAGGTACAGATATTTTGAAAATCACCTCGAGTGCATTAAACTATTGTAATGTGCGGTCCACTTTTGAAATTCAATTTTACAATATGCCAAATTGAATTTCAAAGCTTGATTAGTAATTTATAACCTAAGTTAAAATGTATGAGACCATACACTTTCATGAATTCAAATAATTTGAAAATACAATGTAGCCTTCTTAGCTGAAAGTTATGTTAAATACTTTAATACTATTTTTAATTTAACAAATGACTTTTATTCCCTTTTTGAAATTCAAAGACAGAGGTTTATAAATAACGTTGCAAAAGTAAAAACCAAGATCAATATAAACGAAGCGTAAGGTTAATTAAATTAATCTTAGTTAAATTATTGATGTGTAAACATCTTAGCGCTCGGTCTACGGTAGGGGCTAGCTGGGACTTCGAGCGTCAGACACGTAAGCGTAAGACTTCGAGCGTCAGATGACGGCAGCGTAAGACCCGTGTCGATGTGAGCGCGTGAACCAAACTGATGCGAGCTCACATGTTTACACATCAATTTTTGTGAGTGCCAAACCAACTAACACCATTTTTTTTTAAATTGGTTCGATTTTTGCCACTATCTTCTAAAACTATTCGCCCATGTAATAAAAGCTTCTAAAAAGGAACAATCTAATCAAATGCAATGTGTAAATAAATACATAAGAAACCTATGTATTACAAATATTATATTCATTCACTGACAAACAACGTGGACAAAACTGCTGAATATAAAAGCATGTGCACAAGAGTTCCATAAAAAAACACAACGAAAGTGAGCATGACAGTTTGTATGGAACATCATAATTTTTCATCATTATCATAATCAGCCTATAATGTTCGCACTGCTGGGACATAGTGAGGCGAACAAGGACGTACCCAAGATGTTTGTGATAAGACATGATAAATTATGTCAGCACCCTATCACAATCTGAATCATTTTGAAGCCTATTTATTGCTAATCCATTTCTTCATATGTTCGAAAAATTTATCTGCTCAACAACGTAAATAACGCAATTAATGTTGTTGAACTGTCAAAATGAAACACATTCCTACTGTTAAGTGTGTTACGTAATTACCTGCGGATCGTACAATTTGTCTTAAACGCTAGCACGGGTCAAACATATGACATAATCTATAGGCGTGACATGCTTTTCTTGTTGCTGATTACAAGAGTGACACTACAAAAAAAAAAAATGACTATGACCTTCTGAATATGCGACCAAATAAAATAATACGTCTAAGAGCCATATTAGATTATCATAGAAATATGATCAGAGATGTACGAGTCAGTTTTATATGAAGAATCTATGACGGTAAAATAACTATATAATTTCAATTCATATTGTCTATGATCATTGATCATAGTTAAGGGATCCTATTTGGCAGCCAGCGTACAAATATGATCATATCCGCCTAACTTCAAAAATGGCGTCAAAATGCAAGAATTTGAAAGCCTTATATATTGGAGAATTCTGATTAGAAACTGTAAACTGGCGTAAGATTCTCCGGTTACTACAGCGTGCGGTTACTACAGGGTTACTAATAAATGCATCTTTTGCACTAATTGTGCATCTGAAGTGACTTTCTTCCTTTGAAATTATGGGTGCTGCCTTTGACAAAATACAATTAAACACAACTTCAACCATCCGGAGATATATATATTTTGTAAGGCTTTTTATCTTCAAATCTAAGTTCTTGGAGTAAGGTGTCATAAACTTCTCTCTCTGATCGCCTTGCTACCCATGACCTAACTCAAATTCGTTTTAATTTTTTAGTTTTTTTTCTTAACCGCTTTAAGCTTCTTTTTTAATGCAATTAATAAAATTGCACTCATAGCAACAGAAAACACGGCTAAATCGTTATCCATCTCGATTAACCGCTTGAATGCCGTAATTACAGACACTATTAAAAAGCCATTGTGTCTCACGTGGATCCACGTTCCGGCTCCATACGAAAGGTTAAGTATGACGTTTATATGATCATAAATGTAATATGTAAAAATTAAAACTCATTTAACTATGATGATAGAATTTGACAGATATGAAATCATATTTACATGATAGTGTAATTGGGGCCTTGAAGAGTGCATGCAGTCCATACAATTAAACAACTTTTTAATTTTTTTGGGACTTAATTAATTTTTGTCACGCGCTCGTCTCTTGTTTTGTTTGTTCGGTTTGATCATTTTGTGCAAACGTTGTATTTTTTTATTATAAGCTTTTATTTCAATTGCAATTTTTGTATGTATGTTTGTTTAGGTCAAATCTTGCAACTGAATTTTCAAACAGTTATCTCCAACCGATTGAGCTGAAATTTTGCATTCATGTTTAGTTTGGATGACAATGCATGGTTAGCTGAACTCAAACTCAAAGCATTTATTTCAAATAAACCAATTACAGGCACTTTTGAATTGTCAAGAGGTTGGTCGGTCAGAAACATGAAGCTAAGTGATGTCATTCTAAATCCAATATGGCGGACTCCCAAAGATGGCGGACTAGTTATTTTTTATGCACCCCATGATAAATGGGTATCAATTAAAAGGGTTACTGAGAAAAATACGAAAAAAATAATAAAAAGAACATGTCCAGCGAAAACTAAAATATTTTTTTTAAACAATATTTTATTTAAATGCTCTAAAAAAGAAAGAAAATAATCTTTAAATTAAATCAAACCCATCAATTTATCATCTACAAAAATTTTGATGGTTTATAAGCTTGTAGCGAAATTTACCTGTGTAAATAAACAAGAATATAATAGGTATATGTAACTTTATCTTGACAGAAGTAATTCTAAGAAAAAATGTGTGTAGGTATTTCATAAAATTTATTTACACGGAAATCTCGCGACAAATTTTATACATAATATAAATTGTTTAACGTAGGTAATAAATTGATGAATAGGTCATACATATAAAAAAGTACGCTATATTTTGTCTTAGGACATACAAATATGGCAACATGCAAAGTAAATATGCTAAAATAAAAAAATAAAAAACCAAAATTCCAAGCCATAAAAAAAAATAACAGACGTGAAAATTTTTAATGTAGCATTAATAATTATAACTGTTTATCGTCTATAAACTCGTCTATTGTATAGTAGCATTTGTCAAGAAGAAGTTTCTGCAGTACCTGTACGATTTTAAATTTTGACAATGGCAATACCCTTATGGAATTCGGAATGTTATGATAAATTCTCAGAGCAATTTCGAAAAAGCTTTTGTACATCAAAGCAGTCTTACATTTTTTTTTTTTTTTTTTTTTTTTTTTTCCTATTGGGCAGCTCGTAGTTTTGACCACTAAGGTCCTGGCTACTTAACCGGGCAAACCTGTGGGTGCCTTAAGCTACTAACTTAAAGCCTCCAGCCAGGGGCGAACAATACTTAAATTTAAGTGACCGCACGCTAAGGGCACCCCCTGTGGGGTACGAACCTCGGCTTAGGGCGTCACTGAGGGGAGGGCAGCAAGATGGGACAGGCTGGATCTAAATTATATTATTATTATACTGGGGAATTTAAAGCTACAGGCTCAGCTACGGCGCGGGCTGGCGCGTCGTCGAGCAAGGGTCGGGGGGGGGGACAATTACGTCGGGGGCGTCGCGTAGGACCTCGGCGGCGAGGTCGGAACGATGGCGGTCTGTGTTTGTGCACTGTACTGGTGGCCCTACTGCTCTCCTGGAGGAGGGTTATGGGGTCATCGGGGTCGGTCAGGGCATGCCTTGGACGGCGGGTACGACTAATGCGGGAGGGGGCATATCTGGCAGCCTCGACAACCAGAGGGTTGCGATGTGAGGCCGCGGAGTCGAAGAAGCGCTTGGAAATGCGCTTCATGAACTGACGGATAGTGGGGATTTTAAGGTCGAGATGGAGGATCTCGTTCCGAACGAACCAAGGGGAGCCGGTTGCCCTACGGAGGAACCGGTTTTGGAGGGTCTGCATCCTATGGATGTGGTGGGGTTTCGAGTGTGCGAAAACCACGCTCGCGTAGGTCATGATAGGACGAATGCACGCTGTGTAAATGCGCAATTTGCACTTGAGTGACAATTTGCTGCGTGCATTCAATAGGAAGTGGAGTCTACCGAGAGCGAAAGCGGCGCGCGAACGCGCCTGCTTTATGTGCTCACCGAAAGAGAGTCTGTGGTCTAGAGTGACACCCAAGTATTTGGCTCGCTTCTCCCAAGGGATAGGCTTGCCGAACATGGTGATCGGACGTTACATTTTATGCTACATAATTGATTTTTGTATTGAGCACGCCATTCAGTTTTGTCGTCGGGACAAAACGGTTTGCCGCCCAAACTGTGATAAAATGGCCTCCTCTCTGCGAGAGAGAGTGGGCTGGAATCAACCACGTGGGCCCAGTGCGGGTTGGTAGATGTCACATCATGTCTTATAATTTTTAGTTCTAGGACATGCCGGTTTCCTCATGATGTTTTCTTTTACCGTTTTGAGAGCAGTTGTGATGAAATTATTAACACAAATTATAGCGCCTGCATGGGTTCGAACTCACGATCTACAACTCGTAAGTCGGGGCCGTTACTACTGGGCCACCGCATTACCACTGCTGGCCGCGGCATAATTTTTGCCGACAGGAAATCGCACCGGGCACACAACTTGTTAGTAATGGAATAATATTGTACTTTTCTCAAACATCCTTGAAAATTCGAGAAATATTTTGTTAGCCTTCTTCTAGATAAATTGAAAATGCTGTACTGGTCAAATACATTCGAGCAGCGGCCGGCAATCCATATCTGTCGTGTTCAGCGGCTGAATAAATTACTATGAAAACTCATATCTGTCGTGTAACTTAAAAATGGAACAAACTTTTTATTTCGACACATGGCAACCAAGGAGGTTACTTATCAAAGATTTTTTTTAAAAGTAAAAGAATCAAATGAGCATATTGGCGCGAGAAAAAGAAAGAAAAATAAAATCGTTTGTCATTGATTCTGGAATTTATAATTAATTTACTTACTTTGAATTTCCACGCATTATTTAAGAAAAGTATTATGCAATGCCTTGGCCGCAACCAGCCATTCATGGACTCACGTATCTGTGCCTCGGCTTTGCCTCAGCCCACATTTTCACGTTCATCCATCAATGCCTCAGTAATCCGCCGCAGCAGTAACTAGGGTTGCCAACCCTACTATAATACATAGTATTGTACTATATTTCGAGTCTGGGTACTGTTGAAGAAATTTATCGAACGAAAAATACTATATTTTCAACACCGAAATCTAACAAACAAAAATATAATCCTTCATTTAAAAAATGTATGAACGCGCCTTTACATTAAATTTTGACTAATGCCATAGCATGTATCCGATCTCATCTGTCATAAATGTCATAATGCGTTCCGAACTTGTCAATAATGTCAAATTGACAACGTCAAACGAAGTTTTGGTCTGCTTTATTTTTGGTATTTTGGTAATTAATACCAATTTGATGCTGTTATTTCTTTTGAGAAGTTGAAGTCATAAATAAATTAATCATGGAAAGTGGTAGCGATAACGAAAGTGCGAGTGCAAGTTCAAGTGCGCCGCTACTAACACCGATTAAAAAGCGATAAATACAAAAAAGACTCCAAAAATATAAATCTGACTGGAAAACTGAAGATCCCCAAAATATCTATAATGTAAAATGTAAATCATGTAATATAATATTTTCTATCGGGAAAAGTGCATTAGTCAGGTGAGTTCTTTTAGGTTATGTTATCTAACATAACCTAAAAGAAGATTCAAGTATCTACTTGCGTTTTGTTTTTGTTCAATAAAATTGTCAACTGATTTGAAATGCATGATGGGTGATGCTTAATGTGTTTTATAACTCATTGCAGATTAAACAGCATGGTGAAACAAAGCACCACGAACTGAAAATTGAACTTTGCAAGAAAACTTCTACATTGGATAGCTTTTTTGGTTCATTGGGCTCTTTTTCTGCTTCTGCTTCTCTTGCTAATACTTGTGATGACAAGAAATCAGCCAGTGAACTTGTTTTAATTGTAAATGAACTTTTGATTAATATTAATTAAAAAATTGAATGTAATAAACCTTATATTATGACACTTTTATTTTAGACAATTTCGTTTAATGCTGCAACTGCAATTTTTTTAATTTTTTTTATTGATAATAAATATATATTTGTCTATTTTTGCTGTTTCCATAAAATGCTATATATATTTGGGTCATACATACGTACATACATACACATACATAAACTCACGCCTTCTTCCCATGGGGGTAGGCAGAAACTACAGAACGCCATCATACTATATTTTTATATACCTTATTTTGAAAAATACTATATTTCACCAACGAAATTTTGGTAACCCTAGCAGTAATGTATTATTCTTTAAGCTCGTTTGTGTAAATCGTTTGCATTTAGAAGAAGTTCCATAAAAACTACAACAAAAAGAGCATAAAGGTTTGTATAGAACTGCATAATTTTTGCCGGCGGGAAATCCAACCGTGCACAAAACTTGTTAGTTATGGAATATTTTTTTATGTACCTACTTTTTAAGCTCTTACGTGTAATTCGTTGTCATATAAAAGAAGTTCCACAAAAACTACAACGAAAGTGAGCAAGTTTGTATGGAAATTTTTGCGGACGGGAAATCCCACCGAGCATAGAACTTGTTGTATGGAATAATATCGAGGGTTCACGGGCTATTTGTATTAAGCGACATCCTGGCCGATATTGATTTGTATATATATTCGGAATCGCGAGATTTTTCTGCGTTTGAATCCGGTTTGAAACATCAGTAAATTTAGGTCTAGTTTGAATCTGAGTTGATTGATGCGACACAAATTTTATACAATTTTACAAAAGATGGATTTCATACAGACAAAATATTTTGTGATTTTGATTTAAGCTGTTTGTCCTGACATAAATTTCGTAACATAGAGCGTTTGAATCGTTTTGTCTGCATCTGAAATCCATATTCATGTCGCTTAAAACATGTCATTTCAAACCATTCACTCTTATGGCTAATGCCATCTTATGGTAAGTATAAAGTCCTACAAAAATAATTTTGATCTGCAAGTACTTTATGATACTTCAGCTGCTTAAGCTGAATAGCCTGGATTCTATTTTACTATAGCGATGATTGTTAATACATTTAGGCTTACACTAAAACATCACCGAGTGTCACTTAAATCCATTTTCCTGAACCTATCATTTACAGTTAATGGCACTTTAATCATTTAGCCTGTTTCTAAATAAAAGTAATTTAAGGTAATTTTTGTAATAAGCGACATTTATTTCTGGTAATAACAGCTTTAAAAAAATAGAATTAGACTAAATTGTGCGGTTTTTGTAAAGGAAAACCACATAGACCACTTTATCATAAAAATATTAATACTTTTATTATAATGTTTTTTTCCCGTAAAAATGAAACTTTGTAATGCTCTCCTGTAAAGTTCCAAAGATGTCGCTTAATACAAATAGCCCATGAACCCTCGATATGTACTTTATTTAAGCTCTTAGGCATAATTTATTATTATTTAGAAGCAAAAAAAAAAAAGATTTTAATGTAATGATAAAAACTAACGGTTAAAGCATGCGATTGGACTTAATTATATTCTAGCATTTAAGTTATAGAATTTTGCATGTCATATGTCTGACTATGTACATATTAGGAAACTTCATAACTGACTTTAAGACTGAACCAATACGGTCTTTTGCCAATAAATGACTATGATTTAGAATAATTATTATGATTAAAATATTAGTAATTTTGTAGCTTTATTACTGCGTTGTCAGTCTACATTATTATCTGCACTGTCTCCTATCTTTACTATTACAACTCGACCGAGATGACGTCACGCTATGAACGATCCGAGCGACGTGCTGCTTCCTGCCGTGCCCCGAATCACGCCATTCCTTATCTACGCGGCAGTCACCTAAGACACAGATTAATTGTAACATGGATACTCAGGGGCCATCTATAAATGACGTCACAAGAATTTTAATGATTTTTCGAGCCCCCCCCCTGTACTTGTCATATTGGTGTGGCATCACGTATTTGCCAGTTCTAAATTAAACCTTATAATAATACTGATAGAGTTGGATATTATTGTAAAGTTTTTCGTTAGAGTTGAAGTTTAGAGTTTTAATACTTAAAATTTATACATGTGACGTATCGAAGCTTATGACTCGTACTCCCTTGTCACACGATGTCACACTTTGTTAACCCCCCCCCCCCCCTCCCTCTTAACACGTGATGAAATTTATGTATGGCCTTTGTAAAATGGCTAGGCATTAGTGGGTAGTGCCTCGCCTCTCGTGCACGAGGTTGTGAGTTCAAATACAGACAAGTACCTTTGTGACTTTTTCAGTTCATAATAATAGTAATAATATTTATTTGTTGGTGCCTCATACCATTTAAAATTGTCTAAGGGGCCTCTGCGAGTTGGCTTCGGCCCCTCGTACGCCTTCCAAAGGTCCGGGATCCCACGGTCCCGAGCTATGTTAACAAAATAATAATATCATCATAATTCATAATTATGTACAAATGTATGTACAAACTGTCACATTTCTCCGGACGATTTTAAACCTTAAAATGTTGATAGTTAAGTTCAAATTTGAATGAGAAAATTTGTCAGTTTGTGGTAACTTGATGTGCTGGCGACTATATTTTCTAAGTTTATCTTACAGACATCGGTGAAGGAGAAAATCGTGAAAAGCTGGGGTCATCTATCTATATAAATAAAAATCAAATGCTGTTCATTGGTAAGCGCATCACTTGAGAACATCTAAACCGACTTAGCTATTATTGTTTTAAAACGATCGTAATAGTCCGAATTAGGTTCCCGTGGAAAGAATAATTATAAAAGCTTCCCGGATTTTTTTGACTTTCGGGTAATACTGAACGTCCTTTTTTCTATGGGAATTTTGTATGACCTATTGAAATCTGAACAGGACAACGTCTGTCAAGTCAGTTAGTAATTAAATATAAGTCCGAAATCAGAAATCCACCTTGAGCAGTGCCTTCAGTCGATCGGTTACAGGCTGGCATACGTAGCGACCCACGTACCTACAAACATTTTGAATGAAAGTATAAGTGAAACTTAGTCAGGGGAAACTTTTGAAAATGGAAGCAGCAACAAGAAAAATGCGAAAAGATAGCTTACCCCCTCTGGTCTGTAATGACATTTTATGTACCTATTTTAAAAACACTTTGTTTTACTTTTTTTTTATTGGCTTACCAATATTTTTTTTCCGTGGTTTTATGCGAAAGTGCAAAGGTAACATGCAAAAATATATATTATATGTGACAGAGAAAGTAGGTCTCTCTCGTTATAATCAGCCATATTTTAACTACTGTGGGCATACTATGGGTAGTCTTGGTTATTGCGCAATAAAAAAACCGCTTGCAGTTCAAATTAAATTATAACTTACAATCAAATTAAACACACTTGCGAATCACGCACTGTAGGTACACGACACAACTATACAGAACGCGCGACAGTTTCTAAACGTGTTCACTGCTTAACCGCCAACAACAAACTCTGCTTTAAGTCTGGTCAAGCGTTATGTTATAAACTCTGTCGAGCGCCACCTGGTGGCACTGGCGTCCCGATTAGTCAAAGTGAAACGATTGATTTAACGTATTTTCGAAATACGCAACAATCACTTACAGGTAAACTCCAAATATGCATATTGAGATCGCACAACATTCCAAAAGAAAATTAGACTATAAAGAACTCGTACAGCATTAGAAAATTGAACTAATATTATATAAGTACCTGAAAGTCTAAATAATTAATTTATCAATACATGTTAATAAATAATATAATGAATATAAATACATGGAAGGTATCTTACCTGAGTTAACAGCACATTTTGAAACACCCAGAAAGTTTTCCTTTACGTATAACTAGCTGTTGCCCGCGACTTCGTCTGCGTGTATTTTTTATTTCATAATTTTTTATATAAATATCTAAGATGAAAAGTAGCATAATATATCCTTCTCCAGGTCCCAGGCTACCTATCTCTCAAATGCCATAACGATCGTTCATTGGTTTAGGCGTGAAAAGATGCCAGGCAAACTAGTTAGTTTCGCATTTGCCTATAATATCAATTAAGTATGGATTTCTATTTATGATAATTTATAATAATAAAAAATGGGGAAATACTTTATTTTAGATTATTGCGAGCCGAGTCCTCTGACTTATCCTTTTAAATCCATGTTTAAGAGATTCTCTCGGATGTTCGCCGTTAAGCTTCTGAATGCTACATACTCTGTGTTCACGTGACGTTACTGCGTGTAGTATACGTTACGTGTCGACCACGTGTGTCCGGTATGGTGTGTGGGTTCGCAAATATCCGGACCGTCCCGATTTAGACGATTAAGGGGAAATATTTTGTGAACTATTATTAAGTAGAGTGGGTTGTTGGTTAAGTGGGCGTAAAGAGTGGCTGTCGAGTGTGAAATATTGGGTTCGATTTCCTTGTTGAGTTAAATATTTTTGGTATTTTCTGTGGCCAATAAGAGTTAGTTTATAAGTACCTACCTATTTTTCTTTTTGTTAATTTGGAAAGTATAACAAACTTACTCCGCCCGCAGTTATGTGAATTTGGTAATGATAAAATGATAAATGATAAGTGACTTTAGGGAAAATGCAATGTACTTTGTTTTATCCGCGTTTAGTGTGAGAACATTACTATGCAACCAACTCATCACAGCAGCGTCAAAGCCTGTCTGCGCATGCGCGTAAACTTCATGCCATGAGTTTGCGCTAACGAAAAAGGCAGTGTCATCTGCAAAAGTTATAATTTTACCTTTGGGGATGGTGAGCATACCCTGCTCATTAATGTATATGAAAAAGAGAGTTGGACCGAGTACGCTACCTTGTGGCACACCATAGGTGACGGTGCACTCATCACTGATGATAATCATCGGTCTTAACGAACTGGGTACGCTCACTCAGGTAGTCCTCAAAAAGTTTAAGTTGATTCCCCCTTATGCCTATTCCTTCCATTTTGTGAATAAGGATGGGTACAATAAAGAGTATCCCATCCAATTCTTCTTCAAGTTTATTAACTCAATGAATAAGATTTTTCATACAAACAAAATCCCCCCTTTTCACCCTCTTAGGGGTGGAATTTCGAAAAAAACTTTCTTAGTGGATACTTACTCTTCATGAAGAACACACTCTCCAAATTTCATGTCTCTAAGACCAGTGGTTTAGGCTGTGCGTTGATATCTCAGTCAGGACATTGAATTTTATATAGATATAGATAGATAGATAGATAGAATATAGATAGATAGATTTTGTTCATCCCGAAAAATTGTTTGTAAAAAATCCATGACCAAGTCATGCATTGCCAAGGTTAGAGTTTATTAAGGCGCTTCCCCGACCAAACGACCTTGAGCGTTCGGTCCTTCTCCGTCCCGTCGCTGAGTCTCGCTTTGTCTCGCTCCCTGCGCACGCTCATTTATCATAGAATTCAATTTTTTTTTTTAATTATTTGAATAAAAAAAGACAAGCGATGTTTTGAAATAAAATAAAACGTGGATTATCTAGGTTTTTAAATTATCTATCCATTAGTGTAATCCTCAAATTAATAGAACGTCACCTTTAGCAAAAGATGCATGCTATCAACAATTTTAGTCACTTTTTTACAAGGAGATTTTAAATGTATTTATAACACATAAAAACAAATAAGAACGTGCAATGTGATGCTAAGATATCGAACATTAATAAATTGCTTTTAGATGTAGTTTATTACCCATAGTGAATGAGTTAATAGCCTCTGAATAACGCACTATGGCAATGTTTTGGTCGGGGTATCGCCTTAAAGGCATAAAACTGAGTGTAAATTTGTCAAAACTATACTTATAAAAATGACTACATTGACCGATGCGATGTACTGTGCTAAAAAGTCATTCAAGGTTACAGTACAAATAGTACCTTTTTGCAATGCTTAAAGGATCATAATTTGATATATATGTATCTTCAAATGAACTGTTACAGGTAGCCAAAACTTCGAAATCTTACAACTGATTAGGCTGGACCGACTAGGCAATGCCGATGTCCTTAGGATTAAGGACATGGTACTAATCGGTATTGTTTAGTTGATAGCTGGGTTAAATTATGGAGGTCAAACGGCAGTACCAACCTAATTATAAGTAAGCGCAACGTGTAAAATGAAAAATTTATCCTGAAATAGTTGGGGATGAAAACAACATAGGTCTATCTGCCTATACATAAATTATGTTGCTTTCAGTTGTTCAAGTTCAAGTTATTTATTTCGTAACAAAAATACATTTGTGTCGAACTATACACATTGTACACACACACACACACACACATTACACACTTCACACACTGACATTACACACATCACACATACACACACTACACACACACACTACACACCCACACACACACATACACACATACACACACACCCTCACACACACACACACACACACCCTCTCATACCATCATCAGACTATACACATTTGTGTGTTATATGTGTTGTATGTTGTAAAGCCACACCCAGTACTGTAAGCCCCGCCACCGATACTAAAAATGCCTCTTCTCATACAGAGAAGGCACGAGCATTAATAGCAAATGTTCGCGAAAGCCCGTGTTGACGATTTTCATGGTATTATGAGGAAGAGTACAGCGTCAATAATGGGTGGGTTGCACGGAAGCTCCAATAGTATCCTAGAAAATTTGTTAGACAAAATGGACACTCCCTTTATAAGGCAAGGGTACGGAGACACGTGCCAAAGTGTGTTGGGCCACGTCATTTTTTGTTGTTTTAATTTGTGAAAGTTTACTAACATAGTTTTATAAGTAATTGTAACTAATACTATATGGATTGTGAGTACTTGTATTCCGAAATAAAGAATATATCGCTCATTTGGAGAAACATCGACGTAAATGTAATTTTTCCCAAAAATGAGTTGTCGATATTTGTGCTCGAACTAATTTTCAAAGGAGCACAAGCGTGAAATATTTTAATATGTATTAGGATTTATCAATATTTCAGAATGAGACGGTAACCCTTTACAAAAATTATTCACACTCCTCACCACTCATCACTCTCCTGTAAAATTTGAAAATCACCAGTTACGTCGATGTTTCTCCAAATGAGCGATATATGTATACATAATTATATATTAATCACTGAAATTTTGCTACCGACCTTGCTGATTAATTAATATCTTTACTCCACCATGAGCTTTGCAAAGTTCATGCCGACACCAGAGTAGAAGTAGATTTTATAAAATTAGCATGACTTGTATCTAAATGAAAAGTTATTTATTCAAACAAGCCTGAGGAAATTGAATGGAAAAATTCGCACTTTTTGAACTTCGAAATTACATATTATGACAGTACCCATAATGCCCGCTTTTCGTCACTTCCTAGTGCTTTAGCTGCGAAATAAAGTCACGCAACAAACTCCCCAGCAGTACATCTGTCTGGTAAGTTAGAAGAACTTGATTTTATACAATAGTATGCAAAGTAATTAACATTACGAAACACGAAACATTTAATTAAATTATTTGCCATGTATCAGCAAATTCAATTAACTAAGAACACCTCCTTCGATCTTTATACTAGAGTTCAAACGGTTCAAATAACAACACCTTGGGATTGAATGGGAGGTATAGTACGATTTAAAATTAATGGCGGCTGTGAAGTGCGCTATTCGCTGCGCAGTACCTCACCCCTCACCCCCGCTGACACGTAAATTGGTTACTGCGCAGCGAATCGCCTCATGTTTCGAGCCGCCATTAAGCTTGAATCGTACTATACATTGTGTATTTTTTGCCATTTGTAATAAGTTATTTTTACAAAGGTACTCATGTTTTTTGTGAAGATATTTGTATCATTGAGAATTTGTTGTATGACTTCATTGACAGTTCTCTGAACTTTGGAGTTGGCGTAAAGTTCGATTGTCAAAGAGTGTTGTTTTAATAATATTAATTATAATATTACTAGTGACCCGCCCTTAATTCGCACGGTTTTAGCGACTTGACAAAATATCGAGATTGTTTGTTATAACTGAATTGAACCTTTCGGAATAAAATATCGAAGTGATGATGAAAATCGCATCCAAATCCGTTGCTTGGTTTAGAAGAGAAGAACAATGCGGTCATACAGAAAGACACAAAAAGTGACTTTAATTTTTAACATACATGTATAGTGTGAGCAGTGCAGCAGTGCAGCAGTGGTTCCCAACCAGTGGTCCGCAGGAGCTAAAATTTATTGTCCGCGCAAGTTTTGTTTTTGTAATGACGCATTTGAATTACTCTTTGGAGCAGTTTTGGTGTAAAAAAATATATTCATACACAAAAATTCGCGAAATCGCTTTGCGCTATTTTATGATTTTCTTCCACAACTTATTTATTGTGAGAAAAAAAGATTTTCTGCTTTACTTAAAATTAAAAACAATTCCAGGAATCGATTGAAAGTAAGTGATAATATGCGTGTAGCTTTGAGCAAAAACATTGCCCCAAGAATTCAAGAACTTACAGAAGATGCCAGCTCAAAAATCTCTTTGATGCAAACTGAATTATCTACAAAAAAAAAAACACCTAAGTGTTTTGTTAATTAATATTACTTTTGAATTTAACTATTACGTATGTTAAACTTTCCGATTAAAGTTTATTTTTAGATTGATAAAGTTTATTTTTTAACCTTGTGGTCCCTGATATTAAAAATGAAATCAAAATGGCCCCAAAAAGGTTGGGAACCGCTGATTTAAAGCCTTTGCGCACTGTCGAAGTCACCGGCGCACACTGGTCCCAAATGATAAAAAAGGGGACATTAAGAAATTTTTGACAAAAGGTCAACCGATTCAGCTTATTTTTTTTTTGTAGACATCTGATGCAATTACAAATCACTTTTGTACATTGAGTTTTTGCCAAAAAAGCCGTATTTTCAGAGAAAAAAAATATTCAAATATTTTTTGTATGAAAAAATCCTAATTTTGTCTTTATCTTCCAAGATTCAAACGTATTCAAAATAAAACTTAGCGCAGCGTGTAGAGGGGCTAATTGCTCACTACTTTGTCATAGACACTCTTCTGCGATTTTGTGCTCCTTTTGAGTTACAGGCACTTTAAATATTTTTTGTATGAAAAAATCCTAATTTTGTCTTTATCTTCCAAGATTCAAACGTATTCAAAATAAAACTTAGCGCAGCTTGTAGAGGGGTTAATTGTTCATCACTTTGCCATAGACACTCAATTGCGATTTTGTGCTCCTTTTGAGTTACAGGCACTTTAAATATTTTTTGTATGAAAAAATCCTAATTTTGTCTTTATCTTCCAAGATTCAAACGTATTCAAAATAAAACTTAAAGCAGCTTGTAGAGGGGCTAATTGCTCACTACTTTGTCATAGACACTCTTCTGCGATTTTGTGCTCCTTTTGAGTTACAGGCACTTTAAATATTTTTTGTATGAAAAAATCCTAATTTTGTCTTTATCTTCCAAGATTCAAACGTATTCAAAATAAAACTTAGCGCAGCTTGTAGAGGGGTTAATTGTTCATCACTTTGCCATAGACACTCAATTGCGATTTTGTGCTCCTTTTCAGTTACAGGCACTTTAAATTTTTCGTCGTCGGATGAGCTTTACTAGTTTTTTGTAGACAGCTGATACAATTACAAGTAACTTTTAAAGATGTATTTTTTGTTAAATAAGCCGTATTTTCAGAGTTAAAAAATTAATTCAGGCGGATTAGAAATAATCTTGTTAAAGATAGGCTAAGATGTAATAACATTTTCTTCATTAATAAGTAACTCTTATAAATGTCTTTCTATTAAAAAAAGTCTTATTTTAAATATATCAAATAAACAACTTGGATATCTCAAAACGTGTACAGACATGTTCAGGTACAGGTAATTTATTGTGTGACTCATATTCAGATTATAAGCATTTTTTGGTAATGAGTCATTGCTTAATTAGCCGATTACTTACAATTTGGGCTATATTTGGTCATCTAACGCTAGTGAATGCGTCGGAAACGCTGAATGATAAAAAGGTATAAATTGCAATTAAAACTTTTCCTTCGTACTTTAACGGGCTTAGGACCGTCAAAATACAAACCTATATAATAATATAGGTATTGTATTAAGGCGTACTTAAAAAATTTGAACTACCTGTAACAACAAGATTATTTCTAATCCGCCTGAATTAATTTTTTAACTCTGAAAATACGGCTTATTTAACAAAAAATACATCTTTAAAAGTTACTTGTAATTGTATCAGCTGTCTACAAAAAACTAGTAAAGCTCATCCGACAACGAAAAATTTAAAGTGCCTGTAACTGAAAAGGAGCACAAAATCGCAATTGAGTGTCTATGGCAAAGTGATGAACAATTAACCCCTCTACAAGCTGCGCTAAGTTTTATTTTGAATACGTTTGAATCTTGGAAGATAAAGACAAAATTAGGATTTTTTCATACAAAAAATATTTGAATATTTTTTTTCTCTGAAAATACGGCTTTTTTGGCAAAAACTCAATGTACAAAAGTGATTTGTAATTGCATCAGCTGTCTTCAAAAAAAAAATAAGCTGAATCGGTTGACCTTTTGTCAAAAATTTCTTAATGTCCCCTTTTTTATCATTTGGGACCAGTGTGCGGCGCGGCGACTGGATTTCTCGGCGACTAAAACATAGGCTTAATTCAGTCACTCGGCTTGGTCCCTCAGTCTAGTTCTTTGCCTATAATTTGGTCGCCGAGAGATCAAGTTGCCGGCTACCGATCGACAGTGCGTAATCATTCTTCAGGTGGCCTACTCCCTAAGTCCGTCAACAAAGAAACGGGCCCGTCCCAAAGGAGTTCGGTACTACGAAATTAACCTTACTTCCTATTAATTAACTTCTTGGAACGGGCAAAAAAACATCGGGAATTAGAACAACTGTCAAATCGTGTTGTCATTCATTGTTAGTTTGGACTTCGAACAATCTTATATCTGTAGGTGATACGGATATAAGATAGATACGGAGAAGGAAACACCCGTAACTTCGGCAGAAACTATGGTTACCGTGCTTGGATAGTAGACCCCCAGATGAGACCAAAAAATGCACCGAATTAAAGAATCTTGGAAGCAAAGAGGAGAGGCCTTTGTCCAATAGTGAACCACTAAGTAAGTTACCAAAAAATGAATAAATCTAGTCTATCTATGTGCTCAATTTGATCAAAATCACTTCAGCCGCTTATGGGTGGCCAACAGCCATCCATCTTAATAAGAGGGATTAGAGGAATTTATCACAAAGCTTTATCAAACAATTACTAAACATTATCAGTGGAGTTGACGTACACTCGCCAGCAGGTCAAGACCCGAAACGGTCAAATTTCTCCAAACGATTTTAAACCTTAAAATGTTTATGGTTAAGTTCAAAATCGAATGAGAAAATTTGACAGTTTGTGGTAACTTGTCATGCTGGCTACTGTACAAATAGGAGTAGTGAAGCTCCACAAAAAATTGAGTTTACACATCAAAGAGAAAAAAAACAGTAACGGCGCACGCGCGTATCTCCTATCAGGCAGGTCAGGGTTCCTCTGATTTATCTTAGGTCAAAATGAGATTGAATATAATGATGAAAAAAAATTGTAGTAAATTACAGAAATCTTCAAGACAATTTTTGAAGTAAACACTTCTTTACGCGAAATTTGCGCTCTTTTTGAACGGTGAACGAAACTTTGTATACTCGGCTCCAGTCAGTCGCGTATATTCATACTCATACACCATCGCGTATATTCGGCTCCAGTCGTAAGATGTCACTTCAATCGTGTGGTCATAAAACACACCCACTTTTTTTCGTTACTTTTTGTTTTTGTTTTGTTGAGTTAAATCGGTTCGTCCGGGTGATAAATGCTTTATCAATACGATTCGTCTTTATTTAGTACCCACTTTTTATCTATCTATAAATCTATATCTATTTAGCAGTTTTTCGTAATTCTTGTTCGTTATGGCTTGTGTTTAAACGCCTACGAGAAAAGTACCTATTTTACTACCAAAAAATTCGAAAAACTAACCAAATTGTGTCCACTACTCGTAGAATGGATAAATGCTCACCAAATTGTGTTTCATAGAATATTGTAGAAATTATTACCTATTTTCCTTTTTTATTTATAAGGCGTAGTCGACGGAGCCCCGCTCGGCGGGGGTGGTACTGCTACTGGGTGGTATAAAAAAAATAACCATGAACCACCACCGGCCACCGGGACGGCGGGGTCTTTCAGACCCCGCCATCCCTTTCTAACCTAACCTGTCCGAGTCGGGGTGCCCCAAGTCCCGAGCTCGCTTCGCTCTCTCTTGTATCCTATGATAGGATACAAGAGAGTTTGCTTCAAAATGGAAGGGTGGGATAGGAATCCTATCCCACCCTTCCATTTTGAAGCAAACTTATTTTTGGTGAGCAATTTAAACAAGATTTGGTGAGCATTTATCCATTTTGGTAGGCAATAAGAATATAAATACAACACAAACAATTATTCCGATGAGTGTATAATTATTTTGGAACTTAAAACGTTGTTCTATAGGCACCTCGGTATAAAGTGGGTTTATTTGAAGTTAACATATATTACTTGGTACTTAGTCTTATGGTCTAAAAATTACTACCTAATGTAGATAAATATGTACATACAAGGCGATCTTAAAGGCTCCCACAGACAGGAGTGACGCGACAGCGCAAAGCGACTCTTGTAGAACAATTTGTATGAGGATTTCCACAGAACAGATAAAAGAGGTTTTATCTGTTCTGTGAGGATTTCATAGAAATTGTTCTACTAGAGTCGAGTCGCGCTGTGTTGACACCATGAATGAAGTAATTTTCAAACCTTGAAACCTGATATTTTGCCTAGAGGTTCCCTTTATGATGTATCTAAACAAGGAATAAAGATTTTCTCAAATTCCCACGGAATCCTACTAATATTAAGAATCTGAAATTTTGTGAGGATGGATGGATGTTTGTTACTCTTTCACGCAAAAACTACTTCGGATTTGGATGGAATTTGGAACACAGATAGTTTATAACCTGGATTAACATGTAGGGTACTTTTTATCTCGGTAGTACGTTCCCATGGGATAATTTCCGACCTCCATGCGGGCGAAGCCGCTGGCAAAAGCTAGTAGGGAATATAAGGCGGACGAAGTCGCTAGCAAAGTGCTAGTATGGAATAGAACTGAGTATCCATAGATATATTCTGATCACGTGGCTAAAATGTAGCAGTTGAATGATAGTCAGAATGTCAGCGGCGTGTACTGTGAATGAATTCTACAATCTTATTTATTTAGTTTATCTGCAACGGAGCTAAAATGATTTATTGTAGTATTTAGATAATAAGCGTATACGTACTCATGTCGGGACTGGTTCGTTTTATTGTTACTTTTACTGACAGTAAACTTATGTGGCAAAGTCAAATGAATAAACTGAATATAAATTGAAAGTTGAAAAAAAAAATGTGATAAAAATTGAAAAGAGTATGCTTAGGTTATGTTTGGTCATGTTGAGAGCATGAATGAAAGGCGACTAACAAAAGGTATTTACAAGGCAGATGTGAGTGTAAACGCTGAGAGGGGATGCCCTAGGAGGACATATTATAGTGACCTTATTGGTGATGTTCTTCAGAAAAGTCAGGTGCGTAGTACTCACCAGCGGCATGCGTGTATGACCAGATGTATGAACGTAAACGAGGCAAAAGGAGTATGTAAGGATCGTAGCAGGTCACGTTCTGTAGTTTCTGCCTACCCCCATGCGAAGAAGGCGTGAGTTTATGTATGTATAAATTGAAAGTTCTGTAAATAGATAATTCAGGAGGAAACGTGTTTATTGAAAACCAGTTTTTACAACGTATTACACATCTATTTCCTTAAAGGGCAAAGTGGAGGTGTACTTACATAGCACACCCACATTTCGCCAGTCATGTTTGAATCCCACGTAATAGAGGTGAGCTTATTGCCATGAAACAGGAATCCGAATTTCTGTCAATCGTTTGAAAATGACGAAAATAGAATAATGTTTTATGTGTACAAATACTAAAACTCACGCCTTCTTCCCATGGGGGTAAGCAAAAACTACAAAACGCCACCTGCTAAGAACCTTACATACTCCTTTTGGTCCGTTTACGTTTATACACCAGCAAGCGTGGCATAATCACTTCTGTCTCTACTCTACGAAGAAGACAAATCACTTTTTAACAAAAAGTCTACGAATAAAATAATAAGCAAAAAGACATTATTTTTTTCAAAGACATCGCGCTGTAGAAATCTTTCTACAATCTCTAATTTTGTCTTCCGTTTCTATAGTGGCCATGCTACGTATGCTGGTGGAGTACTACGCACCTGACCTTTCTGAAGTAGGTACATCACCAATAACCTCACTATGTCCTTCTAGGGCTTTACCTACCTGCGTTTCTACTCACATCTGCCTTATATTTAGAATAGAATACTCTTTATTATGTACACCATAAAAATTACAGATATAAATGTAGAAATTTTATATAGGGTGACACAATGGGCGGTCTTATCGCTAAAAGCGATCTTTTACAGACAACCTATGAATGGATTCAAGGGAGAAGGAGAGACAATAATGCAGGTAGTCAAAAATTATTATTTAGAGTTCAAAATAAAAATATTTTATTTCACAAAAACCTACATGGGCACTTATGAAACGTCAGAAGCGAGGTGCACGGTACCAATTGGTCGTTTCCTATGGAGAAGAACCGGCAAGTAACTCCACTGTTACTCTTCTAAAGATAATTAGCTTTTACAATGTTTGAGGCCAGTGTAGGCCTGTCAACAAGTACCAGGTACTTAATAAAATAAAAATAGAAAATGGTCTAAATCTACAGTTTAGAAGGCTTGCAATGTTCGTTAAACACAATAGAGGGTGCAATGGGGCCCTAGTTCGACACGATAGTACATGCGGGTGAACTGCCCCGTTGGTCTCGTGGTTGCAAGCGCGACGACTGCTCAGCGTGGGGTCCTGCGTTCGATTCCCAGATCGGGTAAAGTGTTATTGCGTGTTTCTATTAGGAATTTCTTAGAAACAGCCCGGAGTTTTGAAGTTGGCGGTGTGATACGCTCGTGCCTCGGAAAGCACGTTAAGCCGTTGGTCCTGCACCTGATCTCTCTCTGGTCGTGTCGGATTGCCGTCCCATCGGACTATGAAAGTAAGGCATAAGAGAGTGCACAGGAGCATTATATCTCCCGCGCTGAAGGCTAGTCTCCGTTAAGATTGGCCGAAATACGGTCTGGAGGACTATAAATATATATAAATCTAAATTCAAATACAAAAGTTTATTGTTTTAATTTATAAATGTGCTAATCCGAATTTATAGTAATATTCCTTCTAGAAGCTAACAGATTACAAGGCTCTTTAATAAAGTCTACATAAAGATATAATCTTAATAACAATAGATTTAATATAAGCCCTGTTGTTATAAGCTGTTGAACTGTTCGAGACTAAGCTGAGCACTTACGGTACATAAAATAATATAGATGATAATGTGTCTAATACTATGCGTGGGAGTGATGTGGATGTCGTGTGTAAGTTAGATGAGGGGTTTAGTAACATACTTACACGAAAAAGAATTTCCAATTGTCAGTTTGTTACGTTTTATGGGTAAACAGATGAATATTGGGTCAATTCTGTAAAAATACCTACTACCTCGTTGGTCTAGTGGTCGCAAGCGCTAATGCTGAGCATGAGGTCTCGGGTTCGATTCCCGGGTCGGGCAAAGTGTTATTGGGTTTTTCCATCTGGAATTTCTCAGTAGCAGCCCGGAGTCTGGATTTGTGCCCGGTTGATGGCAATAGGCTCGCCCCCTATTACATGGGACTTATACATAACTGGCGAAATGTGGGTGTACTATAGGTACACCTCTGCCTAACCTTTCGGGGAATACGGGCGTGATGTTATGTTCTGTAAAAAAATCTCCGTGAAAACTACTACGGTATTTGAGATAATAGAGAATCAGACACAGTCCCGACCAGACTTACAAAAGGTATCGTATTACCCAGTAACTGGGTTGTGGAGGTCAGATAGAATGTCGCTCAATTCAAAATTGAACTGCATCCAGTTAAACTAGTAGCCGACCCCTACATAGCTACCAGCTACCTTATTCTAAAGAATCATCCGCGTAGCCTTTCCTGAAAAGGCTACGCGGGTTTTTCTTTAGAATAAGGAAAAAAAAAATGGTTGTCTGCAAAGTCGGTTTACGGACGATAATTTTACGTGATAACGTCATAAGGAGTGGAGAGAGATAGATGTGTCACAAGCCGAACACCTAGGCCGATCGTCCCTAGATATGTCCCTCCGCGTATGTAGAAACACAACAACGAGTCATTTACGCAAAACCAAAATAAAACCACCGCGCCTTGTATTATTAGCTTGTGTTGGGAACTAGCTACGACAGCGCCATTTTGACAGTTGCCTTCCTCATTTTGACAGTTGCCTTCCCCATTTTGACAGTTGCCTTCCTCATTTTGACAGTTGCCTTCCCCATTTTGACAGTTGCCTTCCCCAATTCTGTGACAATTTCACAAAATGTTTACCAACAACGCCTGTCAATGTCTTTCAAGTGCCAAAATATCCTTGTTACTACTGCAACAGCACTGTATTCTTTTAGAAAGATGTTTGTTACATTTGGATGTACTTAAAGTACGACGTGTTGTTTCTGAATCACATCAAAACGGCGAAACGGATTTTGGTGTTTTTCAAACATGTAGATAATGCCATTGAGTACATACACTTCCTTAGAATAAAAAAGACCGCGTAGGCATAGATAATTAAACATAACCTAACATTACAAAACATCATGTCTGTATTTCACGAAGGGCTCGAGAGCGGTGTACCTATAGTACACCCACATTTTGCCAGTTATATTCTTGTAATAGGAGGCAAACCTATTGCCATAAACCGGCCACAAATCCAGACTCCGGGCTGCTACTGAGAAATTCCGGATGAAAAACCCAATAACACTTTGCCCGACCCGGGAATTGAACTCAGGACCTCATGCTCAGCAGTAGTGCTTGCGACTACTAGACCTATGAGGTAGGTACTTAAAAAGCTGGAATAATCATTAAAAATTCGACACGACGACAACACTTCTATTAATAGATAATTCAGGCTGATGTATTAATAGAAGAATATGATGTGATAAGGCAACGGTGCGGTTTAAAAGAAGATGTAGTGATAAAAATTGAAAAGAGTATGTTTAGATAGTTTGGTCATGTTGAGAGGATGAATAAAAGGCGACTAACAAAAGGTATTTACAAGGCAGATGTGAGTGGCAACGCCGGGAAGTCACCCTAGGTGGACATATAGTGACCTTACTGGTGATGTTCTTCAGAAAGGTCAGGTGCGTAGTACTCGCAACCGGCGTGCGTGTATGACCAGATGTACGAACGTAAACGAGGCAAAAGGAGTATGTTAGGATCGTAACAGTTGGGAGGCGTTCCGTAGTTTCCTCCTACCCCCATGGGAAGAAGGCGTGAGTTTAAGTATGTATGTATAAATGTATGAATAGAATCACGTTATTATCCTTAGTGATAATGGGCGCCGGCGAAGACACTTCATTACTTATTAGCACAAGATAATTATAATTAAACACAACTTATCCTTATCATATTACAGTCATTTAGTTCAATAATGACGTGATGTTATTTCTTACTTCGTAGCTATACTAATATAATAAAGCTAAAGCGTTTGCTTGTTTGATCGCGCTTGTCTCTGGAACTACCAGCCGGATTAGAAAAATTGTTTTTGCATTTGAGAGCCCAATTTTTGAGGAACGTTATAAGCCTTAGGAACCGAGCAAAATTAAAAAAAATAACTGAAAGAACGCTAGCTTTACCCGGCCTGGTTTCGCACAGGGAGCACTAAGTATCTAACACCTACCCTACCTATCTAACTACCTACCCTACCTACCCTACCTACCCTACCTACCGTACCTACCGTAGCTACCCTACCTACCCTACCTACCCTACCTACCAAACCTTCCCTATCTACCCTACCTTTCCTACCTACCCTATCAATGGCCTCTTTGGTCCAGGCTGTCATTCGTATTACCTTTAACAGTTGTTACGGGTAGTCAGTAGAAACCCAAAAGTCTGACAACCAATCTAACTAAAGGGGTACTGTGTTACTCACTAACTGGGTTTTGGAGGTCAGATAGGTAGGCGGTCCGATTTTCCAGTCGGGTGAATTGTTGTTGGGTTTTAACATTAAAGACTATATCAGGTCTAAAGGGGTCTACAGGGGGTCTACGAGGGACCAAAAATATATTGGGATGAGGGCGGGAAGAGGATGATGATAACCAGTGATCGGAGTAGGTAGATTGATTTTTAGTACTTGTATCATAAATGCACACAGAAAGAATAACATGGATAAGCCATTTTTCCGGAAAGTATTTCCGGTATTTCCGGATTCAATTAAATATTGTTAATGTTGGTAGTGATATTATTACTACTCAATTCAAAATTTAAAGGAAGGTATCAAAACTAAATTAATTCATTATTTATCTGTTGAATAATAAAAATAGGAAGAATAATAAAGAATAAAATTGCTCATTTTATTACAATTCCTACCTTTTTTTTGAGGATGGCAAATCATCAAATGACTCCTTCCACTCTGGCAGAATACAATTCCTACATAAGTTCCGGTTTTTTTTTAATAATCCACCAATTCCGGAGGAATGTCCATAGTAATATATACGTTTCGGATCAATGACCCCAGTTCAATCTACCTACTCCGATCACTGATGATAACAGTTTACCGCTTAACCCCGTGGTCACGTGATACACGCTCAAGCGACACGCGTCTTGCGACAGCGACTCCGGAGAAAACTAATGAAAGAAGTTGTTTAGAGCTTGCCACGAGTCATTGCGACGCGACTTGCGTGACGAGGGACGGAAAAAGGTGACGTGCGCGCGTGTCGCTTGACACCAGTTGTATCCCTGGAAGCCGTGAATGGAGCCTAAGGCCGGTCACTCACATTCGCATGAATACGCGAACCCGCAAGTGTAGGACAACATTCGCAACTGAATAATGCACAGTTTTTACCATATTCACAGTTTTCCAAGCCGTGTCGTTTTTGACGCACATCAAAGTGCGCAAACCTCGAAAGAACATTTGCGCGCATTTGAATGACCGGGGTAACATCAGGTGAGCCAACAGCCAATTTCGTCACTTTCCTACTTTAAATTTCCCTTCAGCCCTTAGAGATAACTTAGTTCATTTTTGACACGGGTAGTTTTTTTTTGTTATACTTATAACCTCAATTTGTCATACCTACACTATTTTTTTGAACATAAGAGTGATTCAGTTAATTAATTTCGGCGTTTTATGAAAAGTGTCGTGAAAATGGTTTAGGAAAATATTTAAATGAAACACTTTGTGAATATTCTTTTTCACTAAGTGAAAAATGGAAATTCTAGGAAGTTTTATGTTTAGCTTTGTAGATGACTAAGTTATTAAGATTTTAGTATTCTGAGGTGATAGTTATAAGCATACTCAGCCTATAATGTTCCCACTGCTGGGTCACAGGCCTCCTCTGGATGAGAGGGAGCGGACCGTAATCCACCACGCGGGCCCAGCGCGGGTTGGTAGAAGTCATGTCTTCGAATTTTTGGTTTTGGGCATGCCGGTTTCCTCACGATGTTTTCCTTCACCGTTTTGAGAGCAGTGGTGACGAATAATTTACACAAAGTAAAGCGCCTGCCTGGGTTCGAACCTTCGAACCTACGACCTAATGATAGTTATAAAGCTTTTATTAAGTACTGCTTAAATTTATTTTAGTTTTTACATTCGCTTCATTGGGTTGAAAATAGATTAATTTTTATTCTTACACTTATAATATGTATCAATACATCGAGATTTCTGTGCTATATAAGTATAACTAAGTGTTAAGTCATCTGCTTAGACTGTACCCAACTATGTCATGGTAGGCTTCAACTAAGTTAAATATACTAAGTGTTATGATTAACTCAAATCTTTCGGAGTAATTACCGTAAATGATGCTGAAAACCACATCAAAATACATTGTGTAGCTTAGATGATCTAAGCGGTCACACAGACACACACGATAAGCGTCTTTGTTTTATCATATGTACCTTTACTTACAGAGTTGTAGAATAGACATAGAATAGATATAAAATAGAAGAGATATGGAGCAGACGTAGCATAGATAAAATAGATAAAATAATATTAATTTATATCTAATCTATTCCATATCTATACTAATAGATTCATGATTAGCTAGATTTATGTTATTTTCGTTTTTGTGTTTTTGACAATGAATAAGGAAAGATCTCATAGTTTTTATAGTAGGGAAGTCCAATTGACCGTTGGAATA
This sequence comes from Griposia aprilina, assembly GCA_916610205.1. NCBI lineage: Eukaryota > Metazoa > Arthropoda > Insecta > Lepidoptera > Noctuidae > Griposia > Griposia aprilina. The sequence goes on from OU744308.1 coordinate 15,490,037, forward strand.
ACTTTCACGGAATAAGTAAGCACTTAACGAACAGTTTGTAAAAAAACTTTTTGACAAAAAAAACAACCGACTTCCAAAAAATACACTACAAAGTGAAAAATAACTTTAATTTCGGAAGTCGGTGTCTTTGGATCTTTATTTTAGTTTTTTGCCACCGACTTCCGAAATTAAAGTTATTTTTCACTTTGTAGTGTATTTTTTGGAAGTCGGTTGTTTTTTTTGTCAAAAAGTTTTTATTTTTCACTTTTTAGTGGGTTAGACAATAATGTATCGCAGTTACAATAGCCTAATGTCAACTGCTCATCACCTTCTACAAAATATTTCGTTTCCCGATGCAAGGAATTGAGGAGTTTATTGTTGAGGATTTCTCTTGGTAAAAACCAGAAGAACTGGAGCTGATGGTGAAGCCACCATCAGCTCCATTTCACCATATGCATTGTGACAAGCATAAATTGCTTAGCAACCAACGAAAGAGCATTGCTAGAGATGACGCGATTACGCAACTTAAATTCAGTCTCAAATTAACGCATCAGCATGACTAGTAGGTAGTGGTTGCCCTATGAAAAACTTCAATCTTAATTGGGTATTATTTTTGTACGACCTGAATATTTTGGAATATTGAACCGTATGAAGTAAGCCCAACAAAAGGTAACTGCTGTAAAGCGTTGAGGAATTCCCTCGACTGTCTATGGTCTCCATCATCAGACCTGTAATGGCACATATAACACATATGGGTGCAAAGTTCTCATCAATATAAATGAATTAAGTCCAAACACAAGGTAGCTACTGTAAACCGTTGCGGAGTTCCCTTAACTGTCCTTCATCTTCATCATCAGACCCCTAATAACAGTCATAACACATCTAGGTATAGTATTCTCATCAATAAAAATTAATCAAGCCCAAACACAAGGTAACTGCTGTAAATCGTTAAGGAATTCCTTCAACTGTCTATGGTCTCCATCATCAGACCTGTAATGGCACTTATAACCCATGAGTGCAAAGTTCTCATCAATATAAATTAATTAAAACGAATCACAAGGTAGCTACTGTAAACCGTTGAAGAGTTCCCTTAACTGTCCTTCGTATTAATTATCAGAGGTAATGGCAGTCACAACCCATCTAGGTTTAAGTTCTCATCAATACAAATTAATCAAGCACAAACACAAGGTAACTGCTGTAAATCGTTGAGGAATTCCTTCAACTGTCTATGGTCTCCATCATCAGACCTGTAATGGCACTTATAACCCATATGGGTGCAAAGTTCTCATCAATATAAATGAATTAAGTCGAATCACAAGGTAGCTACTGTAAACCGTTGAGGAGTTCCCTTAACTGTCCTTCGTCTTCATCGTCAGACCCCTAATGACAGTCACAACACATCTAGGTGTAAAGTTCTCATCAATACAAATTAATCAAGCCCAAACACAAGGTAACTGCTGTAAATCATTGAGGAATTCCCTCGACTGTCTTTCGGCTCCATCATCAGATCGATTCCAGACCTTCATTAAATTGTAGTTCTTCAAAATACTTAATGAAAAAATTAACAAACGCACTAGGCGCTCCTACGATTTTCGAAGGTTCCCCTCGATTTCTCCGGGATTCCATCATCAGATCCTGGTTTCCTTATCATGGGACCACCCTTGAGGTATGTCCTTTCTAACAAAAAAAGAATCATCCAAATCGGTTCACCCAGGAAAGAGTTATGAGCTAACACACATAAAAAAAAATAAAAAAAAAAAATAAAAAAAAAAACATACAGGCGAATTGAGAACCTCCTCCTTTTTTTGAAGTCGGTTAAAAAATATAACCTTTATTGACAACAATTCCCAGTAAATTGAAACTGCACTAAGGTTGAAACTATGTAACTGTCACATAGACAAATAGACGTAGTTGTTTTATGACGTGCAAGTGTCAAATTAAACCACCGTAAAAAATGGTGGTAAAGTAATTATGAGGACAACTATACCAACTGGGTGGATAACCACCCAGTTGGTATAGTTGTACTCGACCTACGAAGTTTGTAAAAAATGGTTGAAATAATTCAACCATTTTTTACAAAGTTCATAGGTCGAGTACCTACAAACCATAGGAGCAGCCAGCATCGAAAAGGTTTATAATATATGGTACCATATGATTGTGAACACAGTTAGTTGATAAATTTTATAATCCGTCTCGCGAGATTGTAAACTGTCGATAAATTGTGAACTGTACCATATTGCTTACAATATAACGTAATCGATAGTTTATAATCTATCTATGAGACCGGCAAATTGTGAACAAAATTATTTGTCGGTTTTGGCGGTTGCCGAATTAGTTGCAGACTGCAGTACACCCCGACCAAATGGGTTAGGTTAGAACTGTGACCAACCGCACACGACCCGAGCGAGCGAAGCGAGCAGTGTCGAGGCAGCGCAGCGGCCGGCGAGCGCTACTTCCAAGTTGGTCGCCGTTACTTGGCTGTTTAGTATTAGCGCAAGGTGCGATCCGTCGCATGTAGGGGTCACAAAACCGGTTTCACCGAAATCCAAAAAACCGGCCAAACCGGGATTCACGCCATTTTTAGAAACCGGGTTTCAGTTTAGCGAAAACCGAATTTTCGTTTTTTTCGTATTTATTTTCAATAATTATTACTTATTAAACGATTTGACATTTTTACAATGTAGGTACATATATTTTCTCATTTACAAATAAAATTATTATATTGATAACACCATTGGTGCTGTCTTTGTCGTTTCAACCTTACAGGACGATCACCGCTATAGATACGGAATTTGAGAATGATTTAATTACCTTCATCAAAGTATAGATGCCCTTTATGAAATTGGAGGCATAAAAAGTAAAAACCTTTTACAGGCGTACAATAATTTGTTGAAAGTTCCTCCCACGTGTGTCGAGTCTGAAAGAATCTTCTCATCAGCCGGTTACCTATATAAGCCAGATTTTTGTTGATTCTCAGATGTTATAATTGTTGTATTTTTTTTTTAATTTATTCGTGGAAAAGGAGTTTTTCGTCTTATTCTAGTGTTCTCTGATTTAGCACTAAAGCTGATTATAAAGACTAATTAATAAAGACTATTATTATTATTTCCTTTATTTCATTATATACATATAAATTATATTTTTAAACATTAGAATATATAACATATAAAAACATTTAAAAATATAAAAAATAGTAGCCCACCGGTATCGGAAACAGGGTCCAAGCTACCGGCGGTCAGGGCTCCAGAGAGAGGAACCTCCTGACAATGCGAGCCGTGTCCAGAAGTACCGCCTTCTGAATCAAGCCCTTGATCCAGCTGCCCAACGAGAGCCTCCTCAGGTGTTGGTCGAGGCTCTTCGCTATTAAGCCATTGGCTGTTACGACTATTGGCACAATGATCGCTGAGTCCACGTCCCACATGTCGACAACCTCGCGAGCCAAGTCAAGATACTTGATTTGTTTATCTTTCTCGGCTTTCACGAGGTTTCCGTCATGCGGAATCGTGATGTCAACGATCACTGCGCGCCGCTCTATTCAATCCACCACCACTATATCAGGCTTATTGGCAACAATAGTCCTGTCAGTGATGATACATCGATCCCAGTATAATGTGATATGTCCATTTTCGAGAACTGGGAGAAAAGAACTTATTATTATTATTATTATTCTTTGTCGGACAACAATGATCCATCGTGTTAGTAAACAATAATAAAACTTATTACTAGTGTTAGTGGTTACAATACAATAGAGAAGATAGAATAGTTAAAATTGTGAAAAGGACACTCCCAATTAATGTTTTGTGATTGTCCTTCTCACAAAACTTTTAATAATCCAAGAGTCGATACTCTCTGCTATAGTTTTTAGAATACTGTTGCCACTCGCCCGTAACCTTGACAACAGTGACGCAGTTTCCTTGCCAATGACGGCGTGGAAGCCGTCAGTTCTGTTTTGCACAAACATAGTAGACGCGCTGCACCATCGTGGCAGTCCCAACAGTATCCTAAAAATATTATTATATTGAACGCGTAGGTCATCCAGCGTTCTTTTGGTATAGTTGACCCAAAGATTCCCCGTGTAAAAGCACTGGCAATATGCCTTAAAAAATTACTTTCACTAGTATACTACACCGAGCGAATCTTCGGGCCAACATGTTACCTCGGACCGCCAAAGCCCTACGCTCCCTTTCAATATCAACATTGGCCTTAAGGTCGTCAGCGAGAAAATGCCCTAGATATTTGACTTTTGTCACTCTTTTGATGTTCAAGCCATTTAGGGTAATGTCAATCTGGGCATTCACCGCCGGCCCCAAAGACAATGTATTCACACTTTTTAATATTATAAATCAGTCCGTGCGAGGCAGCATACGCCTGACAGACCCTTAACATTTCATTCACGGCACCTGCCGTCGGCGCCAGCAACGCCATGTCATCAGCGTAGCTGATACTATTTATTTTTACACCATGGACGCTACAACCGACCCGCATATTGTTGAGGTCCACAATTAGGCCATCTATATATGTGCAAAATAGCCTAGGAGATGTCAGACCACCCTGTCTCACACCGCATCCTAATCTATACAATCATAAAAATAGGTTATATTAAAAATATAATCGAAATAACCAAAAAAAACGGAAAACCAGTTTTGTATTAAATAATAATCGTCAAACCGGTTTTCTAATAAACCTGCGGTTTTGTGACCCCTAGTCGCATGCAAGTTTGATACCCAGTTCACAATTTGTCAATTTGCCATGGACAGATTATAAATTATCTAAAAATAATGCAGCATCTTGTGAATGGTTTGTTGCAGTTCACAATTTTTCGATAGTTTATAATCTCGCGAGATAGGTTATAAAATTACGATGTTCATAATTATACGGTGACATACTACATCGACAAAAATTCATTTGATTGGCTATAATTTGTGTTCCATACTGTATCAAGGCGAACCTACGAACAATTAAGTAACCAATGGTGTTAAATATTTTGTGGCTACACTACACATTGACACAATAATAAGCAACACAGATTGTAGACAGTTAAATTAATTCCTGTCGATGTATATATATTTTCAAATCAAATCAAATCAAATCAAATTATTTTATTTCACATAAACCTACATGGTTACATAAGAAACGTCACAAGCTAGGTGCACGGTTCCAATTTGTTGTTTCCTATGAAGAAGACGGGCAAGAAGCTCCACGGTTACTCTTTTACAATGTTTTCAAATTACACTGTTAATATATATGAAAGGACAGTGTAGGCCTGTTAACAAGTAACAAGTACTCAACGAAATAGAAAAAGGCCTACAAATCTACAGTCTACAAGTTAGGCCTACAACGTTCTCACATTCACAAAATATGGAGAAATCTATATGAAGATAAATAAAATAATAAAAATAAAAGCCTATTTAGAAGGCTTTGAGGCTTACTGTACCTTCCACTTAATGTAAAAAATAGAAAGCCTACATAAATCAAAAAAAAAACCTTTGTCAAGCCCACTTAACCAAATCTGAAGGATAACAACACTTGAATGAAGTACCCTTTTCTAAGTGTTGGAGGACTTCCTAGATTCCAAGAACTATGTTGATTACGTCATCGTATGCTGATAAGATTACATGGCGTTCCTGTCTGTGGTAAGCAGTGGTAGGTACTTATGTGGAATGCGTGATGATTGTGATGATACTAGTTCCGTGATGATACAAGTACCTAGTGCCACGCTGTACATTTCGTCACACGTTAAGAGGGAGGGAGGGGCCAACAAAGTGTGACAAGGGGGGCGGACGAGTCATAAGCTTCGAGACGTCACATGTATAAATCTAAAGTATTAAAACTCTTCTAACTTCAACTCTATCAATATTATTATGAGATTTTATTTAAAACTAGCTGTTGCTCGCGAATTCATCTGCAATCCAGGATGAAAAATAGCCTATGTCCGTACCTAGGTCATTGTATATATGTGAGTCAAATTTCATCCAAATCTGTTCAGCCATTTTAGCGTGAAAGCGTAATAAACAAACAAAATCACTTTCGCATTTATAATATTACTAGCTTTTGCCCGCGGCTTCGCTCGGGTTAATTTAGTCTTTGACAATCAATTCGGGTTTTATTTCAGTCATGATTCGAAAGCCACGTGGCGCCATCTATTATCATAAGAACGTTATTGTTGTATCCCTCGGGAACAGTATTATTTTTCGGAAAGAAAAAAGAAAACAAAAATACCTTCAGTTGTACAAAAACACTTAATTAAAACATTATGCAGCGTTACAACTAAGGGGAAGAGTGTTTTCGATGAACTCTGGCACCCAAAGTAAGATTTAACTTGTGTTTAGGGTGCCAGCGAAAGGTACTCTATGTCCGTTTCTGTACACCTGACAAAGTATATGCAAAATCAAATGTTATGTAAATGTAATGTAATGTGTGTGTTGTGTGTGTGTGTGTGTAATCAAATGTAGTCAGGATGGCAAAATATTTGACATCCCTGACATCACACAAATATGTACACAAATACCACCTGTGACTATCCTAACTAATATTATAAATGCGAAAGTAAGTTTGTTTGTTTGTTACCTTTTCACGCCTAAACCACTGAACCGATCATCCTGAATTTTTTCATATAAGTTGTCAAGTGTACAGAAACGGACACAACTAACTTTCATCCCGAAAAAAAGTACTGCTCCCGACAAAAATCTCCAAAAAATAAATTCTTGAGACGTAATTTATGTACGCCCCCAAAGCTCATTTCGAACCTCACTAAAGTGCCATTTTTTTTTTAATTCTTTAAGCCGTAAATTTACAGAGGCGGACCTGATGCCACAGGGATCTCTTTTTCTCTCATTATCACTCTCTGAACTAGATAGACTATAGATAAGTAAAAAACGTAAGTTTTAACCCTGATTTAAGATAAACACTTGTCAACTAAATATCTTGATCTTCCTTCGAAAATTCTTGACAGTTTTCGTAGAATGGAAGTGCGTGTAAATAATTATATCGCACGGTAATAATTATAGTGCGAGTAAGTATATCAATCATATCTTATCTTATCTTAAAAAACATATGATACTATAATAAATAAAAAATAATGCAGCTATGTTACTAATTTAGGGGTTTATTATTTATAAACGTTGCTTAAGGTTAAGAAACGTTTAAATGTCAAATATTTATGGTTAAACATTTGCTAATCATTACTTAACTTTAAGCAACGTTTATAAATAAAGGGGTTTGACGTCAAAATCCTGTTTAGTTAAAAAACCGGACAAGTACGAGTTGAACTCGCGTTGTGAGGGTTCCGTACGATGAATTTATGTTATCTACCATGTTTTGACGTGAAACGTCTTTAAAATCACACCGTAGCATACGGACAGAAATGTGAACCGTAAAAAAAGGTCTTTATCGTTTTGCCTTAATAATTCCCAATCTTAGAGACGTAAGGGCAATGTCGTGTTTTAACTCTTATAGTCAGCTCACTGAAACAACGTTGACATGCGTCGGGTACTGGTGGATTGGCGTAGAAGAGGCACCACGTAGAATCGAAGATTGACCAAAACCTGCGCGCTCGCTACTTTCCTTTCAGTGCAGCTCATGACTCAGATGTGATAGCGCAATGATTTATACATGTATGTATCGAGACAGATTGATTAAAGCAATAATAAGTGTATTTTGTAACATTTTTATATGTAAATATTAAAATAAGCCATAAACAGTATTGAAATTCAATTTGTCGGCTTCAACCCGTGCAAGAGCCAGTCGAAAATATAAATAACGGCTATTGTTAGATAGAGGAGGCTATGGGCCACACACAGGTACCTGAGGTACCCTAAAGTCTGACACCGAGCGGCTGGGAGACGGTTACGAGAACGTAGCATTTGCACGCAGACCTCTGGGGTAAACTGTAGGAATGGGTTTCATTTTGACAATTCAACAACATTCATTGCGTTATTTACGTTGTTGAGCAGACAAATTTTTCGAACATATGAAGCAATGTATTAGCAATAGGCTTCAAAATGATTCAGATTGTGATTGATAGTGTGTTACGTAATTAGGGTGCAGAAGTATAATAGTAAACGAAGCAAAAGGAAAAGAAAGAAGAAAAAGAAAGAGAAAAAAGAAAGAAAAAGATCAAAAAGAAAGAAAAAAAAAAGAAGAAGGGGGAGGAAAGATCTTAGCAGGAGGTGTTCTGTAGTTTCTGCGTTGCCCCACGGGAAGGCGTGAGTTTACAAAAAAATGCATAATAGTTTCTAAATAGACCCCCTTATTTATAGATGTTGCTTAAAGTTAAGTAAGTACGTAATGATAAGCGTCTGCTTGATCATAAATTTTGCGACGTTTATACTTCTCCTATCTTAAACAACGTTTATAAATATGGAGAAAAATGACTAACTAAAATAGTTTCTTAGATTTTGAAAAAGTCCGAATGGTAAATGGCATTTTTGCCTTCCTAATGATCCACCTTTTCGGGTTATGTAAAGGTGGGTAAGATAGTTCATGTGACTGTAACTCGCTATTTTTATTTTAAACGACTTCAAAATAAGGAGGAAGTTCTCAATTCAACTGTATTTAAAATAAAATAAAAATGTGTGTTAGCTCAGAACCATCCATCCAACCATCATCACCAAAAAAAAGAACCATCTATATCAGTTCACCTGAACTTTAGTTCAGGTGAACTGATTTAGATGGTTCTTTTTTTTATTTGAAAGCTGGTTCTTCTCATGTAGTCCCATATAAATTTGATCAAGAACCACCACCAGTTCAGACCAGTAGTTTTTGAGTTATCCTTAATACTGCGTATTTTTTCCACTTAGTTTATATTGATGATGTTTTAATAATTTCCTGTTACTGTTATTTACATATCAAGTAGTGGTGTCCGAACTTGGTAAGGTAGGTACCACAGCTAAAAAGTGAAAAATAAAAACCTTTTTTATTTAATAACAACCGACTTCCAAAAAAAAAAAACACAAAAAATCTGAAAAATTACTTTAATTTCGGAAGTCGATGGCAAAAACGTAAATACAAATCCAAAGACACCGACTAGGCGACTTCTGAAATCAAAGTAATTTTTCACGTACCTAGTGTTTTTTTTTTGGAAGTCGGTTATTAAAAAAAAAGTTTTTTTACTATACATAATTTCACCCCTGTAATCCCCGTAGGGTAGGCAGAGGTATAGGTACCTACCCTAAAGTACACATTTCTAGTTACTAGTTATATTATTCAAGTCCCTCGTAACACGCAGCGAGCATATTGCCATCAACCGGGCATAAATCTAGACTCCGGGCTGTTACTGAGAAAATTCTGATGAAAACCGTACCCAATAACACTTTGCCCGACCTGTACCCTAATAACGTAACACACTATCTATCACAATCTGAATAATTTTGAAGCCTATTGCTAAACCATTGCTTCATATGTTCGAAAAATTTGTCTGCTCAACAACATAAATAACGCAATGAATGTTGTGGAACTGTCAAACTGAAACCCATTCCTACTGTTAATATGTTACGTAATTACCCCGCTGGGAATCGAACCTACCACTAATTTTTTATTGTCAAACTGGGCATATACTCGTAAATAGATTCGTAAGCTAACGTTAACTGTGAGAGCTACTTTCATATTGGAGGGTTTACTATGCAAAACTATGAGGTATTTGCTTAATTATTGGTAAAGATACAAGAGTCTTAATTTTAACCAATAACTGTCCGTAAATTATAGCAATCGGCCATAGATCAACGAGGCAGTCTTGTTTTACTATAATTAATTTGGTATATTACTATTGGCTAGTATAACGCTGACCAATGCACTTCACCTATTGCATCAGCTATGAATGGCGGACATTGCGACGGACAGCATAATGCTAAGGTATGTGTATGAGGAGATTCTCGGACCATATCGTATGACTGACAAATTAATAACGAAGCGTTTTTATTGGCGGCGATTTGGCCTATTTTATGAAAATTATAGCGTGATTATGTCACATGTTTTTGATGAGGTTAGAATTTTTTGGCGAAATAGGTACGATAGGAATAAGCAAAAGAACCGAAAGAAAAAATATTGTTGTTCTAGTTGTTGCTTTGTTGGTTGTTTATTGTTTTTTAGGTTGCTTTTGTTAATAATTATGTTGGCATAGAGTGCCTCGTTGGTCTAGTGGTTGCAAGTGCTGTGGCTGAGCATGAGGGTTCGATTCCCAGCTCGGGAATTTTATTGCGTTTTTCCGTCTGGAATTTCTCAGTTGCAGCCCGGAGTCTGGATTTGTGCCCGGTTGGTGGTAAGCACACCCCCTATTACATGGGACGGCAAAATGTGGGTGTACTTCAGGTACACCTCAGCCTCACCCTTCAGAGATTACAGGAGCGATTTTACCATGTTATGTTAATGATGTTAAAATATCGTTATCAATATCGACGGCACGGTTGGCGCAGTGGTTAAGCTATTGATTGCTGCGCTGCGTGTCGCGGGTTCGATTCCCGCGCGGAACAAAATATTTGTATGACCTACAAGTAGTTGTTCCGGGTCTGGCTTTTTGTGAATGTGAGTTTGAATGTTTGTAAACACACCCACAATACTGGCGAAATGCCTAGTGTGGAGCAATGTTTAAAATAAATACCTATAGATAACGTTTATCAATAATCTAGACAATACCCCCTAGCTGTCAAATGAAATATAGTTTCTTAGGTAAACTACAAAAGTACAGGAAATTAAAAAAATACTTTCTTGTATCGACCCTCTTACATTCTTAACTTTATTTTATTTGTTGGTTATAGTGGTCATAGAGTAGTACGCACTCTCTGTGATATTCAACTGTCTATCTATTACGGCTCAAAGGATACAGACCAGTGACAGACGGATGGAAAGACATATACCGGTGTCTTAATGATAGGGTGTGATGGTCCTGTTGGCACCCTATCAAACTCAAACTCAAAGCATTTATTTCAAATAAACCAGTTACAGGCACTTTTGAATTGTCAAGGGGTCGGTCAGTCAGAAAGATGAAGCTGGTTGCCCGTTCCAAAGCGTAATAGGTACCTATAGAAAAGAACGGGCAAGAAACCAAACGAACACTCTTTTAAATCAAAATATTGTTACAAAAAATAGGTTATATCATCCATGTTGAAATTATACATGTGAGAACGATGTAGAAAGACGTGCACGTGAAAAGCGCCCATAATAAAAAACAAAATAAAACTATTCAGAAATTAAAATAAGCCGTGGCAGCTAAGAGACGACCAGTCCCTACTGACGGCGCCCGTTCACGAACATGACGTATGGATCAGCACCATTCAGCTCAACCACTTTGAAGGGAACTTAATGATCAAACATACACGCCACTACCAGTGAGACATTTGAGTGAGCATGACATACTCTCAGCCGCCAGGGCACATTCAAGTCAATGAAAGACGTACCCAGTAAATGGTAGCTTTATGTTAGGTACGTAGTGCTCACACATATGCAAAATATACAATACTAAGAGATTATAAATAAATGATAAATGATTTTATTCCTGTAAGTAGGTTTATACAAACACTTTTACACGTCAATCATATTTTTAAAACTAGATGAGGTCGGCGTTTCCTATCTGACTACTCTGAGAAGAAAGGCCGAAACAAACTCAGAGGTCATAGTCTCTTTTAAAGTCCAGACATAATTTTGGTCAGATCATGTGAAGACCATGTAGATTTATGTCTGAAATGGTTATGGATTGAAATGATACACAAAGATAGTTTTCTTCTGAGTACGGAATCCTAAAGAGTCCAGTTGGTAATGCTAAGTAAGGTAGGTGTAGGTAAGATTGTTATAAATAAATAAATAAGTGTTAAATGAATACAAATGACCTACTTTTTGGGGCCATATGAATCAGATAAGACTGTCAACATGAAGCGCAGCACGTTTAACGATTTCTTAAAAAGGAGGAGGTTCTCAATTCGTCAGTATTTTTTCATATATATGTTACTTGATATCGCCGGCAATTGTGGATCAATTTCGATCATGGGTTTTTATGGATAGGGTATGCCTCAGGGGTGGTCCAATATAAATTTTATTAACTTTTCTTGGGTAGTTTTCAGTTAGCTTCAATAATACGTTTTTTTTCCACTTAGTGTATATTGATGATGTAATAATAACTTCCTGCCACTGTTATTTACATACGAGTAGCAAGTAGTGGTATACGAATTTGTGTTGGGTAATTACCACAACTAAAAAAATAAAATTAAAAACTGTTTTCTCACTATGTAGTGTTCTTTTTGGAAGGCGGTTGTTGTTTTTATTTGTAAAAAAATATTTTTTTACTACAAATACTACAAAATATTGTTAGTAGCGCGCTGATCCATACACCTGGTCTATTGCATCAGCTATGAATGAAGGACGTTACAACAGACAGACACGCTATTTATGTGTACGGGGACCCACGCGACGACGGAATATTAATAGAAGAAAAATATGTTTAGTAAAAAAGTGATCCATGTATCTTGTTTATTGCATCAGCTATGAATGGAGGACATTACTTTACGACAGACGGGAAAGGAATGTATTTGTTAAAGGCGATTGTGCTATTCCTTACCTGACAATATTTTTGTGGACCTCCAGTTTACGTCCACGTCATTATAATGTATGAAAATACATGCACATTATCGTGGACGGTTTAAAAACTACTTTATTATATCACCATACATTTTACTTCTCTGTGTTATCGTGATGTCCGTGGACGTCCAAAATAATATCACCACATTAGAAATTATAAAAGCGCATATTATGCAATGACTATTTCATGAAATCAGGCCAATTATAACTTAGAGAGTTGTATTGATGATTCCAATGAATATAATTCTATTAATACATATTTGTTACGGTCGCGAATCATATTTCAATCAACATACAACCTGATACTGGCATACAAATTGCAAAAAACGTAAGCAAATTAGAATTTCGCGGGCTAACTTACTATACTTTTTGTGCATAGGAAGGGACACTGGTACCGATTCTCTTGTACACCGAACTAAACTAACTAAACTATCACTAAAATTCCTTACTTTTGGCTATGAGATCCTTAAAGCTATTCTGCAATAAAATATCATTCTATAAATTTAAAAATCATTTTGACGCAACTAAAATTTAATTTGACAATCGCGACTCCACATGGTAGTACTTGTTTGCCCTACCCCGTGATTATTTTTTAGAGCCGGAGGCGCGCATGTTTGGCAGCCTCAGCGTGTTTTATATGGAATTTTTCACTTTTTGTATGGAAAATATTAAAAAAAGAAATACCTACATGTAGAGTTATATGGGTTTAAGGGCTCCATAAAGGGGGGTCGAAATTTTCATTATTTTTGCGATAGGACACACCGTTTTCAAGATATTAGCAAAATAAAAAAAATACAGTACTGTTTTTGCCCCTGAAGTCGAGGTGTTGTGGTGAATCTTAGTTCATGACAACTAATTTTATTCCACACCTTTTTAATCGCGATTAAAAATAGCCAGATTTAGTTAAGACAATCAAAGGGCATTGTCCACGTTGTGTGGGAATTTGGCTCGGTATGAACAGGCACTTTAAGTATAAATAAAATATAGGTTTAATAGCTTATACCAGTAGGAAAGTGTATATCATATTATGGTTGTATCGTGATGCTTGTACGACTTGTTTTGCTTATTTGTTTTTATAAATAAAACACATTTTTACGGTCTATATTCAAGCTGAGGTCAACGTTGGGATTGGTGTCGGAGTTCATAGGCGTGCCGGGGTCAACGTGAGAAGGGGTATCATCAAAACAATAAAAAAAATAACCAAACAATACTTGAAAAATAATCACCGTAAAACGATGAAAACAATATTCACGATGCCAAGAAACAAAGTGAATGACAACTATGACAAGTGACTTGAAGTGACAGACAACTTTTTTTTCAATAATCGATTTAATAATTACTAAAAATCGATTCACTAACCAACTTCGATACTTTTAAATACTTTTGTTTTCAGATTTATGGATAAAACATGTTTGAAATAATGTTAAGTGATTATAAAAACAGCTTGACTTTAATTGACCGTAAACTCTAGAACTCTAGACTGTTATATTAATATGGAGGACGTAGTTGAACTTCAAAAATAACAATTAGAATCGATTGGTAAATAATTATTTTATAGTAGACGATTAATTTTTGACATCACTATGAATTAATGAAGGTCGTACTGTCAATATGTCGAAGAGGAAAACAATTTCAGTACTTATTAAATACACTATTCGTGGGCGCAAGTTGATACAAAAGTATAGAAGAAATAAGCGTTTAAAAACTAAATATGATTTTTGATTAATTTGTTTCTTTTCGAGCATCGTGTCCACGCGAAGCCGAGAATGAACAATTTCCTTTTAGGTGAAAAACGTCAAATTCAGAATAGCAAAATTGCCATTTTCATTAAACTAATAAATCAGTACCATCTTAGTGCTGTCAAACTAAAATATAGTTAAGTTGTGTCACTTTAGTCTATTTCACAATGAGAAATCGTCTTTTGACAGGAATAAATTAAATTTTTGTGATTTTTAGTCTAGTTTAGAGAATTTTGTGACAAGAGAATCGGCACCACTGTCTTACAACGTTCTGTGACTTGTGAGAGACGGAAGTTCACCGAAGTGACATATGAAGAGGGTGATCTATTTTTTTGTGTAGGTCAGTGGAACAACTGTTTATCTTACTGTATTTATTGATAATGGACCGGTAGTTTGTTTGATAAGGTTATGAGTTACGAGGCTTAATAGTTATAACTAAGGGCAAGAGAAAGGTGATGGTAATTATGATAGGTTTATTAGATACTGACTTGAGACATGAATAGCAAGTGTACTTTAGTCCTACTCCTCTGTCTAAGCCTTAAGGCATAGGAAAGTAGGCATTATATATGTTTTACCACAGTATAATAATCATTATCCTAATCATTTATGTGACAGAATAAGGTACATTATTTGGTCTTAAGATTAGTCAGTGGTATTAGCACATTCTGCCAAGTGTGGCGTGCAAATATTAGGTACATACATTTATTACAGGATGGAGATTATTAGGTTAGTATTAACAGTATTGATTGCATAATTACGAATTAAAATTACAAAAACAATTTATTTAAAATGTCAAAGTATCATTAAATGTCAGAGTATCAAAGACTAAGATGTCAAAGTATCATTAAATGTCAGAGTATCAATGACTAAGATGTCAAAGTATCATTAAATGTCAGAGTATCAAAGACTAAGATGTCAAAGTATCATTAAATGTCAGAGTATCAAAGACTAAGATGTCAAAGTATCATTAAGTGTCAGAGTATCAAACACTAAGATGTCAAAGTATCATTAAATATCAGAGTATCAAAGACTAAGATGTCAAAGTATCATTAAATGTCAGAGTATCAAAGACTAAGATGTCAAAGTATCATTAAGTGTCAGAGTATCAAAGACTAAGATGTCAAAGTATCATTAAGTGTCAGAGTATCAAAGACTAAGATGTCAAAGTATCATTAAATGTCAGAGTATCAAAGACTAAGATGTCAAAGTATCATTAAATGTCAGAGTATCAAAGACTAAGATGTCAAAGTATCATTAAATGTCAGAGTATCAAAGACTAAGATGTCAAAGTATCATTAAATGTCAGAGCATCAAAGACTAAGATGTCAATGTATCATTAAATGTCAGAGTATCAAAGACTAAGATGTCAAAGTATAAACAATTACAATTAGGGTGTCAAAGTATCATTCAAATAGTCGTTTAAATTATAATAATATTTATTACATAGCAAGTCTTTAAGTTTATTTTTAAATCCATTTAAATTTAAGTCTGTTTGATTTAGGAATTTTGTTATAAACTTGCGGAGCTATGCAGAATATGCTTTTCCTCATTAGGGCTGTTTTGACTCATCGTCCGCGTAACATATTTATCATTCCGCCTGTTACGTTTATTAGAATCTGACAGGCTAGGAAACAAATGTGCATTTAACTAAACAAATTAGGCAGTTTCATAAATATAAAGAGCCGGTAGTGTCAGAATTATGTATTTTTTTAACTAAGGTTGACAACTGTCCGGTACCTGTAGTAGTCCAAACATGGCTCTAATGGATCGCTTTTGCTCTAAGCGGTTTCTCTGTTTGTAGAGCTACCCCAAAATATAATATGATAAGCTGTGAGTAATGTATCTGTGTTAACTGTTGGAGCAAGTTTATGCAGGGCATAGAATAAACTAAAAAAAATATACATAGCGCTTCAATGTGATCCTTCCAGTTGAGCTGCCTGTCAATAATCAAACCTTGCAAATTTTCAATATCTACGTTGTAAGTTTTGTTACTTATTGGACCTCCATTTTCGATCAGAGTTTTTTATGGCCAAAGTGCATTATTTGGGTTTTTACAAGATGAATTCTTAAATTATTGTTATTAAGCCAAAATGTGAATAAATTGGCCGCGTTGTTGACATCAAACTTATATAATTCAGGTTTATTGCAAGGTATTGTTACCGTACTATCGTCAGCAAAGAGTGTTATGGAGAAGTCTATGGCATTGGGCAGGTGATTAATATAAATCAAGAATAGTAAGGGATAAGTACACTGCCCTGTGGTACTCCAAAATATACTGTGCGTTCTTTGGACAAGTATATAACTCCTTCTTTAGTGTTATGGCAGTAAATGGTTTTCTTTTTTAGAGGTAAGTGCATAATAATTCCAGAATGTTACCTCTTATACCATAGGAGTCAAGTTTCTTTCTTAAAATATCGTGGTCAACAGAGTCAAAAGCTTGTGTCACATCACAATACACAACACGAATATGTTAAAAAGTCATAAAGAGCCATATTAATTGTCATATTCTTCTTATACTGTGATTTTACTAAAATAAACAACTTTAGTAATGACTCGAGATTTTTTACTGTTTCTCTTGGGATTCCCTTGTGTGTTTAACGGTTGTGGTCTTTTTAACGAATAAAATAGGTACCAGATATACCTACTCATTAGCATATTAATTATTGTAAAATACGTGGGTAATTAATTAAAAAGCGGGAAAGACCAGAGTGACCGCTGGCTATAGAGGTAATTAATAGCAGCTTTTGATAAGATAACTTGATACTTATAACTTTGTGTTCCGTTATAAGACAGATTATATTGCCGTTGACACGCCACAGACAGGAAGTTCAACTGTCGTGACTTCCTTTCGTCCGCGTGAAATTTCTTGTTTTAATATAAAATAACCTGTGATACTCGACAATACTGCAGCTTCCCATTAGTGAAAGCATTTTCAGAATGGAATCAATGGTTCTGCAGATTACCTCCTACATACAAATTCTCATAATTTAGCTCTATAAAGTATTAGGATAGATTAAATTATTGTTTTAATGGATAGCAGAGTTCCTAAAGAGCAGTTTTACTACATCAGAAAATATTTGGACATATTATGCTAGCCCTATTTAAAAACCTCCTGTAGAGTACAGTCAACAAAAGTGATAAGTAATCAGGGTTGTCGGATATAGTTGAAGTTTAGTAAGCAACCGGTGGATGTTTTCGAATTAAAATTTATTTGATAAATTAAGTGTTTTTTTCCTATTTATTAAATTACATTTTATTCGAAAACATCCACCAGTTTCTTACCAAACTTCAACTATATCCGACGACCCTGATTACTTATCACTTTTGATGACCGTACCTACACACATTTTCATAAACGATAAAAAAGACACTATCATTAGTAATCCTTTTAATAGTTTGCCTTGATATCCACAAAATAGCAAGGAACGGTAACGTATTAAAATGACCATATGTCACGATAATTATCAAAGCTTTTAAGTAAGTAGGTAGTTACTAGGTACACGTGTTAAGTAAGTCAACGAACTCCATTGACCTGTTTACTAGCTTTAGCATCAAAATTCCAAACGAGGTCAAGAGCTGGCCCATTTCGCAATAAAAATATTAAAAGACACCCTGTTTTAAGTTAACATTCCCATGTAAAGAAAAACAAGAAAATCATGGTTACTTATTTATATTTCTACTTAGCCAATTATTAATTACTGGCTAACTAACTAACTATACAAATAAATACAAAAACAAAAGGATCGCTGTCATCCGGAAACGTGGCCAGAAGACTGGCAGCATTGCCACATTGAATGGCAATGCTAATTCTTATTAATTAATTTCACTTACCCAATATCCAAAAATAAGCATACAGGCCCAAATACGACTCACAAAATTATTTCTAATAATTATTATTTTATCACTAACTCTGATACCTCTAAAGCCACGAACACACTTCACGATAAGGCTGTGTACACACTCATAGCAATCGTGTAAATCGTACTGGAATCGCGATTAGTACAAATCTTTTCTTTTATATGACTGAGCGAAACGTGTGAGTCATTAGACAGCGAATGTCAAAGATTTTATGTATAATTTTATTTATAACAGCTTTGATATTAAATTCTTTTTTACTTCAGGTGTTTATTATTTTTTAATTTTCATTGTAAATAAAAAAAAAATGTTTATCTTGCTTTCTCACTTCAAAGCTTTGACTGAAAGCGTATTACAAACTGTTGTGAGAAAAGATTTTTAATTATGTAAAAATCTAGAAAAACAAAAACAATTAACTACTTAAATGAAATTAAAAATCAATATTAGTTTATCATTAACAGATTGAATAATTAAATACTCCTATTATTACGCTTAATGAGGAGTAAGATAGCGATTTGATTTCATACAGTGAATAAACTCGATAAAAATGTTAGTCAAGGACGTGACATGTGAACACCCCTTTATCAATAATTCTAGATAGGTGCAAAAGATAATATTAATTTCATTGTCATTATTTATTACAATAAATAGTAATTAATTTATTCACAGAAACTTAGAAACGTTTAAAATATTATATTTCTTCCTCGTTGGTCTGGTGCTCCCAAGCACGGCTTTGAACGTGGGTTTGATTTCAAAGTCGCGAAAGATAGTGTGTATGAATGAAGGATATTACTCATCATCATCATCATCATCATCATTCTCCTGCTCTTATCCCAATTTATTTGTGGTCCGTGACACACGTTTTTTCCTTCCATACTTCTCTATTAGTCGTCATCTCTTTCTAGACCTATCATCTTTCACACATTACATCCATCGTTTATTTGATCTTCCCCTACTTCAAACATTACAGCACATGTGACTTTTTAACTAATATAATGATTTAAGACAGCGTTTCCCATTAGCCGGGTCGCGACCCGGTACCAGGCCATCAAAATAAAATACCGGATCGCAACATTCCCGCCTTGTTTTAAAAATAATACCTGCTATCGATCGACGCATTGTAAATATTCCTTTTAATAAATGTGTATTATTTTACCCAAGGTGGGTCACGAAGGGGCAGTGTGAAAATTACTGGGCCATGGCAGAACAATATTTGGGAAACACTGATGTAAGACTTGTGAAACTATTCTAAGTGGTCCATATTCAGAAAGTGTTTATGAATGTTAGTTTTGACACAAATAAATATGGTGGTAAAGTAAATACAAAGGTCACGTTTTAAACCCTTAGGTTAAGATCAGTACCTATTGTTTCAGCTCATCCTCATCTAAGGCTGTACAGCCGCGGGGGAGCCTTAGTTTGGTCAAGTATATTTCTCCAACGTGACCGATTCCCGGATTTTCTCTCAAATTTCTCACTCCAACAGTTCTTAAATCTTGGTCTACGCCATCCAACCATCTGAGCTTGGGCTGGCCTTGACCTCTCCGGCGCTCAGGTTTACTATCAAACTAAAGGTTTGGGTGCTCTAGTCCCGTTCATTCTTGCGATATATTCTGCCCATCAAAGACTTCCTATTTTGTATGGTTTTAATTACATTAGAATCATCGTACATCTCGTAGACACCGTTTTAGCTAGTTACCCAATTATTATATTTGCACTACATTATAGTAAACTTCAAACGGCAAACGAGCCCTTTTCTCTCACACCTCACTTACCAACACCTACTTACTTAAAACTTAAAGTCCTATCAGATACATCCCACAGAAACACCAAATCATAAAAGGAACATTAAAATTAGTGTCGTTACGTAACTGACAGGATATTGCCCATATCCCTTGCCGCCATCTTGGATTGACCCAATGAGTGATGGCGCGTAATGTCAAGTGTAACCTTGACCACCACGGGGTTCAAGATCAGCGGTGATTGGTTGATTGTTTCGTTGGAATGCAGGGTTAGGGTTAGTGAAACTTGGTTTCCTTTAGTCTTCTGTTAATTTGTTAATACGGATGAGATGATTCTTTTCTTTGTGAGATAATTAGAGATGGTTGTCTGAATGCATTTGATTATTTCTGGTTTAATTTGGTTGTGATGGGTGAAAGTCGGTGCAGAATTGCCTGATTATTGCATTTTTAAAAGTTAAATGGTTAAATGGTGATTAAAGTCTTGCCCAAAATATATCATCTTCCATTATTATATCAGATCAGGTTATGATGCTGTAACATCTTTGACTTACCAGAACGACACAGACAAGTGAGGAAACAATTCAATTGACGTATGGGAAGTGTTGTAAAATCAATCATAAACAATGGATTGGTTTGAAACTTATAAAATTTGTAGACTTTCGATTAGAAGTGTTTCTCTTATTTGAACTTACACTGGTAAGTTCCACAAGTTACAGTAAAAGAGACATCCTTATGTAAGGCTACATATAAAAGAAACACTGAACCTATGCGGTGTTTCTTTTCATATTCCCTAGAATATGCATGTATTTGTTTTCACTTAAATCAATATAACACAGTAATCCAACTAAACCCAAGAAATTATTAAAAGCTAAATTCAAGCACTGTTAGTTACTCAAAAAAAAACCCTACAATTATCTACTACAGTATTTTTATCTCACGAAGTGACGCGCGTTTACATGTGGTAACCAAGTGACACGCTGTGAATGTGTATGTGACGACGGGTAGCGTCAACACGTAACGCACAAACGCACATATAAACACACATACACACTTCCAACTTTGCCATTGTCTCGGACGGTACTGAGAGCCCCTATGCTTACACACACATTCATAGCGTGTTTATACGCTTGGTAACCACAAATAAAGTGCGCGTCGTCTAAAAATACTGTACAGTTTAAACGTCCGATCCTGTTGCGACCATGTTTCGTCATTATGCATGATACTGCTTTGTTTACATCTTATTTAAAATTGAATTAACTTATTTCGTATGCTTTACTCAAGCAGAAATTCCAATTTCAATATTAACAACTTACTGAGATTTCAAGCACTTTGCAAATTAATAGATGATTGTTTGACACATATTATTCTAAGTTACTACCGGTATTGTCAATGACGATGCGTTTCGAGTTTGCGTTCCATTTCACCAAAAAACGCAACATGAAATGTAAAATAATTAATAGTAATTGCAAAATAAGTGATGCATTAAATAATTAAACGAGTATGACCAAATTGTTTCTACAGTTCAATATAATGTATATTTAAAAAATGAAAAGGTTTCAAAGTACTTTCATATTATTTATACTACTAGCGCAATAATTAAATTATAATAATTCCACAAACTTTGACAACCTCAGTCCGAAAATTAAATTTAAGAGCACGTGTTCTTCCGATCACCTTCGGACAGATTCAGTATAAAAACCCATGTCTTAAATCACTCGAAAACTTGAGGACCCGTCATTAAAGTAATAAAATTATCTTATATACAAAGAATTATAATTTACGACTTCTACCCACAAAGGATCTTGAACCTTGCCTCTTGAACAGTAGGTTTAATTTACGGTGTTAGTTTTGAGTCAATAACTCATAATCTCAAAGTAATGGCGATTAGAATTATGTATTAAAACTGAAATATAATGGTCTTATGATTTCATGTTAAATTGTGGTTTAGTGATGTCGAAGGTAACGGCTTTTTGTATTGTAATGTCTAGGTAGCAACAACCAGTAGAGTGCTACTCTAAGGCAACCTACTTTGATTTTACATCATCATCATCGTTATCCAAAGCCCGACTTTACCCACTGCTGGGCATAGACACGAAAATTAGAGGTGATCTAGAATTCTTGATTGCAAATCTATTACCCATTCATACTTAGATTCTTTTATGGACAGGTTGACAATTACGCCGACAACACAACTAATAGAACTATCTGGAAACCACTACTTATGGTTACTTACCAACAAGACTGCTGCATCACTAACCTTGGAAAGTTTTGTGTTTTTATTGTAAGCGGCAGAAATTCA
Source organism: Griposia aprilina (assembly GCA_916610205.1). Taxonomy (NCBI): domain Eukaryota; kingdom Metazoa; phylum Arthropoda; class Insecta; order Lepidoptera; family Noctuidae; genus Griposia; species Griposia aprilina. The sequence goes on from OU744308.1 coordinate 15,512,212, forward strand.
AAATATATTATGGTAATAGTTACTTTCCGCGCGAATCGTACGATATTTACGAATTTACGAACAAAAACAAAAGTTTGACCGAGTTAAAGTAGCGGTTTCCAAAAGCTTGATTACCTTTTTATCGATAAGATTATTAGGCGGCAAACATCCCTAGCGATGTATTCCTCTAGTTGCTCAGCAATTACCAAAGTGCTTATTTTAATGCCCCATTCATAATCTAAAGTTTGTGTTGCTTAAGAAATTTATCGAGTTTTAATACAAATTAAAATTATATAAATTGTTGTAATAATATCTATTATGGATGTTATTATTGTTTAAGTCTCAAAACCATCAAATTGAAAATCTAGGCCATTTGATCAAGTTTCGGAAATAAATAAATAATAGAAGTTATAAACAAGGGTTGAATAACAATGGAGGTATCCCGGGTAGTAATATAATGCTAAGAGAGCATTTCGACAATCAATATAAGTGTAATTAAATGGCAACCGAAAGGACTTCATTTTAATCAATCCTTTCCATTATTTCTTGATCCAAGTTTCCATTACAAAAATCTGAACTAAAAGGAAAGATAAATATGACATAAGGCATCCACTAACAAACGTGGCATAAAAAAAAGCTTAGGATACCGCAAACATTTACAAACATAAGAAAAAAAAAGAACACTCACCAATAAAAAAAAAGAAACGGAACAAAAAATCCTTACTTGTCAATTATAATTACGAAATAAAAACTTTTATGATTGCGTAACATTACTGTCAAGAAAGCTTGGTATTATACGAATGAGTCAGTGCGGCGACTTTTAATAAAGGAGAAAAAAACATGGCCGACAAAAAAGAGCGCGAAAAAACTTGTAACTGGCAGGTGTGAAGGAAGCGACGAAGGACGTGAAAGTACGTATTTAAACTGTATTAGAGATCATAAATTGTGTGGTTTTTTTAATATAATATTTTTTGGGGTGAACTTCCTTATTTGGGAATATTTTGTAAGGCTACATTGCATGTAATATACTTTAGCTTAGAGGGTATTAGGCGAAACGTTGTAATCATCCATCATTAAATCTATAGAAGCAACAATAAAGGTTTTCTGAGGGAATGTTGCCAGTATTTTCATAGATGAATGTTGTTAATTGTAAGAGATAGAGAACGCAGCTTAAATGGTTTTAATAAAAACTTCCTGACCTATATGCATAGCATGACGATCTATCTTTGAAATGATGATCCTAACGAAACAAAATGACATTTCTTCTCTTTATTTTTGATATCGCGTCGTAGAAATCTTTCTTCAATCTGTCATTTTCTCTTTCATTCCTTATATTTATATTGTACCCATGCTACACATTCTAGAGGTCAAAGCCAGGGCTCAGCACTACTAGTTGTGATTTCGACCACTATACCAACGAGGTAGTCAATAAGTACGAATTGAAAACTATATACGGAACCACAGCCAACTATATTCTTAACGTTACTATACAAAGCATTTCTCGACTGCGCAGTAAAGGTTTTTTCCGGAAAAAAAGTGAAATAAAAAAGCTTCGGCGGTGTAATATGACGTAAGCTTCAATAACTGGTTTCTCGCTGACCTTAGTATACGCAAGGCTGCAGTACTGTTCGTTTGTTCGTCACTTGGACAAATTGCAATAAAAGTAATTAAATCCAACTGATTCAATGGAATTTCTATTGATGAGAGGATCTGAGAAACGTATGTGTATATACCTACATGAATATGCCTGCATGATATGTAGCTCCTCCCGCATACAAATAACTTAGAAAAGAGTTAACCGTCTGTAAATACAAAGTCTCACACAAATTATTTATTGCAGGGTTAGATGTAGAAATAAATAATTTAAGTAATCCAAATGAATGTTTCAGGTTTCAGAGCACTTATACAATTAGGTAAGTATATATGTTTTTTTACATAAATTATGTAGTAATTGATCCATACCTACGTTTTAACACAGACGATTCTTTGAAAATGTCCATCTTGACAAAACTTGGTGACATATATTATGTTCGCAACACGACTGCGGTTACACCATAACTATTTTTTTTTCGAAAAATTGTTTTCATTAAATATGACGCATTTGCAAGCAAACCCAGGCACGTAAGCTAGTGCCATTACCTTGATCTTGACCTGTTTTATTTTTTGTCAGCAACTTGAAACTCGTCAAAGAAAAAATAAAGCTCAAGAAAGCCAGACACACACCTCAAGTTATTATGCAAAAACTTTCTTAAAGTTTTTTTGTCTGTGTTCTTAACCTTGAAGGATAAGGTTTCGGAGAAATAGATGGTCAATTTTGTATCGGTAGGTTCCATTCATGTGGTCATAATGTATTTTTTCCGATAATTAAGCAAAGACTATTTACCTATGAAAAATGGAGTTTAAGAGGGGTTTTTACCAAATATCACTTATTTATAAAATTTGACAATAAAATATTGGATGGGGTTTCTTTCAATATCTTATCTATGGCATAGACAGTTTTGAATATTTAAAAATCGACTACTAGCAACTACTATCAAGTCAAGACAACGGGCAGCGTTCTGAAGTTTAGTGATAAGACCTGTATGTATTACCCATATTTGCGAAATAAAAATTCTATTCTATTCTATTCTATTCTATTCTATCGAATTGCGATTACCAATGCATCAAGCAATGCAGGATGTAATAAAATCTTGCTTTACAGCAGAAGCAGTTTGTAGCAGATCATCTCAGACGAGTTCTTTTACAAGAGGCTCCACATCTACCAAAAACACTAATGGCCTAGCACTTAGTTACCAGATTCTACATTTTTTCCTTTAAAATACAGTGCTACAGTGTACAATGCTATCTCTTTACCCAAAAGGAAAGCAAAGTAAATTATGTAAATTAAAATATACCGACGTACAAGAGATATAGGTCAGATAATTGCATCTGATATACTCCGTTTTGCATTTACGTCAACGAAGGAATACGCTAAAGGACTGGTTAGACGTTAAAGGCTTTGGACTTGATTTATTTATTACTAACTTCGGCTGCGTAATAATGTGTCCTGTGTGTTAATCTAGTTTAGAAATTGGGATCCCTTCTTTTCGTATATATTTTTTTACCAATATATTTTGGCATGAACGTTTTCGCATAACTTTTATTAGCATAATGATACAATGCCATAATAATACTTTGGCATAATGCAATGGTAAGGTTAGGTTAATTTATGGCAATAAACATTATGGCAAAACATTTATGCGTAATTATATTACGCGCCATGACCATTATGCTGTATTTTGTTAAGCCAATATTATATTATGTCTTAAAATTGTATGCTAATGGATAGGGAACCTTAGAAACTATATGTATGCCAAATTTCATCTAAATCCGTTCAGCCGTTTTTGCGTGATTGAGTAACAAACATACAAACCTTCACATGTATAATATTTTAGTAGGATTACTTTAACACATAACGGCTATCCGCTAATTACATTAGTGCTGTGTGATGCTTCATAGCGATGAAAATATTTTCGTATACTAAATACTCAATATATTTATTGCTTCCACATGTGAACTTAGTTTCAGGAGTTGCAGTAGAATAAGAGACCAGCTGTTACTGATTTTATTACCACTGACGTGTGGCCTACAGCACCAATATCGCAATAATAGGCTACAGTTTGGCCATCGACACCAAACGCCGAACAATAACAAAACAATCTAACAATCAATCAATCAATTCTAGTAAGTAATAAAGATCGAATTCGCAAAACACGTATACGTTTTTATGAAACTGACAGGTGTCAAGAACGCATTCTCTTGACGGCTGGACTTTATATGACAGTAATAAAAAATCGATAAGATAAATTATCTACATGTGTTTATTACTCAACACTGCAATATTCAATAGGCTTTCCTGCGTTTAAGTTTGAGAATCAGAAATGCCTTCCTATTCATTAAATTAACATGCCAACTAGATCTTTTAAACGTTCATGATGAGGCAAGGTTTTGTGTGTTTAAAGTACTGCCGCCTTCCTCGTTACGAAGGTGTTTAGCATAGCTTTACTGGATACCACTTTTAGCCTCGCACTCTCTAATATTCCAGGAACTAGTTAAATAATTTATTTTCTAGAAAAAAGGGTCGAAGTTCGAACTCATAGTGCACATACCCTTCAACTATGGTCAATGAATGTATCACCATAATTATGATAAGGCAACATTATAATTCTAAACTTATTCACTAAACAGTTAGCAGATTCACATATCTACATTATACTTACTGTTATAATAATCTAATATTCCTATTTATCATCCTTGAAGCAAGTATGGTGATTCGTGACCATTCGCATTAAAAGCATTTGTTACAAGCAATATTTTTTTTACTTAAAGCATTTGTTTCAAATATTCTCATTCGCATGTATAAAACAGTAAGTCCTATTTTTAACCAACTTCAAAAAAAGAAGGAGGTTCTCAATCGACTGTATGTTTTTTTTTAATGTGTGTTAGCTCAGAAATTTTTACTAGGTGAACCGATTTGGATGATTCTTTTTTTTATTTGAAAACTGGTGCTTCACATGTGGTCCCATATAATTTAATTAAGTTCTGCCCAGCAGTTTTTGAGTTATCCGTAATACTGCGTATTTTTTCCAGGTAGTTTATATTGATGATGTGTTAATCATTTTCTGTCATTGTTATTTACATATCATGTAGTGGTATACGAACTTGTGCTGGGTAGGTATTATAACTAAAAAGTGAAAAATAAATCTTTTTTACAAAAAAACAACCGACTTCCAAGAGAAACACAAAAAACACGTGAAAAATAACTTTAATTTCGGAATTCGGTGGCCAAAAACGAAAATACAAAACCAAAGACACCGACTTCCGAAAAGACTTCTAAAAAATATTTTTTCAGTACCCACCTGATTTAAAGTTAGAACGAATTTCACCAATGAAACTACCCGCACTCAGCATACCTAAACCACGTTCAAGTAATGTCAGTGTCAATATTCCACAACAATGATGACACTGACAGACAGCTCTTGAACGCAGTTTAGATAATCTATTGAGCGCGTTCAGTTTCATAGGTAAAAATTGGCCTTAGTCTTAATAAAAGGTATTTATATTATTATTCATGAGTACTTTCAAACCCTGAAAAGTTACAAAGTAACTCAGAGTCAACCAGTATAAAGATTTTGAAATCTTAGGGCCGATTACACCAATGACATTGAACGCGGTCAGACCACGATCAAGAGCTGTCTGTGATATTGATAGCTCTTGAACGCGATTAGATGTGCAATTTCATTGGTGAAATTCGCCATAAGATCAAACCCTTAAAGATAACAAATCACCTCATGAGGTATCTATCTCATAATTAATTTACCTGTCATTGCGTTAAATTGAATTCTTTTTACATATTGTGGTATAGTAATTTTATTCTAGGTGCATCGTCTTCAAATATAATTATATAATTAATGTATACATAATAGTGTAAAAAAAAAAAAAAAGACTAACGGTGTAGTTTCTTGCCCACCTTTTGGAAGGGCCAACTTGAATCAAATCAGTTTTTTTGTAAATTTTGACGTTCAAAAGTGCCTTTTAAGTGCCTATTTGAAATAAATGATTTGACTTTTGACTTTTGATTGTAGCAGCTGTATAAACACTTCGAAATCTAAGCAAAAGCGAACATGTGCATTAAAAGAGGTCCTACAAATTGCAGTATAATTCCTGCAATTAAATACTTTTTGTTCACAAATTGATTAAATTCTTTTTACGGTTTGCTTAATATTTTTCTTTTTTTTTGAATTTTAAAAAGTTGACAGTCGTTCTGTACAATCTTGCCAAGAAAATAATTGAATGCTTTTTTTCTGTCGCCAGAATTTTAATGAAAATAATCTAATTTCTGCTTATTAACATTAAAACATTCTTCGAATGTGATTTTAACCACGTTTCACCAGTTTAACCACGTTATGTGAGTATTCAGTGTATATATTGATCGACTGTATGTTCCCTGGAATCGTTTCTGTAACTTTTGGTGAGTAATCCCTTCATTGGTTCCATATTCTTTTAACATGTGCCTTGTTCTTTAATCTAAGAAGATTTCCTTTTCCTTAGATTGAAAGGCCACCTTTTTTTGGTCTTTGGCTTACCCAGCTTACCCAGCCATTTTTTGTTCGCCTACTTCTTCCATCATCTGCCGGCTGCTAAAGTCCGAGCGTGCTCAGAGCCACGGGATCGTTGCATGAGCAGGGTCGACGACACAGGTCCAGGTGCTTGGAGATCAGGTGTTAAATTGTTTTTTTTTTGTTTGGCGCTATAACGCACCAGCATCATTATAGACGATCTAGACGACGATTATAGTCGAGATCGACGAGAGACATTCTTTAGATCTTAATCAACTAATCCTATCTTTTAAGTAATTTCCTAAATTCATATTCATCAGATCTTGTAATCCTTTTCAAAAGTTTTCTTAACGAATTATGTAAAGAAAAACCTTAATCTTCTGCTTATTTGTGTAAAAGACCTTATAGAGCGACATGAATTACATACAATTGCAATCGAATTTAAATTCGTCAGAACACATTTTAAGTACCGTATATTTGGTAACATTCTCTAAGAATTTTCTCTCAAAATCGAGTTGTGATTATTTTTTTGTTAGTAATTTAACCTTAAAATCCCAACGACTCAATCTCATTTTGTTTTTGCCTATTTTCTTTTATTATATACATATTTTCGGATCGTTTTTAATATATCAATAAATTTTACGTATTTTAGCTTCGTGAGTGTTTGATTTTTCATTGGATCAAGTCCCCGGCGTGTTAGCGGCCAGCTTTACGCTGCAAAATGTAACAATGCACATTTCCTATCAAAAACCTCTACATGTCCCTTAACGACCTATCTATCCCTGCCATCTCTATACACTTTGTGTTCCCCATCATTCATACACGTGGACTATTATAGACCAATTGATACAACACGAGCGCAGTATTAATGAATGACAATTATAAACCATGTAATACGGACATATGGCCATATCTGTCACTGGGTAAGTACGCGTGCATTGGGTCATCACCTTTATTTTATAGTTTAATTGACGTTTTCAAATTGTGTTGTCATGTCATTATAGCACGAGGAAGAGTAGGAGAAGACCAAAGAAACGGATGGACGGATTATATATATGAAAGATGATATGGTCAGAAAGGGGGGTGACAACTAATAGAGTTGTGTGAAAGAAAAGAAAATTTATTTGACCCTGGTCAAGGCACATAATAAACACAAAAAAAAACACAGGAACTTAGTTATGTACAGTATTGTGTGCCTCACGGTTTCGCCAATTAGGCGCAGTTTTCAAACTCAAACTCAAAGCATTTATTTCAATTTAACCATTTACAGGCCACTTTTGAATTGTCAAAGAGTCGGTCAGTTAGTCAGAAAGTTGAAGCTAGTTGCCCATTCCAAAACTTCGATCTCTATGGAGAAGAACGGGCAAGAAACACCAAGGATACTCTTTTAAAATCAAGATATTACAAAATCCTTGGTACATTATTCTTGTTGTTTCTTCATGTGAGAACAAATTAAGAAAAATAAAAAATATGTATACGAAAAAAGAAATCAAAATATAAGAATAATAAAAATAAGCCGTGGCAGTTAAGAGATGATGATTTTAGCATAATTGCCAGAAAACAAGTGCCTGATGCCGGTTTTCAACTGGACCTTATGTGGCGAGGATGTCTGTGACGGGTATCCAAAACTATTTTATTCGTGACATATAACATTTCTAATAGGTTTAGATCAAATTTTAAACTCTCACATTTGGTTTTTTAACCTCTGGTCCACCATTACGGAAAGCTACATGCACAATTTTTTTTTCAGTGAGTAGACAGATATGACAAAATACTACTTTTTATCATTTTTGTGACATCTATTGAAGATTAAATATTTGAGTTTAAACAATGGTCCCAATTAAATAAATATGGTCACAATTATTTGACTTGAGTAACAATAACCGTTTTAAAATGGATGACGTCTGGAAGACACTTGTGATATTAATTATTAAAAATCATGACGAACTTAGTATCTATTGTTCTAATATAATAAGGCTGTATTTCAAATCTGTTAATCAACGTCATCACGCTATTTTTGTGTGTTAATAATTACCATTTTTTTTTTCAACGCTACTAAAAGCATTTATTGCAATTAGACTATTTACAGGCACTTTTGCATTGTCAAAGAGGCAAGAAACTCCAAGAACACTCTTATAAATCAAGATATTACAAAATCCATGGTACATTATTCTTGTTGCTTCTATATGTGAAAACAATGTAGGTAACAAAAAATAAGAAAAAAAAAAGCTTTGGCAGTTAAGAGATGACCAGTCTCAACCGACGGCACCCGTTCAGAAACATGTCGTGTGGATCAGCACCATCCAGCTCAATCATTTTGTAGGGAACCGAATGATCCAACACACGCGCCACCATCGGCGAGACATTAACAAAAAAAAAATTTTTTTTTTTTTTAAATATTTGTATGACTTACAAGTAGTTGTTCCGGGTCTGGCTGTTTGTGTATGTGAGTTTGAATGTTTGTAAACGCACCCACAATACAGGAGGAATTCCTAGTGTGGGGCAACGTTTTAAAAAAAGAAAGAAAGAAAGAAGAACAAATACAAAAATAATACATCTATAGGTACATTATAGATGAAAGTCGCCTTTCGATGTGTGCCTCTGTGACCGCGTTGCTCTTCCAAACTATATATCAGATTTTGAACCGGTTTCGCACCAACTTTTTATAAACTTACCGGAAGGTTTATTATGTGCATACTTTATTCAATCCTTAAGTTCCGAGTTGAACTGCACGATTACTGAGAAATGCGTGCACTGACTAGACAGATCCACTCAATCTGTGTAGTTTTTCCTCAAAAGACCAGTTCAGACACAAATCTACATGGTCTACACTTGATCAGACCAAGATTATTTGTGGGACTTTGAGTTTGTTTCGGCCTTTCTTCTCAGAGTAGTCAGTTATGAAACGCCAACCTCATCTAGTTTTTAAAATATGATTGACGTGTAAAAGTCTTTGTACAAACCTACTTACAGAAATAAAATCATTTAACATATTTAACTCCATGTTTTGTCAAGTAATAAAAACTGTGCAAAGCAGGGGCGCGCTGCTAATACCTAATTAATAACCTAGAAAAAATATATAACACACACATAGGTAACATCACGCCTTGTATCCCCGAAGGCTGGGGCAGAAAAAAAAAACTAAAAAAAATATCCTACAAACACAAACAAATACACAACAAAAATACAAATTATAAACAACACAAACAACAAAATACAAATACACAACAAAAATATAAATTATAAACAACACAAACAACAAAATACAATAACACAAACAACAACACCAACAACAACAATTATTTACAAATTGAGCAACCTCCTCAACCTTCACTGCGAAACCTTTACGTTAAACACAACTAAAGGTAAGCAGCAACCTAGGTGGTTAAGAGCGTGACGTGAAACAATGTGAGACATGTCGCAACTTGTTTCAGGGCCTTTTTCATGAATAGAAAAGTTATAAATTAATGATTTTAGGCACTGACCATAGGTTTATTTTGAAGACCGTTAATAATAATAAATTGATGACTTTTTTATGTTCTAGCCTAGTTGGTATTAATGGTCGCAAGCAAGTATGACTGCTATGCCCAGTTCTAGGTATGATGTCCCTGCACCTTGGATGACCTAAAGAATGCCACTTATCCGGCAATCAACGTCAACACCAAATGGGCTCAAAAATCAAATCAAAATCACAATATTTTATTTCACATAAACCTACATGGGCACTTATGAAACGTCAGAAGCTAGGTGCACGGTTCCAATTGGTTGTTTCCTATGGAGAAGAGCCGGCAAGAAACTCCAAGGCTATTCTTTTATAAATAAGTGGCTTTTACAATGTTTTCAAATTACAGTGTTAATAGGTATGGAGGACAGTGTAGGCCTGTCAACAAGTAACAGGTACTCAACAAAACAGAAAAAGGTCTACAAATCTACAGTCTGCAAATTAGGCCTACAACGTCCTCACATTCAACAAATATAAAAGAATCTATACCTATAAAAGATAAATAAAATGATTAAAATAAAAACCTATTTCAACGAAATGACATTACAACTGTAACAAATCTCAATTAAAATCCTGTCTAGAAGGGCCATTAAAATAATACAAAACATGGAAAAAGAGTACCATCGACACGAAAAGATGAAGTAGCACTTGGAAGCTGGATTTGTGACTGGCTAGCAATAGGACCAAGCCTATTACATAGGCCTTATATCATAGTAGGATATATAGATAGAGAAACCTTTACCAGATTTACAGGGGTGCGGAATACAAGTGTATTTTTATTTATTTTTGTAAGTGGATTTGTACAAACACTTTTATACGTCAATCATATTCTTTTAACTACGATTAGATGAGGTTGGCGTTTCCTATCTGACTACTTTGAGAAGAAAGGCCGAAACAAACTCAGAGGTCACAGTCTCTTTTAAAGTCCAGACATAATCTTGGTCAGATCATGTGAAGACCATGTAGATTGGTATCTGAGGTAAATATATAAGTCTATGGTCTTTTGAGGAAAGAACCACACAGATTGAGTGGACCTGTCCAGTCAGTGCACGCATTTGTCAGTAATCGTGCAGTTCAAAACTCAGGAAGTCAGGACTTGCGGAGCTCTACGATTTATTATAATGTAATATTTCAACATTCCATTCGAAGCTGCTATCGGCTGTCCCCTTTGGTTTTGCAGGCTGTTACTGCCATTCACTGCCATCGGTTATCATTTTTCGTCCGGCGGTTTTATTTCCATGAGCGCATTCCTTTTTTATTAAGGATTTATTTCAAGTATTTGTGTGACGCTTTCCGTGACCCAGAGCCTGGCTTTTACTTCGGCCACAGGCTAAGCATTACTATCCAACGTGGTAATTTGCCAGTGGTTTAAACAAGTAGACAGTTGAGGAATTTGGATGCCTTCTTTTAACCTTATCATACCAGAACATTCTCTTTCCTTCGGTACCTCCAAAGCAGTCAGACGCAATATATAAACGAGTTTCATCAGACATACATACCGTCACACGACTAGCTAACTAATCAACTCTTGCGGTGTCAAAAGTCAATTGTGACTGCATTTGAGACAGCTTGGCGACTGCAACTGAACTCAGTTGCGTATGCAATCAAATTGTGGACTTTGTATTGTGCGGTTGGCCGGTTGTCGGAGTGCGTTTTGTCTTGCGTCTTCTTTTTTGTGGTTGGTTCGGTTTTGGAGGTTGTCAATTTTTTTATTATTTAGAGATTAAGGTAAGTACAGTCTTATTTTTCCGGGAAGATCTTACCACTTATCGCTGAATATCAGCCATATGCACACAACAACTGCTTAGACTAATCAGTATTCCCCTGATAATCTTATATAAATTCCACTTACCCGAAGTAGGTAGTCGTAAATGAACAATACGACAAATCATGAACTTACTACTGCTTGTGTTTGCTACAATTAACCTTTTTTGACAATTCTTGAGTTGGGTATCTACATGGTCTAAGTACATACATTTATTTACATTAATTGAAACAGTTTAAAACCAATAACAATAATTACAGGTATACGTACGAAAACAAATTTAAATTATAAAGTTTTAACCTATTTTAGCTCAGCACATATCGTAATAATTATGATAGTGGAATAACATTGTCATAAACTTCTTGCCCCAATAATACCTAGCCATCTCTTTAATAAAAATCGTAAACTCAAACTCAAAGCATTTATTTCAAATAAACCAATTACAGGCACTTTTGAATTGTCAAGGGGTCGGTCAGTCAGAAAGATGAAGCTAGTTGCCTATTCCAAAGCGTAATAGGTACCTATGGAGAAGAACGGGCAGGAAACTCCATGGACACTCTTTTAAATCAAAATATGGTTACAAAATATTGATTACATCATTCATGCTGAAATTATGCATGTGAGAACGATGCAGAACGTTAAAAGCGTCCGTAATTAAAAGGCAAAAACAATTCAAATAGTAAACTAAATTAAAATGAGCCGTAGCAGCTAAGAGATGACCAGTCCCTACTGACGGCGCCCGTTCACAAACATGAGGCATGGATCAGCACCATTCAGCTCAACCATGATCCAACACACACGCTACCGCCAGCGAGACATTTGAGTGAACATGACATACTCTCAGCTGCCAGGGCACATTCAAGTCAATGAAAGACAAACCTAGTAATAGTAGGTACGTTAAATAAATTAAATTCATTTACTGACAGGCAACCCCTAACAGCTGGTTCTAAAAGAACGAAATTTTGCCTGAGGGGTCCTTATACAGTTAGCAGAGACATCAACGAACAACCTGTTACCATGGATACAGTACAAGATTCTGAACCCCCTGCGATAAAAACATTCGTCAGTTTTTCTGACACTACCAGCTTTGTATATATATGAAACTGCTTTATTTAAGAGATTAAATCCAAATTTGTTCTCTAACCTGTCTGATACTGTACAACGTAACAGACGAAATCACATGCTACGCGGACGCAGAGCCAATACAGCTCTCACGCGGACAAGTATATTCTGCAGAGCCCCGCAAATTTATAATAAATTCATTAAATCAATTAGGGAGTTAGATTTGGCTCGTTTTCAGAAGCAATTTAAAGATTTTTTATGTTATAAATGCTACTATAATTTGAATGACTACTTAAATATGACATATAAATTTAATGCAATTAATTTTTATATTATTTTATTCCAACATCCCTTTTTGAATTAGAATTATTAAAAATATTGTTATTATTCATATTAATCATTAATTTTATCATCAATGTAATTACTTAAAATTTGTACGCCCATGTGGTAGAATGTGATGAGACAATCTATGTTAAACTTAAGACCATGTAATATACATACCGACCATGTTCTGACAAATAAATGACTGTGATAAGGCTAAGCGATGAAAAAAAAAACTATGCTAGGGGGTCTTGAATCATGAGCTGAATTCATGGTCACAGTTTGCGAGTCAATGTCTCTGCCACCTGTATAATGAAGGCGAAGGAACAAGGAAGGATTTGTCAAAAATCACCCCCTAAATGGGTTAAATATATTAGGATTAAAGGTCATATGAATGTTCTTCATTCTTGCCAATAGGAAATCCCATCCAAACGGCTTTTCATTTGATAAAATTGCAAGTGTGTAGCTCGCCTAACAAGCTCGCATGGCAACAGAGAGGAGGCCGGGCAATATTCCCGGGACAAATGAGAGGACACAGCCACAGTATAATACTTTATTATAGTGAGACACAGCTTATGTAACTCGTCTGTTTTATATACTCCAGTATATATATGCGATGCACTTAATTTTATGTAGGTAGGTATGAGGAGATACAGGAGAAGATGCTTGGCCCAATGCTTTTGCTGTGATAAAAATCTTAGCCAGTCCGCAAGGTGGCAACGAGGCTGAGTAGTTTTGAGTGTTGCTACTGCTGGAGGCTTTTTTAAAGTCCACTCATTCCGACTATACTGTAATTGATACTTACCTACCATTTACCACCTGTCCAGCGTGATTGCTGTCACCTAATTCATTAATATGTATATTACTTTATGTATACAGGGTTATTTGTAACTCGACGTATTCGTTGCAGGACGTCATAGTAGGGTTAAAATGCAACAAATTAATACACCAAACGTGCTACCGAAATTCAGTTGCTTTTGAGTTTATTAGATTTTATGTTTTTATATGAAAAATCCAATTTAAACATGATTTACGGTGCGACTACACTGGAATTTAAGATATTAACATAGCTGATGCCGTAGCAAATCTTTGTTGATAATTAAAAGTTCAAAAATGCCTAAAACGTTGGCAAAGATATCTAATTAAACATTTTAGTTTTCGTAATTTTTATTTTAGACAGAAAATTATTACGACAAAAAACTGAATTTCGGTAGAACATTTGGTATCTTAATTTGTTGCATTTTAACCCCACTATGAGGTCCTGCAAGGAAAACGTCGAGTTACAAATAACCCTGTAGAACCAACAGTATTTTTTTGTATTTTTACAATTATACTAATTACATGGGACTTAAACATAACTGGCGAAATGTGGGTGTACTATAGGTACACCTCTGCCTAACCCTTCGGGGAATACATGCGTGATGTTATGTTGATGTTACTAATTACAATAATTAATAATCGAAAAATATAATAATTTTAATGTAATAATTAAGGGGGCCTGGGTAACTTAATTTATAAATGTGGGTCTGCAAACCATATATACCTTATCAGTCTTAATACAATATGTAACAATCTAATAACTAGTACTAACACTTTCAATAATTATAAATGTTATTTGTTAAAACGAGGCGATTAATCATACCTATTTAACATTGCTTGGAAAAAGCTCGTTTACATTTAGAATAAGATCTTTTTGTTAACTTTCTGTTAATAAAGACCTTTAAAATTAAAATAAAAACAGTTATTTATATACATCTTTTTTAGTCCAGCTGTTATATACTTTTTGTTCACAAATCGATCAATTACTTTTGACGCGTCAATTGGTCAGCTTGTTATTATTCGTATTTTTTTAGAAGATTCAAAATCGACAATTGTTACAAACAAGCTTGTCAGAATATTTACAAAGCATCATTCTGTCGTTGGAATTCTTGGTAAATCCATGGATATTTAATAGCAAAACGATTTTATTAAATACTAGCTGCTGCCCGTTGCTTCGCCCGCGTGGACAACGTGCTACCGGATAAAAAGTAGCTTATGTTACTCCTTATAACATTAGCTACTTGCCGGTGAAAGTCCGGTCAAAATCGGTCCAGCCGTTTCGGAGATTAGCCGGAACAAACAGACAGACAGACTGACAAAAAAAAAAATGGTATATGTACCGTGTATACATCCATATGCATTTATTAAAAAGCGGTTATTTTAATATTACAAGCAGACACTCCAATTTTATTTATCTGTATGATGGCAAATGCTAGATTGTATACTTTAAAGTTTCCGTCATGAAACTATAATTCATAATCATCGATGGTCTGCCCGTTTCTAGGATTTTTCTTGTATTATTTTTTTGATTGATCGTAAGGCCACCTTTTTTGGCTTTACCCAGCCACCTAACTGGCCGCCTGACTCAATCGATCATGTGCCAGCTGCCGAAGTTCCGACCGATCAGGATACCACGGATCCGTTGCCGTGTAAGGTCGACGAGTGCGGTTCATCTCTTATACGTCAGCTGGGACATCAGGTGCTATATAACTAGTTTACGTGGCGCTATAACGCGAAAAAATGTTTATAGACGAGGCGTACAGTACTACATCGTCAAGAGACATTTTTTAATTCTAAATAAACTTACCTTTCATCTTAACTCCTTACAATGAAAATCCTTGGAATGGGTTTCATTTTGACAGTTCAACAACATTCATTGCGTTATTTAAGTTTGTTGAGCAGACAAATGTTTCCAGCATTATGAAGCAATGGATTAGCAATGTCCTTCAAAATGATTCAGATTATGATAGATAGAGTGTTACTTAATTAGGGTGCAGGTCTCTGAGTATAATTAATGAGTTATGTAAAGAAAAACTTAAACTTTCCGATTATTTCCTTATAGATCTATCTAGAGCGATACGAATCAGTCCGATTGAAATCGATGTTTTAATTCGTCGGAGCGATATATCACGGATTATATTTGGTAGCATCTTTTAAGTTTTTCAATCAAAACTCGAGATCCACATATTTAACCTTTATCATAGTATATTATACAATTCCAACGACCGAATTCCTATATTATTATTCTCCTTTTTTTTCTTATCATGTATTTCGGTTTTTTTTAACATACTTACCGATAAATTATACGTATTTTTGCTTTTTCTGATATCGCAAAACAAGATTTTTCTAAGGAATCCTCTTTAAGCTAATCTAAAAATTCGGAGTATTTTTGTATTTCTTAATTCATTTAAACTCCTTTTACTTTCATCCCCCGTTTCTCATCCTCAAAATTAATTGTATTAGTCTAGTTTATTTTTTAAAAAGTGCAAATTACTAATTTGTAAGTAACTTACAACATCCATAATGGACGGATGATTGAGCTCTGTAACACAGGTTTTTCCTAGCATGGTTTCATTGATCATTATTTGCACGCTTAAATTAAGTGTCACCCTGTATCTGTATAGTTTTTTTATGATTTTATGTCAAATAAATAAATATTTTATTATTATCTACTTTTATTATTGGTTGGCACTCAAGCAAGCTACTAAACATTTTCAAAGCCAGAGGAATCAAAAAACTCAAAGCATTTATTTCAAATAAACCAATTACAGGCACTTTTGAATTATTGTCAAGGGGTCGGTCATTCAGAAAGATGAAGCTAGTTGCCCCTTCCAAATCGTATTAGGTACCTATGGAGAAGAACAGGCAAGAAACTCCATGGACACACTTTTAAATCAAAATATGGTTACTTTTGTTATTTTTTCATAAATAATAATAATAAAATATAGGTTAGGTTTAGGTTTAAATACTTTATTCTCAAAAAGACAAAAGAGCCACTTACATGAGAACATAAGGTAACATATTGACATATGCTTATTCTAGGTAACGGTCACTGTTACAATACAATAATATTAAAATTATTTTGTGTTTATTTTGGTTGGGTTACACCTTCAGCGATTCTATTCTCAACTACATATTAGGCTAGTTAGTAACATTATTAGTGAGTGGTTTCCATTATGTAATTTGACAGTTTTGATTTAAAACCACTGAAAGAGCTTACATTTTTTATGTAGGATGGTAAATTATTATAAAATTGTGCTCCTTCATAGGTAATATTCTTTTTAGCATAATTTGTACGTGTCCTTGGCAGGACAAGTAAGCTGGGTCGACGAAGACTGCGTTGACTTATTTGGGATATTTTTGTAAATGTTACGTTTGTGTGAATGGTTCCATCCATTATTTTTCTAATCAAGATACAAGTATTATACTTATAAAGTTTTTTGATATTCATAAGCTTTGTTTCTTTAAAAATTTCGTTCGTTGGTGTCAAGTACGGATAGCGAAACAGTGTTTTTATGATCCTGTTCTGCATTCTTTGCAGTTCCTGTAGCTTTGTTTTACCAGTGCTACCCCAGATTTCTATGAGATATAATAAATGTGATTTGACAAGTGAATTGTAAATGTTTAAACGCAGTTTTTTGGGTATACATTGACCTATATTGCGGAGTCAGCCAATAAGTGAGGAAATCTTACTTCTAATATAATCAATTTGCTTGTTCCATGTTAAACAATTTTCGATTCTAAGGCCAAGGTATTTTTCGTAGGTTTTTTTCTCCAATGGTATGTTATCAGGCTACATCATTCAAAACGATGCAGAACGTTAAAAGCGACCGTAATTAAAAGACAAAAACAATTCAAATATTAAATTCAATTAAAATTAGCCGTGGCAGCTAAGAAATGACCAGTCCCTACTGACGGCGCCCGTTCACGAACATGACGCATGGATTAGCACCATTCGGCTCAACCATTTTGAAGGGAACTTAATTATCCAACACAATGAATCTCAGGTGCACTGCCATAGGCGGAGCTGAAATGTCTCCTGTGAATGAGTGTGAATTACTCTGGCTCCTTCAGCAGTCGTATCCTAGTGGTAACGGCCACGACTTACGAGTTGTAAGGTCGTAGTTTCGAACCCAGACAGCCTCTTAACTTTGTGTAAATCATTTCACCACCACTGCTCTCAAAACGGTGAAGGAAAGGAAAAGGAAACCGGCAAGTCCTAGAACCAAAAATTCGAAGACAAGTGACATCTACCAAGCCACATTGGGCCCGCGTGCTGGATGCCCGCTCCCTCTCACCGAGAGCAGGCCTGTGTCCCAGCAGGGGAAAATTATAGGCTGATTATGCTATATCCTTTAAGCTGAAACACAACAACGTTCCTTGGTGGTGTTATTTCCCCGGACGGGCTTCTTTTACAAAGAGCTGTACTACCTATGTAGTAGGTAATATTACCAATCCTTCATCATCATCTCCCCGCCCTTGTCCCATGTTACTAGGTGTCGATGTAACGTGTTTCTTCTTCCAATCTACTTTATCAGTCATCATGCTATCATGCACTCCTTTTTTAACCGACTTCCAAAAAGGAGGAGGTTATATGTTCGACTGTATGTATGTTCACCGATTTCTCAGTCAATTGTGAACCGATTTGGAAACTATTTTTTTATTTGAAAGGGTATGCTCTCGAGGTGGTTCTATTGTCACCAAGTCAGAATTTGATCAGGGGATCCCATGGAAATCGAGGGAAATCCTCAAATTTTATAGGCACACGTATAGCGATTTGGGTATTTTTTATAGTAACTCGTGCATTTGCTCTTGGGAAGCACCATTCGGTGAAGTGGGACTGATGATGAGGACCAGAGGTGGCCACCGGAACTTCTCAATAATAAGTATTTCACGGGTTGCGATCCGATTTTAATATGGTTGCTAAGCAATTTATGCTCGTCACAATGCATATGGTGAAATGGATCCATTTCACCATATGCATTGTGACGTTGACCTAACATAAAAACTTAACTAAACTTACTTTTGTTAAAAGTTAGTTAAGTTTAAGTCCCATGTAATAGGGGGCGAGCCTATTGCCATCAACCGGTCACAAATCCTGACTGCGAGCTGCTATTGAGAAATTTCAGATGGAAAAACCCAATAACACTTTGCCCGACCCGGGAATCGAACCCGAGACCTCATGCTCAGCAGCAGCGCTTGCGACCACTAGACTATTGAGGCAGTTTCTGCCTATCTGGACTGGTATGCTGTGTGTTTTCCTTAATTGCGTCGCTGTCTACCCCTTTTTAAGTAACAATAAACCATTTAAACGTGTATCGGAACAGAATTTGATCAGGCTCACGTTTTTAATCTGTGTCGAGGACGGCACATACGTCACCATGACGCAGGCGAGCGTAATCGTAATCGAAACTATGCGCGAGAGTCGATTAAATCGATGCGCCAGAGTTTATCGACTTTTGACGGTGTGTTATGAATTTGTAATTGTTTAACTCTCGTTTGATTAATGTCAGGTTTTCTTTACGCTGTTAAGGAGTAAAAAGGGGATACATGAACTTTATGACATGTGGAGGGATGAAAGTCATGTGAGGAAAAGAGAGATGAATATAAGTGTTGATGGATAGAGAGGGAGAGGAAGGTTAAACAAGGAAAGGATGAATTATGTGAGGAATGATATGAAAGAAAAAACTTTCTTTTTTGAAAAAAAAGGTTTTATTTTTCACTTTTTTGTGAGTCAGTTATTAATAAATCTAAGTTACAATAGCCTAATGTCAACTGCTCATCACCTTTTACAAAATATTCCTTTTCCCGACGCAGGGACGTTAATTGTTGAGGAGTTCTTCTGCTAAGAACCAAAACCACTGGAGCCGATGGTGAAGCCACCATCAGCTTCATTTTACCATATACATTGTGACGAGCATAAATTGCTTAGCAACCATGTTAAAATCGAATCGCAACCCGTGAAATATTTATTATTGAGAAGTTCCGGTGGCCACTTCTGGTCTTCACCATCAGTGCCCCTTCACCAAATGGTGCTTTCCGAGAACAAATGCACGAGTTACTATAAAAAATACCCAAATCGCTATAGGTGTGCCTATAAAATTTGATGATTTCCCTCGATTTCCATGGGATCCCCTCATCAGATTCTGACTTGGTGACAATGGGACCACCTCGAGAGCATATCCTTTCAAACAAAAAAAGAATTTTTAAAATCGGTCCACAATTGACGGAGAAATCGGTGAACACACATAAAATATAAACTTTTTTACAAAAAAATAACCGACTTCCAAAAAAAACACTAAAAGACGTGAAAAATAACTTTAATTTCGGAAGTCGGTGTCTATAGTTTTGTATTTTCGTTTTTGGCCACATCTTTGATCATCCAAATCTGTTCACCCAGAAAATAGTTCTGAGCTACACACATAAAAAAAAATACAGTCGAACATATAACCTCCTCCTTTTTGGAAGTCGGTTAAAAATGTTTAACATGGCATTTAGTAACAGCAGTGTTTGGTGAAATTGGTGCTTAAGGTCACCCTTTCAGAAGTTAATTCCCGTATTTTTAAGAACGTTCTCATTCTAATATCACGCTCAATTTGCAAAAAAAAAACTCTAAATAACCTAAATTTAAGACATTGATTGTGGCTGAGATGAGACTGCGGCTTGGATGTGACTTCTTTTGTTATTAATTGCTGTCGTACCTAGTTTACCGCCCATACAGGTGTGGTACATCTGAATGATCACCAATTCAGACCAGCGGGGTGATTACGTAACACACGAACAGTAGGAATGGCTTTCATTTTGACAGTTCAACAACATTCATTGCGTTATTTACGTTGTTGAGCAGACAAATTTTTCGAACATATGACGCAATGGATTAGCAATAGGCTTCAAAATGATTCAGATTGTGATTGAGAGTGTGTGACGCAATTAGGGTGCAGCATGATGAGCACTGGCTTTCCTTGAGGTGACTGACCGCCATTGTGAAGTTGGCCTTCCGTATCTACGCCAAATATCAAATGTCCTAATTCATAAAAAACCTGACACTCCTGCAGTTATTTAGTTTGTCTCTAACAAACTAACAACCGCATGATATAACTAGATACTAAAATGATTAAACCTCGTAATTTCGCAGTTAACATAACCATTACTGTTGGTAATAACTGGTACACACCGGTTATTATCACAGCGGGTCAAGTCACCCGGTCACAACCAATTGTGTTGGGCTCTGAGGTTTGGTGACCAGTGTGGTGCAAGATATGTGTGGCGAAAAACTCATCGCCACATGCGAGCTACGCGTCACACTGACGTCACGCAAAATCCTGCATCGCGCAAGCAGAGTTTACCGCGCAACTAGCATATACAACGTCCCGACATCAATCGTCGCGCTGTTGCCCACCAGACACGACACCCGTCTAGTCGGAAGATCCTCCCGTTTCTATAGAGTATGAGTGAACTTTACACCCTGTTCCTCATACCTCACACTAGATTTTTGCAAGATTAGAGGTGATTGATATGCTGTTTATTTAACGAACTTCTATACCTGATTTATGATTGTTTAAATTCATTAATGTCGGCTGCTCAACTTCCAGTGCTGAATATTTTTCAATTATTGCTTCAATGTCGAGATTTTTTAGATTATTAATTTGTTAATGTTTTACTAGTCATTTACGTACTAATTATTCTGCAGGAATGTATCTTTCAACAGAATCCCCAAGTCTTGACATATGTACGAATCTACGACAGTAAATAAAGGCCTTCTAAATAATAAAGGATCTAAACAACGTTGAAGAGCTGTCAATATTCTACCACAATGATGAAACTGACAACTCTTCAACGCGATTTAGATGTGCTGATCCCGTTCAGTTTCACTGGTGAAAGAATTCGCCCTTAATATGTCTCTTCATAATATTGATCTTCGGGCCATATCGTTACTTTCGCATCGTATATCATAGCTAGTGTAGTTCCAACCTAACATCAATAGTACAGTGACACACTATCGTAAGTCGTAATAACCCTCAAGTTACAACGTCGCGTCATAGGCTCAGTTGACAGCTCGACTCCTGTCAGCGAACTATCAATGAATGCATATGTTGTTATCCTAAGAACTGTGATCAAGGTTTTAGTGATCTATATTTGTGAATATTTAAGAGGGCCTAGATCATAGATTCTCAACGTGGGCGGTAACGCTCCCTTATAAGCGTTTGAGACTTTCAGGCAGGCAGTAGAGAAAATTAGGGGGCGTTGAGATGTGATCTTACAAATATCTATATAATATCATACTCAGCCTATAGTGTTCCCACTGCTGGGACACAGGCCTCCTCTCTTTGAGACTGATATCGAAGTGGCAATTAGATTTCAAATCGTTTCGTACTTCCTACAACAACTTTTAACAGTCCGTCAGTTGTCAGTTTTTGACTAATCCATCATCGTAATAGCTGGTAGAATGGTACTTTGTCTAGTAGGCCCTCTTGTCTTCAAAACGTATGGTTGAGGAAGGACCTTTTCATTCTTTTTAATCTAGTGTTTGTAAAGGACGGGGTTCTCAAAGAGATGGTGTGTAGTAAAAGTTATAGAACATTACTAAAATGTAGCATATTTACAATTAAAATATAATAACCTAACCTGACTAAAACTATTAACAAACTAAAATACGGCGTCGCAAAATTCCTCCGCATCACTGTCGACTGGTAATGTGCCCAAGAGACTGGCGGTATTGCCACGTTGTATGGCAATGCTTAGCCTCTGGCCAAGGTAAAATCCAGCCCTTGGGTCAAGAGAAGTGTCAAACAGGCGTTTGGAGATTTCGTTGAACAAAAAATGGGCACTTGGACCCCACCGTAAAAGTAGCATGTTTATAAAGGTCTGCTATGATAGGTCACCTTGGTCCAACCTTTACTGAGTGGACTTATTCCGCTTTCTCTGTACGAAGGTTACTTCCGCTGGCGTTAGTACTGACTGTTCCTAGGTACTAGGTAGGAAACAGTCGACTGCATGCTAGGAAACATATATGAGATTTATATTTATTATGACGGAAGATATAAATGGAAACGTAAGTATTGAAAAAAAAAACTATAGCTTTGACATACATTTATGTTAATGAATGTAGGAGGAAAGGGAGACCAAAGAAAAGATACTTGTATTATATTTTAAGAGAGACGATAAGAATGAAAAATCAACCGACTTCCAAAAAAAACACTAAAATACGTGAAAAATAACTTTAATTTCGGAAGTCGGTGTCTTAGGTTTTGTAATTTCGTTTTTGGCCACCGACTTCCGAAATTAAAGTTATTTTTCACGTATTTTAGTGTTTTTCTCGTATTTTTTGGAAGGCGGTTGTTTTTTTGTAAAAGAGTTTTTATTTTTCACTTTTTAGTTGCGGTACCTACCCCACACAAATTCGTATACCAGTACTTGGTATGTAAATAACAGTGACAGGAAATTATTAAAACATCATCAATATAAACTAAGTGCAAAAAATATGCAGTATTAAGGATAACTCAAAAACTGCTGGTCAGAACTTGCTCAAATTTCAATGGGACCACATGTAAAGCACCCGCTATCAAATAAAATTTCGAAAAAAATCATCCAAATCGGTATACCCAGAGTAAAGTTCTGAGCTAACACATAAAAAAAAAACATACAGTCGAATTCAGAACCTCTTCCTTTTTTTGAAGTCGGTTAAAAAAGTCGTTAATGATAACGCGTCAACTAACGGGAAATAATGGCAGAGGAATACATTTTGCGGCGACCCCATTGTAACATGGGTAAAGAGCATACAGAAGAAATTTAATACTTGTGATCTGATTGTGTTTGATTGTCAACCTGATTTTAAGCGGTAAACTCTCAATACTTGCACCTAGTATTTCTTCTACCAAGAGACATTGTTGAAATAATTCTGTGCTTGTTAGGTAACTGGCAAGACAGCAGAGCAATGGTTGCCGAGTGCAGTGGTAACGGCTGCGACTTACGAGTAGTCGTAGGTTCGAACCCAGACAAGTGCATAACTTTGTGTAAATTATTTCATCACCACTGCTCTAAAAGCGGTAAAGGAAACGTGATGAAACCGGCATGTCCTAGAACAAAAATTCGAAGACATGTGACATTTACCAACCCGCACTGGACCCGCGTGGTGGATTACGGCCCACTCCCTCTCACCGAGAAGAGGCCTGTGTCCCAGCAGTGGGAACATTATAGGCTGATTAGGCTTATGCTATTTGGAATTCAATAACGTGTGTGGAATTTTTGGGGAAAACTGAGAATGCTTTCCCACGTAGAATGTGACACCATCACATGTAAATGCTTCTTAATTGACTTACAATTCAACTAATAACCAAGTCCCAATAAAACAGTTAACAAAAAGCATTAATAAAATATCAACCAGCAATACCAGTGGAATTGCTATTGCCAATAAAATATACGTAATAGCGACAATTGTAAAGGTATGTAGACATTGAAATTTCTTCCCCATCCGGTGACTAGCCTAGGGTGTGGCCACACAGTTCGCGGTTGCTGAAGTAACGGTATTGGGAAGGAGTGGCTAGAAACCTTTGTGAGATGAATTTAGGGGCCGTTTTTATGGTCAAACCTTTAGAATAGAATAGAATACTCTTTATTATGTACACCATAAAAATTACAGATGTAAATGTAGAAAGTTTACAAAGAGTGACACAATAGGCGGTCTTATCGCTAAAAGCGATCTTTTACAGTCTACAACTTTTGTGTGGATTAAAGGGAGAAGGAGAGACAATTAGTTAGTCAGTGGTGTAACTTTTACATACACATTATATACATACATACATAAAACATATACTTATCTACATATGATATATACAATAATACACATGAACCAAGAGCAAGGAAACTAAATGTAATGATGATGTTTAAGGAGAGAGGAAGTGTTTTTTAACCAGAATTTTAAAAGTGGACAAAGATTGAGCACGGTTTATCGACACGGGCAAGGCATTCCATAACCGTACTGTTTGAACTGTAAAAGACTTGTCATAAAAACTGGGGGAATGCATCGGCATCTCAAGTCTTAAGTTTTCCGATGACCTCAGATATCTCTTATGTGTCTTGAAGGAACTTGAAACGTTCATTAAGATAAGAGGAGGTTTTAGGGTTGAACAGAATACTTTAGAGCTGAAACAAGGTCATACCTTGTTTCAGCTCTAAAGTATTCTGTTCAACCCTGAATACCGGCGAAGACGTATAATCTTTGTAGAAATTGTTGGAATATTTCGAATTACATATACTTACTTAATTAGTTGATCATCGTCTAAGTTTTCTAGGTTGAGAGGGTGAATCTGTTATCATTAAGTAGGCACAAATCTAGACTCCAGGCTACCGCTAGGAATTTTGTATCTTAGTATTAGCCCAACTTGCCTCAATCAATTGATCAAAATGGTTGAAACGAAAGTCTTTCATTTCTAACTTGGCACACTGGCAAGTTAGAAAAATCCGTTTAATTTTGATTAATGTGACTCGTCAAACTCGTAAGTACTTTACCACTTTTGGCTAAAACTTAGTAGTACAACATTCAACCTTAGTGCTCACTAATTAAAACTAAACGGATTTTAATAAATGCGATCATGTACATTCCACACTGCGCTCATTTTCATTGACAATCAATCGCAAATATTCCAAATTACAAATGAAAGACTTTTAAGTCTCCATGTTCACTTAATAAAAAGTTACAAAATTCTCAGTAGTAGCCCGGGCGACTGGATGTGTGCCCACTGTGTGACTATTTATGACGATATTTGGGCAGACCCTACTTGACGTTGGTTCGTTTGAAAAATCTACCAATAACAGCTGACAACTAACGGTAGATGCATTGATGAAATCTAGCGCAAACCCGCTAGCTTTATGGCCCTACCAAATAGCGGCTATATGACAGTTTTATTGCAGACTCAATTGTGTGTAGGTACGCACGGCTACATATCAAGCTATACATTTCCTGTATAAGCTGATCTCGCATTGTATAGGATTTCCTTACAATGAGAAGTCAGCGTAAACTGGAAATGTATAGCTTGATCTGTAGCCGAGCGTACGAGTATGTATGTCAATCGTTGCGATATTTAATCGCCTACCACGTGCTTGTAAAATCGTTTTAATAGAATATGACTACTGATTTGTATCTCATGATCTAAGATGGTGAAAAGACATTAGCATAAGCGTATAACGATCCCACTGCTGGGACACAAGCCTCCTCTCTGTGAGAGGGAGTGTGCCATAATCCACCACGCGGGTCCAGTGCGGGTTATTGGGTGTCACAAGTCATCGAATTTTTGGTTCTAGGACATGCCGGGTTCCTCACGATGTTTTCGTTAACCGTTTTGAGAGCAGTGGTGATGATTTAAATTACACAAAGATAAGCGCCTGCCTGGGTTCGAACCCACGACCTACAACTCGTAAGTCGGGGTCGCTACCACTGGGCCACCACTGTTTCAAATGACCTTAGTATTTACCAACCTGTTATATGATATGAATGATTCCCGCAGGGTAATTGCATAACACACAAACAGTAGGAATGGCTTTCATTTTGACAGTTCAACAACATTCATTGCGTTATTTGCGTTGTTGAGCTCACACATTTTTCGAACATATAAAGCAATGGATTAGCAATATCCTTCAAAGTGATTCAGATTCTGATTTATAGCGTGTTACACAATTAGGGTGCAGGGGGTCGGTCTTGGTATAGAATTAGTAGTAGAAATAGTAATAGAAAGAGCCTAAGTACTATTATTTTTTGTTCTAATTTTACTTATTACGTTGTACTTTTTAGTCTGCAAAATAAATGTATTTTTTTTCTATCAATCATTTTGTAGGCGTCATCATTAAATAATTAACACATCTTCTTTCTCCATTCCTCTTGCTAAAAGAACGAATGAAGACTGGCAGGCTTTAACGGGTTTATGAAATTATACATATTTAGCAGTTCAAGAAATAAAGCAACTCCTGTTATGGTTGAGCATAACGGAATTAGACGGAAAATTTTCCATATCACGTTTCCGGACCCACGTGTTGAAGAGGTACCTACCACGGAAGGTAAACGTGCCATCCCAAATAACCCCTCTTCCCACGGTCATTCTGACCCAAACGGTCCATTGTCCAGCTTCCGTATGACGCATCGCTGGCCATCGGAATGCTAGAACGTAGTAGTCTGAACTAAATTATTTAACCTGTTCATTGCTTGGAATCGGATGCGGGACTGATTTTAGTCCTACTAGTATGATCATGAATTTTTTTCGATTTTTTTCAAATTCTTTGCGAGATTTGCGCCGAATGGTACATGCTATGGTCTACGTGATGGTAAAGTTTTACCATCCTTTTTTTTTTTGCGTGGGAAATCATCAAATGATCTCTCCCGCTCTGGGTGGAGCGGAAGGGTGTGTCAGACTCTTACTGACTAAAACCCACCCGTGTTCCTTCAGTTGCCTGTGCGCCAGGGCCACGGTAACTCTTTCGAACAATCCGCGACCCCGGCGGGCATCGGCCCTATCGGAGCCCATCAGTTATGCTGACATCTCTTTGAGGCGCGCGTAGAACACAACGCGCCGTCAACCCAGGCCTGGTCTTAACCGGACGGCAAGCTGCCCATTGCTCGCCGTCCGCAAGCCCGCGCCTACGGTGGCCGGGAGTCGGCTATCGACTCCCGACGCCCAGGGTGTCTCCTCCTGCGGCTACTAGGGACGTGAGGGCGCAACGATTGCCTCACCCTCACGCGCTCCGCCTCCTCCTTCGCGAGCATTACTGCTTCGCAGAAGGAGGTGACGGCTTCCCATTTCCTCTCGCTCCGTACCATGGCCTGGACCAGGGCCGGACGCGAGAGATCGCCGCCGCCGATCGCCGCCACGAGGACACGGCGGTGCTCCGCCCAAGCCGGGCAGACCTCCACCGTATGCTTCACCATGTCCTCCGCTCGATCCACACAATGACAACACCCGGGCGTTTCCTGCCGCCTTATCCGAAACAGGAACCTCCCGAAACAGCCATGTCCGGTGAGGACATGCGTCTGGCGGAAGGTGAGGACGCCGTGGCGCTGCTCAAGCCACTCCTCAAAGAGGGGACTTACCGCCGCAATTGTGGCGTGCCCAAAGTTTTACCATCCTAACATTTTAAGTTTTAAAATAAAAAATAACTTTAATATTGTCACTGTGTGATAAATAAAAGTTCCAATTTGCGTGATTCTGATGAATGATTTTAGACAAAGCCCACAAAATCCTACAATAATTTAATTCACTTAGGAAGAGTAGTATTGTACCCGGCTGCATTCCATGGACCAGAAATCCACTATTGTTTATAGGAAAATGTCAAAAACCTGTTTTCAAGTTAATTATACGTAAGTATTTCGGTACGTTCATTTAGAGATCCTTGAGGCAATGTAGTCAGTAACTAGACCAAACATTGACACAGTTGGTGTGAACAGGTGTGCTGGGCAGATCTAATAAGGGTGGGCAAGTTTTTTATATTTTAATATAATATTTTCGAAGCCATTGCCTGTAAAAATAATAGTACCTAGAGCGTAAGTTTAAAAAATATTTAACTTTTTAAATGCATATTTTATTTTTCTTTGAGCCTTTAATAACAGGTTTATTTTTAAATAACTCAGTTCTATTATAGCACTCTAAATTAAGGTTAAAAAATACTATTAATTCATTTTTATGAGATTAATACCGGCCCTAATACGCTGACAATATTAGAGGCGTAAATACTATATTCATAAAAAAATGGAATACTCGTAGTAGGCGTAACTACTATATTTTAATTTCAATACAAAATGGCGAAATATGCGCAATAGTATTTACGCCTCTAATATTGCTTTATTAGAGTCCTAATATAGCTTATTATATTATATAGTAGGGTTGGCAACACTAGGTCTAAAGGACCATGTACCGCGCGTTCAAACTGTTACAAACTATGATTGGGGCGCTTCCTTCCGCTGACTGCGTAATACATAGTTATCGGTTATATCATCACGATAACAGGATGTTGTTATGACGATAAAAAAAAATATTACCAAAAAATAACAACCGACTACGTAAAAAAACACAACAAAGTGAAAAATTACTTTAATTTCCGAAGTCGGTGTCTTTGGTTTTGTATAAATTTTCAATATTTTCCACTTTGTAGGGTATTTTTTAGAAGTCGGTTGTTTTTTTTTTTTGTAATAACGTTTTCACTTTTTATTTGTTGTACCTACCCCACACAAATTCGTATACCTTCCCTTGCTAAGTAAATAACAGTGACAGGAAGTTATTACAACATCATCAACATACACTAATTAGAAAAAATACGTATTATTGAAGTTAACTCAAAAACCACTCATCAGAACTTGCCCAAATTTATATGGGACCACCCTGTTAGTAAATTCTTTCAAACAAAAGAAGAATTTTTCAAATCGGGTTATAAATGACGGAGTTCTGAGGTAACAAACAGAAAAAAAATATATACAACTGAATTGAGAACCTCCTCCTGTTTTGAAGTCGGTTAAAAATTTACGTCACAATGACAGGTACCTATACTACCTACGTGTGTCTTAAGAAAAGGAAAATTTGGTAGTCTCTTGTATATCGAAAGCAATGTAACATTTTCCAGACCATTCATACTAATATTGTTGCAAACTCCTTGGCTGTGGTAAACTTTTTAGAAGATTTTTATATTTTTTTATTTGAATGTTATTCTTTTTTTCTTTATTGCCTCTTCTTGTATCTTCTAAAAGGTTTGGTTTGTTTTTCCGATTTATGTTATATTTTTCCCACTAAAATCCTTATAGAACACTGAGTTTTAGTCTTATTTCATTCTACCAATCAAGAATACATACAGTCCACTTACATCGCTTTCAAATATTATAAATGCAAAAGTATCAGTCAGAACGGCTGAAG
Organism: Griposia aprilina; assembly: GCA_916610205.1. Lineage (NCBI taxonomy): Eukaryota > Metazoa > Arthropoda > Insecta > Lepidoptera > Noctuidae > Griposia > Griposia aprilina. The sequence goes on from OU744308.1 coordinate 15,541,645, forward strand.
AGATTGATGAATTTGGGCATACAGACTAGAGGGCCTAGACAAATGGCATTCGCTTCTGAGCGATTCTATTTCTACAATCGCTATCGCTTTCGCTAATGATTCCAAAAACTAGTGATAACGCTCGTCAAAAAGTGTCCCTTGGCTATGCAATTCTGTGGAAGTACCTAATCTTTCGACGCCGTCGATTCATTTCATAATCGAATGTTGATAACATTGTCTAGCTAATTTTTATTCGTTGACCTACAATCACGTGACATTTCGATAGCTTATGTCAACCCCATACATTTTAACTTTTCTACTAGCGTCATCGCTAATCGAATGTTACTTTGTCTAGGCCCTCTGAGGGCCTAAACAAACGGCATTCGCTTCGGAGCGATTCTATTTCTACAATCGCTATCGATTTCGTTAATGTTTCCATCATATGAATCGAAAACTAGAGCGATTACCGCTTGCCAAAAATTGCCACTTGGCTACGCATCTCTATGGAAGTAATCGTTCAACGCTGTCGATTCGTTTCATAGAATCTAATGATGTTAACATTGTCTAGCTAATTTCTATTCGTTGACCGTTGATCACGTGACATTTCAATAGCTTAGGTCAACCCCATACATTTTTGGCATTTCTACTAGCGTCATCGCTAATCTCTCTTTGTCTAGGCCCTCTGCACCCTAATGGCGTAACTCACTATCAATCACAAACTGAATCATTTGGATCGAACATTAATAATGTGCTTTTAGATGTAGTTTATTACTCATAGTGAATGAGTTAATAGCCTCTGAATAACGCACTTTGACAAGGTTTTGATCGGGGTACCGCCTTAATGTGTTACGCAATCACCCCGCAGATCTGGGTAAAGACATATGATGCTTTTCATCCCGGTAGTACGACCCCGTGGGATAGTTCCCGACCTCCGCGCGCGGCGTGTTCGAAGGCAAAAGCTAGTCGTCCATAAACTCTCATTTCCTCTAGGTACATACAGTAATTTCATCTATGGCAGCAATTGAGCAGCTAACTTATTTTGTCAAGAATAATTAATATTACTGTGATTTTGATAAACTTGTCAGTGGCAGCAAGCCAACAGAAATCTTATTTTCATGAGAATAAAGACCATTGATTGCTAGACAAAATCAAACTGGTTGCTAATTTACTTGTAGGTATAATTTATAATTTTTATGAGATTGATATTTACATTCTGTAATTACCTTAACTCACACACTACATTATTACTAGTTAAAATTTTTGAAAAATCATCTACTTTTCAATATTTGTAAATATGTGAGCACCATGTATCTATAACATAATTAATTTACCTGTCATTGCTTTATATTTAATTCTTTTTACCTATTGTGGTATAGTAATCTTATTCTAGGTGCATCGTCTTCACATATAAATATATAATTAATGTATACCCACACATAATATTGTAAAACATTTTGAAAGAGTAACAGTGGAGTTTCTTGCCCATTCTTTTACATACTAAACTACCTTTTGGAAGGGGCAACTAGAATCAATTATATTTTTAACCGACTTCAAAAAGAGGACGAGGTTCTCCATTCGACAGTATTTTTTATTTTATTTTATGTGTGTTAGCTCCGAACTTTTTTTATGTTAACCGATTTGTATGATTCTTTTTATTTGAATGCTGGTGCTTTACATGTGGTCCCATATAAATTTGATCAAGTTCTGATCAGCAACTTTTGAGTTATCCTTAATACTGCGTATTTTTTTTCAACTTAGTTTATATTGATGATGTTTTAATAATTTCCTGTATTTTAGTTTTTCGCCTCCGACTTCCGAAATAAAAGTTATTTTTACGTTTTTTTTTGTTTTTCTTGGAAGTCTGTTGTTTTTTGTAAAAAAGTATTTCTTGTAAATTTTTACGTTCAAAAGTGACATTTATGTAAATATTGAAATAAATTTGAAATAAAAGATTTGACTTTGACACTGTGAAAATGCAATAAATGAATATGAATATGAATATGATTTTGATGCAAACATAGTGGTGAAGTAATTGTGAAAGGACTGTATGTCGACTATCAGATCGTCTGACGAATACTGCTCGACCATCTTCTGCAACCTAGCAACATATTAAAACCAAATATGTAGTAAACTTTCACGGCAAATCAGCTTCCATCTGTCCGCATTCCAATTTTACATAAATCGATTTAACACCGATTACGATTCTCGGTATATCGATATAATTGCCGTTCACGATTAAAAATAATCGTTTCATCATCACATCACTAACGGTTTTTTTCATCTATTTTTAAAAACGATTATAAAATTCCATTGCTTGGTTTGAGGAAAAAATGGTTTTTTTATATTCGTAATCTTGATAATAATTATTATATACATTATTAGGTACATTTATGGGTGATGGATGTGATTTTTTCTATGCGGATGTTGGTGATTCGTGTACAGTACCTACGTCACGTCTTGTGACATTGTGATTGTAACGTGCTCACCTCAATGACCACTAATATTAGCGGTCATTTACCCGTAAAAGCCATATGGTTTTTGGGTTAAAAATGTATTGTTGCTGTTAGCATAACAGGTCTGATGGCAAACAGACTTTGGACGAAAGTGAAGAAGGAGAATGCAATGTCTATTTCTCAATTATAACTAATTTCAAAGGCGCTACCAGGCCAGGCCTTCTAAACAAAATCCCTTTTCTGTAAGCGTTAACGCCAACGGCAAATCAAATTCATACAATTTGATTTTGCGTGGGCGTTAACGGTTACGACTTGACATTTGCTTAACAAGTAACATTGCGTGTCCTTTCCACACGTAATGTCATTGCCATACATTTTGACGTTAAAGACTGGTGTTAACGCTATCAGAAAAGTTTTTGTCTAGGCCCCCAGGTTCTTTTGGCGCGCGGTCAAAATCGGAACTAGTGCGGCCATCTTGTTTTTTCAATACATTTCACAAAACAATTGCAGAAATTTCTACTAATAGCACCCCCCTGTCAACGTCATTCAAACGCCAAAAGATTCTTGTAGCAGTGCTACTAACTACAGGAACCACTTGTCCCAATAGCAACCTTATTATAACGATTATAAAGATCTTGTGAATTTGACAGCCTTGTCAATAGCAGCAACTCAATAGCAACCATATTACAACGGCCATAAAGATCACTGTGATTTTGACAGTGATGCAAACTCAGAGGTAAAATAACTGTGAACGGACTATACCTAGTCTCTTTTTCTCTTCTTGAATAATTTCAAATGATGTCGGGTTAAGGCTCGTACACACTGGCGCGACGCGACAGCCCGACACAAAGGCGCCGCCCGTCGCACTGCACGCGGTGCCTTTGTGTACGCTGTCGCGTCGCGCCAGTGTGTACGAGCCTTTAACATCTATTGTCTTTAACCCTGTCTTTGCAAATCTTTTTTTGAATACTCAGCTTCTAACAAAATTAATCTCGATTAAACAGTACTCGCAACTCGCGTGTATGACCAGCTGTATGAACGTAAACGAAGCAAAATAAATATGTAAGCATCATATTCGATACCGTTCTGTAGTTTCTGCCTACCCCTATAGGAAGAAGGCGTGAGTTTATGTATGTTTAGTATCCAAAGAAAGTTAAAAAACGTTGATCAGCAAACTTTAAAGTAGATTTTGAGGCCGTTGACTAAAGTTTGCTAATCAACGTATTCATTTCTAGATTACAGAAACCCACTATTACATACATTTCAGAGTCAGCAATCAAATACTCGGTATTAATGAATGAATTATAAAAAAATGTAATGAATAAACAAATGCTTTGGTCATATTTCGTAATGTTAGATTGTATTGTGCGTATGTAAGTACTATTACTAGTAAAATATCGAGGTCGTTGTAGACCACGCGATGTCGTATTTATTTATTACATCACTATATTCGAGACAAGTGCCGAATATTGGCTTATTGGTCTACTTCAGCATTCTTCTTGGGGTCATCGTCAATCAGCTTACCAATTCCCAACTATATTTGGGTCAGCTTCCGGTCAAACCTGAGCTGAATACCAGTATTTACATGGAGCGACTGCCTATCAGCAGGGCCGTTTTTAACCTATAGGAGGCTCTAGGCACTTTAAGATACTGGAGCCCTATGCCCCTATATATCTGACAGTGGAAGTCCCATCAAAAACAGTCCAGCCGTTTCGGAGATTAGACGGAACTAGCAAACAGACAGACAAAAAAATTAAAAATAGGTTTTTGGTTTTAAGTAACGTTTATACCTTCTTCATTATGCATTTAGTAAAAATCTGTTATTGTGACATTACAAACAGACACTTGTATTTATATGTATAGATATTGCTCTCTTGGACTCCAAACCTAACTGTGACGTCTTCGCGGACGAATGGAAGACGATCATGTCAGTATATCAGGACTTCAGTGAGATGAGTGTATTCTTTTGTTTAAATAATGTAATTGGTGGATAGCCGCTTTATTTTAACGTAAAAATAAATAAATAAATGTATTATAGCTCGTACCGATACTCGAGAAAAATACATAACCGCTGTCTGAAAGGCATTTGAAGTAAAATAATTGACATTCGATACAGAACATTTATCGTGTTACAGTGAACTGCTAACACAGTATAAAAAGGTGTGAAAATACAAATTAAAATAACTTCATGCTTCGACTGACACAACCTTGAAATAATCAGAATTTATCGAATGTTCCTAGAAGACGTTTTTGTAATTAAGTAAACTAGACCATGGTAATTAGTCGGTTTAATGTTTAATATTTTAACTAATCTAGCGTATGGAGCGTTGAAAATTGGTGGCGATAAAAAAATATGGTTTGTATCACAACCAGTCCCCACTAACCAAAGAGAAAGTTTTTAATTTTTGCCTATAAATATTTGGAGATTCCCGTTGATTCCCTCTTTAAGGCGAAAGCGTCAGGGTAGCCCGCGAAATTTCTAATTGTCTTACGTTTTTTGCAATTTGCAGGTCAGTAACAGGTTGTATGTCGATCTAAACATGATTCGCGGCCGTAGCAAATATTTATTTATAGAATTATAATCACAAAAATCAGCAATACATCTCTATAAGTTCTTATTACCCTATTGAACGACTATTTCATGAAATCTTGACATGGAGTTGTATTGCTGATTCTAATGATTATAATTCTGTGAAGCCATATTTGTTACGGCCGCGAATCATATTTTAATCAAAATACAACTTGACACTGACCTGCAAATTGCAAAAATGTAAGTAAATTTGAATTTCGCGGACTACCTTAGCGCATCCGCCTTAAGCTGATTATATCACTAGTTCACTACACTGCCCCCTTGGTCTCGTGGTCGCAAACGCGACTGCTGAGCGTGTGGTCCTGGGTTCGACTCCCAGGTCCGGCAAAGTGTTATTGGGTTTTTCCTTCAGGAATTCCTCGGTAACAGCCCGGAGTTTGTAAGTTGGCAGTGTAATACCTCTATGCCTCGGAGAGCAAGATGGAATGGTGTTCCTGCGCCTGATCGGTCTCTGGTCGTGTCGGATTACCGTCCCATCGGACTGTGAAAGTGAAGGAAGAGTGAGTGCACCTGTGTCTGCGCACACACTTGTGCACTATAACATCTCCAGCGTTGATGGCTATTCTCCGGTGAGATTGGCTACCATGGCCGAAATTCCGTCTCGGTGAGATATCACTACACTAGTACTCGAGCTCATCATCATTCACCACCAAGCCTCATCGTGCAGACCCTGCTTTACTTTTAACCTTTACCCGCCACACCATTTTTTATGTCAACATTTGTTATATCAGTCACGAAACAAGGGATCTACTATCTAAGCATACCGATATAAGATTAGTTTGAGGCCCGATCTAAGAATGAATGGGACCACGATGTGTGTCCCTACTCTCGATGTGTCCCTACTCCCGATGTGTCCCTACTCTCGATGTGTCCCTACTCCCGATGTGTTTTTACTTGGCCGAAAAAGTAAATTAATCGGGTGTAGCGTTCACTTCATAGTTTCAACCTACTTTTGTACGGGCCCGTATCTTCGTTGACGGACTTAGAGAGTAGGATCTCTGACTTTTCAGTTGCTAGACTTATCGCATCATTGGTCAATTATCGATCGTGGCCTTGCTGCGCACCTAGGTCCGGGTTTTCAGACGCAGAATTTAAAAAAAATGCAATTGGCTTGAACAAAGAAGTGACCGATTGCATTGTAAAATGTTAAATATTACGGAAGGATTTTATCAAAAGGATTTATACATAAATTATACACCAATAATTTCTCCAAATATACAACGGGTCAATGGGTTTCAATCCTCAGGTCAGGTAGGTTGATGGCAATAGCCTCGTCACCTAGGACTTAAAAATTAACTGGCGAAATGACTGAACTTAATCTGCGGCTCTGCCTCCTTATTAGGGAATATAATCGGAAGTACTGATCCGTTTCCGAAAATTCTTCCACTAATTAGAAACTATAGTATTGCCTAGTGTCATAGAATATTTTTATGTTAAGACAAGAAATTTCACGGCGACGAAGTCGAAGACAGAATGTTATGTAACTCAATAGAGAAGTATATAGCCTTGATCTGGTTATTCTGTGGTCATTGACCGGGCCACCGAATGCAACTGACCTTGTTAACCGATCTCAATGGAACACTCAACTGATTGCTCTGGGTGAATGGCCAAAAATGCTAACCTACATACACATACGTACGTAGTGCAATTTTTAAGAATACAGCGAGAGCTGCGGTGATGAGTCGCGAAATTGATCGGGTGTTAAGCTGTGTGTGGTCAAGTTGGATGATGGATGGGTGACCGTACTTTGTAATTATTGGAGAGTAATTGTGGGAAGTCTGCTAATCTCAGAGGTCATGTAATACATATAATGCCAATCGTCACAAGATATTAAGAGCCAGAGAAATCTGACGACCTCTCTGGCTATGAAGTTTGTCGAAAAATACCTCCGCAAACTACATTATTCCTCACATGTTGGGATTGATTTCCGGATTTACTAGATGTGATTGACACAACTACACAGTCTTATTGTCAGCACGTGTAGTATGACCATCGTAAGACTCTATAGTCTGACCGATACCGCTGTAACGCGCCTTAAGTATGTGTAAGGCGAGACGGGGGCAAGGCAGGCCGCTCATTCGTCAACGCTCACGGCGTCCCGCCCCCCGCCTCGCCGCACATACCTAAGGCGCGGTACAGTGGTATCGGTCAGGCTGTAAGAAGGACAAGAACTATCATGTAATATATCTACGATCATAGATTTATGAGTCATAGATACAGGACAATGTCATTCCAATTATTTATTAACCATTCTGTACCTCAAACTAGGCTTTTGCCTGTATCTTGGGGGTCAGAGTTGCGACATTTATGTACTTTATAAGATAGTACACGGTGATTATTATACTTGAAGGGTGTAAAAAGACACTTAACGAAACCGAGAGCCACTTGTACTCCCCGTCATTGTAACCATTTTTTTGTCCTGGACCTTACCTGGGAACCTTCTGGTTACGGAGATATTGAAGGTCAAAATTCTAACTTTTACTGAGTTTTTTTTTACGAATACAATTTTTTTATATTATAAAACAATTTTAAATACCCGCACGACCCCTGTACCGTTGCATGCACCCATAAGCACAATGTTTTGCATGTGTTTCATTGCGAACTACCGCAAACAGCAAATTTTCACACCAAAAATTAAAGTCGTTTCCCAGCAATTATTTTTGTGCAATATCACTTAGTTTGATGTACAGAATGCGTAGTTGACGGCTATGTGATGTGTCTTTTACACCCTGAATTACAGATAAGCGTGACTAAGACTAATCTAGAATTTGGTATAAATTATAATAAGAATACACAGGAATAATTTGTGAGCTTCTATTTATGATATATTTCTTGTATATTTCGTGTAGGTAGTTAGATATTTTCCCATAAATGATCCTAGATATTGTGATAGTCTAGGTTGGTAATATCCCTATTAGACAAAATGACAGACTGTAGAAAACTTAAGTAGCGCGATATCAAAAATTAAGAAAATAAATGTCACTTTGGATAGAAATATATGAGTCAACTCGATTATAGTAGAGGTAGAAGTAGTCACGCTACACATGCTGAATTCCACAACACAATGTATACATGGAAATACTAAAATTAAACATGTTTAACCCAATTGTAAGCTTTCTGCCTGAATGAGAGAAAAATCTGAAAACTACGAAAGAAAGTAATTTTAGATAAAGTCTCCCATATTCGGCTGAACTAAAGCAAACGCAGCTTAACCTCATATTTTAATTGAACCCTTCAGTTTTTCAGTGACCTCTTAAATGGAATTTGTACAATGTTTTAAAAAATGCTGTCATTAGCGGCAAAATTAACACAATAATCAATGAATACAAATTGTCGAATTAACTTAAAAATAAACTGATTAAACTTACACGTTTTAACGTAGTAACACAATCTTTATCTCTTAATATTATTAAGGAGTTTCTTTAATTGTTTTAAGACCGGTACGTTTTGATAAAGATATTGTGTTTAATTAATTTATTTAATCAAACAATTGTAAAATATTAAAACTTTCCATATTGTTGGTATATATATAAATATAACTATATATCCTAGAAAAGTTGATATTTTTGTATGAATAATGGCTATAAGAGCATCCTACCAAGGAAAAGTAGGATGTATTGATGGAATTGTCAGAGCTGATTTTAAAAAAAATGCATGGAAAATAGAATGGATATATGCTGCGCTGGCCACAAATAGGGAAATTACGTAACACACTAACAGTAGGAATGGCTTTAATTTTGACAGTTCAACAACATTCATTGTGTTATTTACGTTGTTGAGCAGATTTTTTTTTCGAACATATGAAGCAATGCAAAATAGCAATAGGCTTCAAAATGATTCAGGTTGTGCTAGATAGTATGCATATATAGAAAGCAGGTCATGAGAATGATGATAACTCTGAAAGCATTTCATATTTATTTTTGATTCCCCTGGGACTTACTTAACTTACCTAATTTAATATATAAAAATCTCGTGTCACAGTGTTTGTTATCAAAGTCCTCCGAAACGGCTTGACCGATTTTTAGGTTATTTTTTGTGTATATTTGGTAGGTCTGAGAATAGGTCGTAAAGTATATTTTAACCGCTGCGGGTGAAACCGCGGGGTGCAGCTAGTTAAACTATAATAATAATTATATTTGTCTAATCAAGTATTGACTTGGCTCGCGAGGTTGTCGACATGTGGGACGGGGACTCAGCGATCATTGTGCCAATAGTCGTGACAGCCAATGGCTTAATAGCCAAGAGCCTCGACCAACACCTGAGGAAGCTCTCGTTGGGCAGCTGGATGAAGGGCTTGATTCAGAAAGTGGTACTTCTGGACACGGCTCGCATTGTTAAGAGGTTCCTCTCTCTGAGGCCCTGACCGCCGGTAGCTTGGACCCTGTTCCCGATACCGGTGCGCTACTATTTTTTATCAATCAATCAATCAATCAAATTTATTTGCAACGAATGTAGGTACATTCAAATACAATTGGATTAGATAGGAGTGAGTCATGTACATGCTGCCTGAAAATAGGCACGCAATATTTATAATAATGTTAGATAATAATAATTAAATCCATAATAATAATTGAATTGTTATCTAAAAATAAAATTACAAATTAAATGTCAAAGTTAGAATTATTACAATTATACATACATTAATAATTAATAATTACTATTGAAAAATGCCAAATTAAAATGTCAATTTAGAATAAAAAATTAATTAATAATAAATCATACTGTGTCCATGTGTTCAAAATAATATTAATTATATTTAATACACATTGCTGATTCAAAAAGTTTTGTCCATTAAAAAATCATTAATCGAATAATAACATCTTTCTATTAGGAAGGCCACTAATTTCTTTTTAAAGTTTTTAATTGAATCATTTTTCATTACATGGGGCAATTTATTGTATATGGTAGGACCCATACAAATAACATTTTTTTTCAATAACGCTGTGTTACAGGACTCGATTTGTAGTAAATTTTTGTATTGATTTCTGATAGGTCGTTTTCTAGTTTCTGATATCGTGGGAAATAGGTTTTTATTGGTCTTTACAAGCAGGGCCATTTCCAGAATATACAATGACGGAAATGTAAGCAGTTTTAGGGACTTAAACTTTGGATCGCAACTGTCTGTGGTCTTCAAACCACATATCGCTCTAATCCAACGTTTTTGCGCCCTAAATATGTATTCCCTTGAGCTGCAATTTCCCCATAAAATAATACCAAATCTTAGAACTGATGCAACCAGACCATAATAAGCTACTAATGTAGTTTGAATGTCAACTTCTTGGACAACTTTGAAAGGACATATGCCGGCTGTATTCATCCTTTTGCAAATTTCCTCTGCTTGTTGTTGCCAATTTAGTTGTCTGTCAATGTAAATCCCTAAAAATTTTGTTAGTTTAACTTGGTTAATTTTTTGTTTATTGTAGTCTACAGATACTTCTTTCAAAATTGTGCGTTGGTGGAAGTGCATTATGTTAGTTTTTTGTAAGTTTATCACCAAGTTGTTTTTATCAAGCCAATGTACGATATCTTGCAGGGTCTTATTTATGTCCTGTTCATAGCTATCCGGATGTTTACATTTTACTAACGCAGTGCTGTCATCGGCAAATAATACCATTGGATTATTAACATGACGTGGCAAATCGTTGATATAAATTAAGAAAAGGGGTGGCCCAAGGACGCTACCCTGTGGTATACCATATTTTATTGTTCGTCCTTCGGATCGGTATTTTCTTTCACTCTTCGTGTTAGGGCAAATTCTAGTTATCTCCGTGTACTGTTTACGATCGCTAAGGTATGATTTAATAAGTTTGAGTACATTTCCCCTTAACTTGTTTAGTAAAATGTCATGATCGATGAAGTCAAAAGCTTTTGACATATATGTGAAGATTGCGGAAATAGGTACTTTGTTACCTACGTTTTTTATGATAATATTGAATAAATCGAAAATAGCTGTATTGATGCTCTCGTTTTTCCTAAAACCTTTTTGTTCATTACACAAAATATCATATTTAGATAAGAAATTGTTAAGTAATTGGTAAATTAACTTTTCTACTACTTTGGACAATACCGGAATTAAGGCTACTGGTCTGTAATTAGCTATTTCTTTTTTTTTATTCTTCTTGTAAACTGGTTTAACTACGACAGTTTTCAAACTATTAGGGAACACACCAGAGTTAATGCTGAGATTAATAATATGGCTAAGATGTACAGTTAGGTTGTTCGCCACAAATTTAATAACTCTCGTAGCTATGCCGTCATATCCAATACTATTTTTGTTTTTTAAAGATTTTATTGTTCTAATTACATCTTGGGGTAAAACTGGTGCCATAAACATTGAGTTTAGGTTTTTCGAAATATTACTAGTTTCAAATGACGCTTGAGGTAACTATTGAATCTGGTCAATAAAGTAGTTATTAAAGATGTTAGCAATTTGTTGAGGATCTGTAATTGTTTTATCATGTAGTTTAATTTGGGAAATCGGGTCGTAAGTATGTGTGTTGTTATTTATGACTTGCCAAGATGCTTTCGACTTATTACCTGAGGTTCGTATGAAATAGTTATTCTGTGATTTTTGAGTTAATTTGATATTTTTAAATGTTTTTATATTGCAATATTGAAAAATATTATTTATATGTACCTAAACAAAAGATATAATAATTTGTATCAATGCTACCAACTCAAATATTTAATAAAATCCTTGAATGAATCATCTAATTTCGGACTGTTCGTTTTTCGATAGATAAATAATAAGTCTAGATTCAAAGTATGAAGGTGAGGAATTGTCTTTGACGTCATAGACAGTCTAGGAACTGAAACTATACAAAAACTGAGTCAGTTCTGATAAACTGGTAATTTAATTTCTACCTACTAATCTATTTCTGACAAATTCATACATAGCGTCACGCTTGTACTCCGCGAAGGATAGGAATCCTCAAGGGGTAGGCAAAAGAGTATAATGACATCAACATTTTGCCCATTTTTAACAGACTTCAAAAAAAGGAGGAGGTTTTCAATTCGACTGTGTTTTTTTACGTGTTACCTCAGTTTTTTTCTAGGTGAACCGATTTTAATGATTCTTTTCTTATTTGAAAGCTGGTGCCTCTCATGAGGTCCCATGTAAATGTGATCAAGATCGGTCCAGTAGTTTTTGAGTTATCCTTAATAGTGTGGATTTTTTGTAACTTAGTATATACTGATGATGTTTTAATAACTTCCTGTCACTGTTATTTACATATCAAGTAGTGGTATACGAATTTGTGTGATAGGTACCACAACTAAAAAGTGAAAAATAACTTTAATTTTGGAAGTCGGAGGCAAAAAAAGAAAATACAAAAACCAAAGACACCGACTTCGGAAATTAAAGTTATTTTTCACTTTTTAGTGTTTTTTTTGGAAGTCGGTTGCTTTTTTAACACGCTTTATATAAGTTTAAAAAAAAAATTGTATGTTATAAGTCCCATGTAATGGAAGGGCGAGTCTGAAAGGGTCATTAACCGGACACAGAACCAGATTGTAGACTGCTACTGTAAATGTTAGGCGTCATGCTTATGATTACTAGACCTAAGTCCACAGGCAGAGATGGACATATTATTATATATAATTATGTCGTGGTCCGATCGTAAAAATGGCCTTAACGTAATCTGCCTGGCCATTTTACGATACGCCGGCATTTCATGATACGCCGCCATTTCATGATACGCTGCCATTTTATGATACGCCGCCATTTCATGATACGCCGCCATTTCTTGATACGCCGCCATTTCACGATACGCCGCCATTTCACGATACGCCGCCATTTCATGATACGCTGCCATTTCGTGATACGCCGCCATTTCATGACATGGCCATTTATATCACGATGCGCATAATTGAATGTTGGGCGGACCGACGAAAGCAACCTATATATATGCATATTGCAAAGTAGTTGAATTTGACGCCGCTAGTGGCACCCCGATCAAAAGGGTTACGTTAGGCTAGAACTATCACAAACGCGCGCGAGCCGAGCGAGCGAATCGAGCGGTGCCGTGGCATCGGCCTGCGAGCGCTACATCCAAGTTGGTCGTTAGTTGGCTATTTGGTATTGTTAGGACCCTAAAATAGGAATTATTCGAGTAAGAATAGGTTGAATAGAAATGATTACCCGACTGCGAGGTAGCCAAGACAAGATTATGTTTTTTACGCGTAATCTGGATCGATATGCTCAAGCATCGCTGCAGGACAAATCGTCGAACGCTGACCGTTGAACGATATGGCGGACGTTAGATGGTCAAATCATGGAATAGCGTCGTATCGTGAAATGGCCGGGCAGATCACGATATGGCCATTTCTACGATCGGACGACGAAATCATATAAAAACAATCAAATTTCTTCAGGTGTCCTACTACTACGAGTATTATAAACGTGAAAGTTTGTGAAGATGGATGTATGGATGGATTTTTCTCTCTCTGGCAAAAACTCCTGAACAATGTTTCTACTTGATGAAGCTTTATCTACAGTAATACGAGTATAGGTACCTCAGAATAACACAGGCATACAAAGATACTGTGTAATTTGGCCTTAAAGGTAGGGCTGTATCTGAAGATCGGAAAATATTTCTTTATTTTTAAAGGTTGTAAAGATTCTGTATCACTTAATTACATTCATAAATCGTCAGTTAAAAGCGATTCTCAAATAATACACGAATAATTAAACAGTTTATTTTTAGTACAAGTACAATAAATGTACTTTCCAGAACATATTATCGCCTTCACCGCTTAAGTGAAAGTCACATCTAAAGTAGGGCACGAAGTAAGAACAAAATTTTAAAATAAAGTCGAATTTAAGTTACCTAATTTAAGGTGATTCAGAGCAGTGATGGCCCAGTGGAAACGGCCGCGACTTACAAGTTGAAAGGCGTAGGTTCAAACCCAGATAGGCACTTTACTTTGTGTAAATATTGATTCATCACTCTCAAAACGGTGAAGGAAAACATCGGGAGGAAACCGGTATGTCCTTCAATCGAACTTTCGGAGACAATGTTCCATTCACTAACCCGCACTGGGCCTGCGTGGTGGATTACGGCCCACTCCCTCTCACAGAGAGGAGGCCTGTGTCCCAGCAGTGGGAACATTATGGGCCACCGGTGCAATCACTCCCTGAAACGAATCGTTTATATGTACGTTTCCGGTCAGACCGATGCAGGTTAGACTGTTCAGAATAATTCAGATTGATCTGTTTGCCTATATGGCATTTAGGAGTGATATCGATATGATAAATGTTCTCTGTAAATTGGTTAAAAAACAACAATTTTACACGTCAAAAAGAAAGAATAATATTTTTAAACTGAAAAAGAAATGGAACAGCATTTTTGTAGGTACTTAATTTTGCATTTTTTTTAATAGTGAGTAGGTATTTCAGAGTGCCCCGTCATTATCGGGGCATTAACCCCGGAAGTTTAATGTGTAATTAAAGACGTCGCATTCCAAACGTCTTCCTGATTATCAACTACCAAGGTCGGGCGAATCGCCGCTTACTTTAATTCCCATACATTTTTGAGCCAGACTTGTGTGGAAATCGGTTGTCACGGTATGGCCATGTGAAAGGAATGAGGAAGATGTCAAGAGGAAAGTTTTGAGTAAGTATGAATGTGGATGGCTATAATAAGTGTAGGGAAAGATCAAAGAAAAGCTGGATAGACTGTGTGAAAGATGATATGGCTAGAAAGGGGGGGACTACCGAGATGAAGACTAATAGAGAAGTGTAGAAGAAAAAGACGTGTTGTGCCAACCACAAATGAATTGTGACAACAGTAGGAGAATGACGATGATCATCGGAGTTCCCTTTTTGAAAATGTATAAAACTCGGGCCTAAACTGACATCATAGGTCCTGACATAAAACTATTTTGAGAACATAAAACTAGTCATTTAAATTCGAAGTTCGAACACATGTGACATGCACCAACCCGTGTAGGATCCGCGTGGTGGATTACGCCACACTCCCTCTATTAGAGAATAGCCATGTGTCGCACCAATGGAGACATTTAAATGTTATGCCATTATGTAAAACTAATAATTTCTAGAAGTGCTTTGCTATAGATTCATGGTGTTTTATCTGAGTACACTTCCCCTCTTAAGTAACTATTTGTCTTGTATCTTTAGATTATAAAATTATATCTAAGTACTAATAATTTTATATCAGTGTCAATATTTTAACTGTAGGTACCACAATCTTTGATGAATGCAAATGTTTGCTCTAAAGAGCTCTGTTGATAAGTGGATTATTACTATAGATCCTTTTCATGGTGGTTGCAGAAATTACGCTACTTAGAAACTTAGAAAAAGTAACGAAATATTCACTTTTAAACGTGGCATGATTTTTGACAGAAGCACTTCTAGTTTTGCCTATATTCTATATAAAATTTGGTAAAATATTTACGAAATCCCACAAATTGCGGCAAACTGCGTTCGTTTCCAGTTAGAACTAATTTCACGGATTGGTATCACTCACACACTCGCTTCCATGACTAATAGAATTTAAAAAAATGTAGGTACTCACCGAATCCACGAATGATGAAAAACCACGAAACACCACAGTACGATTTATAATTATTGTATCAAAAACACAAAACTACTTTATAGCAAAGTATAAGAAATATTGTATTCTATAACTATTTAACATCTTTGTAAAGTTTAATTTAAAAAGAAAACACGAATGTTCAAATATAAAAAAACACACACGAAACGCGACGGATTAGGAAAAAAATACAATAATAAAATAGGTACTATAAATTTGCACAGATAAAAAAAATCACATGTGACGTTCCAGTCACAAAATAGTGCTGTCCAACACCGAAAAGTTTTATCAAATATATCGATACGTGTTTTTCGTTCGAGTGCGAAGTACGGAGTGAGGAACTAGTGTTGCGCCGGCGACTTATCAGTGACTTAGACTGTAATATCAACATTGTCAGTAAAAGATTGCGCAGTTGTAAAGTTATATCGATTTTCGATGATTACGCATTGCGGGAAATCAGTTGACAACGTGGGAATCGGTCGAAACAACGTGTATTGTTTTTTTTTTTTTATACTAAATTCTGCCCGTGATTTCGTTCGCATGGAAATCGTAAGATAACACAATTTACCAAAATAACAGCCACATTTTTATAATACTTTCCTGTATACTAAGTAGTTTCGGTCTCAGCAGCCATAATATTTAGGGTCTACTTAAATTGGGTTATTCCCTGAGTACCCCGATCTCCGAGGCCCCCGTCCCGGAGAACCCCGAATACGATAAATATGATTGCATCTCTTTCTTTTTCTATTTCCTATTGTTTTCAACTTGTACGGTCAACATAAAAAGTGTTTAAATGTATGTGTTTGAAATAAATAAAACAAAAGTAGTTTATTTGTAATTTTGTACAATGTCGAATCATAGTTTAAATAGAGGTAATTATAGTTTGAATAAAATTTATCAAAAATACAACAAAGAAGCGCAGAACTATTCTCAACGAAAAAGCTATCGCAAAACTGACAAAGGACTATGAAGAAAGACATATTGCATTAACTAAGGTTTAAAAGAAGTTAATAAAATCGTGCAAATAACGCCTTAAAAGTCTGATTAAACTTGTGAATGTTTTATTTTTTTAATATAATATATTTTAAAACTAAATATTAGCAATTTTAAATAGTACACATTATTTAAGTACTATTTTTAAATATTTATTTTATTTCAAAGTTAATTATTTATAATTATAGATTTACGGTGAGAAGAATGATTTGACATTACATTGATTTTGCATGTTTTGAAAAGACTGATTGAACATGATAATATTTTGATTTTTAAAACTTTTATTACACAATTTGATTATTTATAATTAAAAAGACTGTTTTTTCATATTTTGAGACTATTTTTAAAGTTAATTAATATATCATTTTTATAACGATTTTTAAAATATTGTTTTGTATGTTTTTAAAAAGATTGATTGAAAATGTAAATATTTAGTTTATTAACTTTTATTACTAATGTTGATTATTTTTATAGTTGATTTTGGCATGTTTTGATACTTTAAAGTTAATAATCAATTTTTAAAAGCATTTTTGATTTTATTTACGTACCTATTGTAAAAAAGATAATGAAATTGAAACTGATTATGCATGTTAAAAGATTATTTTAGAGTTAACTATTTACTATGCGACACTATAAAAAATAATTACTGAAAGTGAGACTGTTTTTGCGTATTTTTTAAATTATGTTAATTTTCCATTTAGAGTAGGTATTTTCTGTACTGAAAAAGGAACTATTGTGATAATAATTAAAACCCGTGATTGCTCTAGGAGTCCCTATATTGTATTCTCTAATTGCAATATTTACCTTAACCAAGCAAAACTAACATTTTTTTCTAATCCTTAAAGTTAAGTATTATAATTTTAGTAAGTAATAAAATCTTATTTAACATATCATCTGCTGACGGTACTTTTAAACTAAACTGACTTTTAATTGAGTTTATCAAGATAATAATAAATCGGGGTCCTCCGGGACGGGGGCTTCGGGGATCGGGGTACTCAGGGAGTAACCCATTAAATTACCTAGCGAAACTCCGCAGACGGGATGGGTATCGATATCTAGACATGATAAAACAAAAGAAACCAGATTTTCTCAACTCCTACTTTAACAACAATATCAGCGGTCACATGTATAACAAGATATATATATGTTGAACAATTTAGGATTCGCGATCGTAACAAGTACATACATACCTATGTATTTACAACACTCTAAGTTCATAAAATCCTTATTGATTGATATTTTATGAAATTGTCATCCAATGACCGCTGACCCCAAGTAACATGGCACAACGGCAGGGAGATGATGAAATTCACAATTGTATGTTAAATGATTTTACAAAAACATAAGTGTACAGTACAATATCTCATGGCGGCATGGAGAGTGCGACTGTCGCAACCCAGTGCTGGGCAAGCCATAATTGCGGCGATAAGTCCCCTCTTTGAGGAGTGGCTTGAGAGGCCACGGCGTCCTCCCTTTTCGCCTGACGCAGGTCCTCACCGGACATGGCTGTTTCGGGAGGTTCCTGTTTTGGATAAGGCGGGAGGAAACTCCCGGGTGTTACCATTGTGTGGATCGACTGGAGAACACGGTGGAGCATACGGTGGAGGTCTGCCTGGCTTGGGCGGAGCACCACCGTGTCCTCGTGATGGCGATCGACGGCGGCGATCTGTCGCGTCCGGCCCTGGTCCAGGCCATGGTACGGAGCGAGAGTGAATGGGAAGCCGTCACCTCCCTCTGCGAAGCAGTAATGCTCACGAAGGAGGAGGCGGAGCGCTTGAGGGTGAGGCAATCGTTGCACCCACGCGCCCCTAGTCACCGCAGGAGGAGACACCCTGGGCGTCGGGAGTCGATAACCTATTCCCGGGCACCATAGGCGCGGGCTTGCGGACGGCAAGAAATGGCCAGCTCGCCGTCCTGTATGGACCAGGCCCGGGTCGACGGTGCATCGTGTTCCCATTGAAGGGGTCCGATAGGGCCAATGCCTGCCGGGGTCGTGAATTGTTCGAAAGAGTTACCGAGGCCCTGGCGCACAGGCAACTGAAGGAACACGGGTTGTTTTTAGTCAGTAAGAGTCTGATACGCCGTCCCACTCCGCCCAGAGCGGGAGAAGTCATTTGATAATTTTTTACCAAAAAAAAAGGTGTACAGTACAATAAATTAAACTTTTAGTCAATAGTCCTTACACGTTTTGGCTATAGGTATAGCTACAAATGGCAGGAGTGGAACACTTTATTACGTTACCACTTTTGACAAAAAATCCCAGTGAATGGAAACTTCACTACGTTTGAAAACTATCTATATGTCACATAGACAAAAAAACCTTGGTAGGTTATGACGTGCAAGTATCATTCTACCTTAGGGTGATAAACCTATTCACCCCGAGCCCCAAGATACAGAGTAAACAGCGTTCAAGAGCTGTCACTGTCAATTTTCCATAACAATGATGACACATACTCTTCCTTTTAATCAATCAATCAATCAACTCAGCCTATCGCAGTCCACTGCTGGACATAGGCCTCTCTGTCCTCCGTCTTCCGCATCCAGTCTGTCCCAGTCACTTTTTTGAGGTCGTCGGTCCATCTAGCTGGGGGGCGTCCCACACTACGCTTGCTGATACGCGGTCGCCACTCCAGGACTCGCCTGCACCACCGGCCATCAGTCCTCCGACAAACATGGCCAGCCCACTGCCACTTCAGCTTGCTTACTCTGCAGGCTATGTCGGTAACTCCGGTTCTTTTCCGGATAACTTTATCCTTCAAAGAAACCCCGAGCATAGCCCGCTCCATAGCGCGCTGAGCGATCTTGAATCGTGAACCAGCCCGACTGTCAGTGTCCACGTTTCATCACCGTAAGTCATAACAGGCAGGACGCACTGGTTGAAGACCTTAGTCTTCAAACATTGCGGGATTGGCGACGAAAAAACTTGACGAAGTTTTCCAAACGCTGCCCAACCTAACCGGATCCTTCTGTCGGCTTCTTTCTCAAAGTTGTGTCTACCGAGCTGGATGACTTGCCCTAGGTAGACATACTCTTTCACAACTTCGAGAAGCGACCCTTCGATGTGGATTGGACTCGGCAAGACGTGCGAATTGTACATGATTTTCGTCTTGTCCATATTCATGCCGAGGCCAACCGCCGAGAGGCTCCATTTAGGCTATGCAGCATCTGGTCTAACTGTTCCAGCGTCTCTGCCATTATGACGATGTCATCGGCAAAGCGAAGGTGTGAGATGTACTCGCCGTTCACGTTTATACCCTGTCCAGTCCAGCGTCTTAAAAACGTCCTCCAATGTATTGGAGAACAGCTTCGGGAATATCACATCCCTCTGTCTCACTCCCCTGAGCAGTTGGATGGGGGTGGTTTTCGTATCCTGGACCTAGACAGTCATCGTGGCAGCGTCATACAAACACCTCAACACCTTCCTTCCTTTTAATATTCCATTCCATTTTATTCTTCTTTTTCTCTTCCTTTTTTTCTTCGTTCTTTTTTCTGCTTTTTTATTCTTCCTTTTCCTTTTGTGTTTTTTCCAATAAATATTTGTATATCCTTCTCCAGAACTGCATGTGGCGCTGGTGATTTTCATCCGCCACAAAAATATAAAGTTATGATTTGTTAGCCCAAATATTCTGTCATTGTGGATGTGGTATATGTATATTTAATGTTATAAAAATTATAATATATAATAATT
This sequence comes from Griposia aprilina, assembly GCA_916610205.1. NCBI lineage: Eukaryota > Metazoa > Arthropoda > Insecta > Lepidoptera > Noctuidae > Griposia > Griposia aprilina. Next base: position 15,561,901 of record OU744308.1, read on the forward strand.
ATGTAGTTTTATCTTTTTGTTTGTTTCAGTCCAGTACTCACCCCACAAGATCTACATTAAGTTCAACTGTATCATCGAAGATTTTTATTGATTTTATTTTTTAATTCTTAATAATGCACAGTTGCTTTTCCAATTCACTTTGGACATTGGCAGAATAGTCAACATCGGCTTTGCTTGCCATAATAAAAAATAGAATTCAGTTTCATCGGTGAAATTCGCCCTGTCTAGTTTAGGGCTCTCTGGCAAATTAGGTTTGTTACCTAGATGTAGGTATTTTAAGCTACTCATATCGTCTCAACTTGGTGCTAATCAGTTAACCTGCGTACTGTATTACCTGGAAAATAAACTATTTTCTATTTCTATTTTCTAATTTTTTAAATGATAAATGATTTCATCATTAATTGCATCGTCACCGGACAGCGACGCAGGAATTCACACGTCAGGACTTATAACAGTTACAACCTGATTCCCGACCTATCGCAACCTCATTTCCACTGAAGCCTTAGCTTTCATAACCAACAATATTGCATTAATTAGGTCAACCACAATTTCTAAGTAAAACTCACATTTTCTGCTGCTAAGTCAGTATTTAATTAATAACTGAAACTACCTATGCAGCAAATCGATCATATACAGGGTCAAATTAAATTAGCTAGCGATACTCCGCAGACGTAATGCGTAATCGATATTTAAACATAAAATAACATAACAACATAAATATTAACAAAAACAACAACAAAAAACACACAAACAAAACAAAACAAAAACAACAACAAACATTTAACATTTACAAAACAACAACAACAAATAACAAAAACAATAACGTCTTTAACATTTACTAACATTTTTAACTACCTCTACCCTACTAAAAACGCTAATCGGCTATTTTTTTTACTTATTATTGTATTTTCTCTGTAAGTGATTAATGTAATCTTTTGAGAAATAAATTTCTTAAACCGTAAACATCATAAAACAAAAAACAAAATATGATGTTTTTTTTTTTGTGGTGTCATCTACCGCAGTTAGTGTATTCACTTGAATTATCAGTTTAAAAAAATAGTTTTTTTGTGTAAACTTCACAAACGAGACGTGATTGGTATTGATATGTAAACACGATTAAACATATTTTTTCTACTCGTAGGTACTTCATATCACAAAACTACCAGCGGTCGCTGGCCTCATAAAAAAAAAACATCATATCTTTTTTTTTTGGTCGTGTTAAATATCGATACCCATCACGTCTGCGGAGTTTCGCTAGCTAGTTTAATTTGACCCTGTTTAACGTTGTGACATGATTTGAATTCTAGGAATTTGCACCATACTCGGGCCTGTATTAAGCAAATAGGTCACTTTTGAACTCTATTCTAATTTGTCAAATCAATCAAATCAAAATCGTTTATTTGCATTGAATGCTCTATATTAAAATTTATTTTATTAAAGGTGGTGATGCATCAAGACAGATGGGCAAGGATCATCACACAATGGGAGCCTGAAGACGGGCGTAGTCACCGAAGCAGACCTAAGAAACGCTGGCGTGAGTATTTGGACTCGTTTCTGACCGATTGGCCGGAAAAGGCACAATATAAAGAAAACTGGAAACCTATGGGGAGAACTTTCTTTGCCCAGCAGTGGGACAATGTATGTTAAATAATAAAATTAAAAAGGTGGTGAAAAGATTAGGGAAAGACTAAAAGAATAGCAAAAACAGGAAAAAAATGTTCCTTTTGAGAGCTTCCGTTCCGATTAACAGGGTAACTAAGTTCAGGTTGTGGGAATCCACTGGTTGAGCATGAAGTCTTGGGATCGATTCATTGGCCAGCCAAAGTACTATTGGGTTTTTGCCGGCCAAAGTGCAATTAGGTTTTTCCCGGCCAAAGTGCTATTAGGTTTTTCACGGCCAAAGTACTATTGGGTTTTCCATCTGGAATTTCTCAGTAGCAGCACCATTTGTGCCCAGCAGGCGTAGCACAAGCACCGTCTTGTCGACGGAAGAATAGACAAAAATGACGTTTCGTGAAGACAGTACGACGGCAGCAAAGTAGAAAGAGTCAACTGCACTTTTTACGAAATTCAGTAATTTATTAACGTTTATCTTTTATTCGGCTTATATCTCGAAAATGGTGTGTCCTATCGCAAAAATAATGAAAATTTCGACCCCCGTTAGGAGACCCTTAAACCCCTAAAACTCAACATGTAGGTAATAATTTTTCACATTTTCCATAAAAAAAGTGAAAAATTCCTTTTTTTCTTTCCATTTTTATACTTTGTGGCCGTCGAGTAAAAATTTTCTAACGTCTTTAGCATGGCGATAAAAAAATCAATTTGTCTTCACTACCTTAGACAACTGTCTTCTGAAATAGTCTACATTAAAAAGGACCTAGACAACGATCGGCAGAAACGAAAGACAAAATGACAGATTTTAGAAGGATTTTTACGGTGCGATGTCAAAAATAGAGAAACGAAATGTCACTTTGTATGGGAATAGCCGTCTCTATTCTTCGAAGAGATAGATAGCGTCATGCTAAGCCCGCAGTTGATGGAAAAAGGCAAGTCCATTGTTAAAAGGAACTAACAAAATGGCGAAATGTGGTTGTACAATAACCCTCTGCCCAAACCTTTGGACAATACAGCCGTAATGGTAAGTTATGTCAAATAATGAGTAGCTCATCAAGTTAAAGGGACAACTAAATGTCTTTACTCAAATAAAACAGTCGCAACGTCTTAATTATTTCAATTCTATTTTTCTCTAAGGCAATGGTGTCAATGTTGACAATTCTGCCAATGTCGAAAAACGTGCCAATTAAAAAGCTAATAAATAAAAAAACTTAAATCCAATACCAACCTACACATCATTCTGCCGATGTCATCTCAGAAAATAAGCATTATATCATTTACAATAATATAATTTTAGATACTAAATACTGCAATTTGGTCCGCACCACCTTATCTAGGTCACAGTATAATAAAGTAAGCAGTATTACGTCTCGGCAGTGACCTTGAAATCATTACCTAAGCCCCGCACGGTAGATAAAAATTCACTAGTAATGCCCACTGACTGTGTCTCTTGGGTGACATAGGTATTTGATAATACTATATTTAATATTATCATTTCATTACTTTTTTTTTTTTTTCTATAAATCTTGTAAGTTTAAATTTTTACCCGACTACGGCAAAGCCATAGGAGGATTATGATTTTGACAGGTTATGTCTATATGTATGTTCATCTGTTCGCTCATAACTTCTAAACTACTGGTCGTATTTTGATAAACGACATATCGTTGGAAGTGTCATTTCGTTCTAGATAGATAGATACTAAATAGCATCCGATATTGCCCCGTACGGTTTTGCCTCAAACCCACTTTAGAGAGACAAAGACAAAAAGAAGCTAAAAATATGGCACATTCAAAACTTAACTTTTATTCATTAACACTTTAATGCATGCTTAATCATTGATACGTAAAAAACACTTAACATGATATATGACAATAATGAAAGACCTATTGACCTACGAATATACTATCAATCCACAGTAAAATAACTTTTTCTTATTTATTTTCGTCGAGCGTGCACCAACGCCATTGAATCTTTATTTACAAACTAATCAGAATGGCCAGCTGCACTGGACAACCGCGCGCTTAATTTTAAAACACGTTGGAGACTAAACTGCATTATCCCGATTTTATCCCTATACCTAATTTTGGACTAATCTCCCCTATATTTTGTTCTTACACTCGGGCACCGATCGCATAGTAAAAGACAGACACGCACCTACTAATTATCTGTCAAGGACTTTATGCTCGCTATGCTTCAATATATATACAGCTACCTCGCAACTACCCGCACCGTCCGCATCTGTGCGTAACTCGAGACTGTTGCGGACTGGTACACACTGAGATTTCGAAGCGCGTCGTTTCGGGGGTTTTGTATGAAGAAGTAATACTGTTACTTTATTATACTGTGTCTAGATGTCTCATTAACCGGTTATAATTGGATACGACGCGATATTACATAATTACAACGTTTGTTTTAAAAAAGTATAACGCTTTAGAATAAATTGATAACTAGCAATGAATCCCGGTTCTACCCGGGTGAAAGTTTTTTTTTTTGAAAAGAAATCAAATATCTAGAAAAAGACAAAGCGATGATTGATAAAGATCATGGGGGAGATCTTAAGTCTAGCAGTGGACGAAAACCATAAAAAAATGCTCTTTTGTTGAGCATTTTTTAATGGTTTTGTTGATGAAAGAAAACTACCCGCAAATGCCATAATCGTGTAACTGTGTTTTATTTATATTAAGGCCACGAAAAAAAATATATTAAGGAAATGCAAGGTAAGAATTTAAGTACCTACCTAATAATAAAAAATAAAAAAAACTTTGGAACGAATATGTAGGTATGTGCCTGCATTAATATTATTCAATTGACCAAAATTGATTTTAAAGGAGAATGACCAAAAGTTTATGGAGCTTGGTCCAAATGTCCACCACTAACGAGACCTATGTAATAAAATAGTCCACTAAATATTGAATCATTATAACCAGACCGTAACCTAAAATATGCCGTCTGTAAAAGTTATGGCTGAATGAAAAGTCATATCTTTTTTTTATCTTTTTAATGCGGAAAATGTCGTTAATATAATTCTGTCTATCGCACATTTAGAACTAATCTACGCATGATTGTTATGTCATGCCGGTTGGTGTCCCGTGTTAGGTTCTCGCTGAAATAAAGGATCAAAAGCCCGGAAGAAAGAAAAGTCAAGAATGTTTCACAATAGTTTTATTCGTGTCTTACAGTGTGTAACATAAAACTGATATAATTAAAAACGAACTTTATATATCTACATCGTCTTGTAAGACGATCATTCGATTAACCAACTATGATCATTTGATCACCAACCCGTCTACTTTTGCCTTTGACCATTTATTGAGGCCATTGAGAGGCCCTTACTTTAATAGACTAATAAATAATTATAATTATACACACGGCCACATATCAAGCTATTCATTTCCATTATAAGCTAACTTCACGCCTGGTGACGGAGACCATCACGGGTCACTGCTCGCTAAACAAACACTTCAACACTATAGGCATAACGGACAGTCCTCTGTGCAGGGCTTGCATGGAGGCTGAGGAAACCGATGCGCATGTGCTCTTTGAATGGACAGGCGTCACCCAAATTAGATCCCAAACCCTCGGGGTAGCCAAATCCTACACAGATGCTCTCAGCAGACCAGGAGACATCATTAACTTCTGGAGGGAGGTGGGCTGGTTGGAATAACCACCGACGGCCGCCATGGCCCACGCACAATGGTCCACATGAAGGACTAAGTGCGGAAACCATAACCTAGAAGAAGAAGCTGACTTCACATTGAACGAAAAGCCTATACAATGCGAGGTTAGCTAAAACTGGAAATGTATAGCTTGATATGTCGTCGTGCGTACATAGTCGTGATTTGTATATTTACTGACACAAAAGCACATTTTGTAAAGAATAAGCATTAATAAAATGTATGTATCGCATGATCAGCAATCAGTCAATTTATATATCTTCGCAAATTAGTACAGTATTTCGATATCAAGCGAAAGGCTAGCAGGTGGAAAAACTATTCAAAATCTAAAAACAGTTACAACCAAGGTATTTTTTCTTTATCCGTCGTACGTGTCTCCAAGTGTGTCGATTTAGTGTAGTGGTGGGCTTTTTATCGATACTTTTTTTTTCTTAATAATAAAGAATAGTGTCGTGCCGATAATAAAACTAAACTATTATTATTGTGTGTGGCGTTTCTGTCCTCAAGATTATAAAGGTGAGTGAATATTTAATAATATTTTTTATTTGTTTTGTAGGTTAGGTATGTTATTATTAACTTTTGCACTGTAATTGATAATTTAAGCCGATTTAATCCAGATTAATCATATAATAATTATATGATATAACTGCCTCGTTGGTCTAGTGATCGCAAGCGTTACTGTTGAGCATGAGGTCCTGGGTTTGATTTCCGGGTGGCAAAGTGTTATTGGTTTTTTCTATTTGGAATTTGAATTACATCTCTGCCCAACCCTTCGGGGCTTACAGGCATGATGTTATGTATTTAAAAAGAACCTCACAAACGATTGAATTGGCTACTGGCAGTTTTTCATATTTGGGACCTATTCGGTTACAACCGCAGTGATAACTTTGTTTTTCTTTGTTTTTCGAGAAATACTATGAAATACAAACTGATTTACTGTGCATCCATTGAATTTCCATCCCAACTACGCTACCCTTCACGGTGCGTGGTCCAACACGCACTTAGCCGGTTTTTTTTTTTTTGCTGCGTCTCCTTGTATCTCGGTAGTTTAGTAATAATAATAATAACCCCACCGCCGTAACCCTACGTTGACGTCGTGGTGGGGCTTGCGCGCTCCTGAACTCTAGGTCTGTACTGGTAGAGTTTACTTTGCCGAAACAGGTCTAAGGTGAGGAGCCCGACCAAGAAAGATACAGAAACCCGCAGGGCAGCATGTGGCGAGCTGTTGGGCAGTAGCGACCCCACGGACCCTATCTTCCAGGAGTAGTCTTGTTCCTTATCTCTGGCTTGATTTTATTGGCCGGCTGGAGTGAATAATGACGAGGAACTGAGGTCCCGTCTCTTTTTTGCCTTCATTGGCTGACTTGAGTGGAGATTCGCAAGAACAAACGTGCTCGGAGGAACGAAGTATTGCAGTAAAATGCGGGTAGGGATCTTGAACGTGCTTCCGATATTGTCCTGATAGCCGTGAAATACCTCTCAACTCCTCATAAGCGCAACTGGAGGTTATTTTGCCCCTTTTTAGCTACGACCTTATGTGCTAGCGACCGTTTTCGGGGCCCATTATTGAGTGTGCAAGTTACCCCCTACCATTTTATCTGTGTATTTTATATAAAACATTGGTCAGGCAGGCATCATGGAGATCATTGGGGTTTCCATAGTCCTGGATAACCTACCCAAAAGGCAGTGTGATGGAAGAGGTTTACGTGGTCTGTATAAAATGAATCCACGTACCTTGTCATCATAAAAGTATATTGATTAAAAAAAATAGGAAAAAAAAACGTAGATAAGTTTATGGTCACAAGTTTCCCTAACTTCCCTTGGGAGTAGCGGAGTACTCTCCTGGCTCAGCCTGGTGTGATGAAACTCGCAGCGGTATGGTATGCTGCAGACGCCAGGAAAAGTGACGGCCGTCAGGTGGTCTTGCCAGACCCTTGGGGCGAGCTCGACGCAACCATGCGGGTTAAAATAGGTACCCGGCACGGAGCTCGTTCTTGCGCAGGTTTGCCGGAAGGTGGCGGCCCAGAACTTAGCACCCGGATGCCTGCGGTAATTCTGGATTAACTTCAGCAGGTCGTAAGCCGGAACTTAAGCAACCCAAATCCTTAGTCCAATATCTTTTTTCCATATCCTATAATGGTCCTACACCAGCCGAGAATTCTCCTTGGATGCACTTGCATAGTCCGAACAGGGATAATCGCCGGTTTGTGCTTCATTTTCTTTACTTAAAGAGTCTAACGGGCCTTTGCGAGTTGGCTTCGGCCCTTCTTATAACTTCTAAAGGACCGGGATCCCATGGTCCCGAGCTATGATAACCTATAAAACAAATAATTCTATAAAACTTTTATTCTCTCTCCACAAGTTATTAACCTAATGCTGAACTTTGACAGCAGTGCACGAACAAGGACCTAACTTTGTGAGTGACTGGTGCTTGAGGTTAGTTTAAATAAAAACCTGTATTACAGGTCACCAACACGTCAGTTTATTAAGCCATTACACCTCTCTAGGGCCTCCAACTCATTGAATAACCTTAGTTGTCTAGTCAATGACTCGCCAACCCATCATAGGGTACATTCCGAATTGCATTGTAATCGATTTGAGCGTGCTTACACCCATTCCGAATTAGCGTGAGCGAGATAACAATGTCCCAGGCGTGGTCAAAAAAACAAGGTCTGGCATTCCGGGAGTGACACATGCTTACGTCACTATCCAATTGCCACTTTATTGTAACAAAACACGAATTATGGAAACATTCTGTTAAAAAATATATATAAACCATTTAAATTGTCGTTTCATTTTTCTAATCAAACGCAATAATTCAATTTAAACATATATCAACGTAATTGTTATTTAAAACCTTTGTTTTATCGGATTCGCACAGGTAATAAAGGCGACTGGGGAGTTATTATAACACACTACTAGTAACACAGCGGTGATGACGTAGGCTTGTGTCACCCCTGTGACCGAAATGCTATACCTGGCGAAGTATATTATTATGCCATGGTCCCATGAATCGTCATAGATAACGTCAGGATATGCGGAATCTTGCGATAATGACGACCATGCCTTATATTAATATCATCGTGAGCGCTGTCAAAAATGACAGTTGTGCGTTGTGCTGTTGAGTTGTTTTGAGTCTCATCTTTGGTCTCATGCAGTCATCTCAACAAACAAAACAGAACTGCCGATGCATTGCACTTCTATTTTCAAAAAAAATACCCTCTCATTTTTTCTTTCTTTTGCAAGCCTTGGGGTTGACGTTGAGCAAGCACTGTGAGCGCGTTCACGAGCGTTCCGAATTATTGACAGCTCTCAGCTGTCATAATCGTGATATCTAAATCGGAACGCAAATAATTGATGTGAGCACTGTGAGCGATTACGGCGTAATTCGGAATGTGCTCATAGTGTAAAAATAGTGGCAGTCTTTACCAGTTGACTAATCTATCACTTACACAGAGTCAGTACTAACGACTTGTTTCCCTTAGTTTACTCATCCTACGTATAGTGATGACAGCTGGCATTTAGAGGATAGACAGATATCTAACATAGTATCATCTGCTTAACCTTTCCCAACCATGTTGAGGTCGGCTTCCAGTCTTACTAGATGAAAAAAGACGCAGCGTATCTATGACGCAGAGAAAAACAAACAAATACAAAAAACAACGCGTTGGGGGAAAATATGCATCACATCCACGCAAAACGGCAATCGCTCAGCATAATGCTGTTACGACCCTATGCGAGACAGAGCCCCAGTGCTGGTTTTCAGCGACAGCCGGCGTTGACGTGATCAACCAGCGCAGCATACGAACTACGTGCTAACATGTCAGCATATGCAGCTGAGTAAAACTGGTAGTATTAAACATGGAGCAACTGCCTATCTGAACTCCACGATCCAGTTGCTGGGTAACACGATGATCCTCATCATCATCCACAGCCCGGCTTCACTTACTGCTGATCATAACCCTCTCTTTTCTTGTACCAATCCCCCATGCTCCAGTGACACGATATCCCTTGGTACAGACATACAGACTATATGCTCCTTCAAACAGGCGCGACACAAATGCGATTCACGTTGCATGTCGCGCCTGTTTGGACCCCAAATTAGACTGATAAATAATACGAAATTTAATAGAGTTATGGGGAACAGGTGTAAAGTCCACTCATAATTCCATAGAAAAGGGAGTATCCTCCGAACAGACGGGTGTCGTGTCTGGTGGGCAACTACCCGATGTTTGATGTCGGGATGTTGTATATAATTGTGCTAGTTGTGCGGTAAACTCTGCTTGCGCGATGCAGGATTTTTGCGTGACGTGAGTGTGACGCGTAGCTCGCATGTGATGTTGTAGATAGCGCTATACTTTGTATAGTAGGTAATATGTTAAGCTACTCATATCGTTTCAAGTTGGTGTTAACCTGTAAACCTACTTCCTGTACTACCTGCACCCTAATTATGTTAACACACTATCTATCACAATTTGAAACATTTTGAAGCCTATTGCTAATTCATTGCTACATAATGTTCGAAAAATTTGTCTGCTCAACAACATAGGTAATTAACGCAATGAATGTTGTTGAACTGTCAAAATGAAAGCTATTCCTACTGTTAGTGTGTTACGCAATTACCCCGCTGGACATTATACTATTCATTATTTCTTTCTTTTATGAAACATACGTACAGAAAGATTCCTTAGATTGGTAGGTATGTGGTGACGAATGTACTCACGAATGTATGTAGGTACTTCCATTTGAAGTGGGAAAAGCCCCGAATGACGCAACAATTATAATCAGCTTATCTTAATCATTACAGAATGACTCTTCTAATATTTAATGCAAAAAAAAAATAGAATAAAAAATGTGAGAACTTTGTTCATGAAAAAAACTGTCATGCGGTTAATGTTGGGTTCAGTAGCTTACAACATTATCGAATACATAATATTATGAATGAATTTAAATAATAAAAGTATTGTTAGTACGTGCGTTTAGACTAAGTTTGGAGTAGGAAAGTGTGGTCTTTTCAGAAGAAACAATTCTCAGCAACGTGGTCCCACAAATTGGTTGAGTTTTAAATCTTACTCATAAATATAATCTTTAAAGGTCTTTACCTATGAAATTGCCGTTTTGTATGAAAAAATTTAAACGAATTTTTTTCATGAATTTTTTATTTGTATTAATCGAAGTAATCACCCATGCAATCAATGCATCTTTGCCATCGCAGTGGCAGTTTATTGATGCCCTTCTTAAAGAAATCAGCTGGACGGGAGGCAACAAATTCTTCAAAGGCATTTTGTACTGCCTCTCGGGTATTAAATTTTTTTCCCGCCAAGAAGTTATCCAAATTCTGGAAAAAGTAGTAGTCTGTAGGCGCAAGGTCTGGTGAGTAGGGCGGATGACGGAGAGCTTCCAACCCCAGTTCTTGCAACTTGGAGACCGTCTGCTGTGCAGTATGAGGTCGCGCGTTGTCGTGCAGGAGCAGCGGAGACGAGCGATTGACCAATGCTGGTTGGAGATGCGCCAGCTTCTCCATCATTGTGTTCAGTTCTTCACAGTACACATCTGCAGTAATGCTCACCCCGTTTGGTAAGAAGCTGTGATGAATCACACCGGCGCTAGACCACCAAACAGTGACCATCACTTTTCTAGAGGTAAGTTTTCGTTTAGGGCATTGTTTAGGTGCTGAACCAGGATCCAACCAACTTGCTGAGCGCTTACGGTTATCAAACAGAATCCATTTCTCATCGCAGGTAACAATGCGGTTCAAAATTCCTTCATTTGTGTGTCTGTTGAGCAGTGCAAGGCACGTCTCGACGCGTACTTCGCGCTGGCGATCATTGAGTTCGTGGGGCACCCATTTGTCAAGCTTTTTTACCTTGCCAATTTGACGCAAATGGACCAATATTGTTTTGACGCTAACGTCGAAAGCTGCTGCTAATTCAGCCGTAGATTGTGTATCATCAGCTTCCACAATCGCCTTTAATTCGTCATTGTCGACCAAAGTCTTCGGACGACCGCGAGGTTCATTTTTCAGGTCGAAATTTCCAGAACGGAAGCGAGCAAACCAATAACAGGTGGTGCGTTGGTTTGTAGTGTTAGCTCCGTAAACGTCGTTGATGTTGCGTGCCGCTTGTGCCGCGTTGCTGCCACGACGGTACTCATATTCCATAATTACTCGAATTTTTAACGTATCCATGATGACGAAAAAGATTGAAATGCGATGAAAATGTAACACTAATCAATAAAGAAATGACTACTTTTAGAAAAAAAAAACCATGTTTTTAAAATAAAATTAATTTGAAATTAGAATTCTTAGCCAAACAAAAATTATTTTGATTTGAAATGGCCAGTACTGCAGAACGGCAATTTCATAGGTAAAGACCTAATATTATGTAGATTTTATAAAAAATGTGTCACTGTGGTAGTTTTAGACACAGGGAAAATCAAAGGTTTCTCTACTCATGTGATATAAAAGCTCGGTTTCTATAAACAAAAACGAATTGTTTTGCTTACCAATGGTAGCATTTTTATTACCAAACTGGGCATTTATATAGATTCGTAAGCTAATTTTAGCTGCGATAGCTACGCCCATATGGGAGGATCTACTATGCAAAGCTATGAGGTCTTTGCTTCATTATTGGTAAAGATACAAGAGTCTTAATTTTAACCAATAACGGTCCGTAAATTATAGGAATCGGCCATTAGTTTGTAATGTATAGAACCATGATTAAAACGCCCATGTGTATTTGGTTTGTTTGTTTTAATGGTGATCCCAAAAAAAATGCATCTTAAGTTGACGTATTTGATGACGCACGTACTTGACAAGGTATAGTTGGAAAACTACCTGGGCCAGCAGTCTCGACAAAGATAGCGACGCTGTCGCATACTACCGATCGCTAAATATTAAGGTGAAACCCCAGTTGTAGCCCGCCAAATTAAAATTTTCTTTGAATTTGACGATTGATGATTATTATTCGATAAATATATAAATCCCACAGTCGCGAATCGCATTTTGATCAACATACGACGTAAAACAGAGCTGCAATTTGCAAAAAAACTAAAGAAATTTTGAATTTTGCGGGCTACAACGAGGATTCACCTTAATATTTAGCTATCGGTAGTTTGCGATAGCGTCGCTATCTAGTCGAGAACCAGCGCCCTGGGCCTGCAGTCTCGACATAGATAGCGATCACTCTACGACCAAATTCCGTCGCTAAGGATCCGTCCCAACGATCCGGATAAAACGATATTTAGTAGTCTCGACACTCAAACTTGTCGATTGTCATCCGTATTTGACGTAACAGTGTCGCAAAAATGTTTTGACAGTCCGCAGTGATTCGTTAGCATCGTAAACTTGTATTGTTTTGGTGTTTGCAAGTAATTATTAACAAAAATTATGCTGAATGGGCGTATTCGAAGGTGTGTCTGTGTTTATATACCGATGAGGCTTTTAAGTCCACCTATTTATAAGATCCGGACATACTACATGCGAACGATCGTCGCTGGCAATCACCACGTTAGAGGGAGCCAAATACATCTAAATATCATTGAAGGGAGCAAATCGTCCGATCTTCGTATACTATAAATAAATAACACACAACCGCAAATCATTTTATTTAATCTCCAATATCAAAATCCTCTCCTAAGTTCACACATTCTAATTCTAGACACTGGTTACACGAGATATGTTGTATACTTATCCACATGACATGAACAATGCACTCAGCAGTTTAATAAAGTGGCTCAACACTAAGAAAAATGAATTAAAAATCTCCAAAAATCCGAAATCATGCACTTTTAGCAACGGATATCCGTGATAGCCATGAATATAAATTGCACTAGTCAAACTGTAGGAAAACAATAGGTATAATTATCACAAATTTCTAGGGATCTTAATTGGCAGCCAGTTAACCGGGAAGGCACAGGTAGAGGACATTTTTAAAAAAGACTCAAGTACATGTATGCTGCATAATTTATCAAAAAACTTAAGCTGCCGACAATATTGGTTGCTTACCATGGTTTGGTACTTTCTGTTTGAAGGTTTGGTGTCTCATTGCTAATCTTCTCATGCCTTCACATCCTTGAAGTAGCCATATTTGTAAAAACTAATAAAAATGTACTTTCAATCTCAAATGAATCTATAAAACATGGTAGAGATATGAGATCTCAATAGATAGAGAAGAAACTGTCTATTAAGTACACCATAAAAAATACAGATATTTTACATAGGGTGACACAATGTCAATGGGCAATATCAGAACTTGATATGCACGGGATTCTTAAACTTCTTTACTCAAGAAAAAAATATCTGTATGGCATCTCACTTAAAACTTATAATACATTACCTAACAATATAAAAGATCTACCAATTCTACCATTGCAAAAATTTTGAAAACCGCTAACAGCATCATTAATAGATTTTTTTATTATTTCGTACAAGATTTCTTAGCCGATAAGTTAACTTAGTTTTTGTAATTAATTGAAATGTACTAAATTAGCCTGCTATATTAGGTAGGTATATTATACATAGATTCCTCACAGCTGTAACAACTGATTTTAGCATTGTAAGTACATTCTTTGTAAATAAATATTCTATTTTAATCTATTGAAAAATAAATAACACACAACCATAAATCATGTTTTCAACTTTATTAAATAAGGTGGGGTTTATAAGTTATAGGTGAGATTCCATACATATATCTTTTTCTTGAGTAAAGAAGTTTAAGAATCCCGTGCATATCAAGTTCTGATATTGCCCATTGACATTGTGTCACCCTATGTAAAATATCTGTATTTTTTATGGTGTACTTAATAAACAGTTTTCTCTCTATCTATTGAGATCTCATATCTCTACCATGTTTTATAGATTCATTTGAGGTTGAAAGTACATTTTTATTCGTTTTTACAAATATGGCTACTTCAAGGATGTGAAGGCATGAGAAGATTAGCAATGAGACACAAAACCTTCAAACAGAAAGTACCAAACCATGGTAAGCAACCAATATTGTCGGCAGCTTAAGTTTTTTGATAAATTATGCAGCATACATGCCGATGTACTTGAGTCTCTTTAAAAATGTCCTCTACCTGTGCCTTCCCAGTTAACTGGCTACCAATTACGATCCCTAGAAAGGATGTCACCAAAATCTGCCCAAATGAAGTACCGAGGTACACTTAGTGGCATAAAATACGCTAGAACACACTGAATATTATTGCATTTTTATATTTTTCTTATGCTTACCCGGGGACGAGAATAAAATAACTTTATACATAATAAAAAGCACGCCATTTTGGCATTTTAACATGGGCACGAGCACAACTACCGTAATTAAAAAAAACAACTGTCAAGTTGACAACTGTTTGCTGTCGGCTTCAGTCACTGTTGTTTCACGACTAAACGGAATGACATGTGAATGACATTTACGAAGTAATTTCAACCCGAGTGTCAACAAAATGTAACGCAGTTGTACATGCTTAAAAAAATATGTATTATGTAGTTTTAAATTATTTAAAGATATAAATACAATTATTTTCGAATTCCTCTAGATTTTCTCTACGATTTGGTGCACGTGTACCTCGAGGTACACGTTTGGGCAAACTTGTATGGGCTTTTGTTGACCTCCTTTGTGATAATTATACCTATTGTTTTCCTACAGTTTGACTAGTGCAATTTATATTCATGGCTTTCACGGACATTTTGGAGATTAATAATAAAAAAATCTTATTGTTGAGCCACTTTATTAAACTGCTGAGTGCACTGATAACGTCATGTGGATAAGTATGCAACATGTCTTGTGTAAAGAGTATCTAGAATTAGAATGTGTGAACTTAGGAGAGGATTTCGATATAGGAGATTAAATAAAATTTAAAAAATTATTTGCGATTGTGTGTTATTTATTTATAAACGAAGATCGGACGATTCTGTCCCTTCAATCATATTTAAATATCTTTGGCTCCCTCTAATGCGGTGATTGTCGGCGACGCCCATTCGCATGTAGTATGACCGGATCTAATAAATAGGTGAACTTAAAAGCCTCGTCGGTATAGAAACACAGACACAGCTTCGAGTCTACCCATTCTACATATTTTTTGTTAATAATTACTTGCAAACACCATAACATGATAGTATAGGATGTTATCGAATCACTTTGCGGGCTGTCAAAAATGCCCGCAAACTTTATTACGAAAACCGTAAATTTTGTGACAATGTTCTGTCAAACCCGATGACAATCTATAACTTTGAGAGTCGGGACTACCAAATATCGTTACATCCGATATCAACACCGTTTTGTCAAGGATATGTTCAATTTTGCACAGTATCTCGAATGTAGAGACTTGCATTTGACGTAAGCATCGCTAAGGCAAGCGTTTACTTTCGTTATTATTTAGCGATCGGTAGTTTGCGACAGCGTCGCTATCTATGTCGAGACTGCAGGCCCTGGTCTACCTATCATCTACATGTCGCTCCATACAAAAAATAGCAACAGTCGAAAACTGAGCGAATAAGGTGTGTAATTATAATGAAAGTTAAAAAAAAAACATTGTTGCCGAAAAAAGAACTGTTTTTCAAAGAGTTTCATTCATGTTTCATTCTGTATTTACATTATTATTTCAGTCATAACCTACATACGTATGCCACGAACTGAAATCGAATGAGATATTCAAAAATATCGACAGCTGTATCAATAATTTAATCAATGAATAATAATTAGCATCGTTATTTTTGACACGTGGGTGTGAAGTAATATCGATGAAAGAAAATCAACTTTATTATTATTACTGTCACGAGAGTTTTTGTGATTCAGTTGGGTACTTTTTAAATGGCAGTGGGCAGGCCTGGTTTCAGCCAGTTGTCAATGGCTGGTGGAACAGACGCCTCCTGGAGTGGAGACCGCGTATCGGCCAGCGTGGCGTGGGACGCTTCCCAACTAGATGGACCGACCACATTAAAAAGGCGACTGGGACAGAGTGGATGCGGAAGACGGAGGACAGGGTGTTGTGACGCAGCCTGGGAGAGGCCTATACCCAGCAGTGGACTGAGAAAGGCTGAGTTGATTGACTCTTTTAGATAGTGCAGATAGCAGAGTAGATATGGTATAGTTCGCGCAAAACTTTATGTGCTCTCAGAAGTTGCACGCGAGTGGCTGCGCAGTATGCATAATATAGGTGTCCGAGGGAACTCTCTCACTCTTAGTCAACTGTACCATGCGCGATTTCGTTCTCGGGCCTACGTTCAGAGGGCACATACAATTTTGCGCGAACTATATCATGCTGTTGCTCGTATCAAAATTTTTTGGAACCTGCGTAGCATGTTGTCTTTTTCCATACATATCTACCAGCCGTCATGTCAAACTCAAACAAAAAGCATTTATGTCAAACTAGCTTTTGCCCGCGGCTTCGCACGCGTTAATTTAGACTTTGACGATCAATTCGGGTTATAATTCAAACTTGATTCGAAAGACACGTGGCGCCATCTATTATAATAATAACGTTATTGTTGTTTTCCTCGGGAACAGTACTTTTTTCCGGGATGAAAGGCACCCTATGTCCGTTTCTGTACACCTAAAAACGTATATGCAAAATTTCAGGATGATCGGTTCAGTGGTTTAGGCGTGAAAAGGTAACAAACAAACAAACAAACAAACTTACTTTCGCATTTATAATATTAGTTAGGATTAGGATAAATAAATTACCGGCACTTTTGAAATGTCAAGGGAATTGCCCATTCCGAAGCGTAGTAGGTACCTATGGAGAAGAACGAGCAAGAAACTCCGCGGACACTCTTTTAAATTCAAATATTAATACAAAATATTCGTTACATCATTGATGGTGAAATGATACATGTGAGAAAGATAAAGAAAGACGTGCTCTTTATAAAAAATTAAGTAAAAAAAAATCTAAAAACAAACTAAAACACAGATGTCACACGAAAGCTGTTCGCTGTTCGATTTATGTCCTAATTACATGACGTGTGACTCTGGATTTTTTATGTGTCTGTCTATGATATCTTGTTGACTTTTTTTGTCGGCGTTTTTGTCGTAGTTGGGTTTCTTTAATTTTTATTTAAACTTTTTGGGTGTTTGGGATCATTGAGGGCACACCTACCCACTTCGTTGGTTTGGAAAAAAACAGTAAAATAAAAATAAAAATGTAATAAGCTAAAATTAAATATCATTAAAATAGTTGCGGAACATGTAATTTGGTCTAAATGAAAAGAGATTGCGAGAAAACTCAAGGTACATCGGATAGTAAATCTTTGTTACGAATTTGTTTTCCGAACTAGGGAATCGATTGCAATAGGTTTTAGGTTCGTGACCACTAAATTACGTAAACTTTTAAATGAATATTATCTAATATATAAAAATCTCATGTCACAGTGTTTGTTATCGAACTCCTCCGAAACGGCTTGACCGATTTTTATGTTTTTTTTTGTGTATGTTTTGGTGTCATCCCTATAGAAACAGAACAGTTTAAAGAACAACTACAGGGTTTTCCAATAAGAGGTGTTATTTTGATATTCAAAGAAAAATGCCATTCTTTAATATAAATGATCGGATGTTTCTTTCATTATAAAGAGGAAGGTATGCCGTTAATAGTGGAAAATAACATCAGGCAGATGGCCACCACGACCACGCTTACAGGACCATATCCTTTTCATGCAATTCTCCATAACCAAATCGCAAAGTGGCTGCCCTGTGTCCTCGATAGCCTCACGAATTCCATCTTTGAGGTCTTGAATCGACGCTGGGCTGTTGGCGTAGACCTTCTCTTTCACGTGGCCCCAAAGGAAGAAGTCGCAAGGTGTTAAATCACAAGATCTCGGTGGCCAATTGCGATCACCTCTTCGAGAGATAACACGGTCCGGAAACTTTTCCCGTAAAAGATCAATGGTTTTGTTGCTTCTGTGGCACGTAGCACCGTCTTGTTGAATGTAAACGTTGTCCAGATCAATACCATCCAATTTCGGCCATAAAAAATCATTAATCATCTCTCAATAGCGCCAATCCATTCACCGTAACTGTTGCTCCAGCCTCATTTTCGAAAAAGTAAGGTCCAATGACTCCGCCGGACCATAAACCGCACCAAACAGTCACACGTTGAGGATAGAGAGGCTTTTCAACAATAACTCTTGGATTTTCCGAGCCTCAGATGCGACAATTTTGCTTGTTGACGAAGCCACCGAGGTGGAAATGGGCCTCATCACTCAAGATGATTTTTCGATGGAATACCTGATCATTTTCATGCATTTCAACGACCCAATCAGCAAAGACACGACGTTGTTGATGATCGGCCGGCTTGAGTTCTTGTGTTAACTGAACTCTATAAGCCTTAAGACCCAAATCTTTATGCAAAATACGATGTAATGACGTTTGTGGAATGCCTAGTTCCAAAGAACGACGAGGAATGGACAAACGTGGGTTTTCTTCAATATTCCAGCAATATTCTCGGCTGTTCTTGAGCGACGTGCACGGGTTTTAATCTTCACATCACTAAGTTGTCCCAACAGCTCGAATTTTCCCACTAATTTCTGTATTGCGGTCCGACAAGGTGCTTCACGACGACCCAAAAATGTTCGAGTTTTACGAACCGTCTCTGCCAAATTTTCACCATTTTTATAGTGAATTTTAATAATTTCAATGCATTGTTGAAGCGTGTATCGTTCCATTTTTATTAATGGCGTAGTTTCTACTTGTCAAATGTCAAAAAAGGACAGCTTCAAAAGTGACATCTACCGAAATAGCGGGCTATTCAAAATAAAACCTCATAGTGGAAAACCCTTTAGTATTAAAATGTTAACCCTGAAAGTACTAATAATTATAATAGTTAAGTGTGATGGTTTATATAACAAGTCGATCCTGGGCCCAAATTCTGTATGGTAATTATTATTCCCCGCATAATCTTATCACGTCAATATCGTGTCTTGTTGAAACGGTTTCGTTCATTGTGTCATAGAGAATATGGTATTAGCAGATATCGTGGTTAGATAAGGAATTGACGGGGTTTCGAAGGTCATAGTGAATTAGGGCCCTGACGAACCGTAACCTCAAAGCGTAGCACGCCTCGAAAGAATCACAGATGATACGATGATCATGTGTCGCGGACCAAAATGGACTTGCCAGTCTCGAACTCCAAGGATTCTATGTGGCTGGTAAAAGCAACCCAAAAGCACGTAAGCCTGGTGAATCTTCCGGTACCCGGAAAGAAGGCCGGAAACAGTCCTTGTTAACTGGTTGTACAACAAAGTCGAAGAATATTTTATACCATTTTTGCAGAACCCAGCAACAGCAACAGAGCAGTGGTGGCCCAGTGGTATCGGCCCCGACTTACGAGTTGTAGGTTGTGGGTTCGAACCCAGCCAGGCGCTTTACCTTGTGTAAATAATTTCATCACCAGTGCTCTCAAAACGGTGAAGGGAAACATCGTGAGGAAACCGGCATGTCCTAGAACCAAAAAATTCGAAGACATGTGACATCTACCAACCCGCACTGGGCCCGCGTGGTATATTACAGGCCATTCCCTCTCGAAGTGAGGAGGCCTGTGTCCCAGCAGTGGGAACACTATAGGCTGATTATTATTATTATTATGTGCAGAACCCAACAATATAACTTGGTTGACTGCAGATTACTGAATATAATAACTTGAAACTTGATTAGGAATTAAGGTAAAGTATGATTAATAAAAATTGTCTGGATTCAATTCCTATTTCTCAGCAACTCAAGTTTTTCTACATAAATAAATTGAGACCCTTGTATTAAAAAAAAATTGAAAATTTGATAAATAATAAATGTATGACCAGTTATTTATACGGACTAGAAAAAATAAAATAATAGGTTGAAACCGCAAAGGTCACGCTTTACCAGGTACTAACTAAATAAAATAATATGATTGCAAAAACAAATGTAATTTTATCAGGGACTTTCACAATAACTGCTGTGAGCCGGGATTAGGAATTTCCGTTGATTAATTTTTAGGGTTCCGTACCTTATGGGTAAAACGGGACCCTATTACTAAGACTCCTCTGTCTGTCCGTCTGTCCGTCTGTCACCAGGCTGTATCTCATAAACCGTGATACTTAGACAGTTGAAATTTTCAAAGATGATGTATTTCTGTTGCCGCTATAACAACAAATACTAAAAACAGAATAAAATAAATATTTAAGGGGGCTCTCATACAATAAACGTGATTTTTTTGCCGTTTTTATAGATAATGGGACGTACCCTTCGTGCGTGAGTCCGACTCGCACTTGGCTGGATTTTTAATTATTTTATTGATTGGACTATAAGTAGATAGAATATTTTACTTTACATAATCATGGTTAACAAACAAAACAGGAAAGACACATAAACATGACGCCTGTAATCCCCGAAGGGTTAGGCAGAGCTGTACCTATACCTCACCCACACTTCGACATAATAGGGGGCGAGCCTATTGCCATCAGCCGGACACAAATCCAAACACCGGCCTGCTACTGAGAAATTTCAAATGGAAAAAGTAAGGTAATCAAATATACCGTACAGTGGTACAGTTAAGGGGACTACATGACCTAAACGCAAATTTATAATACCTAAAAATATATGATCCACCGCAGTAACCAAAATCAGAAAAATATATGATATTCTGCAGGATTTATGCTAGTTAGATAGTGTGTTGAAAACATAATACAATTAACTTGATATGATAGAAAAAAAACACGAAGATACCTCTAAAAAATATTTTAACGATTAAAAACCATATTAATATACATGCAAACATTCCGATTTTTTGTCAGAATATTCTACAAGTAACATACTAACGTAATAGTGTTTTAGTTTTTTAGTCCAATAAATAGATTTTTTGTAAATCCATAATTGCTTCATATTTTGCAATAAATTACTACACTTTTGACAATAATACCTACCAAATTGAAACTTCACTGAAGTGGAAACTATCTAATTAACACATAGACAAATAGATCTTGTCGTTTTATGACGTGCTAGTCACATTCGACCATACATACATACATACATACATAAATACAGGTAGGCAGAAACTACAGAACCCCACCTGCTACGATCCTTACATACTCCTTCTGCCTCGTTTACGTTCATACATCTGGTCATACACGCACGCCGGTTGTGAGTACTACGCACCTGACCTTTCTGAAGAACATCACCAATAAGGTCACTATATGTCTTCCTAGGGCGTCCCCTCCCGGCTTTTCCACTCACATCTGCCTTGTAAATACCTTTTGTTAATCGCCCTTCATTCATCCTCTCAACATGACCAAACCATCTTAGCATACTCTTTTCAACTTTTGTCACTACATCTTCTTTTAAACCGCACCGTTGCCTTATCACATCATTGTTCAGTGACATTCGACCATTTATTTATTTATAGTTAATTAAAACTGTACAACACCAATTACATTAATTAACATAGAAACAATTATTACGTTGACAATAATAAGTTGTATATAATTTAATTTAAAACTAACATGGAACAGTGGACTCCCTTGCATACTTTCTCTCACATAACACCAGACAAATGCGCATAATTTTATTCCATTCATCCGCAAACACGTCACATTCAGGGTTGGCAGTTAGAAGGACATTTAGCACCTTCAGAGTACGACAGACTGGGGATACGGCTCCGGCTACAGTTTGGGATGTCAGTTGCGCGAACAGATTGTGCCCGGGCTCTGACGGTGTCCGATGTATTTTTCGGGCACAAATAATCAGCAGAAAAGGCCATGGAGCTCCGGGCAGTCGATACGTCCCTGTAAGGTCTTACAGATTACCATGAGCTGATCAAGGCCTCACATCGGCTTCCTTCCTAATTGTGGACAGCGCAACACGTGCTCCTCTTCCATTCTCCCCTGTCAGCGGTCACGCTATCATTCGCTCAACCTTCAAGCATAGGATGATAAAGCAATAACTAGGTCGACTATACTATTGACGTGAGTTTGACCGTACAATAATAATCTTAAAAAAAAATAAGGGGCCTCTGCAAGTTCGCTTCGGCCCCTCGGACGCCTTTCAAAGATCCGGGTCCCTAGATATTTCAAAGAAATATAAATAATGATGATAAATACATTTATTTCTAGTAAATAACATACATTACCAAACATAAAATCCCGCTAGAGGGCCATAACAATAGAAAATCAATTGTCTCATTAGCGATGCTTAGTGAGTTAATTAATAGAAATCACATAAAATAAATAAAATCGCAATTAACATCAAATTAAATGTAAACAAAATAAATCAAAATTAATTTAAATCAAAATAAATCCAATAAAATTAAATCAAATTAAAATAAATAAATCACCAAAACAAAAACAAAAAACCTCTCCGTCACTGGTTCAGCAACATGTCTGCTGGAACAATGCCGGATAAAGGGGCAGTCCAGCCTTTCCGCAATAAGAAAGCCACTATGTCTATCTGTAGAGATCCCAAAATGGCCATTAGTGACCAGCCTATTAATGTCCCCCTGAAAAGCAAAGGCCTCTTCTCATACAGAGAAGGCACGAGCATCAATACCACGCTTGTTCGAGATGGGTTATCGATTTAAAGAATAACCATCATACCATAAAATCTAACACGTTGTATACTTACTTTCTTTCTCCCAAATGTGTGTACACTTTCTTTCTTTTGAGCCGCAATTACTGTACACAAAAATAAGCCCTTGATAGTAAAAGAGAAAGTTCCATTACAATCTGTTCAATAATTACTGAGAAATGCGAACAGATGAACACACATCAAAGGTACGTAGACTAGCCTACGACCGCGGTCTTGTCCACGTTTATACGCAGCAGATTAAATATCTATTATTTAATTTTCGGCTTCTTAGATGAGTGACTATTTTAACCGATTTCAAAACTCAAAACTCAAACTCAAAGCATGTATCTCAAATAAACCAATTACAGACACCTTTGAATTGTCAAGAGGTCGGTAAGTCAGAAAGATGAAGCTAATTGCCCATTCCAAAGCGTAGTAGGTACCTATGGAGAAGAACGAGCAAGAAACTCCTCGGACACTCTTTTAAATCAAAATATTGTGGCAATATATTTATTATGAATAACATTAACTAAATGATATAATTATAATCATAATAAAAATCATCAATACATCTCTCTAAGTTCATATTACCCTATTGAATTTTAATTATTTTTGGTACTATACAATTAAACTAAATATTAATAGTATGTACATCTAACTACAAATAAATAAAATAAAAAAGAAAGAATGAACAGAATCATAGGGCATCAAAAAATTCGTCCGCATCGCTGTCGACAGGAAAAGTGCCCAAAAGGCTGGCGGCATTGCCACGTTGTATGGCAATGCTGATTCTTTGGCCAAAAAAAGGCAGCCTTCTGGTCACGTGAAGAGTCGACCAATCGCTTGGCGATGTCTCCAAAAACCAAGTGGGCACTTGGACCCCACGGCCCTAGTGTTTCAACCCCAAAATATTGTTAAAAAAAATGGTTACATCATTCATGTTGAAATTATTCATGTGAGAACGATGTAGAAAGACGTGCACATTAAAAGCGTCCGTAATAAAAAAATATAGAAAAAAAAACAATTCAGAAATTATAATAAGCCGTGGCAGCTAAGATATGAACAGTCCCGGCAGTCCCTACTTACGGCGCCCATTCACGAACATGGCGTATGGACCAGCACCATTCAGCTCAACCATTTTGAAGGGAACTTAATGATCCAACACACACGCCACCACCAGCGAGACATTTGAGTGAGCGTGACGTACTCTCAGCCGCCAGGGCACATTCAAGTCAATGAAAAACCAACCCAGTAAATGGTAGCTTTATATAGTGCTCACACATGTGCAAACTAAATTAATGCACCGATTTACTATACAATATATTGGATGTGGAGATACGAGCGTTTACTTCACAGTTGCTCTATCATTAATTATTTATTTGAATTTCATGTACAGAAGTGGTATTCTGTTTCAGCAAAGTGATCCATGTATGTAGATAATAATAATAAATAATAAAAAAATAGTCCTACTAATTATTACGACAGGCTCATATTCTAAAATAACGTTATAATACCATTTGCAATTTCTTAGAACTAAGCCATGTCTTCAATAAATCCTCGTGTAACAAAATAGTAACGAAGAATTTGTGTCCGTTTTTTGTCTAGTTCTATCTTCTTAATTGTAGGGGCTGATCTATATACATAGAATAAATGCAGCGAGGTATGGGGTAGAGCCTGATATCGAAAATATTGATTTTAGAATTTTTGTCGTATGTACCGGATTGGTGCAAAAACGACTGTACGGATGAAATTTGTGCACAGATAGTATAAAAACTTTTTTTTTTTATTATTGACGGGGTTGACATCCTCATGGATGTCCTCCGCCTTGTGGCGGGCGGAGGGGTCTGTCAGACTTCTACTGACTAAAACCACCCCGTGTTCCCTCGCACACTTGCACCGGGGGCTGCAGGGGCACTTAAGCACTCTTCAACGCAGCCCCCGACTGGTGCCGGCCCGCCTCTGCGGGCCCCGTCTAGTCAAACGGGGGGAGTGAGGTGTTTGACTCCCCCCGCGACGTATAAGAGAGGCGCGCGTGGAACATTACGCGCCGCCATCGCCACCTCAGGTCTTATATGATAGGGGGCGGTGGACGTCCCCGAGTCCACCGTCTCTGGACCCATTAAGGGGGGCCGGAAGAGGCCGAGCAGAGGCAGAGCACTCGACATCTCCCTCTCTGATAGTTTATATCTTGGATTAATACATAGAGTACTTTTAATCCCCTGAAGTACGTCCCCATAGGATATTTTCCGACATCCACGCGGGCTTAGCCGCGGGCGAAATCAAGTCTTTAATAAATCGTAAATTTCACTTAGTAACGTAATATATTTTATTTTATATATTGAAGCGAATTCGGTTAAATCTAATAAGATATGATATCTCAGCCCAATGAACATTCTTTATAGTCTAGTGCTTCCATTTTTATTAAAAATATTTCTAAGATATCATTCACGCACGTTTGAACAGACCTAAGTTGTTGTTACTATGGGCGATAACTTAGATACAAAATACATAGTTTAGTTATATAGAGTTACAAGATAATATTTACATAATATAGGTACTTTTAAGCTAACAGTCTTAAAATTAAAATAATATGTACCGTTAAACGGGGTGTACAGGAGCAGGAGTGAATCGAGACGAAGCTTTAAAAGGGATTTTTTTATTTATTTTTTGAAATGGGTTTGCTCGTGACTCTAGTAGGCAAGACCTAGACTAGTCTAGGTCAAAGATGACAGGGACAAAGTCGAAGATGGAGTGAGCTTACCCAGAAGCCTGTTCAATCTTTGAAGAGATTTGGGTTGTATGCTTGATTTTAACATTGAAACAATATAGTTTGTTGCCAAAAAGGACTCTTATGGATTTATTGTATTATAATTAAATGGCACTTAATGTCCTTGTTGGATTTAAAAGAAAACACGTCTCTTGTATGGGTACCCGTTTTAATTTTAAACTTTATTTTATTTTTATTACTTGTTGTTTACTGCCTCGTTGGTCTAGTGGTCGCAAGAGCTACTGCTGAGCATGAGGTCTCGGGTTCGATTCCCGGGTCGAGCAAAGTGTTATTGGGTTTTTCCATCTGGAAATTCTCAGTAGCAGTCCGGAGTCTGGATTTGTGTCCGGTTAATGGCAATAGGCTCGCCCCTTATTACATGGGACTTAAACATAACTGGCGAAATGTGGGTGTATAGGTACACCTTTGCCTAACCCTTCGGGGGAATACAGGCGTGATGTTATGTTTGTTATGTCTATTTGTTGTTATAGCGGAAATAGAAATATTATACAATGTGTGAAAATTTTAACTTTCTACCTATTACCGTTCATAAGATACAGCCCACTGACAGACGGCGGAACCCTTTGTTTACGTAACCCTAAAAACGACGATCATGATACTGTAAAAGAAAAAAAATCGGACATTTCTAAATAATGATAGGTCAGATCAGCACTTCCGCTAAATTCTATATTTTTCTTACACTGGTAATGATCGCAGGAAGTAGACAATTTTATATGTATTATTTGTATACTAGCATACCATTTGACTTTGTTCGACTTTAGATTATATTTTACGATGTCTCTAAGAATTTAAATGGTGCACAATCTAGCACCCTAATTTTGTAACACAGTTTCCATCTGAAAGTTTTGAAGGATATTTCTAATCCATTGCTTCATAGATTTAATAAATTCGTCTGCTCAACAACATAAATAACGTAATGAACGTGGCTGAACTGTCATATGAAAGAAAATGGGATCAATTCTGATTTTATGTGTGTTAAGGCTCGTACACACTGGCGCGACGCGACAGCGCGGCACAAAGGCATCGCGTCGCGCCTGTTTGCAGGAGCCTTTGCGCAATTACCCCGCAGTTTTATAATTCACAGGCATCTGTAGTTATATGAAAAAATATTTATGATAATCAAAACAGCCTATACCTGTATTTTTAAGGTCAGTTCTCAATCAGAGAAGGGACACTACAAGCATGCTCATTGCGTGTTGGCAATTTCAGGATTTCTTTCAACTGTGTTCCTCACAGTTTCCTTTCAGCAGACTTCTGAATTTCCACCTCAGAGTATTTTAAAAACGGAATAGCATTTGCTTGTTTATTTATGGAATAGTCAGAACAAATAGGATTAAAATGTATGATTTCAAGAATCAAAACGTAAACGTTAGGTGCGTTTTGAAAAACGAGCTTTATTGAGTGTCCGTTTTCGATTTTTAAGGTTTATTTACTGTCATCAGTCCTTTATTTTAAAATCGCAATTAATCGATTTGATTCGACGAGTAATAATTAATCGATAACATCGATTATTTCAATGTATTGTAGATTCATTGATTGGTAAAAGTAACTTACAAATAAATAATCGACTACCGTCAAACGGGGTGAATAGCGATGCAGGGGTGAATCGGAACGAAACATTAAAAGGGATCTTAACATTGAAATAAAATACATAGTTTGTTGCTAAAACGGACTCTAATGTGTTTACTGTATTTTAATTAACCATTAAGTGCCCTTGTTGGCAACAAACTATATTATTCCAATGTTAAAATACCTTTTCAAGGTTCGTTCTGATTCACCCCTGCAACCCTATTCACCCCGTTTGACGGTACCTATTTTAATCGATATCGGAAATCATAGGGGAAATTCAAAAGCAGAGGATGGAAACACTGTCAGCAGTATTAAAAATTTACTTAGAAAATACTTAAGAAAATAATTAAATATCAATAAAGTCACATTAGTACTTCCAGTCTTTGATCAACACTTCCAGTACTTAATAAATTGGTTACTAACTTTTAATCTTTCTGTAAAATTTAAAACTGAAATTCTACATTCACAAAGAAACAGACATACATATTTCTATTAGGGAAACATTTAAACATGTAGCCAAGACATGCATACCTATATGATTGCTACATCCACACATATTTACTGTTTTTTTAAGACTAATCGTGGCTATTTTCAAGATAATTCCCGTCAGACATAATAAGTACGTACATTTAAAGTACTTATGTAAATTTTTGACAGAAGTAGATAGTTTATAACCTCAATTAATGCTAGAAGAGCATCCAGCGCGTCAGTCTGTGGACCCGAACCCATCGTGCCCATCCCCTTTAACCAGCTACGCAGATGGTTACAGGAGTACACCCCTACACAAGCGGAGAGTTGGTGGACCTCGACTCCCGGCTGTAGGCAGTCCAGGGAAGCCATGCCATCCTTACATGGCAAGCTAACCAAACGTTTATTACGTCTGGACAGAAACGGCCTGCGCCTGGTGACGAGGACCATCACGGGTCACTGCTCGCTAAACAAACACTTTCACACAATAGGCATAACGGACAATCCTCTGTGCAGGCCCTGCATGGAGGCTGAGGAAACCGTTGCTCATGTGCTCTTTGAATGCACAGGCGTCACCCAAATTAGGTCACAAACCCTCGGGGCACCCATATCCTACACAGATGCTCTCAGCAGACCAGGAGATATCATCAACTTCTGGAGGGAGGTGGGCTGGTTGGAATAACCACCGACGGCCGCCATGGCCCACGCACAATGGTCCACATGAAGGACTAAGTGCGGAAACTATAACCTTAAAGAAGAAGAAGAAGAAGAACCTCAATTAACACAAAAGGTACTTTAAATCCCGGTAGTACGTTCCCGTGGGATATTTTTTGACTTCCATGCGGGCGAAGCCGCGGTCAACAACTAGAAAGTAGTTTACATTAAAGAAAAAGATAGAAAAATAGGAACATGACATTGATTTCATCGATTCGTTTTAGGTATTTTACATGAAACTAGCCTTCACCGACATCTCCTAAGGTCGCTTCAAAGATCCATGCTTCGGTTCAAGACCAACACGTGGATTCCACACAAGGATAAATCTAAAGATATATTTCAACCGTGTGATACGGATATTTGTTCTAAACATATACATGTTAATTTATAGCCAGTAATGATAATTTAGGTTTAGTTGTAAAAATCATTAGCATATCTATGAGAATTAGTTTTGTTAATATGCGTATTTTATTAGTTTTTGAGATTTTAGCGGCACATATGGACGAATCCTGTAAGTAACAGCTTTTTTATGTTAATTTGGCGAATAAGACGGTCTAACCGGTGGAAAGCGGTTATTTTCTTCTCAGCGCGTCGAAGGCCTAACTTGTAGACTGTAGATTTGTAGACCTTTTCTATTTTGTGGATTACCTGTTACTTGTTGACAGGCCTACACTGTCCTCCCATACCTATCAACACTGTAATTTGAAACATTGTAAAAGACCCTTATTTTTAAAAGACTAACCGTGGAGTTTCTTGCCGGCTCTTCTCCATAGGAAACAACCAATTGATCCATGCAGCTAGCTTCTGACGTTTCATAAGTGCCCATGTAGGGTTATGTGAAATAAAATATTTGATTTTGATGACACGTGTCGATGACAATCTAAATGAACTCGGCCCAGAATTCGGCTACGTGTTTGGCGCCATCACTGGCGTCCATCAGTTCCTGTCATACAGCTGACCACACACGCAGGACATGATATTAAGTATCCCATCGTTTGTGGAACAGCACCACATTTTACATTCTAGGCGGAGTCGTTTACGAATCTCCACCTGAACAGGATTTTCCTTACTTCGGCAATCCTGGGTCCGGAATCTGTTTAACGACTTCCAGGTTACCCAAGACAACTCATCTCTAGGCGGGAGATCTTCAGCAGGTGGAACGAATGGTTTCGGTGTGGAAGCACGGTCTGGCCACAGCATCAGTCTTTCTTTTGATCGTTTACTAGTGAGTGGCACTTTTCAGCCTTTGTGGCACAAGGATCTTGTCGTGCCAAGGGTGTCATGTGTTGGAGACCATTTTGGCTCTTTCGCTGGAGCTTGCTACCGCTCTAAGAACTCCTGGTGGCGCTATTCCTGCTAGTGGACAAAGCATTTGTACCGGGGTCGGTATTAGGCAGCTAGTGATGATCAACGTTTCATTGAAAGCTATCCACTATCTTTGCATGGGCAGAACGACTCTACACGGGTTACGTGAATTCACCCACAGAAAAGAATAGCGCCAGCCCAGTAGTCCGTTAAACGTCAAGCGAAGGACCCTACTTCGATGAGCATAGTCGCCGAAGAAGACTGTTGCGAGTGTGCACCTTCTGCTCGATGTTCTTGCAGTTTAAACCGAATGCTAAAAACTTATCCAGAGTAACAACAAGATATTTAGGGGAGTTGCTGTTCTCGATGGACACCCCAGCCCAAACGATGTTAAGTTTGCGGCGCGCCTCTCTTTAGCGGACATAACATATGCAAGCGGTTATAACCACCTATAACAAACAAACAACAACCAACAACAACCACAACAATAATTAACAATTTTTCTTTTTTCATTTTTTTATAGACTTGTAACACCAGGTGATTTACCGATGCGTTGTCGAAATTAAAGACACAGTTTAAATGAAACATGCGCCTTTAATTTTATAGGTTCCGATACATAGAGGCAGTTTGAATGTATAATGTATTACACATTCAAACTGCCTCGTTGGTGTATTGGTCGCAAGCATTACTGCTGAGCATGAGGTCCTGGGTTCGATTCCCGGGTCGGTCAAAGTGTTATTGGGTTTTCCATCTGGAATTTCTCGGTAGCAGCCCGGAGTCTGGATTTGTGCCCGGTTGATTTGATGGTAATTGGCTCTCCCCTTGTTACATGGGACTTAAACATAACTGGCGTAATGTGGTTGTTCGGGAATTACAAGCGTGATGATATGTTATGACTTCGCCTTTCTTGAACTATGGATCTTCGTTCATCTATGTTTAAAAGGAGAAGCTGACTGACTGACTGACATATCAACGCACAGCCGAAACTAGTGGGTCTAGGAACGTGAAATTTTGCACACGGCTTCCTTATATAATGTAGGGGAGCACTAAGAAAGAGTTTTTGGAAATTCGATCTTTAATGGGGTGAAAAGGGGGGATTTTGTTTGTATGAAAAATCTGATTCCTTGAGTTAATAAACTGGAAACTTGGTGCGAATACTTACCCAAATAAAATATGAACTTAGTCATCAATCGTTTTTCTAAATTACCCCCAAAAGGGGGATGAGAAGGTGACAAAGTTTGTATGGAAAAATCTTATTCCTTGAGTTAATAAACTTGAAACTTGGCACGAATACTTATCTAAGTAAACTATGAACTTTGTCATTTTTTGTTTTTCTAAATTACCCTCAAAAGGGGGATTGAGGGGTGTCAAAGTTTTTATGGAATAATTTTACCGCGCAGTCCGATTAACTGAAAACTCAGTATTTATACTAAGACCTAAAATAAAGAATAACCTGTATCAGGATTTTTTGAAAATCTATCCCTGACGGGGTGAAAAGGGGTAGTCAATTAATTTTACAGGGGAGGATTTTACTGGGAGCCTTGATTAACTCAAAAATGGTGAAAAAAACTTTGAGTCAAGTTATGGAAATATCCCAAACGACTTTTCAAAATTCCACCCCTCTGAGGGTGAAAGAAAGGGATACAGTTTATAATATTATGAAAGATCTTATTAATTAGTTTAGAAAACGTAGCATACCTAAACTTATTTAGGTAAATCTATCATATAAAAGGAGAAACTGACGGACTGACTATCATATCATCGCACAGCCAAAACTACTGAGACTAGGAACGTGAATCTTTGCATACGTGTTCCTTTTATAATGTAGGGGAGCACTAAGAAAGAGTTTTTGGAAATTTTTGACCTTTAAGGAGTTAAAAAGGGGGGGTTTTGATTGTATGAAAAATCTTATTTCTTGAGTTTATAAACTTGAAACTTGGCACGAATCTTATATACCTACTAATTATAATTATCTAAGTAAATTATTAAGTTAGTCATTTTTGTTTTTCTAAACTACCCCTTCAAGGGAGATTGGGGGAAATGAGTTTATAGCGAAAATTTTATCGCGTAATCCGTTTAACTCGAGACTCGGATTTATACGTAAGAGCAATATAAAGAATAAAGTCTATCAGGGTTTTAAGAAAATATACCTCTAACGGGGTAGGCAAATTTACAGGGGAGAATTTTACTGCGGCGCTTGAAGGACTCGAAAATTGTTATAAGTAAATCTTTGACTGAACTTATGGAAACATCCCAAACGATTTATCATAATTCCACACACACAGGTACGAGAAAAAGAGGGGATACAGTTTATATGAAAATCTTAGTCTTAGTTATGACTAGTTTTATTTTTATTTTTTTGATCTTTATTTATTTTTTATTATTATAACCAGTCATGGATGTTTTTTATTTAGTGTTCATTCAATGAATCCACAGTATTTATTTTACTAACTGTCGCGCCGGTGTATTGTCCGTCGCGCTCGGCGGCCTGTGGCGCTTTGTGAGTGCACCGTGCACTGATCAATGTAGCTAATCTCTAAGAACAGGTTTTGCTGAGATAATTTCTTGTAGTTTTCTTATTCTATTTTTTTGTTTTTGATACTATATTTGATACAAAGTAAGTTTGTACTAGTTTATTCATATAATTATAAGTATAAAAATATATATTAGGTATGTTGAAACTGTTTGTACTCCCCGTCACTAGCCCCTAAGGGTTCATTAGAAAACCAGCGTCAGACAGCACCTGTCTGACATTAATGCTGAAATGAACCTTTTTGGCGCAGCCGTGAGGCACACACTGTTATCACTTTTTATTTTTTATTATTTGTGTTTTGTGTTTCACGTACCTACTGTGTCCAAATAAACTTTATTCTTTCTTTCTTTTCTTTCTTTATTAATTTGGTTAATAAACTTGAAACTTAGCACGAATACTTGCTTAAGAATTATAACGCGTGGACCGATTATGTAACTTGAAACTGAGTATTAATACTTTTGACAGAAAAGAAACGATGATAACTTTTGGGTCTTTCTCACTGGTCCAAAAGTGGTACCCAATTAACTGTTTAAGGGGAGGATTTTACTACGTGGCTTTATTAGCTAAAAAAATGGTACAAATAAAATCTTTAAGTCCAGTTTTGGAAACATCCCAAACGATTTATCAAAATTCCACCCCTGTGGGAGTGAAAAGACGGGATACAGCTAATATGAAAAATCTTATTCCTTTGGTTATAAAATTTTAAATTTGTCAATATTTGCGTCAGTAAATAATAAAGATTGTCACTTTAAGTTAAAATAAACCCCTCACCGAAGATTTGGGCGGGTGACAAAGTTAATACTTACATAAGTAAGGAAAAAATTAACGTGCTTTTGGATTAACTCGAAACTCGGCACTATACTTAAAATAAAAAGCATATGTATTAGGGTTTTTTAAAAATCAACTCCTATCGGGGAGGAAAAGGGTAATAAAGTTTGAATTTTACTGCATGCTTCAAGTAACTCGAAAATGGATATAAATAATGTTAAATCATACAACGGAAACATACGAAACGCTTTTTTTAAAACAAGCGTTGTCGTGGTGAAAAGGGAGGACACTGTTTATTTGAAAAATCTTATAAGTTCTACTGATCTATTAACTTAACTATTACTTACTAATATATTAAAGCTAAAGAGTTTTTTTTTTTTGTTTGAACGTGATAATCTCTGGAACTACAAGTCGGATTTGAAGAATTATTTTTACATATGATAGCCAAATTCTTGAGGAAGGTTATACATGTTGGCTAGGTTATATGGTGGATTTTACTGCTTCATTCCAGTAACTTGAAAATGGAGATAAATAATAATCTTTCAGTACAATACAATAGAAACGAACCAAACGCATAATAATAAGGCCTGTCGTGGTGAAAACGGAGGACAGTTTATTTGAAAATTCATATTCCTTTGATTTATAAACTGAAACATTGGCCGGAATACTTATTTTATCTAAATAACTGATAAAGATCGTAAGCATACATTTTCGTAAGCTACATTTCAAGGAGAGTGGAGGTGGTATTTTTTTTTTAGAGGAAAGTACGAAATCCACGCGGGCGAAGTCGCGGGCAAAGTGCTAGTCGTTCTATAAACTGGGGCATAGCAAATGAATCATTTGGGATATAGTCATAAGATTTTAATGAAATTCAATCTGCTGCAGGCCTAAGCCTAAAAAATAGACTGCGTCATGCTAACATGACGCAGTCTATTTTTTCGAAGAATAGACACGGCTATTTCCATACAAAGTGATATTTCGTTTCTCCATTTTTGACATCGCACCGTAAAAATGCTTCTAAAATCTGTCATTTTGTCTTTCCTTTTTACCGATCGTTGTGTCCTTTTTAATGTACACTATTTCAGAAGACAGTAATGTGTACGGTAGTGAAGACAATTTCATTTTTTAATCGCCATGCTAAAGACAGTACAAAACTTTTTACTCGATGGCCACAAAGTATAAAAATGGGATGGAAAAATTGAATTTTTCACTTTTTGTATGGAAAATGTGAAAAATTATTACCTACATCTTGAGTTTTAGGGGTTTAAGGAATTCGTACAGGGGGTCGAAATTTTCATTATTTTTGCGATATGACACACCATTTTCGAGTTATAAGCAAAATAAAAGAAAAACGTGAATAAATTACTGAATTTCGTAAAAAGTGCAGTTGACTTTTTCTACTTTGCTGCCGTCGTACAAAACGGTGCTTGTGCTAAGACTGCTGGAACATAGTGGATTACTCCGCTAGCGACAAGTTTGAAGTGATTTTTCGAAGTTATCAGATTTGGGAAGGGTCTTATGTCCCTTCACAAAGTTTTACGACGAACAAAGATACACAGGGCTATGTAACACTATGATAGCTTTGTGACACAATTTGTTTTATTAGTGTTCATTACTGGGCTGAGCTTGTATGGGAAGGTTATCCATCTCCTTTGGTGAATATTGCATCTTCTAGGACTGATTAGAAGTCTTATTTAGCAGTAGATGAAAATATGATATTCAGTACTATGTTAAAAGGGCTATGTTATTTGTAGCCATTTGACCTTGAAATAGATTTAAACAAACATCCTAATAGCTTTGATACCCTCCTGAGATTACAGACTGAATTATTTATTAACTTACTGAATATAGCTGTAATTAACTAAAGCTATTCAATGTTTTCAAAAATTATTGTGCAGAAGGTCCGATGTAAACTGTCAACTACAATAGTAAATCTATTTATTAAACTACAAATAGTTGCATTCTGTTAAAAAAACATTTTGAATGGCAATGAAAAATGCTTTTTGGCTTTTTTCTGATATCCATAGCAAGAGAAGTGGTAGGCTGATTCTCCAAAATTCGAACACTGTATCGTCATGCCATCGTCGTCGTCCTGGCTGAGGATAGGGCAAATCCAACTTGCACGCTACTCCAACCTGCGAGCTGATGCGTAGCGTACTCGAACAGCGCGCTGATGCACAGCATGCTACCCGGCGTCCTACGGCCTGCTATCGAGCGACGCCCGCTAACTGCGGCCCTTCCAAGGCCTTCGGCGTCTTGGGAAAAGAATAACTTATCTCAACAGTAAAGATGGTTATGTTTTTTTCACGTGTATATCTTTACATCTTTGTTACATATGGGATTATATATGCCCTCAAAGCATCCGAAAGGCTGGACGTATTTTAAGGGTGCGTCTCATATCATATAAAGTTATTTGGTAAATTTTCATTTCAATAACGTTCACAAGATGTAATAAACGTGAGATATACCAACTGTTGATATAATCTCTTTACATATAACATTTATATACTCTAAAACTTATTCCGTATAACGATAATGGATATAACGTTTATTTAATCGAAAATCATTAGGTTTATCTTTCAAAATATATATTGATACCATCATTATAGTTAAACACCCCGATTCAGAGCGATCTGACTCCGATAGGTTAGATTAGAAGTCAGATTCCCTCGACTGTAGGTGAACCATGTTAGTTAGGTTTGGGTAGAACAGTGACCATTAACGCGCGAAGGCAAGCGAGCGAAGCGAGGGTGCCGCGGCAGCGGCCGCCGAGCGCCAGATCCCCTCAATTATTAGACTAAATAGGTTCTAAGGCTTTTGAATGGTATATCTAATGATTTTATATTTAATGTATGTTATGCTTAAAAAAAAAATATCTATCGTTTATTATATTAACTGATCATTATAAAATTATAGATTTAGTTATTATAATCTTGTAAATATTAGAGATTTTGTAATTATATCATATATTACTTACCCTTATTTTAATACATGAGGTATCAATCGAAATGGCGAATTTTAGACATCAATAAGTTATGTCTTGAATAAAATGTTCAGGTGGGAAATCATCAAATGACCTCTCCCGCTCTGGCCGGAGCCGAAGGGCGTGTCAGACTCTTACTGACTAAAACCCACCCGTGTTCCTTCAGTTGCCTGTGCGCCAGGGCCACGGTAACTCTTTCGAATAATCCGCGACCCTGGCAGGCATCGGCCCTATCGGACCCCGTCAATTATGCTGACGTCTCTTTGAGGCGCGCGTGGAACACAACGCGCCGTCAACCCGGGCTTGGTGTTTAGCGGACGGCGAGCTACCCATTGCTCGTCGTCCGCAGGCTCGTGCCTACGGTGGCCGGGAGTCGGCTATCGACTCCCGACGCCCAGAGTGTCTCCTCCTGCGGCGACTAGGGGCGTGAGGGCGCAATGATTGCCTCTCCGTCACGCGCTCCGCCTCCTCCTTCGCAAGCATTACTGTTTCGCAGAAGGAGGTGACTGCTTCCCATTCCCTCTCGCTCCGTACCATGGCCTGAACCAGGGCCGGACGCGAGAGATCGCCGCCGCCGATCGCCGCCACGAGGACACGGCGGTGCTCCGCCCAAGCCGGGCAGACCTCCACCGTATGCTCCACCGTGTCCTCCGGTCGAGCCACACAATGCCAACACCCGGGCGTTTCCTCCCGCCTTATCCGAAACAGGAACCTCCCGAAACAACCATGTCCGGTGAGGACCTGCTTCAGGCGGAAGGTGAGGACGCCGTGGCGCCTCTTAAGCCACTCCTCAAAGAGGGGACTTACCGCCGCAATTGTGGTGTGCCCAGCGCTGGGTTGCGACAGTCGCACTCTCCATGCCGCCATGAGATCCCGCCGGAGAACTGTCCGCTGTGCCGCGATTTCTCGCAGCAGCGGAGTAACGCCCCGGCGTTTCGCCTCCTCGCGCCACTCCCAAATGTGCGCGAGGACTTTTGCCTCCAGATCCCATGGCGGCAACCCGGCAAGGAGGCTCGCCGCCTCGCAGGAGACCGTGCGGTATCCCCGGACCAGCCGGATGGCCATGACCCCTTGGGACGCGTTCAACCGGCGTACTGGTCGGAGCCTCAATGAACGCGCTCACACCGGTGCCCCGTAGAGGGCCATGGACCGCACGACCCCCGCGTAGAGCCTCCGGCAGGAGGCAAAATAAAGGGCTTGGGGAGATGATTATAAAAATATAAGAAATTTATAAAAAAGTGAGCATGTTTGGAACCTGTTAGCTGCTGTCGGTATTTAAAAAGAAAAACATTTTACCACCTTACCTATCAAGGCCTGACCTCCGCACATGTCTTGCTAAGTAGGTTCATTTAATTAATTATGGTATCTCATTTATCTCTGTCTTAGCGTTTTGAGTAAACCTTTTGTATATTTCCTGTTGTGTGACTCGATAATCTAATTTCGCCAATTAAACCTCGGGCGCCAAGAAAATAGTCCAACACAATATTGAATGGGGTTGTCACTTGTGTAAATTACTTATGCACACACTCATGCGACTATTCTTGAAAATTATTCTTAGGCCCGTATACCAGATCCTCAGCCAATATTCAAGCATTACTTAACAGGCTTACAAGAGCTAAAGCGCGGTCACTGTCGGATTGCATAGAAAAGAAAGAGACGCGCGATGTCACAACACTGGTAATTTATTGCAAAATATGAAGCAATTATGGATTTACAAAAAATCTAAACAACTAACTAAAACTTAAAACACTATCACGTTAGTATTTTACTTGTAGAATAATCTGACAAAAAATCTGAATGTTTGCATGTATTTTAGTATGGTTTTTAACCGTTGAAAGAATTTTTTAGAGGTATCTTCGTGATTTTTTTCTATCATATCAATTTAATTCTATTATGTTTTCAACACACTATCTAACTAGCATATATCCAGAAGAATGTCATATATTTTTCTGATTTTGGTTATTGCAGTGGATCATATATTTTTAGGCATTATAAATTTGCGTTTACATCATGTAGTCCCCTTAAAATGAATTTAAAGTCATTTGATTGGTTGAAGCTACACAGTTTTAGGTAATGCTTGAGTCAGCGGGTTAATTGCCTAACAAACTAACAGTAGGAATAGCATTGAATTTGACAGTTCAACAACATTCATTGCGTTATTTACCTTGTTGAGCAGACAAATGTTTCGAACTTGTGAAGCAATGCATTAGCAATAGGCTTCGAATTGATTCAGATTGTGATAGATAGTGTGTTACGTAATTAGAGTGCGGGTTCTGTAACACAGGTCTTAGGGTGGATTTTACCAATGAAACTGAACAATATTCCACAATAATGACACCGACAGCTCTTGAACGTGGTTTAGATGTGCTGATCCTGTTCAGTTCCATTGGTGAAATTGGCACTTAAGGCGCTTCCCTGACCAAACGACCTTGAGCGTTCGGTCCTTCTCTGTCCCCTCGCTGAGTCTCGCTCTGTCTCGCTCCCTGCGCACGCTCATTTGTCATGAAATTCACAAATAAGTCGAAATTATTTTAATAAAACAAGACAAGCGATGTTTTGAAATAAAATAAAACGTGAATTATTTAGATTTTTAAATTATCTATCCACTAGTGTAATCCTCAAATTAATAGAACGTCACCTTTAGTAAAAGATGCATGCAATCAATCATTTTAGTCACTTTTTTTACAAGAAGATTTTAAATGTATTTATAACACATAAAATCAAATAAGAACGTGCAATGTGATGATAGGATAACGAACATTAATAATGTGCTTTTAGATGTAGTTTATTACCCATAGTGAATGAGTTAATAGCCTCTGAATAACGCACTATGGCAAAGTTTTGGTCGGGGTACCACCTTAAGGCGCGGTAAGAAGCAAATTTTTATCATCGCGGCAACAAATAAGGTTCAAAACTGTGATGCTTTTGATGTTAGTTGAATCGAATGACCACCAAAATAAAATTATTTTTGCAGTTTTAATTAAATTAAAACATAAATCACGGTTTAGTGAAATAACTTTTAGGTTAGCTTTCTTTGGTTGATTGAATTCCAATTACATAACATATGATTGTTTACGCACGAAATGAATATTGCGACGAAAAATATTATTTGAGCTCTGTTTAAGATTTTTTATCATGATACTCGTACCTACAATTTTATTTTTATGAATACTTTTAAATTGGTTTTGTAATATGTACCAATACGGCATTTTTTTTTTTTTGGGTGGGAAGTCATCAAATGACCTCTCCCGCTCTGGACGGAGCGGAAGGGCGTGTCAGACTCTTACTAACTAAAACCACCCGTGTTCCTTCAGTTGCCTGTGCGCCAGGGCCACGGTAACTCTTTCGAACAATCCACGACCCCGGCAGGCATCGGCCCTATCGAACCCCATCAATTATGCTGACGTCTCTTTGAGGCGCGCGTGGAACACAACGCGCCGTCGACCCGAGCCTAGTCCTTACCGGACGGCGAGCTGCCCATTGCTCGCCGTCCGCAGGCCCGCGCCTACGGTGGCCGGGAGTCGGCTATCGACTCCCGACGCCCAGGGTGTCTCCTCCTGTGGCGACTAGGGGCGTGAGGGTGCAACGATTGGCTCTCCCTCACGCGCTCCGCCTCCTCCTTCGCGAGCATTACTGCTTCGCAGAAGGAGGTGACTGCTTCCCATTCCCTCTCGCTCCGTACCATGGCCTGAACCAGGGCCGGACGCGAGAGATCGCCGCCGCCGATCGCCGCCACGAAGACACG
Source organism: Griposia aprilina (assembly GCA_916610205.1). Lineage (NCBI taxonomy): Eukaryota > Metazoa > Arthropoda > Insecta > Lepidoptera > Noctuidae > Griposia > Griposia aprilina. The sequence goes on from OU744308.1 coordinate 15,601,584, forward strand.
GTGGTGCTCCGACCAAGCCGGGCAGACTTCCACCGTATGCTCCACCGTGTCCTCTGGTCGATCCACACAATGACAACACCCGGGCGTTTCCTCCCGCCTTATCTTTCCTCCCGCCTTATCGTACCAATACGCCTAAAAGTGCAACAAAAAACTGAGCGATTTTCGGTGTCCTACAATTGGGCAGCGCCTTAACATGACTAAAATATAGGTACCTATGTGATCATATTGATGACAATAGCCCAAACGGAACCTGTAGGACTGGTAAGTTTGGAGTCGCCAGTTCAAATCCTGATGCCTTATTGAAATAAGCCCACTCTTATCACTTTGGAAATATTTGCATAGGACATCTTATGTTATATATGAGACTTCTACACGATGTAAGGGATATCAACACACAAACTGTTAAGTACCATGAATTCAGCACATGATTCTAGATGCCCCAGCCATTCCAACCAGCCAGCAGCATATACCGAATTCAGCACATGATTCTAGATGCCCCAGCCATTCCAACCAGCCAGCAGCATATACCGAATTCAGCACATGATTCTAGATGCCCCAGCCATTCCAACCAGCCAGCAGCATATACCGAATTCAGCACATGATTCTAGATGCCCCAGCCATTCCAACCAGCCAGCAGCATATACCGAATTCAGCACATGATTCTAGATGCCCCAGCCATTCCAACCAGCCAGCAGCATATACCGAATTCAGCACATGATTCTAGATGCCCCAGCCATTCCAACCAGCCAGCAGCATATACCGAATTCAGCACATGATTCTAGATGCCCCAGCCATTCCAACCAGCCAGCAGCATATACCGAATTCAGCACATGATTCTAGATGCCCCAGCCATTCCAACCAGCCAGCAGCATATACTGAAATTTATTATTAAAAAAAACTGCTGTTTCACTCACAAGGGCGATAGGTAGGTCACACGGTCAAAATGTATGGTACAGCTGATAACAATGCAGGGTCTAAAATCATCCTGCCAGGGTCGCGGGTTTGTCTGAAAGGGTTACCGTGGGCCTGGCACACAGGCAACTGAAGGAACACGGGTGGGTTTTAGAAAAAAAAAAAAGGATCTGATATCATGGACCTACTGAATTCCTGGTAACAGATTGCGCATTGATGTCCCTTACACCCTGCATATAGACTTTTCTACCTACATGATTTTGATCTCAATATCCAGGTATCAATTTTCCGAATTAAAGCAATTTTATAATGTAAAATTATGAATATACAAACATAGACACACACGCAGGCACAGGCCGCATAACTAGGCGCAGTGGCTGCTGGTATTTTGGGTTAAAAGGACTCAAAGCAGGTCTAGACCTGCTTTGAGTCCTTTCGAATCTGGAAGGAGTGTCTAGACACTCCTTCCAGATATATTAAAGATTGCCATTACACCCACCTATAATAAAATATACCTTTCTACGTGTTTACTAAAAGAATCTGACCCCTGACAATTCAAAAGTGCCTGTAATTGGTTTATTTGAAATAAATGCTTAAAGTTTGAGTTTTTGAGTTTCGAATCTTAATTTTGCGCCAATTACACACACATTACAGAAACTTCTGGATTAAAACAGAATTATCCTGGAATTCTAGAAAGTCCACAGGATATAATTAGTTTTGTAATTAGCTTGGGACATTCGTCACAGCTCTGTAAGTAAATTAACATAATTGTAATTATTGGTAGACGATATAGAGAAAATGAAAGGATATCATGAACTAACTACTTATACTTAGCCCGTAATGTCCCAATAGGCAAAGGCGACCTTTTCCCTTTTCGACACACGTCAGTGGGTCTACTCTCTCAGTCCGTCAACGAAGATACGGGGCCATCCGAAAGTAATTCGATACTTCGGAAAAAAACACATCAGGAGTAAGAGCAACTGGGAAATCGAGTTATCATTCATTCTTAGCTCGGACCCCGAAATAATTATAAGTCCGCAGATGACACGGATTAGGAAACGCCCGTAACTTCAGTCAATATAACGGATTTAGCGCTTAGAGACTAGACCAGTCCTTTTGGTGGAAGTCAAGTTCGTCCCTCCATATTCATCGTAGAAAAATTAAATTGTATGTAATGATAGCAGGTAAGAACTTAAACACTAGATAATTATGTTGTAAGACGGTAGCATGTCATTGTCTTGATTTCTAGAAGTACGAGATTGCGGGTTAAAATCTGACAAGGGCAAATGTGATGATGAAGATATGGAAAGGAGAGTTAATGCGGGAAATAAAGTGAATGTTGCTGTACATGTGAGTGTTTAGCACCGTTCAGTGAAGAACAGCGAGTCGAGACCTTTTGGACTTGTTGGTCCAGTCCAAAAGGGCTGGTGCCTATGCTTATGTATGGAAGTCAATGTTGGGTGTGACAAAAGAGACACGAAAGGAGAATAAATAAATGTGTTGTGACTATGAATGATACGCTGAGGAATAAGGTGATAGAGCAACGGTGCGGTTTAAAAGAAGATGTCGTGACAAAATTTTAAAAGAGTAGTTTGTTCATGTTGCGAAGATGAATGAAAGGCGACTAACAAAAGTAATAAACAATAAATTTACAAGGCAGATGTGAGCGGAAACGTCGGGAGGGGACGCCCTAGAAGGACATGTAGTGACCTTATTAATTATGTTCTTTAGAAAGGTCTGATGCGTAGTTCCCGCAATCGGCGCGCATGTATGGTTTATGTATTGAACGTAAAAGAAACAAAAAGAGTATGTAAGGATCGGAACAGGTGGCGTTCTATAGTTTTTGCCTATCCCCATGGGAAGAAGGCGTGAGTTTATGTATTTGTATATTAGTATCTGATGAAAATATAAACAAAAGGTACCTGTGGATGCCAATATGTAGCGCCACTTACTAATTCAGTGCTTCAATTTGATTATTTAAACCCGAAATTATAATACATCACGTATACTATATAATATACTTAAATTAGCTGTATTATCTTCAATCGCTCAGGTAGATCGACACAGTCTACTATTATACATATAGCATCACATTGTAAGCTGAATCACTGTCGCTCAAGATACAGGTTAAGGGGCTTACAAGAGCTAAAGCGCGGTCACTGTCGGTTTCCATAGAAAAGAAAGAGACGCGCGATGACACAACGCTGGTAATTTATTGCAAAATATGAAACAATTATGGATTTACAAAAAATCTATTCATTGGACTAAAAAATTAAAACACTATTACGTTAGTATGTTGCTTGTAGAACAATCTGCCAGAAAATCTGAATGTTTTCATGTATATTAGTATGGTTTTTAATCAAAAAAAATTTTTTGGATGTATCTTCGTGATTTTTTTCTATCATATTAAATTAATTGTATTATGTTTTCAACACACTATCTAACTAGCTTAAATCCTTCAGGATATCACATATTTTTCTGATTTTGGTTACTGCATCTTAATATTTAATTTGTGTGTGGATCAAGGAGTCTTCCCGGATCTAATGAAATACAGTAAGGTAATACCACTTTTCAAATCAGGGGATAGTAAAGACACCAATAATTATAGACCCGTATCCGTGTTACCGGTTTTCAGCAAGGTGTTTGAAAAGGTAATGCTGAATCAAACGCTCAATCATTTTAACACCAATAAAATCTTACATGATCAACAGTATGGTTTCACCAAGGGACGTTGTACGACTGACACCGGTGTCACCTTATTAAAACACATATTTACGGCGTGGGAAGAAGCCCAAGACGCTGTAGGAATCTTTTGTGACCTCTCCAAGGCATTTGATTGCGTCGACCACGAAACCCTAATCTTGAAACTTGAGCATTACGGACTTGGAAAACTTGCTCTCAGTTTAGTAGAATCTTATTTAAATGATAGACAACAGCAAGTTCAAATAAATTGTGTCAATTCACTCGGTTTAAAAGTAAAAATGGGTGTACCACAAGGCTCGATATTGTGTCCTTTTCTCTTTTTAGTATATATTAATGATCTACCCCATTTGTTAAAAACCCTACCACAAATGGTGTTATTTGCTGACGATACTTCTTTAATTTTTAAAATTAATAGACGGGCATCAAATCTTGACGACGTAAATAACGCCCTACTGCAGAGCCAAAGTTGGTTCACTGCTAATAATTTAGTATTAAATGGGAATAAAACTAAGTGTATTAGATTTTCCTTACCAAATGTCAAAAGTACAAATTGTGAGATAGTAATAAATCAAGAGAAACTAGAATTCGTCGATAAAACTGTTTTCCTGGGCATCACGCTTGACTCAAGGCTTCAATGGGGTCCTCATTTAACATCCCTTGCAGGACGGCTAAGTTCAGCAGCATATGCTGTGAGAAAAATCCGTCAATTTACTGATGTAGGTACCGCGAGGCTAGTCTATTTTAGTTACTTTCATAGTATTATGTCGTACGGTATTTTACTATGGGGACGGGCTGCAGACGTCGAGTCTATTTTTAATCTTCAGAAAAGAGCCATCCGAGCCACATATGGCCTCTGCAGGCGCGACTCTCTAAGAGAACGGTTTAAAGATATTAACATCATGACGGTACCTTGTCAATATATCTATGAAAACATCATGTACGTAAGGAAAAATCTACTTCTTTTTAGTAAAAGAGGTGTAAGACACAATTATGTCACTAGAAATAGGGATCAATTAGTTCAACCAGGTTTCAGGCTGGCTAAAGTAGACTCATCTTGCATGGGGTACTGTTTAAAATGTTACAATAAAATACCTCCCCATATTCTTCAACTGAATGAAACTAAATTCAAATCTTGTATAAAACGCGCACTATGCAGCCAAGCATATTATAAGTTGGGGGATTACATCGCTGATAAAAATGCTTGGCTCAACGCTGGTCCTGCTCCACAAGGGCGCATAAAATAATTGATTAGCATTTGAAACTACTGTTGGAGCTGCTCAAGATTTTATAAACTTATCTTTGCATTGTATAAATTCAATGTTTTAGTATTGTATAATTGCATAGCACATGTGTGAGTACTATGTACCTACTATAAAGCTACCATTTAATAGGTTTTTCTTTCATTGACTTGAATGTGCCCTGGCGGCTGAGAGTTTGTCATGCTCACTCTAATGTCTCGCTGGTGGTGGCATGTGTGTTGTATCATTAAGTTCCCTTCAAATGGTTGAGCTGAATGGTGCTGATCCATGCGTCATGTTCGTGAACGGGCGCCGTCAGTGGGGACTGGTAATTTCTTAGCTGCCACGGCTTATTTTAATTTAATTTAATATTTGAATTGCTTTTGTCTTTTTATTACGGACGCTTTTAACGTTCGGCATCGTTCTCACATGCATAATTTCAACATGAACGATGTAATCAATATTTTGTAACCATTTTTTGATTTAAAAGAGTGTCCATGGAGTTTCTTGCCCGTTCTTCTCCATAGGTACCTACTACGCTTTGAAATGGGTAACTAGCTTCATCTTTCTGACTGACCGACCCCTTGACAATTCAAAAGTGCCTGTAATTGGTTTATTTGAAATAAATGCTTTGAGTTTGAGTTTGAGTTTGCAGTGGATCATATATGTTTAGGCATTATAAATTTGCGTTTAGGTCATGTAGTCCCCTTAACCTAGTTTGAGAGGCAGGGTTTTCCATATTGTGTACAGATTTCAGTAGTTAGATTTGTATTGCATTGTGTTACTACCATAGCTCATTTAAATTGTCTATGTATGTATAAAACTATATATACTGCTATGTCTAGATGTATTATTATTATTTCCTTTATTCTATTATATACATATAAATTACATTTTTAAATATTAGAATATAAAAACATTTAAAAATATAAAAAATAGTAACCCACCGGTATCGGGAACAGGGTCCAAGCTACCGGCGGTCAGGGCTCCAGAGAGAGGAACCTCCTAACAATGCGAGCCGTGTCTAGAAGTACTGCTTTCTGAATCAAGCCCTTGATCCAGCTGCCCAACGAGAGCCTCCTCAGGTGTTGCTCGAGGCTCTTGGCTATTAAGCCATTAGCTGTCACGACTATCGGCACAATGATCGCTGAGTCCACATCCCACATGTCGACAACCTCGCGAGCCAAGTCAAGATACTTGATTTGTTTATCTTTCTCGGCTTTCACGAGGTTCCCGTCATGCGGGACCGTTATGTCAACAATCATTGCGCGCCGCTCTAATCGATCTACCACCACTATATCAGGCAATAATAGTCCTGTCAGTGATGATGGATCGATACCAGTACAATGTGATATGTCCATTTTCGAGAACTGGGTCGGGCACATACCTGTAGTACGGCACTTCCGATTCTACAAGGCTGTATTTCAGGGCAAGTTGCTGGTGGATAATCCTGGCTACAAGGTTTTGTCTATGCAAGTACTCTTCGTTAGCTGGACGAGAACATCCGGAGATAATATGTCTGATTGATTCACCCGGACGGTGGCATACCCGACAGATGTCAACCGTGCCGTCTTTCACAACAAATCTCCGGTAATTGTTTGTCATCATAACTTCGTCCATAATTGCACAGACAAAACCTTCGGTTTCGCCAAAGAGGTCACCGAAACGCAGCCAGGCTACGGACGCTAGTTGGTCTACATCAGGTCCATGTAGGGCCCGAAAAAAGCGTCCGTGAAGCTCCTTACTCTGCCATACTTCCATGCGATCATTAGTGTCAAACACAACTGGTTTGCGCCAGTTCTCTTTAGCTAAGGAGAGCGGGGTGAGGCCCTTGTCCACTGTGACCACATCTCGATGCATCCCCACGTCGGCTTCTAAGAAATATTCCCTGAGACTGCATATCTCACTATTGTGGAGGGTCTTAGCATTTAAAAAGCCTTATTATTATTATTATTTCAAATCACCTTAAAGTTATTTTTAATTGAGGTTAATTTTATAACGTTAATTTTCGTCGATGATTTTCAATTGCAAGTTAATCAAACAGTATTTTTTGTAAAAAAGGATTGGGACATAAAGTTAAAACTTTCGGTCAGTCGTTCGTATTAAGGGCGGAGTAGTAGAAGTTACGCAGTAAACGCTTAGGGGCACTATGAGCAAAGAAAACAAAAACCAAATGTTGATGGTTAAAAATATTTTTCTGGGACAGTCAATATTTGGGGGAAAAAAAACTTTCGGAAATCTACCAATTTCATTGCAGCATCGTATTAACCTTGACCATAGAAACCATTTCGGTTTTGAGAAGCATGGCTCTACGACGCACGTAGGGGAAGTCGACGGAGCCCCGCACGTGCGGGGCTCCTACTTCTGAATGGTTTAACAAAAAATTAACCACGAATGGGATGGAGGGGTCTTTGTTCGCTCGCTTCGATCGCTCACTAGACCCTGCCATCCCCTTCGAACCTAACCTGTCCAAGTCGGGGTGCAACAAGTTGCGAGCTCGCTTCACTCGCTATTGCATCTTAAGTTCTAAAAGGATCCCTTCGACATCATTTTTACGATAACCGGCTGGTCGTAGACAAAAAACTCCAAGACATTTTTAGCCTTATAATTAGGTGTTCCTGATAATAGAATCAAGAAATTAACGATTTGCGAAAACAATATTTTTTTATTTTTCCTAAGAAGGTTAACCCGATACTGCAATAAAACTGGGCAAATTCCGAAAAAAAAAAAAAATACCTAGGGAAATTTAAGTGCTCGCTCCATAGCGCTCCTAAGGCTGCACTCCAACCAAACTTTCTAAATCCAGATGAAAGTGTTACTAATTCCCTTTAGTGAGTGATTGTGTAAGAATTTAACCTGAACAGGATTTGTTTACACATTAATGAGATACTTTAACCATTTATTCAGTGCACACAAAGACAGCACAACACACAGAGGCACAATTAGACATTGAGGTAATATGTACTAACTACATATTACCTCAATGCAATTAGATGATAAAAATTAGGCTCGTGTTTTATATACGGGACTTGTGGTAGTCTTATTTTATTTTTTGGGTCAAAGTAATTATTATGGTGAATAATCTCACGAAGTTTCAGGTCTAGCATATAAATAGTTTCTGTTTTTTTTTTAAATCAAACTGATAAAATAACCTCAACTTTTGTACTATTTTATTGCTTTTGACGTTATTTTGACAGAATTTTAAAAATGCGTTTTGATTTTACAAATAATAAGAAGACGCACAGTTTTTTTTTTTTAAATACATATTGTTTTTCGTTATTTTATTAGGTTTAAACAATCTCTCTGGGATTTGAGCTTTTTTTGAGTGAATAACTAGGTTTTTTTTTTAATTTGGAACAATCTAAAGTTTTTATTTTTATGCTAATGTTATCTGCTAAAGGCGAAACGAAAAGCAAACGCATTGGCAGCCATTTTGTGAACTTTTTTGGCATATCGTTGAATGTCTGTACTCGCGTTTGAGAGCATCTGTCATCGCGCTAGGTGTGCAACTTTGAATACCAGCCATCATGTCTTCATCATCTGGATCAAGTCCGCTGCGAGCAATAAGTAGTGCATGTGAAGTGAGGCGAAGCTTGAGACTTGGGGCATCCCGACTCGGACAGGTTAGTTTCGAAGGGGTTGATGGGGGTTCAAATGAGCGAGCAAAACGAGCGAACGAGCCCCTATCATCTCCTTCGTGTTAGGTTCCTGTAAATCCTGCAGACAGAAATAGGAGCCCCGCTAGCGGGGCTCCGTCGACTACGCATCAGGGAGTCTCCTCGCTCCCCCCATAAATCAGGTAGATGAATTAAAAAACAAATACAAAATTTAAAAATCTATGCATTTCCTAAACTTCCCCTTTGCGGGGGGGATCTCCACCCCTTCACCCCTCCGCCACCCTCAAATATTCAATACACATATATACTCTATAAACGTCCTTCCATGGGAGTCCAGTTGAGCATTTGTCAGGCAAATATACCTGACGCTGATATTCTGCTGGATCCCTGCAGTGACATACAGACGTTGAGCAGACGAGATACTTTGGTTTATTGAACTCGTGACGAAGTGCTAAGTGCGGAGTGAAATTATGTAAGTTAAATTATGTATTTACAGTAAAGTTATGCATTATGAAACATGCTTGTTCGTTGATGTGTTAATTGAGTTTTGATTACTTGATTATTTATAAAGTCAAAATATGTGTTAAAGATAACGGGGGTCAGGTGATGTAGGCGGGGGTGACGGTGTACCCGTGACCAAGGAGTGAATTAAAACCAGCTAGTCGGAAAAACAGTACTATATTGTCTATGCAGGCACACGATTATTACACATAGGCATGGCACAGGTAAACCAGTTATACTCGTAAGTAGGTTCAACTTACGCACTAAAACACTTAAACACTAATTTTATAATTTATACTAACTGGCACTATTTGGAGCGCGGCGCGATAGTAGGCGGAGACTTGTAGAGATGTTGGTTCACTGGATGATAGCTCACTACATACTCGTTACTCTCGGCGTCTTCTCTGCGCCCCCGAAGGGGACGCAAGGAATCGGTGTTGGGGCTTTTTGGCCTCTTGCCCGAGGTTGCGGTCTCTCGGTCCCCAAACCTGGGGACCCGTCTTTGGGTTTCCCTCCTCATCCCGCAAGAGTGGGTGGGAGTGCTTTATTGCACACCTAACCGCTGAGGGGTCCCCTCAGCGTTCAGTAGTGTGTCTCTGGGGGTGTGACTGTGGGAGCGCCCGAAGTGCTTCATGACACCCATGTGACCAGGCCCCTGCCGGGTGAGATCCTTAGTTCCCTAGGGAAGGCCCAGCAAGAGCCGATCAAGCAACGAGGGCGTCGGTTTTGGTCGGTCTCCGCTCCCTGCAACGTAACTATATGTAGCCGGTAGCGTTGCAGGGCGCGGAGCGTTGTAGTGAGTATCGAGCGACTTGAGGTGTGTGTACGTCGCTCGTGTGGTTTATCTCTGTGTTTTTCTGCGTGTGCGGAGTAAAGAAGAAAAATTAGGTGACCGCACGCTAAGGGCACCCCCTGTGGGGTACGAACCTCGGCTTAGGGCGTCACTGAGGGGAGGGCAGCAAGATGGGACAGGCTGGATCTAAATTATATTATTATTAACTGGGGAATTTAAAACTACAGGTTCAGCTACGGCGCGGGCTGGCGCGTCGTCGAGCAAGGGTCGGGGGGGGGGACAATTACGTCGGGGGCATCGCGTAGGACCTCGGCGGCGAGGTCGGAACGATGGCGGTCTGTGTTTGTGTACTGTACTGGTGGCCCTACTGCTCTCCTGGAGGAGGGTTATGGGGTCATCGGGGTCGGACAGGGAACTCGTAAGGTCAAGGGAAGATCCTTTTATAGTTGTAAGGCTCGTGAACACTGGCGCGACGTGACAGCGTACACAAAGGCACCGCATGCAGCGCGACGAGCGGCGCCTTTGTGTCACGCTGTCGCGTCGCGCCAGTGTGTACGAGCCTTTAGAGTTTGGGAAGTGACCTTGTTATTACGTATGATTTCACAATATTAAGGCTCGTGCACACTGGTGCGACGCAACAGCGCGACAAAAAGGCACCGCGTATCGCACGATGAGTGGTGCCTTTGTGTCGCGCTGTCGCGTCGCGCCTGTTTGAGAGGGCCTATAAATTATTTTTGCTGCTGCAGTAGTGAGCGTGGAAAACGAGTGTGATATTTTGGTCAAGTTGGAACTTGCTCCCGACAGGTTGCAACCTGCTCCCGGGCTCTTTCGATTTGTCTATGTTTGTGTGGGTGAGTGATCGTAAGCAAGTTAGTGTGTTTTACTTGACTATGCGAGTGTTTTGGGGTATTGACTTGGTTTAAATAACATAAAGCATAAGCATCACTTTTATACGTATTTTTCTGTTCCTTTCTTCTTGTCTGTTTCTAAATATGTGTACATAAATGGTTGAATAAATAAATAATAAATAGAGCTCGTACTACTGTGCTTCGCCTACAATATGTATAATGTATAAAAATGGACTAGAAAAAAAAGGAGGACTCTTCGCCACGGATAACGAAAGTGAAGCACCGTACCGATCTATGTGTGTGTGTGTGTAAATAAGTCTTACTTGTGACATGTTATTCCTTGACACTTATTCTGGGATGTACAATTATTTTTACACCATTTCACAACACAAGAAGACATTATTTTATTTTATTACTTGACGTAAACAGTACCTACAATGACGCCGTAGTTCCGCGTATTGGCGGCCGGTCGGCACCCAATGATGTAAAAGTGTGCGTGAGGCATGTTTGTACAAACGGTCCGGCATACATACTTATAGTACTTCACTTTCGATACGCGTGGACCGGAGTCCTTCTCTTTTTCTAGTCAGTGTGTATAAAATGAATAATCATTAGGTTATTTCTATAATTAGTCTTTGAAAATGAGTCGCCAGAAGAAGGTAGGTCGAAGTTAGATAGGATTATGTTAAGATTTCAGGATTTTAAAACCAAAAGTTTTGCAGGAATGTTCCAAAGTAAGCATAAGTAGGTAGTAGTAAGTATTAATACATTTATGAGCACATAGGTGTAGGCAAATATTCTTTATAAATTGCATAATATTTTTATTTGGTTTTAAATTCAATAATTAATTCACTTATTATTATTATTATTTTATTTTTATGTTAACATATCTCGGGACCATGGGATCCCGGACCTTTGGAAGGCGTACAAGGGGCCGAAGCCAACTCGCAGAGGCCCCTTAGAAAATTTCAAATGGAATGAGGCACCAACCGATGATTATTCCTGTATGCGCTGTGCAAGTGCAACCATGGACCACCCCCGGTTGGTGTCGGACTATTGCAGGATACGGAATTAGAGATATTGGACTATTGATTTGGGTAGCGGTTATTTATGTCTATGGACAGACTATGGCCCCTGCTCACCAATGTTTTATATAAAATACGCATGTAAAATAGCAGGGGGTGACTTGCATACTCAATAATGGGCCCCCGAAAACGGTTGCTAGCACATAGTATCGTAGCGACAAGGGGGCAACATGTCCTGAGGTGCTTATGAGGAGTGGAGATTATTATTATTATTATTATAAGGTACTACAAAAGAAAGCTTAGTTCAAACATTCCCCAACTCAGTATCTTTATTCTAACGCACTTGTTTCCACCCTAAATATAGGCTGTTGTTACTAACACAGCGGTCTCTCAACGAGCGAGCAACTCAACGATCGCAGTGATATCACTTATTTTGTGTAATTATAGTCGTTCCGAGAAAATCACCCCCTGTGTATAGATACTGAATAACAACTCCCCTAGAATTACTTACTTTGTTAATTATATTGTATTCGGAGGTTCAATTGAGATTAATTTAGTTACAAGTGTTATCAAAAATAGATTCTAAATCTAAATAACAGAAAATTTTGCAGTCGTCTATTCTGGAACGTTTTCTCGAACTTTGACCGAAGCGAATCAATTTAATTCTATTAATAATTAAAATTTTAAAGTAAATCATCGCAGATTCAAACCTAACATCTTCCATCATCTACCTAGTCTTTTCAAGACTATTTTGGAGTCAGCTGCCACGCTTACCAGATGCGGCTGCATACCAGTATTTTACATGGAGCGACTGCCTATCATCTGCCCTCCACAACCCAGTCACTGGGTAACACGATACCCCTTGGTAAGACCGACTATAGTAACTACCCATAACGATTGTCAAAGATCTATAAATGATAGCCGGGACTGCCGACAGCCGAATTGCACGGGGTCGCGGATTGTTCGAAATATTTACCGTGGCCGGGGCGCACAGGCAACTGAAGGAACACGGGTGGGTTTTAGTCAGTAAGAGTCTGACACGCCCTCCTGCTCTGCCCAGAGCGGGAGACGTCATTTGATGAGTACCCACCCAAAAAAAAATAAAAAAACCACATAATTCAACAATATTCATTGTGTTATTATAATGACGCAATGGATTATGAATTTCTTTCAAAAACCCTTCGGATTATATCTATAAGTGTGTTACGTAATTAGGTGCGGGTCTCGGTATGAAATGAATGGTCATTTTGTCACCAATCCACCGACAGACCGCGGCAAGCGTAACCTTGCTGGATCGACTCGTGTTGCTGATATTTTTAAATAACCGTCTGTTTTTGAAAATCGATCTGTTTTCTGAGGTCCTATTATATATTCCTTGTGAAACTATGAACTAACTTTTCTAGATTAACTAGCGTCCAGCCACTTTTTGGGGAAATCCTCTTGGGTACCCTCCGTCCGGGGAGAACGGAGGGTTATTTTAGATTCCTACCGACTAAAACCCCCACTGATCCTACCACCATGCATCGGGGCCCGGGAGATACTTTACATTTGTACATCCGCCAGCACACGAAGTTTCCACAAACTGTCAGATTTTCTCATTCCATTTTGAACTTAACCATCAACACATTAAAGTGTAAAATAGTTTGGACAGAGACAGCTTCGTGTAGCTTGATCTGCTGACGTCTATACATTCGCAGGATGAACTCTCAAAACATCGACATTTTTTTTATATTTTCTACACATTAAACTTTCGGAAAACTAAAAATAATGCTCTAAAAACTTTTTTACAAAAAAATACAACTGCCTTCCAAAAAATAATATACTACAAACAGCAAAATACTTCAGACTTCCGAAACTAAAGTTATTTTGCATTTTGTAGTTTATATAACCGACGTGAAATTTCTTCGGAGGGGGGTTTAGAATCGTGTACTGAATCGATTGTCACAGGCTGAGCGTCGATATCCTTGAAACCCTGTTTAGACGCTAGGTACTTGTTAAGGCAGTACCCCGACCAAAACCTTGCCATAGTGCGTTATTCAGAGGCTATTAACTCATTCACTATGGGTAATAAACTACATCTAAAAGCACATTATTAATGTTCGATATCCTACCATCACATTGCACGTTCTTATTTGTTTTATGTGTTTTAAATATATTTAAAATCTACTTGTAAAGAAGTGACTAAAATTATTGATTGCATGCAACTTTTGCTAAAGGTGACGTTCTATTAATTTGAGGATTACACTAATCTAAATATATAAAAGGCAAAAGTGATTGACTGATGTATCAACGCACAGGCCAAACCTTTAAGGCTAGAAACTTAAAATTTGCACACGTATTCCTCTTATGACGTAGGTATCCACTAAGGAATGATTTTTCAAAATTCATAGGGGATATACTTAAGTTTATATGGAACTTTATATTCCGTTAAAAGGCTTACTTAAAATATTTTATACATGAATAAAATTCATATCGTAGAAAAAAAAAATGAAACCTCAAGCGTTATAAGTATATTAAAGTGGGTATTGTGCAAATACGTTTATGGACAATGCACTCGATCTGTTTTGCTGGGCGTAGAGGCAGGAACTTCAAGTCATCAGTTAATACCTGTTATTGTGACAAAATTTCATGGCTCAAGATTGTACCGTGGGGAAAAAAAAATAAAAAAAAAATAATGCATAATTACCATACACTTAGGTATAAAATTGATTAAAAATGTCACCAAAGTGGTAAGTGATACAATAAACTATAATTAGTTATAGCAATAATTAAGTTCAATCGTCTGATTATTGATTACAGTATTGGCTGGTTCCAAAGTGACGGTGATCGTCGGCGCTGTTGAACAGCGCGCGTTTGAAATTCAACGCCGCGGTCCAGCAGCGTCACTCTGGAACCAGCCGTACAAAGTATTTGTTATTTGTTAAATAATAAAGCGCTTTATTCTTTTTCAGATAAATGCATTTTTTTGCAACAAATCATGGACTAATATGGAAAGATGCCTCGAGTGTGAAGGTTTACTAGGGCCACAAGGGAATTATTGTGAGCTTTGTGGATCACGGACTAGGCGTTTTGAAGGCATACAGCGCGCCAAAAAACTTTATGTGCAAAACGGCGCAAACTTGCTGAACCTCAGAATGCTGAACGTCCAAAGTCACCAAATATTTTTGGAGAATTTGATATTACCTGTAGTGACAGTGATCGAAGAAACGATGACCGTCTCTGAGAGCGATGAAATAAATTATATAAAGAAATATTATGAATATGTAATTTTTTGTTTTTTTTACAATACTAGCGGCCCGCCCGACTATGTAGAGATTTTTTTAATAAAGTACCTATAAAGAAGTTCTAACATACATACATACATACTACAATAAATAAAATTGAAGTGTCTGTTTGTAATGTCAAAATAACAGCCTTTTTACTAAATGCATATGAAAGTATAAACGGTACTTAAAACAAAATACCATTTTTTTAACACTTTTGTCCGTCTGTCTGTTTGTTCCGGGTAATCTCCGAAAAGGCTGGACCGATTTTGACGGGACTTTCATTGGCAGATAGCTGATGTTATACGGAGTGACTTTTTGTCCCGGTAGTACGTTCACGTTGGATAATATCCGACATCCACGCGGGCGAAGGCGCGGGCAGCAGCTAGTGGATAGATAATTTAAATATCTAAATAATTCACGTTTTATTTTATTTCAAAACATCGCTTGTCTTTATTTATTAAAAAAAAATATAAATGAGCGTGCGCAGGGAGCGAGACTCAGCGACGGGACAGAGAAGGACCGAACGCTCAAGGTCGTTTGGTCGGGGAAGCGCCTAAAGCATTTAAAAACCGGGTCTTTTCCATCCCTTATAAACCCACCTTTGAACAAATAAAATAGATTAATTCCATCCCAAGGTTTTTCGTCATAAGCTCGGTTACTCCTAATCGAGATGTTTGGGCGAGTAATAACACACGCTGGGAAACAATTGTCGATGTCCAATATAATTAATCTGCGGGGAGCAGATTATTATTGATAGCTTTTTCTTAGGGTTCCGTACCCTATTACTATGAGGGGTCCATCCGTCCGTCTGTTTGTCTGTCTGTCACAGGGCTGTTTCTTTTGAACCGTAATTCACGTGAAATTTTCAGTGATTACTACTATGACCGTTATAACAACATAAAATAAAATTTATAATAAAAGAGGCCTTATACAAGATTATAATTCTGATTTATACAAGAAACGTGAACAAAGCATTTTTCGGCGTTTTTCGAAAATATCATTAAATATTATACGGTAGTACGGATCCCTTCGTGCAACGCTTTTTTTTTTTGGGAAAGACGCCATGTTGGTATTCGAATTAGAAATGAAAGACGGTAAACAAGTTGTTAAGGATTAATTGCCCCCTGTGACTTTGTGATCTTCCATTATTAATTCTTGGATCAAAAAACAATTAGATAATTAATCATTTGGTACGTCACGTCGGTAATAAGCCAATTTTTCGGGAGATGGTTGACGTCAACTTTTCTCCGTCAGACTAGCGGGGTAATTACGTAACACACTAACAGTAGGAATGGGTTTTATTTTGACAGTTCAACAACATTCATTGCGTTACTTACGATGTTGAGCAGACAAATTTTTCGAACTTATGAAGCAATGGATTAGCCATAGACTTCAAAATGATTCAGATTGTGATAGATAGTGTGTTACGTATTAGGTGCTGGTTTAAAATGAATATCAATTGGTATTTTTTTATGTCATGTAGAGACTACTATCTGACCTCCCACCCCAATAGAGGGCAATACTAACCGAATCTTAGCAGAGTGCGCCCATACAATGTTAGGCACGCGCCGCATAATTATGCATTTTATTTGAATGAAAAAAAAACAATAATTATTTATTCCAAACAAACAAAACGCACAGTTTTATTTTTACACACAAGAAAAGTTTTTTTTTTAAACCACTGCATGGGGAAGTATTACGTAAGCATCAAAGGGGGGTGGGGGGGGGGCTTTGCTTTGCTTATTTTTGATGACATGGGGAACGGGGGGGAATGGATGGTGATTACGTCAGCAATATTTATTTACTTTTTATGATTTTTCTGCAAAATTTTGTAATTCTGATTTGAATAAATATGGCAACCCTACTTGTTCGAAAGCAAAAAGCATGTTCAGGGATTCCCCAAAATAATTGATATTTCTTACTCGCTCTTAAGCGGCGTTATTATAAGGTTAAGTTAGAAAGAACTCAAGTAGGGAAATTACTTAAATGGCCATTAAAATAGTCTATAAATTCCTTATTTCTAGACTCATGATTATCAATAAATAATCGTTAACTATTAAAAAAAGAAAAATTACGTAAGCATAGCAGGGGGGGTGTACATCCACCCTCAACAAACGTCACGTAAGGTCGCAATACTGTCAAGGGTGTGACAATACATGTAAAATAATAGGTCTTTACCTATGAAATTGCCGTTTTGTATGAAAAAATTTAAACGAATTTTTTTCATGAATTTTTTATTTGTATTAATCGAAGTAATCACCCATGCAATCAATGCATCTTTGCCATCGCAGTGGCAGTTTATTGATGCCCTTCTTAAAGAAATCAGCTGGACGGGAGGCAACAAATTCTTCAAAGGCATTTTGTACTGCCTCTCGGGTATTAAATTTTTTTCCCGCCAAGAAGTTATCCAAATTCTGGAAAAAGTAGTAGTCTGTAGGCGCAAGGTCTGGTGAGTAGGGCGGATGACGGAGAGCTTCCAACCCCAGTTCTTGCAACTTGGAGACCGTCTGCTGTGCAGTATGAGGTCGCGCGTTGTCGTGCAGGAGCAGCGGAGACGAGCGATTGACCAATGCTGGTTGGAGATGCGCCAGCTTCTCCATCATTGTGTTCAGTTCTTCACAGTACACATCTGCAGTAATGCTCACCCCGTTTGGTAAGAAGCTGTGATGAATCACACCGGCGCTAGACCACCAAACAGTGACCATCACTTTTCTAGGGGTAAGTTTTCGTTTAGGGCATTGTTTAGGTGCTGAACCAGGATCCAACCAACTTGCTGAGCGCTTACGGTTATCAAACAGAATCCATTTTTCATCGCAGGCAACAATGCGGTTCAAAATTCCTTCATTTGTGTGTCTGTTGAGCAGTGCAAGGCACGTCTCGACGCGTACTTCGCGCTGGCGATCATTGAGTTCGTGGGGCACCCATTTGTCAAGCTTTTTTACCTTGCCAATTTGACGCAAATGGACCAATATTGTTTTGACGCTAACGTCGAAAGCTGCTGCTAATTCAGCCGTAGATTGTGTATCATCAGCTTCCACAATCGCCTTTAATTCGTCATTGTCGACCAAAGTCTTCGGACGACCGCGAGGTTCATTTTTCAGGTCGAAATTTCCAGAACGGAAGCGAGCAAACCAATAACAGGTGGTGCGTTGGTTTGTAGTGTTAGCTCCGTAAACGTCGTTGATGTTGCGTGCCGCTTGTGCCGCGTTGCTGCCACGACGGTACTCATATTCCATAATTACTCGAATTTTTAACGTATCCATGATGACGAAAAAGATTGAAATGCGATGAAAATGTAACACTAATCAATAAAGAAATGACTACTTTTAGAAAAAAAAATCCATGTTTTTAAAATAAAATTAATTTGAAATTAGAATTCTTAGCCAAACAAAAATTATTTTGATTTGAAATGGCCAATACTGCAGAACGGCAATTTCATAGGTAAAGACCTAATATATGATAAGTTCAGGAAGTTGCTAAGACCTACAAGCCTAACAGTCCCTACGACTCCTATAAGCCCTACAGCCCTAACCTATCATATACCTAGTGTGATAGATAAATATATAAATAAGTTCAGGATGTCTGCACCATGCGACCTAAGGTTACAGACGGATAGTAGACAGGAATTCCAGGTTCGGGATGGGTACACTCACTGCCAGTCCCGCAGACTCACGAGACTGATCAGAGATGGCTAAAGGTGTCTTGGCCACAGTGAGGGGTAATGAGACAAGAATATAAAATTCAAATCTGGTTTATTAACAATATGTTACAGCTTATATACTACAATTTCTTGACACACACTATTATATAAAATCTTTGTGTTCCATACGTGTGAGATGCAACCAAATCAATATTTTAACTGGGCCGCGCGTGAGCCGGGCCGAGTGCTGAGTCAATTTCCAAAGGTAACATTGAACAGGGGGTAAGAGCTTTGCTTACTTTTGCTGACATGGGGGGGAGAGGTTAAAAAATACTTAATGATAAATGATAAATGATTTTATTTCTGTAAGTAGGTTTGTACAAACACTTTTACACGTCAATCATATTTTTAAACTAGATGAGGTCGGCGTTTCCTATCTGACTACTCTGAGAAGAAAGGCCGAAACAAACTCAGAGGTCACAGTCTCTTTTAAAGTCCAGACATAATCTTGGTCAGATCATGTGAAGACCATGTAGATTGGTATCTGAAATGGTCTTTTGAGGAAAGAACCACACAGATTGAGTGGACCTGTCCAGTCAGTGCACGCATTTGTCAGTAATCGTGCAGCTCAACTCAGGAAGTCAGAACTTAAGGAGCTCAACGATTCGACGAACAATACCAAAGAAAGGACATTTGGGTAGGCCACATAAATTACTCAATCTGCCAGATCATGATCAAAATTAACTGCGAAAAAAAAAAGCAATGACCCACATAATCCTCACATTCACAATAATTAAAATAACATACTACTTTACAAGTAAATACTCATGTCATTGTGTATATAAAATTCAACAATGTCAATGTGTATATAAAAAAAAATCGGACATAATGTTTGAGAACCATGTAGATTGGTGTCTGAAATGGTCTTTTGAGGAAAGAACCACACAGATTAAGTGGACCTGTCCAGTCAGTGCACGCATTTGTCAGTAACCGTGCAGCTCAACTCAGAACTTAAGGAGCTCAACGATTCGACGAACAATACCAAAGAAAGGACATTTGGGTAGGCCGCATAAACTACTTAAACTGCCAGATCAAGAATATAACTGAAACAATGACCCACATAGTCCTCATATTCTCAATAATGAAAAAAATATAATACTTTTTACAGTAAATATTCATGTCTAAAAAAGCTAGCAAATTAAAATCAACATTCACCGTGTAAATTTATTGGAGCAGCTCAATCCCAAGCCTTTTTGTCCTCAATATAGTATTTCACAGTATAATAGGCTTTCTGGCATAGTTTCCGTTTTATAAAAGATTTGAATTTATTAAAGCTTAGATCTTGAATGTCGCTAGGAAGTTTATTATAAAAACATATACATTGGCATCTAAACGAGCCACCTATTTTCTTGAGCCTGGTTGTAGGAACAATAAATTTGTGTTTGTTTCTAGTATTTATATTGTGGATATCACTGTATTTTTTAAACAGATTAATATTTTTATGTGCATACAAAAGATTTTCATAAATATACTGAGAAGGCACAGTAATTATATTAATCTCTTTAAATTTATCTCTGAGGGAGTGTCTGGGACTTAATTTATAGATAGAACGAATTGCCCTTTTTTGTAAAACGAAAATTGTCTGGATATCGGCGGCATTTCCCCACAACAGAATACCGTACGACATCACACTATGAAAATAACTAAAGTATACTAAACGGGCTGTCTCTAAATCAGTTAAACCACGAATTTTTCTAACGGCGTATGCTGCAGAGCTAAGCTTTTTTGACAATTTATCTATGTGGGGGCCCCATTGAAGCTTGGTATCCAAAGTTATGCCTAAGAAAACTGTGGTATTTTCGGGTTTCAGCACTTCACCCTTTATGAGAACACTAGTTTCTACTTGTCTAACATGAGGTATCGTAAACTTAATACATTTAGTTTTTTTCTCGTTAAGAAGTAGGTTATTAACATTAAACCGGTTAACTACTATTGCAAGGGCGCTATTTACATTGTCAGTAATCAGCTGCTGACGTTTCAGTTTAAATAAAAGTGAAGTGTCGTCTGCAAATAACACTATATCATGTTTATCCTTTATGAGGTAAGGCAAGTCATTTATATAAATAAGAAATAAAAATGGCCCAAGAATTGAGCCCTGGGGGACCCCCATTCTTACTACCGATCCGGGTGATCTTTTTCCATTAACATCAACTCTCTGAATCCTATCACTTAAGTAAGAAGTAAGAAGATCCAGAGAGGCGTTTCGGATTCCGTAGTGGTGCAGTTTCCTGATCAAAGTTTCATGAAGAACACAATCGAATGCCTTGGACAAATCGCAAAAGATTCCCAAAGCATCGCATTTGTCCTCCCATGCATCATAAACATGTCCTAAAAGTTCAACTCCGGCATCAGTAGTCGAACGACCCCTCGTAAAACCGAACTGTTTGTTATGCAGTAATTTGTGATTATTAAAAAATCCTTGCATTTGATTCAAAATAAGTTTTTCAAAAATTTTACTAAAGGTAGGTAGTACTGAAATAGGTCTATAATTAGTAGGGTCTGATGTACTACCCGATTTAAATAACGGTATTATTTTACTGTTTTTCATAAGATCAGGAAACTCACCACGATCAATACAATTATTAAAAATAACAGCTAAAGTAGGTGCTACAATGTTTATTATGGACTTAGCAACGTCCACAGAATTACCCCATAGATCTGCGGTCTTTTTAACATTTAATGTGTGAAAGGTTTTAATTATATCTTTGCAGGTGACATATTTGAAATGAAATTCAGAATCACATACAGGAACGTTTTCCTTAAGTAAAGACTCTGCAGCAGTGGGTGATGAGTTTAGAGATTTAGTAGTGGATACGGGAACATCAGCAAAGAAATTTTCAAAGGCCGCGGCGACTTGGGAATCTGAATTAATTATATTGTCATCAATATCAAGCGTGTAGTTACTACAGCGGTTGCATGACCTTCCCGTTTCGCTGTTAATGATACTCCATGTCATTTTAATTACATTACTACTATTTTTAATTTTTGAACTCAAATAACGTGACTTGGCCATACTGCAAACTCTTTTAAATAATTTTGAATAATTCTTAACATATAAATTAAATTCAGCAGTGTTTATACAAGTCCGTTCATCATATAATTCATAAAGTCGTTTTCTACTTTTATGTATACCAATGGTGGCCCAGTCACTGAATGAAGCGTTACTATTCACCGAGAAAGTCTTTGGAATGAATGTGTTATCAAATTGTGTGCAATACATATTAAAAAAATCATTATATTGTTCATTAGGGTCATCATTAGTCGACAAAAATGGTAATTTACTTAAAAGTTTAGTTTTAAATGTTTCCAAGCGATTACTAGTTTTTGAGGTAACAGTGATATCTTTTTTAATAACTTTTTTGTTAATATTAGGAATAATGATCAATTGTCCGCAATGATCAGAGTCTATTAAATTAATCATTTCTTTATGGGTTGGTGTAACATCTGTGTAAATGTTATCTAGGCATGTGGCACTAGTGGGAGTTATTCTAGTGGGCTCCAAAAATTGGTTAGCAAGATTGTATGACTGAAACAAACTTATAATTTTAGTACTTAACCCAGAATTTTCTAACAAATTAACATTAAAATCACCTCAAGTTATGATAGACTTGTTTGAATTACAAATTTTGTGCAACACTTCATCCATAACCTTTTCAAAACAATCATACAATCCTGAAGGTGGTCTGTTAAATTCTGCTTACGTAATAATTCAATGGCCCCATGGCATAAATAACTTTCTGGTCATAACCTATAATTATATCATGTGCAACTCAGATCCAACTCAAAGTATTTATTTCAATTAAAACATTTACACTTTTGAATTATCAAAGAGTCGGGCAGTCAGAAAGATGAAGCTAGTTACCCATTCAAAAGCATGTTAAGTTCCTATGAAGAAGAACTGGCAAGAAACTCCATGGACTTATGTAAAAAATACTATTCATTGTATTTCTACAAGCACATTCTAAGGAAAAAATTAAATTGACAGCAAAAAATCTGTCTCGTCGTTACTAAACGTATGATTTAAAAGTTAAATCAGTTCTGAAAAAAATACGAACCAACTGATATACTGTGGTACATTTAACATACCATCCTCCACTATATTATAATTTTAAATTAACACATCTTTTGGTGATCCTTTTGGTACAACTTATTTATTTGAAGATAGATCAGTAGAATATAGGCGTAGAAGTGTCAACTTGAAAAATTGTTGGCAGTTGTCAATTAGCAGTTTTCAAAAATAGGAAAATTGTTACTTTGTCTAATTTTCCTCATAAAAATATTAATCTGAAGTTCATAACTATCCTACTACAGGGAAAAAGCATCTTCTCATACAGGAAGGGAATGATCATTGATTAATGATCAGCAGGGTTAGCATGACGCTGTCTATTTCTTCGAAGAATAGACACGGCTATTTTCATACAAAGTGACATTTCGTTTCTCCATTTTTGACATCGCACCGTAAAAATCCTTCTAAAATCTGTCATTTTGTCTTTCGTTTCTACCGATCGTTGTCTAGGTTCTTTTTAATGTAGACTATTTTAGAAGACAGTAGTCTAAGGTAGTGAAGACAATTTCATTTTTTTATCGCCATGCTATGCTATCGCCATGCTGCAAGACAGTAGAAAACTTTTTAATCGACGGCCACAAAGTATAAAAATGGAATGGAAAAATGGAATTTTTCACTTTTTGTATGGAAAAGTCAAACATCATTATTTCCTACATGTTGAGTTTTAGGGGTTTAAGGGTTTCATACAGGGGTTCGATGTTTTATTATTATTTTTGCAATAGGGCACACCATTTTCGAGATATAAGCAAAATAAAAGAAAAACGTGAATAAATTACTGAATTTCGTAAAAAGTGCAGTTGACTCGATCTACTTTGCTGCCGTCGTACTGTATTCACGAAACGTCATTTTTGTCTATTCTTCCGTCGACAAAACGGTGCTTGTGCTAAGCTTGCAGAGAGCTTAGTGATTGCGTGTTGGTCGAGTCACAATTCCTCACAATTTTTTTATTAACCGTTACCTAATCCGTCATTTACATTTTTGTTGCTTCTTTTTTCAATTGTCTTTAGAATGGAGCCAAGGAGTCTAATCATTTTATTTTTATAATTTACCTTTTAATTGGAAACTGCAAATTCCGCAATGCTACTTGGCTACAGCTTCACAATTCTCCGAAAGCGTCAATTTGCAAAGAAGTCTACCATCTGCCATCTGAAGGAGCTTTTCAGCTATGTATTTACTAAAAATACATACATTTTCATCGTGAATTTAAACCAGAGCTATTCCTGCCCTCATTTTGTCTTACTTTACATACTCAAGGACTTCAGGACAGCGAACTGAACCTGGTTCACAGCACTTACAGATCTTTGAACCGATGTTTATACGAAAACTTAATATATTCAGGTCAGGAGATATTTGAACTATTTATTTTGTATCCTTTTTAGTATATTTTGAGGTTTCGTTTTGTTTAGTTATATTTTCATAGGTGGTTTTAGAATAGTTTATGCTTTGGATAAGTTGAGGTATCAAAATGTCTTAGGACTTGTGTTTTCAGCTTCATATAACTTATTTTGGCATTTGAAAACCCTTATGAATGTCGTCCATCTTGCAGCGGGCGCAGATCTCTCTCTGTTAGACTCTTACTTACTATACTAATACTCAAACTGCGAATGACAGGACAAAATATATTCGTCTTAAACAGAAATAAAACAAAACATATTCAATCAAACATTTTTTTAAACTACTTAGGTGTATTTGCTCATATTCACTAATTAATAACAATTTATTAACCTTATAATGCGCAATATTACAAATCACGTATTGAACAAAAAGCTATATACGGAACCGACACAACACTACTCGTACAATCAGATTCTTTACAGTAAATTTATTCCAAACAATAAATGCCCTACTATTACTAGACATAACCAAATTAAATTCAAGACGTACTATGTCCATTTTAAAGTTTGACATTTCCATTTATCTTTCGAAGTTTGAAAGACAAATGAAAAAAACATTTGAACATCTGCGTTCAAGAATTTACGTGAATTGTAAGAATGGAAAAGACAGTTGTTGGTGAACATTGAGAATATGGGGGTACAAATCTGCCCCATTTTTTGTGTAGATCTGCTTGTACTTGTTTTAATTTTTACTGGTTTTCTGCTGATCAAAAATTCGATACTGATAAAAAAACCGGCTGTCCTTCGTAAATCTTTGATAAGAAACTCTGACAACCAGTCTTACCAACGTGTATCGTATCAGACCTCCACAACCCAGTAACTGGGTTGTGGAGGTCTGATAGTGCAGTCTCTCCATCTAAAATACTGGTATTCAGCTGCAATCTGGTTAGACTGCAAGCCGACCCCAGCATAGTTGGCAAAAGGCAGGTAGATTGATTGAGATGTCAATAACTGTTTTGCCTACAAAATAAACAAATGCCTATAGGCATTTATTTACAGCTTGTACACAGGGCTACATATCAAGCTATAGATTTCTAGTATAAGCTGATCTCGCATTGTATAGGATTTCCGTACAATGAGAGGTCAGCTTATACTCAAACTCAAACTCAAAGCATTTACTTCAAATAAACCAATTACAGGCACTTTTGAATTGTCATGGGGTCGGTCAGTCAGAATGATAAAGCTAGTTGCCCATTCCAAAGCTACTGCATACTGGAAATCTATAGAAACAAAAATATGTATTAAAAAATAAATGTATAAGCTACAGCATACTGGAAATGTATAGCTAGATATGTAGCCGTGTTTACGTAACAATTTCAAAAAAGCCTCGATGTAAATATATCAATTAATTAGATTTTTATATCGATTATTACAGTTTTATTCTTGTAATGGGGTCGATTCCGTATCACTCAGCCGTCTTAAAGTCGGAGAAATTTCTAAAATCTTTGCAAAGATATCTGCTCTTCAGCTGTCAGAAACCCAACATAACAACACACCTGTATTCCCCAAAGGGGTTGGCAGAAGTGTGTATAAGTCTACTTCACCCTTTTGCCAGTTTATCTCATGTAACAGAACACAAATCTTGACTCCGGGATGCTACTGAAAATTTCTTAATGGGAAAATTCAACAACACAGCCCGTTCCGGAAAACAAGACTCTAAGCCCAAGCCCGAAAGTTGCTTTTGCGACCACTACAGCAACGAGGCAGTCAGCTGTCAGAATGAGGTTGTACACTAAAATCTTATGCACACATAATCAGTGTATGACGTTCCCACTGCTGGGACACAGACCTTTTCTCTAAGAAAGGGATTTTTGTTTTTGGATGTGAAATCATGAAATGACTTCTCCTGCTCTGGGCGGAGCGGAATGGCGCGTCAGACTCATACTGACTAAGACCCACGCGTGTTCCTTCAGTTTCCTGTGCACCAGGGCCACGGTAACTCTGTCGAACAATCCGCGACCCCGGCCGGCATCGGCCCTATCGGAACCTTTCAATGAGAGGCCGGGAGTCGGCAATCGACTCCCGACGCCCAGGGTGTCTCCTCCTGCGGCGACTAGGGGCGTGAGGGCGCAACGATTGCTTCTCCCTCACGCGCTCCGCCTCCTCCATCGCGAGCATTACTGCTTCGCAGAAGGAGGTGACGGCTTCCCATTCCCTCTCGCTCCGTACCATGGCCTGGACTAGGGCCGGACGCGAGAGATCGCTGCGAAAGGGAGTGGGGCCGTTATGTACCATGCGGACACAGTGCGGGTCGGTAGGAGACACATATCTTCCAATTTTTGGTTCTAGGTCACCGTCGGTTTCTTCACGATGTATATATATATATATGCGAATTGAAAAAAGTATAATTTAAAAACATTAAAAAATGTTTTTCTATAATTAGTCAGCTTTACATTATTCTTAAAGATTTTATTCTTATCAGCAAAATTATCGTCAGGTGTCTATTTTGTCTTATCTTTTTTAAATCAGCTGCTTATCATTTTCTCTTGTTACTAAACGCCTGTTTTCTCGAAGGTTTAAGCAGAGGTATACCTACAATACACTCACATTTCGCCAGTTATGTTTAAGTCCCATGTAATAGGGGGCGAGCCGATTGGGGTACAAATCCAGGCTCCGGGCTGCTACTGAGAAATTTCTGATAGCAAAACCCAATAACACTTTGCCCAACCTGGGAATCGCACCAGGACCTTGTGGTCAGCAGTGTACCGCTAGTCAGTGATAGAACTCGTATGTACTTGTGCATTTATTTAAAGACACGAGTATTTAAAGTATTTGTCTATGTATTTAAAGAGAAAACTGTCTGTGAATGTGAGTAGCATGTAGGCTAGATTGAATAGATGTTTTTTTTTATCACTCAGCCGTCATAAACTCAGAGAAATTTCTAAAATCTTTGCAAAGATATCTGCTCTTTAGCTGTCAGAAACCCAACATAACAGCACACCTGTATTCCCCAAAGGGGTTGGCAGAAGTGTGTGTATTTTTATTTTATGTATTATTTTAATATTGTGAATGTGAAGATTATACATGGGTCATTGTTGCTTTTAGTTTATTTTTTTCCTTCTCAGTTAGTTTTAATCATGGTATGACAGTTTGGGTAATTTTTGTGGCCTACCCAAATGTTCTTTCTTTGGTATTGTTCGTCGAATCGTTGAGCTCCTTAAGTTCTGAGTTGAGCTGCACGATTACTGACAAATGCGTGCACTGACTGGACAGGTCTGCTCAATCTGTGTGGTTTTTCCTTAATAGACCATTTCAGACACAAATCTTCATGGTCTTCACATGATCTGACCAATATTATGTCTGGACTTTAAAAGCGACTGTGACCTCTGAGTTTGTTTCGGCCTTGCTTAGAGTAATCAGATAGGAAACGTCGACCTCATCTAGTTTTTAAAATATGATTGACGTGTAAAAGTGTTCGTACAAACCAACTTACAGAAATAAAATCATTTCTCATTTAGTATTCTCTCATGTTATATTCTGAAACTTCATTTGAATTGCAAGTAATGTATGTAAATAAAAACAGTGTTGCATATGAACTCGGGAAGTTGATCGTGTACGTCATTTGAGGCCCAGCTTTTTTTTACATTATTGTGGTAGACAATAATTCAGTTCAGTCCATACGTTATGGGTTGTGATCAAAATTAAGGTTTTTTTCATAAGCAGCGGTGTCGAATCAGACGTAGTACTACCGCCATAAATCAAAAATCATGTATTCAAATTAAGCTGAGGATCAGCAATTTTCGAACGTCAAAATTACATAAGACTGTCCCCCAAAACGCGCGTCATTCACCTGTGTTATACCTGTTTCTGCTTTTAAGCGGCATTTCTGTGTCCTGGTTTGAATGGTAAGGGTTCCAATGTAATCACAGACACATTTCAGCTCTGTCATATAGGAGCAGACACCCTGGGCATCGGAAGTCGATAGCCGACTCCCGGCCACCGTAGGCGCGGGCTTGCGGACGGCGAGCAATGGGCATCTCGCCATCTGGTAAGGACCAGGCCCGGGTTGACGGCGCGTTGTGTTCCACGCGCGCCTCATAGAGATGTCAGCATAATTGATGGGGTCTGATAAGGCCGATGCCTGCCGGGGTCACGGATTGTTCGAAAGAGTTACCGTGGTCCTGGCGCACAGGCAACTGAAGGAACACGGGTGGGGTTTAGTCAGTAAGACTCTGACACGCCCTCCCGCTGCGCCCAGAACGGGAGAAGTCATTTGATGATTTCCCACCCAAAAAAAAAAGCTTTGTCACATGCAAAGCGAAAACTTAAGAAAATAAGTTTTTTTTTCACTTAAACCTACATGGGCACTTATGAAACGTCAGAAGCTAGGTGCACGGTTCTAATTGGTTGTTTCCTATGGAGAAGAGCCGGCGAGAAACTCCACGGTTACTCTTTCAAAAATAAGGGGCTTTTATAATGTTTTTATATTACTGTCTTATTTTTTTTATTATTATTACCGAATGGGCCTGCTGACCTTGATACGTCTGATGGAAGGCGATGGGAGTAATAGGTATGGGAGGGCAGTGTGAGCGTGTCAACAAGTACTAGACACTTGACAAAATAGACGATACGATGCTTCTGGTAGTGTAGATCACTGATTACTTACCATCAGATGGGCAGTTTGCGTGTTAGCCCCGATTTTTTTCTTTTGTGATTGGTTTTCTCTTGACTTTAGTCTAGGTCAGAGATGACAGAGACAAAGTCGACGATGGAGTGAGCTTACCCAGAAGAAGCCTGTTCACTCTCACTTTGAAGAGATTTCGGTTGTATTCGTTCGTAAACACAGACGCAGGTAGAGAGTTCCTCTCTTTAAGGATAAATAAAAAAGTCCTTTCCTCTCCTTTCCATTAATCGTTTTTGAAGTGCATCCAAGACACGCCAGAAAGTTGCAACGTACACAAAAAGAACTTTATTTCTCACCAGTTTTCATTACTGTAAGTGCTGTCATGTCGGTTGTCGAAAGAGTCACCTGGCAACTGGCCAGGGTAGTGTTCCCCTCAAACTTTTCATTCTTAGTTGTGGGTAGGGTTTAAAGTTTTCAAAAGGACATAATTTAAAGGGATATAGTATGTAAGGATCGTAGCAGGTGGCGTTCTGTAGTTGCTGCCTACCCCCATGGGAAGAAGGCATGAGTTTATGTGTATATAGTATTCCACTAAAAAAGTTTTCAAAAATAGGTTTTACCCAAAAGACAGTTTTTTTTATTACGGTTCCACATCCAAAGGGTGCCAATGGGACCCTATTACTAAGCCTCCACTGTCCGTACGTCTGTCTGTCAGCGGGCTACGTTTCATGAACCATAATAGGTAGACAGTTGAAATTTTCACACAGTATATATTCCTATTTCCGCTATAACAACAATTAATAAAAATTAAAAATTAAAGGGGGTCGCCATACAAGGCGTTTTTTGCCTTGTGGTACGGAATCCTTCGTATGTGTGTCCGACTCGCACTTGGCCGCTTTTTTTTTTCATTAATTCAGTTGCTACCTATTAATAAGATAAGTGGAAGGAAAGGACGGAGGCCTTTATCCGGCAGTGAGACACAATAAGCTGATAATAAATACTTAGTTTAATTATGTTAATAATAAAAACACCGACCAAGTGTGAGTCGGACTCGTACACGAAGGATTCCGTACCACCATATAATATTGAATAGGTACTAGGTAAGTACTTTGTTTTTTAAATGTTTCTAGTATGCGGACCCCCTTTAATTTTACACTTTATTTTATTTTTATTATTTATTGTTATAGCGGCAATTAAAATACACACTGTGAAAACTGTCTACCTATGTTCATGAGATACAGCCCACTGACAAACAGACGGACGAACGGACAGCGGAGCTTTAGAAATAGGGTTCCGTTAGCACCCTTTGGGTATGGAACCCAAAAAATTACCAAATACCTAGAAGATTTTGCGCTAATGACGTAAATTGATAATCAGCACAAACCAGGAAAAAAACCTTTTCCTGAAATAAATCTAAAAATGCTCTCCGTGAACCTATTACTTATACCTATTTTAGTAGTTTTTAATAATATAAATTTGTTTGATTTTGTTATAATTATCTGTGGTTTATACTGGTTCTATAGGATAAAATACCTCTTATATTTTACTAGCAACAACACAACAAAAAAATAATCCCCACATTAAACCGCACAAGCTTTTTTTGTTGTTAATCCTTTCTAAAGTTAAGACAGAACTGTGCTCATACCACCGACTCTACTAGGCCACTCCCCTGCCGTCTTAGCATGGTACGCTTCTAAAGTCACGTACGCAACTTGACTTGATTTTTTTTATCTTTTCTTTACTTTTTTGTCAACCCATCAATTTCTACTTTTTTGTGGCCATCCTTAGAGAAAAAAGTTTTATGATCTAAATGCACTGGCTGTTGAAGAAGTTTGCCTACCATTGGATTAAATAAAATAGTTACGTTATTTTGGTAGGTGATTTCAAATTCAAGGGGTTTTTTTTTGTCATTATAGTAAAGAAATTGTTTGACTAGGTTTCGTGGGAATGAGGATTTATGACCTGTATTTTTTACTTCTTTATTTCGGTTATTTTACTTATACGTATTTCGGATACATGTATTTAATTTATTTATGATTAAATGGGCAATCCTCAAGTTGTGACGTCTAATAATTAAGGATAAATTCTTATATTTATTAATCCCGGAAACTTTAGCAAATTAATTTATCTTATTTTACGTAATACTTAATAATAATATTATCCTTATTCATAAAATCACGTGGCTCTATTACGTAAGACTTAACCTCTAAAAATGCATGATATTGCATTTCTAAAATAACAAATTCCTAGATTGCGATAACACAAAAGTTTCTTCGTAAAAGTACGATTATTTCCTGATATCACACAAACAGGTATTTTTATTGCGCGGTAGCTTAAGCATGCCGTTCATTCGGACCATCGTAATCAAATTTATTCCCTACGTGTGTGCTGACACGAGTCAAAAGATCAGCATATTTAGAAAATAACGTGCCATGCGATTTAGAACCTTATTCCGTACTAACTGCACACTGTATCTTGACACGCGGCAAAATATGCAACTAAAATAAAATGTATGGATTTTGACAGATGCTGTCACTTTTCCTCTACAAGTGGCGCCATTAAGAGCGACCATTTTTAATTTGACATTCGAAAATTATAAACACCATCTTGGATTTGTACGTAATATTAAAAATGTCGCGACTCGTAAAAAATGCGTTCACAGTTTTTTTTACGCCTTTTTATGAATTACTGAGAACTATGAATGAGTCATTTAAGTCGTAATAATTATAATAGGTGTCATGGCATTCCTAGTAGTTTAATGAATGTGATGCAATAGTGCGACAACTTTTGATAATGTAGTCTGGACTTCCGCAGTTCCAGTCCAATCCTGCATGTTATTACGTTATCGTGGACAGACATTTATAAGGCGTCTTCATATAATTCCATACATTTTACTTCCCAGTGTTGTCGTGATGCTTTGACGTGGATAGTGTGACGTGAAGCGCGTAGTAGTTAAAGTTGGTATTGCAAAAGTAACTTTGTCTGTCTGATAGGTTTAAACGCTGAAGTACTAAACCCATATTGATGAAACTGAAGCCTGACAAAGGAGATAAACGTACTTTTTAAAATAAATTCAAATGAGAATGTAATGCGGTGCTGTAATTTCTACAGAAAGTTTCGAAAGTTGCGGTAATAGGAAAGATCCATAGTATTATTTTTGAAAAATTCATAAAATATAAATCTGATTGTTTTATCTACATGCAAATACGTTTAGCATATTCAGCCTATAATGCTCCGACTACACAGGCCTCCTCTCTTCGAGAGGGAGCGGGCTGTAATCTACCACGCGGCTTGGGCCCAGTTCGGGTTGGGAGATGTCACATGTCTTCGAATTTTTTGCTGTTGGACATGCCGGTTTCCTCACGATGTTTTCCTTCACCGTTTGGAGAGCAGTGGTGATGAAATTATTTACATAAAGTAAAGCTCCTGTCTGGGTTTGAACTCAAGACCCGACTCGTAAGTCCCGCTATAACCATTGGGCCAGCACTGCTCGCAGTCTAGTCATTTGTGCTCAATTAATTGAGCTGCCCTGTTACGTGGGACTTCAAAAAAATACGGGCTAGATGTGGGTGTACTTCTGCCTAGTCCTGCGGGAAAACAAGATTGGTATTATGTTATGAACGAATTTATATTTAGCGAGTAGAAATTGGCAGGCCCTTTGTATAATCAGCCTGCTTATAATTTTCCCACTGCTGCGAACCAGGCCTCCTCTCTTCGAGAGGGAGAGGCAATTTACTTTGTATAAATTATTTCATCACCACTGCTCTCAAACATCTGTGACGGAAACCGTCATGAGGAAGCCGGCATGTCCTATAACCGGAAACTGCAAGACACTGTGACATCTACCAACCCGCACTGTGCTCGCGTAGCGATTATGGCCCACTCCCTCTTACATAAAGGAGGCCTGTGTCCCAGCAGTCCCCACGTTATAGGCTGATTGTGAGTAAATATCCATGCATTAGGAACATTTCAATTAATATGGACTTTCTAAGTTTATCTTGGAAATTAGTGAAATCGGTGAAAGATTATTTTTTGAGGAAACGTGAATCCTAACTAATATTATAAATGCGAAAATAATTTTGTTTGTTTGTTACCTTTTCACGCCTAAACCACTGAACCGATCATCCTGAAATTTTGCATATACGTTGTCAGGTGTATAGAAACGGACATAGGGTACCTTTCATTTCGAAAAAATGTACTGTTCCGGAGGAAAACAACAATAACGTTCTTATGGTAATAGATGGCGCCACGTGTCTTTCGAATGATGATTGAATTATAACCCGAATTGATTGTCAAAGTCTAAATTAACGCGAGCGAAGCTGCGGGCAAAAGCTAGTTTATTATAAGATTTAAATCGCCAACCCGTCTTGTGCAAGCGTGGTGAGCAATGCTCGTGCCTTCTCTATATGAGAAGAGGCTTTTGATTCACAGTGAGACAATACAGGCCCGTGCATACTGGCATGACGTGCCAGCGCGACACAAAGGCACCGCGTGTCGCGCGACGAGCGGTCCCTTTGTGTCGCGTTGTCGCGGCGCTCCTGTTTGTAGTGCTTTTATATTTTTTTAAATTATAATATGAGAAAATATCTATGCATTATAATTTAATTTAATTTATTTGTGAACAATTTACATTGTGTTGATTATACATGCAATTTACATAAAATTATAAGAACTTTGAATTATTAATTAATATTCCAAGAAATTCAAAACATAGTGACTAACAGTTTCAAATATAATGTCGAAACAGTTTTAAAATACTAGACAGTTCAAAAATAATATGATGTCAAACAATTTTAAAGTACAATGTCAAAAACAGTTTTAAAACAATATACTTAATTAAAATGTCAAACTGTTTTAAAATAGAATATCAAACAGTTTTAAATATGATGTCAAGAGATATTAGATTTTAAATGATGTCATAAGTTTTCATTTATCGGCATCAGTTCCGATGTCTTTGATACTTTTGCAAAGGCGCTTATAACATAAGGTAATGACAGTTATAATGATGATATCAACCGACGGCACCTTGAAACAATGATTCAGAATCATCAGGATGAGGAATAATATACAAACTAGAGATATAATGTTACATGTCATAAGTGTCATACTCAGTTTAGATAAAAGATAATGAAAACGATAATCATTGAGGCTGAAGATAAGATTTGTACAGCTTTTATAAGTACCGCATGGTACTTCAAGTTTATACTTTTTTTGAAGGGAAAACTTCTTTAGGCGCGTTGAGCGCGTTCAACTCCTTATTTATGGCTTTTGTGGATAGGATTTTGATTCCGATTTGTTACAGTAGTAATGGCAATTATGTCATTTAGTCTAAAAAGGCTTTTATTTTTATATAGATTCTTTTATATTTTGTGAATGTGAGAACGTTGTAGACCTAACTTGTAGACTAGATTTGTGGACCTTTTTATATTTTGTTGAGTACCTGTTACTTGTTGACAGGCCTACACTGTCCTCCCATATCTATCAACACTGTAATTGGAAACATTGTAAAAGCCCCTTATTTTTAAAAGCGTAACCGTGGAGTTACTTGCCGGCTCTTCTCCATAGGAAACAACCAATTGGAACCGTGCACCTAGCTTCTGACGTTTCATAAGTGCCCATGTTGGTTTATGTGAAATAAAATATTATGATTTTGATTTTGAGTACTTTTTGGGTGAACAAAAAGCGTGAAACTCGCCTCATCGTCACCGCACGCTTCCCATGAGCGGGTTTATAAGTTACTCAGTCCCCAAAGACTGCCCCGATTTTTTTTTACTAAATGTATTTTCGTAATTGTTCAGTCTGGCAAGTTTGACAAATTCTCCACATTTGTTTTGGTTTTTTAAAGTTAGACATTCACTCATTTCCACTGTACCTTTTTCAGTAACTTAGTTAGCAGAAAAAAACACTGCTAGCAATATTATTTTAAAGTTAATGCCAGTCACTGTCCCACTAAACTGACCCCAACCCCATTATGGCATAAGTATAATCAGCCTATAATGTCCCCACTGCTGGGACACAGGCCTCCTTTCTGTGAGGGAGTGAGCCGTAATCCACCACGCGGGTCCAGTGCGGGTTGGTAGATGTCATGATTTCTTCGAACTTTTTATTTTAGGACCAGCCTATTAAATGAAACCCAAAAAAAGATAGTTTTTTTTATTTGATTAGAACACTTATTAATTAGTTGAAGGCTATCAATCCATATTATAATATTATAAATTCGAAAGTAACTCTGTCTGTATGTTACCATTAAACAGATTTCGATAAAATTTGGCAAGGAGATAGTTGGCATCCTGGGGAGGATATAGGCCACTTTTATCCCGGTAGCACGACCCCGTGGGATAAAGCTAGCATAAAATAAAGGTATCAACCACCTATTCTATGTCTATAATTATGTATACAAAATAATATAAAATAAAAGTCGCTTTTCCACACGAAAAGCGACTCTGTTTTATATTATTTTTAACCTCTTAGTTCTTCTAAACTACTCAATCAATTTTGATGCGGTTTTCACTATAATTTAGAGCATTTAATCCAGTAGGTTTATAGATAGATATATCATACATTAATATTTAACTTACATAAAGCACAGAAACTTCGATGTTCGACACGTCGTCATTGCACCCGTGCAAAGCAGGGGACGGTCGCTATAGTTAAACCACGCACGCACGGACGTAAAAAAAAGTGTCGGGATTTTATCGCTCATTGGATTTTCAACTCTCGGTGTTAAACCGAGCATTGAGAATCCAACAGAGTGCATCCCAGCGCGTCGAAAAAACACACTGTTGGATTTTCAACTCTCGTAGCAAAGCAATGCGTTGAAAATCCAGTACACGAAAACATCACCGCCGCGATATTTTTACGTCCGTGCAACGTGGGATTTACTCTATAAAAGTACAAACATATAATTAGAACAGCCTTAGGCCGCTTATGCAGTACACGGAATTTGACTGTCCGGATGTGAAATGTCCATAGTTTTGCCGATGAATCACGTGACATTCGCTTGTAAGTCGAACCGCGACCGTAAAATTCCGTATAGTGGATAAGCGGCCTAATGGATGATTCTTATAATTTACGGACCGTTATTGGATAAAATTAAGACTCTTGTATCTATACCAATAACGAAGCAAAGGCTTCGTAGCTTTGCATAATAGACCCTCCCATAGGAAGTAGCTATCACTGGTAAAAATTAGCTTACGAATCTATTTATATGCCAGGTTTGGCAATAAAAAATGCTACCATTGGTAAACAAAACGATTCGTTTTTGTTTATAGGAACCGAGCATAAACCGACCTTTGGAATGTAAACCAAGTAGTTTATCAGTCTATTATCTTGATATACGCTGGGGGCTCGTCCCGCTGGCATGCGCTTACGCCGGTCGTAGGTAGCCAATCATGTGACGTAGACGATTGCACAATAGTCTTCGAGGATGACTACATCGTCCGTATCTTGGTTCATATTCAGATATACACGAGGCGCGCCGTACTTCCGACCGTTCGATTTGATTATCTGATTTTTTTATTTAAGAGGCTGACAACAGCTAAAGCGCGGTCACTGTCGGACTGCATAGAAAATAAATAGAAGCGCGATGACACAACGCTGGTAATTTATTGCAAAATATGAAGCAATTAAATTAAGAAAATAATAATAATATAATAATTAAAAATATGAGGCAATTTATTTGATATGAATTTGAATATGAGGCTTATTCTGGGTAAGCTCACTCCATCGTCGACTTTGTCTCTGTCATCTCTGACCTAGACTAGAGTCAAGAGCAAACCCATCTAAAATAAAAATATTAAAAAAAATAAAAAAAAACTATTTACAAAAAATCTATACATTGGACTAAATAAAATAAAATACTATTACGTTAATATGTCGCTTTATAGAATAATCTTACAAAAAATCAGAATGATTGCATATAATCATTCTGATTTTTGTGTGGTATGGTTTTTTATCGTTAAAAGAAATTTTAAAGGTACTTTCGTGTTTTTTTTCTATAGTTGTACTATGTTCTCAACACACTATCTAACTAGCATAATATCCTGAAGAATATCATATATTTTTTTATGATTATGTTTACTGCAGTAGATCATAATTATACGTTTAGGCATTATAAAACTTGCGTTTAGGTTCCGTAGTCTCCTTAAGTAGAATTTTGATTATTTGGTAGCTGTATTAAACCAGTATATGCTGGCCTCTTATTCTACTAAAACTCCGTACTACGCCAGGCCAGCTCAAGGGCAAAGTGTTACCAATGACATATGGCCTACTGTATCTATTTAAGTGCCTTTATGGTAATTGTAGATATTAATATTGATCGTTGATCAGATTTTATGTTTTACTAGCTGCGCCCCATGGTTTCATCTGCATAAGTCTCGATACTGTGGGATTATCGGGATAAAAAATATTCTATGTCCTAACTCAGGTCATGGTCTACCCATGTGCCAAATTTCATCTAAATCAGTTCAGCCGTTTTAGCGTGAAAGCGTAACAAACAAACATACAAAAAAAAACTTTTCTCTTCAAACCTTTTATAATATTAGTTTAGTTTAGAGGATTGTAAGGTTGCATGTTTCATTCCGATTTAGGAACAGTCAACCGCACATCAAAAACCACCCTTACTGCTTCGATATAAAGGTGCTATCATTGTCGAATTGTTATCACTGATATGCTGTTGACTGTACTTATCTGTAACATAATTTCTTACAAATCTTTCTTCTTTCGCTCTCCACTTCACTTTTTGTTTTAGAAAATGCAATCGTCATTAAAAATTATACCTACAGCTCATAATAAATAATCACATCAGCTGTCATCAATATTATAAACTGAATTATTAAAAATTTGAGCGTAAATCTTTAGAACGTATAGTCAGAACGTAAGACCAACAACCTCATCTAGTTTTAACTCAAACTCAAAGAATTTATTTCAATTAAAGGCTCCCGCAGACAGGCGCGACGCGTCAGTGCGACACAAAGGCGCCTTTGTATCGCGCGCAATTCGCGTCGCGTGCCGCGCCTGTTTGCAGGAACCTTAAACCATTTACAAGCACTTTTGAATTGTTAAAGAGTTGGTCAGTTAGTTAGAAAATTGAAATATTATTACATATTTATTTTGACGGGTAATATCATTAATTATCATACGCACCTTCGACAGACCAACTGCACTTTTATGGATTTTACAGGAGTCATTTTAAGATCTTGTCGCGTCAAGATAGTCAAAATAATGCACCGATATGACAAAGACACTGTTGCCCTCTGGCGGCATTAAGCTGATTCCTATTGATTCATGAAGGACGTAATTTTTTTTTTTTTGTAACCGTATGTTGATTTGAAAGAGTGTCCATGGAGTTTCTTGCCCGTTCTTCTCCATAGGTGCCTACTACGCTTTGGAACGGCCAACCAGCTTCATCTTTCTGACTGACCGACCCCTTGACAATTCAAAAGTGCCCGTAATTGGTTTATTTGAAATAAATGCTTTGAGTTTGAGTATGGGTATTTGTTCCTCTAGAAAAAAGGGACTTTAGCACTTTGGCATACTTAAGTCATTTTTCGTTTTTTTTTCAGCTATGCTCTTGTACTACCGAAGGTGCGAATATGAGTGGCAAAGGCGTCACTCTACAAACCCGAACGTTTTTCTAAAACAGCATTAAAAAAAAACCATAAAACCAATGTTTTCTTAAACACTTTCCATGAGCGGATGCAACGCCATGACACGTAGACTCTTACGCCGACGTGACTTTAGAGGTGTTGCACTTGTTATATTGAGCGCTTAAGATCAGGTGGGTAACACCCAGTTTCAACACGTCATTTAGTTGTGTAGGAACATAACCTCAAGCTTGTATTCTTCGAAGGGGTAAGCAGAAGAGAAAAGTGCCTACACATTTCACTAAATTCAATTATTCTGATATAAGTTCCAATGAGTGGAGAGCCAACCGGGCACAAAAACCAATCTACAGGTTGCTACTGAGAACCCCTGAAGAATCTTACAAAACTTTCCTCGACCCGAGAATCGAACCCAGGAATCCCGCACGCAGCAGTCGTGCTATCGACCTACACCAACGTGGGAGTCGTTATTTAGTTATTAAATAGTACCTACAGATTTTTAAACTCAAGAATTGACCGACCCGAGAATCGAACTAGGAGCCCCATACTTAGCAGACGTTCTTGATAGAACGTTGATACCATAAGACCAACCGAGCATGCACGTCATTTTATTTAGGATCTTTTGTATATAAATATCCCATTTTATAAACACCTAACATACTTCATTGTGCCGGAATCATAAGGTAAAATAACCATAGAGATAAAAGATGAGGCTCAGTGTGGGATTCCCATCATCCAGACGTGCAGCAATATTTCTTGGTAGTAATTAAATCAATTTGAAAAGATCCTTGTCTTTTTCAGAACGAATTTTGTAGGTAACTGTAATGAGGAAAATTATTCATAAAGGATAAAAAGTTATTGAAGGGAAGAGAGATGTCGGTTTTTTTCCAAATAATTTATTCGGAAAACCAAGTAATTTATTTTTCATTATTTAATTACTTATACAATGATTGCGGTGAAGGAAAACATCGTTGATTGAAAGCTACATTAAATGCTAGGGATAAAGACTCGATAATAATAATAAAATAAGTGATATACATATGAAAGAAAATTTTAAACTCATATTAAATGTACACTTTGTAAACTAGCATAATGATTACAAATTAGAGGATTATATCCTAGATAAGAATGCTTGGAAACATGCTGGTCCAGCTCCATAGGACAATCTAGAGTCTAGACAAAATTAAACTGGTTGCTAATTTAATTGTATAAGTAAGTTATATTTTTTATGATATCGATTCTATAACTACTTTAACCCACACACTTAATCATGTGTGTATCACATAATTAATTTACCTGTCATTGCTTTATATTTAATTATTTTTACCTATTGTGGTATAGTAATTTTTAATCTAGGTGCAGCGTCTTCACATATAATTATATAATTAATATGTAAAAAAACATTTTAAAAGAGTAACGGTGGAGTTTCCCATTATTTTCATACAATCTACCTTTTGGAAGGGGCAACTAGAATCAATACAAATTTCTTGTAAATGTTGACATTCAAAAGTGCCTTTTATGTGCCTATTTGAAATAAATGATTTAATTTTGACTTTGAATAGCGAATAGTGACTTAAACAAAACTGAAAACGTAATCGATTACCCTTATAAGATACGCTACGACAAAAATAGAAATACAATTTAAATTAATCAAAATAATTTTCTTTTTCATTCCTTAATTCTCACAATAAAAAAAAAAACATAAAATAATCTTCTATTCTTTATTACAATCACACTACTTAAATGTTTCTAATCAAAAAATCAA
This sequence comes from Griposia aprilina, assembly GCA_916610205.1. Taxonomy (NCBI): domain Eukaryota; kingdom Metazoa; phylum Arthropoda; class Insecta; order Lepidoptera; family Noctuidae; genus Griposia; species Griposia aprilina. Next base: position 15,641,578 of record OU744308.1, read on the forward strand.
CAAAAAAAAAAAAACCTCTAAATATCGACGCAATCCAAAATCATAAAACAAGACGTATATTCTTATTAAAAATCAAACAGTTATACAAATCACCATTCAAAAATCAAAAAAAGAATCAGAAATGAATTTTCCAATCACATAATATACGAAAGCAAAATCTTAACAAGAAATTTCCACGAGGCCACGATGTACCTAGGTACTCAACTCGGTTAACCGATCCGAATCATATATAAAGGGTGGCGAAAAGGAATTGTCCATACTCCTATACCTACTCCCAAACGGATAAGAGCTCAAGGAATTTTGTATTTTTATATTTTATCGTGTGTTTTGTGCGAACGAGATTAATAAGGTTAGTTTATATGATTAATTAAGTGTTTTTTACGATTAATTTTTGGAATTATTTTTCTATATTTTTTTTCTATTCGGTTATTGTTTTTTGTTTATTTAGTTTTTGTGACTTAAATGTTTTAAATCAATTTGACAGAAATAATAGTGAATAAAAGCAATACCAAAAAAAAATTGAAGATAACTTTCCACAAAAAAAATATAACAGAAAACAACTCAATACTTATAAACTCGTTAATTTTCACCATATTTTCCTCCAATATAAATCTAAAATTTTAAACACAAAAAAAAACTTTTACAAAAAGTTATCAAATGCTACAAATTATCTAATAAAAATACCATTTGATAAATCGTACACGCGCCGTCTTTGGTAAGGTATGTAGCGTAGTGCTTATAACTGGCACGGACTTGTGATTACTGAATTATGACTAAGTGTACCTGTCGTGGACACTGACTGTTGTATCTGCCCAGCCTACAAACTAATTTATGCTGTGTTTCAATTATAAAAACTTGCGTGAAGTGATTTATTTAAATCAAATGACGAAAAAAAAACTTTGGTAGTGTGAAACGTGAATTGTACCTATGTGAGAAAATACATAGTTTAAAATTAGATATGTATTTGAAAAAAGTGTATTTTCCAATACAGTCAGGAACATTTTGTTATTCACATTTCAAGAAACCATATGATTATAGTTAATTACAGTTAAATAAAAACAATTTCCCAAATCGTTAATAGAAAATTGACATTTTATTAATTGCTTATTTTAGTATTTTCTGAGATGGAAATTCCAATAATTTTGTATTATTTTATTTTATAAAACCAGAACCCTCTACTATTTATATCACTGGTTTTATTTTAATACCAATAAAATCCTTTAATAATTTGATACCACTTGATGTCAATCAATAAGTTTTAAGATTGCAAGGTTTCAAGTAAAATAACAAAGGCATACACGTGTTGCAGTCAGGCTATTACATCAGTACATACAATTCGGATATATAAGGCTAAGTTCCGAATTGCACTGTAATCGACTTGAGCGTGCTTATAGCCGTTCCGAAAAAGCGTGAGCGCGATAACGATGTCCTGTGAATCGTCATAGATGACGTCATGACTCATGACATACGTCATCTTGTGATAACGCCGACCATGCCGTATATTAATATCATCGTGAGCGCTGTCAAAAATTACAGTGGTGATTTGTGCTGTTGAGTTGTTTTGAGTCGCATCTTTGGTCTCATTCATCTCAACCAACAAAACAGAAGTACCAATGCGTTGAACTTCCTTTCTCAAAAAAATATCCAGTCGGTCTTGCTTTCTTGTGCAAGGTTTGGGGTTGACGATGAGCGAGTACTGTGAGCGCATTGTTGACAGCTCTCAGCTGTCATAATCGTGATATCTAAATCGGAACGCAAATTATTTATGTGAGCGCTGTGACCGGTAATGGCGTAATTCGGAATGCACTCTTGGTTTCGATCAACACCTGTTGATTCAGAAAGCGGTATTTCTGTACACGGCTCGTATTGTTAAGAGGTTCCTCTCTGAGGAGCCCTGACCACCGGCAACTTGGACCTTATAACTTATAGAATAGAATACTTATTTACTCTTTATTAAGAAAACCATACACAAAAAAAAAACTAAACCATTCCAAACCAAATTATATTCTGAATTAAAACTTTTCTTCTTGAAATATTATTTATGAAAATGAATATTAGTTTTTTTATCAGTTTTCCTCTATTGACTCAGTTTTTCTCGGAAAATCATAAGTAAGTATTTTTGTAAAAATAGATTTCTGTCTCGAACCGCCGTTGTCGTGAAAAGTGACTAACTTTTTAATATTAAGGGCTAGACAGTTTTTTGTGGTAATAATATTACGATAGCTGATCTGCCTACCAAGCGTGGTACCTGTTACGTCATTATTGGTCTATTAAGAAATATTCGAAGTTACTCTTTGATCATCTTCTTTGATCATTTTGTTATGAAATAAATGAATAACATCATCTTAAAATCGTCCCTTTGCAAAGGCCTCTTAGTAAACAGAATTAACGAGCATTGATCAAAACGCTAGCTCACTATTGTGTTGGCAGACCAGCGCAACGCGACAGTACGACGCGATTTTGGTAGAACAATTTCCATGAAGTTTTCATAGACAATTGTTCTACTATAGAGTCGCGTTACGCCTGTTTGCGAGAGCCTTAAAACTCCAAAATTTCTCATGGAATTTTGTTTTACCGTCATCTCTGTAATGATTCCACTTAAGGGGACTACATGACCTAAACGCAAATTTATAATGCCTAAAAATATATGATCCACTGCAGTAACCAAAATTAGAAAAATATTTGATATTCTTCTGGATATATGCTAGTTAGATAGTGTGTTGAAAACATAATACAATTATCTTGATATGATAGAAAAAAAACACGAAGATATCTCAAAAAAAAATATTAACGATTAAAAACCATACTATTAAACATTAAAACATTCAGATTTTTTGTCAGATTATTCTACAAGTAACATACTAACGTAATAGTGTTTTGGTTTTTTAGTCCAATGAATAGATTTTTTGTAAATCCATGAATGCTTCATATTTTGCAATAAATTACCAGCGTTATGTCATCGCGCGTCTTTCTTTTCTATGCAATCCGACAGTGACCGCACTTTAGCTCTTGTAAGCCTCTTAAAAGTACATATCTATTCCCTGAAATCATGACGTCATCAGAGATATTTACTTCATACGTCATTACAATTTCGTCACGTACAATATTTTGATCATGAAGAATGTTGCACACCCACTGTTTTGTAATGACGGTCAGTGTCATTTAGTGACGTAGGTATTCCCAATTGAAATTGGAATCAATTTAGGCTTGATTCAGACGGACATTCTGACGCACAGTAACACTTCGCACATACGAAAGAATATAAGACCCTGACCGGAATTATTGTATTATCTTTATTTATTTGAGCTAGCACATTCCTCGCTATAGTAGACCATAATATTACGCCTGTATTGCCCGAAGGAATAGGCAGACGTGCATCATCACTCGCCTATATCTAAATTCCCCCAGGTATTTTAAAGTGCTATCTATTAGAGAGTGAGCCTATTGCCATTAACCGGAAAGAAATCTAGGCTCCAGGATGATACTGAGAAATTTCTAATAACACTTTGCCCGACCTGCGAATCGAACCCTGGGACTGGCGGATCTGCAGTTGCGGTTTTGACCACTAGACTTACGAGACAGTCATGCTTTAGAACTTATCAGGTATTTGAATTACCTACACGTGATTTGACTGGCACGTGGTACGAGTACGTACCTCAATTTTATCATAATTAATCACTGTCACATTTATCGATTACAAATTTCGGGAATTTTGATAATACGTCTATCTATTTCGTGTAGGTATAAAGTTTTCCCCAATCGATTTATTTCGTCATTTTTAGAACGTTGCTCTACGCTAGCATTTCTCCTGTATCGTGTACAGGTGAGTTTATAGCCCACAAATTAAACACAAAACACAGAGTCCAAACATACAAATCTCAAATTCAATATCTTTAAATCTGTAGGACACTCTAAATTATTATCGCTGTCAAAAATCGAACACGCGACAGAAAGGTTTAAAGTTTTCAGCCACTGAGCCATCCATGTCATCGAAATTAATTCAAGGAGATTCCACAACACCCTTTTCAGTGAACATCAAAATATATTCAAAGAATACCCCTGTTAAAATATAGAAAAGCAAAGTTTCATCTGAAAAGTTTAAAAGCAAAATTAATAAATTAATGATGGAAAACTTTTCACATCGGTTGATCAGTAATTTTCACACGGACTATGATCTTAACTAACACATGAATCAGTAATCAGTGAATTCTGGCTTATAGAATCTTCATAAGAAATCATAGAGTCTCTTCAACCATGATCAGTAACACATGTTTCATATAAAGAAATCAAGCGCTGATTCAGCTGATTGCAAACGCGTGTAAAATAAATAGGTAGTGCATCTAGCTGCTTCTAGATAGGCGGGGAATAAATTTTAAACAGTACAGTTTGAATTTATAATAATACCAGCCTACTATTATCCCACTGCTGGGCAAAGGACTCTTCTGAAACACAGAAGGCACGAGCATCGATCACCACGCTTGCTCAAGACCGGTTCGCGATTTCAGACGTATGTTAACTATAAGTTCAGGTTCCTCCTTCACCGATATCACTAATGTCCAAAATAAACTCCGAACGTACATATGAATTAAATAACTCACATTGGTACTTGCTCGGATTTGAACCCACTACCTCGTGCATGAGGGGCGAGGCGTTAACCACTGAGCCATCACGATATACTACGACATATTTGTACTATATCTGTCAGATAAGGTAACCGAAACTTATTTGATGGTGGTGAAATAGGTCATAAATTAGTTTTATTTCAGTAATCTGCGTTTTTTAAAAGCTCAATGTAATCTTTTACAAATCAGTAGCTAACATGAAATGTAACAGTAGATTTTCTTATTACCTACGAGAGTCTCGACTAGGCTCTCAGGTACTGAGGGTGAATGGTGCTTACAGATGACCCAGCTAAAATTAAGCAGTAACCTCTGCACCCTACTCCAAGAACTAGTAGGTCTCGTTGAACCTGTCACTCGATGATTCTGCTAAAAAGCTCTATAATAATTAATCACAACCTTATCATTCGTCAAAGATCGTAATCAGAATTTACTTCGGGAACAACTCTTTCTAAATCTTAAAACAGCATTCAGCACAACTAAAGTGTAATAAATAGCAAAAGAAAATAAAATACGTGTGCCCAAAATTAACTAACAATTTTTTTTTTCAGGCTGCATCTTAAAACTCAACTAGCGACATCTATTATCGAATAGCAACAATGATGAACTCACTTTCGCTACTCGCCGCTCTCTTAGTGTCGCTGCTGTGCACTTTTGCGAGTGCACACGTTGCGGACAACAGAAAAGGATTAGACAACAATATAAAACCCAATGGTAAGTAATTATAATTTTGGTTTATTTTACTTTTATACTAACTTTATTTGAAGCCCAAGCTAACCAATCATTATCATTTAGTAAAAGAATAGCTTCCCGCGGCTTCACCCGTATGGAAGGAAATTGTCTGAAGGAAACGTATTACTGGGATAAAAATAAACCTCAGTCCTAACCCAGGTCATGTTCTAACTGTGTGGCAAATTTTATTAAAATCCGTTAAGCCGTTAAGGCGTGTTAAGGTAACAGACAAACAGACATAGTGACTTTCTTATTTGTCATATTAGTAAGGATGTAACGTCAGTGTCATTGCTTTTCTAGTACGACAGATTGGTAGAAACAAGCTCCACTTTTCGATGGATTTTCCCTCAAAAGCACCTAAATATGATTACCCTCCTTACTCTAAATAGGGTAATTATAATGATAATGACAAAAACAAGAGTTAAAAAGGGGTCAAAAAATTAAATTTGTATCCAAAAGGCGGCGCCTAAATGAAATCATCGCCATTTCAGGAATATTTCGTATTGATTTATTCTGAATGATTTGACTTTTATGACTTCCCTGTCGCCATGTTGTGACTTAAGCTTTTTGGAATTGGAACCACGAATGTGGTTTAAATGGGCTAGATATGAAACTGTAGTATCGTGGAGTTATCTAGTCTAGGCAAAAAAGTATACAGCTATTTTCATATTATTCAATACTAGCTTTTGCCCTTGACTCCATCCGAGTGTTTCTGGTTTTGACATAAAATATGACACTCGGGCAATACTGTGGCTTCCCATTAGTCAAAGAATTTTCGGAATCATATCAGGAGTTCCGTAGATTATGCCCTACATACAAACTCGCCTCACTCACTCACTACTACCCCTTTTTAAAATTAGTATATATGTCGAGTTGTAGCCATCCTTTGGCAAAGCGAAGCGAGCCTAAAAACTTCGTAACCTTCTCGTTAGTTTGCAATTTTTCTTCTTGTAAATTACCATTAATAAGGCATATAATACTAAGGTCTTGCGACTCAATGATTTCACATAATTCTTCTTAGAATGATACCGTCGTTTTTACAGTAAAACTATTATATATTAGCATACCGAATATTAACCAAGTTGCTAACCCATTTCACTTCACTACTCAATATGGTAATATTTAAAATAATATGTATATCAAACGTTATCCACATAAATGACCTCAAATTTAAGTGACATTTCTAAGCTGAAATCAACATGGATACTAAAATAAAAAACTGTTTTATTCAGAACTCGGCGAGAGATATACAAAATTTTAAATATTCTCTGAAATGATTGATTATACTTTGTAATCGTTTGACTGTAGACTGGCGCGGTTTGCAATTCAATCGATTTATCGGCTCCGACTGTACAATATACATAAGTGTACAATATACCTACATCTGGTCATTATTTTTCATATTATTTGAATGTCAAATTTTTGTCTGCATCAAAATGTGACATGAATATTTTTGAGATCAGATTTTTGTCAGAGTATCGTTTGTGAAGTAAGCCAGTAATTTGTCGGTATAGGTCAAGTATATAGTATTTAGTTAATAAAGTCATTGTGATTTCCCAAAACGATACCTAGGTCAAAATCAATACATTTTTTGGCTATGGTTTGGCATTTGGTATGAGATAGCAGTGTATTTCAGTCAAATGAGGGAAATTAATCATAAACTTTATGCAATAATTGAATTTCGAGATGTTTTTTGTTACTTTAAATAAGCATGACTGGTTTACTAGAATCACACCTTCAAGTCTCGAGTCAATAGGTTACTGTTAAGCAAGCGTGCACCATCGTGGACCACATCATTATTGCTTACTATGAGGTGAAATAGTGGTCAAATACTAACCATCTATCGAGTTGCCAATGGGTTGTCAATCTACCTAGAGTCATCTTCAGATAATCCGTTAGGATCACTTCTTCTATAACCCTATTCTTCCATGATTGATCTCCCCGGTGGTGTAGGATTATCGTCCCATTGGACAATGAAAGTGACCACCTGTATCTGCACACATAATTGTGTACATCTAGCTAGTGAGTTGTCTCCGTTGAGATAGGCCGGATCGTTCAGGAGGATATTGAAAAACCCTATTCTTCTTCTTTCCATTTGTAACCGCCAGATGACGTCACTAATCACCTTTTATAAATTCAAAATCAATGATGTAACTAATATTTTGTAACGATATAATTTAAAAGAGTCTCTATGGAGTTTCTTGCCCGTTCTTCTCCATAGAAACCTACTACGCTTTAGAATGGGCAACTAGCTCCATCTTTCTGACTGACCGACTCCTTTGACAATTCAACAGTGCCTGTAAATGGTTTCATTGAAATATATTTTTTTAGTTTGAGTTTGACCTTTTCTACTATTACAACCCTAACCTTTCTTTTTGGCAGTAGTTACCCCCAGAAGGCGTCACCTCCGCGACATGGTCCGCATCAAGATCGCGCCCCCAGAGACGGTCCAGTTCGAGCTAGGAACCCGGCTGGTGTTAGAGTGTGAGGTGCTCGGCAAACCGGCGCCCTCCATACAGTGGATGAAGAATGGAGAGCCTATTGTTGATGTGAGTAAACTGGAGAATCTACTAAAAAAAGTTTTGAACCGTCTTGAAATACCTACTTAAAAGCATCAAATGGTTTCGTTGTTTCACTAATTTTTGACATTCATGCCGATGTTATGTTATATCGCTGTACAGGGACTGTACTAGTGGTGCGTGGTCAAAATCGGAACTAACGCCGTCATCTTGTTTTTCAATACATTTTCACAAAACAATCGTACAAATGTTTACCACCAGCGCCACCCTGTCAACGTCATTCGAGCGCCAAAAGATCATTGTAGCACTATAAACATTGTCATTTCAATAACATTATCATTTTGCGAGCATTACAAAGCTCTCACGAATGCACGAAGTCTCCTTAATGATTAATCTAATTATTATTTAATGTATTTTACAGTACGAAGTGGAAAGCAACGACATCCTGCCCGCTGACCCCTCAAGCTTCGCTGAGCTGGACGGTAAACTAATAGTGACGTCATCGAACAACGGTGACGTATTCACGTGTGTGGCGACTTCTGCACTCAATCAGAAAACTGCTTCGACGACTGTTTTTACTGTTGAAGGTAAGTTATATTTTATTAGCTTCCGCTCGCGGCTTCGCCGGCGTGGATGTCGGAAATCATCCCACGGGCACGTGCTACCGGGATAAATAGTATCCTACCATCCAAATTCGTTCAGCCGTTAAAGCGTGAAACGGTAACAGGACAGACTTATAATAAATGCAAATAATATCTGTTTATTATTTTATTCTAAATGTCTACAATAAAAATAATAATTTGAAATACACTAGCGCTGCCATTGACCACGTAGGTATTACCTAAATATTAGTGAAGTTATTTTTTAAGTTCAAATTGTAATAACTTTTAAGCAGCTGGACCGATTTGAATGAAATAAATACTAAAATAAATAATACCTCAAGATGGTTCTGACTATATTTCCAATCCCTTAATGTCTTAAAAAAAGTACCTACACAAAAATTTCAATAATCATGTGAAATTTACAAAAACGCTGAAACATTTTTTTTTTTATTTATTACCAAAATAAATTTTCATATCCCTAACTTCAGAAATGCTAAGTTTGCCATACAAACTTTAATCCCCTATATCACCCCCTTTTGTGATTATGTCCTTCCCCAGGATACCATCTTTGCCAAAATTTATCGAAATCCGTTCCGTGGTTTAGGCGTGAAAAGGTAACATACAGACAGACAGTTACTTTCAAGTTTATAATATTAGTATGGATTATACTCGGCATCGATATTTCCAAATAAAATAACATGATTTTTCAAGCTAAAAATGGCCATGTGTCAATATTAGCATTCAACGCCATCTAGTAATAGTTGTAGCAACCAATAGTACTCGTGGTTCTACTACTCGATAACAGATAGCGCTGCTTGTATGTTTAGAAGCAATTCTAAAGTTTAGGACTTTCCGTTTTTTTTTAGTACAGCAATACATTTATCTTTGTATCTAATGTTTATGTTTGAATTTTTTTATTGGTATTTAATATTTCTTTACAGGAAGCGAAGAGGAAAACCTCCTAACCCTAGAAAAACTATTCCGCATGCCAGCGAAACCAGTGATTACTTCTTACTATACGAACATCTTCCAAAACATCGGTTCTGATGTCGTCCTGCCATGCCGAGTGGACAGCGTCAGCAAGTCCCAGGTGTTCTGGCAAGACAACAAAGAAGAGCTCGTGTTTGGAAACTCTAGGATGCGGGTAAGGAGAAAAAACAATATTTTTATTTACTTATTGATGCCTTAGATACCTACGAAATTCTACAAAAAAAAAATGCTTTTTGACAAAATCATTCGTATATTCTGTTCTATTGTATTTGGGTGGCTTACTGCTAATAATATTATACAAAAGTAATATTGTAAATTAAATTACGAAGAGCACATTTAAATTCAATTATCACAGCACTGCAAGTGCAACCTCCTTCTTGCATTCACTTTATCGTTAACGAAGGATAGATGGCGCTGCTTGAATCAAATGATGAACATTTTCAGTTGCTTAAAATGACTATAACACGGCAAGTTGATGTAGTGTGTCAATTTGTTTATCAATTAATTTCCCTGAAAGTATTTTCAGTATAATTGAAAATTGAAATCAGTGTATTATTTTACTAACTACCAACTTCAAGTGCCTGTAACGATATTGTATTTCTAAAAAGCTTTTTTATACGTTTTATTAGTCCTGAAAGAATACTGTCGAAATTTACGTAATAATTTTCTTTCTTCAACAGGTACTGCCCTCTGGCGACCTCCTAATAAACCCCCTGCTATGGGCGGACATGGGCAACTTCACCTGCATAGCTAAGAACATGTACGGCAAGGACGTCCAGACGACCTTCGTTTACCCTCTTAGACCATCCAAAGTATAATGGTGAGTTTAAACATTTTTTTAATTGTTTAATTAGAATATTTTTTTTTTTATTTTTTTTGAATCGTTGACCCACACTAGGGATTTCTCCTGTATTGTGGGTGCGTTTACAAACATTTAAACTCATATACACAAACAGCCAATTAGTAGATTACTACCAGCGTTGAGCCAATCATTTTTATCAGCGATGTAATCCCCCAACTTATAATGTGCTTGGCTGCATAGTGTGCGTTTTATACAAGATTTAAATTTCGTATCATTCAGTTGAAGTATGTGGGGAGGTATTTTATGGTAACATTTTAAACAGTACCCCATGAAAGATGAGCCTGCCTTAGCCAACCTGAGACCTGGTTGAACTAATTGGTCCCTATTTCTAGTGATATAATTGTATCTTTCACCTCTTTTACTAAAAAGATGTACATTTTTCCTTACGTACCTGATGTATTCATAGATATAATGACAATGTACCGTCATAATGTTAATATATTTAAACAGTTCCCTTAGAGAGTCGCGCCTGCAGAGGCCCTACATGGCTTTGATGGCTCTTTTCTGCACAATAAAAATAGTATCGATCGTACCTAAGTATTGCAGATGTCTGTAGGCTTTGATGACAACTTACAATTAGGTGGACCTTCTGCTAATTGTTTGCCAAAATGACTCCGTGAATATGTGTGTATAACAGTACGCCATTCCATTAATATTGGTCACAAAAGTACACCATTCCGTAAGCTTAGGTGTACACTAGTACACCACTTTTAAATAAATTAGATTATAATATTATTTTAGAGATATTAATGACATTCTTTCTTTGTTACAGTGCAAAAAACTTCAACATTTCGACAAGAAACGTTACCCGCCGATTTAATCTCGATGTTCCTATTATTAAGTGACGTTTAAGTATAACTTAACTTATTGTTAGCCCCTAAGTTATAATGTATACAACAAAGTAATTTAAGTACTTAATATATTTAAAAAAAAAAACTTTATTTGTATGCCAAAATGACATTCAGCCGCGTCTTGAAGACGACTTAGAAAAACGAAATGAAATAGAAAATCTGAATTATACAATAGTAAAAGTTTTATCGAAATCGGACGAGCAATTTTTGAGAAAATGTGTAACAAACAAAATCAAAGGCCAGTTATTCAAACTAGGGTGAGAATCAGCACCTTTTCAACGTCAATATTACATAAGACAGTCCCCAAAACGCCCACCCTTCACCATTTCCTAGTGCTTTAGCTGGAAAGAAGAGGTGGCACAACATACTCCCCAGCAGGAGAGCTGTCTATTTCATCCGAATTTCTTTTTTATCATTATTTCGACAATCAATGAATTTATTTATTTGACAAAAACTATTTAAAATGGTTCAGGGACTTATAAAACTTGACAGAATGAAAAAGCAACTTATATTTTTTATTTGTATTTTGTCTGATTTTGTGACTGGATTTTAAGATGTTAAGTTATTATTTTGTGATTTTATATTTTAAGTTTATTTTATATTTTGTACATTCATGCATATTACCTATATAATTATATATTGTACAGTTGGCAGCATTTCTTGATCGATTTTGCTGACCAGACCAGACTTACTTAAATTACACAATTAAAAAGGTTTTCTTCAATCATATTATAAAATGTTATTAATATGTACGGTATTCCTTCCTCAAAAATTTTGCATTTATCTGTTCTCATCCTAAATTCTTGGATTAGATATTCCATTTCTGTTCTGCTAACTGTACTTAGAATAAAAACTTGATGTGAATACATACGATCTCTGTGATTTTTGAAATAAATGTTTTATTATTACACAATTTTGTGGTATATTTATTAAATTCTACCTATAGTTATAGAGGGTACTGACCATCGGATTATGTTCATTTCACTGAAATTATGATCATGATGAAATACCGTTACTAACTAGCGTTAATCAAATGGTCAAACACTTCATAATCCCTAGTCTTGGTTACCTAAAGAATTGGTGATCAGAGTTAATTTCAGTGATTTACAAGATACCTCAAAAAAAGAATCTGGAATACTAGATGCAAGATACCTTTAAGTAATGTATTTGAAATAACAGATACAAGATACCTATTTGCTAAATACTTATACTACAGTTTTTTTTTTTTTTGAATACTACAGAAAATATTATATATTTTTGAACATTCAAACATTTTATCACTTATTTTTCTTCTATGAGGTCATCATTCATCATTATCATCCCCCTAAAAGAGATGATCGCTCCACAGAGGCAGAACTCCGCAAACAGGTGTTATATTTGTAGGATACACATTTAAACTCTTGAGTCTAGAGTCTTTATTATTTAAGTATTGTAGCGTTTCTTAGTCAGCTGTGCTAGACTCTGTATTGTTGTCGCTACTTGCAATAGAGGAATCAGAGTCCTCTTAATACTTATAATAAGATCTTCATTTTTGATTCCTCATCTTTTGTCTTTTGTTAACCGACTTCAAAAAAAGGAGGAGGTTCTCAATTCGCCTGTATGGTTTTTTTTTTTTTTTTATGTGTGTTAGCTCAGAACTCTTTCCTGGGTGAACCGATTTGGATGATTCTTTTTTTGTTAGAAAGAACATACCTCAAGGGTGGTCCCATGGTAAGGAAACCAGGATCTGATGATGGAATCCCGGAGAAATCGAGGGGAACCTTCGAAAATCGTAGGAGCGCCTAGTACGTTTGTTAATTTTTTCATTAAGTATTTTAAAGAACTACAATTTAATGAAGGTCTGGAATCGATCTGATGATGGAGCCGAAAGACAGTCGAGGGAATTCCTCAATGATTTACAGCAGGTACCTTGTGTTTGGGCTTGATTAATTTGTATTTATGAGAACTTTACACCTGAAGGGTTGTGACAGTCATTAGGGGTCTGATGATGAAGACGAAGGACAGTTAAGGGAATTCCTCAACGGTTTACAGTAGCTACCTTGTGATTCGTTTTAATTCATTTATATTGATGATAACTTTGCACTCATATGGGTTATAAGTGCCATTACAGGTCTGATGATGGAAACCATAGACAGTTGAAGGAATTCCTCAACGATTTACAGCAGTTACCTTGTGTTTGGGCTTGATTCATTTTTATTGATGAGAATACTATACCCAGATGTGTTATGACTGTCATTAGGGGTCTGATGATGAAGATGAAAGACAGTTAAGGGAACTCCTCAACGGTTTACAGTAGCTACCTTGTGTTTGGACTTAATTTATTTATATTGATGAGAACTTTGCACCCATATGGGTTATAAGTGCCATTACAGGTCTGATGATGGAGACCATAGACAGTCGAGGGAATTCCTCAACGATTTACAGCAGTTACCTTTTGTTGGGCTTACTTCATACGGTTTAATATTCCAAAATATTCAGGTCGTACAAAAATAATACCCAATTAAGATTGAAGTTTTTCATAGGGCAACCACTACCTACTAGTCATGCTGATGCGTCAATTTGAGACTGAATTTAAGTTGCGTAATCGCGTCATCTCTAGCAATGCTCTTTCGTTGGTTGGTAATTAAGCAATTTATGCTTGTCACAATGCATATGGTGAAATGGAGCTGATGGTGGCTTCACCACCAGCTCCAGTTCTTCTGGTTTTTACCAAGAGAAATCCTCAACAATAAACTCCTCAATTCCTTGCATCGGGAAACGAAATATTTTGTAAAAGGTGATGAGCAGTTGACATTAGGCTATTGTAACTTCGATAAATTATTATCTAACCCACTAAAAAGTGAAAAATAAAAACTTTTTGACAAAAAAAACAACCGACTTCCAAAAAATACACTACAAAGTGAAAAATAACTTTAATTTCGGAAGTCGGTGGCAAAAAAGTAAAATAAAGATCCAAAGACACCGACTTCCGAAATTAAAGTTATTTTTCACTTTGTAGTGTATTTTTTGGAAGTCGGTTGTTTTTTTTGTCAAAAAGTTTTTTATAATTATCTTCACCATTGCTGTTTAAAGCCTCCGATTTTTGTTTTTCAGATCGATTAATTTTTGGGTAGTAATAAAAGCTCCGAAAAAAAATTAAAATATGAGCATACTCAAAATATGAAATTTACTGCTTTAAATACTAACTTTCCGACAACTTATATGCGAATACAAATAAAGAAACGACCGAATAAAATACTGAAAATTCCGAAAAATTAATACAATATTTGCTGACGTAATATTTTTCCACCACTTTAAATTGCGTTTTACCGAAATCTACAGGTAGTCATTTTTATTGTAACTTACCTATTATATATTTAGAATCAACCTTACACCTAACCAACCAAACCTCGGGGTGCCCCTGACGTCGACCGGCTAGGGTTAGGGTTAATAAGCAGGTCGACGGAGCCCCGCGTTGCGGGGCTCCTATTTCTGTCTAAAGGGTTTAAAGGAACATAACCAACCGAACCTCGGGGTGCACCTGACGTCGACCGTTTAGGGTTAGGATTTTCGGGAACATATTATATGTTTTCGGAAACTTAGTAATTTTTTCGGAAGTTTAGTGTTTTTTTGGAAATTTAGTTTATTATTTATTGTCGGTTAATTTTGTATTAATTTTTCGGTAATTCATTTTAACACAGCTTAGTTAGTAATAAAGTCAACCACAGATCGCTGGAAGTTAATTTGTTTTTCGGAAGCTTTATTATTTCCCTTAATTTTTCATGTTTCAGCCAAGAGAAGATCTTTGACAGGTCCTTTGAGTGGTTGATTTTTATTACTTAGCAAACAGAAACTCACTTCCTACTGTCTGCTCGGCTCCATAACAGCACACTAATTACGTAACACACTATCCATCACAATCTGAATCATTTTGAAGCCTATTACTTAACCATCGCCTCATATGTTCGAAAAATTTGTCTGCTCAACAACGTAAATAACCCAATGAATGTTGT
The DNA here is from genome assembly GCA_916610205.1 of Griposia aprilina. Taxonomy (NCBI): domain Eukaryota; kingdom Metazoa; phylum Arthropoda; class Insecta; order Lepidoptera; family Noctuidae; genus Griposia; species Griposia aprilina. The sequence goes on from OU744308.1 coordinate 15,656,745, forward strand.
TGAACTGTCAAAATGAAAGCTATTGCTATTGTTAGTGTGATAAGCAATTATCCCGCTAGAGGTATCTCTAAGTTTTCTAATACATAGCTGTTGAATAAGGGTATTCTATTCGTTTGTTGTATAAACTTTTTTTGTACGTAGAATATATTTTTATTTGAAGAGATCAATCATGAGACAGCTGTCAGCGTAAACACAAGACATCTCTTACAATTCAATCATCTCAGCATAACACAGTCCACTGCTGGACCCTCAGTGCATCTAGCTGGGGGGTGACCCACACTACGCTTGCCGATACGCGCTCTCCAATCCAACACTCATCTGTTCCACCGACTATCGGCCCTTCGATAAACATGGCCAGCCCACTGCCACTTCAGTTTGCTTCCTCTGCTAGCTATGTCGGTAACTCCGGTTCTTTTCCCTATAATTCAACATTCTCATTCATACGTTCTTTAATTCTCTTACAACTATACAGTGTGAGGCTTCATAATGTGCACATATCGAAATGAGGGAAACTAAGCTTAATTTTAACGACGGAAAAAATATAAAAAAAAACGCATAAAAAAAGTGGCTCTACCTGCTAAAGTATGGTACGTAGCCGAGTGCAAGGCTTTAACAGTTGATAGGAAATGTTGTGTTTGAGTTTTAAACATGGTATTTTTTCTTTTAGAAAGCTGATACGATGGATAATAATTTAAAGTAATAAAAAAGGGTAGGTAATCGGGGCTTTTATTGTGAAATCTAACAATTAATGCAAAAATTTATGAAAAAATATCAGTTTTTTTTTTACAAACCCCTTAGTTCTCAATTGAAAGCGATTTTTTTTCATTAATTTATTTTATGAAGACGTTCTGTTACTTCCACTCATTACTGAGTTTGCTTCATCTTGATAGATCGGTTAGTTTAAAAGTTATACCGATTTGTTTACACAGGGGTTACAGCAGCGAACGAGAATTTAAAAATGCTATAAAAATATTAAATTATTTTTCGTATTTTTTTTTAATATTTTTCCCGTCGATAAAATTAAGTTTAGTTTCCTTCATTTCGATATGTGCACATTATGAAGACTCACACTGTATACATGTACAGGGTTAGTTTTCAAAGACCTGCCATTTTTTGAGAGATTATTCAGAATCGATAATACTTTCAATTTAAGAAATAAAATAATAATAAAAACTGCAACATTTTTTGTACATAGTCAAAATATGATTAATTTTATTAAGTATTGATAACATACTAGATTAGTCTTACCTACTCAACATGCGCCCGCCGCCACCGCCGCGCCCCGTACCTGGCGAGAGAGGTCATTATCCTTGTCGCGTGTCCTAAGATAGGAATTTTGTCGGATATCTTCAATTGAATATTTTAATTTCTTTTTATTATTATTTGATTATAATGTTTAACACGCAATAACAATTAAATTAAGACACACAACATATAAAATTTGGCAGTTCTTTGAAAACTAACCCTGTATAAACTTATTAGCTAAATTAATGGACTGAATTGAATTGATGGATTAATTGGGGCTTTAATGTATATGTATATATGTGTGCAGTACTCTCGTGTAAAATGTTAATTTCTATTTGGACAATAGCCTTTGGAAAATTTGCTTGGGATGAGTATAATTTTATTATTCTTAGCTATAAACTGAAATGGTTACAGTCTTGTGGTTGTCCTGTCGCAAAATGTGGTTTTAGTTTCAGAACATTTGCTTTGTTTTTGAAACAATCTTATTAGATGGTGAAGTGCAATAGTTATTAAATCTACACCTAATTTCCATGTTTGAAATTCAAGAAATACGTACCTACTAGATATCAAAGATTTAAATCGTTAGATTTGCCCACAGGATTTGACCTACCGTACTAAGTCGCGCGAAATAGTGAGCATACTGAGAAGAGTGGGCGTTTCGACATTATGTGTACACCCAGCTACATATCAAGCTATACATTCCCAGTATAAGCTGACCTCTCATTGTACGGAAATCCTATACAATATATGATCAGCTTATACTGGAAATGTACATCTAGCTTGATATGTAGCCGTGTGTACCAGAGGTGTCAAATCGAAAAAAAAAACGTGATCATCTCTATACGCGGCGCAGCGGGAATGAAATACATACATACACATACATAAACTCACGCCTTCTTCCCATGGGGGTAGGCAGAAACTACAGAACCTTACCTGCGACGATCCATACATACTCCTTTTGCCTCGTTTACGTTCATACATCTGGTCATACACGCACGCCGGTTGCGAGCACTACGCACCTGAACTTTCTGAAGAACATCACCAATAAGTCATAAACGATAAATGATTTTATTTCTGTAAATAGGTTTGTACAAACACTTTTACACGTCAATCATATATATAGATAAATGAGGTCGGCGTTTCGTATCTGACTACTCTGAGAAGAAAGGCCGAAACAAACTCAGAGGTCACAGTCTCTTTTAAAGTCCAAACATAATCTTGGTCAGATCATGTGAAGACCATGTAGATTTGTCTGAAACGGTCTTTTGAGGAAAAACCACACAGCTTTAGTGGACCTGTCCAGTCAGTGCATGCATTTGTCAGTAATCGTGCAGCTCAACTCAGAACTTAAGGAGCTCAAAGATTCGACGAACAATACCGAAGAAAGGACATTTGGGTAGGCCACAAAAATTACTCAAACTGCCAGACTAAGAAAAAAAAGCAACAATGACCCACATAGTCTTCACATTCACAATATTAAGGTCACTATATGTCTTCCTAGGGCGTCCCCACCCGGCGTTTCCACTCAAATGTCCTTCTGTCCTTTTGTTAGTCGCTCTTCATTCATCCTCTCAATATGACCAAACCATCATAACATACTCTTTTAAATTTTTGTCACAACATTTTCTTTTAAACCGCACCGTTGCCTTATCAAATCTTAATGAAATCTTTGCTATATACTATAAAAAGTTGTAGCGACATGACAAACACCCATATTAGCTAGAAAATACATGCATACATCTTTTTTTCGTAATGTGTTGATGGCAATCGTAATTGAGTCGTCTCAGAATTTGACCACGAGTAGTTTTTATACCTATCCAATGTTAGACGCGGCGTGGCGGGATTGCAATCATATCAAATACCATTAGAAGCTGCCTAGCTACATGAAAGAAACCGATATTACCTAATGGGTATTATGCATAAATCTTTTTTTAACGACTTCAAAAAAGGAATAGCTTCTCAATTCGCCTGTATGTATTTTTTTTTATGTGTGTTAGGTCAGAACTTTTTTCTGGGTGAACCGATTTGGATATTTTTATTTATTTGATAGCAGGTGCTTCACATGTGGTCCCATTTAAATTTGATCAAGTTCTGACCAGTAGTTTTTGAGTAATCCTTAATACTGAATATTTTTTCCACTTAGTTTATATTGATAATGTTTTAATAATTTCCTGTTACTGTTATTTACATACCAATTAGTGGTAGGAATTTGTATGGGGGGGGGGTATGTGCCACAACTAAAAAGTGAATAATAAAAACTTTTGTACGAAAAAACAACCGACTTCCAAAAAAAAACACTTAAAAGTAAAAAATAGTTTTAATTTCAGAAGTCGGTGGCAAAAAATTAAAATACAAAACAAAAGACACCGTCTTCCGAAATTAAAGTAATTTTTCACTTTTTAGTGTTTTTCTTGGAATTCGTTTTTTTTTTTTTTTTTGTAAAAAGTTTTTTAGTTTTGAACTACAGTATCGCCGAGTGTCTTAAGATATATTTTATGTTAAAACAAGAAATTAAACGCGGACGAAGTCGCGGGCCTAAGCTAGTCAGTTAGAAAATAAATGAGAAGTTAATACTTTATTAATCCTCATCGTCACTTGTGAGTAAGTAGTCCTAGGTACTTAATCAACTCACAAATTGATCGATCCAGCAAACTATTATTTAGTTACGGATCCCTTCATACTAATACTCGTAACGGAGATAATTTTAATAATGTAATGTCGCAACTCTGCATCGTTTACCCGAAGGTTACCGAGGTGACTGCATCAATTCTCGTCCAACCTTTCTAATAAATGATGGTCCTTTGAGTTCGGTGAGCGGCAGTGATTGTGTGGTTACTTAATAGGAGCCTCCACCTTAGTTCATTATGTTATCTGGAGTATAAAATTGTATGCGAGAGGTATTGTGGTTTGAGGTTAATGAAAATTGTAATATTGAGAATCCGGATAAAGTTTGACATTCCATACACACATACTTAGTCACGCCTTCTTCCTTGGCCGAAACTACAGAACGCCACCTGCTACGATCCTTACATACTCCTTTTGCCTCGTTTACGTTCATACATCTGGTCATACACGCACGCCGGTTGCGAGTACTACGCACCTGACCTGACATTCCGTAATAATGTAAAGTTTTTGAAACGAAGGGTAGACAATTAGCATTCAAATGAGCTCATTGACAGCGTTATCGCCACTTGTAAAGCTTTTTTAGTAACCTTTCAGGGCCAACTATCTAAGTTATAGTAGCTTCAAAAGCTAGTTGACAAACAAAAAAGAATTAATTTGAATTGCATTTTTTTTTTGGTATTTCTTGCAAAAGGCATGCTTGATCTGAGCACATTAATAAAACAGCTATTCCAACCTCTATGAAAGCTGATAGCAGTCAAGTTTTCACTGTGAGCTTTTTACAGAACAGGTCAGTATTCTTGATTCAAGACCTGATTGCGAATATGCTTGAATAGATTATAAAGTGTTATTTCATGTTTTAAATTGTAATCCTTAACAGTGTACCTAATCTATAAATCATCCTACACTTAAGAGTACATGACCTTGTTAGGGCGCAGCAAGTATTATTACATTTAACTTAGGTATATCTAGGTTAAATAATTAAAAGTTTACATTATATTACATACCTACAAGATATCCATATCACAAAATTAATTATTACTACTAATACATAAACTCTTTCTAACATAATATATTTAATTTATAATAATTATAGTCATTTGAAATATATAGTAACATTAATAAAATTACATAGATTTTGTTCTTTATTTTAGCTTCCTATCTTCCATAAACTCTTTAATACTATAATACCTTTTTTCTAAAAGTAATGACCTAAGTCTAAATTTAAATATACACAGTATTTTTGTGGATCTTATGTGTTAGATCTTATATGCTAAATCAATCGTTCTTATCACAAATGACAACAGCCTTGTCGACTCCCCAGTTGTTCAAGTGTGAGGTATTCACTATTCAGTATGAATAGCTAACATTCGTGCGGAAGAAAGCCGCGCCTGCAACGATAGCGAGCCAAGGTAACGAACAGACGAACTTACGATCACAGAATATGGGGATGCATGGAGACGATATCGTGTGGACTGCGGAATCAGGACTTGAGGAGCAGGTAACCAGAAATATAAAATTATCATTTCATGCTTGTCTAGAAATGGATTGCTGTTGGAAAAATGGTAGTCCTAAGAAAAGATGGAAGGAAGGTGCAACTTGCTCCAACTTTCTGACTAACTGAACGACTCCTACCCAATTAAAAAGTGCCTGTAAATGGTTAATTGATAACGATAATCTTTGAGATTGAATTTGTAACTGAAAAGCACAAGAAGTAAATTAGTACACTTAAGAGCAGAAACATGTGGTCTGTGGTATCCAACGCTCCAAGTTATAATGCCACTGCAGGCGAAAGCTTAAGGGGATTACATGACCTAAACGCAAGTTTTATAATGCATAAAAGTATATGATACACTGCAGTAAAAAAGAATCAGAAAATATATGATATTCTTCAGGATATATGGTAGTTAGATAGTTTGTTGAAAACATAATAAAACTAATATGATGCGATAGAAAAAAATCAAGAAGATACCTCTAAAAAAATCTTTCAAGGATTAAAAACCATACTAATATACATGCAATCATTCTGATTTTTTTTCAGATTACTCTACAAGCAACATAATAACGTGATAGTGTTTTTAATATTCTAGTCCAATCAATAGATTTTTTGTAAATAGATAGTTGCTTCATATTTTGCAATAAATTACCAATGTTGTGACATCGCACTTCTCTTTCTTTTCTTTGCAATCCGACAGTGACCGCGCTTTAGCTGTTGTCAGCCTCTTAAGCTCTATCATTCTGTAACTCATAACAACGAGCACATTGAATCACTACGCTTGCCTACTGCACGTTGCGATTTCAGCCATGTAACTAATGCAGCCTTTACAATACTATAAAATAAGTATTACTAAGTTTATCCTACCATTATTATGTCATCAACTAACTTGACCTTTTCGACAAAACATTATTCATATTGTTATAAATGTCTATGCGACTAACGATATAATCATTTAATTATCCTAACTTTCTTTTTTAAAACATGCAAATAAAAGTTACATAAGGAACTACAAAACAATGATTACAAAGTTAACTGTTGCCTGCGGGTTCACTCGATTCCTTGGGAGAACTACTTCATCTATCTCGGATAAACGGTCGGCATAAGTTGGTTGGTTGGCTGGCTTGCTGGTAAGAATAGTGATGTGGGTAGATTGCCTTGGACGACATGGCATTTCTGTGTGACAAATAATTTAATAGAATAGAACAGAATACTCTTTCCCTCTTTTTTTTTTAAATTCTCTTTAGCCAACGCATTTTGTGTTTTTAACCGACTTCAAAAAGGAGGAGGTTATCAATTAGGATGTTTGTTTTTTTTTTTTTTTTTAATGTATGTTCGGGCATAACTCCGTCATATATAGACGGATTTGCAATATTCCTTTTTTTGTGTGAAAGGGTATACTCTCGAGGTGGTCCCATTGTCACCAAGTCAGAATCTGATGAAGGGATCTCATGGAAATCGAGGGAAATCCTTAAATTTTTTAGGCACACCTATAGCGATTTGGGTATTTTTAAAGTAACTCGTGCATTTGCTCTCGGAAAGCACCATTCGGTGAAGTGGAACTGATCATGAAGATCAGAGGTGGCCACCGGAACTACTCAATAATAAGTATTTCACGGGTTGCGATTTGATTACTTTATTATGGTTGCTAAGCAATTTATGCTCGTTACAATGCATATGGTGCACTTCCTTTGGTTCTTACCAGGAGAACTCTTCAATAATTAACGTCCCTGCATCGGAAAAAGGAATATTTTGTAAAAGGTGATGAGCAGTTGACATTTTTAGGCTATTATAGAACTATTGTAATAGATAAATTTATAAGTGAAACTAAACACTAAAAAGTGAAAAATAAAAATACTTTTTTACAAAAAAAAAAACCCTACAAAGTAAAAAATAACTTTAATGTCGGAAATCGGTGGCAAAAAACTAAAATACAGATCCAAAAACACCGACTTCCGAAATTAAAGTTATTTTTCACTTAGTAGTGTTTTTTTTTTTGAAGTCGGTTGTTTTTTGTTTTTTGGTAAAAAAAAAAAAAACTATCAGGAATTTTTCAATAGCAGCCTGGAGCCTCGATTGGTGCCTGGTTTATGGCAATATGAGAGCCTATTATTGCGATGAACCGGGCACCAAAATACAACAAAATACACTACACTCTACCCTTTACTTAGCCACTTCAGCCTAAAGGTAGACTACTCACAATAATAATTAAAAGAAAGAAAGACAAAGACAACGGATGTCAAACGTTGGCATCTGTTGTTATTATAACATTAATAAGAAGGATTATTCATCTCCATTCCCCTCCTGTGCCTCAATCCCGCAGTCTGACCGGGTAACATTTGACAAAGGCTAAGTTTAACCGAACGATCACATAACTGCAGTTAACTTAACTGCATGTTTAACTTATTGTCGAATTGTGTGTTATGAGGTCAATTGAGGTAATGTGGTGTGATGTGGAAATATAAACATAATTTCTCGTTATCTAAATAGTGTGTAGTTTTATGAACTGAAGTTGTCTGCGAGTAGATCGAACACCTCTCAAAGAGGGAACGAGCGATAGTCATGACGTTGCTCTTTGTTACTTCGGGATTTCAGACGATTCTTCTCGCTTTGAAAAGGAGTGAAAAGGAGTCACCCTCGCGTTCTATTGACATATTAAAAGCAAACGTTTCATCCTGCCCGACTGAATTCAAATGTCTATCAAAGTGTGTTCCTCCATTATTGAGACTATAGCGCCGTACTTGGCCTTAATATTTAATTTGTGTGTGGATCAAGGAGTCTTCCCGGATCTAATGAAATACAGTAAGGTAATACCACTTTTCAAATCAGGGGATAGTAAAGACACCGATAATTATAGACCCGTATCGGTGTTGCCGGGTTTCAGCAAGGTGTTTGAAAAGGTAATGCTGAATCAAATGCTCAATCATTTTAACACCAATAAAATCTTACATGATCAACAGTATGGTTTCACCAAGGGACGTTGTACGACTGACGCCGGTGTCACCTTATTAAAACACATATTTACGGCGTGGGAAGAGGCCGAAAACGCTGTAGGAATCTTTTGTGACCTCTCCAAGGCATTTGATTGCGTCGACCACGAAACCCTAATCTTGAAACTTGAGCATTACGGACTTGGAAAACTTGCTCTCAGTTGAGTAGAATTTTAGTTAAATGATAGACAACAGCAAGTTCAAATAAATGGTGTCAATTCACTCGGTTTAAAAGTAAAAATGGGTGTACCACAAGGCTCGATATTGAGTCCTTTCCTCTTTTTAGTATATATTAATGATCTACCCCATTTGTTAAAAACCCTACCACAAATGGTGTTATTTGCTGACGATACTTCTTTAATTTTTTAAATTAATAGCATCAAATCTTGACGACGTAAATAACGCCCTACTGCACATCCCAAATTGGTTCACTGCTAAAATTTTTGTATTAAATGGGAATAAAACTAAGTGTATTAGATTTTCCTTACCAAATGTCAAAAGTACAAATTATGAGATAGTATTAAATCAAGAGAAACTAGAATTCGCCGATAAAACTGTTTTCCTGGGCATCACGCTTGACTCAAGGCTTCAGTGGGGTCCTCATTTAACATCCCTTGCAGGACGGTTAAATTCAGCAGCATATGCTGTGAGAAAAATCCGTCAATTTACTGATGTAGGTACCGCGAGGCTAGTCTATTTTAATTATTTTACTATGGGGACGGGCTGCAGACGTCGAGTCTATTTTTATTCTGCAGAAAAGAGCCATCCGAGCCATATATGGCCTCCGCAGGCGCGACTCTCTAAGGGAACGGTTTAAAGATATTAACATCACGGCGGTACCTTGTCAATATATCTATGAAAACATCATGCACGTAAGGAAAAATCTACATCTTTTTAGTAAAAGAGGTGAAAGACACAATTATATCACTAGAAATAGGGATCAATTAGTTCAACCAGGTTTCAGGCTGGCTAAAGTAGACTCATCTTTCATGGGGTACTGTTTAAAATGTTACAATAAAATACCTCCCCATATTCTTCAACTGAATGAAACTAAATTCAAATCTTGTATAAAACGCACACTATGCAGCCAAGCATATTATAAGTTGGAGGGTTACATCGCTGATAAAAATGCTTGGCTCAACGCTGGTCCTGCTCCACAAGGGCGCATAAACTAATTGATTAGCATTTGAAACTACTGTTGGAGCTGCTGAAGATTTTAAAAACTTATCTCTGCATTATATAAATTCAATGTTTTAGTATTGTATAATTGCATAGCACATGTGTGAGTACTATGTACCTACTATAAAGCTACCATTTAATAGGTTTTTCTTTCATTGATTTGAATGTGCCCTGGCGGCTGAGAGTATGTCATGCTCACTCTAATGTCTCGCTGGTGGTGGCGTGTGTGTTGGATCATTAAGTTTCCTTCAAAATGGTTGAGCTTAATGGTGCTGATCCATGCGTCATGTTCGTGAGCGGGCGCCGTCAGTGGGGACTGGTCATTTCTTAGCTGCCACGGCTTATTTTCATTTAATTTAATATTTGAATTGCTTTTGTCTTTTTATTACGGACGCTTTTAACGTTCTGCATCGTTCTCACATGCATAATTTCAACATGAACGATGTAATCAATATTTTGTAACCATATTTTGATTTAAAAGAGTGTCCATGGAGTTTCTTGCCCGTTCTTCTCCATAGGTACCTACTACGCTTTGGAATGGGTAACTAGCTTCAGCTTTCGGACTGACCGACCCCTTGACAATTCAAAAGTGCCTGTAATTGGTTTATTTGAAATAAATGCTTAGAGTTTGAGTGGTAAAATGAGCTTGTCAGCAAAGTTTTTTTTTTATAATTGGTTGTTGTTGTTTAATTGTTGTTTGTCGTTGTTGTTGTTTTTTGTAATTGTTTCTAATGAAAAGAAAGAAAATACGATTATTTGCGGAAAAAAGAACCAGAGATTTTAGACTATTATTTTTTCAGTATTTGTGAGGCTTTCTGTTTTTTAAGTATATATGTATATAAATCACCGCATATTGATACCTGAAATACTAAAGCATTTACCGAAATCCTGTCCACATTGGAGAAAAAATTGAAATGACTGACGATTGATTGATGACTGTTTGTAATTTCACCCAATCATATTCTTCAAACTGGAACACAGTACACACACACACACACACACACCCAGTCACTTAAGTTAGTAGTTCTTCCTGAGATGAGCTCTCTCGCAATCAACTTATCCTCTCGCAGTCCTCTGCTGGACAGATAGGCCTATCCTAAGTTACACAACAACATTCACCAATCTTTCACAATCTCCCAATAAAGATATAATTAGTTCCCACGTTCTACCACATAGATTCAGCGGTGAATATTTTAAGTGTGACATTTACTGATACTATAGACCTGCATCTATTAAATCGTAAGGTTATTGACCATAAATATATAAACTACGTATGTAACCTATATTGTCGAAATGGCAGGTGATTTCCCACAATATTTAAGTAGTTAGTTTAATTCTGTCATAATTGTTTTTAAAACATATTCAGTTTAGCTAGCATATTTTGTGGAAATCGTTACAATATTCGGAGCTTATGCTACCAATCTCCTTGGTCTTTTTAAACTTTATTCACACATAAATTACAAGCTAACAGTTTTAAAATAATAATAATGATATGTACAAGTATATAAATAAAAAAGGGCGGGGAACGAATCATAGATCTTAAAGAGGTAGGAAGAAGTGTATTTTATAGTACACCCACATGTCGCCTTCCTCAGGTATGTTTAAATCCAATGTATTAGCGCGGTAGAGCCTATTATTTTCTATTTCTTGTCTTTGGTCTTCCTCTCCCTCTTCATCCACCAAAATGTATATTCATCACTCTTTTGTATTCATCAACATTTGTATTAGCTACTGAGAAATAAAAAACGCAATAAACATTCTGTCTGATTTCGGGATCAAACCCAGAGAGGTAATTACGTAACACACTAACAGTAGGAATGGGTTTCATTTTGACAGTTCAACAACATTCATTGCGTTATTTACGTTGCTGAGCTGATAAATTTTTCGAACATATGAAGCAATGGATTAGCAATAGGCTTCAAAATGATTCAGATTGTGATAGATAGAGTGTTACGTAATTAGGGCGCAGGACTAAACCAACGAGACAGTTCTAGAATCATCAACATTGGTCGATTTGGGTATCCAAACCCTTGACCTCAAAGTCTGCATTCTTAACCTTTTGCTATTGAAGCCATTCTTATAGGAATATAGGTATCAAATCAAAATATTTTATTTCACATAAACCAGCATAGGCCCTTATGAAACGTCAGAAGCTAGGTGCACGGTTCCAATTGGTTGTTTCCTATGGAGAAGAGCCGGCAAGAAACTCCACGGTTACTCTTTTAAAAATAAGGGGCTTTTACAATGTTTCCAATTACAGTGTTGATAGATATGGGAGGATAGTGTAGGCCTGTCAACAAGTAACAGGTACTCAACAAAATATAAAAAGGTCCACAAATCTACAGTCTACAAGTTAGGCCTGCAACGTTCTCACATTCACAAAATATAGAAGATATAGATATAAAAATAAAAGTCTATTTAGACCATCTAAATACTTCCCAACCATCCAATACTACTCCAACCATCTAATACTCTATAAAAATTTCTCTGCAAAAACCGATGTGAAGTGAGTTGTCAATCTGCTTAGTGCTAGAGATAAACACTATTGACAGCTGTCACTTCACGTACCTGAGTTTTCACGATGAGATTTTTACCGACTGGTTCGGCAGTCATAATAGAAGCGTGAAGTCATGTAATAGTTTTAAAACGGTTTAAAACAAACTATTATTTATTTGGCACACGGTAAATAAAAAATAAGTTGTAGTTAGTGATATTAACACTTCACATAGCATTACGTATATGATTTTAAAAGTGATTGACATACATGGACATATGAATATATTGCTACCGACTGACAGACAGCTCTATAAAGATATAATAATTATGTTATATTATATAATTACATAAAAAGTGATGCGGTTTTACACAATGCTTATAAAGGTTCTATTCATCTGATAGTGCGTATCAATGAATGCTTGTGTAGGCGATTTATAGGCTCTCTAAAAAAGGTCAACTTTGGATTTGATTCCCTCAAGGACAGATATTAGTATTATTATATATACAAGTATTATTTGAAACGAGCAATACGGCTATGTAAATATGGAGATGCAGAATAGAGTTGAAGTGCAATTAGGGCAGAAATCACGCATAATGGTACATCTGAAGAACTAAAACGAATTGAAACGGTTTTGCGGGGCATAGTTCTAAGTTAAGTTTTTCTTTTTTACAAACTTTTTGATAAATAAATAATAATAATAATAATAAGTGCGGAAACCAAAACCCTAAAGAAAAAGAAGAAGGGCGTAATTTCCTTCTTTTAAACAGACTTAAAAAAATACATACAGACGAACATAGGTAGGAGGTTCTGTGTTCGGCTGTATGTATGTTTATTGATATTTTCATCAATTATTATTTTGGTTTTGATCATTGATTGGTTTTGTATTTTTTTTTTTTATTTGGTCGCGATGGTCGCGCGTTGGTCCCGTATGAATTATATTAAGTATGCTTTGGTAGTTTTTGAGTTAGCTTCAATAATACGTATTTAATCCAATTTGTGTATGTTGATGATGTTGTAAAACTTCATGTCACTGTTATTTACATAGCAATTTGTGGTACACGAATTCGTGTGGGGTAAGTACGACAGGTAAAATTTGAAAATAAAAATAAACCTTTTTAGAAAAAAAAAACAACCGACTTCCAAAAAACCAACGTGTAGTGTTTTTTTTTTTTGAAACCGGTTCTATTTCGTTCTATCTTGGCAATTCCACTCTGTTCATAATTATTCTGGCGACAGCACATAATATAAAAGTTCATCGAGCTAAAAATACTCATCGTCAAAACATTTAAATTAAAAATAATGGATAGCTAAACAAAATAGATAATGACAAAGCGGAAATGTCAATAGTCACGCGATCTGCGAAACTCCGGAAAAGGCAATACATAATGTTCATAAACTCATGCGCAGTAAATAGTCGTGAAATCTGAAATTGCATCCATAAATCATTAACATACTTTTAATCTAAAAGTAATATTTTTCTGCACAAAAATTAATTTGTGTGATTGTTAGTTTTGTTGCTGTAGCTGTAAGGGTATCGCTGTATCCGGTAACTGGGTTGTGGTTAGTAGTTGGAAAAAGCGTAGGCAAATTATGGTACCTTTCTTGCCGACTGTTTCATCTTGAGTAAGAGGAACAAGGTGTAAAGTTCACTCATACTTCCATAGAAAAGGGAGGATCCTCCGACCTGACGGGTGTCGTGTCTGGTGGGCAACTGCCCGACGTTTTATGTAATATAATAATAATCATTTTAATTCGAGTTTCACAGACTCATAATTTTAAACATTTATATACACCCAGACACATTAAATAATCAATTACAAATACAGAGTTTTGATGTCGGGACGTTGTTTATGCAAATGCAAATTGCGTGGTAAACTCTGCTTGCGCGATGCAGGATTTTGTGTGACATCAGTGTTTGCGTAGTTTGCATGTGGCGTTGTAGATGCCGCTGCAATCATTTCAAAATCTAATAATGCAAAGCCGGCAACGCTGTTTTATACTTTCTCTGTAGAAGCTCTACTACTACTGAAGTAATGCAACAAGAGTGGTCATCGTCTACCTAGCCTCTTCCCAACTATGTTGGGGTCGGCTTCTAGTCTTACATTATGCAGCTGAACACCAGTATTTTAGAGTAGCTGTTGCTCGCGACTTCGTCTGTAATCCAGGATGAAAAGTAACCTATGTCTTTTTGCAGGTCCCATGCTATCTATCTGTCAAATTTTATCCAAATTCGTTAAGCCGTTTAAAGTGAACGCGTAACAAACATACAAAATCACTTTCCCATTCGTAATATTAGTTAGGTTTATAGATATATATATAAGATAAAGATTAGCTATAAGTTTAGATGAGCGACTGCCTACCTGACCTGAAGACTGAAGCCTGACCTATAGTTAAAATGGTCTGAATTCGCCATCATGCAGCTTTTAGATGCCATAAACCTTTGCTGTCCCCTCCCAAAGACGCCCTAAACCGAGTTCAGTAACCAACAGAGGGTGCCCAAAGCGTGTAGTCACTTATATATTTTTTTTTTGCCCTGGTTGGAGACCTTACAGCAGCCGACAACATCCTAGGTAGACATGCGAGATGACCTTCATAAAAACGTTTTTACAAAAGAACAACCGACTTCCAAAAAAAACACTAAAAGACATGAAAAATAACTTTTATTTCGGAAGTCGGTGTCTTTGGTTTTGTATTTTCGTTTTTGGCCACCGACTTCCGAAATAAAAGTTATTTTTCACGTCTTTTATTAGTGTTTTTTTTGGAAGTCGGTTGTTTTTTTGTAAACAGGTTTTTATTTTTCACTTTTTGGTTGCGGTACCTACCCCACACAAATTCGTATTCCACTAATTGGTATGTTAATAACAGTGACAGGAAATTATCAACACATCATCAATATAAACTAAGTGGAAAAATTATGCAGTATTCAGGATAACTCAAAAACTGCTGGTCAGACCTTGAGCAAATTTAAATGAGACTACATGTGAAGTACCAGCTATCAAATTAAAAAAAGAATCATCCAAATCGGTTCACATAGAAAAAAGTTCTAAGCTAACACACATAAAAAAAATAAAAACATACAGTCGAATTGAGAACCTCCTCCTTTTTTTGAAGTCGGTTAAAAAATACAACACGCAGTGATCAAGTAGTGATCAATACTCATCAGTAATCAAAGATTTCATCTCAATAACCAATTCTCTGTAGTAGAAGAGGTGTTTGCCCTGCGGCCAAACAATTACTAACTAATAAGTGTGGGTGAACGATAACACACATTTACAACGAGAGGCGTAATGTAATGTTGTTTTAATTCAACTCCGACACATTTAATTTGACAACCAGTAGGCAGATGTATGGGTAGTTAAAACAAAACACCTACAGTTCATCAATAGTATCAGTAGTAGGAGCTTAAATCATTTTTATGCCACTTGAATTGGCATGAAGGAGTGTTACCAATGTCAGAGGTAATCAGAACATTTATGGCCGATTCCTATAAAGTGCCCGTAATTGGTTTATTTAAAATAAATGCTTTGAGTTTTTGAGTTTGTGCTGTGCTCGACAGGGTCCATAATTGTTTCATTAATTTTAAGCCTATCAACTGTTGTACCAACATTACGGAATGCAATAACGACTTGGGAATTAAAGTGGCTTCTACAGAATACCATATGCTACGATCCTTAGATACTCCTTTTGCTTAATCCACGATACATCTCATGTTTCACTACTCTCCCTTGCTTGTCTTTTTAAGGAACCTTACAAATTCTAGGGTGTTTCCATCGACTCCCACCTTATAAATGGCCTTTATTAATACAGTTACAACATCTGTAACTAAATCATTGTCTATTAGCTCAGACATGACGGCGACTTCAAAAGCTTTTTTATTATGATCTGACTTTTTGTTGGCGTGGGACGATAGCATTATTTGTAAAGTAATAATGGAGGCGACTGCATTATTATTAATAACATCATTCATAACAGTCGTGATAGGGCACGCCTGAGCGATGATTTGCTGAATTCAGATCAGCTCAGCTGAGATTTTGTAAAGGTCGGTCGGTATGCTAAGGTGCGTGCTTCAAAGGTGAAGTTCAAAGTTATTGTTTATACCATGTGTTTTTTTTAAATTGCTCCTTCTAGCTTGTCCGTTAAATGGACGGATGAGAGATTTGACCGGGAGCAACTCGCAAGGCAAAATAAGTTTAACCTGGATAAGTCAAAGTCAAAGTCAAATCATTTATTTCAAATAGGCACATTAAGAGGGCGCACACGGGTCCACTAGCGCCACTCCTTTAAAATAATATTATCTCGTGACTGAGAAGGAATTTTGAATAACGGCTCAACAAGCACCCTCAGTAAGTGCGTCTAGAAGTTTCTAATACCTTTTATAAAGTTTCATATTCAGACACGAAGCAACAAAATTCGATCTAAAGAAAAGCGGTCATATTCCTCTAGATAGTATTTTGTTGCTTCGTGTCTTCCTTATCTTAGATGAAATAATGTGTCCTGCCTGCGTAATTCCTGAAACAAACATACACATATATAGGTACATATTTCCAAAAAATATTTTCACTCCAATCATTGCACTCTCTTCTAGCGTATGAACAATTCAATTGAGTTAATATTTTTGACGTAAGGTTAAGTATGCTCAGTTCAAGTACGTATTATAACCGTGCGTGACACAGTTATTTCAGTGTGGCGCCATTACTGATCGATTATAAACGGCTGGTGGAATAGAGGGGTAATCGTACTTCAGTCTTGTGGCAGTTGCCTACAGCCTTCTTTAATTTTCAGGCTGAACTTGACGTCATTCTCTATAAATTAATAAATACTTTTTTTAAAGCTACAGGGACCTGCTCTTGACCTCGATTTTGGAAACTGAAAAATTAACCCGCGACAATGTGAAAGGTCGCAGCTTTTTAAATGCTAGAACCCTCCACAATAGCAGGCTCAGGGAATATTTCCTAGAAGCCGACGTGCATAGAGATGTGGTCACGGCGAACAAGGCCTCACACCGCTCTCCTTGGCTAAAGAGAACTGGCGCAAGCCTGTATTGCCTGACACTAACGATTGCACGGAGCTATGGCGGAGTAAGGAGCTTTACGGACGCTTTTTCCGGCTCTACATGGGCCCGATGTAGTTGTGCTAGTGTTCGTAGCCAGGCCGTAAACAATATATCTATCCATTTAACCTATAAAGCTGAGCAAAGGACTCCCCCTCTCTATTCCACACACGTCTGTCCACTGACATTGCGGGTCAGTCCTTTAGGTAGGAGTCCAAGTACGAAGTAGAAATAGGAAATATCAGAACCAGTTCTCAATCTCAACCACAACTTCGTTTTCTCTTTTCCCTTTCAGTATGTGTAAATAAAGGGTCAAATTAGATTAGCTAGTGAAACTCCACAGACGCCACCACGTCTGGATGGATATTTAAACACGAAAATATAAAAATAAAAAAGATTTGATATTTTTTCTAGGGTCGACGACCGCGGTATTATTACATGAAGCACGAATTGAAAAAAATGTTTTATCGTGGTTAGATTTCGATAAAATTCACGTATGTGAAGTTTACACACAAAAAAAACAGATTTTTGAAACTAATATTTCAAATGAATACACCAACTGCGGTTGACGACCCGACAGAAAAAAATCATCAAATTAATTTATTTTTTGTTTTATCATGTCTAAATATATATATATATATATACCCACCACGTCTGCGGAGTTTCGCTACCTAATTTAATTTGACCCTGTATACAATGACAGACCTGCTGTCTGAAAAAGTCTAGCAGGTACTGAAATCTATTTAATTGGTTATCGAATCTCATGTTATTGGTTGTTATAGTTTTAGTCATCCAATCACATCATCTTACAGTAGTTTTAACAGCAGATTCGCAAAACTGATTACGTTTTCAGAAACCGGTTACTAAAATTGGGTTACAAAGTAATCTAGATTTGTTTACCTTCTTATGACACACTTGACAAGTGGCAGAAGCCCTATCCATTATAACTAATTTATAACGGTAAATACCTTATCAATAACAATAACTATAATAAAACATTCTTATTATTATGTGATATTCTTTAGATAATTGTATTGGTGTAATAATAGTCTCCGCTATGATTGGTTTTGCAGGTCTCTTAAATTTTAAGTCACTTACCTTAATCAGCCTGTAATGTTCCCACTGCTGGGACACAGGCCTCCTTTCTTCGAGAGGGAGTGGGCCGTAATCCACCACGCGGGCCCAGTGCGGGTTGGTAGATGTCAGATGTTTTCGAATTTTTGTTTCTAGGACGTGCCGGTTTCCTCACGATGTTTTCCTTCACCATTTTGAGAGCAGTGGTGATGAAAGTATTTACACAAAAAGTAAAGCAGGACATGGCAGTGTCAGAATTGACTCACACCAGAGAAGTTTGAGAAGAAAATTGAAGAGCATTTCCAATAGGCCGAATAAAAACTTACATCTTGTCCTTCAGCACATTGCAGTGTAAGCGGAATTGAAGCGAACTGTAAATTAGTGTAGTTATAGTTGACAAAAATAAACTAGAATTATGAACCCGTATTCAAATAACCTACTTTAAATCTATGCCACGCTACAGTTTAAAATTAATGACTTAAGGCTTGTAATAATGCCAATAACCTTGAGCATTTGGGCGGAGTTAACGACCAACTGAATCTAAGGACGAGTGCGGGGGTGACGTAGACGCAGTCATTAATCGGACGCCTTTTAAATTTATTACAATAAAAATAATACATATTTAAAAAAAGTAACAAAATCAAATCATTTTCCTTTGTATTGCAAAGCAGTAGATATTTTTTTTATACTCTTTTGATAAAAAACGAAGGAGTAAAATGGTTTCATCTCAATGATTTGGAGGTGATTTGGTGTATTTTATTTTGTGATACCGATAGAAAAATTATGGCTAAACCAAATTACGTATTATATCATGTAGATTACTAACATTTTTTTTCAGATGTAATTTCTCTGTCAATGCCGATGGAAAGTTGCTTCATCAGTATGCTTTATTCAAGCTTTTTTCGAGAGAGCAGCCTTAAATAGCATTCATATAAAGCATTATAAAATGAGAGCACCTATGAGCTCCAGTAGGCTAAACTGAAATAATTTATTTATTTTATTGGTTCACCAACGATTGTTCACACAGATTCTATGCTAAAAGTTACATGCGAAAATGTGTAAGCAACAGTGCAACAATCACTTACAAGAAAACTCCGCATGCACAACCAAGTTGTACAAAAAATTAATAAAAAAATAATTATTATTAATAATGTCTGTCTACACAAATCCTCGTGACAGAATATCCTTGATAAATAGTATTACATAATAAAAGGTACCTACTTACTCGTTACCATTATTTTCGTGGAAAACGAAACACCACGGACAAAAGATCCCATTATAGATTACGGCGAATATTGACAAGGTTCTAATCATCACGACGTTCTACCAATACGGATCCCTTAAAGGATTTTGTAACACTAAGAGCGTTCGTAGACGGCATACAATCGGTGGCCGAATATTAAGGAGCTAAATGAAACAGTAGAGATCTAATGTGTCAACGCACATGTCTTACAAAACGTAGGGTGAAATAACATAGGGCGAAATAACGTAGATCGAAATAACGTATGGCGAAATAATGTAGATCGAAATAACGTAGGGCGAAATAACGTAGGGCGAAATAACGTAGGACGAAATAACGTAGGACGAAATATCGTAGGGCGAAATAACATAGGGTGAATTAATCTGGCCGGATGGTAGAACCTGCAAAAAGTATGCCGTGTGCAAACGCGCTAAGTAAAACATTGTTCTGATTTAAATGGATGTGATAAGCAAGGTTAAGCTGCACTTGCTACGGTCAGTTAGTGGATGGGACATATTTCTTAGAAAAATAAGAATAAGGGACTTTTAATCACTTAACATGCACAAAATCTCAACCCAACTATAGATAGGCTAGGGATTTGAAATTATGCCCCCCTAGTGCAAAAGGCAATCATTTACTTCTCCAAAAGTACAATAAATGCTCGAACTAACTTATTTAAAAGAATCTGTCAATTAGTCATCAATCAATCAAATCAGAAGTCAGGGAAATTAATTGTTAAGCAAATTGAATACCGACTTAAATTGTCCTTATTCAAAACACAACTGTTATTATTTGACAGTTTTATGAAATAAAAATATAATATAAAAATAACGCGACAAGTTGACGTAGGATGTCAATTTGAATAACAATAAATTACCCTGTCTGTACATGCGGCCACTATCTTACCTCTACAAAACCCTATTTAATTACATATCATGAACTACAGCTAGAGATGACCGCACTATCGATCATTATAAATACCAATGCATCATGTTCACTAGAGGTGACCACTTATCGATAAACCCAATTTATCATTAGCAATTTACATTTAATGACATATATTATTATCATCGACATAGCCCTATCGATAAGGAGGCGTGCTCTATAGGCTAGTAATTAATTATTGAACTTGATTAAGATTAATTTAGTCGATGATATTAACGATTTATTGCAACAGCAGCATATTAAAATGTACAATGTTAATCATGCAGTATCTTCGTTTACATCTAGTTGCGAGTTATACTGAGCAGGGTAAATAAACAACATAATAATTCAAAAGGTATAAACATTAAATAATATACATGTAAACTATTTATTATAAGAGGGGAAAATCAAAGAAACCATAAATAAATTGTTCGGAAGATGATATGGGCAGAAAGGGACTCTGTGGCGGCATCTACATGGCACATGCGAACTACGCAGCACACTGACGTCACACATGCAAAATCCTGCATCGCGCAAATAAAGTTTACCGCGCAACTAGAATATATACAACGTCCCGACATCAGGGCAGTAGCCCACCAGACACAACACCCGTATGGTCGAAGGATCCTCGCATGCATTAAGAATAAGTGAACTTTACAACCGGCGGGGTGATTACGTAACACACCAACAGTAGGAATGGGTTTCAATTTGACAGTTCAACAACATTCATTGCTTTTTTTACGTTGTTGAGCAGACCAATTTTTCGAAAATATGAAGCAACGGATTAGTAATAGGCTTCAAAATGACTTTCCAACTATGTTGGTGGTTGCTTACAGTCAAACCGGTTGAAGCTGAAAACCAGTGTTTTACGTGGAGCGACTGCCTATCTGGCTGCACAACCCAGTTATTGGGTAACATGATATCCCTTGGAAAACTGGTTGTCAGACTGAAATTACTAATAGAGATGTGTGGAAGAACTTATACTGCGATGACCACAACTTACGAGTACTTATAACGACCTATACCATGTCAGCTAACTTTTAACTAAAGAAAATATAGAAAGAAAATACTTAAAAGGATAACTTTTACGGTTTGACAGTTTTGTATTGAAAAAACAGCGTGTATCACAAATGTGTGGCAATTTTTGAGGGCGTGGAACAGACCATTAGACTGAACAGCTTTCTCTTGCAAATAAATAAGCAGTGAAACACACATTTCTGACGCACGCTGTATAATGTTAAACCGCCATGTTTATTCTTCAGATAAACGTTGCTTGGCGACAGAAAAATCCAATAATCCAGCGGGGTAATTGCGTAACACACTAACAGCAGGAAAGGCTTTCATTTTGATAGTTCAACAACATCCTTTACGTTATTTACTTTGCGAAGTAGTTTTTTTTTCGAACATATGAAGCAAAGGATTAGCAATATCCTTCAAAATGATTCAAATTATGATTAATAGTGTTCTACGCAATTAGGGTACTGGAACCCATTAAAAGGTAAACAGCAGCTAACAATTGTATTTATTATATTAGTTCTGGCAATAATTTAAAATGATCTTTATAAGTGGCGTAGCTAGTAAATTATTGATGTTTTTTAAGTATCTTACATTCAATTAGGTACCTACTCCAATCGTTAATTCTAAAATGGCGAACTTATTTGAAGTTGACTAAAAGTGAAACTAAAAAACCTGACTGAAACTCTAAAATCGCTAGCCCTGTGGTGATCAATATTTATTCGTTTACTGTATCAGAAGCCTATGTATTAATATTTGTATGCAGCAAAACAATTTTAGAAGCTGACAAAAATATTAAAATGTTTAGCTGAAATTATTTTAAAATCTTTGAGAATCTAAGTGAAATGTATTTTCTTGTCACAGTCAAAACATTGAACTTAATTTTGTCAGAAAGCTTTTCAAAATTGTAAATACCTCTTGATCTTTGACGATTTATTTATTTATTTATTAAAACTTCTCGCACAGAATAGCTTACAAGTGCGGACTTAATGCCTTAGGCATTCTCTACCAGTCAACCAAGGGTGGTGAAGAGATAAGATGGCAGGTGCTCTGTATAACACGCGTTACTAATAATAATAAAAAATATTAAAAAGATAACATAAGTATTGATAAATAAAATAGGTATACAAGTACCTAAACAGAATATAAACTTATAATACACATACATACATATTTACTACATTATACATATACTATATATATACACAAAAGGGAAGGAGGTATTTGAGATGACTCTACGCTATTTTTTTTTCAAAACAATTGTATTTCAAAGACGAGAGACGAGTGGGCACTTAAAACAAGTCAATCAATCTGCCTAACCAATATATAATACCAAAGTATAATGGATGCAGCTGATTCATAGTATTTTACATGGAAATACTGCCTATCTGACTTCCACAACCCAGTTGCTGAGTAATACGATACCCCTTGGTAAAACTGGTTGTCAGACTTCCGAACTTCAGACGAGCCGTAATGATAAATGATTTTATTTCTGTCAGTAGGTTTGTACAAACACTTTTACACGTCAATCATTTTATTTAAACTAGATGAGGTCGGCGTTTCCTATCTGACTACTCTAAGAAGAAAGGGCGAAACAAACTCAGAGGTCACGGTCTCTTTTAAAGTCCAGACATAATCTTGGTCAGATCATGTGAAGACCATGTAGATTGGTATCTGAAATGGTCTGTTGAGGAAAGAACCACACAGATTGAGTGGACCTGTCCAGTCAGTGCACGCATTTGTCAGTAATCGTGCAGTTCAACTCAGGAAGTCAGGACTTAAGGAGCTCAACTGACTAATGACTGTCAAAGATCTACGAATGACAGCCGATACCAATGGTTTAACTTGCTTTCCGAGGCACGGACGGGTGTTGGTATGTAAAGATGGTCACCCATCCACGGATCAACCGTGGCAAGTGCAGCTTAACCTGATCGATCGACCCGTGCGGCTGTTAGTACTTAGCCAAAAGCTCCTCGCACTTAAAAATAAGTCACACATGTTAAAAAAAACAAATACATAACAATATCCGTGACCTGTTACCTAAAAAAAATGTAAAATAATTTGTTACATGACCTCAAGTGAGCCAAATTACACGTTATAGTACATCGTTAGTTAATTGCGTTAGTTCAAGGTTCGAGTCTCAGGTAATGAACACAATATTTTGTGTAACATGTTGATTACTTGCAAAGTGATGATTTTTATAATTGTCCTCATTATTTTAGGGTCTCTAGGTCTATCTTGGATATTACTGATATCGGTAAAGGCAACATGGTGAGGAAACCTC
This sequence comes from Griposia aprilina, assembly GCA_916610205.1. Classification (NCBI taxonomy): domain Eukaryota; kingdom Metazoa; phylum Arthropoda; class Insecta; order Lepidoptera; family Noctuidae; genus Griposia; species Griposia aprilina. The sequence continues at coordinate 15,680,359 of OU744308.1, forward strand.
GCCTTATAGTCTACCCGTGCACCACGGTTTCACCTGCATTAATCCCGATTCCATGGGAATATCGGGATAAAAAGTATTTTATCTCTTAATCCAGGTCATGGTTTACCCATGTGCCAAATTTGATCCAAATCTGTTCAGCTGTTTTAGCGCGAAAGCTTCACAAACAAACATACAAAAAGTCGCATCTTTTCTGTTTTATTAACATTAATTTAGATAAGTCTGGAACCGTCAACCCGTCTTGAGCAAGTTTGGTGATCAATGCTCGTGCCTTCTCTGTATGAGAAAAGGCCTTTGCCCAGGTATGGGACAGTAGGGTCCATCTTGCTGGTCTAGTGTTCGCAAGCACGACAGCTGAGCATGTGAGGTCCTGAGTTTGATTCCCGAGTCGGTCAAAACACGAAATGTCAAAAATAAATGGTTGTCTATAATGTCCGTTTACGGACGATAATTTTACGTGATGACGTCATCGGCTCAGGCGGAACGTGACAATGAGTCATGCTTTTTCGAGCGTGCAGCCGGCGTTCATCGATTGATAAGAAGTTATCACGTCAATTTTTTTTAGTTTAAATAAAAACTTACAACCTACTTATTCAAGTAGTCAGACGTAATAATATGTAGAAGAGAGCCACTTACAAGTTTCCACTTATATAAACTTATGTATAAAATTGACAAAACGGCACAAAGAGCGTGAGAGTTAAACATAGAAACAACTGAAGAGAATAAACAAAAATAAAATACATTACACAACAACGTTACACTTCAAAGAAAAAGTTACTTATTTTTTTTTTCTGGACTCTATTTGTGAATAAATCAAGCTCAACATCCCGGCACACCATATTGAACACTCAACTAAATTGGTCACCCATCGAAAAACTGATCTCGGCAAGCACAACATAAAATAATAAATCATCACACACACGTACTCACCTAAAAAACACAAAAAAAATATATATAAATATAATTATAACAAATACTTTTTCTTTCTTTTTTTTTTCTTTCACATGTTTGAGCAAATAAAATTATCTGCATCTTAATCACTCCTGTATCTCGCCAGTAATGTTTAAAGCTCATAACCAATTTACCACGAGCCTCTCGAACGCCTGTTCACGATAAAAACTAATTAATAGTCAATAATAATTAATAATTCCTGTTTATCTTATTAAAGACGGCGACATGCTTCGACTACGATTAACATGTGATCAGGACTGCTTAGGCCTCGGCTGGATTAAATTAGATTCTGCATCTATTAAGAAATAAACTAATAAATTAGCTGGTACGAGTAGTGTACGTAACTATTATAATATGTAAAATACAGAATGAAAAGTATGTGCTTACCCTATTATATTGTATTGCGCATACCTACTCTTATATGTCAATGGGGGGTACCAAACTTATTGAGCACTTTTTGAAAAAATGCTCTAGAAAGCATACACAACAAATTATGCATTTTTGAACGCGTTATTCTAAGAGCTTTCATTTGTGTTTTAATTTCTGAAATAGGGTTTTTTTCCGTAGGGGTTTTCAATATCCTCTATATGCATTCAGAATGAACATTCAACTTTTAGAACCGTACTTCATTTTTAAAGTTAAACCATCATAAAATAAATTTGCCTGAAAATATAAAGAATAAAAGATAATTTTATTTGTAAAAAAAACATGAGTATACAGTACAAATTGGAGTTAGTAAGGTAAGGTGTAAGGTTTCAAATAATGTCTTACATGTTTTGCTAAATGCCATACAAAGTAAAAAATTGTATAGGTATCATAATTATTAGACCATGTTAATCTACAAGGTGGCAGAGCCATCGACGCGACGCGCAAACTAAAACCATGAATTTAAGCACAAGACATGATTCTAGACTCCCCTGGCGTAGACATTTATTTACTTATTTAACCATTTATGTACACATGTAAACAGACAGGAAGAAAGGAACAGCAAAATACGTACAAAGGTGATGATTATTTCTAAAGAAATCTCTTTCAGCATACCTGCGATAGGAGAGTAGGTATATCAAAGAGATGTAGACAACGTGCGTAAGAGTAGACGACATTTGGCCGGTTATCAACAAAAAATCTGCTGTTTCATAGATAAGCGGTCAAAATGTAAGGAACAGCGAATTTTTCTTATAATCCATCCATCCATCCCATCCATTCCATTGTTTCCATTGAGTAACTTCAAAGCGGGGAGGTTCAGAATCATGTACTGCACCCATGGTAACAGGTTGCGCGTCCATGTCCCTGCCAGCCACTACCATACTACACACTGCAAGCGGTAAAGGTTTAGCGTTTTTGGAGTTGTCTTTTGTATGAAGAAGAAAACGAATTAACGCTTATTACATTCTAACTAACACAGGCTGAAATAATAATATGTAGGTACCTACCTACACATTAAACAAAATAAGTTTTCGAGTTTGCAATGGCCATATCCGTCCAATCATCACTAACCATGAGACCAAAGCTGCCACACTGCAACAAGGACCTTCTGGCGCTCGAATGACGTTGACAAAGGAGGGCTGTTGGTTAAGGCGCAGATATACGACTTTTAATGATTTCAAATTGAACATCACGTCTAAACGAGTAGTCTTAAATGTTTGAAAAAATATATATGATAAACTAGACTATTTTCTTCGTAATTTGATATGTGAATATTTGAAAATATATTTTTATAACATAGTGTAATTAATTTGTAAAGTATTGTCTAACGCGAACACAAAAATGATAATCACGCAAAAACTATCGGGCTTATTTTCATGAAATCTGCACCATCTAAAAGGCTATTTAATTACACAATTTTTTGTATACGGCTTTTATTTGTATTGTGTTTGATAAATCAAGGTGGGTTGTTTTTGCCAACAAACTTGATGCGCGTTGAAGCGGTGGCTCTTGCGGGCGGCGGGCGGCAGTGCATCGCTGACCTATGTCCGGGTAGACGCTAACGCTCTGTGCAATTTTATTCGCTTAAAAGTTTCGCATGCTCCTCACACTCGCTCAAGGTCGCTGGCACTTATTGTCGCCTTAAGATAAGATAAGATAATAACATTTATTTATTAAAAGTTTCTTCATGCTTTTATTAAAATTATTAATATTCAAATCTTTGTATGCCTTTGGTACCTTGTTGGATAATTTTCAGGCCATGCAGAATACACTCTTACGCATGAGAGCTGTTTTAGCACGACGTATGTGAACGAAGTCTCCGATTATCACGTTGACTTCTTTCGGAACCATCTGAAGACTTCGGAAATAGTTGGGGATTCTAACAAAATAATATCTTAACAAAATAATACCGTTTCTAATAATTATATACAAGGAAGGAAGTGAGAGAATTTGATATTTAAGAATATATGGTTAAGCTTCTTTCAATGTTGTTTTGTGAAATGCATTGAGAAAACAAGATGGCGACGTTAGTTCCAATTTTAGCCACGCGCCACAAGAACCTTGTAGCGCTATAACAATGCCGATACCTGTCAAAAGCTCATCACTATCCATGGGAAAAAGCTGCTAAGTACATGTTGCGCTTCACTAAGTTATGCAAGGACGATCAGACACGACTCCTATCAATCGGAATGCTTGCCAAAGTCGTTTACACTATTATAGGTCATGATTAAAATATGTTCAACATTTGCATATAGTGGTTTAGATAGGGTCATAGCATCACGCTTATGTTTCTCGGAGGGGAAGGCAGAAGTGTACGCACATTTTTCCAGTTATTTATTTAAACTTCTCGCACAGAATAGCTTACAAATGCGGACTTAATGCCTTAGGCATTCTCTACCAGTCAACCAAGGGTGGTGGAAATATAAGATGGCAGGCGCTCTGTATAACAGGCGTTACTAATAATAATAAAAAATATTAAAAAGGTAACATAAGTATTTATAAATAAAATAAGTATACAAGTACCTAAACAGGATATTAACTTATAATACACATACATACATATTTTACTATAATATATACCTACATTATACATATACTATATATATACACAAAAAGGAAAGGAGGTAATTGAGTTATGTGTTAGTCCCATGTCTGTCTGTGTGTGTGAAGGAGTCGTGGCTATATAATATCAGCCGCAAGGGTCAATCGAAGCTACGCTTGCCGTGGTCGATTCGTTGAATGTGTTACCATCCATTACATATCGAGACCCTTCCATGCCTCGGAAAGCACGTTAAGCCGTTGGTCGTGGCTGTCATTCGTAGATTTTTGACAGTCATTACAAGCCCAAAGGTCTACTAAGGGGTTTCGTGTCACCCAGTTATTGGGTTGTGGAGATAGCTCCATGTAAAATACTGGTATTTAGCTGTGTCTGGTTAGCCTGGGAGACGACTCTAACTTAGTTGGGAAGAGGCTAGGCAGATTGATTTGTATTTGTGTGTGTGTACAATATTTTGTTTTAAATTGCTTTCTGGTATCTCTTCCTATGCTGTACTGCGGGCTTAGCATGACGATTTCTATTTCTTGGAAGAATAGACATAGCTACTTCTATACAAAGTGACATTTCGTTTCTCCATTTTTGACATCGTACCGTTAAATCCTTCTACAATCTGTCATTTTGTCTTTCATTTCTAGGGATCGTTGTCTAGGTCCTTTTTTAGGTAGACTATTTCAGAAGAAAGTTTACTATCCCAAAATCACTCTGACAACTGACAGTTGTTTAAGGTAGTGAAGTCAATTTGATTTTGTAATCGCCATACTAAAGACAGTAGAAAACTTTTTACTCGACGGCCAGAAAGTATAAAAATGGAATTGAAAAATTGAATTTTTCGCTTACCTACATGTTGAGTTTTAGAGGCTTAAGGGCTTAAGGGCTTAAGGGCTTCCATAAGTTCCGATTTTATTATTATTTTTGCGATAGGACACACCATTTTCGAGATATAAGCAAAATAAAAGAAAAACGTGAATAAACTACTGAATTTCGAAAAAAGTGCAGTTGACTCTTTCTACTTTGCTGCCGTCGTACTGTCTTCACGGAACGTCAATTTTGTCTATTCTTCCGTCGACAAAACGGTGCTTGGTGTTGCTGGTTGACGTCATCTCGTCAACGCCGGTTGTCGCTGAAAAGCTGCGCGATGGCCGTTTTGCGCGGATGTGACGTATGTCACCCCCCCCCCCCCGACCTCAACCCCGACTTTTTATTTTTAGTGCTTTATTTTTTCTTAACGAGTTTCTTGCCCGTTCTTCTCCTAGGTACCTACTACGCTTTGGTATGGGCAACTAGCTTCATCTTTCTTACTGACCTACCCCTTGACAATTTCAAAGTGCCTGTAATTGGTTTATTTGAAATAAGTGCTTTGAGTTAGAGTATGCTTCACGTTGAGTGCAAATAAATGTATCCATTTTTTTCCATGTAATAAACAGTGATTCCGGTGCTATTGACCGACAAATCCAGCTGTTACTGAAGAAATCCCTAAAATAAAAAATAAAAACAATAAAACTTCTAGGCCTGAGAATTGAACTCTGAATCCTAGCAGTTAATGCTTACGACGCCGATAACTAGACCAACGAGGCATTCAATTAAATTTATTTTATTTGTAATTTCGTCACCACTGCTCTTAAAACGGTGAAGGAAAACATCTAGAGGAAACAGGCATGACCTAGAACCAAAAAATTCGAAGACATGTGACATCTACCAACCCGCACTGGGCCCGCGTGGTAGATTACAGTCCACTCCCTCTCGAAGAGAGTAGGCCTGTGTCCCAACAGTGGGAAGATTATAGGCTGATTATGGCCATATCTTGATTTAAATGATTGATTGATTGATTTGGAGAATACATCTAGGCAATTTATTCGTTTAACTAGCTTTTGCCGCATGAATGTCGGAAACTATGCCACAGGACCATACTACCGGGATTTAAAGTATCCTAACCCAGGTCATGGTCTATTCGTGTGCCAAATTTTATCCAAATTCTTTCAGCCGATCAGGTACAAATACAAATACAAATACAAATATTTTTATTTGTTGAACATAGGTAGGTTAGGAACAGATGTTGTAAATATTATAGAACGCTATGTCTAGCCGTCATTGGCGTACAAATATTATTTTGGCACAAACATGCAGATTATAATATAATTATCAATCAAATAAATTCCAATTCAAATTGTCGATACATTAAAATCATTCCAATTAAATATAATAATAATAAATTCTAGTATGAATTGTCAAATGAATAAATAATAAATTATAATAATACAAAAAAAGGTAATTATAATATGTCAGCTAAGTATTCGTTCACCGTATAATATGTTTTTTCATATAATATTTTCAGGAAAGCCTTTTTAAAATCATATATGTGGTCTATTTCTGTAATTCGTCTAGGGATCTTATTGTAAATCGTAGGTGCCATTCCTAGAAAACTTTTTGTATAAAGAGCAGTGCCATGTGGCTTAGCGCATATCTCTCTGTTGCGTCGTTTAGATCTCAATGTTTCAAACAGATGGATGTTGGATTTGACAAATACTGCTGTCTCAAAAATGTACATACAGGGCAAAGTTAAGATTTTAAATATTTTGAAATATGGAATACAGCTTACAGTTGATTTAAGTTTAAACACAGCACGCACACATTTTTTTTGGGCCTTAAACGCAATTTCTTTGTCAGTGGAATTTCCCCAATATATTATTCCAAAACGCAATGTAGATGTGACATAGGCCTTGTAAGAAATTAGAACAACGGATTCATTTGCTATTTTTGCTAGATTGTAGAGTGCATATGAGTACTGGTTTAGTTTTTTACAAACAGCTTCTACATGACATTTCCAGTTTAAATGAGTATCCAAGTGAAGTCCCAGAAATCTAGCACTGCTTGTTTCAGCTATTATTTGATCTGTATATGCTATGCTTAAGTTAAGTTTTTTTGTTCTTTGATAAAATGTCATAAGCTTTGTCTTATCTATATTTATTTTTAATTTATTTATAAGCAACCAATTTATGATGCAATGGATAGAATTGTTTATGTCATCTTCATAAGTTTCTATATTTTTGCATGGAACAATAAGTGTACTGTCATCGGCAAACAAAACAGTTTGATGCTCAGTGCATTTTGGCAAATCGTTAATATATATGAGAAACAAGAAGGGCCCAAGGACAGTTCCTTGGGGTACACCACATGTTGTATCTCTAATTGGTGACATATGAGTACCTTCTAACTTGGATTTAGAACAAATTCTATTTAAAACAGTGGCTTGCTTACGTCCAGTCAGATATGTTTTGACTAGATTTAATATGTTTCCCCTGACGCCGTATCGTTCTAACTTACCCAATAATATTTCGTGATTTACGTGGTCGAATGCTTTCGACATGTCCATAAGTACTGCTGCTATTGGATTTTTTTTGTCAACATTACTAACAATTTCTGTAAATAATTCATAGACAGCTTTATTAATGTTTCTATTTTTCCGAAAACCATATTGTTCTTTAGCCAGTATACTGTTTACTTCAAAGAATGAGTTCATAGATTTATAAATTACTTTTTCAAAAAAAATCGACAATACCGGTATCAGAGCTATTGGACGGTAATTTGAAATAGCAGTTCTATCGCCTTTCTTATGCAGTGGTTTAATGTTATGGTCATTTTTAACAAATTAGGAAAGTGGCCATGTTCTATGCATAGATTAATAACAAAACTCAAAACAGGTGCAATTATATGCGACACAGATTTTAAAATCTTAGTAGTTATTCCATCATATCCCACGCTATTTGTGTTCTTTAATGAATTGATAATATTAACCAGGGTGTGAAAAGGTAACAGACAGATAGTTACTTTCGCATTTGTAATGGATGCTATCGTCAATGACTACTCTGTTTTAACTATATTTTGTTCGGCTTCCAGTCTAACTTTATAAATAACAAGCTGACCCGACAGACGTTGTCCTGTCTTAACTATGAATGTCATATGTCGTTTAGTTGTAGTTTTGACTATTGACTAAAACTAAAACTATCGACTCATTTATCAACCGATCCATCTGTGTTAAACGATATTTGCAGCGCGCATTCTGTCAATCGCTGACAGTTATTTCAAACAACTGACAGTTATGTAAAATTAATATTGGCGTTAAGTTTTCTTAAATTTTGTAACGTTCCGATCAACTTCCTTATTTTTTTATTTCTTAAGATCCTTCTCCTGACAATAACGAACACAACAATTTTTTTTTTGTGAAATCGGTCCAGCCGTTCACGCGTGATGGCGTGACCAAGGGAAATATGGATTCATTTTTATATATATATAGAAGATCCTTCTCCTGACAATAACGAACACAACAAAAAAAAAATAGTGAAATCGGTCCAGCCGTTCACGCGTGATGGCGTGACCAAGGGAAATATGGATTCATTTTTATATATATTTGTAGATAAATCCATTTATTTTCAGGCAACTCGGGTCCATAGATAAATAAATAGCTTAACCTAAACATACATATTTTAATGTAAACAAAACTTGTGTTAATAAATAAGGCTTAAGACTATGTTAGTAGCACTTCACTTTGCACCAGTGACTATGTGATGCACTGTCGAACTTGTCCGCGGAAGCGACGGAACACCACGTTCTGCGGCCAAAAGTCTTCTTCCATGACGAGGGGCAGATAACAATTAGGTACGCGCACCACAAACGCCTTAAAGTTGACGTTGCGGCGCGACTCCAGTAACGCACCCTCGGCATGTACCTCGTCTTCTGGCGCACGTACTCCACGATGTCCTCGGCCTTAATGCTGTAGTGCAGGCGGGAGATATACACCGGGGTGTTCGGCATAGCGGCACGCAGGCTCAATTCGAGCCTCGTAGGAGCCGTGGATATGTAGCTGAAAACCAATATTGTACCTAGAGCGACCTATCTGTCCTCCACAACCCAGTTACTGAGTATCATGATATCACTGGGTAAAACTGGTTATTCGACTATCAGGTATCTGACTAGCCTTAACTACTGTCAAAGGTGTGGGTTTCGGTATGAAACGGATTGTCACCCATTCACGGATCGTTAATCGACTCATGTTACTTAGCCACGAGCCCTCGACTAATGCTAAGTATAATCTTATGCTAAGCTAATAAAATGAGGCATGAGAAAACAGCTTATTATAAATTCGGTGTGAAGACACGGCTCAAATCTGATGGAATGCGCTCGTCAGTTGTTTATTTACACAATAGGTCACGGATTTGAGTACGTTTAGCGACCTGACTGACATTGTTGTAGTGATTTTAATACGATTATCACAAGGTTGAAGAGGTGGGTTATGATCGCGATGGATTGAGGAATGTTGGTAGGCGTAGTGGCAGATGAAACCAGACTACAAATGCTGATCTATAGAGCAGGAGGCTTATTATATATTTTAATTATTGTGAATGTGAGGATTATGTGGGTCATTGCTATTTTTCGCAGTTAATTTTAATCATGATCTGGCAGATTGAGTAATTTATGTGGCCTACCCAAATGTCCTTTCTTTGGTAATGTTCATCGAATCGTTGAGCTCCTTAAGTCCTGACTTCCTGAGTTGAGCTGCACGATTACTGATAAATGCGTGCACTGACTGGACAGGTCCACTCAATCTGTGTGGTTCTTTCCTCAAAAGACCATTATAGATACCAATCTACATGGTCTTCATATGATCTGACCAAGATTATGTCCGGACTTTAAAAGAGACTGTGACCTCTGAGTTTGTTTCGGCCTTTCTTCTCAAAATAGTCAGATAGGAAACGCCGACCTCATCTAGTTTAAAAATATGATTGACGTGTAAAAGTGTTTGTACAAACCTACTTACAAAAATAAAATCATTTATCATTTATTCTTTATAATATATCCGTAACTAATCGTCCAACCATTTGCGTGGCTTTGACAATTTTCTGTTAAAAGGCGCTCCGTCAAATTATTTCAGTATGTCATAATAGGTACATAATATATCCAGCTACGCCAAAACGTCAAATAAATAACGTTCCACAATACAAACTAGTAAAATGGCTAAAATCTCATCATTACATTTAATGAGAACTAAAATATTTTATGTCAAAATGTGTCTATTACAACTTGTAGGTTCCTAATAAACTATTATTTCTTACAACATATTATTTTAAACCAACAAGTAAATTAAATTATGGGCTTTTAAAGTAATGTACTCGTCATGTATTTTAATGAAAATCGTCTCTTTATAGTGAAATAATGATGAAATCGGTCGTTAAAGGTGCATTCAAAACTTCATTAAAAGTTATGACGGCTGTGTGATAGTAAAAACAGGATTATATATTCTCTAACCTGAAGATCAGATTTTCTCATGATATGTTCTTTTACCGTTAGTTAGTGGTGTGGTTTCCAAGACAAGGAGTTAGCAATGAAAAACTTTTTTACAAAAAAAAAAAACAACTCAACTTTAATTTCGGAAGCCACCGACTTCCGAAATAAGTAACTTCCACTACTTTTGTTTGTTTGTTTGTATGTAGGGGATAATCTCTGGAACTACCGGACAAATTTGAAAAAAAAAAAATTGCATTTGATGCCCATTTCTTGAGGAAGAGCTATAGGCTCCCCTGGCTCCCCTGGCTCCCCTTGCGACCCTTAAAAGCCGAGCAAAAATAAAAAAGTCAGAAATAACGCTAAGCAAAATCGAAGTAATAGAAAGAAAGAAAATAAGTTTATTTGCGGTAAACATGACGCAGAGAAAACACACAAATACAAAAAAGGATTGTGTGGTTTTATGAAACCACGGTAAAAGTGAAACTTTTTTTCACATTATAGACATTTAACTAAAAACCTCCTTCCTTTCACTTTATCTCTACTCCGCGGCCGACCGTCACGCGACATGCAACACACAGACGAAAAAGTTTGAGACGATGTAATAAAAGTTTCACTTTAAAAAGAAAGAGTTGGGGGAAAATATTCGTCACATCCACGCAAAACGGCAATCGCGCAGCATAATGCTACGACCCTATGCGAGACAGAACCCCAGCGCTGGTTTTCAGCGACAGCCGGCGTTGACGTGATGACGTCAACCAGTGCAGCATACGATAATATAAAAATAACAAAAAAAAAAGAAATAAAATAAATACACTATACCTAGTTCTAAAAGTTTATATAACATAAAATTTATAAAATTGTAACATTCCGAGCAACGACTCATGGGCTGCCAGGAGATTCGATGCGACGACGGGGCGGGTCGGGGGCCAAGAAATCTCACGGGAACGAAGTCACGGGCAGAAGCTAGTATTCCATAAAACAATTATAACTGCCTCGTTGGTGTATTTATCGCAAACGCAACAGCTGAGCATGAGGTCCTGGGTTCGATTCCCGGATGGGCCAAAGTGTTATTGGGTTTTTCCATCAAGAATTTCTCAGTAGCAGCCCGAAGTCTGGTATTGTGCCCGAATGATGGCAATAGACTCGCCTCCTATTACATGGTATTTAACATACCTGGCGAAATGTGGGTGTATTATAGGTACAGCTCTGCCTAACCCTTCGGGGATTACATGCGTGATGTTATGTTATGTGTAATTATAACAATCAATACTCTGTACACAAAGAAACATCTCGTAAATTACCACAAAATCTTCGCGTAACTGTGCCAAGGTCGTTGGAGAAAGGACCGCATTGTTTCGCCAAGTCTCAGAACAATGGACGTGGACATAACGGTTGAATTGTTACAGATTCAACTGTTTACACAACTATTTGGATTTATTGTCTGTTTTACGGTTTACAGGGTTTAGTATTAATTGGAGGCTATTAGGATTGGCCTGGATTATTAGAAAAAGGAATAAAAAAAACCTGCGCTTCATCACCGTTTCATACAACCATCCAACCTTCTTCTAATGTTCTTACCTGCCTGTTTGTATCTGCTCTTCTTTTTCTCCCGTATCAGCAGAAATTGGCTAAAATGAAACGAGCGAGAGAGCAGGATGCGGGACGCAGGAACTTTCAAGTTCAACCGAATTTCCCCATATTATAATGCCATAGTGCAAAATTGATGAGACATAGCCATGATATGCACATAGTGCCGCATTAACACTAGCCACACGTGTTAGTCTATATAAAACGAATACAAATCTATGTATTTTCTTACACAGATCATCAATATGTGATTTCCATTTAAAATGTAAATTGTAAAAATGTAAATTGTAATTGTAAATGTTTGTGGTGTAGGGCCCAGGATGTCACTCGACTATTCGGTCCAGTTTAAACACCGCCATACAAGCACAGCAATACTGTGATACAAGTTAATTGACACAACCAGCGCGAGCGAATTTCGTCCAGAGAACCTAGACAAAGTAACATTCGATTAGCGATGACGCTAGTAGAAAAGCCAAAAAATGTATGGGGTTGACATAAGCTATCGAAATGTCACGTGATCATAGGTCAACGAAAAGAAATTAGCTAGACAATATGTTAACATCATTCGATTCTATAAAAAGAATCGACAGCGTCGATCGATTACTTCCATAAAGATGCGTCGCCAAGTGACACTTTATGACCAGCGTTATCGCTAGTTTTCGATTCGTATGATAGAAACGTTAGCGAAAGCGAAAATGATTGTTGAAATAGAATCGCTCCGAAGCAAATGTCTTTTGTCTAGGCCCCAGCACCCCGCTCGCTCGATCGCTTCATTTTCACCAGAGCATATACGATAAGTAGCGGTGTATTATAGTAATTGTACGCCCACATTTCGCAAATGAAATTGCAAACCAACTGCGAGAAATCCAGTCTGCTGAAATTCCTGATGGAAATCGAACCCACCAATATCCTGTAATAGATAAATATCTAGCCTAATTGACTGTACCTACTACAGAAATTGAGTCACCACAAGTAATTCACTCAGTAATTACATTAGTCGACAGTATTGCAAACGATGCCACTACCATCAATTTAGGGTTCCATAAATATTTATACCGCAACATCAGGTAGTCCGCGTATTAACCTACTGAACCTCACGGCATCCAATGATGGCCGAACTTGAGTTACGATCTGCATCGAGAATTACTTTACATAACTTTATAGAAGTGGGTCTTAGTTGTAGTATGTATGTTTTGTTCTTAGCGTGTCGATGGCAATCTAAATGGACTCGGCCCAGAATTCGTATGATGATTCAGATGTATGTTTTCTTGTGTAGATTGAAAAAGAATCATTTGACTAGAAGACGTCCACAGCAGGACATAGATCTCCCCCAAACGTCACCCCAGGTCTTGTGCTTCTCGCATCCAGCGGTTTCCAGAGACCTTCACCAGGTCATCGGTCCACCCTATGTGTGACCGGCTACACACGCTGCGGCTTACGGTACGCAGTCGACGTTCAAGAACCAATAATATAGCGGCTTGTAACTATGGCCTTCCTATAAATAAAATAGTAATTATTGTTGAGTAGTCTACGGGAAACCATAATTATGAACTTTGGGCGGACACCTGGTGGCCTGAAATACAGGCTTTGGCTTAGCTTAGATAATAAAACTGTATCGTGTTGCCCAGTAACTAGGTTGTGGAGGTCAGATAGGCAGTCCCTCCATGTAAAATACTGGTATTCAGCTGTATCCGGTTAGACTGGAAGCACCCCAACAAGTTGGGAAAAGGTTAGCGAGATGATGACAAAACTTGATAATCACAAGGAGAGTGATGCGACTAATTAATGGTTAATGGAGGGAGAGAGGGAGAACAAAGAAAAGATACATGGATTTTTTGTTTGAAGCATTTCTTTCTTTAGATGGATTTCCTCTTGCCTCTAGTCTAGGTCAGAGATGACAGAGACAAAGTCGACGGTTCAGATTCAGATTCAGATTCATTTACTTATTGTAAAACATAGGTACATTATAAGTTCTTATTTGGTAATACATTGAGGGCGCTATGCTTTGCCTCTAGGGCGTACAAAAATAATTGGTAATACATGCAATATAATTAAATCAAGAAATTAATATAGATTTTTGAACCACAAATAAACAAGTAAATAAATTAGATCATCTATCGCATTAAGAATTGTCAATCATACTGAACAATGTTGATTAGATAACTTGATAAATTTGAGAAAAAAATAAAAAATGTCCGCAGTTATTTTAATAATATGAAAATTGTCAGCACTTACTTATTTAGAATAGAATAGAATATAATATAATACTCTTTATTATGTACACCATAAAAATTACAGATATAAAAGTAGAAATTTTACATAGGGTGACACAATGGGCGGTCTTATCGCTAAAAGCGATCTTTTACAGACAACCTTTGGATGGATTCAAGGTAGAAGGACAGACAATAATGCAGGTAGTCAGTGGTGTACCATTTACATATACAACAAATACATACATACATAAAACATATACCTATCTACATAATATAATATATACAATAATAAACATGAAACAAGAGTAAGGAAACTAAATGTAATGACAATGTTTAAGGAGAGAGGAAGTGTTTTTTAACCAGAATTTTAAAAGTGGACAAAGATTGAGCACGCCTTATCGACATGGGCAAGGCATTCCATAACCGTACTGCTTGAACTGTAAAAAACTTGTCATAAAAACTGGCTGATTGTTATTTAAAGTATGTCAAAGAAATTGAATGATGTCATAAATTTAAAATAAATGTCATTATGGAAGATCAATAGTTGTTACATAAGAAATGTCAGAAATTTTATAACAGCATGTCATTCAAATAATCGGTGATAGAATAATAGCATTTTTCTATTTAAAAAATCTTTAATTTTCTCTTAAAGTTGTGTAAAATTTATTTTTTTATACTATCAGGAATTTTATTGTATATAACCGGACCCATGCCTAAAATACTTTTCCTTGCTATTTCTGTTTTGTATTTACTTGTACACAACATGGTTTAGTATTGGGATCTAAGTTGATTGGTTCGTTTTCTAGTATCTACTATCGCAGGAATCAAGTTCAAGTTACATTTGACAAACACTGCTACTTCCAATATATATAGGCATGGGAAAGTCAAGATTTTAATGATTTGAAGACAGGCTCACAGCTATCAGTAGTTTTTAGGCCTACCATACATCGTATGCATTTTTTTTGGGTTCTACATATAGTTTCTCTTTCAGCACAGTTGCCCCAAAATATGATGCCAAATCTCAATACGGAGGCAACAATGCCATGGTATGCTACGATGGAGTGCTACGACGATGGAGTGAGCTTACCCAGAAGAAGCCTGTTCACTCTCACTTTGAAGAGATTTAGGTTATATGCGGTCGGAAACACAGACGCAGGTAGAGAATTCCACTCTTTTGCTGTGCGCATTATAAAAGATGTTTGGAAGCGCTTAGTGCGAATTGGTGGAATAGCAACTAGGTAGGGATTGTAACTTGCAGTGCGCGTAGATGTCCGATGGTAGAAGGGGGCCGGTGGAATGAGGTCGTGGAGTTCTTGGGCTCACTCACCAAAGTACAATCTGTAGAAGACCGACAAGCAGGCAACCTTGCGGCGATGAGCCAAGCTGTGAAGCTTGGCATCCACCAGTTTTATGTCGCCAATGAGTCTCTTAGCTCTGCGTTCCACCGAGTCAAGCATCGATAAGAATGGAAGTACCAATAAATTACAACGTGAGTACACTGCTACAAGAATCTTTTGGCGCTCGAGTGACGTAGACAGTGGGGGCGCTGTTGGTAAACAGTTGTGCAAGTGTTTTGTAAAATCTCAATGGAAATGTATTCAAAAAAACAAAATGGCGACGTTAGTCCCAATTTTGACCACGCGCCAAAAAAATCATTTACGCTATACGTGACGGCTAGCAAGGGAGAAAGAAAGAGAACAATATTTTGCGCAGAACAAACATAGGATAAAAGCAGGAAGATTTGCTCCGAATTTGAGACGGTGGTCTAACCATTGTGTAGAACCGACAATCAGTGAGATAAACATTGTAGGCTTCCCTGATAGTGGAACATTACTCTAAGTGCTATAGGACTGAAACTTCCGTCAACCCCGTTACAAATTAATGTGTTAAGAAAACTAAATTCCCACGGGAAATAGACATCGCCACGGGGCGAAACTGTACGTTAGATAAGACCTGTTACATTAAACTATCCTTAATTAAAAGCATAACATGGCCATATTAACTAGACCTCTCTCACGTGCACATTGCCAACAACATACAACTTTATGAGAATGAAAATAGAGTTCAATTTCGAATGACGAATGATGGGTGGATAGGTCTTAAAGATTGGTTATGCGTAGACGCAGTTTCTAAGAAGATTGAAGTGACCGATGTTTATCGGGTCAACCGAATTAAAGTTTTGTTGTAATGTACAAGTTTTGTGCAAGATAATTTATGTTGTTGGTGGCATTATTTTCGATTACCTACCTACATGGTTTCCGATATCGCAGGTGGCATAATACTTATGTAACTTTGAGTCTCAATATGAAAATTAAGCTTTCATTGATTAGATACCATACCTATCAACTCTTTAATTTGAAACATTATAAAAGCCCCTTATTTTTACAAGCTTTTATTTTGTTTTTAAAAGACTAACCGTGGAGTTTCTTGCCGGCTCTTCAAACAATTGGAACCGTGCACCTAGCTTTTGACGTTTCATAAGTGCCCATGTTGGTTTATGTGAAATAAAATATTTTGATTGATTTGATTTAGAAGTAGAAAATAGCTTGCTTTTGTAATTTAGAGCTCATCTGGAAAAGTACTACCATCTTAGATATCCGCCGCCAAACAATGCTATATTCCGAACTTACTTTTATTGCTTGAATACGAGGCTTTTGGCTACTTTTTATACATACATACATACATACATAAACTCACGCCTTCTTCCCATGGGGGCAGGCAGAAACTACAAAACGCCACCTGCTACGATCCTTACATACTCCTTTTGCCTCGTTTACGTTCATACATCTGGTCTGCATACACGCACGCCGGTTGCAAGTACTACGCACCTGACCTTTCTGAAGAACATCACCAACAAGGTCATATTAGGTCCTCCTAGGGCGACTCCTCCCGGCATTTCCGCTCTCATCAGCCTTGTAAATACCTAATGTTAGTCACCTTTCATTCATCCTCTCAACATGACCAAACCATCTTAACCTCTTTTAAATTTTATAAAAAAATTAAAATTCTATTTACGGGTATGTGTGTATTGAGAATGTTTGTTTGTGTAGAATAAACCATTTTTCTTTAGTTTTATATTTAATTGCAGATGTCCATAAAGCCCCATTTACACGACGTAAATTTATTGCACCTGGCATACAATGAAATTATAACTATTAATTAATTTTATTTTAATTTTCGTTTATTCATCTTAATGCATATTAATTACATTTTTAAATACTCTTACAAAAAACATATAAAAATATAAAAAAACATGGTGGCTTATCGGCATCAGAAACAGGGTCCAAACTGCCGGTGGCCAGGGCTCTAGAGAGAGGAACCTCCTCACTATGCGTGCCGTATCCAGAAGTACTGCTCTCTGAATCCAGCCCTTGGCCCAGCTGCGCAACGAGAGCCTCCTGAGGTGTTGGTCGAGGTTCTCCGCTATTAGGCCATTTACTGTAACGATTATCGGTACAATGATTGCAGAGTCCACGTCCTTATTTTAATTATTATTACCTTTTTTGTATGCACGTGTTTCTGTTACCTATTTTTCTTTCTTTCAAATTGAAAAAACAATTGCCTTGCATCAACAAACCACTGTTTAGACGGTGCAACTTACATTATTGCTACAACTTCTGATATGCTACTGGCAATTAAATACTATCACTACATCTATATATATAAAAATTAATCCCTATTTCCCATGGTCACGCCATCACGCGTGAACGGCTGGACCGATTTCACATATTTTTTTTGTTGTGTTCGTTATTGTCAGAAGAAGGATCTTATGAAATAAAAAAATAAGGAAGTTGATCGGAACGTTACAAAATTTAAGAAAACTTAACGCCAATATTAATTTTACATAACTGTCAGTTGTTTGAAATAACTGCAAGCGATTGACAGAATGCACGCTGCAAATATCGTTTAACACAGATGGATCGGTTGATAAATGAGTCGATAGTTTTTGTCAATAGTCAAAACTAAAACTAAACGGCATATGACATTCATAGTAAAGACAGGACAACATCTGTCGGGTCAGCTTGTTATATTATTTATTTATTTATTTTAGGTTATCCAACAATTGTTTACACAATACATTTACAATAATTTAATTTTCAATTTATATTTATAAGTGCAACAATCATTTACAGGCTAACACAACATGCACCATTAATGGTTTTACATAATTATACAAAGCTAAAAAGGATATTTACAATTAAAGTTATTCAATAATTTTGGTGATTCGCTCGTAACAATAATAATAACAAAAAAATAATTCCAAATAATATAACAAAAAGATCAAGACATTAACATTTAACAAATAAAAATGATAAAGATGATAAAAATCTAAAATTAAAAAAATTAAAATTAAAAAAAAAATTACATTCGCTAAGGAGTTCATTGGTTGTGGGAATAGTACTCAATAATTATTTTATAAAATTTTCCTATACTGTTGTGATGTATATCTGTGAGATCACTGCATCTGTTTATATTTTTACACAGGCGAGAAATCGGTGAGTTAGTACCCAGAACCGTTCTGCGCATGGGTGGATATAGTGGTGTGATAGGGTTTCGCGGATATCGGGCTGGGGCACGAAACTTCAGGACACTCAGTAGGTTTGGGCAGTCAATTTTATTTCCGAGCAACTTATAGAGAAACAGGGCATTGATAACTTCTCTTCGAGTTGATAACGAGTGCATTCTGAAATATTTGAGACGGGTGTTATAGTAGAGAAGCTGTTTACTTTTTCCTCTAGAAAATGCAAGGTGCCACAGAAACCGTTTTTGAATTCTTTCCAAAAGTAACTTATGTGTGGCGTAGTGTGGTCTCCATACAACACTGCAATACTCCAAAACGCTTCGTACAAGGCTATAGTACAGCATTATTTTAGTACCAACCTGTTTAAAGCCCCTAGTGTTTCTTAGCACAAACCCTAACATTTTCGATGCTTTCTTGATAATAGTCTCGATGTGGGGGACAAACAAAGTGTGAGTCCCGCGCGCGTCTGTCTGTCTGAATGTAATAAACTCAAAAAATACCGAACGGACTTTCATACGGTCTTCACTAACGGACGAAGTGATTCTTGAGGAAGGTTTA
Source organism: Griposia aprilina (assembly GCA_916610205.1). Taxonomy (NCBI): domain Eukaryota; kingdom Metazoa; phylum Arthropoda; class Insecta; order Lepidoptera; family Noctuidae; genus Griposia; species Griposia aprilina. The sequence goes on from OU744308.1 coordinate 15,699,449, forward strand.
TGTGTATAATTCATTAAGGTTTGTAAATTGGCTGAAATATGACGATGATTGTTGAAGATGTCGGAAAAAAACATACCGACTATATAGCTATAATGGCATGTGCCGCGTAAACCAATAAAGTAATATGAAAACAGTGTTTTATGAAATTATTCCTCTAGCGTAGTTTTATTCCCGGTAGTATGTTCCCCAGGGGATATTTTCCGACAGCCACACGGGCGAAGCTGCGGGCAAAGCTAGTACATAATAGGGTAGAGTGCCTGCTTCTTTGCCATCCAATATCTTGCGGAACAAAAACCTCTGACTTCCTACCATATACAACTTATGGATCTATTTCATAAACCCATTGTTTTTCATACACAACGAAGTTTCCAACCGCAAATGCCAACATTAATACACCGTACACAATTGGTATCATCTCGAATCTAATTCTAATAGTTTACTGGATGATTTTCATCAAGTTATGTCTTATATAATCGAAGTCGTGATGGATGGGACATTGGAAATATGTATTAAAGGATTTTTATGTATATGTTATGGTCCAAGTCATAATAAGGGCATTATTCATACAGCCCGGGCAGCATATAAGTTAAAAAATAAAAATATATTTTTTGTGTCCACCAACATAAGTCTTAGGAATCGGTATAAAATGCAATATTACTTACTGTAATAGGAGAATTTAGGATGCAAGAGCGAGCGAAGCGAGCTCGGGACTTGGGTCACCCCAACGCGGACAGGTTAGGTTAGAAGGGGATGGCGGGATCGGGAAGACCCCGCCATCCCCTTCGTGGTTATTTTTTTAAAACCACCCAGAAGTAGGAGCCCCGAACGCCTTATTATTATTGCCATCCAGAAATAGGAGGCCTCGCTTAGTAATAAATTCAATTGGTGGATTTTGTAGACAAAGAAGCCACATTCAATACTCAGTTGGTGGACTCTGCTTATATGCTGCCCGGGCAGTATGAATAATGCCCTTATTATCACTTGGACCATAACATATACAATGTAAGACAATAAAGTGAACTAAAATGACCAAGCAAAGTTAACTGATGAATAAAGGAACGATCAAGCGTTATACAATCAGATGAACACGAAGACACAACATAGCATCATGCCTGTATTGCCTAACAGGTTAAGCAGAGGTGTGTAGTACACACACATTTCGCCAATTATATTTAAGTCCCATGTAATAGGGGGCGAGCCTATTGTCATCACTCGGCCACAAATCAGGACTTCTGCTACTGAGCTATTTCAGATGAAAAAACCCAGTAACACTTTGGCCGACCCGGAAATCAAACTCAGGACCTCTAAGGCAGTGAACAGAGGAGAGAATCCTAGAGATGGCGAAAGTGTCGTGATGGCCCAGTTGTTAAGACCTCGCTTCTCCTACACAAGGTTGTGGGTTCAAATCCGGGCAAGTGACTTTTTCAATTCATATGTACTTTCTGAGTTTATCTTGGATATTACTGACATCGGTGAAGGAAGAAATCGTGAGAAAACCTGGACTTATAATTAATATGAGTTTGAAATATTTATCTATCGATATTTATCTTCTATTATATCATCTATTTAGTCAGTCTGTAATGTCCATCTGGGTAAAGATCTTGATCTCCTTTGTACACACACGTCAGTCCTCTTCCGTTGCGGGCCAGTCCCTTCGGTAGGATTGAAGTTCGTCTCTCCATCTTTGTCATAATCTGCCGCAATGTCGTCTAGCATTTATTGAGACCCAATCAGTGGTCGAGGGTGTGGGAATGTCACTTTTTCAGTTCTTATGTAGTTTCTGAGATTATCTCCAACATTACTGACATTGTTGAAGGGAAAAATCGTTGGGAAACCTGGATTTATTGTGCATATAATTCTGAAGTCGCCAATCCGTCTTGAGCAAGTGTGGTGATCCATGCTCGTGCCTTCTCTGTATGAGAAGAGGCGTTTGCCCTGCTGTGGGACAGTAATAGGCTAGTTTAATTCATTTTGTAGACCTTTGTTCTTGCTAGACTTACGTCTCTCATTACTTATGACTAGACTATATACGAGTATCAAGACTAATATTATAGAGGTAAAGTTTGTATGTAGGAGGTAATCTCCAAAGACTAAGCAAGCCGAAGTGGCAATGGGCTGGTCACATCTCCCGCAGAACCAACAATCGTTGGGGAAAACGAGTTCTAGAGTGGAGACCGTTTAAGCAAACGCAGTGTGGGACGCGCCGACCAGGTGGAGTGACGACTTGCGAAAGATGGCTGGCAGAGACTGGATGAGGAGAGCTGATGATCGGGCTCAGCTGCGTTCCCTAGGAGAGGCCTACGTCCAGAGTGGACGAATATAGGCTGATGATGACGATGGTGAGGTAATCTCTAAAAGTACAGATCCGATTTCAAAAATTCTTTCACAGGCATAAAGTTACGCTTTTGCCGAGTGACATAGGGTATGTTTTACAGGATAGTTGATTACAACGTGGGCAAAGTCACAGGCAGAAGCTAGTATACAAGATCTTTCAAAACATAATTCAGATTCAAGAGCTTGTTGTATTCGCTCATTGAGCTGGTAGTCAAAGGTCATATTATAGTAACACATTCGCAGATTCCGATCACGGTATATATAAACATATACGATATATCTCACGCACCGATCGACGCGGACGGGCAAAGATTATTTATAAGTATGCAAATGGACAGAATGGTGTGGTCCGGGTTTTATGCCTACCTATAAGGTACCGTCACCAAAAGAGATAAGTAACCAGGGTCGTCGAATATATGTAGTTGAAGTTTAGTAAAAAGCCGATGGATGTTTCCGAATGAAATTTAATTTGATAAATGAACTGTTGGTTTTCTATTCATTTAATTTAATTGTATTTGAAAACATTCATCGGTTTCTTAATAAACTTCAACTATATCCGACGACCCTGGTTACTTATCACTTTTGGTGGTTTTGGTGACCGTACGTTGAGGGATAGCTTTAACTTGGAAGTCGTGAAATAAATATAAAATGTATACATAAGTTAGAAGCCTACAAAAGGCCACTGTTCAGTGTGGGCCGCCACTATAACTATCGTCATATTTTTTTTGGACACATGATATATTCTGTTCGAAATTCTGGTTACTGACTGTCATGTCTTAGCCTGTAAGATGTTAGAGGATACAACAAAGTCATTGGCTGGTTCATCAAGTTTTCGGTAGCATCAGTATCATCATTTCAACTAAAAGACGTCCATTGCTGGACATAGGCCCAAGCGTCCTCACATCGACCGGTCCTGTGCTTCTTGAAGATAAAAACGTGTTACAGTTGTTTTTTTGCGTTAGTTCTCCTTGTTAGCTTTCTGGTACGCCCATTGTGATTTTGAGCCTCATGTAAATAATGAAGTTTTGATTTTGATTTAGGCAGAAAACAATTTATCAACTTCACCTACATTTCAAATTTCACATCTGTAAGGTCCACATAATCACCAGCTACTGTACCTACGTAATGTTTTATGACATTTGGCGCAGAATGCGGGATGTACGCCGTGCGGTCGTCAAGTACGCATGTACCGTCAGCAATAATGGCTAGCTAATGTACTTATATTATTATATTATTATTAATATTGCAACATATCTTGTCGGTAATGTCCAGTTGCACGGCAAGGCTGTTGAAATTAGGAATTCTATTTTTACGTTTTTTTTTTTTGTACTTAACACACTTTGTTTGTAACAACATTTGGTCGCAAGCTTGGAAAGGGTAATTTTTCAGGGAAAATTCTGTCAAAGGTTACTTTAAAATCAAAAAAATCTTTTTTTGTTTGCGTAACATAACATCACGCCTACATTCCCCTAAGGGTTGGGCAGAGGTGTACCTTAATAGTATACCCACAATTCGCAAGTTTAATTTTATGACCCGCATAAAACCGCGAGCCTATTGCCACGGGCATAAATCCAGACTCCGAGCTGCTACTAAGGAATTTCGGATGGAAAAACCCAATAATACTTTGCCCGACCCGGGAATCGAACCCAAGACCTCATGCTCAGCAGGAGTGCTTGCCACCGCTAGACCAGCGGCAATCAATCATTTATTGACTTTATTGTTTTGTTTTACAAGAAAACTTTTTAAGTAGTAAGCAGTCATAAAAGTGCCGTTATAGACTTGAAATCCACATATTGAGTTCATCCTAATTAATAAAAATCTATTTATTCCTTCTTTGTATACGTATGGGAGGTAATGCTCGATTTTTGCGATGAATTCTAGATATATCGAATAAATTTGATTGTTTGCATTTATTTATTAGTTAATTGTCATCAAAATGAGAGTCATGCAGTCACCGCAACCAAGGAGGAATTCAAAGTTATAGCATGTGAAAGTTAAAAAAAAACTAATAAAATAAGTAATTTCATACCGCGCCAAAGCCTTAAGGGACGGCATTTGAAAGAAAGAAAAGAAAGAAAAATGCGTTTGCGTTTTTTTGTGGATCATCTTCAACCCAAAAGGAATAGTCAGCTGCATGAAAATGGAGGAATACATGTGTGTGTTTTTCAGTCGCGTAAATGAAAATGATTGTTGCAAAGTGGTCAAAGGATCCACGACCTCAATTTTTAAGGAAAATTAAACTACATTTTTGTTTTTTGAAGAAGCTTATAAGGCTGAGTCAGGAATCATCGCTCAGATTGCTAATGCACGAAAAACTATTAATGTTATGATTTTCAGCCGGTTTTGAAATTAAATAGAGAAAAAAAGAGTAAATAAAGAGCTAGCGAGCGAGTTTTATCATAATAAGGAGTATTCTATTCTTGTTCAAGCTAACGCCACCGCCCGTACTTTTAGGGCGTATTTCACGATATATAGATATAATTTCAGTTGGTTCTCCGTCCAAGAAGCAGCCTTTTTCCTGGGGTAGAAAAGTGGTTGCTATTGTAATCATTCAAACTTATAGGTACCTACCTAAGTAAAATGCTAAATTTAATAACATACATTTTAATTCAAATGCCAACTTTAATTACGAGAAAGTTAATAGAAACTTAACGTTGGTAATGACAAATTATAAGCACGCACGACTATTGTTTGTTTTATGATTATGTTCAACATTTATGTAATGTGCTTAATGTCTGACATTTCGATAATTTTCTCACCACAGACAGTAAATAATAATTACCTATATCTCTTAGCATAGTTTCTGCAAAGAAGCGATTAGTAGAATTATGTTTGTGCTAAATGCTTACGTTCTATTGTTTTCAGAAATACTTACATTGAGTAAAATGTCAATAACATTAACTTGATAATATGCAAAAAAAAACCATAGCACTTTATGGTTAGTGACCAAAGTCAGAACTAACGCTGCCATCTTGTTTTTTTTTATACATTTCAAGTGACATTTCACAAACCTCATGTCAACGTCATTCGACCGCCAAAATATCATTGTAGCAGTGTAATTTGAATTCAGAACTAAGTACTTTATTGTTGTTTTGTTTTTGACGTAACAACAATAAAGCACTTAGTTCTCACTTAGGCACTGTTGTCGGACCCTTAATGTTTTTGCTTTACATAAATGACTTGCCTAGACAAATTCAACACCCCATGGTATTATTTGCTGATGACAGCACAGCGATAGTTAAATGTACAAAAAATGCGGATTATGAAATTGACATTAATGACACGTTAAAAAATATAATAAATTGGCTTTCTATCAATAACTTAATTATTAATTTGAAAAAAACAAAAGTAATGCACTTTTACCAGCGTTTACGTCCAGACGATTTGACTATAGCATACAATGGACAAAGAGTAGACAATACAAATGTTGCAAAATTTTTAGGTATAATAATTGACAATCAACTGACATGGAAACCACAGGCCGAGGAGGTCTGCAAGAAATTAAGCAAATCTGCATACATTTTATATAATTTGACAAAAAAAAGTTAACACTGACACGATTATTATTCCTTATCATGGACTCGTTGTTTCTGTTTTAAGATACGGAGTAGTTTTTTGGGGCAATTGCAGTGAGAGAGAAAGGATTTTCAGAGCCCAAAAATATTGCATTAGATCAATGACAGGAATAAATTCATCAGACAGCTGCATTCCTATGTTTAAATCCCTTAAATTACTAACCTATCCGTCACTCTATATTTTGGAAATGGCACTATTTGTAAAAGGTAATCCAAATTTATTTTGTTCAAATATTGATCACTCAACAAGGCCAACACTAATAAGATCTCAATATAAAAACCTTTTACATACAGGTAAATTTAAAACGGCACTGCTGAAAAAGAATATTATCCATATGGGACCAGTGGTATACAATAAAATTCCTGACGATATTAAAAATTGCACATTACAAATATTTAAAAAGAAAATAAATAAATTGCTAATTGAAAAATGTTATTATACAATAGATGATTTTTTGAATGACAAATCCATATGATTATATATAAACAATGATTTTCCTCATGATTTTATTCTATTTTATTCAGATTTTGATTGTATTATTTGACTAATTAATAACTTATTATTGACTTGTATTATTGACTATTATTTTCTTCTTTTTTTTTTTTTTTACATTGTTTACCACTGAACGAATTTACAAATTGAATGATTTTATATTTTTACTGACGTTTTTAATCATTTGAAAATAAGTTAAATGTTTGTTTTTTTTAAATTATTTCATAATTAATTCAATTATAAAAATAAAATAAAAATTGCATGCCTCACGGTAGAATGTACTGGATCCGTCTCTTACTTAACACCATATTTTTGTACCTACATTCATAGCAAATAAATTATTTCATTTCATTTCATTTCATTTCTGAATTCAAATTCCTATACAAGATACATTTAATAATTGATGGACATGGAAATTAGCATTTGTTTGTATTCGGAAATGCGATGATTCCCGAGGGGCATTACAATTACAATAGTTGTACTGTAGAATACCTTCACATCAATATTTATGGACCATTATTTTTTTGCACCCAAGCTTTCTTTTGAAGGTCTCATCATGTCTTCCATCAGTAATTCTGTTTTCAAAATGTCTGTTTCATTAGTTGACGTTAAATTTAAAATAAAACATGTAAGCTTGCTTTTGTTTTTTTTTTTAATTTATGTAATAAGTTACAATACTACCTATAACACTTTAAGGGACACTAAACGCAGGCGTACTAACAATAAAACTTCTATTTTGTCTCGTTCAATGTCCGTCAACTGATTAAGAATATTTCTCCAGTAGTTACTTATTTCGCATCACATAAGCTTTCTGTTTTTTTTCTCATTATTTTTCTTGTATTTTTATTCTATCTGTACTCATGCGCCCTGATCCTAAGGTCGATGAAGCGGCCAGTCACGTCACCAGACAGACGCATTCTGTTTTATATATAAACAGCACAGTATTTATGTTCAAACTAATCCTAAGTATTGAGCTAGTTCATAATTATTGACCCATCTCAACGATGGGTCAATAATTATGAACAAACTATTAAAGGTATGCGGTCGCTTTTTTGTTACCACCTAAACATGGTCGGGTCACCACGGTCTTGCACATCCTAATGACTTTTATTATCTTGATAATTATTTTATGTACTACCTACGCTAAAATTTACCGGTATAAAATTGTACTTAGCAACTAATTATTGATATTTCATTCGGTTTATATATCCTCAAACTGGTTTATCAGTGGCCAAATAAACGCGCGCATTGTGACCGTGAACGTGGAGAACTGAATTTCATCATAATTTGTTAATTACTAACAGGATACTAATAAAACTTTACCTACATCTGAAGGCAGTTACAAGCTACAAAATAACGTTTAAAGTAAGTCTTTAGAGCTTATAATCAAAGTGTTAGGACCTATTGAAGTGTTTTAATATTTAATTAAATAATCTTTGAACGGTGCATTATTTTTGTTTTTTTTATTGCACAACTAATTAAAACTAATTCTTAAGAAGTCATGTACAAAAGATGATATGAAACCGTTTCAGAGATCCAGCAAAACCACAAACGTTACTCCAGCAGGATCTCGAATAACTTCGCAGCCGAAGAAACAACAAATGCTTATAAAATAAGATGCAACATTTACGTGGTCTAGACAACTAATTATATAGCTAATATTTATTTCAATATTCCCCTTAATAAAGAAAATGTCTGACTGCGGTAACGTTACCCAAGCAGGTTTTTTTTTTTTGTGAAATAACTAAAAAACTATAAGTGCAACAACTTGAAAAATATGCGCAACAATTACAGAAGCTGGGCAACTAATTATCTATAACATTCAAATTACTATTTTCGACATTACGTTGCTGGGGTAACGCACACTGGCGCATCGCGGAAATATGTGCGTTCACCTTTATTGTCCAAAGATTTGAACAGCTCTCATTCGAAAGACGAGGCTGAATCAATTTTTCATTATGCGTAATGAACAACATTTTTCATCTAATTGTCATTCAGAACATTGCGGAAATGCGTAAATAGTAATAAATAAGAAGAGAATGAGGATAAATGTCGATACATAGTCGCAACCGACGCGTCCATTTATTGATGAGGGTAGGTACTACCTATTGTTGTGGCCACCATCGGCTTTTTTACTACTGATAGTTATTAGGCCAGCATGTAGATTTCCAAGTTTTCAATATAAGAGGGCCTAGAAAAAGTTCAAAGTCAAAGACAATACATCATCATCATCATTCATCCACTGCTGGACGTAGGCCTCTCCTAGTGAACGTCACTGAGCCCGATCTTCGGCTCTCCTCATCCAGACCCTACCAGCCGCCATTTGCAAGTCGTCAGTCCACCTAGCCGGCGGACGTACCACAGTGTACAATTATTGATATTTAATTAGATTGGTACTAATAACTGAGCAGTCTTTTTCAAGTAACTCAGTCTCAGAGCTACATTGCAGCGCGATGGAAAAGTCAAAAATGCATTGGATAGACATACTCTACCGGAAAGTTTATGTCTTAATTATTTACTTATTTATTTATCTATTAAAATCTCCGTGACAAGTATCATTGCATCCATTCTGTAAAAATCTCACCGTGAAAACTCATGTGAAGTGAACTTGGAGTGAACTGTCATTCCACCTGATGTTAGGGATTGATTCTAAAGAAAAGAAAAGAAAGAAAAAAATAATGAAAGGAAACAAAGAAAGGAAAGAAAAGAAAGAAACAAAGAAAGGAAAGAAAATAAAATAAAGAAAGGAAACAAAGGAAAGAAAATAAATTTATTTAGCACAGACTAGAAGACAACACAACATTTACAAGTCAAATATAAATATAAAAAAAAGAAAACGAATAAAAACTGTAAAGTGCGTTGTGAGAAATTAGCAGGAAAGTGTGCCTCAGGGCTGCGCCAAATAGGCCCTGTTCAGCATAAATGCTAGATAACTAGTGCCTGACGCTGGTTTTCAACTGGACCTGAAGTGTGAGGTGACGGATGTTAATCAGGTTTATACTGAAATGTGTGTATGTACTTATGTATTCTTGTGTAAATTAAAAAATATTGTAAGAGAATAATAATAACGAATATTTAAATAATTAGTATGCTATTTAAATAAAATTCCAAAACAAAACATAAACAAACTGACAAATAAATGAGATAGACGAATGATAATATCTAGAAATTCACCACTGATAGCTCACTCCAAGCTCACTTAAGTTTTTACGGTGTGATTTTTACAGAATAGATGTTCAGGTGTATGTACCCAATGCGACGGTAATTTTACAAATCTATACTAACTTATTATTTACAACTTAAAATAATATAAAGAACTAAAACACTTTTCTAATAAAAAGTAATAGTACTCAACACAATAATATACTACCTACACTAAATATCTATTTGACGGAGAAGGTACGTGTCTCTCGTTATCATCAGCCATGTTTTAACTACTTTGGGCGTACTATGGGTAATGTTGGTTATTGCACAATAGAAAATCCGTTTGCGGTTCAAATCAAACTATAATTTACGAACAAACTAACCACACTAGCGAATCACGTACTGTAGGTACACGACACAACTATACGGAACGCGTGACAGTTCCTAGGGTGGAGGTACTGATCTCCTCGAAGGCAGAATGGTAAGTGTCCACTCGTCCCATCAGCGGTCCTCCATCAGTCAGGCTCTGTCATAGCAAGAAGTTAGCGGAGTATCCACGTCATCGCGAAGTTGCTGCCACCTCCCGGAACTCGTGCTGCACTTCGTTTAGTGTCTAAACTAATGACCGTCTCCGACATATATTATAATTTATTTATAACATAAATGATAAATGATTTTATTTCTGTAAATAGGTTTGTACAAACACTTTTACACGTCAATGATATTTTAAAACTAGATGAGCTCGGCGTTTCCTATCTGACTACTCTGAGAAGAAAGGCCGAAACAAACTCAGAGGTCACAGTCTCTTTTAAAGTCCAGACATAATCTTGGTCAGATCATGTGAAGACCATGTAGATTTGTCTGAAATGGTATTTTGAGGAAAAACCACACAGATTGAGTGGACCTGTCCAGTCAGTGCACGCATTTGTCAGTAATCATGCAGCTCAACTCAGAACTTAAGGAGCCCAACGATTCAACGAACAATACCAAAGAAAGGACATTTGGGTAGGCCACAAAAATTACTCAAACTGCCAGACTAAGATTAAAACTACCTGAAAGGAAAAAAAAAAAGCAACAATGACCCACATAGTCTTCACATTCACAATATTAATATGTTATGTCATGTAATTCAATAAAAATGACATTATTAATTCTGAAACACATAATCACAGTATAAAATGGATTATTGATTGGGGGTACATTGAAGTAGCTTAATTAATCCCAAGCCTTTTTGTCATCCAAGTAATCTTTAACTTTATAGAAACCTTTATGACGGAGTTTCTGTTTAATAAATGATTTAAATTTATTGAGGCTCAGTTCTTTAACAAGACTTGGGAGTTTGTTGTAAAAACGTATACTTTGGCACTTAAATGAATTACTAATTTTTTGGAGCCTAGTCGAGGGCACAATAAGTAAATCTTTGTTCTAGTATTTATGTTATGAATGTCGCTGTGTTTAGAATATAGATTAATATTATTTTTTACATAAATAAGGTTTTCATATACATATTGAGATGCGACAGTCATTATGTTTATTTCCTTAAATTTATCCCTCAATGAATGCCTACAACTAAGGTTATAAATTGCTCGAATAGCTCGTTTCTGCAGCACAAAAATAGCCTGAATGTCGGCTGCATTTCCCCACAGCAAAATGCCGAACGACATTACATTATGGAAATAACTAAAATACTAATCGGGCTGTTTCGACATCAGTCAAATGACGGATTTTATAGACCGCGTAGGCTGCAGAGCTTAGCCGCTTCGACAATTTGGTTATATGTGGGCCCCACTGTAGCTTCGACTCCAAAGCAACACCTAAGAACACAGTGGTGTCCACAAGATCCAATTCCGTCCCATTTACTAGTACATTGGTTTTCACCTGTTTAACGTTAGGTGTCAGAAATCTAATACATTTAGTCTTTTTCTCGTTTAAAAGTAAATTATTAACACTAAACCAATGCACTATTTTAGCGATAGCATTATTTACATCGTCAGTAACTGCATAAAATAAGTTACGCAGGCCTTTGGTGTGGGATGCAACGTGTGTCGACACCCTTGCGCCATCCCGTCTTCCTAGCGCGGCGGGCTGTGCTGAGGCGGCTGCTGCAGGTGCGGAAAACCACAAACGGCGAAAATATTCGAATCTTATTGGGAGTTATACGAGTATGTTCGAGCCGTTTGGGGTTGAAACACTAGGGCCGTGGGGTCCAAGTGCCCAATTGGTTTTTAGAGACATCGTCAAGCGGTTGGTCGACTCTTCACGTGACCAGAGGGCTGGCCTATTTTTTGGCCAAAGAATTAGCATCGCCATACAACGTGGCAATGCTGCCAGCCTTTTGGGCACTTTTCCTGTCGACAGCGATGCGGACGAATTTTTTGATGCCCTATGATTCTTTTCATTCTTTTATTTAGGTGTACATATTATTAATATTTAGTTTAATTGTATAACATAAAATAAATAACAGTGTCCTTGCGAATTCACTTAAATGACACGTGAACACATGAATTTTGTCATGAAGTTCGTTAATGATACGAATTACACGGGTCACAGGTATTTTGGCGAGGCAGTCCTGGCTGTCAGCACGGCCAGCATTGGTGGGCGCAGCCGCCGCCTCCACACATAGCGGTCCGGTAAGCAAAGACTCAAGCGCTGCAGCGCTCCCAGATTAGCCTCGATGCCACGAAGTAATTTAACCAGATATGCGACAGATGTGAACTACCGTCGCACCCTCAATTCATTGTACCCGTCAAAACACAGTAATAGAGCTTCCTGTACAAGTGAGGCGTAAACTTGTTCTGAACCCGCTCCAACATCACAGAGTATTTGGCCTCATGTAGAGCCCATATGACTGCACTATGTTAAAGATGACTCCTGACTAGTGCGTCATACAGGACCCTGACATACCTACACACCAAAGCCGGCCAGGGCTCATTTTAAACAAAAATACCGACATGCAACTTTCTGAAACCGCCCGCCGCCGGGCTAAACCCGGGCTTTGGTGTGTAGACAAATACGAAACGCTTTGAAAGTGATCGCCACTGGTCTAGGCCCTGAAGAGTAATTGAAATAACTGAAAACCCGAAAAGGAGTCAAGGATCTCGTCATTTCCTGCACTCATGCGTAAGCGCTGCGCAACCATCATGCGCCGGTTTCGCGCCAGCCCTAACAGCATTCTGAAGGTTATAGAGGACAGGTGGGACAGCCCGATGCTGGGAAATTGGATACGCCTACACGCCACTGAGTGCATGTAGTGTGTAATAATAAACTTACAATTATCTTCTGGTAGAATGTAAGTACTCAATCAATCAATTAAGTTATTTATTTGCAACGAATGTAAGTACATTAAAATACAGGTGGAGGAGATAGGAGTGAGCCATGTACAGTCTGCCTGAAAATAGACACGCAAAATTTATAAAAATTGTTAAGAAATAATAATTAAATCCATAATAATAATTGAATTGTTATCTAAAAACAAAATTACAAATTATAATGTCACAGTTAGAATTATTAAAATTTTACATATATTAATAATAATTACTATTGGATAATGTCAAATAAAAATGTCACTTTAGAATAAAAATTAAATTTATAATAAATCATATTACTAACATTAGTTTATAAGTTGTTTTTATACTAACCCAAATGGATTAATGATCTGAATTAAATGATTTTTATTTAATTTTATTTATTTATTTATTATGAACAACTTAACAAGTTATAAACTTGAATTCGCGAAAACGCTCGACTTTACACACACAAAGGTATTCAAGTAGGTACTCTTCTTTTGTAGTTTATCACAGCTTTAGATTCTGACTAACAGGACAAGCAGTGTTTAAAATTAAAATATTAACACCCAGGGTTAACCTGCCACAGTCTATCTACAATCAATCGTAAATTATGGTGAATATTATGTATTCCGAAGTGACCCGATGACGTCATGTTATGACATCGTTCAGGAATATCTACAGCTATAAGGATATGATCTTCAATGTCTAACAACAAAACATCGTAAATTGTCGACTGACATTAATCTGTCGAGTCGAGTCAAAAACATTTCATGTAAAATGTTGCCAAGACGACCACATAAGGTTTGCCCTGTGAAAAAGATATCAGATCCCATGTAGAACCAAGCTTCTGAATCTACACGGCCTAACTCTACCGACCCTAACTTCACAAATTCTACATAGCAGTGAAAATGTATGGCTTCGCCGTTTCCCTACCGTCGTGAAGGTGATGCGAATATTTAGTTTCTGAAGTAAGTAACAAAACAGCCAAGCCATAAATTTTTACTGATATGTAGAATTCTATTCTTCTTTTTTTTTAATTTATCTGGGGGCACCGTAGTGTTTTTTTTTGTATACTGAACTTTGTTTACATACCAAATTTCGACTTTCTAGCACTTCAGGAAGTACCCTAACATTTTGAAGTCTCATACAAACTTCCACCCCCCCATTTTAGGGGATGGGGGGCGAAAGTTATAAGTTTATGATTTTTTTTGTTGGTTATATACTAAACTTAGATTACTTACCAAATTTCAGCTTTCTAGCACTTCAGGAAGTAGCCAAACATTTTGATGATCATCAGTGTGTCAGTGTATCAGTGAGTATGTCAGTGACGAAATCGGTGTATTTTAGATATCAATAAAATCTAAAGTATTAGAGTTATTCAATTGAGACTTTGTACGTTTAATTAGTCTATTATTGACATCATATCCTGAGAATATAAACTATCTGGTACATCGGAAACCAACTCTATGAGGGTTCAAAAAAACGACGAAACACTTCGAGAAAAAGTAGGTAGTGCCCTTGCGCTTCGCTTGGCTCGTCTTGGCGGGGGCACTGCCGTGCCCCCAGATAGATTGCAGTTTTTCTTAAAAAAATTACATATTTCAAAAATATATAAACATGGCAGAGGTAGAAATTTAAGTTTTTGAAATAGTGGCTTACAGCTGTCTAAAAAGTGAGCTCCACAAATTGCTCGAATACATTTTTTTTAAGCTTTAAAAACTCTGTCAAAATCTACTGAATTACCCCCCCATATTATAATGCTTATACATATTATAATGTGTTATGCTTAACACATGGGATACTTTTCATCCCCGTAGAACGTAAATAAAATAAATAAATAAAAACTTTATTCAGTTCCGAAAAAACACAGTACAATATTTAAAAAAAACTAGTAACAGATTACAGAGGAGTCTTAGGTGCTAGTTTTTTTACAAATGCCCTGGACCCCACATTAGGTTTCCCAGTGTCGTGAGGTCTAGTCTCTTCCCAAGTAAAGCAAACAGTATCTGGAGCCCTAACCACCGGTACCGGCAGCTTGGACCTTGCTCCTGACACCCGCGATCCACAATTTTTTTACATTTTTAAATCCTTTTTCATATTTTGTAAAGAAATATTTTAATGTGTTTTATTAAAAAAAAATTAAAGAAACAATAAAATATATTAGGTACTGTACAATGAATATAATTTTATTTGGATCATAATTTCACTATCTACAAATTATTCAAAAGACACAAAACTACAAACTATTTTTAGCCAACTTCAAAAAGGAGGAGGTTATCAATTCGGATGTTTGAATTTTTATTTATTTTTATTTTCATGTATATTATGTTCGGGCATAACTCCGTCATATATAGACGGATTTGCAAAATTCCTTTTTTGTTTGAAAGGGTATATTTTCGAGGTGGTCCCATTGTGACCAAGTCAGAATCTAATGAATGGATCTCATGGAAATCCAGGAAAATCCTCAAATTTTATAAGCACACCTATAGCGATTTGGGTATTTTTTATAGTAACTCGTGCATTTGCTCTCGGAAAGCACCATTCGGTGAAGTGGAACTGATGATGAAGACCAGAGGTGGCCACCGGAACTACTCAATAATAAGTATTTCACGGGTTGCGATTTGATTTTTGTTTGTTTATTCATGAACAATAATAATTGTATCTGAAATTACATAGTATAAAAAAGAAAGAAAATTAAATTACATAAGGAAAAAATAAAAAATAATAATAAATAATAATAATAAAAAAATAAAAAAAAACCTGTTAAATATTACAACAATGCACAAATACAACGTATACAGGAATTTCGTTATAGATCTTCAACAGCATAAAGACACTTATTCAATAGGAAACTTTTAAGTTGATTTTTAAAACAGCTTGAGTAGATAGCGCTTTTTATATATAGAGGCCACTTATTAAATAATATAACCGATTGATATCTGGGACTGTGCTTCACAATATTCAAATTAGGCTGTACCTTGTAACGCTTAATGTCTTGTCTACGTGTGCCTTCTCTAATCTGTCGTTCTTCTGCTGTCTCATATTCATGTATATATTTGGCCATGTTACTTAAAATTACAAATACATAAATGCTCGGCACTGTAAGTATATTCATATTCATAAAATGTTCACGGCAACTCACTCTTTGCGGAATACGAACTAATGTGCGAATTGCGCGTTTTTGTAACACAAAAGCTCTTTTGATATTATAATCAAAACTATTTCCCCAAAACATTATGCTATATCTAATTTTAGATTCTACCAACGCGAAATATACCATTTACAATTGCTCAATGTTAATTTCAGTTCTAAGTGCTCTTAGAGCATAACATGCGGAACATATCGATGCATTTATAGCATTTAATTCTGTTTTTCAATTTAGCTGTTCGTCTATATGTATTCCTAAGAATTTAACTTCCTTGACGAGGACAATTTTGTCGTCATTCAAAACAACCTCTAAATCGTCCTTATTACGGGCTGTCGTCCTAAATAATAGTATTTTGGTCTTTGCAGTGTTGATTAACAATTTATTCATAGTGAACCAAACGTGAAATGCTTGTAATGCTGCATTTACAGTCTCTGTTAATTTATCAATGTCATTTGCTGCTACTACGGCATTTGTGTCATCTGCGAAAATTACTATATCAATGTCAGGTAAAATTGTATTCATGTAATTAATTAAGTCATTAATAAATAAGATAAATAAAACAGGTCCTAATATAGATCCTTGCGGGACGCCCGTAGTCATCATTACTGTTGCTGATTTGTAAACTTTCTTGTAGCCATTTTGTATTTTATCAATTTCAACGAACATTTTTCTGTTTGTGAGATATGAAGAGAATAATTTCAAGGCCTTACCTCTTATGCCATAATGCGTCATTTTTGTAAGAAGTAATTCGTGGTCTATAGTGTCAAACGCGGAACTTAAGTCAAGGAAAATTCCGGCTACTTTCATCTTATTTTTTTATTTTTTACTTTTACTTTAGATTACTTTATTATGATTGCTAATTAATTTATGCTCGTCACAATGCATATGGTGCAGTTCTTTTGGTTCTGACCAGGAGAGCTCCTCAACAATTACCGTCCCTGCATCGGGAAAAGGAATTTTTTGTAAAAGGTGATGAGCAGTTGACATTTTTAGGCTATTGCAACTATTGTCACAGATAAATTTATAAGTGACTCACAAAAAAGTGAAAAATAAAATAAAAATTAGAAAAAAAAACAACCGACTTCAAAAAAAA
This sequence comes from Griposia aprilina, assembly GCA_916610205.1. Taxonomy (NCBI): domain Eukaryota; kingdom Metazoa; phylum Arthropoda; class Insecta; order Lepidoptera; family Noctuidae; genus Griposia; species Griposia aprilina. The sequence continues at coordinate 15,716,523 of OU744308.1, forward strand.
ACACTACCTATAGTGTTTTTCTTTTTGAAGTCGGTTGTTTCGGTAACTATATCATTGAGATCATTATGGACCCTGTAGGGGTAGAAGAGAGGAAGCCCTGTTTTAGGAGATACATACTTGGCTCCCTTACAATGGCTAGAGTCACGAACTGCCATCTATTGATATTAGGTTCAGAGGCAAGTTTTTTACTAACAGCGTTCCAAGAAATGCTTGTCAGTTACTTTTTGGCTCTTGAATGACATTTAAAATGGAAGGTTCCTGGTAAAATCAGAATGAATGCCGCCATCTTCTTTTTTACAAGACGGCAGCGTTAGTTCTAATTTTCGGTACACGCCAAAAGATCCTTGACAAAGACAAATTCGTACAACTATAATGATTAATTTCAAGTGAGGCCATGAGGCTGCACTAAGTCACACAATAACACAACAAAAAAAAACATAATATTTTAAATATATAATATAATACCCACTTCTGTTTTTTTAATGCTTCCGCTAATCCTGAAGCCAAACATGGAAAAAGAATCGTTAGGAATGCTATCTGCTTATTATTGAGTTATCAGTACAAGGTTGAGGATGTGCCGATGCAACGAGTGTCTCAGGTACGAGACTTAGGGGTAGTCTTCTCTCAGGAAGTAACTTTCCGTGAGCATATCAATAAGATATGTAAGAAGGCATACAGAAACCTAGGTTTCGTACTCAGGCAGTCCCAAGGATTCACAAACATCACGACACTAAGGGTACTATATGACGCATTAGTCAGAAGTCACCTCGAACATAGCGCATTCATTTGGGCTCCTCATGAGGCGAAATATAGTGTTATGTTGGAACGTATCCAAAATAAGTTCACGCCGCATTCATTTGGGGTCCTCATGAGGCGAAATATAGTGTTATGTTGGAAGGTATCCAAAATAAGTTCACGCGACACTTGTATTACAAGCTGTATGGGGTATATCCATTATACCCATTGATGTACCCTACACTATTTGTTCTGGGTATGGTAGGGTATAACACTCTAAGAGTACGACGGGAGTTTTCGCTCGTAGCGTATGTAGTGAAACTACTACGTGGCGTGACGCATAACCCGGGAATGCTGCGACACCTATAGCTGTACGTGCCCGACCGGTACGTGTGGAGGCGGCAACGCCCGCCCCTGCTCGCTGTGCCTGCAGCCAGGACCAACCTGCTGGCGAGAACTCCTCTCACTAGAGCCATACGCGTGGTGAATGAGGTTCACGGGAGGGTTGATGTATTGTGGTGCAACTTGAGTGGAGTCGCAAAAGTTACGCTATATGTAATAAGTTATTTAGATTAAGATATTTTTTAACTAGGTATAAGGTGTAGATTTAGGATTTAGTTAGTAAGGCCACTCTGTCGCATTGGATCATAGATCTGTAATGATAGTGTAGGTAAGATTGTTATAAGTAAAATAAAAAAATAAAAATAAGACCGATAGTGACGAAATGTGTCGTAATTCTAACGCTATTCTCAAAATAAAATATCTTTCGGGTATTCCCGAAATCAAATAAAAAACATTGATTGCCTAATTGTATCAAGATTCATCATTTGACTTTATCATAACGGCATTGATAACAGAAGCACCTGACCTGACTTGACCTCATTCGCAGAAAAGGAGTTCCCGAAACAATAATGTTGATAAAATCCATTGTTTGCACCCGATAGCGATTTAGTTCACAGTAATTGTAACCCGCGATAAGTCATTATTGGATATATATAAGCAAAAACGTTCCTGAGAAATTGATTATTTGCCTGACTGCGGGAGTCGCAACGTTAGCTCACTAAACAATAATAAATTCAGTGTTCAAAATTAACATTTCAGACAGGCAAGTACAAGTGATAGAAGATAAATCTTGAGTATAATAAAAGTAAGTTTTGTTTAAAACTGTTCATTGTACTCCAGAATCAAGCATTGTTCTGATTTCTATGCGATGATGACTATTTATGCATGACGACTCTAATAGTAAATCTGTGTACAATGTCAATTTTAAAGGGTAGTAATAAAAGCTCCGAAAAAAACTTAAAATATGAGCGTACACAAAATATGAAATTTACTGCTTTAAATACTAACTTTCTGAGAACTTATATGCGAATACAAATAAAGAAACGACCGAATAAAATACTGAAAATTCCGAAAAATGAATACAATATTTGCTGACGTAATATTTTTCCACAACTTTAAATTGCGTTTTACCGAAATCTACAGGTAGTCATTTTTATTGTAACTTACCTATTATAAATTTAGAATCAACCTTACACCTAACCAACCAAACCTCGGGGTGCCCCTGACGTCGACCGGCTAGGGTTAGGGTTAATAAGCAGGTCGACGGAGCCCCGCGTTGCGGGGCTCCTATTTCTGTCTAAAAGGTTTAAAGGAACCTAACCAACCGAACCTCAGGGTGCCCCTGACGTCGACCGTTTAAGGTTAGGATTTTCGGGAACATATTATACGTTTTCGGAAACTTAGTAATTTTTTCGGAAGTTTAGTGTTTTTTTTGGAAATTTAGTTTATTATTTGTTGTCGGTTAATTTTGTATAAATTTTTCGGTAATTCATTTTAACACAGCTTAGTTAGTAATAAAGTCAACCACAGATCGCTGGAAGTTAATTTGTTTTTCGGAAGCTTTATTATTTCCCAATTTTAAATATTTTTCTTATCTTATTAACATATCTCATAGTAACATATGGACATTATTATTATTTAGTATTGCCATTGTAGCTTTTCGTTAAATATTGACATTACCTGACATGACCTATTGCTTTTTATTAAATTACATTTTTATTATTTTAAATTGACCTTCTCCGAATTATTATAAACTAATTGTCTTAATTGGCAGAAACCTCCAATAAATGTATATTTGTACGCCAAATAGCAAAACATAGAGGAACTTTAATATAACGATTGTAACATCTTGCACACTGTGTTAACCTGTGTTTACAAATAAAGACTATTGATTGATTGATTGATGATTGAAGAAGACATTCTTCCATTCATTTTCTTTTCAATTCATTTGTCGTTTTTTGTACCATTTGATTGAGTATTTATGCTTGAAGCAGGCCCATGTCCAGCAGTGCTGGACTTTCGTAGTGCTTTCGACTGAATTGAGCACTTAGAAGTTGGTTTTTTTTTAATGTTTTGCTCCAAATAAATCTGCCGTGGTATCATCATCTTTCTGCCCTTGTCCCATGTTACTTAGGGTTAGCCCAACCTGTTTTTTTCTTTAATTCTCCCCTGTCAATCGTCACGCTATCGTCCACTCCTTTTTCTTTAATATCGTCTCTCACAGAATCCAACCATCTATTCTTTGGTCTTCCGCTCCCTCTCCGTCATTCATCCCTCTTTTACTTTAAGTCACATTTGTTTCATCAAAATTAATAATTGATTTTTTATCAGCAACCAAAGACGAGAAATGTTCCGGCTCGTGACTTTAGCAATTTTGATGGTGGGAGTGATTGTGGTTCTTGCTGGTCCACTCACTCGAACCTGCACTGTAACGACGGGCCCTGTAAGTAAATTAAAGATCTGTATCATCTTCATCCTTCTACCGACATCTCAATAGATTTCTGCTTTTTCCAGACCTCTCTATCAGCTGTCTGCTCCTTCCTAGAAACATAATTTTTCACGGTAACTATATGTGTGAAATCCTCAGTAAGCAAACCACGTGCCTTTTCAACGGCCCCGTGCCTGTCATGTGTACGGTTAACTGACAGAAATCTTATGGTTTGGTTAGTTCCCTTTCAGCCACGGGGTTAGATAAGTTTGTGGTACTATACCAACATTATTGACAACAATAAAATTTACTATGAGGTCCGATTACCAGGTGTGGCAAAGTGTTATTGGGTTTTTTCATTAGGAATTTCTCAGTAGCAACCCGGAATCAGCTATTGTGCCCAATTGATAGCAATAGGTCGCCACCTATGGCGAAATAATGGTGTACCTTCTACAGGTAGATACGAGTACTGTCTGCCTATCCCTGCGGGGAAAACACGTATGGTGTGATGTTATGTTATAATAAATTTGACTTAAGAACACTTTTATCTGTTGCCAGGGAGGAAAGATCACAGGGACGTGCCACGTCGTCGGAAAAATAGGAAATGACATCGACAGTACTAAAACGACTATCCGTGGTCCGGATCCACCTATATTAATAAGCCTGGAATGAGGTTTGACGTTGGAAATACGACGGAATTTTTCACGGCAACAAAAATGTTTCCGATTTAGATCAGGTTTTTTATGACGAAACATTTGATGATTTGTTTGTTAAGGCGGAGCCTTCAGTGTAGACCGCGATTTTTTTTTTTTTTCGTTTTTTGCAATTTGCAGGTCACTATCAGGTTGTATTTTGATTAAAATATGGTTCGCGACCGCAACAAATATGGCTTTACAGAATTATAATCATTAGAAATAGCTCAATATAACTCCTTAAGGGGGATGCGCCAAGGTAGCCCGCGAAATTCAAATTTTCGAAGTTGTATGATGTATGACGTTGTATATATGCTAGTCGCGCGGTAAACTCTGCTTGCGCGATGCAGGATTTGCGTGACGTCAGTATGACGTGTAGCTCGCTTGTGGCGATGTTGATGCCGCTACAGGCATTTGGTGAGGAGGGATTTTAATAATAATAATTTATTTAGTTAATCAAATAACAATGTTATCATTAAATAGTATCATAGTGTGATCACATTTGAATTAATGCTAGTTAACAAAAGAGGTAGGTGTTGCAACCAACACCCTTAATAAGTTATCAAATAACTTTTATTAAGGGCAGTGGTACAAGCCCGTCATAATCCAGGTTAAAAAAAATGCTGGTAGAACTAGTGTTTTTTATACTAACTAAAATTAACATAAAAGTATAATTGCAGAGTTCAGAAATACAATTTATCAATTTGACATTTGGATTTGTGTGTGTGTGTGTGGCTGTGTGTGTGCGTGTGCATGTGTGTGTGTGTGTGTGTGTGTGTATGTGTGTGTGTTCATTCAGTGTGTGAGTAATGGTGATGATGTGGTGTTGTGTCAGTGCAGAATGTGTGATGTTCTCGGTGGGTTATTATCAGAAAAAGCAGGTGTTCTGTATCCAGGAAGTTGTTTGTAAATAGGAAATTTGTCACAGATTTCTTGAGGAAAAAGATTGAAAGAGAGTAAAGTCTCAATTTCCTATTGAGTTTATTATACATGTAATAAAATTGTGGCCCTTGGAAGCAAAGGAACAATTTAGTGAATGAGTATTTACATCTGTAGTGCTGACAAACTATATCTTTACGACTTTAAAGACTTTTAAGTGGTTTTATTGAATGAAAGAATAAAGGACCTATACGTGTGGCCATTGTGGAGAACAAGGTCATCAGGCGAATGAGTGCACTAAACATGCTGAACCTTCACATTATGCAACTTGCTTGTTACGATAAAAAAAAACCAAGCAACCCCAAAACAGGCGATCCAGAATGCCCAGCAAATAAAATACATAAGCTGAGACAAGATACATAAATTCTATACATTATAAATGAGGTCGCGTAAGACCGCCAACGTTTATATATTTTATATTTATTCATAAATTGTCTTTTACTAGTTATAATACGTAAAAATAGTTTTATTTTTTACAATTCGTATTATAAAGAAACATGCAACATTAACATTTTGCAGACACGGTTTTTTGAATTTTGATTTTTTTAAGTGTTACAAAGTAAAACGCGACCTTATTAATAATGTACTATTGCAAAAATCATAATAGAACATGTTTGCAAAAATGACTTACGATAATGCAAAAATGAGCATACTTAAAAAAAAAGCTCATTTTGAATACAACCATAATGTAAAATAGATAAATTGTTTTAGGAATTTTAGATAATGTTTATGTATAAACACTTGAGCGATACCTAAGATATAGATTTGTTCCCAGTTCAGGTAGAATCCAATATTTTTTTTACTTACCTCTAGCTTAAGGCTCTATTTTGTAAATATTTATGTAAATCAATTATTTCAATAAACAATTTAAGTTTCAGTCGTTAATCTCACAAAGATTAACTAAGTTCGAGGGTACCTTAGCACAAATCATGCTTAAATACGCATTTATTACAACAATATACTTAATTTTCGTTATTGCTTCACTAAACAGATATAATAAAATAATATGTTATGGCTATCAATTCAACATTGAACGCGCGATAATGTTTATTATGTATTAGTATTATTTAAAATGACCATTTTCCTGTACTTACGATAACACTGGTTCAGCTACAGTTTCCTAGAAGATCGGTGGATGCCCTGGATGCCTCATAACGGCTGTCATGGAAATGATGTTTACTTTTTTAGAAATGGCATCTCGTAGTTGACCTTGAGAGGTCGTGCCTACTTAACCGGACTATCCTGTGGCTGCTTTAAGCGAACTCAAACCCTCCAGCCAGGGGCGAATTTCTTCAAAGTCAAATCATTTATTTCAAATAGGCACAAGGCACTTTTGAACGTCAAAATTTACAAGATAATAGAATTGATTATAATTGCCCCTTCCAAAAGGTAGTTTCATATGGAGAAGAATGGGCAAGAAACTCCACCGTTACTCTTTTAATAATGTTTTACAATATTATATAAACAATAATTATATAATTATATGTGTTTCTTACATTACTAAGCGACTGCACGCTAAGGGCAACCCCTGTGGGAGACGGACCTCCGCTTAGGGCGTCGCTGGGGTGAGGACAGCAAGTTGGGACAGACAGGCTGGATCGAAATTTAAAAATTATTCTTATCAGGGGAAATTAAAGATACAGGCTCAGCTACGGCGCGGGCGCAGGCTGGCACTTCGTCGATCAATGAAAATGATGGCAGCGGCATAGATTTAAATCGCTAGATTCACCCTACCGCGTCTAAAGATAGTCGCGTTTTTATTTCATTTTGACACCTCTGACACACGGACCCTCGAACGCAGGGGCTTGAATTGATTGTCATGGAAACGCTATTTAATTATGAGAGCTCACTCTTCTCAGTATGGACACTTTTTCGCGTGACTAAGTACGGTGAGGGCAAATCTTGCGATTTAAATCTTTGGGCAGCAGGGTTTGACTGTACGTTGTTAAAAACGCTCTCTAGGAAAACACACCAACTTATATCTTCATAAATAACGATGCAGTGACGTTATTCGCCGGTAAATTGCAGACGCTATTTGGCGGCCACTGTTCTTCTATGAAATTGTAGCTGTAGCGCTTATAGCTCAACAAATACTCAATCTGTCAAGTTGTGAGGTTTTAGGTTCGAATACGCTGCACTTCTGACTTGAACTTACTCAAAAAGTCAAGGTTTATTCAGACATAATTATCCATTTGTTTCTGGTCAACCAATATAATCAACTTTTCTGTCACTGGTACCACTATCAAACTTCTTTTATTTATAGTCTATTCTAACAGGTATATGTTGCTCCAGAAATTTACTTCCGACGTAGCTTGCAGAGTGAGCAAGCTGAAGTGGCAGTGTGCTGGTCATCTTTGTCCAAGGACCGATGGCAGGTGGAGCTACTCTCTAAGTCCGGCAACAAAGATATGGGCCCGTCCGCAAGTAGTTTGAAATTTTGGAGTGAACGCTACACCCGATTAAGTAACTTTTTCGGACAGGTAAAAGACACATCGGGAGTAAGGACAACTGTCACATCATGGCGTCGTTCATTCTTAGGTCGGGCCCCAAACTAATGTTATGTCCGTAGGTGATTCCAGAGTCTAGAAAACGCCCGTAACATCGGCCGAAACTTTGGATTTCATGCTTGGAGAGTAGACCCCCTCTCTCTCACTTCAGAGTGGAATTAGCGTATCGGAAGCGTAGCGTGTGACACCCTTTAGCTAAACGGACCGACGACCTTAAAACGGTGGCTGAGACAAACTGGATGCGGAAGACATAGGATACGGTGTTGTGGCGTAGCCTGGGAGTGGCCTATGTCCAGCAGTGGACTGCGATAGGCTGATTTGGTTGCTTGATTGACATTCACTTCAACATCCTCAACACTTAAGACCATGCATGGGATTTAAACATGACATCAGCACTCGGGCCGTGGGATCTGAGTGCTGATGATCCCGTCGCATGTTGTCGCGTCCCGCCGCGGTATCCTCCAGCGCGCTCTTCAATACCGCAGAGAGATATCTCCCTTGATGCTCCGTGATAAGTTTCTGAGCTTTGAAATCTATATCTTGTTGCCATTAGATACGTACGAAAATACCCTGCTCTGCCGTCGGTCGGCCGATGTGCGCTGGCTATTATATAAATACTTTTACTATACTAATATTTTTTACAATAATTGCTAATATATGTAACTTAATTATTAAAGTTTCGAAACTAAACATACGGGAATAGACAAAGGGGTTCGAGGTAGGGAAGAAGAGAATGCGGCTGTAAAGGTGAAAGATGTGCTCAAATAAAAGCTGATTTATTTTCCCAAAACCCTGTTTATTTCTTTCAACTCAACGAATTCTTGCATCCATATTTATTTGGTTCATGTTTACATTAAAAATACTTTCTCTTACTCCATTAAAAATTACATTCTATTTTTGATGGTGTGCCGTCGTGAAATACGAAACACCCATTACCTACCAAGAATTTTTAATATACATAAAAGAAATGCTTCCCTTGAAATCTTTCAACCTCAATATGGATATTTATGTTTGTTTCATCATGCACGGTTTAACCTTTGCGGGTATATGTTTTAATTTTTTCATCAAAACCGTTATCACGGTTTGTCTGTGGGTGATTTGGTTCTATTGATTGTCGTCTGGCAAAGAACTCCCGACTTGCTGATATTCAGTGCCTTCAGAATTTAATACAAGTGATTAGTGATAAATAACATTAGTCAAGAACTAACACGTCATCAAAAATATCGTCTAATCATTTCTAAAATCATTCCCAATTTGAATCGTCAATCCAGGCACATTAATATTGATGGGTTTCGGACCACGGACAATCGTGCTGGTTCTGTTGATGTACCTGTTTCCAATTTGTCCAACTTCGCGGCACGTCTCTATCGTACTTCCGTCCTGGCAATAGACAAAAGTCATTTATTAAAATTAGGTTGAGATTCAACACTTATTGAACCTCAAAATTACTTAAGACAGTCTCCTAAAACGCTCGCCGCTCACCACTTCCTAGTAATTTACCTGAAATAAGTCAGCGCGGCCGAAATCGGTAATAATCCTTTGCCGTCATCTCGACGTTTATATCAGGTGTCAAGAGAGTGTGCTGTGTTCCGTGTTTTCCAAAGTGAATAATCGCCATCATTACGCCGAAAGCCATTAAAAGTGCTGGCACGGATATATCCTTGCCAGCACTTTGACCTTCAAGACTATAGTCTTGAAGATCAAACATGCAGGCACTCTACCTCTTTAAATTTTTCGTCATTATGATCGGGTAAATAAAGTGCTACAAGGATCTTTTGGCGCCCGAATGACATTGACAAGGGGCGTTGTTGGTCAACAAAATGGCGGCGTTACTTCTGTCAGCTTCAAAGAGATGTATATGCATATGATAATAGGTCTTTACCTATGAAATTGCCGTTTTGTACGAAAAAATTTAAACGAATTTTTTTCATAAATTTTTTATTTGTATTAATCGAAGTAATCACCCATGCGATTGCATGGGTGATTACTTCTGCCACTGCGATGGCAAAGATGCATTGATTAATGCATCTTTGCCATCGCAGTGGCAGTTTATTGATGCCCTTCTTAAAGAAATCAGCTGGACGGGAGGCAACAAATTCTTCAAAGGCATTTTGTACTGCCTCTCGGGTATTAAATTTTTTTCCCGCCAAGAAGTTATCCAAATTCTGGAAAAAGTAGTAGTCTGTAGGCACAAGGTCTGGTGAGTAGGGCGGATGACGGAGAGCTTCCAACCCCAGTTCTTGCAACTTGGAGACCGTCTGCTGTGCAGTATGAGGTCGCGCGTTGTCGTGCAGGAGCAGCGGAGACGAGCGATTGACCAATGCTGGTTGGAGATGCGCCAGCTTCTCCATCATTGTGTTCAGTTCTTCACAGTACACATCTGCAGTAATGCTCACCCCGTTTGGTAAGAAGCTGTGATGAATCACACCGGCGCTAGACCACCAAACAGTGACCATCACTTTTCTAGGGGTAAGTTTTCGTTTAGGGCATTGTTTAGGTGCTGAACCAGGATCCAACCAACTTGCTGAGCGCTTACGGTTATCAAACAGAATCCATTTTTCATCGCAGGTAACAATGCGGTTCAAAATTCCTTCATTTGTGTGTCTGTTGAGCAGTGCAAGGCACGTCTCGACGCGTACTTCGCGCTGGCGATCATTGAGTTCGTGGGGCACCCATTTGTCAAGCTTTTTTACCTTGCCAATTTGACGCAAATGGACCAATATTGTTTTGACGCTAACGTCGAAAGCTGCTGCTAATTCAGCCGTAGATTGTGTATCATCAGCTTCCACAATCGCCTTTAATTCGTCATTGTCGACCAAAGTCTTCGGACGACCGCGAGGTTCATTTTTCAGGTCGAAATTTCCAGAACGGAAGCGAGCAAACCAATAACAGGTGGTGCGTTGGTTTGTAGTGTTAGCTCCGTAAACGTCGTTGATGTTGCGTGCCGCTTGTGCCGCGTTGCTGCCACGACGGTACTCATATTCCATAATTACTCGAATTTTTAACGTATCCATGATGACGAAAAAGATTGAAATGCGATGAAAATGTAACACTAATCAATAAAGAAATGACTACTTTTAGAAAAAAAAATCCATGTTTTTAAAATAAAATTAATTTGAAATTAGAATTCTTAGCCAAACAAAAATTATTTTGATTTGAAATGGCCAGTACTGCAGAACGGCAATTTCATAGGTAAAGACCTAATATACATATATGCATGTATGTGAATTTTGACAGTTCAGCAAAATTCATTCCGTTATTTACGTTGCTGAGCAGATTTTTTTTTCGAACATATGTAGCAATGGATTAACAATAAGCTTCAAAATGATTCAGATTGTGATAGGTAGGGTTACGTAATTAGGGTGCTGGACACATATAAACCATTTATAATGCTTTTGTTCTTATATTATGTGAATAGAATAGAATAGCATAGAATACTCTTTATTATGTACACCATAGAGATGATGATGATGTGATTTTGTACAAGACTATTTTGCTTGCCGGGGACTACCAAAATAACGCCTAATAGAGAAAGAAGTATCGAAGAAAAAGGCTTGTTACGCCGACCATTAATAAATTGGGATATATATGAGCAGGGGAATGATGATAATGATAACTTACCTGGCCAATCTTTACAGTGCAGTTTCGTGTGATTGGGTTGCCTGGTTTGATACACCTCAAAGGATCGTCCTGTATATAAAATACTAGCGTAAGAAAAAAATTATTATCAACTGCTCTCGGGAATCATCCCATTTCCGAATACAAAAGAATGCTAATTTCCATGTCAATCAATTTTTAGATTTATCGTGTATAATAATTTGAATTCAGAACTAAGTACTTTATTGTTGTTTTGTTTTGACGTAACAAACAATATAGTACCTAGATAGTTCTGAATTCAAATTTTTATGTACTCGATATTCCAATAATTGATGGACATGGAAATTAGCATTCGTTTGTATTCGGAAATGCGATGATTCCCGAGGGACATTCAGAAAATAGTTTTACTGTACCATAATTAGGCTGGCTATATGAGTGGGGGAAGATCAAAGAAACAATGGATGGACTGTGTGAAAGCATATATGGACAGAAGGGGGCGACTACCGAGATGACGACAAAAAAAAAAAAAAAAAAAAAATTGAATAAAAAGACAGGGGCGCTTACCATAAATAAAGGGGGATAAGAGCAGGAGAATGATAATGATGACGACTTACCTGACCACTCGTCGCAGAGCAGTTCCGTATGATTGGGTTGCCTTGGTGTCTGACTTGCCCAGATTTGTCCACCAATGCTATGATTGTTATTAAAACCATAATCATAACTATAGTGGATATGAGCACTATGGAGGCCTTTCTATTCCAAACGCACTTCATGATTGTCAGTTTTACTAATTTATATGGCTCATCCGAATGTTCTTTATTAAGTTCGTTGAGCTCTTTAAGGTCTCAGTTGAACTACACGATGACTGACACACGCGATCACTGTCTGGAAAGCTCCACTCAAAGTGTGCTAGGCAGCAAGTCAGGCAAGGTGTACGTTCCTGCAAGAATGGTAACTGTTTATATTGCCGATAATACCTAACCCACAATTTGACATTGAAGTTTCCTTGTATAAAACCCACATGAGATTATTTTTAGGGATAATCCACACTAATATTATAAGCCCACACTACGCTATTTACCTACTACATTACCCATACCGTACTAATATTATAAATGCAAAAGTAACTAATAATCGTAGCAGGTGGCGTTCTGTAGTTTCTGCCTACCCCCATGAGAAGAGGCGTGAGTTTATGTATGTATGCGAAAGTAACTGTCTGTTTGTCGCGTCGGTCTGTTACCTTTCACGCCTAAACCACTAAACCGATTGATAGGAAATTTGACAGGTAGCCTGGGACCTGGGGACTCTGTCCATCCAATATGTGACCTCAAGGAAGGGTGCGAATAGTGGTCACGTGCCGCCTTGCACACTTGCACTGTTAGGTTTCAGGGAGACCCCTTTACAGTCTCCCTAGAGATGTGCCCTAACAGGCGTTGCACAGAGGGGGTTTCGGATTAGTTTTTACGAGTACAGAGCTCCTTCCATGTGCCGATGGTGACCACCGGGGTGGTTTTAGTGAGGTAAAAATTCCACACTCCCCGGTCTTATTCCCAAAACCCGGGCGCCTTTTGAAGGTTACCCACGAAAATGCCTGTATCCTGGAGAAGACATAGAGTCAGGCTAGTTTTCACCCAAAATATTCGAATTAAAGAATGGTGTAATACAAAATAGACGAAGAGGAAGTCGCGGGCAACAGTTAATACTACATTTACTACAAAAAAGTAATCTCTATATAGTTAAAATATAGTTGATGATAACGAGAGTGACGTACCTCTCCGTCATATTTAATATATAAGAACTGTTATGAGTTAAACATAATTAAAAAAACTAACTTTATCAAAGCGGGATTGATAACACATCCGTCTACCGAAGTAATTACCAAAACAGGAATTCCCGAAAAACATTTTAACAAAAGTTTAATTAGGTACATATCAAATCAAGCTATATATTTCCAGTATAAGCTGATCCCGCATTTTATAGGATTTCCGTACAATGAGAGGTCAGTTTATACTAAAAATGTATATATGTAGCCGCCGTGTGTACTATTTTTTTTCCTGTATCGATATTCTACGCAATACTAAATAACATGTAATGATTAATTATCGGGTTTAAGGCAACATGACGGCCTCATTGGTATTGTGGTCGCTACTTCTGAGCATGAGGGTTCGACACCCGGGTCGGGCAATATGTTATTGGGTTTTTCCATCCGGAATTTCTCAGTAGCAGCCCGGAGTCTGATTTTGTGCCCGGTTCATGGCAATAGGCTCGCCCCCTATTACACGAGACTTAAACATAACTGGCGTAATTTGGGTGTACTACACCTCTGCCCAACCCTTCGGGGAAACAAGGCGTGATGTTATGTATTTATGTATTCTTACTCAACTTCTGAGGCGTTTTTTCATGAATGCTAGAGATCGCTTTGAAGAGTGCCAGAGCTGCGAGGGACGACATTTGATTAAAGTTATTTTCAAAAATTAATTTTTCCATGTCTTCAGTTTCTGATTTTGTAATTTAACGTGTATATATATAAATATATTTGTTATTTTTTTATGCATCTACAAATGTGTTTTTTTTTCTGAGACACCTTGTATTATGGATATCACTGTATTTTTTAAAGAGATTAACATTTTTATGTGCATACAAAAGATTTTCAAAAACATAATAATGAAGTGCCTCCTTCGATTCGAACCCACAAACTAAAACTTGTAAGTCGGGGCCACTGCCACCGCGCCACCATTGCCCTCTAAGTAGGCTCACCAACAATACACAACAATTACTCATTAGTCGATGAATACACAAAAGGAATGTATTTAAAATAATAACATCGTTTATTATATTAAGGCGGTGCACAGTGGGCGAAGCTTGACGGTTGTTTGTACTGTAATCATTCTGTAGGCTAAGCGGAGGTGTAGAATATTGGTAAGCACAGTTGAAGAAAGTCTTAATTACCTACCTTCTACCTTAAAAATAATGTTGAATAATTATTGAAATAGTAATTTATCACCTCTATCAAAATCAAATGAAAAATCGTTTATGTAAATTATGCTGAAAAAATGAGCACTTTTCGAACGTCAACACTACGATAACCCACAAAACGGCCAGCCTTCACCAATTCCTGATGTTTTATCTAGGAAGAACAGGCTCAACTACCAGCAACATCAATTGGGCATTGTCTCAGCATTCAGCTCTTTTCCTTCAATAACTTCTATCACAAGTAGAATATAGATTTTAGGCGGTGTGAATCCTGATTAGTTCTGGATCAGGGCCACTAGGGCGTGTCAGACTCTTACTGACTAAAACCCACCCGTGTTCCGTTCAGTTGCCTGTGCGCCAGGGCCACGGTAACTCTTTCGAACAATCCACGACCCCGGCAGGCATCGGCCCTCTCAGACCGCGTCAATGGTACTGACATCTCTTTGAGACACGCATGGAACACGACGCGCCGTCGACCCGGGCCTGGTCTAGCTTTCCATCATGGGTAGATAAATTAAGCCAAGTTTAAATGTGAACCGTGAATACTTGTTTCGTTATGATAGAAACCCATTTAGAAATACACACAGTGAGGTCTATTTTCAAAATACCAATACTTACGCCTTTATAACCCCGGTGTCATGAAGGAGCATCCTTCTATAATTAATGCCGATAGCCCACTCGAATGCGGAGAGTCCTACGCAGGCTCGTCATCTTGTAGAGTGTGCTCAGCTGTGTTTATAGTATTTTAGTAGTTAAATGGCGCATTCCTTAAGACATTTAAATTATTATGTGATGACTAATTTTTACATTATATTCTCCTTATTCTATAGATTTATCCACCAAAATAAAACTGCCTTATTACAAAACAATATTTATCTTAAGGTCCAGGTTTAAGCCATCGATCCAGTTTTCAATTTCGAAACTGATTTTAAAACCCGAATCAGACTATCAATCAGTCAATTTTGTTATAAGAACTGTATCTGAGTCGGAATAAGGTTCAATATACAAAATCTGGCTGAAACATTTAAGCTTGGAACAAAGTTAGAGTTAGATGGAATTAGATCAGCTCATGCATTGGTATACAGCGTGAAATTAAATTAGCTAGCGAAACTTCGCAGACGTGATGGGTATCGTTATCTAAACACGGTAAATTTAAAATAAATAAGATTTAATGTTTTTTTTTAGGAGTCATAGACCGCTGGTAGTTTTTTTTATATGAAGTATGAGTTTAAAAATATGTTTTATCTTGTTTAGATATCGATACCAATGATGTCTGTGAAGTTTACCCTAAAAAAAAGTTTTTTTTTTAAACTGATATTTCTCATGAATACCCTAACTGCGGTCGATGACCCCAAAAAAATCATCATTTTTTTTTGTTTTATCATGTTTAGATATCGATACCTATCACGTCTGCGGAGTTTCGCTAGCTAATTTAATTTCAACCTGTATAACTGTATAAGAAGGTAGCGGGCCCAGGATATGCTGAATGTTTTCAATTTGCAACAAGACCACAGACAAGAAGTTGTTGAAATGTCTATTTATTTTATTTGCTTTCATGCGCGTCACACATTTTACAATAGATAAAATTATCAGTATTAGTAGGTACATAAACCCTCATAAGGCACTGTAAAACCTAATAAAAATCTTTTTTACAAAGAAACAACATCCTTCAAAAAAAAACACTACAAAGTGAAAACTAACTTTAATTTCGGAAGTCGGTGGCAAAAAAACTAAAATATAGATCCAAAGACACCGACTTCCGAAATAAAAGTTAGTTTTCAGTTTGTAGTGTATTTTTTTTTAAGTCGTTTGTTTTTTTTATCAAAAAACTTTTTTTGAAAGAGTAACCGTGGAGTTTCTCGCCGGCTCTTCTCAATAGGAAACAACCAATTTGAACCGTGCACCTCGCTTCTGACGTTTCATAAGTGCTCATGTAGGTTTGTTTGTTTTTTGATTTTTTAAATCTATACACCTAAATAAAACTGAACATTATTGTCTGATTGTAATGTCAAAATAACAGCTTTTTACTAAATGCATATGAAAGTATTACGGTACCTACTTATAAAAACCAACATATTTTTTTTATTGTCTGTGTTTCTGTCTGTCTGTCTGTTTGTTCCGGCTAATCTCCGAAACAGCTGGTCCGATTATGACTGGACTTTCACAGGCAGATAGCTGGTATTATAAGGAGTAATATAGGCCACAAACAAATCAAAATCCCCCCCTTTTCACCCCCTTAAAGGTCGAATTTCCAAAAAAAATCCTTCTTAGTGCTCTCCTACATTATATAAGGAAGCCGTGTGCAAAATTTAACGTTCCTAGACCCAGTAGTTTGATATCTCAGTCAGGACCAAGTCAACGCCGGCTATCGCTGAAAACCAGCGCTGGGGCTCTGTCTCGCATAGGGTCGTAGCATTATGCTGAGCGATTGCCGTTTTGCGTGGATGTGACGCCTATTTCCCCCAACTCGTTATTTTTTGTATTTGTGTGTTTTTTCTTTGCGTCATATTTACCGCAAATAAACGTATTTTCTTTCTTTATTTCTTCTTTAGGACTTTGAATTGTATATATAAGCATACTTATAGATAATACCAAATCATATCATATCATATTATATAGGTGAATCAAGACCTTGACACAGATATCGGTACCCTGGAGACGGCGTGTATTGTTAGGTTTCTTTGTAAACCGCCATCTATATAACGAAGCTCTTTTATGATCTTATTAGTCTTATTACCTGGCATCTCCAAAGATTACAAACTAACAAACAATGTTTCTTATTAAACCGATCAATAATATAATGATAACATAAATGATCTATAATTACAGTAATAATATAATTGTTACGCCATCTTTACGTTCTCACGGACGCTGGTAATCGCTCATACCTTACCATATTAGGTGCAAATGTGAGAGAATGAAGTCGACAGTCCACTGCTATGTAGGATATGCACGGAGAGATTAGCTACGTTAGCTGCGCGGTACGTTTGTTAGACAGCCATACACACATTCGTTGATGGTCGATACCAATCACAGGGGGTCTAGTCTCTAAGCACGAAATCCGTAGTTTTGCCGACGTTACGAGCGTTTCCTACTCCGTATCACCTACACGGACATAAGATTAGTTTGGGGCCCGACTTAAGAATTAATGACGCCACGATGGGATAGTTGTCCTTAATTCCGATGTGTTTACCTGTCTGAAAAAGTTAATTAATCGAGTGTAGATTTCACACTCATTTGTGAGTGTAGATTTTCACGTATCTTCGTTGAAAGAAAAAGAAAAGAAAGAAAAATAGGTTTATTTGTCACAGAAACACGTGCATACAAAAAAAAAAAAATTAGCTCAGGTAACAATTTAATAAAAAAAAACAAACAAACTAAATCTTTAATCATGAGCACAAAACAGAAATAGTCGACAGCTGCACGTCATGACTGTGACAAGAAGGCTTCCACTCAGCATGATGCTGACCTGTTGACCTTAAGAAGGTGGCTGGGATAGACTGGATACGGAATAAGGAGGTCAGAGTGTTGTGGCGCAGTCTCGGAGAGGCCTATGTCCAGTAGACTGCGATATACCGGAATGTTACCATTTTCTAAATATTATGTCTAAAAAAACATTTAGAACTAGGTATAGTGTATTTAATTTATTTCTTTTTAATTGTTGTTATTTTTATATTTTCGTATGCTGCACTGGTTGACGTCATCACGTCAACGCCGGCTGTCGCTGAAAACCAGCGCTGGGGCTTTGTCTCGCACAGAGTCGTAGCATTATGCTGAGCGATTGCCGTTGTGCGGTGGATGTGACGCATATTTTCCCCCAACTCGTTCTTTTTTGTATTTGTGTGTTTTTCTCTGCGTTATGTTTACCGCAAATAAACGTATTTTCTTTCTTTTTCTATTCTTTTGTTGAGTTGGATTGAGTGGGTAGGTACGTACACGTGCGTAGCTTAGCCGTGGGCCGCTGTGGAGCGGCGCCTTTACTGTGGTTTGCGCTTATACGCCAATCTAAGGATGGTTGGCTTATTAGATGAGTGTGAAGTGGGTTTATAAAGTGTTTTAAAATCAACTTCTCAAGCTTTAATTGAGAGATTACAGAGCAACTTAATAGGCTCTCTCATTAGGTTTTAATAAACCACTTATATCATTAATGTGGATTTTGATTAGTATATGAAAATGCTTGTAGACGGAGTGGATTTCTATCTGAGAAAAAAACTTTAAGTTGGCTCCCGTTCACACTATGATAAATCAAAACAAGAGCAGGCAAAAAAAAAAGTTCTTTGCAATTACATAAAATTATTTTACAAACATGAGTTGGAGATCACCTTTTAAGCGAGAGGATGCTTTTGTTAGGTGCCTAATCATTAATAAATGTTCAGCTATTGGGGGTTGGTGCATCGGATTTCTAAAAACGTGGTATGTATGAAATTACACCTAAGCTCACATAAATATCACGCCTGTGTTACTATCTACACACACTGACCCGTCACGTGTACGTATACCCATTTAATTAATTGCCGTAATGCTTCGACCAGCATCTTAATTACGTAACACACAATCAGTCACAATCTGAATCATTTGGAAGCCTATTGCTAATACATTGCTCCATATGTTCGAAAAATTTGTCTGCTCAACAACGTAAATAACGCAATGAATGTTGATGAACTGTCAAAATGGAAACCATTCCTACTGTTAGTGTGTTATGCAATTACCCCACAGGGTATTCTTGATCGGAACCGTAATGTCGATATGTTAGACATCCCTACTTCCAGACTTATATTATAAATGCGAAAGTAACTCTGTCTAGCCTGTCTGTTACCCGTTCACAATCTAAACGGCTGAACGAATTTTGATAAAAATTTGGCTCACGGATAGACCATGACCTGGGTTAGAATACTTTAAATTCCAGTAGGACGGTCCTATGGCATAATTCCAACCTCTACCCGGGTGAAGGAAGCCACGGGCACAAGCCAGTCCTTAATTTTTTTTTTTAGGTTGTCCAACACCAACCGACTGCGCGGGCGCCACATAAAACTAAAACCCAGTGAATGTATTACAAAATATACTGTGGTTAGTAGAAGTAAATGAGAAATAAATGAGTTAGCACAAATTGCTGTTCTCAAATTACTTTCCTTGATTAATGTTGCCACACTCTTTCTAAATAAATGGTTATCGTGACCTGTGGAAAAATGTGTTTTAACTGTTGGACCTACTGCCGCAGTATAACGGACGAGGGTCTTTATGCTAAAGAAATCATACCCAATTAGTCAGGAATCTTCACGAAGGAATAATATGCTTAAATTCTACATGAAAATCTAGGTTCTCTTCGACCTAGAGTATATTTTTTAGAGCTGAAACAAAGACATTAAGGTTGCAAGTCTCTCTGTGATTTCACACCACAGCCTTCTGTTTTTTTATACCAATATTTGATGTGGTCCCTGTTACAAACGTATTTTAATAATGTATCATTTGAAGATTAGTCTAGTCTTCTCATCGGGCTAAATGTGTCCTTGAGAGAAAAAGTGAAAGTTAATAATTTTAAAGTTCGTTTTTACAAGACCATTTTTTTAATAACCAAGCCCTTTTCGCCATCAAACTTGAAAGTTTGGTGAGTAAAATTGTAAAAACCAAAAATTTGAACAGACTAATACTTAATAAAAAACAAAAATAAAATAATATAAACGCCGAAGCTTTTTATCTGAAAATGTAACTAATCTTTTCCCATCGATTAAATAAAACTAAATAAAAATGTAACCCTATTAAACCTATGTTTCTTTCTTTCTTTCTCTATACCAAAGAATTCAATTACGGAAATACAGGTATACTACCAAGCATCAAGCAGTTCGCTTTATTACTTCTTAAGCCCAAACAAAAATCTACAATTTAAAACACATGATTAAACCGACCCTCAGTATTGTAATCATTCAGATATCAGACCCCAAAAAACCTTAGCATTTATTAACACCTACGTTTCTAAATTACAAAGATATTTTATACAAATTGCACCTATTGTAGTGATACAAAAACACGGCAGTAAGCTACCGTGTTTTTGTATTACTTGTATTTGTATTACTACCGTTGAAAGAACAACAAAAAACAACGTGATTTGTAATTTAAAGTAAATAAATTCAAACCTTGTAATTATTGAACGTTTATAATGTCTGACCCTCACTTTGACAAGAGAATTATTGTTTATTATTTTTATAGTGTTATTATTTCATCGTATTTGGTGTTACAAACCTTTTTTGTTGCACCTGTTTCCGATTATCATTAGAGATGTAAATGTAGGGTTAAGATTAGCAGTGTATATAAGTTGACGGGTTCAGTACAATTTTCTATGGCACAAATGCATTAATCCTCGTTCCTATGTGACTCTGTGAGCTGTAGAGTTGTAGACCTCGCGAGTCTGTGTTTGCATAGCTTAAAATGGAATAAAAAATCACCGAGCACCTTAAAACAAAAAGCGCGCGCAAAGAGCGCGAAATGGCTGAAATATGTTTCTTTTACGTTTTCAACCCCCATATCTCCGCCATTTTGAAAAATTTCGAAATACTGAATCGACTTAGAATGTATAATTATCGAACCTGCTCACAATTTTTTATGAGAATCTGTTGAGGGGAACAGCCATCCGCCGGACATCCGAACATACGAAAGCATTTTTGCCCAAGCTGAAACGGAGACACTTTGCTTGCGCTCGCATTCGCTCAGTCAAAAATCTACCATCAAGAATGAAAAAAAATTCAAACCAACCTGCGGGCTTTAATTTTGATTAATTAAATAGCTAATCCTACTTGGATTTAGTATAAAATTACCTACTATAAATGAAATCCCGTAAAAAGCTTATTTCATTTCACGAACATTATATTTTTAAATAATGCAGAATCTAAACATCGAACCTGACAACTGACACCAACGCAATATAGGATACCAGCTGTTGCCCGCGACGTCGTCTACTATCCAGGATGAAAAGTACCCTATGTCCTTACCCTGGTCATGGGGTGTCTGTGTGCCAAATTTCATCCAAATCAGTTTAGGCGTTTTAGCGTAAAAGCTTAACAAACAAACTTACTTTCGCATTTATAATATTAGTGAGTATTTAAAGCTTATGGCGTCGCGTCGTACTACTCCATGTCACCTACGGACATAAGATTACTTCGGGGCCCAAACTAAGAATGGATGATAACACAATTTGACTGTTGTCCTATTACTCCTGATGTGTATTTGCCCATCCAAAAAAAGTTAATTAATCGGGAGTAGGGTTTATTCAGATGCTTCAATCTGCTTACGTATGGACCCGTATCTTCGTTGACTTACTTTTTAAAGTAGGCCCTCTAATATTATGTCCGTAGGTGATACGTAGTATGAAACTCCCATAACTTCGGCCAAAACTACGAATACGGATCTTTTATAATGCGCACAACAAAAGAGTGGAATTCTCTACCTTTTTTTTTTTTTTTTTGGGTGGGAAATCATCAAATGACCTCTCCCGCTCTGGGCGGAGCGGAAGGGCGTGTCAGACTCTTACTGACTAAAACCCACCCGTGTTCCTTCAGTTGCCTGTGTGCCAGGGCCACGGTAACTCTTTCGAACAATCCGCGACCCCGGCAGGCGTCGGCCCTGTCGGACCCCGTCAATTATGCTGACAACTCTTTGAGGCGCGCGTGGAACACGACGCGGGAATTCTCTACCTGCGCTTGTGTTTCCGATCGCATACAAACCAAATCTCTTCAAAGTGAGAGTGAACAGGCTTTTCTGGGTAAGCTCACTCCATCGTCGACTTTGTCTCTGTCATCTCTGACCTAGACTAGAGTCAAGAGCAAACCCACCTAAATTAAAAAAATAAATTTAAAAAATCTACGGATTTCGTGCATAAGGAGTAAACACACGAATCAACCGTAGTTTGACACGGCAAGAAAAACGTGTGTGTACCTTGGCTTTATACAATCAACAAAGTTTTGCGGAACCTTAAACCGTGGGTGATACATAATAGTATTCGTAATTATAATCATTGTGTATGTAATAAATGATTGTAATAGCTTGAATACGATATTGTTAATCTTACAACACCACACCAAATACAATGAAAAATACGAAACTCGTATTGGTATGAGTGAATGATACGTCACACATTCCGAATATTTAGTTACTTATTGTTGCAGAAAAGCTTTGCAAAGCTTTTTGTAGCGGTAAAGAATTGGCTGACTCATCTCATCATACGCCTAGTCTATTCACAACTATATTGGGGTCAGCTTCCAGTGTAACCGGATGTAGCTGAATACCAGTATTTTACATGGAGCGACTGCCTATCTGACCTCCACAACCCAGTTACCGGGTAACGATACCCCTTCTTCTTCTTCTTCTTTGGGTTATGGTTTCCGCACTTAGTCCTTCATATGGACCATTGTGCGTGGGCCATGGCGGCCGTCGGTGGTTATTCCAACCAGCCCACCTCCCTCCAGAAGTTGGTGATATCTCCTGGTCTGCTGAGAGCATCTGTGTAGGATATGGGTGCCCCGAGGGTTTGTGACCTAATTTGTGTGACGCAAGTGCATTCAAAGAGCACATGCGCAACGGTTTCCTCAGCCTCCATGCAGGCCCTGCACAGAGGACTGTCCGTTATGCCTATTGTGTGAAAGTGTTTGTTTAGCGAGCAGTGACCCGTGATGGTCCCCGTCACCAGGCGCAGACCGTTTCTGTCCAGACGTAATAAACGTTTGGTAAGCTTGCCATCTAAGGATGGCATGGCTTCCCTGGACTGCCTACAGCCGGGTGTCGAGGTCCACAAGCTCTCCGCTTGTGTATGGGTGTACTCCTGTAACCATCTCCGTAGCTGGTTAAAGGGAATGGGCACGATGGGTTCGGGTCCACAGACTGACGCGCTGGATGCTCTTCTGGCCAGTTCGTCAGCTGCATCATTACCCAGTGATCCACTGTGCCCTTTAATCCATTGCAGTGTCACTGTGTTACGGTTAGACACCGCCACACGTTCTAGAGCATTGTGGCATTCCAATACTATACTTGAGGTAATATACTTCCTCCCCAAGGATTGGAGGACTGAGGCACTGTCAGAGAGTATGCGTATGTGGGAGTCCATGACTTTCCTGGCCTCTATGGCGGACACCGCTAGTATAATGCCCACACACTCCGCCTGGTAGACGGTGTTGAACATTCCTAGTGGGCTGGATATATTTATATTAAGATCGTGCGAGAAAACTCCGACTCCGGTTCCGGCGTCGGTCTTAGATCCGTCGGTATATACTCTCAGCTCTTTCGGGCCTGAGTAGTCGCGACGTTCTTCTGTGAGTATTATGTTATAATGCCTTTGAAAGTAGTGCAGTTTCGGGACCTTGTCGCAGGGTGATGCCATCTCAGGTTGTCGTTTGATCGCATCTTCCTTAATGCGTATGTGTTTGACTCTAGAGTCCTTGCTTAGGGTCCCTGCTATGTGCAGCCTGAAGGCAGCCAGGGCTGCCTCCTCACGCACGATGAGGTGTAGAGGTGGCAGTCCAAGCATCGCCTGTAGGGCAGCAGTGGGTGTGGTTCTCATGCAGCCAGTGATAGCTACACAAGCAAACCGTTGTAGTTTTCCTAGGTCTCTCTGGGCTGTGCTCAAATCTGTCCTGGGCCACCAGACTAGTGAGCCATATGTAATAATTGGCCGGATGATTGTGGTGTACAGCCAGTAAGTGACCTTGGGGCTTATTCCCCAATTCCTGCCAAGCATTCGCTTGCATTGCCACAGGGATATGCTGGCTTTTGTGGTAATGTAATTAGTATGTTTTGCCCAGTTCAGCTGTTTGTCCAAATATATGCCCAGGTATTTGGTTTCGGTTGAAAGGCTTAGGGTAGTACCAAAGAAACGTGGTAATTGGAGTGTCATCAACTTCCTCTTTTTTGTGAAGAGAATCAGTTCGGTCTTTGTCGGGTTCACTGATAGCTGGTGTTTATTGCACCAGACCTCTACTATTTTCAAGGCTTGGCGCATGAGGTTGCATAAGGTGTTTTCGTGGGTACCATTTATTATTATAGTTATGTCGTCGGCGTAACCTACTGTGAAGTAGCCTTTGTCATTGAGTGTTTTGATGAGGCTGTCTACGACCAGGTTCCATAGGAGTGGCGAGAGAACTCCCCCTTGCGGACAGCCCTTCGCCACAATGGCCCTTGTAGTGTCGTTCACGGTGACTTGTACAGCTCTCATTTTGAGCATATTGGTGATCCATCCACTTAGAGTCGAGTCTATGCTGTGTTTGTCGAGGGCCATGTTGATACTATTAAACATGGTTTTGTCAAAGGCGCCCTCAATGTCAATGAAGGCGGCCAGTGCCGAGCATTTATGGTCCACTGCGCATTCAATTTTGGATACCACGCTATGTAGCGCGGATTCCGTTGATCTGCCTGTGGAGTACGCATGCTGTTGTTTGTGAAGTGGTTTTACCCGAAGAGGTCCGTCACGTATGTGTCTATCGCAGAGTCTCTCTAGGGTTTTCAGTAGAAAGGATGTGAGGCTTATAGGCCTATAGGCCTTGGGTTGTGTATAGTCGGTTTTTCCGGGTTTGGGTATGAAAATGACTTTCACTTCACGCCATGCTAGGGGTACATATCTGAGTGCTATGCAAGCTCGATAGATCTCCACCATGCATGGCGTCAAGGGGTCAATGCCCCACTGTAATAGGGCTGGGAAGATGCCATCCAGCCCTGCGGATTTGTACGGCTGGAAGGTGTTAATAGCCCACTTTAGCCGATCTTCTGTTACAATGCTTTGGGCTCTTGACCAGTCTTGACCCGTTGGGGTCCATACTGGCTCAGCCTCCCACTGCCTGTCCTCTAGGACTATACAGTCTGGGAAGTGAGTCTCGAGAAGGACCTTGCTGGTTTCAAGGTCACTTAGTGTGTAGGAGTTATCGGGTTTTTTCAGCGCGCCAAGGGTTCGGTCCTGATCCGTTGATAGGATCTTCCTCACCCTTGCGGCTTCATTGTTGGTCTCGATGGATTCACAGAATTTCCGCCACACTGTTCTTCTGGCAGTTCTGATACACTTTTTGTATGTGTATTGGGTTTCTTTGTATATCTCCCAGTCATCCGGGAGTCTAGTGTTCTTGGCTCTGTTGAATTGTTTTCGAAGTATATCTCTGAGTTTACTAAGTTCTGCATTCCACCAGGGGTTCCTGTCCCTGTTGGTTTTTGGCGCCCTTAGTTTGCAGCATGCATGGTATGCTTCGGTTAGGTATTCTGATAGTTTTATCACGGTGTATTCCAGTTGTGCAGTGTCTCTTATAGTCACCTGTGATAGGTGCCTGGCTAGTAGAGACGCTAAGAGACATTTGTAGCCGGGTACATCAGTGCGTCGCGGGTTTCGTCTAGGTGCAGGGTTTTTTGTGGTAGTATTTAGTGTGAAGCGGATTCTTCTATGGTCGGAACAAGAAGGCTCGTCCGACACGTGCCAGTTTGTGATAAAGTTTGTCGCGTTTTCTGTAGCAAGCGTTAAGTCTATGATTGTTTGTCCTCGGACTGTGACCCAAGTGGGTTCAGAGCCCCGGTTTACAATGTTAAGGTTAGTAGAGAATAAATAGGTGGATAGTACCTCTCCTCTGGAGTTCGGTGCATCGCTGCCCCAGAGCGGGTGGTGGGCGTTTGAGTCGGTGCAGATGATCAGGTCCAGCTTGGTGCGCTCGCAGTGCTGCACTAAGTCGGCCATCTCTTGCGGCGGGCAGTTTGCGTCCTCGCCTGGCATATAAACCGAGGCTAGCACGACATCTGGAATGTCACCTTCAGTCTGGAGCCTGACAGCTGTCAGGTCTCTGGAACAGAATTGAGTGAGTGGTGTGGTAGGGATTTCTTTGGGTATGTAGACACAGGTTCTAGGTTTGTCTGGACTGTTTGTGTTGAGAATTAGCTTACCTCCGGTGTTACCGAGGCCGCATATTTTGTTGCTCCTGATCCACGGCTCCTGGATCAGTGCGATGGTTCGGGGCTTAACCTCCAGGGCTCTGCGTAAGCTAGCCGTGGCAGTCTGGCTATGTTGGAGGTTGGTTTGTATGATGTTGAGGGTTGATGACGGCGGTGGGGTGGGGTTAGTCGGAGATGGTGCCATCGGACAGTTTCTCCGCCTCCCCCTCACCATGGTCGTCGTGATAAACGCCCGGCGACGAGGCTAAAATCTGCTCGTTCCAGCCAGGAGATTCGGGCGGTATGGTGTCCTCGGCGTCAGCCATTGCCGCTCGGGCCATGACCTCCTCCAGTTGCGCTATGTCTGGGTCGTTGGTCTGTGTCAATGTCGGCGTCGTTCCTGTCCCGTCTGTGCAGTCGGTCTCTGTGTCAGGGGGTCGGGTCGTGGGCCAGAAGCGTACGTATATCGACCCTAGAAGGTACGATATCCGTCGCTCCCGGGCCAGAACCCGTTCCGCTTCCTCCGGTGGCACCCCCAGGGTCAAAAAAGTCCCATGGTTGTCGCCACCGACGGTAGTGGCCCTGTACAATGACCACCTAGCGATGTCATACCAAGTGTTCTGACGAATCAGAACACTTTGGAGCCGGACTATGTCACCTCTGTACCGAGGGACGAAAAGTGAGGCTCGAACGCGGGTGGGCACGTCGGATTGTCGAAGTACCGTTAGTGTGAGGTCAGTGTCGGGGAGTCTTATCAGGGGCACGTTCTGGGTCAGCCAGGTCAGGGCATGGTCGTCCTCACACCACATCTGCACGGTACCTTCCGCTACCCGTGGGTATCCACGGAAGGCAGGGAGTGGTGTCGTCGGGTCGGTGTCCATTAACAGGCTCTCTAGATTCGCCTTTATGTGTTCCGCCTCTACCTTGGTCAGGTCTCTGGACGGGGGAGGGAAGCAGATAGCTACGGCCAGCCGCGCAGGAATATCCTTTGTGGCTCGCGCGTAGGTTCTCCGCTCCCCCTGAGCGGAGTGGACCCTCACGCGTTTGGCGCCCCCCTGTAGTGCACTCGGTGAAGCCGATTCGTCAGGGCGCCCCCTCTTCCCCGGCCCTGTACCGCTTGGTCCAGGCTGCGGTTCGGAGGTGCCTGGCAGGATGGTGGTTGCCAGCGGCGCCTGCTCGCGTGGGGCTCCAGCCCGCTTTCCCCTGTTCCTCCTAGGTCGAGGTCGGTCGTGGGTAACGTCGGAGTCTTGGGATCGACTGGCGGCCCCGGCAGACCCTGTCGCGTTCGGGGGTTTTTCGCGCTGGGTTGCCCCTTCGCGTACTTGCCCCTGCCCGCTTAGTTCCGTGTCCGGCCGCTTTTCGCGCTGGGTTACCCCTTCGCGTACTCGCGGCTGGTCGCGTACTGCTCTTTCGGCGTCCGATTGCACTTCGCGCTGGCTGGTGCCTTCGCGGGTGTCGTGCTTTCGGTCGCCTACTTTCCTCTCCCGGGCCATGGATTTTCCGCGCTTATTCAGCAGGCGTACTTCCTCAGCCGGGAGAGTGGTAGAGCTGCCAGGCCCGTCATCCTTTCCCGCCCCTCTCTGTCTGTGTCGGTCTTGGTCATTGTCGGGGTTGGTTACGCTGTTCCGCACGATGCTCTGTTGCCAGAGGCTCGTGGGAGGCATACCCGTCGTGGTCGGTGTTGGCGCGTGAGTCGCAGCCGGAGTGGTAGAAATAGGCGCGTTGATCGCAGCCGGTGTTGGGTCTTTTGGCGCGTAAGTCGCTGCCTGGGTGGTTGGCGCTAAATCAGCTGCCGGGCGCGCTAAAAAGCGCGGATACAAAGTGCAGTTGGGTGCCCCCCCCAGATTACGTTGGGGGCTGACCGCCGTGGCGGTGTGGGATTCCCCGGCTTGGCCGGGACCCACCTGGGTACTTTCATTGTCCTTCTGCATTTTATATATGATTTGGGGGGTGGGCTTTTTTGGAATCGAGGTTACCCCTCCTCTAGGACCGACGGGATATGGGGATAGGAGGGAAGGCATTTGGTAATGGGTAAGGATTCATTGGGGTCACCCTAGGTCTGGGATTTTGGCCTAGGGGTTTGGGACCGAGGGGATATGTGGATATGGAGGGATGGAATGTTTAGGCGATTGGTACACAGGAAGAGGGGTGTATAGGTTACCCTGAGCCGGGGATTTAGCTTGCGGGAACTTCTCTTGTCCGGGATCTCTGTCAAGATGCTCCGACTGCGAAACCGACCTCTGACAGTCGGTCCCGCAGCCGAAGTTGGGCTATCCGCAACCTGCCCACCCGCTCGGTTGCAGGAGAAGAAGTGCCTGGCGGTCTGGATCGCCTCACCACGGGTGTACTTGTACATTCGCGTTGGAGCCATCCAGCCAGCCCCGAGTCGATACCCCTTGTTAAGACTTGTTGTCAGACTTTTGGGCTTCTGACTACCCGTAACGACTGTCAAAGATCTTCGAATGACTCTCACAAATTCCACATATTATTAATTTGTAGTTGAAGAGAAGCTTTGCAAAGCTTTTTGTAAGTGCAAAGAATTGACTGGTTCCTGCTATGCAAAGTGATGACTCGATGAAGTCAGAAGTAGGTAGGTGGTAGACCCTACCAACATAAAAAATAAAGCATTTTTTTTTATTTCACATAATCTTACATGGGCACTTATGAAACGTCAGAAGCTGGGTGTACAGTTCCAATTGGTCGTTTCTTACGGAGAAGAGCCGGCAAGAAACTCCACGGTTACTCTTTAAAAAAAAAACAATCTTTACGAGTATACACTGCTACATCTTACACACACAACACTTATAATTTCTCTCATAATCGTCAAGCTGTAAAATAAACCCTAACTATCGCAATAATTTGTTATTATATTTTTATTTTTCTTAGTTTTACTTTTTTTATTTTTCATATGACTTAATTGTGGCCTAATGTTTTCAGTACTGATGTATCTTAGTTACTCCTTATCTAAGTAAGAGTTCTTGTTATGTTCATTGGAAGAGCACTGTTTTCCAAGATACAGGTTTTTACCTAGTTTGGAAATCAGGAGTTCATTTAGGTTAGAAGCCTGTGATATGTTATGTTTTTAGTATTGAAACTGTAGTAGGCTAAGTTCTGATTTTGTCCAATAAACGTTATTATTATTATTATTATTATTAATATATCAAATTGAGATAAAAACGTGTACAATGCTGTCCTTATTATTGGACGTTGAAGGCTATCTCATCATCTGTGACTTGAAAAACAGTTAATTAGTATAGAGCTGTAAAATTAATCTAATCATAAGTATTGGCAAAATAATGTGTTTTGTAATAATCACCTCTTGTGAAAATGGCTTTTCCGAAAACAAACTAAGACTTAAAAAAATAAACTGTCTCTCTCAGAAAGATGAAGCTATTGCCTATTCCAAATTGAAATAGAAATGGTTACTCACTTGTTTAATTTAAGAAAGAATAAAATTTAGTTTCTTTATTAAAAAATACTATCATTAAAAACACTTTTTATTTCTGTAAATAGGTTTGTACATACAAACACTTTTACACGTTAATCATATTTTGAAAACTAGATGAGGTCGGCGTTTACTATCTGACTATTATAGACCGAAACAAACTCAAAGTCCCACACATAATCTTGGTCTGATCAAGTGAAAACCATGTAGATTTGTGTCTGAACTGGTCTTTTGAGGAAAAACACACAGATTGAGCGGACCTGTCTAGTCAGTGCACGCATTTGTCAGTAATAAATGTTGTCAACATTAGTTCAACAGTAAAAGCGCTTTCTTCAATTCAGTCAAAAGACGTCCACAGTTGGACATAG
This sequence comes from Griposia aprilina, assembly GCA_916610205.1. NCBI lineage: Eukaryota > Metazoa > Arthropoda > Insecta > Lepidoptera > Noctuidae > Griposia > Griposia aprilina. The sequence continues at coordinate 15,746,432 of OU744308.1, forward strand.
GCCTCTCCCAAGCTCCGCCGCTTCGACCGGTTTTGTGCTTCTTGCATCCAGCGGATTCCTGTGGCCTTCACCAGGTCTTTGGTCCATCTTGTGGGAGGCCTTCCAACGCTACTTCTACCGGTACGCGGAACTCCAAAACCTTTCAGCCCCATCGGCCACCTCATCGTCGCTACGTCGGTAACCTATGGTTCTCCTACGGAGCTGAGGCCTTCCAACGCTATGCCTTCCGGTACGCGGTTGCCACTCCAAAACCTTTCGGCCCCATCGTCAATTTGCCTTGCCCACTGCCACTTAAGTAACATATAACATCACGCTTGTATTCCCCGAAGGGTTAGGCAGAGGTGTACCTATAACATACCCACATTTCGCCAGTTATGTTTTAGTCCCATGTAATAGGGGGCGAGCCTATTGCCATCAACCGGGCACAAATCCAGACTCCGGGCTGCTACTGAGAAATTCCAGATGGAAAAACCCAATAACACTTTGCCCGACCCGGGAATCGAACCCAGGACCTCATGCTCAGCAGTAGCGCTTGCGACCACTAGACCAACGAGGCAGTCACTGCCACTTAAGTTTGGCAATTCTTCGGACTACGTCGGTAACCTTTGGTTCTCCTACGGATCTCTCCATTTCTGTTTCGATCACGTAGGAAAACTCTAAACAAAGCCTCTCCATAGCCTTTTGTGTGAAAAAACTATTTTAGTGAACAAGAATTACATTCAATTTAAAAATTAATAAAAATATGCACCTGGATCTTTACTGGTGACGTCATAAGACCAAAACAAAGAAGCTTAACAAAACTATAATCCAAATAGGTGCATGCAATGAACCTTGACTGAGTGATTGCTAAATGAGCTTTTTGTTTAAAAACAATCTAGATATATTTTTAAATGGTTTATAATTTGGAGGCTTTGTACTGCAGGCTTTATTTATTCTTTAATTGCCATTAATGTGTACTTTAAAAAATGCTAGAAAAGTCATCTCTAGAATTATGGATACAGGCAAAGCTCCAGACGGGTTCAATAAGAACTCTAACGGAGATCAGAAAGAAAATTGTTTGCTGCGCGATTTAAGAAACTACTAACAGAAATTCAAGCACTTGTTTTTGAATATTTACAGCTTCATCTTTAAAACAACTCTCTCGCACTTGGTCTTCAGGGTGGTTGATCGCCAAGAGATGTGCCCCCAAACATATCTTAAAAGGTACCATTATTATCTGCCCAGGCTTTTCTTAATTAAGTTGGGGTCGGTTTTCAGTCTGGGAGGAGCGACTACCTGTATAAGGTGACTGGTAATTAGTGACTGATACTTAAACTCATGATTGCGCTCATCATAACAAACACCTTTCCCAAAGAAACGTTTTTTTTTTAATTTACCAAGTGCATGACCCCTATTACCCCAATAGAATATTGAGTACCTAACAAGAATAATACACCATCAGCTATAATTTAATTTAGTTATTAATCCTTTTTTACTAACAAAATTATTCCACTTTTACCATGCATTATTCTTTTTTCATTCTTTTAATAACCGTGCGGAACGCGCGCGTGCTATCAGCTGTTAGTCGTTTGTCGCCGTTCTGTCTCATGTTACATGAATGAAAAAAGAATAATGCATGGTAAAAGTGGAATAATATTGTTTGTAAAAAGGGATTAGTAACCAAATTAAATTACAGCTGATTGTATGTTATTGTTGTTAGGTACTCAATACTCTATTGGGGTGATTGGGGTCCAGCGATTGGTAAATTTAAAAAAATCGTTTCTTTGGGAAAGTTGCTTGATAAGATGAATACAATCATGTATTTAAGTACCGGTCCGCTACCAGTCACCCTACACAACCTCCACAACCCAGTTACTCGGTAACACTAATTCCCTGGGCCTCGGTAACATAAAATGAAGTGATCTAGAGACCCTAAAACAAATCCACCTATAACTCAAAATTCAACCGACAAGATCAAACACCCGCTTATCTCCAGTAATTTGCATTACAAAATGCTCTTCGACCATGTCAATAGCATCATCATCTATATAATATACTGCAGCAATTACCGCCGACAAAAGACGAGCAATAAATAAAATTGAACACTCTAATTACGTAGAGTCGAACCTTGAACCGCCAGGTATGCTACTCAAATGTCAGTCGCTGATACATTTGTGGTTTTGAACCGTTCAAATGGGCTAAAGTGCGCGTGAATTTGGCAGAGAATTATGTGCGGTAATCGACACTGTACGCGATTGAGCCTTGTTCGCTCAGGGGAACAAGTTGCAAATATTTGTTTCACGAGTTATGTTTATAAAACATTTTGGTGTTCCGTAGTGTAGACGAGTCCTTTTTGGGAAAACCATAAGAAAAACAGAAAAAAACATTGTTTACACACATACATACTTAAGCTCACGCCTGCTTCCCATGGGGGTAGGCAGAAACTACAGAACGCCACCTGCTACGATCCTTACATACTCCTTTTGCCTCATTTACGTTCCTGAATACATCTGGTCATACACGCACGCTGGTTGCGAGTACTACGCACCTGACCTTTCTGAAGAACATCACCAATAAGGTCACTATATGTCTTCCTAGGGCGTCCCCTCCCGGCGTTTCCGCTCATATTTGCCTAGCAAAAGCATTGTTTTTTTAATAAATATATTTTTTCTTCGAACAGAATCAATTTCGCTATGTTCACAAACAAACTGTATATTAAAGATAATACCATAAACACAACGCTTGGCTAACACATTGATGCTCTCATGTTGTTATTAGCAGACAAGAGGATGCCACTGCCTATCCTCTTGAGATAACCCTTCGACGCTCACGAATAATATCTGCAAATACAAATACAATATATTTTTTTTGTAGGTATGTTAGGTACAGATGTTGTAAATATTAAAGAACGCATCAACATGAGCTCTCGAGAGTTCTCATCAGTTCATAACAGAGAGTTCTCATCAGTTCATAACAGTGAGTTCTCATCAGTTCATAACACTGCTCTTTATACAAAAAGTTTTCTAGGAATGGCACCTAGGATTTACAATAAGATCCCTAGACGAATTACAGAAATAGACAACATATATGATTTTAAAAAGGCTTTCCTGAAAATATTATATGAAAAAACATATTATACGGTGAACGAATACTTAGCTGACATATTATAATTACCTTTTTTAGTATTATTATAATTTATTATTTATTAATTTGACAATTTATACTAGAATTTATTATTATTATATTTAATTGGAATGATTTTAATGTATCGACAATTTGAATTAGAATTTATTTGTTTGATAATTATATTATAATCTGCATGTTTGTGCCAAAATAATATTTGTACGCCAATGACGGCTAGACATAGCGTTCTTTAATATTTACAACATCTGTACGTAACCTACCTATGTTCAACAAATAAAAATATTTGTATTTGTATTTATATCTGCTGCTCTCATATCAACATGAGTACTGCTAATGGTGCTAATCCATGCGTCATGTTCGTGAACAGGCGCCGTCGGTAGGGACTGGTCATCTCTTAGCTGCCACGGCTTATTTTAATTTAATTTATTGTTTGAATTGTTTTAGTCTTTTTATTACGGATTTCAACATAAATGATGTAACCAATATTTTGTACTTAACCATATTGAGATTTAAAAGAGTAAGAGCGCCGTGGAGTTTCTTGCTCGTTCTTCTCTATAGGTAACTACTACGCTTTGGAATGGGTAACTAGCTTCATCTTTCGACCCCTTGACAATTCAAAAGTGCCTGTAATTGGTTTATTTGAAATAAATGCTTTGAGGTTTTGTGTTTGAGTACATATTACACAAGCTCATAAAAATATTAGCAAGTGATTTACGCTGTACTGACTACATAGGGCGCTCGAAGTTACATAAGTACAGAAACTCGTGAATATTCTTTTTGCACTCCATGAGTATTCAGTAAAGTATTTTATTCTTCACACATTACTTTAAATAATAATAATAATAATAATAAATCCTTTATTTTCAGGCTACTTTGGCCCATAGATAAATACCTTACAGACTAACATATATATCATAATAGTACAAAGTGTGTTAGTATATAAACTTAAAACTAAGTTAGTAAAACACACTTCACTCGAGCACTGTCTTTGTGCGATCGTGTGGCACTTGTCCGCGGAAGCGACGGAACATTACACCTTGCGGCCAAAAGTCCTCTGCCATGACGAGGTGCAGGTAGCAAGTAGGTACTCGCACCACAAACGCCTTGAAGTTGACGTTGCGGCGCGATTCAAGCAACTGCACTCTCGGCCTGTACTTGGTCCTTTGGCATACGTACTCCACGATGTCCTCGGCCTTAGTGGTATAGTGTAGGCGGGAAATATACACGGGAGTGTTCGGCTGGGCGGCTCGAACAGGTATGTCGGGCTTGATAGGAGCTGTGCCGCAGCGGTTCTTGTTGGTTCTTTGTCGGCGCTTCTTCCTCTGCACCGTCACAAAACCATCATCATCAGCCCGGTTCGATGCCCTTTCAGGCATGGGCTTCTTCGCGGGAGCGTTGGCGAGTTCGGTAACTCTCACAGGCGCTTTAGACACAGACATTGTGTCAGCGGGTTCGGTAACTCGAGCGGCGACACGAGGAGCAGCCGCAAGGGCGAGTGCAGGGTTGCGGGGCGCGCATGGCGCACGCTCTGCACACTCAGCATTGTTCGGCGACGACGAAGACATAACCGCTGACGCGAAACTTGCCCCCGATAAATTGAGGCACGCTCCACGACGCGTGTTGATATTAGATGCACTCGATGGTGACCCAGATACCGCTACAGTTTTACGCAACTCTGTTAATTCATTACGCAAATCAGCAACGGTGTTTTGGGATGCATCCAATCTCTTCTGCACACCCGCGAGGCTGGCCTTAAGAAAAACGATATCTTTCAATAGGCTTGTTACGTCGACGTGGTCGAATGTGACGGGGGGAAGCTTGTTTAAGTCCTTCGCCACAAATGTCGGCACGTCGTCAGGGTCGGTCTGTTTCAACAGCGTGATGATATCCTGCAGGCTTTTCTTAGTCCCGTCACGCCGGCGGGACACCATCTGGTCAGCTTTGTTTACCGACCTGTACAGTAGTAGCTTGGAAGCAGCTATATCTTCCTCGCTGAAGTTGGTTGAACAGATCTGGATTGCGGACACCTCGTCCATCACGTCCAGTTTCTGTTGCAGGAACGCCAGCAATTCATTCGCCACTAGTTGACTACTCATGACGACAAAATAATTACGAGCGACGGCTTGCGCCGCGCTGCTCGGTTTACACTAATATAAGCGTCAGCAACACGTCCGCATCGATACGCGGCCAAACTGCAACTCACCCAAAGACTTAGAAGATGATATAGGATTAAGTGCTTTCACATAACCTCTACAAGTCATGGTAATTTTACCATCAATTGGTATTTCCCAGCTATTCTTCACATACCTAGCAATGATTGTTTGAGCAATTTTCTGACTCTTTACGTGATTTGTGTGTGTTCATAATTCAGGTTAAAAGGAGGTGGTAATCCCTAATATGCTGTAATTTGATAGAGTAACCGCTTTAAATTACAGGCAGATGAGACTTTTCAGGTTTGTTTATAAGATTGGCAACGTAAAAGCCCATAAGCCATTTGTCCACTACCACCGTCAACGGGACGTCAACGAGAAACGAGACTATTCGAAATGAACGTGACGTCCCGGTGACGGCGTTTGTTTGTTCACGGCGGCCGAACTTGGCGCATCGGTATGATAAGATATACAAAACAAAAGCTGTGGGCAAGATCAAACATGTTTTATATTGCCGGCACATCGGCCCGTCACAATCTCGGGTCGAGTACTAACGGTCGCGCCGAACTTCTGGAAAATCCTGGCGGTGGACACGCGGCCATAGTAAATGTATGTATTGCCACTTCGGCACCTTCATCTCGTTTTCGTTGACGTCCCGTTGACAGTGGCGCATGGCGGTGGACAAAGTTTCCATATTGTTCTTATCAATTACATATTTCTTTAGCTTTTTATTGACTTCTCTGATTGACATAATGTTGACTAGACAAACAGTTCTCATATTTTTATGTTTTTTTTTTATCTGAAGGACTAGACAAATGGCATTCGCTTTGGAGCGATTCTATTTCTATAATCGCTATCGCTTTCGTTAATGTTTCTATCATATGAACCGAAAACTAGCGATAACACTTGTAAAAAAGTGCCACTTGGCTACGCATCTCTATGGAAGTAATCGTTCGACGTTGTCGAATCGTTTCATAGAATCGAATGATGTTAACATTGTCTAGCTAATTTCTATTCGTTGAATTATGGTCACGTGTCATTTAGTTAGCTTCTTGTCAACCCCATTCATTTTTTGGCTTTCCTACTAGCGTCATCGCTAATCGAATGTTACTTTCTCTAGGCCCTATAGTCCACAATCTGTCAAAAATACATATAATTTTCCTACACTTTTGTCAAGTGTTTGACATTTATTTAAACTCAAACTCAAAGTATTTATTTCAAATAAACCAATTCCAGGCAGTTTTGGATTATCAAGGGGTCGCGTTCGGTCAGTCAAGAATATTAAGCTAAGTAGTTGCCCATTCCAAAATGTAGTAGGTTTCTATGGAGAAGAACGGGCCAGAAACTCCATGGGCACTCTTTTAAATAAAAATATTGTTACAAAATATTGGTTACATTATTCACGTTGAAATTATGTATTGAGAATGATGTAGAAAGACGTGCACGCTACAAGCGTCCGTAATAAAAATATTAAAAAATACAAATCCAGAATTTAAATAAGCCGTGGCAGCTAAGAGATGACCAGACCCTACTGACGGCGTCCGTTCACGAACATGAAGTCTGGATCATCACCATTCAGCTCAACCATTTTTATGGGTACTCAATTATCCAACACACGCGCCACCATCAGCGAAATGTTTGTGGGAGAATGATATACTGTCACCAGGGCACATTCAAGTCAATCAAAATTTGACATAAACCTACATTGGCACTTATGAAACGTCAAAAGCTAGGTACACGGATCAAAATGGTCGTTTCCGACGGGGAAGAGCCAGCAAGAAACTCCACGGTTACTCTATTACAAATAATTTGCTTTGACAATATTTCCAAATTACAGTGTTAATAGGTATGGGGGGGCAGTGTAGACTTGTCAACAAGTACCAGGTACTTAACAAAATAGAAAATGAAAGACGTAGCCAGTAAATGGTAGATTTATAGTAGGTACATAGTACTCTCACTTGTGTTATGCAATTATACAATATTGCGTCGCTCATTGTCGCTGATAAAGTCGTAAAAGCATTTAGCGCTAAACGTTTTTAAAACATAATTCTGTCTCCGTCATCTGCAAACGATTGACAGAAATAGAACGATGTTTTAAATTCGTTGAGGACTAAATTCTTTTAGTACATTTTGGTGCATACGGGCCCTAATTTTGTCATAATAGTTACAATTTATTAAATAAATAAAAATCTTAATTGCAGACCACAACATGATCTACAAAAACACAATTGTCAAAATTATAATAAAAAATAAATTTAAAAAAAAAACGGACAAGGTCTCTCGTTATTATCAGCCATATTTTAACTACTGTGGGCATACTATGGGTAGTGTTGGTTACTGCGCAATAGAAAAACCGTTTGCAGTTCAATTCCAATTTTAAGTTACGAATAAATTAATCACACTAGTGAATCACAAACTGTAGGTACACGACACAACTATATGGAGCGCGTGACAGTTCCTAGGGTGGAGGTACTGATCTCCTCGAAGGCAGAATGGTAAGTGTCCACTCGTCCCATCAGCGCTCCTCCATCAGCCATGCTCTGTCATAGCACAAAGTTAGCCGAGTATGCACGTCATCGCGACGGTACTGCCACCTCCTGGAACTCGTGCTGCGCTTCGTTTAGTGTCCATACTGATGACCGTCTCCGACATATATAATACTTAAACACTACTTAAACATACTTTCACACATATAGTGACCTTATTGGTGATGTTCTTCAGAAAGCTCAGGAGCGTAGCACTCGCAACCGGCGTGCGTGTATGACCAGGGGGCCAAGTCTACTAATTTACAAACGTCACAATGGTCTCTGCATTGTTAGTTTTTGACAGATTTGCCATACAAGATCTGTCAAAAACTAACAATGCAGAGACCATTGTGACGTTTGTAAATTAGTAGACTTGGCCCCCAGATGTATGAACGTAAACGAGGCAAAAGGAGTATGTAAGGATCGTAGCAGGTGACGTTCTGTAGTTTCTGCTTACCCCCCATGGGAAGAAGCGTGAGTTTATTTATGTGTATGTATAGACAATAATGAAATGCCAATATTATGACTTTGTAAATCATTAACTAACAGTTTCAGTAACATCATGAGAATTAAAGTGTTTTTCATCTCAAAGCATTACAGACCAATTAGTAACTTAAAACGTTATTTAAAGTAACATTACTTAACAAAATGGTATATTAAAAACAATAACTAGAGTTTTATTGCTTGGAATGCACCGATGAAGATGAGACTTTCACTTTAAGATAGATGTGTAGAAGGATTGCTAATTTTAATGGCAGTTGTGTCATTCAAATGCGTTTTTTATTTGTGTTTTTATTAATGGTATCAACTGGGTGAGGTAGTAATTTAAGATCAGTTGTTTATGCTCTGATTGTTGAGGTATCTGGTAATGAGGGTTACGGCCGTATTCATAGAGGATTGCTAGCGTTATAGTGTACTTTTATTCATCATTCCCGACTTGTAATTGCAGTATTATTATGGGCCTCTTTTCATACAGAAGTGAAATGAACATTGATGCGACGCTTGCTCACAGCATGTGGGCCATTTCAGAATGCCAATTCCCGTATTTAAAAACGTTAAAAATCTAATCGCAATCTCATCTCACCGATTTGTGGTGCAAGTGGGCTAAGGCTTTCGCTTCTAGCATATCAAATCAAATCAAAAGTAATTTATTCATAGTAGGCTGAAAATCAGCACATTTCGTACGTCAAAATTACATAAGACAGTCCCCCAAAACGCCCGCCCTTCACCACTTCCTAGTGCTTAAGCTTAGCTTTATCAGGTACGACTGAATACTTACTTAGCTGCATGTTAAACTGATATCTCTATACAGGGTGGTCCAAATAGAGACGTCATAAAAAAAAATGATGCCTCAAGCCCAGGGCTATCCGAAAATATCCCATGTATGTTCCGTGATTCTTGATAGTTTTCTAGTTACAATAATAATTTAAAATTTCTTGAAAATTTTATCATGACCGCTTTCAAAACATTCTCAACGTTATTTATAAAAATCTCACTAATGACTGATTAGCCACTGACTAGCTAACTAATTAGTTAGCTCTTAATCATTGATTAACTTTTCTTTATTTATAAACGCTAGTTAGCAGGTGATTAGTTGCGAAACGAAATAGAGGTGAAATTATGCGTTCGGCACAGATTATATTCAAAATAGTCGACTCAAAAGCAGAATTTTATGAATAAATTTGTCAAACACAAGATTTTTGTATCTGTCGTGACTTTGACAGACAAAAGTCAAAACAAATATTGGAAAATTTGAACTTGAATAAAATGATTTATTATGTTTATTTCATTGTGTTCGGGATGGTAGCAATAAAAATAATAAGCTCCAATAAAATTGGAGTAAACAGGTAAAGGTATTTATCTTTGAATTTATATCTACTTGCTAATGTAAACTGACCAAATGAATGTTAGAGCAATAGCCGACAATAGCTATGTATTTACATGTCCTATACGCCTTTTAACACGAATATACTCTTTTAGAAATGTATGTAGGTACTTGTGCCTATTTTATATTACTTCCTATTGCTTTTGCACCAGGGTTTCAGTGTCTTTTAATAACAATTATTATGGTTGTTTACAGATACAAGTTTGACTGCTGCTATGAAAGCCACTCGCACCTAGCACCAATACTATTCAACTATTTGCAAAGACGGCGAGAGACGAGACAATGCTACGTGAAAAAGATGAGGAATGAGTGGCATGAGAAAAAATGGCACGGTCCATGTCTTTGGAGGAAGAATAAATTGGAAATCAAAAATAATGAATTTATAACAAAAATGTAGTTTTATTATGTATCAAAATAAATTGCTTCTACAAAATGTCTCTTGTTTTTGTGTGTGACTGCCACAACGTGGTTTTTCTTTAGTTCTGGGCCTTAAAACTGGCGTCATAAGATGAGGGGCACATGGGATAACACATTGGATAATCACAATCTCCCATGAGCTTCCTCACGAACTCATTCTCTTCTAACCTCCTGAGCTAGGTGATCAGGTTGTTTGAAGAGAACGAGTTCGTTCTGAGCCTCCTCCTGATTGAGCTTTTTCTATAGATACTTTCATCCTATGTACTTCGAATGAAGAATATGTAATAGGTAGGTATTCTCGTAGTGGATTTAAACGAAGTTTGTAGGTATTCCTCCGTCTACTTCCAGACGGCGTCTCAAAGTTACTTAATTCTTTGCATCGTTCTGAAATCCCGTAAAAGATTGTCGAATTCCATATTTACTAAGGCACAACTCGATATTAGGGACAAAATAACCTAGAAGCTCACAATAATCGTATTATATCCATCAGCTGATTCATATAAAATCCGCCATCTTGCCTCTTAGCATCCTCTTAACAGTGCACCGGTGGTGTTTAATTTTGACAGCTACTAATCAATTGCTTAGCGACCTCTTAGCGCTAAATAGCGTTTATGAATAAGAATTTTTCTAATCAGTTGCTTAGCAATTAATTAAAATTTAAGAGACGTTTATAAATAAGACTTAAAATCTTTATTTTTGCACGACTTTTTCGCTTTTTTTTATGCAATTTATGTTTTTATGGAATATTCTGTCCGACATCAAATAATCATCTTCCTATAATTAATTTAAGATACAAAAATGTTGATCACAAAAAAACAAGCACAAAATAATGAAAATTGCAGAAAAATAATGTGAAAAAGCCGTTTAAAAACTAAGATAGAATTTTTTGAAACCGGCTCCCATGATTTTTTCAAGAAATTAAAAAAAAATATATAACTACAAAACTATCAAGAATCGCGGTACATACATGGGGTATTTTCGGATACCCCTGGGCAATCATTTTTTTTATGACGTCAGTATTAGGTCCTGCACCCTAATATATAAATACGTAACACACTATCTATCACAATCTGAATCATTTTGAAGCCTATTAGTAATCCATTGCTTCGTTCAAAAAATTTGTCTGCTCAACAACGTAAATAACGCTATGAATATTCTAGAACTGTCAAAATAAAATCCATTCCTACTATTAGTGTGTTACGTAAGTACCCCGCAGCTTGTTTAATAAAAATGTAATGCTGTTCGTTGGCGCATTACTTGAGAACGTCTAGACCAATTAGGCAATGTTTTGTTTTTAAATGTTCGTAATAGTCCGAATTAGGTTATTACTTTTTGGCTACAATTTAAATGCTCACCAAAATATTTTTTAGACCCTAAGAATAAGTACCAAGTAAATGGTTAACTTCAAATAAAATAAACCCACTCTATACCGAGGTGCCTAAAGAACAACGTTTTATGTTCCAAAATAATTATACACTCATCAGAATAATTGTACGTGTTTATTTATATTCTTTTTGCCTACCAAAATGGATAAATGCTCACCAAATCTTGTTTGAGTTACTCACCAAAAATAAGTTTGCTTCAAAATGCAAGGGTGGGGTAGGATGCAAGAGCGAGGGAAGCGAGCTCGGGACTTTGGACACCCCGAGTCGGACAGGTTAGGTTAGAAAGGGATGGCGGGGTCTGAAAGAACCCGCCATCCCCGTCGTGGTTATTTTGTTTTAACCACCCATAAGTAGGAGCCCCGCTAAGCGGGGCTCCGTCGACTACGATTTATAAATAAAAAAGGAAAATAGGTTCATTTCTACAACACTTTATGAAACACAATTTGGTGAGCATTTATCCATTCTGGTGGACACCATTTGGTGAGTATTTCGAATTTTTTTGTAGTAAAATAGGTACTTTTCTGGTAGGCGTTTAAACACAAGCTTTACTTTTTATTACCAGAAAATTATCAAATTCTGGAAAAGCTGAACGTCCTTTTTTTTGGATGGAGCTATTGGAATTTGGGCAACTACGTCTGTCAGATCAGCTAGTAGGAAATACAAATAGAGTAAAACATCTTGTGAAGTGTCGTTTAAATATATATGTATATAGTCATGTATGAATATAGGTATGAACAACCGTTCATGCCTGTATACATATAAAGAAAGAAAGAAAATACATTTATTTGCGGTAAACATGACGCAAAGAAAAACACACATACAAAAAAGAATGAAAACACCAAACGCGCCCCCAAATACCATTTCTATTTTCCAATTTCAAGGGTATGCAACCCAAATGCGTAACTAAAGCTGAAGCTTGAAAAACACCACAATCTAAGTGTTTCAGAACATATTCTGAAAGATTTTTTCCTTGAAAAAAGTTGAACCAGTAAAAACTATGCCTCGATTTTTGTCAAGATACGACCGGTAATATTAACTAGTAACAGTTTAATACGTTATTAAAAACAACATTAGTCAAGGACCCAGACTATATTCTCTAGCACCGCATCATTACTAATAATTAATATTTTCTAGTCTTCATATAAAACAAAATCGCCACAAGACAAATGTCAAAAATATCAAAATCATGAATAGGTTACCACTAATGTGTTAGACAAGCAAGTCTGACATATAGCCTAGCCTTATAGCCAAGCTATTATAGCCTCAGGTGAACAATGAACGTTAGTATGGAATGAGTAATTGACAGCTCAATGAGTAAAAGGTCGGGCTACAAGCGAGGAGATAGCGGCAAGTTGGTGAACTTTATGTGAGAATGTTATTTTTATCTATAGGGTAGTTTGATAAGACAAAGGAATGTATTGACTAGATTCTCACATGTATATAGTAAATTCCAGTTAATGTTAGATTATAGACTCAAATATAGCACATAACATATTACACTTAGTGAAAAGACGTTTTCACCTGAATATTAAGTTGAGCCTATTAAACTCTTTCTCTATGGTGAACCATTTCGTATCAACAAGTTGCTCGAATTTAAAAAATAATTTCAATTTTTTTCTTATGTACCTTCCTACTTATTGAACGTCTCCCTAGTTCTGTATAAAAAAAAAAACACTATGTTAAATGTATCACCAGATTACTTTTTACCAACCCTCTTACATGCTAAAGTTGCTACTGTCGTACAATAGCGAAAATAATTAACATGAATTCCAACGTTATAAAAGACAGAAAAAGTTGAGCAAAAAAGTTCACAGTAAGTGCTGCGACTAGTATGTCACAAAATAAATGAATGGATTCAAAATTTTCGCTCACTAGCTCTCAGACTACAAAGGTCGTCCGTCGGTTCGGTTCTAAAGTGTTGCATTCTTGGGCAAGGTCAGTGATGCGATCGATAAGTCCCTTTCTCACGTTAAACATCACGCCTAGATCAATGAAGGTACGCAGGTGGTTATGTTGGTTAATTATAATGATTATTTTTAACATTTATTCTTATTATACATAAAAAAATATAAGTTTCGAAACTTTTGGATAGCTGGTGTAACATATATACAGCATATTTGGAAAAAAAAACAAAGAGCTGTTCGGTATGTAGGTAGCATAGCATTTTATGTTACTAAAAAAGTTATAATTTTTAGTAGCCAAAACAGAAACTCGAGTATTTCAATGTTCAATCTAGCTCAAGATTTTAAAACACTTATTTGTGTTCTAAAAACAATAACGTTAAGCTTAACTGCCTAAAGATATAGACCTACCTACTTTAAGTTCTAAAGAATGATAACATAACATGACATTTCCATACACACACGCCCACACACACACACACCCACCCACACACACACACACACACACACACCCACACACACACACACACACACACCCACCCACCCACACACACACCCTCATACAAACACACACCCTCATACAAACACACACTCTCTCTCACACACACGCACACACACACTCACACACACACACACACACACACAAACATACTAATCCTAAAATAAGTAATAATCGATAGTGTAAGATTTTTCTTGTTTTATATAACTTAGCGCATTTGAGTACGAGCGCATAATCCGATTTAAATGGAACTGCTTCTCAACGGGTGGAGACCTGGTGTCCTGAAATACAGGCCACCACTGAAATACAGTTAGATACCAGTCTCTCACAGTATAATTATAACTATTATGTATTGTTCTTAATAATTTGAAAATGTGCTTATATATTGTGGTGAGAAATAAATCAACATCTTATCTTATAAAAGTTTGGTTTCAATTATCGCGATAATAAGATACGTTATAATATAATTATTATTATAGTACACCGCAATAATATGACAAATTGTCATTTAATTTGTTATTATGTCATGACATAGTAATGTGGGCGGCTTAATGTCTTAAGGGGTCAACTAAAGTTATACCCAGTAGTAAAAAAGTAAAATGGAAATTATATCTTTTAATTGACTTACCTCTGGGTACCGTAAGCCAGCTAGTTTCTGTTCAGTAGATCAGCTGTCAATTTTATTGTCTAACTGAATTAATTTGATGGAGCAGCCCTACCTAGACAAGACTGATGTGGTAGCGGCAAAAGAACTGAGAAGACGTCGATTGCAAAAAGTCGCTATGGATAAATGAGCCTGATTTATTATTTAATTAATCAATAATTTGACAGTACTGTAGTTATAGATTAAGATTTATGCGATAAATACGAAGACATCACAAAATATGCATTTTTTTTGTTGCTATTTTACACTTAAGCGGAACACTAAACGAGACACAATACTTAGAGCTTTATCTATTACTAGCTTTTGCCCGCGGCTTCGCCCGCGTGGATGACGGAAATTATCTCACGGGAACGTACTACCGGGATAAAAAGTATCCACCATGTTATACACTATAAATGATAAAATGATAAATGATTTTAATTCTGTAAATAGGTTTGTACAAACACTTTTACACGTCAATCATATTTTCAAAACTAGATGAGGTCGGCGTTTCCTATCTCACTACTCTGAGAAGAAAGGTCGAAACAAACTCAGAGGTCACAGTCTCTTTTAAAGTCCAGACATAATCTTGGTCAGATCATGTGAAGACCATGTAGATTTGTGTCTGAAATGGTCTTTTGAGGAAAAACCACACAGATTGAGTGGACCTGTCCAGTCAGTGCACACATTTCTCAGTAATCGTGCAGGTCAACTCAGAACTTAAGGAGCTCAACGATTCGACGAACAATCCCAAAGAAAGGACATTTGGGTAGGCCACAAAAATTACTCAAATTGCCAGACTATGATTAAAACTAGCTGAGAGGGAAAAAAAAGCAACAATGACGCACATAGTCTTCACATTCACATTATTAAAATAATAACCATGTACTTAATCTAGCCTGCATGCTACTCACATTCACAGACAGGTTTCTCTTTATATGTCATCAAAAATATCATATGTTATGTCATGTAAATCAATAAAAATTACATTATTAATTCTAAAACACATATAGAATTACACCCCACCAACTGATTCAACTGAAACGCAGCAATTTACCTCCTGTCATGAACTCTTTCACAACCAGCTCAACTCCCTTCTAATTAAAACATGATAATATGGCCATTCTTGTGTCATTCTCTCATCAGATCATTCTGTACCACTTGCCCACTGACCGTAAGTCCTCGACCTCGCATCTTTGGCTAAAACATCTCGAGGTTACGAATATACTATACGTTATATTATATTAGACGCTTGAGTCACTCTGACATAATGACGACCACGTGGATTTGACGCAATGTTAAGCTGCACTTGCTGAAGTTTTAATGTGGATGGGTAACCATATTTTATATTTCAATACACAAACTCAAATGTTCCTATTCAAAGAGGATAAAAAGACTTGTAAATATATTTATGGCAACCATTTTGTATATTTGGAAGGCCAATAATTCGATGCAACAGCAAAGACTGGGCCTACCAAAGAAAGCCTTGTGGAGATCGTTCTCACCTTATTACTTTAAGGTCTGATATCTTAAAGTAAGTGATAAGCACTAAACAGAGTGACAGGCACATCGACGAACAACCTGTTACCAAAGATTCAGTAATGATTCTGAATCGTTGAAATTTTGGGTAGGTGATGAAAAAAAAAATGCTGGTCCATACATTTTGACTTCGTAAGCTTTCACTTTTCTATGAAATAGCAGATTTACAGACAGATAAACGAAAAAAAAATCCTACGCTAGGTCTAGAATTTTGTGCTGAATTCATGGTTACAGTTTGAGCGTCGATTTCAATTATGAATTTGAGAAGACTAGGTAAGCTTAAACGAATAACGATACTAAAGTATCATTCGACGCACCTTGATGCAACATTTTGTGACTGCCTAATCTTTAAATAGTCAGTCAAGTCAGCCAAAAGACGCCAACTGCTGGACTTAGGCCTCTCCTAAGGATTGCGTCAATGTCATAGGAACTGAAGCGAAGAAGCACCCTTTCTTTTCACACAAAGCCTGGGAGCATTTTAGCTGCTGTCCTCTTCGAGAATGTAGTCGTCAACATAGCTATAGAAACTACATCCTAACGGTTGTGTAACCCGTGCGTCTAAACATTGTACTATTGTCTTTATTTTCCCGTGCAAATCCGTTTTGTGTACAGATAAACTTGGGACTTGGGGCTTTTTCCTTTCCTAAATAATAATATAAATCTCATTGCTCTGCAAAGCTTTCATTCATAATCTTCTGAATCTTTAAAACATGGTGATGATTGCCAACAGACTGGATTGCCCTTATATCCGGCAATGCTGCAGCAGATATATTGTTACCTTGTGAGTTTTCGTTTTTGTTTGTGCTTGTTATCGTGTTTGTATCCTTATAAGTATCTGTTTGTATAAGAGCCTTGTTACTTGAAATAAACAAATTATATTTATAGTCCAAATCTTCATATCTACCCCGTGATCGTAGAAGACTCGCCGACCCATATTCTTCAACTTCGGCAGCGTCTTGCTTTCAAAGCTACCAGCTTGTGTCAGTCATCAGTTTTCACCCGTGATTAATAATTTTATTTCCCGTCTTTCCTTTACTGAAATAAATTATATTCCTCATTCTCTTTCGAGCGAAAGAGTTCCTTCAAGAAAGCACCACCAACAATGAAACTCTGCTTTTAATTTTTCTTCTCTCTTTTTTTTATGAATGTGGATGATATGTCATTTGGTTTAAATATGCTTTAATTTTTATTATGTTATTTATCTTTTATATAGAATCTTCTATATTTTGTGAATGTGAGAACGTTGTACGCCTAACTTGTAGACTGTAGATTTGTAGATCTTTTTAATTTTTTTAAAGTACCTGTTACTTATTGACAGGCCTACACTGTCCTCCCATACCTAATAACACTGTAATTTGAAAACATGGTAAAAACCAATTATTTTAAAAAGAGTAACTGCGGAGTTTCTTGCCGGCTCTTCTCCATAGGAAACGACCAACTGGAGCCGTGCACCTAGCTTCTGACGTTTCATAAGTGTTCATGTACCTAGGTTTATGTGAAATAAAATATTTTGTATTTGATACTGATAAGAGCTGAGAGAAGAGAGGCCATCCAAAGGATATTAAGAGACGATGGCAATGACGATTAATAGACGATGTGTGAAAGATGATGGGTAGGAATAAATACTGAGACCACCTCGTTGGTGTAGTGGTGGCAAAGGGTACTACTGAGCATGAGGTCCTGTATTCGATTTCTAGGTCGGGCAAAGTGTTATTGGGTTTTTCCATCAGGAATTTGTCAGTAGTAGCTCGGAGTCTGGATTCTTGCCGGTTGATGGCAACAGGCTCGCCCATTGTTACATAGGACTTAAAAATAACTGGTGAAATGTGGGTGTACTATGTCTATAGGACCACATTTGGCGTTATGCTATGGTATGTTATAAATACTAAGATGACGAATGATTGAAAGATAAAATAAGGAAGGGGGATAATGATATACGCAGACAATCATCAGATAAACTATCTACAAGTTACATCACGTAACAAACAATATTTAATTATAAATAATTATTACTACTCAAATAACAACGCTTCCGGGATATTTTTAGAAATTTCCTATTACAAAACTCAAAGCAATTATTGTTCACAATAAACAGTCGCCAAAAATGTATGACACCATGCAAATTGATCACTATAGGCTACGGTTATTAAAAATCATGCACGGTCCGATCATTCAACTTTATACACACATTTCTGTGTCATTGTGTCATGAAGAAGGTTCTTAGTGGTTAGGTACACGAGTCACTTTCTTTCTTCTCCATTTACTGATCATTTATTATCCATCTTGTAAGATTCTATTTTCACATCGTTATTCCCCTGCTCTTCTCCTAATGTATTTGTGGCAGGCGCATCTGTCTTTTTCTAGCCATATCATCTTTTAATCAGTAAAAACATCGTCTTTTTAAAAAAAAAATGGAGGTTGTCAATTGCACTTTTCCGGATAATGCACAAAAATCTTCAAGTAAGTCTTTCAAAGTCAGGAAAAATCTTTAAATAATAGTCTCGTGTGCATCAGCTCTTAAATTAATTACTTAATTTATTGTCATAGTGAATAGTAATAGATATGATAAGCTTAGGGCCTTGTAATAACATCATTTTGGTTGATAATAGTTGTAGCTAATGGCAGTGGTAACTGGAAAGTTGTGTGGAAATCGGTTGTCATGGTTTGGGCATGTGATGCGGAGGAATGAGGAAAATGTCATGAGGAAAGTTTTGAGTATGAATGTGGATAGCTATAAGAGTAGAGGAACACCAAAGAAGCGATGGATGGACTGTGTGAACGATGATATGGTTAGAAAGGGGGTGACATGTTTCACTGACCACAAATAAATTGAGATAAGGGCAGGAGAGTGAGAATAGTAGTAGCTATTGCAAACACTGGTTTTATTGACAAATGCCTTTCCTCGTTATAGGAACCAGAGGGATTTTCGTTTTCGGAACCAGAGGGGTTTTCGTTTTCGAAACCAGTGGGGTTTTCGAAACTAGCGAGGTTTTCGTTTTCGAAACCAGTGGGGTTTTCGAAACTAGCGAGGTTTTCGTTTTCGAAACCAATGGGGTTTTCGAAACTAGCGAGGTTTTCGTTTTCGAAACCAGAGGGGTTTTTGTATTTTAAGAACGTTCGCACTCTAAGATTTGTTTCAAACAGTCAAAAATACCTCTAATTTACCCACGTTTTTGACAAGATTTTGATAATGATAATCGCTGAGATGAGATTACGACAATAAGCTTTATAACGTTTTCAATTACGGGAATTGGCCGCCTGGAAATAAAACTCGCTATTAATGCAGCTTCTAAAGAGTCATACTAGCACACAGACGGAACCGATTTTCAAAGGGAATTTTTATTTACGTAGACGGAATCTTGATAAAGTTAAGACCGTCGGGAGTTATTAAGTAACATAACATCTCGCCTTATTTTTCCCCAAAGGTTGGACAAAAGTGTACCTGTATAGTAGGGATACGCACAGTTCACCAGTTATGATTAAGTCCCATGTAACAGGGGGCGGGGGCCTTTTGCCATCAACCGGGCACAAATCTAGACTTCGGGCTGCCACTGAGAAATCCTGTTGGAAAAGTTATTTCATATTTTATATACAAATTCAAGACTAAGAGCTCGTGCGGCACTCAAATATCGAGCTTTTTTGTATACCCAGACTTTTTCAAATGGGTCAAAACTGTTTTGTGGTCAACCCCTAACTCTTCAGCTATGTTGTAACTACTCATATGCAGATCCTGGTCCACTTTTTCAAAATAGGTATCAACTTTATCGGTAACATTGCAACCAGAGCGAGCTGCATCTTTGACATCAAAATTCCCCTTACTGAAAACGCTTGAACCAACTTTGTGCTACTCTTACTAAATTAAATTAAATTAAAATTAGCCGTGGCAGCTAAGAGATGACCAGTTCCTACTGACGGCGCCCGTTCACGAACATGACGCATGGAATCTAGCTGTTCAAGTTCTAACACATCGTGGTCGACATGCAAATGTGAAACACATTGCATTCATTCATCAGGTAACACATTATTTCATTTAGCTGATGATTTTTTGTACAAGCTTGTTTTGCCACTCAACACCGTGGTATTATTGATGGCGAAACAAAAAGATGGCAAGCGTGAATCGACTGCTAGTCTTAGAATACCGTATAAATTAAAACTGTGTGATTTTGGCAAGGTGAATGGAATGGAAATTAGTCCCGCAAGTGGAAATTAGTTACCGCCACCTATAAACACCTCAGGATCACACAAAAGACAGATGGTCAAACCCCTTTTTAACATCCGACGGAAAAAGAGGGTGTTATAAAATTTACTTGTGTATCTGTGTATCTGTGTGTCTGTCTCTGTTATCATAACTCCGAAACGCAAACGACTGAACCGATTTTGATTATTTTTATTTTTTTTGAAAGGTGACTTGGTCAAGAGTTTTCTTAGCTATGATTAGGCACTTGTACTACTGATTAATAAGATTTGCAGGGCCTTATAGACACATGTCTAATACCTATGTTTTTAATTTCGACAGGATGTTTTTATGCCGCAGAACTACATAATTATGGTAAAAACATTATAGGACAAGCTCTGCACATGGTGCTCTACTATGACTGTGAGGGAAAAGCTCCAGAAAAAATCTAAAACATAATGATTCAGTATTGTTATAAAAAATAAACTTTGTAAAATAATTCAAAGATTGATTTTTTCTTTGTATGTGTACTTAACACATTTCAGCGATAGTGGGACTATCGTAGGTACAGTTAAACAAGATATTTGGTATCCAGGCAAATATTTGTTCATCTTTTGTACTTCACTTCCAATAGGTTTTCATTCATTTTCATTGTGAGCGTTATAAATTTAAGCTTACGGCATACAAGAATTAAGGGAGATAACAGCCGCTTGGGTCGATCGATCAGATGGAGCTACGCTTGCCGCGGTTGGTCCATGGATGGGTGGCCATCTTTACATACAAAAAAATTAAAACACTGGAAATTATTGATTGGAAAACACGTTAAGCCGTTGGTTCCGGTTGTCATTCCTGGATCTTTGACAGTCGTCACTGGTCATCAGAAGCCCGAAAGTCTGACAACCAGTCTTACCAAAGGGTATCGTATTACCCAGTAACTGGGTTGTGGAGGTCAGATAGGCAGTCGCTCCATGTAAAATACTGGTATTCAGCTGCATCCGGTTACATTAGAAGCCGAACCCAACATAGTTGGGAAAAGGCAGGCAGATTGAGATATAGGTAAAAGAATTGACTACTAAGCAAACTCACAAGATTGTTTAAGTTGCAAGTTAGCTGCCCGTATACCAAATATCTTGTTCGACTGTACAATTACAATCCACTAATAAAGTAATTAACTCTCATGTATTGACGAAACCATCGCCATTATCTTCGTTACTTAAAATCGAAGGCTGTGAGAATTTTCGAGAAAAATATACAAATATTGCTCAACCCAGGGACCTAACCCACGACCTTATGATCTACATTCATAGATAGTAGCGCTTAATAATTGCCACACATAGGGAGCATTAATAGTGCGACCCAGAGTGACAATACTAGTGTAGGTATGGTTGCTCGCCGCACACCTTGTTATTGAATAAAACCGGCCAAGTGCGAGTCGGACTCACACACGAAGGTTTCCATACCACAAGTCAAAAAAAGCCGAAAAAAACACGTTTCTTGTATGGAGACCCCGTTTAATTTTAATTTTTTTTTTTAAATTATTTGTTGATATAGCGGCAATAGAAACACACTGAAAATATAATAAGCTAAAATTAAATATCATTGAACAGTTGCGGAACAGGTAATTTGGCCTAAATGAAAAGAGATTACGAGAAAACTCAAGGTACATCGGATGGTAAATATTTGTTACGCATTTGGTTTCCGAACTACGCAAACGATTGAAATCCAACTCCTTATTTATGGCTTTTGTGGACAGGATTTTGATTCAGATTTGTTACAGTTGTAATGGCGATCATGTCATTTGGTCTAAATAGGCTTTTATTTTCATATAGATTCTTCTATATTTTGTGAATGTGAGAACATTGTAGGCCTAACTTGTAGACTGTAGATTTGTGGACCTTTTTATATTTTGTTGAGTACCTGTTAATTGTTGACAGGCCTACACTGTCCTCCCATATCTATCAACACTGTAATTGGAAACATTTTAAAAGTCCCTTATTTTTAAAAGAGTAACTGTGGAGTTTCTTGTCGGCTCTTCTCCATACGAAACAACCAATTAGAACCGTGCACCTAGCTTCTGACGTTTCATAAGTGCCCATGTTGGGTTATGTGAAATAAAATATTTTGAATTGATTTGACTGAATCGGTTTTAGGTTCGTTACCAATAAATATTATCTTATATCGATGAACTTAAATTATTCCGATAGAAAAAGACCTGGGTAAAGATCAACTAGTGTCAAATGTTAACCCTGAAAGTACTAATAACTATTGATGGTTTGAAGTCGATCCTGACGAACCACAGCCTCAAAGCGTAGCACGCCTCGACAGAATCGCAGATGATACGACGATCATGTGTCGCGGACCAAAATGGACTTGCCAGCCTCGAACTCCAGGGATTCTATGCAGCTGGTAAAAGCAACGCCAAAGTACGCAACCCTGGTGAATACTCCGGTAAAAAAAGGCTGGAAGCAGCCCTTTTTAACAGGTTCTACACCTACGACAAATAAAATAGGGTACTACACCAGAGAAAATACTAAAACTTCCGCTGAGAGAGCAAATAATGGAAAGTACATACTAAATTTGAAGAATATCTTACACCGCCGTTTGAGCAGAACGTGGCAATATAACTTAGTTGACCGCAGATAACAGAACATAGTAACTTGAAACTTGATTGGGAATTAAGTTAAAGAATAATCAATAAAATTTACTTAGTTCGATTTTAAATTAAACGTCGAAAATTTATAAAAATCGACTTCATTCAATTCATATTTCTGAGCAACTCAAGTTTTTTTTTGTAATAATCTATTGAGACCCTTGTTTAAGTCTTATCAAATTTTTAAATGTTGACATATTAAGTATAAAAAATTGATGCCCAATTATATGAACGAAAAAAAAAAATATGTTGAACCCGCAGAGGTCACGCTGCACTATGTTCAAAACTGAACTGGCGAAAGAAATAAGTGTGGCGTCGCCGCCACACTTATAGAGGTATGGGGAACAGGGTGTAAAGTTCAGTCATACCTCCTAAGTGAGGATCCTCTGACCAGACGGGTGTTGTCTGGTGGGCAACTGCCCGACGATAGCGGTAAACTGTGTTTGCGCGATGCAGGATTTTGCGTGACCTCAGTGTGACGCGTAGCTCGCATGTGGCGTTTGTAGATGCCGCTACAACTTAACCGGGCGGGTTCCTGAGACCGACTACTGAGTGTGCAGGGGTCCTGGGTACGATCCTAGCTCAAGTAGGTACTGTTATTAGGTCTATCCATTAGCAGTTTCTCAGTAGCAGCCCGGAGCCTTGACTTGTGCTCGGTTAATGACAATGAGCTCGCCCCCAATTACATGGAACTTAAATACAACTAACGAAATATGGGTACACAGCCCTCTGGCTACCCTCTCGGTGAATACAAGCATGACATTATGTTATGTCATAACCCAACATTAACTTGAATCTTCACGCTAACTCTAGCTAATGAGACGGCTAGTCTAAGGCGACAGTTTTCTATAGGCTGTGGCAACAAATCAAATTAATAGACCATAAATTACGTCTTCTTAGCACATGTGCTAATACCAGTCGCATCTATCATATAAATATGATGGCTCTGTATTTATTTGTAAGTGGGGTAATTGAAGTTTGTTAATGAGGAAACTAATCTTAGTTTGTGGGAAAAGTGCATCGAAGTTTGTTAGAAAAGTGCTGCGATTATACGCCATTTGTTTGCAAGTTTTTTTATTTTGTATAATTTGCGTATTATCCGGTTTTCTATCTGAACTATCTATTTTTTATTCGAATTATGCCACTGCTCGAACCTTTTAAATATACTTGTTTTTTTTTTTTTACTATCATTTTCCTCTTGCCGGGCCGGGTTGCTCTTGTCGGGACTAGTCGAATAGGTTTTTTTTTTTTAATGTCTTTCGATAAAGTTCATGTCTGTATCGATGACTGAATAAGGAATGGTGTCGATGGTTGGGTATTCGAAAAAAAAGAATATGTCTATGATTAAATTTATGAGTTTTTTTTTATAGATACATTGTAAATTAATTACAAGAGATTAAGGCAAATTAATGAAACCAGTACAAAAGTGAGCTACCCCATTTGAATTAGGTAAATCAAACCAATATAATCAAAGAATTTAATCCAAAAATAAAATCATTTACGAACTCAGTCACATCACTAAAGACTTATGGAGTAACCAGGAGGTCAAAAATCATTTTACAAATATTTTCTAATTAACTTTAATAGTGCGAATGTAAACGCTATCATCAATTAGAATACAATTAAATGTAAGTAGTTTTTTAATTTAAATTAATTGAAGCCGGCATGAACTAGCCTGCGGTATAATGGACTATCTACTACCAATTTACTACGAATTTTTAACCGACTTCACAAAAAGGAGGAGGTTCTCAATTCGTATGTTTTTTTTTTTATGTGTGTTAGCTCAGAACTTTTTTCTGGGTGAACCGATTTGGGTGATTCTTTTTTTTATTTGGTAGGTAGTGCTTCACATCTGGTCCCATTTAAATTTGATCAAGTTCTGATCAGTAGTTTTTGAGTTATCCTTAATACTGCATATTTTTTCCACTTAGTTTATATTGACGATGTTTTAATAATTTCCTGTCACTGTTATTTACATATCAAGTAGTGGTATACGAATTTGTGTGAGATAGGTACCACAACTAAAAAGTGAAAAATAAAAACGTTTTTACAAAAAAACAACCGACTTCCAAAAAAAAACACTAAAAGTCGTGGAAAATAACTTTAATTTCGGAAGTCGGTGGCAGAAAACGAAAATACAAAACCAAAGACACCGACTTCCGAAATAAAAGTTATTTTTCATGTCTTTTAGTGTTTTTTTTGGAAGTCGGTTATTTTTTTGTAAAAAAGTTTTTATATAGTACCAATAATGGTGATAGCTTTGATAAGCAGAGATCGGATATTCGGATGTATTCACCTAAAGTTAATACGGAATGCGCTATCGTATCGAAAAAAAAAAGTTTTTATTTTTGTTTAACTAACACACTGTAGAGTATGTTAGTTAAACATAAAATACCATGATTCTGAACTCCAATGCGCTGAAATTTTTCGTTGGATATAAAAAAAAAATATACCTGGGTAGGAATTGCACTTTTCTATGAAACAGCAGGTTTTTTTTTTTGATAATCGACGGACAATGTCTGCGCTAGGGGGTCTAGAATAATGTGCTGAATTCATGGTGAGATAGTTTATAACCTGAATTAACATGTAGGAAGGATACTTTTCGTCCCGGTGGTACATTCCCGTGGGATAATTTCCGTCATCCACGCGGTTGAAGCCGCGGGCAAAAGCTAGTCTACTATAAGCCATAATCTCTACTCCAACAGCATGCAGTGGTGGCCCAGTGGAGAGGGCTGTGACTTACGAGTTGTAGGTCGTAGGTTTGAACCCGGCAGTCTAATTTGGTGTACATTATTTCATCACCACTGCTCTCAAAACGGTGAAGGAAAACATCGAAAGGAAACCGGCATGTCCTAGAACCAAAAATTCGAAGACGTGGGGCATCCAGCAACCCACACTAGACCCACGTGATGGATTACGGCCCTTTCCTTCTCAAAGAGAGGAGGCCTGTGTCCCAGCAGTGGGAACGTTATAGGCTGATAATACTACTCCAACATAACAAAAACCACTAAACAAATAAATAGCAATCTTACGAAAATAATACAATTTACTTTGAACATACAGTAATAATAATTGTATTAGGACCATAACCGAACGTTCGTCCATGAGAGGCATCTTGTTTCCGCTCCGTTCACTTATCTGAACCAATTATGTGCATTACTAATTGAAGGCATAGGGTCAAAGTGGATTGCACAGCGACGTTCATAAAGAGATGAGGTTTTTTTATAATAGGTACTTTACCTCTTTGTGTAGGAGAGCTCGTCCAAGATCTACTACTAGCTTACGCCCGCGGTTTTGCCCGCTTGGAGGTCGGAAATTATCCCACAGGAACTTACTTAATTCAATTCAATTTGTTTGCATGAAAGACCATTTCAGACAGCAATCTACATGGTCTTCACATGATCTGACCAAGAGTATGTCGGGACTTTAAAAGAGACTGTGACCTCTGAGTTTGTTTCGGCATTTCTTCTCAGAGTGGTCAGATAGGAAACGCCGACCTCATCTGGTTTAAAAAAATATGAGTGACGTGCAAAAGTGTTTGTACAAACCTACTTACAGAAATAAAATCATTTATCATTTTCATGTAACAATTCACATTGCGTTCGAATGTAATCCAGCATGAACTATAATTAAGTATAAGTACTACCGGAATAAAAAGTTTCCTATATCCTAACCCAGCGGAGTTGACAGTTCAACAACATTCATTGCGCTATTTACGTTGTTGAGCAGACAAATCTTTCGAACATATGAAGCAATGGATTAGCAATAGGCTTCAAAATGATTCAGATTGTGATTGATAGTGTGTTACGCAATAAGGATGCAGGTCGTGGTGTGCCGAGTTTTATCCAAATCCATTCAACCGTTAAGACGTGACAAGATAACAGATACACAGAGTTACTTCCGCTCATATGGTTCGATATGGATGGGTTCAGTGTAATTACAAGCAATAGAGTCATTTTATGATTATATGTCGAATCGCGTGGATTTTGAGTCAATGATATGACCCTGTTCAATAAAGTGTAATGTCCGAGTATCGTGTAAACTACTCCTATGACTTACATACAAAATAAACTAAAAATGTTGAATTCAGCGCCATCTAGCGGGAAAATGGCCACGAGCAGACGTATGTTTCACCTTAAATAAACAATTTATCTTACTGCTTCTTCCTTTGTCTCCGGGGTGACATCACACCTGCGCTGACCCTGGTATTACAGATATTCAAAGACAGTGGTGACAACTTACCCTCAGAGGGGTGCTTGTAAAACATATTATCCTTAGCAAAGTTCAAGAACTTTTACCTCGAAATCTCGAATCAAATTATGAGACGTAGTACACATAATAATGATGTGTAAAATAAAAAATAAAAATAAAGGTTAGTACTTACCTGCACAACACCGTATAATTTAAATAAAAGGTCTTTCGTCTAAATCGTTATTGAATTCCACAATCATGTGAAGATTAAGTACCGTCAAACGGGGTGAATAGGGATGCAGGGGTGAATCGAAACGAAACTGAAAAAGGGATTTTAACATTGATATAATACAGTTTGTTTCCAAAAAGGACTCTAATGTGTTTACTGTATTATAATTAACGACTAAGTGCTCTTGTTGGCAACAAACTATATTATTTCAATTATGAAGTCCCTTTTAAAGTATCGTCCCGATTCACCCCTACATCCCTATTCACCCCGTTTGACGGTACTACTTTTGGCACGTGGCTGTACTCGCAGAGCCAGGTGGTATACCACCAATTTGTTATTACGTCACAACAATTTGAGACGCGTACTGCGTAGGTGGGTCGATTAGTATTGCTACAATTTTTAATACTTATTTTTATTATGAAAGATTTAATTCTATGCTGTCACACAAAGTAAAATATCTTCCGAGGAGAGAAAGATGAAAAGTAACGAAGATAAATTTACACATATTTTCACGCCTGTGATATCCTATGGGTTAGGCAAAGAGTACCTATGGTACACCCACATTAATTTCATCAGTTATGTTTTTTTGTCCCATGTAATTGGGGGCAGTGGTCCACTTTAGATCAGGCTTTGCAGTCTCGACAAATATAACGACAAAAATCGGTCGCTAAGTCTAATCGATGTCAAATTTCTTTAATAAATTTTCAACCTTATACTTTCGAGATAAAGTTGAAAATCTATTAAAGGAATTTGACAACGATACGATTTAGCGACCGATTTTTGTCGCTATCTAATGTCGAGCGTGCAGGGGCTGGATCGAAAGAGCTGGAAGTCATGGAGAGAGGCTTTTGCCCGGCAGTGGGATGATGCAGGCTAATAGTAGTAGTAGTAATTGGGGGCGAGCCTATTGCCATCAACCGGACTGCTAATGAGAAAATCTTATTGGGAGAACCCAATAACACTTTGTCCTACCTGAGAATCGAACCCAGGATCACTCGCTCAGCAGTAGCACTTGCTACCACCAGACAAAAGACGCAGTAAAAAAAAAAGTAAATATAAATGTACATACAATTGCTCCTAAATACGCATGATATATGGCACGACATAAATATTGCAATTATTATAAGTATAGGTATTACGTGATAACCTCATCATCATCAGCCACTGCTGGACATAGGCCTCTCCAATTGCACGCCATTCAGCTCGATTCTCGGCAACTCTCATGCAGCTGCTACCAGCCACCCTGCGAAGATCGTCGCTCCACCTAGCCTGAGGGCGTCCTAATTACGTTGCCGATTCGCGGTCTCCACTTAAGAACACGTCTACCCCAACGGTCATTGGTTCTACGGCTAATATGGCCGGCCCATTGCCACTTCAGATTGCTTATTCGGTGAGCTATGTCGACAAGTTTGGTCCTCAGCCGGTTCGCGTCATTCTGGATTCTATCCCTCAGAGAGACTCCAAGAATAGCTCATTCCACAGCTCGTTAAGCGACCTTGAATTTATAGACCAGCCGTACCGTGAGTGTCCACGTTTCGGCTCCGTAAGTCATAACAGGCAGGACGCAATGATTGAAGACTTTAGTCTTTAGGCTCTACGGCATACGAGACGAAAAGACGAAGCTTCCCAAGCGATGCCCACTCTGCCAATCCTCGGCTACTTCATTCAAAATCAAAATCAAAAATCTTCTATTCAAATTAACCACCAAACGTCCGTCCTTTACCACTATTTTAGCTGGGAAGAAGTGCTGGAACAAACTCCCCAGCAGTAGAACTATCTGCATTCAGCTGCTACCACAGCCACCCTGTAAAGATCGTCGCTTCATTAACTTCAAAACCCTTTAAAAAATGTATGGACTGAAATATTACATCTTCAATTAGTGACATACCTAAGGTTTTGCGAGCAATTGACAACACTAAGCCGGAAAGGTTATTCTCGACGACTTTCACTAGAACAACCGACTTCCAAAAAAAACACTAAAAGACGTGAAAAATAACTTTAATTTCGGAAGTCTGTGCCTTTGGTTTTGTATTTTCGTTTTTGGTCACCGACTTCCGAAATTAAAGTTATTTTTCACGTCTTTTAGTGTTTTTTTTGGAAGTCGGTTGTTTTTTTGTAAAAAAGTTTTTATTTTTCACTTTTTAGTTGCGGTACCTACCCCAAACAAATTCTTATACCACCACTTGGTGTGTAAATAACAGTGACAGGAAATTATTAACACATCATCCATATAAACTAAGTGGAAAAAATATGCAATATTAAAGATAACTCAAAAACTACTGGTCAGACCTTGATCAAATTTAAATGGGACCACATGTGAAGCACCACCTATCAAATAAAAAAAGAATCATCCAAATCGGTTCACCCAGAAAAAAGTTATGAGCTAACACACATAAAAAAAAAAAAAAAAAAAAAAAAAAAAAAAACATACAGACGAATTGAGAACCTCCTCCTTTTTGTGAAGTCGGTTAAAAAGACGAGGCTCATTGTCGAGGGTGATACTTCTCATGTGACGGCTCTTTTAAAACTCAAATTAATTTAAAAGCGGCCAAGTGATAGTCGGACTCGCACGCGACGGGTTCCGTACCACATTACAATATTAATCACTACATTTTTTTTTTATACTTTAGTAACGAGCAGAAATCGGTGAAAAAAACATGTTTCTTGTATCGGGACTCCCTTTAGTTTTTAACCGACTTCCAAAAAGGAGGAGGTTATATGTTCGACTGTATGTATGTTTTTTTATTTTTTTTTATGTATGTTCACCGATTTCTCCGTCAATTGTGGACCAATTTAGAAAATCCTTTTTTTGTTTGAAAGGGTATACTCTTGTGGTGGTCCCATTGCCACTAAGTCAGAATCTGATGAGGGGATCCCATGAAAATCAAGGGAAATCCTCAAATTTTATAGACACACGTATAGCGATTTCGAAAGCACCATTCGGTGAAATGGAACTGATGATGAAGAGGTGGCCACCGGAACTTCTCAATAATAAATATTTCACGGGTTGCGATTCGATTTTAATATGGTTGCTAAGCAATTTATGCTCGTCACAATGCATATGGTGAAACGGAGCTGATGGTGGCTTCATCCAGTGGTTTTGGTTCTTAACAGGAGAACTAACTCAACAGTTAACGTCCCTGCGTCGGGAAAAAGAATATTTTGTAAAAGATGATGTGCAGTTGACATTAGGCTATTGTAACTTAGATGTAGGCAAAAAACAAAATCCAGATACAAAGACACTGACTTACGAAATTAAAGTTATTTTTCACTTGGTAGTGTTTTTTTTTAAGTCAGTTGTTTTTTTGTAAAAAAGTTTTTTTAACTTTATTATTAATTTGTTGTTATAGCGGCCATAGTAGTATACTCTGTAAAAATTTCAAGTGTCTACCTATTACGGTTCAAAAGATCTCTATGGCAGATGGACGGACGGACAGACAGCAGAGTCTAAGTAATAGGGTCCCGTTAGCTACGGACCCTTTGGCTACGGAACCCTAAAACACAAAAAAAAAGAAGTTATTACCTTCTATAAACTAAAGTACTTATAACTATTTTGACCTACTTACATCAAAATATAATGTACTCATCACGATTACAGATCATTTTTTATTCATCAATACATCATCATCATTAGGTTTATCACGATTATTATACCCTCAGGGTAATGTTCAATTAATTGTTTAATTAAAAAGTAAGTGATTTATTAAAATTGCAACATGGAGGTGACCAGCCTATCAGCCACTTTTCACAACGATAAAGAGCTTTTCTTGAAAAATTCGTCCGGAAAAGCATTAGATACAACCTTATCTATTTATAATACAAACAATAATAATTTATTTATAATATTTTAATTTTATAATTACTTAAATTTATTAACTTTAATGTTATACAAGTATATTTTTTTAATAATTAATTTTAATTTATTATTTTACAGGTTTTCAATTGATTAGTTTGGGTGCCAATGAAATTAAAGATATAGGGAACCCATGAATACTTTGTCAGAAAAACTTTGGTTTCTTAAGACAGCTGTGCACTCAAAATAACGGTTGTCCAAACACAGAGCGTTTTTTAATACCTTAATGTCAAATAAGGGCGCAAATGACAGATTTTAATGATGGCTGTTATAATATGATGGCCAACGCTCTTCTAGGAAACGTAGTTTAAAATTGGCAACTCTTCGCCAACCCTTTGATATTACTGACGCCTTTAAGACGACAGCAGTAAAGCCAGCTAAAGAAAAAATTACAAAGAAAAAGAGTTGTTGACAACTTAGAGTGAACAGTAAATAAATTAATCCAAAAACCTAACTCCACATTGTCATTTTCACCACCATTGCTTTAACAACAGTCACTTTCTTTGTGAAAGAGGAAAAGTGTAACAAAAAAACTGATGCCTGCAATTTTCCTGATGCAAGCAGACGTCCCTCAATGCATCTCAAACCTTCTCATCAGATTTTATTACACTTTTTCTGCTATCGCTCGCTTCACAAAGCTCGATATTTATCAAAGAACGTACAGTTATTCTCTTATATATTTGACCTGAACTTGAAATGTTTATGTAAAGGAATTTACTCCATTTTACTTCCATAACGGTAAAAACCCGGAAGCTACCCCACCAACGCATGCTTGGTTGCCCAACTAAAATAGAATTCAGAGCATGTATGAAATAGTAAGTGTTCTTATGACAGCAAAAAGGGAGAGAATAAAAAAATAATTAGGCCACAAGTTTTTATCTTCCTGCCTTTCAATTAGATCATTGAATAGTTTTAGAAAATTTCGCGTGTTATACACTGACTGGCAGACAGACGGCGTGCTAAAACCATCAAAGTTCTTAAGCCACCCATCCAATTATATTACAATTCTGTACTTTTCAAAAACTCGACGTTTTTCACATAATCTTCTTATTACCGATCAATTCGCTCACTCGTTAAGAATTTACTCCATTTTCATTCTATAATCGAAAAAACCCGGAAGCTACCCCACCAAAGCATCCTTGGTTGCCCAACTAACATAGAATTCAGAGCATGTATATAAGCGTACGTGTTCCCCTGCAACTGTCAGTCGTCCATGTACTGTAGTTGCGTGCACACGTTTCTAGTAATTTTGTGTCTGTGATTGTGCAGTGAAGTGTAAGGAACGAAGGCGTTTGAAAAAGTTAGTTCTATTTTTGAATTTCTTTTTTTTTTTTTTTGAGGAGGTTTGTGGAGACATTCTTCTTCTGAAGTTGCAACGGTTTTTATTTGCAAAGAGGTAGTTAACTAGCAACTGCATGTTTTTGCAAATAATAGGTACATTCTAAGTTTAAATGTTTGAAGAGGAGACTTATTGGATTTAATTCGTACACGAATCCTATTGAATTCTAATAATATATAATGAAAATGTTATTTCTAAAGTGGAAACGTTATGTTATTATCTATTATTTTAAACTTTTTGAAGTAGCAATGGATTTAATTTGTTAATATCTATCGTTAATGGCATATCAAAAACAAAAGGCAACATCTCTAAAACATTCGAAATCTATAAAATATCAACCAATTTTCTAAAAATACAGTTGTTGTTCTTGGCATAACAAATCAAAATTAACTGCACAATAATACCAAATTATCTTATACATAAAATACAAATAAAAAATGAATACTTCCTAACATATTCAACAACTCTTTAATAGATAACTTCCGAGCTAAGTTTTATGTCTAACTCGAATCTTAATATTAACATAACTATGGAAGCCAAACGATTTGAATATAATACTAATTGTTAATGAAGTGCTATTCAAAGTTATTTACCTAAAATCATGGTTAGATTTGACGTATTAAGTATTCAATTTTAACTATATAACTGGCTTAATATTACACCTGTATTTTCCGAAGGGTTAAGCAGAGATGTAGGTACTTATAGTACACCCACATTTCGCTTGTGTAATAGGGAGCTAGCTTATTGCCATCACAACCCCAAACCCAGGCACTGGGCTACCATTGAGAAATTCCTGATGGATAAACCCAATGCCACTCTACCCAACTTGAGAATCGAACCCATGTTCAAATCACGCTTGCGACCAGTTGACCAATGAGGCATTACGGTACGCTGTTCAGAAAAAATGTCTTCAAACTTATTCATAAGTACATCAACATTATGCCTGTTATGTTTAAAGTCCTATTTAAAGGGGGCGTGCCTTTAAAGTGCCGTCAACCGGGTTAAAATCCAGACTCCAGGCAACAGGAAAAATCTATAAAAATTTACCTGACCTGAGAATCGAACCCATGATGAACAGTCGCGATTGCGATTACTAAATCAACGAGGTAGTCATTGGAATTTTCAATACCAGAAATTCCTTCCATCTTCTAAGTTTTTTAACAACTCCAAGATGACTATGGAATTTGCTTATTACTATTCATTAATAGCTTTAACGACTGTACTAAAGTACATATAATATACAATGAACCCGTGTAATGGGCATTACAAAAGTATACAAATTGGACATCAAAACAAACTATGTAACATTGTTTGTAATGTATCTATAAATATACTTCATTTGGTGCATAAAAAAATAGGAAGAAACAAATAGGTTCTTACATTTTACATTTACGTAATGTTTTACTTAATTGCTCGACATCTAGATTCCTATCTTTATGTCGAGCAATTTTACTATATTTTTAAATTTTTCGATATTACTTTTTTAAGCGATCTTACTATATCGATTCTTCTCTCGTATCCTAAGTACACGAAATATTTGGTAAAGGCTAAAGTATATCATTTAAAAAATATTCTTAATAAATACAGGGTGGGGTCGGGACATTATTCTGAAGCCCCTAGCGTAGAAATTGTTGGCCGGTTATTTAAAAAAAAATGCTGTTCCTTTAGTGATACATCAAGAACACGTAGGTATTACACTTTTCTAAGAAACAGCTGATTTTTATTTCGATAACCGACGAAAATTTCAACGGGTTCAGAATCTTGTACAGAATCCATGGTTTCAGTTTGCCTGTCGATATCCCTGCCACTCTGATTGTATTGCTCTAGTTTGTAACTGAACAGACAGCTGGGCTGCTGGGGAAGTGGGGAGTTTGTTGCGCCACTTCTTCTCCCCAGCTAAAGCACTAGGAAGTGGTAAAGAGCGAGCGTTTAGGGGGACTGCCTTATGTAATGTTGACGTTCAAAAAGTGTTGATGCTCATCCTATTTTGAATAAATGACTTTTGATATTGACACAGTGGGCCTAACTGCCCAGAGCGCAAGAGCAAGTATTGATATAACTCAGTGGATGGATTTAAATAAAATTAATTTAATTCAGGCAAAACTCGTCTAAAACAACAATGTTTGTTTGTTTGTCCTCTATGGACTCCGAAACGGCTGGACCGATTTTGATGAAACTTTGGTATGTTTTTCTACATACGCTCGCAAAGGTTTAGGGGTGGGGTAGGACACCACGCGAACGAAGTCACGCCGGGCAGCTAGTATTACCTACATAAAATTAAATTAAATTTCGGAATACTGCAATAGAATAGATCATAATAGAATAAAATGTCAATGCAATTAAAATAAACGAAAAAGTCAGTAAAAATAATAAAGGTCACAGAATTAAAATTAAAATCAAATATCAAATGCAAAAATAAACGAATGAGTACCTAGGTACAAATTATAAGGGCCACAGAATTGAAAACAAAATAAAATACCCAATTATTTAGGAGGACAGGTGGCAGGCTCGGTGTAAAAAACTGATACTTGGTCGCATCAGGTTAGACTAGGAGCTGACCACAACATAGTTGTAATCCATGAAGTAGCTACGACCAGCTTCTTTAAAAATGTCACCGTCGTATAAACCCTCTACACGTTGGCCCAACAAGCGCCAATGTAAGCCACAGAATGTCTGTATTACAACGATAAGTTAACGCAAATGACGGTAGTCCAATGTTCTGATAACAGTTTAAGTATACTGTGCCGAAAATTGTCTTACGTTGGCCCAACGTCTAGAGGAAGCTTTAGTATGTATAATCTATGCTTTAAATGCCCCGTTGGTCTGGTGGTTGTTAGCGCGACTGCTGAGCATGGGGTCCTGGGTTCGATTCCCAGGTCGGGTAGTATTATTGGGTATTTCCATTAGGAATTTCTGCTGGAAGCTGGTGGTGTGATACCCCCGTGCCTCGGAAAGCACGTTAAGCCGTTGGTCCTGCGCCTGATCTCTGTCCTATCGTGTCGGATTGTCGTCCCATTGGACTATGAAAGTGAAGGAAGAGAGAGTGCACATGTGTCTGCGCACACACTTGTGCACTATGATATCTCTCGCGTCCAAGGCTAGTCTCTGCTGAGATTAGCCGCCATGACGGAAATACGGTCTGGAGAACTATATAATCCATGCAACAGAATTTTCCTTACCCTCTTTAAACCCAGCGCAGAAAATAAGACAACAAATTTAAGCAATAATGGCTAACACAATCTCAAAACATCACCGTTCTTCTGAGGTAGTCGGGTAATAAAAGACAGGGGTCTTAATAAAAAGAAAAAGCAAATAAGGCATTTAGTAAGGGATGGGACAAAACCACATGTAATATTAATTTAACTTTATTTCATCCCACATCGGATTTTTTTTTCTCGTTTTAGTAAAAACTAATAAAACTTCTTAAGGCGGTACCCCGACCAAAACCTTGTCATAGTCCGTTATTCAGAGGCTATTAACTCATTCACTATGGGTAATAAACTACATCTAAAAGCACATTATTAATGTTCGATATCCTATCATCACATTGCACGTTCTTATTTGTTTTTATGTTTTATAAATACATCTAAAATCTCCTTGTAAAAAAGTGACTAAAATTATGGCTTGCATGCATCTTTTGCCAAAGGTGACGTTCTATTCATTTGAGGATTACACTAATGGATAGATAATTTAAAAATCTAAATAATACACGTTTTATTTTATTTTAAAACTTCATTTGTCTTTTTTTATTCAAATAATTTCGTTATTTTTGTGAATTTTATGATAAATGAGCGTGCGGAGGGAGCGAGACAGAGCGAGACTCAGCGACGGGACAGAGAAGGACCGAACGCTCAAGGTCGTTTGGTCAGGGAAGCGCCTTAACAATTGATTATAATTTAGCCTAATTGACTAAGAATAGCAATGAGCAAGCTATAAGCAATTCAACTCTAACTTATTTTAATTTTACGTAATAGATTGTGTTTAACTCAGAATAGTATCAATTTGCACATTCACACAATTTCGTAGCTCTTTTTTAGGGTCTGATAATTCTAATCGTAACTAAAATGATAAATCTAAAAGTAAGTTTGTTTGTTTGTTATGTTTTCACGCTAAAATAGCTGAACGGATTTGGATGAAATTTGGGCATGAGCTACTTTTCATCGTGGATCGCGGATAAAATCGCGAGCATCAGCTAGTAATTGATAAAAACACTGTGATGAACTCATCACTACCAATTTTTTTTTCATAATTCTGAAATTATTACAAACCGACAATTTCTTCCTGCCCATTAGATTGACAGGTCAGAGTACAAAATTGACGCAATTTAACAACAAAACTCATGTAGTTTACATTAATGGCGTCTGTTGAAATAACTTCACATAGATTCACGTAGGTCGCAGTAAATTACATCCTATTGCCGCAATAGAACGTAAATGTGTAGTAAATCGATTAGAAAATACTCTGTGCTTACACAATCGGTCAAGTAAAAAGATATTATTCCGAGATGAAAAGTGAATTATGTACGTATGTATTTTTTTCACGGACCAATCTGTTTTTTTATCAAATTCTGTTCAGTCGTTTTTTGTTAAAAATATAGTTAGCAGACTTCTAAATATAACATAACATAATTATCACGGCTGTTACAGAGATCAAATACAAAAAAACATTTATCTGCGGCTGAGAATCGGACCTTTTTATTTACAAAAGACAGCTCCTGAAACGCTTGCCCTTTAACACTTGCTAGTTTTTGATCTGGGAATAAGAAGTATCGCCACAAACTCCCCGGCAACAAATTAAATCATAAGCAAATTGAATACCAACTTAAATTGTACGTATTTTCAAAACACAGCTGTCATTCTTTGACAGTAGGTAATATAAAATGGCTATAACTCGGCAAATTGAGGTAGGCTGTCACTTCGACAGTAATTTAAAATGGTTATAACACGGCAACTTGAGGTAGGCTGTCACTTTGATAGTAATATAAAATGGCTGTAACACAGCCAATTGAGATAAGCTGTCACTTCGATAGTAATATAAAATGGCTATTACACGGCAACTTGAGGTAGGCTGTCACTTTGATAGTAATATAAAATGGCTATAACACAGCCAATTGAGGTAAGCTGTCACTTCGACAGTAAAATAAAATGGCTATAACACGGCAACTTGAAGAAGGCTGTCACTTTAATAGTAATATAAAATGGCTATAACACAGCCAATTGAGGTAAGCTGTCACTTCGACAGTAATATAAAATGGCTATAACACGGCAACTTGAGGTAGGCTGTCGCTTTGATAGTAATATAAAATGGCTATAACACAGCCAATTGAGGTAAGCTGTCACTTCGACAGTAATATAAAATGGCTATAACACGGCAACTTGAAGTAGGCTGTCACTTTAATAGTAATATAAAATGGCTATAACACAGCCAATTGAGGTAAGCTGTCACTTCGACAGTAATATAAAATGGCTATAACACGGCAACTTGAGGTAGGCTGTCGCTTTGATAGTAATATAAAATGGCTATAACACAGCCAATTGAGGTAAGCTGTCACTTCGACAGTAATATAAAATGGCTATAACACGGCAACTTGAGGTAGGCTGTCACTTTACTTACCAATTTCTTTGATTGAGCTACCTACATAATTTACCTAATACGTTGAAGAATTCCATTATTAAATTCAATTTTACAAACCGTCATCAAACCTCTAACCTTTCTGAAGTCAATTAAAAATATCGTAAACAATCAGTATCCTCAAACATAACCATAAACGAAACAAAATATCTTAAAACAATGAAACTTAAAAGTTTAATACTGAAGGTTAAAAGTATTAAAACAAAAATAGCAAACATGTAAAACCGCTTAACTGCAAGAAGGGACTTAAGACACAAGGTTTAAGCTTAAGCCAAGGTCCGGATGTGTCAAGTGCCTTCCATATTTGCTTAGAGCCGTGTCTGTCAATAGATTTTAGTAGTTATGTTGGCAATTTGGCACTAAGACAGGTGGTTTGTAAATGAGTTTTTTTTCCAGCTGAGGTACCGGAAAGAGATATTTAGGTCAGATTATGGTTAAATATTTATGTCAGCTGGAGCTTTTTTATACAGTTAAGCTTATGTGAAAAATTATTAGCAATTTTTTTTTTTTTTCTCGACCTCTGTGACTTTTTTTTATTGATCTGTGTGAAAATCTACCTATGTGTAAGTAATAATGATAAGGGCAATAAGGATAAATAATAAATTTTACCTTTTCGACTTACAATTATTTGTGTCCATGGAGCTTCTTCCCATAGGACCCGTTCTTGTCCATAGGTACCTACTACGCTTAGGAATGGACAACTAGCTTCATCTTTCAGAAAGACTGATTCTTTGACAATTTAAGAGTGCCTGTTAATGATTTCATTTAAATAATGCTTTAAGTTTGAGTTTGTCAGGTTGATAATCGTAAGTCCAAAACTCAAAGGACAACGCCCAATACTTTTCTGTGCTATTTTTATTTTAAAATCTTTTATAAAAAATAAAACAATAATATTTTGGACAGATAAAAATATCCATAAATTGTTAGTAACAGGCATGCCCTTAAGGGGCATGCGCCAAGGTAGCCCGCGAAATTCAAACTTTCTTACGTTTTTTGCAATTTGCAGATCAGTATCAGATTGTATGGTGATCTAAACATGATTCCCGACCGTATCAAATACGGCTCTAGAGAATTATAATCATTAGAATCAGCAATACAACTCCTTAAGTTAGAATTGTCCTCAAATGTCATGATTTCATGTCAGATTTCAGTCATTCAATAAGGTAATATGAACTTATAGAGATGTATTGCTGATTCCAATGATTATAATTCTGTAAAGCCATATTTGTTACGGTCGCGAATCATATTTTAATCAAAATACAACCTGCCAGTGACCTGTAAATTACAAAAAAAACGTAGGAAAATTTGAATTCCGCGGGCTACCCTGAAGGTTCCGCCTTAAAACAGAATTGTTAACTATTGTAACTTACACTAATAAGAAATACGATGACGACGACGAATTTTGACTATGATTTTTTATGTGAGCTTTGCAAACGTAAACCCATAGCCTAGCATAAACGCAACGTCATCAAGTCCTATGTATTATGTAGCCTTCATGATTAATACCACACAAGCGTGCAGTTTAACCACAAATAATAATTATAATACTAACGTAGTACACACGGCTACATATCAAGCTGTACATTTCCAGTCTTTAATTGTATAAGATTTCCGTACAATGAGACTTCAGCTTATACAGGAAATGTATAGCTTGATATGTAGCCGTGTGTACTACTTACTAATGTGCTTATCGATAGTTGTTGCTCTTCAACGCACAAGTCCGTCTAATGAGGAACGAACTCAATCAGCTAGTCAATATTACTACTAGTAATGAATAGGAATTTCTAGGGTTAGCAGATATATGAAGACACACAAACACACATAGACACTAATATTTGTCTCGATACTTGTATATCTACTTGCATTTAATTGTGTAAGCTCTGTTGGAGATCCAAAGGATATAAATAAATAATAACAATAAAACATGAATGGAAAATATGCATGAAGAGAGAGAAGAACGGAAAAATGTTATTAAGGAATGTAAAAAGTGTTTGTGTGAATCACCAGTTTAGCAGATGCAATGAAAAGGGCTTCGAAGCTCGAAAATTTTCAACAATTTAGTGAACATTAAGTATGTATTAAGTTCATCACCGACGCACAACCTGTTACCATGCATTCTGGACCATCCGGTACGTGATTCTGGACCTTCCTGCGTTGATTTATAGCTAACTAACTGTCTTACTGTTTCCTACACAGTCAAAATGAATAGAACCAATTATTTTTTCAATGCAGGGGGGTATTGAAAAATAGTAGCAATAATAAGAGAAGCAGTGGTCTGATAGTTACTATATTCATTCGTGGTCAATATTTTACATTCAAGTGACAATGTACACACAACATAAACAAACCCGTAACTATTTTTATTTTAAATCGGTGACAGACATAAATATGTATGTAAATATGATTCAAACAAAACTCAAACTCAAAGCATTTATTTCAAATAAACCAATTACAGGCACTTTTGAATTGTCAAGGGGTCGGTCAGTCAGAAAGATGAAGCTAGTTAGATTAATCACACGAGCCAGTGCATACATTTATACGACCTCCAATAGAGGGTCCATAATTATGGACTGAATCCAGGGTTCCAGGTTAAGCCTCGATGTCTCTGCCACCCTATAATATCCCACCAAATTTTTAAAAACCTAATGAATGTTTATATCGAAGGTCATCATTCTTGTCAGTGGGAAATCTCATTGGTCACATGGCTTGTTTTCTTTATGTTATATTTGATTTTTGTTCTAATGAAGTCTTCTTGCTTACCATCAAAATGGTTTTCTAAAATTTTAGAACGCTTAGAAGTTTGTCTTTCGCCGTGTACCCTACTTTGAGTGACAAACCCCACCAAAAATTTGACTCCAAATTTCGGAGACTACGACCGACAATTGCAATGTTTGTATTAAGTACAATTACTTCCCAAAATTTTCCTCGTGACAACCCTAACTAAAAACAAATTATATTATTTACTATGAAACTTGTCGGCTTCACTCAAAGTCCCTATTAACTTTGTGAGTTCTCAATTTAGAAGAAGCGTAGCTTTTTGATTGGTAATGAGAAAACTACTAAATGTATTTAATGCCACGGTTATATTGCAGAATTGATATTTACAGGGTGACAGCGACATCGACACACAACCTATTACCATGGATTCAGAATACAATTCTGAACCCCTACCTGGAAACTTTTCGTCAATAGTTAAAAAAAAAATATTTTTAATAATTTTGCTGGTTGTTCAGTTCCGGTTAAAATAAGACTTTTTAAGGCGTTTAATCAAATATTTTACACCAGCAGTCTGTGGGCTAATCATACCCAAAAAGCAGACACACACTGCGCATTCAATATAACAATGCCTTCAGGGCGCCGTTGAGGCTTCCGCGCTACTGTAGTGCGTCAGGGATGTTCGCTGATGCGCACACTGACGATTATTTCGCGACCATGCGCAAAAAAGTGGCATCAATGATGCGCAGAGTGAGAGGGAGCAGCAACAGCGTTCTGAAGGTTTTCTCAGATAGGTTAGAAGGGCCTACAATGGATAGGTTCCTTTAGTTGGATGCTGTTTTTTTTTTGTTGTACTAACATAGTTTATAAGTTTTTTTTGGTAATACTAACACGCTATGGGCCTTCGATGCCTGAAAATAAATTATTTTTATTTATTTATTTATTTATTATAATAATAATATTATATATTATATACAGAGTGACTGGATCTGGACCCGCCATAGCAAATTCGCATATAGAGGAGGTCATTTGCTAAATTAGACCTTACTTTCCCTACCTTCTTCTTAGTTTTTCTTTTTTTTAAAGCCTACTATCTAATTTTTTAACCCTAGTTTGAGGGAATTTCCGAGGTATTCAATCAGCAATGTTTATGACTACCAACAAATAATAAAAAAACTAATAAAATAATGCATTTTTTATTATTATGAATGCTTGAAGGTCAAATTTTGGAAAAATTTCAATAAAGTATAAAAATTGACATATCACCCAAACTATAAAACTTTAGCTAGGGAAAGTAAGGTTCAATAATTAGTAAATGACCTCCTCTATACGCGAATTTGCTATGGCGGGTCCAGACCCAGTCACCCTGTATATATAATAATATTTTGTCCGCGTAGGTTTTGCACTTTTCTACAGCTGTTTTTTTGTTTTTTTTAACCGATTAAATATTTCTACGCAAAGAGGTCTAGAATCATGTGCTTTATTCATGGTTTCAGTTTGCACGTCGATGTCCCTGCCACCTGGTTTAAGATATTGTATTGGTTGAGATTGCATGTCTTTTTCTTTCAAATCGAATCAACACATAACATAAACATAACATCACGCCTGTATTCCCCGAAGGGTTAGGCAGAGGTGTACATATAGTACACCAAAAAACAAATCATTTATTATTGCAAACTGGGTAATTGTTACATAGATGTTTCTTATAAAATGTAGTCCTCCTTATTCTACCGTCTTATGGGCATGCAAATAATCTTTAATTCCAAAATTAGAGAAAAATTCCATTGATGCCGACTAAATATAAATGCCAAATCAATAGGATTACAAAAAATAAAACAAAAATCAGACTAATAACAGTAACACAATTTGTACAGTAATGTCATTATGAATAATATAGCATGTCAATCAGAAAAAAAAAAGTGTATGAACATGTTACATATCAACCTTAATAATGTTGCATCTGTATATTTTGAGGACGGGAGCTGCATACTGCATCTCAGCTTAATGAAATAATACCTAGTTGCCGGAATCAACGCTATAATTTGTAAATACAATATTACCGGCGTGCGTGTATGGCCAGATGTATGAAAATAAACGAGGCAAAAGGAGTATGTAAGGATCGTAGCAGGTAGCGTTCTGTAGTTTCTACCTACCCCTACTGGAAGAAGGCGTGAGTTTATGTATGCATGTGTATATATGCAATATTCAGCCAGTATTTCCATTTATAGTAACAATTTAAGGTAGTATTGCTGAAAACTGAGGTAATGGGGTCGAATCTACTTACAATTTAAGAAAAACTAGTTTCAATTTACGTAAAAGGCAATCAAATATCCTTTAACTGATTTTCGTAAACTAAGGTATTTATTATCGAATGACATAGAATTTGTAGTATTCACAAGGGTAACACCGCGGGGCGCAGCTAGTTGCAAATACACAAAAAGGCAGACATTTCCTCTAGAACATAACTAAAACAACCGAATTATCTATAACACATCGTAGCTGACCTCTTCATTGGAACAAACAAACAATGGCGTCGCGTGTGACTATTACCCAACGAAGGTAAGCTGAAGTAGGAAACGCAGAGATTAGCCATTCGACGCGGCAGTGACAGACGCACGGTACAACCTTTTTACATGCAATGGAGTGGCTAATTATGAAGAGCTTGCTCAAATAGGAGAATGGACACATCAAATCTGACAATTTGGTGGTTTTATTCTTACTCAAATATTTAATACTAGCCTTTGCCCGTGGTTTTGCTACCGTACTCCGAAGCCTAAAAGTCTGCCAACCAGTCTTACCAGCACGCGTAGCACGACCACCATAGAAACGGGCTTCGTCGTTGGAAGAATAGACAAAATGACAGCTTGTAGAAACGTTGTCATTATGTCTATTCTTGTAGACACCTTTCTTTAGAAATCTGTTAACGATTGTCATTTTGTCTATTCTTGTAGACACATTGCTTTAGAAATCTGTTAACAATTGTCATTTTGTCTATTCTTGTAGACACATTTCTTTAGAAATCTGTTAACAATTGTCATTTTGTCTATTCTTGTAGACACATTTCTTTAGAAATTTGTTAACAATTGTCATTTTGTCTATTCTTGATTTGTTTAGAAATCTGTTAACAATTGTCATTTTGTCTATTCTTCCGTCGACAAAACACGTTTCTATGGTGGTCATGTTACGCATTTTGTCAAAAAACGCTAAATTGTGAAAAGCTCGGACTGAAATACTAACGCTTGTTTTCAAGTCGCCTAGTGTAAGTGAGAACGGACATAATAGTACTAGAACGCCACAAGCTATTGCCTAATCGACACCCAAGCCTCTAAGTGAAAATAAGGAACATTATTTGAGATAGTAAACTGTTTGGGAAGTTT
This sequence comes from Griposia aprilina, assembly GCA_916610205.1. Taxonomy (NCBI): domain Eukaryota; kingdom Metazoa; phylum Arthropoda; class Insecta; order Lepidoptera; family Noctuidae; genus Griposia; species Griposia aprilina. The sequence continues at coordinate 15,790,658 of OU744308.1, forward strand.
ACATATTTTCATGGTAATGTGCACTTATTGTAGACCACTGTCTACAAAAGGCATCCATTTTCATGAATATTTAAAACAACTTACTAATATAGTGATTTTAACGCAAAACAATGTCATAGTACATACATTTAGAATATCTTTTGGCTTAATTTAGGTCACTGCTGGTCCTAAACGGTCATAAGTCATTTATTCATTTGTTTAAAATAGATACAATATTAATAATGGTATATAATTATTATAGTGCTCTATGTTATGCCAGAGGCCGTACAAATGTTTGTAATTAATTAATTAAACCAGCCGAGTCTTAATAATTAAATTAAATAAGCCTATACAATAAAAAAATCTATTTTAAAGAATCACACAACATTTATATAATATTAATTAATACAAATTAATTAATAATAAATAGCAATAGAAATCAATGTCACTAAAGAGAGAAAATAAAATACAAAGCGACGGAAAACATCGTGAGGAAACCGGCATGTCCTAGAACAAAAAAATCGAATCCGTGACTTCTACCAACCCGCACTGGGCCCACGTGGTTCATTACGGCCCACTCCCTCACAGAGAGGAGACCTGAGGCTGATTATATTAATAATAACATAATTATTCTCAATCATTTATTGCATTCCATAATGCGAAATTAGATGGTACCTTAAAAATTCAAGAGATCATTATGGACCCTATCGGACACAGCAAATTAGGACGATAGTAGGAGAGAGGAAGTCTTAAAACTTAACTTATCAATCTTCTTAACTATAATATTTAATGTAATTAGGGTTTTTTCACTTAAGCACAATTTGTAGGTCAAACTTGAAACCATCAACCTTCACAATCTCATCAAATCAAGTTAATATTCACACAGACATCAGATAAACTTACAGTTAACTTATAGTCAACTTAACTATACTTATGCGGTTACCGTCAACCGGTAACCTTCAGGTAACCGCTCAGTTCACGACTTTGACATATCAACAGACGACTAAGTCAGTGAGATTGGTAATTTTCTAAGTTATTTCTATGTTAAGTTGAGGTTTATCGTGACACTTATGTTAAGCGTATCTAACTTAATGTTAATGCTGTTATGCAGCCTGCGAAATTGATTTTAGAAGTGAAAATTTTTAAAGGCGCACTTTGCGGTTTTCTGAACAGTCAACGAAACTGGCCCGACGCGTTCAGGTCGCTGACGCTGAATCTGGTATACCCGACTCCAGGGGGCCAAGTCTACTAATTTACGAACGTCTCTGCATTGAATCGATCTCAAACCAACGGGAACCGCTGCGGCAAAGCTCGTACGGGGCCCGAAGTGAGCCTACGTGCCGCTATGCCGAACACACCGGTGTACATCTCCCGCCTGCACTACACCACTAAGGCGGAGGACATCGTGGAGTACGTGCGCCCGAAGACGAGGTACATGCCGGGGGTGCAGTTACTGGAGTTGTGCCGCAACGTCAACTTTAAGGCGTTTGTGGTGCGCGTACCTAATTGTTATCTGCCCCTCGTCATGGATGAAGCTTTTTGGCCGCTGAACGTGGTGTTCCGTCGCTTCCGCGGACAAGTTCCACAGTGCAGTACTTAATCAAGCTCTTGTAAAGTGAAGTGTTACTAACATGGTTTTAAGCCTTATTTATTAACACAAGTTTTGTTTACATTAAAATATGTATGTTTAGGTTAAGGTATTTATCTATGGGCCTGAGTTGCCTGAAAATAAATGGTTTTATTATTATTATTATTATTGCGAGTTTTTGACAGATTTGCCATACAAAATCTGTCAAAAACTAACAATGCAGAGACCATTGTAACGTTTGTAAATTAGTAGACTTGGCCCCCAGTCGATCGGTGACGCTGATTAACATGTACTTGACACTGAATCGCGTATACTCGGCTTCAATCGTAAGTTTTCATTTCTAACGTGAGGTCATAAGCATGCACCATCTTTTTAGGGTTCTGCAATCAACAAGGAACCCTTATAGTTTCGCCAAGTCCATCTGCCCGTCCGCAGCTTAGCTCAGAGACTCTTATTACTAGAAAGCTATTTAGTATGGATATACATATTAATAACTCCGACAAAGTGGTAAAATAAAATCATGCAAAATAAAAATAAAATTGGTACCTCCTGTACACGTAAAGTAGGGATGTTTTTTTTTTCTCGTCTATCGCATGGTGTGGGGTATCGTTGGAAAGGCCGTTCAAAAATATTACGGGTATATAAATGTCAAAAGTGTATGCCACTGACATATTGTAAGCCACCAAAAACACGGTGACAATCCTACTGAAAGTAGTTGCAGAAATACGAAACGCTTTAAATGCGATTGCCACTTGTATAGGACCTTCGGTTGAGACTCGCACAGACCAGCGGGGTAATTGCGTAACACACGAACAGTAGAAATGGCTTTCATTTTGACAGTTCAACAACATTCATTGCGTTGTGTACGTTGTTGAGCAGACAGTTTTTTCGAACATATGAAGCAATGGATTAGCATTAAGCTTCAAAATTATTGAGATTGTGACTGATAGTAGTTACTCAATTGGGGTGCAGGGAAGTATCTCACAAAAGGGCAGGGTGCCAATGACAATGATAATAATGATAGTGTCCTATTAAATACTATCGATGAGTTCTAACGTCATCGAGTTCTTTTAAGGTGCAGTGAGCGTTTTAAAGGCACCACTTGAGTACATTTGCTTTAAGCTTTGGTTTGCCTAAGGAAGCGGTGAACGGTCACAAGATATCGGCTATCCAAATACAGAGCGCTTTTGACACCTCAATGTGATAAAAATGACGATTTTCATGAAGGTCGTTATAATATAACGGAATCGCTTTCCAAGGTAACAAAAGCTTTAGTAACCACCTTGACGCGGCGTGCGGTAAGTCACTGTATGAGAGCTATAGGAGACTAGACTACTACTATTAGCTCGCATCATCCCACTGCTGGGCAAAGGGCTCTCCCCATGACTTCCAGCTCTTTCGATCCAGGGCAAAAGTGGACCACTGGTCGTTTGTTTTCTGTAGTTCGTCCCGCCATCATCTACGGGGTCTGCCGCTTAGCCTTCTGGCTGTGTCAGGGCTCCACGTAGTGGTTATTTTGGCCCACTCCTCATTGGGCATACGGCAGACGTGGCCAGCCCATGTCCCACTTCAGCTTAGCGGCTTTTTGAGCAACGTCAGTAATCTGTGTTTTGGAACGCAGTTGGTGTCAAATTGACAGACCATATTGGTCTGTCAATTTGACGCTCAGAATACTGCGATCCATTGCACGTTGGTAAACATAGAGTTTGGACTTTTGAATGTTTGTTAAAGACCAAGTCTGGGCTCCATAGGTCAAAATGGGAAGGATGCACAAGTCTATGATTTTACGCTGGAGTGACAAAGTAAGGTTTCCTTTCATAAGGAGACTACACACTTCCTTTTTTTTATAAACTTCAGCTCTGCCTTTGTATAACGTTGTATGTTGCTTAAAATGCAATTCACGACAGAATGAATATAGTAATATATTACTGATTCACAATCATTTACATCACCAAAAGATCTATGAATCATATTTAATAGAAAATAATAATGAATATTTCATGAACACATGACGTTTTCAATCAAATATTACTTAGATTTTGATGGTTTTAACTTAGGCCTAGATCTATAAACGTTACTTAGCACGTACTTACTTTGGCTAAGCATTATTCCTGTCAATGTTGCACAACTGTCTAATTGCAAGTGCATAACAGAGACGTGAACGTGTCTAAATCAAAGCTTGGCCATAAGTAACGTTTATAGATCTAAGCCTTAGAGCAACAAGCTTAAGTTTTTGCAGTGGACACTAAACTTAATCCGTGAAGATGGTATTTACAGTTAATGTAGTGATTAAAGTCAGGTATGTCATAAAATATGTCCTAAAAGTATTTAACATATAGGGTCGGGCAGCAATGCAAGTTGCATTAAGATTTGCGAAACACAAGCACTAAAATTCCCACTCATCCCACTGATTTGTGAAGAGATATTTTGTAGTTTAATTAGAAGTTTCAACGTTAGGATACTACCGACGATGTAGCCGTCTAAGGCCCACTTGCACCGCCAATCACTAAATACGTTTAGCACTAAACGAGTTTCAGACACAATTCTGTTTATGTTAAATGTTTGGAGATGACAGAAACAGAATTATGTTTAAAACTCGTTTAGCGCTAAACGTGTTTAGTGATTGGCGGTGCAAGTGGGTCTTAATCGTTTTATCTAGTGGCAGCCGTGAATGCACCAGCATAATTATTCTTCTCATTCTTTCTACCTGTTTTTGGGATGGATTCCGGCATAACCTTTTACATCTTACAGGTAACAAAGAGGTCACAACACATTTTTTTTTTTTTAGAAAATGAACCAATACTTAAATTATATACTTCAAACAACTGTATCATTTCAAAAACATTCCTGAACCACTTTTGTTTTAAGGACGGACGGTCAAGGCCCTAATTCACTTACTTCGAAACCACGTCAATTCCTTGTCTAACCACGATATCTGCTAATAACGCTCTTTGATACAATAAACGAAACTGTTTCTACAAGACACGATATTGACGTGGTAAGATTACGCGGGGAATAATAATTACCATATAGAATTGAGATCCAGATTGGTCACCGATGTTTTCTCGTTAGTATTAGATAATATTTCGCTTATACACGTTGTGATTTTTTTGTTGTTTTTTTTTATAACTAATCACATACGTACATAATCTCACGCCTTCTTCCCATGGGGGTAGGCAGAAACTACAGAACGCCACCTGCTACTATCCTTACATACTCTTTTTGCGTCGTTTACGTTCGTACATCTGGTCATACGCGCACGCCGGTTGCGAGTACTACGCACCTGACCTTTCTGAAGAACATCACCAACAAGGTCAATATTTATGTCCTCCTGGGACGTCCCGTCCTGGCGGCGGTTCCACATCTGCCTTGTGAATACCTTTTGTTAGTCGCATTCGCTTTTTAAGTATTTACTTACGTGGTTTTAATTCTCTAAACTATGTAATCGATGATTTTAGTGCATGGTAAAACTCTAATAAATTTATTTTGGCGCCAACTTAAATGAATAAATGTACTTATGTGTACTACTGAATAAATAAATAAAATAATCAGTCAGACGGATTCTTTTCTAGATTTCAATACTAAAGGAGCCAAATATATTATAACTGAATAAAAACAAAACACTAACATTTTCAATAATAAATTGGGCTCTAGTGCCCTAAAGCTCTAATGCTTGCACGTTAGAGGAACTTAATGACCCTACTGACGATTCAAAACCTCGTACATTGGTCCTCGTACCTTCTAGGCTGATATAATTTAGATTTCCAACGACACGCTAAGAAAATAAGCTGATGGCAGCTAAGAGATTACCAGTCCCTACTGACGGCATCCGTTCACGAACATGACGCATGGATCAGCACCATTCAGCTCAACCATTTTGAAGGGAGCTAAATGATCCAACATACGCGCCACCGTCAGCGAGACATTTGCTATATAAGTCACAGAAAAATTCTACTCATTGTCTTGACATCCTTAATTCTTAATAAGCTTCCAATCAATCAGCCCAGCCTATCACAATCCGCTGCGAGACATAGGCCTCTTCAAACTTGTGCCAGAACCGGTTTTCCGCCTTCTGCATTCAGTTTTTTTATTTTTTTATTGCTTCTCTTAGTTGACCTCTAGAGGTCGTAACTACTCTGTGACTATCTTAAGCGAACTCAAAGCCTCCAGCCAGGGGCGAATTTCTTATATTACTAAGTGACTGCACGCTAAGGGCACCTCCTGTGGGGTACGGACCTCGGCTTAGGGCGTCGCTGGGGGAAGGACGGCAAGATGGGACAGGCTGGATCGGAATTTTCTGCATCCAGTCTGTCCCGGCCACATTTATAAGGTCATCGGTCCATCAATCTGGGAGGCGTCCCACACTACGTTTGCCGAGACGCGGTCTCCACTCCAGGATTCATCTGGTCCAATGGTCAAAGGTCCTTTAGATATGCATAGCCCAATGCCACTTCAAGTTGCTAACTCCTACCCGTGTCCTAATATCGTCGCTAATCGTCGCGCGAATAAGCAGTCGCCACTTATTTGCCTAAGCCTTCAACTTGATCTTATTATTTTGATATTTTATCCATCTGTTTTATCAATCGAGCTAAATGGCGTGCAATTGGAAAGGCCTATGTCCAGCAGTGGACTGCTGTAGGCTGATGAAGATGATGATGATCAATCTGTCAGTAGTGTCACCATATCCGTAAACACTATAAACTGATCTCATTGTTATGTTAACCTAGTATGTAGTGTAAACCTATTGCAAATAATAATCTGTTAATTAGTGCTGTGATATTATTCTTAAAATATTTTTGTGATAATATGGACTTTAATATTGTCTCAAATAAATTATTATTATTATTATTTGTTTGAAAAACCGGACGGCACCGTCCGTCGGCGCGACAACGAGTTCGGGCTCGCACAACAAAATGAACGCAACGATTGCGTATGCGCGCGATGCTCGCTTGTATTAGGACACAGCCTAACAATCTTGAAATACTAACTACATTCAAATTGAATCTACTTTGATTAGGCGTCGTAAAACATTTTGCATTAATAATAATTGAACATTAATTATTAATTGAATTACTGATGTCATATTTTCAAAGTTCATCCTTACTTATTTAAATGGTAATTTAATTTAACTCTATAAATTGTAATTTTACTGTAGGCTTTAAGTACTAAGTCTTTAAGTAGTAATCAATCTGCCTAGCCTTTACCCAACTATATCTTCCAGTCTAACCAGATGCAGCTGGATACAAGTATTTTACATTAAGCGACTGCCTATCTGACCTCCACAAAACAGTTACTGGGTATCAGTATACTCCTTGGTAAGACTGGTTGTCAGACTTTTGGGCATCTGACTACCCGTAACGACTGTCAAAGATCTACGAATGACAGCCGGGACAAACAGCTTAACGTACTTTCCGAGGCACGGAGGGCTTTCGATATGTGATTGATGATCACCCATCCACGAACCGACCGCCGTACGGGTGTTATTATTTAGCCATGACTCACACACAAACTGGGTAAAGGACGGTCTATATCCGATGGGCATATTATTGCTACAAGTGATAATCCTAATTTGTTTGTAACGGGCTAGATACCACGATATCGCGTCGAACTTAAAGCGACAAGTGTGGTGCTGATCGGCTCGAGCTGATTCTGCGTCAATAAGTGTGGTCACTCCCTTATTCTTCGTTGGGAAATAGTTCAACCAAAGTATGGGCTTTTTTATAAATGATAAATTATTTTATTTCTGTAAGTAGGTTTGTACAAACACGTCAATCATATTTGTTTTTTTCAAACTCAAACTCAAAGCATTTATTTCAAATAAACCAATTACAGGCACTTTTGAATTGTCAAAGGGTCAGTCAGTCAGAAAAATGAAGCTAGTTGCCCATTCCAAAGCGTAGTAGGTACCTATGGAGAAGAACGGGCAAGAAACTCCATGGACACTCTTTTAAATCAATATATAGTTACAAAAAACAAATTGTTTACATCATTCATGTTCAAATTAAAAATGTGAGAACGATGTAGTAATGAAACGATGTGTTAAACTAGATGAGGTCGGCGTTTCCTATCTGACAAGTCTGAGAAGAAAGGCCGAAACAAACTCAGAGGTCACAGTCTCTTTTAAAATCCAGACATAATCTTGGTCAGATCATGTGAAGACCATGTAGATTGCTGTGATTGGTTTCCCACCTCCTCATAAGTATCGGTCAATTTATCTGGTAGGTGATTTGCTTTTGCGTTTTTGTGCATTGATCTGGTTGTAGCTAGCGCTGGGCATGAGTTCAAACCCAGGGCTGATCAAAGTGCTACCTCTGAGGCGTATCAATAGAAAACTGAATCCTCAAAAGCAGCCCGAACTTTGGATTGGTTCCCGAATAATGGCAATAGGCTTGCCCCTATCACAAATGACAGCACAACAGGCGAAATGTAAAAGTTTATAATACCACCCTGCTTATCCCTCTGAGGAACACGCGTAATGTTGAAGCCTCTTTTAGAAACGCATCTGACTAATAGAGTGATGAATATAGGTGTTGAAGGATGGAGAGGGAGAGGAAGGTTAAAGAAAAGATAGGTGGATTTTGTGAGGAATGATATGAGAGAGAAAGGAGTGAATGATAGCTTGACGGTTGACAGGGGAGGGTGAAAGAAGAAAACATGTTGCGCTGAAAACAGGACAAACAAACTAAAAAAATTGTATAGTAATTAAAATAATTAAATCAATAAAAATAAATGTTATAATTTAGTTATTTAATATTAAGGACATGTTTTAAAATTGATAATTAATTAAGTATTAAATCTATTTCAAAAAAATATTTAATACATTTTGCAGTGCCCTGCAGGGCCCTTAATTGTACTTTAGCTTTAAGCCCATTGAAAGATCTTCACACATTATGGAATGCAAATAAAGATATGAGAAAATTGATGGATAACACCCTGCACTATTTAATAAAAACAAAAGAACACCGACGATAATAAATCAGAAACCTTGTATCGAACGGAAACATTATAACACAGCTCACTTAGATGATGGTCGGCCTCAGAACAGAGTGATAAATTTTTACAACCCAGACTGGCATTAGAGATTTGATGGATATCCTTTGTAAAGTGATCAAATTAGATTTCGCAATGTTTTGCAGGTTGTTATGAAGGTTATGTGAGCGAAAATGCGACGCAAAAGCTACACAGTAATCTTAGAACGTCTTTCATTGACTTGAATATGCCCTGGCGGCTGAGAGTAAGTCATGCTCACTCAAATGTCTCACTAATGGTGGTGCATTTGTTGGATCATTTAGCTCCCTTCAAAATGGTTGAGCTGAATGGTGCTAATCCATGCGTTATGTTTGTGAACGGGCGCCGTCAGTAGGGACTGGTCAGCTCTTAGCTGCCACGGCTTATTTTAAACTAATTTAAAATTCGAATTGTTTTTTTTATCTTGTTATTCCGGACGCTTGTAACGTTCTGCAACGTTCTCACATGCATAATTTCAGCATGAATGATGTAACCAATATTTTGATTTAAAAGAGTGTCCATGGAGTTTTTTGCCTGTTCTTCTTCATAGGTACCTACTACGCTTTGGAATGGGCAACTAGCTTCATCTTTCTGACTGACCGACCCCTTGACAATTCAAAAGTGCCTCTAATTGGTTTATTTGAAACACATTCTTTTAGTTTAAATAGTTTCAAACTAATATATTCTGGATGACTAATACACATTTTATACCACGACCACGGCATGTTTCTATTCTCATATTCCCGATACGAGTGAAGGAGTGTCCTATGGCTAAGGTTACCTGTCTAGGTTTGTCCGGACATGTCCGGGTTTTGGCCCCCGTCCGGACTTTTCCGGCCTTGTTATTTGCCCGGAGTTTTCTACTTGAGTAGTTTTATTTTTAGATAGCTTAAATAATTCAATGATTACTGAAAAAAGAAAGATTAAAAGTAAAATGTCCGGTCTGTTTTGCATATGTCCAACTTCCTGCCAGGACTTTTCAAATTTCAAAACGGGACTTGTGGCGCTAGTGCGCTGTGTCCTGCACAGCTAATATACCTCCTAGATTTTTGTTTTTTACAAAGCAACGATATGGACTTTTGAGTTACTGTGCTCAGCACCAGATTCTTCAGTAACGGAGTGGCCGTGAAAAATAAAAATAATTACATTTCGTAGACGTACTCATTAGGCCGCACGTCACTGGTTACAAAAACAGTATATGCTGGCCTCTTATGCTTTTCAAACTCCGTACATTGAACATAGACGCGCGACCTGCTATGGACTGTACAAAAATTAGGGGATATTCAGTTTTCTTACAGCAAAGTAAGTACAGCATTTTTCAGTCGAAAAAATATGAGGATGAAAATGCGGTGCTAATAAATCCCACACAAAATAATGATATTACAAAATATAAAAACTACAATCAACCAAAAAAATACATGCACTTCAAAAACATCATTAAGTAAGTCATTTACGATTACAAAACTTCAAGAAAACACGATTATTTACTTCCGAGGAACATTTGCTTAATGCTCTATTCTACCTGTTGAGGTCAAGGTGGATCGTGATGCACGCAGAACTCTTATTTACTAACACGTTACGATTCGTTAGGCGTGAGCGGTAACTTTGATATTGTCATCCGGTGGTTATAACTTACTTACCTAGTATTATTAGTAAGTTGATTAGTCAGTCTTTAAGTTCTGAGTCTGCACGATTACTGACAAATGCGTGCTCTGACTGGACAGGTCCACTCAATCTGTGTGGTTTTTCTTCAAAAGACCGTTTCAGACACAAATCTACATGTTCTTCATATGATCTGATCAAGATTATGTCTGGACTTTAAGAGACAGTGACCTCTGAGCAGTGGCGTAGCGTGCCTTGGCGGCGCCCCGTATAAAAAATTGGTTGGGGGCCCTTATGAAGGGTAAAGATTTCTCAGAGTGGCGTAGCTAGTCCTAAAGGGGCCCGGTATCAAAACTTGTTGGGGGCCCTTTTTACCCAACTGTAACGAAGCTTCAAAAAACAACTACCATAAGTATTGTTTTTTACAAAATAGCACACTGACTTGGAAAGTTAAACTATTATTGTGAGTTTCTCACCCATTCTTCTCCATCGATACCTACTACGCTTTGGAATGGGCAACTAACTAGCTTCATGTTTCTGACTGACCGGCCCCTTGACAATTCAAATGTAAATGGTTTAATTGAAATAAATACTTTGAGTTTGAAGCCACAAACCAATTTTATTAATGTGATTTTTTTTATTAGGTACGGTACCCATTTATTACGGGCCTCTTAGCAATAAGAATTACGGATAATATTTTACGAATTTTCACGTCGCGTCTGGGGGGCCCTGTAGCTGGGGGGCCCCGTATAATTGATACGGCTGATACGGCGGTAGCTACGCCCCTGCCTCTGAGTTGGTTTCGGCCTTCCTTCTCAGAGTAGTCAGATAGGAAAAGCCGACCTCATCTAGTTTTTAAAATATGATTGACGTGTAAAAGTGTTTGTATAGCCCTACTTACAGAAATAAAATCATTTAAAATTAATCAATAAGATTTTGGAAGGCTCGTTACAAACAGTTGTAATGGTGCGGAGTTCGTGGCGCCCGCCCGCGCCGTTTTCTTCCCAACTCACTAGAAGCAAGTCGGCTTTTAAGAGACCGTTCTACCATCTAAAAGTGCTATTTCTTCATCCAATAATTAAATTTCAACCTTCTAATTGAAAAACATGGTTTTAACATTATGAACCGACATAATTTGAGTAGAGTTGGACAGTCATCTGCAAAGTGAATATCTCAGGACTGAAAGGTATCGGAAAATCCAACGTAAGATTTCAACGCACTTTCAAAAAGTACCCAATGCTTAGTAGACGGAGATTTGCACTATAACCTAGTAATCTAGACATAGCAATTGTTAACAAATAGGTACCTAAGTGTAGTTATGCAATGCATTGTGATAAACGAAAAAATAAACTCAATGCCATGCAAAATTTTCAAAATAATTAATGCAAAACTTAATTTGGTAAAGGAATTAACCTCATTTCTATTCCGTTTTGTGCAATACTAAATGATAAAGCTATGTTTTATTTTTATTTATTTATTTGTTTGTTTTTTTGTTTTGTTTTTCAATCCTTTTATATTAATGTCTTATTTTTTTTTCCACAGGTATATACAACATAATATCAAAAATGATTCCCTCAGTCAGAAGGGTAAGTTTCTATTAGTATTAATTTTATTTCTGTACTTAAATAAGAAATAAATATTTTTTGACCAATTTTTCTGCCTGTATTTAGCACAAAAAATAAGCTAAACACACACATTTTTAATTTTCTGAACCGTTTATTGCGTAGTTAGGGACTATCGCTACCTTTTTTTTAAATATTGAAATTAATTTTATTCATAACAGACACCGCCATCTTTTAAAAAAAAACGTAACCTGGACTTACGTATCAATTACTTCCAAACAATATCTCCATTAACCAATCAATCATTGATACGTTGAAACAATCACTATTTTTTAACTTACCTTTGAAATAGTCAAATTAATAAAGTTATTATGCACATAATGAGTGGAAGGACAAAATGAAGTTAAAAATAATTCACACGCAAGTCCATTGTGCTGTCAGAGTAAAAACAACCATTGATCATTTTAATACTAGACGTTGGCATAAACAATCGAATTTATTTAACAATATAGACACGTAGACGTCATCGCGCTTTGTTGAAAGGAAGTGAGCAGAGAATGTATTCAGGAAATAATATATCATCATGCTTATATTCCCCGAAAGGTTAGGCAGAGGTGGGGACCTACTGGCGAAATGTGGGTGTAATATACCCACGTTTTGCCAGTCATGTTCAAATCCCATGTAGGTACACATAAAATAGAGGACAAGCGTATTGCGATTACATTAATCGGGCACAAATCCAAAATTCCAGACTCCGGGTTGCCATGTAGAAATATTTGTCCAGTGGTCGCACGCGCCACTGATAAGCCCGTAGTCTGGATTTATGCCCAGGCAATGCCAACAGATTCAGCCTCTATTATAATCGCCGTAAGGTTGGCTGTTCAACTTGTACATGGATAGCTGTCTGACAGATTTGAAAGAGGGTGAGTATGGATTGACGATGAATGAGTTGCCTGTCAAATGCCTTCTCTACGCAGATGATCAAGTTCTACTTGCATCGTCAGCGGAAGGGTTGCAAGACATGGTGACTGTGTGGATGAATCATTTAAAATGAAAGGGATGAATATAAATGTGAATAAGACGAAGGTCATGGTGTTTGAAAGAGAAGAGGATGTATCGGTATGTGATGTGAAATTAAATGATAAGTGTGTGGAGCAAGTAAGTGAGTTCGTATATTTGGGGAGTCTATTTACAAGGGATGGAAAGATTGATGAAGATGTGGAAAGGAGGGTAAATGCGGGAAATAAAGTGAATGGTGCTACACATGCAATTGTAACCAACCAGTTGATGTCCAAAAAAGCACGACTGGCTGTTCACAATGGTGTGCTGGTGCCTACGCTTATGTATGGAAGTGAGTGTTGGGTGTGGCAAAAGAAGCATGAAAGTAGAATAAATGCTGTGGAAATGCGTTCCTTGCGAAGCATGTGTGGTGTGACTATGAATGATAGACTGAAGAATGATGTGATAAGGCAACGGTGCGGTTTAAAGGAAGATGTAGTGACAAAAATTGAAAAGAGTATGCTAAGATGGTTTGGTCATGTTGAGAGGATGAATGAAGGGCGATTAACAAAAGGTATTTACAAGGCAGATGTGAGTGGAAACGCCGGGAGGGGACGCCCTAGGAAGACATATAGTGACCTTATTGGTGATGTTCTTCAGAAAGGTCAGGTGCGTAGTACTCACAACCGGCGTGCGTGTATGACCAGATGTATGAACGTAAACAAGGCAAAAGGAGTATGTATGGATCGTAGCAGGTGGCGTTCTGTAGTTTCTGCCTACCCCCATGGGAAGAAGGCGTGAGTTTATGTATGTGTATGTATGTTGGCTGCTTGTCGGTCTTCTACAGATTGTACTTCGGTGAGTGTGCCCAAGAACTCCACGACCTCATTCCACCGGCCCCCTTCTACCATCGGACAACTAGGCGCACTGCAAGTTACCATCCCTACCTAGTTGCTATTCCATCAATCCGCACTAAGCGCTTCGAAACATCTTTTATAATGCGCACAGCAAAAGAGTGGAATTCTCTACCTGCGCCTGTGTTTCCGACCGCATACAACCCAAATCTCTTCAAAGTGAGAGTGAACAGGCTTCTTCTGGGTAAACTCACTCCATCGTCGACTTTGTCTCTGTCATCTCTGACCTAGAATAGAGTCAAGAGCAAACCCATATAAAAAAAAAAAAACATTGGCGAAATGTGGGTCCTAGTCCCACAATTACGGCTAATCCTTAAAAAAAGAATACGGCTATGTTGAATGCGCTCTAAATTAATTCATATTACCCAGTGTGAACCAATGCTAGTTAAACTTTGTTCACTCGTACTATGTAAATAACCAGAGGCCGTATTTACTATGAGTACATGCAAGTAATGCAGTTACGATACCATCTAAATGTGCATTGGGGTAAAATTAAAATACGCCCTGACCTTAATTATGAACGCGTACCCTTCCCAATAACCCGAAAAACAATGTTCTTTATTCATTGCGTAGGTTATTTTTATTTTATTTCCTGTGGGTTCTTCTTCATCGTGTCGATGGCATGACAGGGTATTAAATTTCGTTGGCCCAAAAGTTCGCCAGTTCCACGGCATCGTCAGTGGCACAGCGCAAAGGTCGCTATGGCTGCATTTTTGCGGCACAAAGGTCAGGATAGGAGGTCGGACATAGTTTGCGCGGGATACTATAGAACAAAATATCCATGATAAATGATAAATGATTTTATTTCTGTAAGTAGGTTTGAACAAATACTTTTTCACGTCAATCATATTTTTAAAAGTAGAAGAGGTCGGCGCTTCCTATCTGACTACTCTGAGAAGAAAGGCCGAAATAAACTCAGTGGTCACAGTCTCTTTTAAAGTCCAGACATAATCTTGGTCAGATCATGTGAAGACCATGTAGATTTGTGTCTGAAATGGTCTTATTCTTTCGTTTTATTTCGCTAAAACTTTTCAGTTCAACAATTCTAAATGATCTAATCACACCTTTCTCACTCAAATCAATAAAACTTCAATAATAAATATAACTCACAATTTGGCGCCAGCTTCTATAAAGTAATCGTTTTCACATCGATATTTCGATACCTAGTATTTAGAAGTGCTAAAAAACATGTCTGCATAATAAACCCATAAAAAACATTTTGATATATTACATTTTTTATTTATTTCAATTGAAAGTTGTTTTTTGCGAGTTTATTTAATTGTGAAAGTGCACCGAACTATTCAATTTATTTTTGTGTGTATGTATGTGTGTTTCATGTCTCTAAATTGCTGGCGTCATAATGATGTCTGTATTTTTGATTGATTGCTCTGTAATTATGTTTGGAAATAAGTCAAATAAGTAACTTTTATATGTGAGCTGTGTTTATGAAATTTAGCATAATGCAGTGATTAAAGTCGACGGTGTGATATTAAATACTGGATAAAGGTAATGCATAATTGCCACATTTGGTGAATTACTTTGTGGTTTTAATTTGGATATATTGTCACTGGGTACCTTCAGCTACATAATGACGTATACTATTTCTCTAGCCTTTTAATTTGGATTATTAACTTAACAATTTTGTTTTCTGCTACTTTTATTAGTTTATATACTTGTTTTGAAGAGAAAACTTCTTTAGGCGCGTTGAGCACTTTTTGGGTGAACAAAAATCATGGAACTCGCGTCATCGTCACCGAACGCTTTCCATGAACTATTATGTATCCTGTGTATATAGGTACGTGTAATCTTTGGGTAAACAAAAAGCGTGAAACTCGCGTCATCGTCACCGCACGCTTCGACGATACAATTCACAAGTTACTTAGTTTTAACTTCTATCAGCAGTCCCCAAAGACTGCCCCGCATTTTTTTTTTTTTTTATGAACGTAAATGACGCAAAAGGAAGTAGTATTTATGGATCGTAGCAGGTTGCATTCTGTAGTTTCTGCTTACCGCCATGGGAAGAATGCGTGAGTATATGTATGTTTTTTTTTCACAAGCTGTTTTATGCTACATTTACACCAGCTTATTTTATCACGAATCCATCTTGAGCAAGCGTGGTGATCAGTCCTTGGCTTCCCTAAAAACGGAATATCGTTTTATTGATGACCATCGTTCATAGATATCTAAAACTTCAAAAGTATCTCTCTAAATGGCAAAGATGCCTATTAACAGCCGGAAAGGCAATACTTAATCTAGTTAAAAACTCATTGAAATAAAATCGGAATTTATCAATAAATGTTGCCATATCCAAAACTGTAATCTATTAATGAGTAACACTTATCCACATATAAAAATACTATTCGGAATACATTGAACTAAATACTCTAAATTAAATGCAAGTTCCGTAATTCGACCAAAAGATGGCATACCGATCGCCCGGCCCTTTTAGGAGTATTTTTTTTAACTTGTCTATGGATTCTAGTCTCTTCCTAAATGTCAGTTGACGTCCTCAAACATTCCAGAGTGAATGAAATATCTTAGTAGGTTACGAGTTTTACGATAGAACGGTAAATGGATGTAGAATAAGTGAATTTGTCGAGCGGTTGTAAAGATGAATGTGGTAACAGGCCTTATTTGGAGTCAAGTGTGCATTTTAGATCAGCCTATTGATTCCCAATGTAAGGCTAATACGTATTTTTATATAGAGAAGGAACCAGCATTGATCATCACGCTTGCACACTGCGTTTTGAAAGTTTCTGACTATTAAGCTCAGCAACCTAATTGCATCACACACTATCATTCACTATCTGAATCATTTTGAAGCCTATTGCTAATCCATTGCTTCATATGTTTGAAAAATTTGTCTGCTCAGCAACGTAAATAACGTAATGAACGTTGTTGAACTGTCAAAATGAAAGTCATTCTTACTGTTAGTGTGTTACGTAATTACCCCGCGGGAATCTTGATAGTAGCGCTAAAAATACTTGAAACTACGTCTGAATTACATAAATCTTAATTCAAAAATTATAAATTGCTTCTACTATCTTTAGATTTGACTTAAAGTAATTCAAATTTTTATACAACGTTTTTATGTTTCAAAACAAAATCAATTAGGATTTTATTAAAATAAGGAGCAATCTAAGCTGCGTAGACGCAATATTCAATCAATATTGTTCTAATTAAAAAAAAAAAAAAACAATAAGCTATACATTTATATAACTTTACAAAGAACATTACTCTCATTCATATAGCTATAATTGGATTACAAAGAACATTTGAATAATATAAATCTTCTTTAAAAATCAATTTCAATAAAGTAAATTGATTTTAAATTAATTGGAAAATAATTGATTTGGATTAGTTTTTGATAATAAAAATAAATGAATATCAGTGCGTGATCTATTGGTACCTATAAATAAATACTAAACAGAATTTATGAAGACAGTTATTGATTGGTCGATTGACCTGAATCAAATTTATTTTTCTTTACCTGCACTGCAATTCAAAGACTTACTAAGGCAATGTTGAGCGTCATATAAATACTACAATAGGGTTCTTTATCATTATGTCTGATGGTTTTTCGGTCCTGTGATTAAATAAAGGCTCCCGCATACAGACGCTACGCGACAGCGCCACGCGACTCTAAAGTGCACTCAAAATAAGTCTGCACGCGGCCGAAATCGGGAATAATTGTTTGCCGCCATCTCGACGATATCAGCCGGTATATTCCGGTATATCCGGAAACTTGGGTGAAGTGGACTTCAGATGAGCTGTCATTTCACTTAATGCTAGGGATTGATACTATTGACAGCCACTTCACCAAAGTAAATAATCACCATCATTATGCCGAAGGTGATTAAAAGTGCTCACAGAAATATAGTCTTGATGTTGATTGATAGTCAAACACGCGCGCAGACTTATCTTACGCGCACTCTAGTAGAATATTTTTTATGAAAACCTAATGGACATTGTTCTTCAAAAGTCGCGTCGCGCTGTCGCGTCACGCCTGTCTGCGGGAGCTTTAAGTCAAACAACGAGTTATTAGGCCGGCAGGAAATTTTTTGTAGTCTGGATTTGTGAGAATAGGCTCGACCCGTGTCTAACCTTTTAAATGTCGATGGATAATACCTTTGTATTACTGATATGCACATATCTTCAAGAACATACATATATACACACATAAACTCACGCCTTCTAGGAAATATTTCCACAATAACTAGACATAGAGATTGATGAGGTTCCTAATCGCACACTTGAGAAAGCTCATTACATTATGTCACTATGGCCCATATTGTATGAAACTCTGTCGTGATTTATTAATACTTAATTTCACGTTCATTCCATACAAAAGCGATTTTAAAAATAAAAATTTAGATAGGTGTTCGGTTATCCATTTTCCAGGTCAAGTTATTTTCAAGTCTGGCTGGCGCATCAAATGAATTCTTGTCGAAGTATAGATACAAATTTTTGAGGCTGACTATATCTTCCTACAATAAGTTTGGAAATATGTTTTGATATTAGTTACTCAACCACACATAAATGAATTTGGAAAAAAACACTCAAAAAATATGTTGTGGATTAACTTATATAGCTAATATTATAACAATAAGAGTCCATGGAGTTTCTTGCCCGTTCTTCTCCATAGGAACGCACTACACTTTGAAATGGGCAACTAGCTTCATCTTTTCGACGGACCGACTCCTTGACAGTTAAAAATTGGTTTAATTGAAATAAATGCTTTGCTTTTTTGTTTAGTTTTAATACGAGTAGTACAGTAGGCAACAGCCACCCTTATAAATCAGAATAGACACTGACAGCCAGAAAATGTACAGACTTAAGCAATAAAGGAAATAAGGTGTTGAGATTACTTGGGATACACCAAATAATTCAAGATTCTATTAGAAACCCAAACCATGAGTGCATTTAACGGACGTATTAACGAATTCGAGGGATATCGACAGGCTACAGTACTTTGTACCTTTCACAAAGTGTTAAACACTTAATAAAGAATGCCACGGACAAATTCGCGCATAATATTTTAGACACTAGTAACCTGGGTCACCAGTTTGACCCCAAGTCGCCGCTATCACTGTAACAAGCTTTGCACTTTCTTACAAATAGCGAGAAACGGGTAGTTTAAGACTTCATACATCATCCAAGGATGTCGAGCAGGGCTGGGGTAACCGATTTTTTGGAGTTTAACCGAAATATGTATACGAATAAAATTGTTAAGAGAATTATTTAAGCTATTTAATTTTCGGTACTTATAGAATGGTATAGTAGATAATACTAAGAATGGAAGCATTTATCTTCTTTGAAATTTGATAGTTTCGTCAAAACATAACAACTTTAAATGTTTAATTTAAAGTATTATTAGTATTATTTTTAAGTATTATTAGTATTCTTTACTTACGTTTAGCAAATGAAGTTTAGCCAAAGTTTTTACAGGTCACGTTTCCCTTATTGGTACCTGTGCACTAACAATCAAATCGAAAAATCAAAGTGACTGTTGATTTAATTATTTTTATTTAAAAAAATCCTTTTTAATAGTTAGTAAAACAGCTCCGGGCTTAAAGGTTTTGTAAGAAGATACTGTGTATTGGGACTGACTTTTGAACTGAAGAGCAGTACAGATTTATCCTAAGAAGCCTGGTGCAATACAAACAACTCCTGCGCAGTATCAAATTACATTGTCCATAAAGTATACAAGAGAAACGGCTTGGGGACAGCTTTTATATGGGCCTTGTAAGCTATTAGTACCTCATCAATTGCTTTCTGATAATTCAAGAGAATTTATCGTATTTATTTAACACAACAGAAAACACTAATATATCTTTAAGGAGCACATGTTTTTGGGATATTTTAAATACTGTTCGGGTGTGATTCTTCCTTTTATAAGTTGCGTAGTCCCAATTATGAACCCAATTTATAAGCCAAACGTGGTTCTTAAATAGGAAAATGACATGACGATGATTGAAAAAAAAACGTATCTGTAATCTACAAAATCAATAATGAAAACTAAGATGAGTAACGGTGTCTTTTTTCAATAAATCAGGTAAAAGTTTTTTCCTACAAATATCCGAAAAATATCCACACCTTGACACCCCTAACGGCACACTATCATGCAACGTCTAATCGCATGGCGACATGCAATATATTACACCAGTATATCATTTGAAAATCGCCTCTAACCTGAGAAGTACAAGAGTTAGGCGATTGCACGTTATTTTATATAAAGACCTATCGGCAAGATTGTATGAAGATGGGGGGGGGGTCATTCAGAGAATTTCTAATGAGGTGGAACGGTAGCGGTTGTATGTCTTGGTTTTTCAATGCTAACCGGAATTACTGGACGAAATTTCTCGTGGAATTTTGATAGTAGAGTAAGCCGACTTCTACCTCTTCTCGTGATCAGAAGGTCAACGACTCGATGTTGATATGACATGATGAGAATGGCGAAAAATTGCTATCTCTTTAACCGACTTCAAAAAAAGGAGGAGGTTTTCAATTCGTCTGTATGTTTTTTTTTTTTTTATGTGTGTTAGCTCAGAACTTTTTTCTGGGTGAACCGATTTGGATGATTCTTTTTTTATTTGAGAGCTGGTGCTTCACATGTGTTCCCATTTAAATTTGATCAAGTTCTGACCAGTAGTTTTTGAGTTATCCTTAATACTGCATATTTTTTCCACTTAGTTTATATGGATGAATTGTTAATAATTTCCTGTCACTGTTATTTACACACCAAGTAGTGGTATACGAATTTGTGTGGGGTAGGTACCGCAACTAAAAAATGAAAAATAAAAACGTTTTTACAAAAAAACAACCGACTTCCAAAAAAAAAACACTAAAAGACGTGAAAATTAACTTTAATTTCGGAAGTCGGTGTCTTTGGTTTTTTATTTTCGTTTTTGGCCACCGACTTCCGAAAATAAAGTTGTTTTTCACGTCTTTTAGTGTTTTTTTTGGAAGTCGGTTGTTTTTTTGTAAAAAAGTTTTTATTTTTCATGTTTTTTTCTTTCATCTACAGAGAAATTTAGATCTTTTGACAGCTCTAATTTTCTGTTGTTTTCTCGTTAACGTATTTTACAGAATAATATTCAGAGAAGCAACTCATTTTTTGGAAATTTCAGGCAACTCAAAAAAAAAAAATGAAAATTAAAGAGTTTTCTACGGTCTATGATTACGTGAAAATTACTATGGCATAAGATATTGTATAATGTGTTTTTACGAAACAAATGTAATATAACAAACTCATAACGATGTTATATAAGCAGTAAGTAAGCACTATAATATTAAAATAACTACCCCCTTGTGTAATAGCGTAATGTTTTGACCGCTAGAGGTCATCTTAGGTACTTACAGTAATATTTTTAAGGAAGTTCTTATCATAATGCATTGTGTGATCTTTGACCTAGCTGTGGAATGCAAGATTATAAATAGACTAGTTACCTATTCTAGCTACACTTGTGTGCAAAAAAATTGGCCCACCCAATGCTCTCTATTTGAGAGATGATATCTCAAAAATGTTGATGTATATTTAAATTGTTTTATGTTGTGTGAAAGTAAGTTAGATAAAGTTTATTTACACATACTCTATAATTTGATAAAAGTAATATTCTTGATAAGGTCGACTCGATTCTTCAGATGTTCTCGTCACTCGCTTTTGTTTGGAAAAACTGGGTGTTTTTTTTTGTCAATGCAGCTGACAAAAGCTTAATGTTGTTTATTACTGTTCGTTTATTCATCATTTAACTTGAATTTTTAACCTACAAAAAAAGAGGTTCTTTATTCGACCCATACGTTTTTAAGTTCGCGATTTTCTCAAAAGCTAATGAATCAGTTTTGAGAATTTCTTCACTGACGTACTCTACATGCATTAAAAAGGTTTTATTGCACGCTATATTAGGTTATTGTTAATTAAACTCGTTCAAGAGAACGGGGTGGATCCCGTTTTTTGCATGCAAGTGTATGTTCTATCATCTTCTTCTTCCATAGAAGACGTGTTTTATATATAGAACAACATGCAATGGTCCGAAAAGAAAGCTACAAAATAAATAAAACTAGCTTTTACTAGCGGCTTCGCCCACTGGGAGGTAGGAAATTATCCCACGGGAACTTACTACCGGGATAAAAATCCTATCGTATGTCCTTGTCAGATCATGGTCCCAGGTCATGGTCTATCCGTGTGCAAAATTACATCCAAATCCGTTCAGCCTTTTGCCATGAAAAACAGGCAGATAGACAGTGTAACTTTCACATTTATAACATTAGTATCGATTAAAACATTGACTGAAAATTATCCAATATTATGTAGATGCATAGTTAATCAAATCTGCCATTTAAGGCTCAGTTAAAATAAGACAGACTTATTTTACCAGTATGATCCACACCTAAATCAAAAGTTGGTCAACACAAACTATTAAGGGCAAGTTATCAAAGGGCTCTGTATACCCACACTTTATTTGTAAACTGGCGCGGTCGATTACAGCGCTTAAAATGTGACCAACTTATCTTGAAACTTGGTGGAAATGTTGATTGTGAAGCTCAAAGGTCAGAACCCGCCTTTTCTAAAATATATTTCAAAAAAACTGATCAACATCAGCGATTAAAGGCAAACAGGCGCGACGGTAGTAGATCAAATTCTATGGAAATTGTTCTACAAGAATCACGTCGTAATGTCGCGTCGTGCCTGTCTGCAGGAGCCTTAACTCACAAAACCTCTTTAAGGAAGGCCTATTTAAACCATCTTCATCATATCAGCCAAAGATGTATACACAGCTGGGCATAGGCCTCCCCCATCGCAACAATGACCGGTCCAGATTTACCTGCATCTAATGGATTCCTGCACTCAAAATCATTAAAAAAAAAACGCGTCGTCTTGAGATCCTCCTCCTTTTTGTTCGCAGGTTAATAAAATTTACGTCTACTAAAATTATATTACTAATAAAACTAAGCGCAACTCATCATAATGTAAAACAATTTACCTAATAAAATAATATGAATATTATGATGAGAATATACCTACTTACTTACATACATACAAAAATACATACTTCTAAAATAAATATCACTAGAATAATAATTATTATAATGTTATTAAAATAATAAATCCATACGCAACTATGACCAAGTAGAATCATAGTAAGCTCTAATGATTCATCAATGTCTAATTATTTAAATAATATTAAATTGCCGTACATTTTATTTAAATACTAGTTGAACAATTCTCGCCAAATAGCAAGATAAAATGGTCGCCTACTATACAAAGCGTTCGCCACAGAACAGCGAATAGCAGTGCACTCACACGATATTATTACATTTAAATTGACACAGAGTCGTGCCAAATTGCGGCTCTGTGACCTCGAGTGCGCAACTTAGTACTAGGGTCACCACGTTAAGTACAGGAATTTGAATATTGGAAAATGAGGATTATTTGACTTAAAAACTCCTTGATGATTTATTTAGAGGTTAATTTGGAAAGTTGGTAACTTAATTTGTATTATTTTCTTGTGGCATTGGCACTATTTATTCTTATACTATGGACACTATTGTTTATGGATGTTTTTTTTGATTCATAGATACAGACTGATCAAAAAAGATTTCATAATAATACCGTTTCCCTAACCATCTACCAAACCTGATGATTCTAATTATTTCGCCATTAAGCGTTCCCTGTTACATTAAAAAGATCACATTGCAATAACTAACAGTAGTATATGTGTGTGTGTGGTGTGTATTGTAGTGTATAGTCGGCTTCGTAATTGCTTTACCACCTTATAGTTGAATGTCACTTTCACGACATAAAACGTCAAGATCTATTTCATCTATTTTCGCTTCTAGACCTTAGTGGAGTTTCAGTTTACTGGGAGCTTTATAACCTACTTAAAAAATAAGCAGGTTATACATTCGGCAGGCTTCTTTTTTTTTTTATATACACTGATTTTTCTGTGATTACTTCGTCGATTTACATGATTCTCTTTCATTTGTAGAGGAAGGTCGCGCGGTGATCTCATATAAATTTTATTACCTTTGCTTGCGTAATTTTTGACTTAGCTTTAACAATACGTATTTAATCTACTTAATGTAAATTTCGAAAGGTAGTGAAAAAAACTTAAGTACAAAGACACCAACTTCAGATATTAAAGGTATTTTCCTCTTTAGTGTTTTTTTTTCGAAGACGTTTTTTTTATTTTGTGTAAAAAAAAATGCCAAAAGTTTTAAATTAACTAAAACTTCCTCCTATTTTCATAGTTTACTAGTATAGACTAAACACGAACCTAAGTAAAAGGATATGTTAGGCCAACTAAGTTGCGTTAGCAAAATTAATATCAGCAACTATTAAACTCGAAGTTATAGTCATTTGATAGCCACTGCAAATCTTCGTACACTTTAAGTTGAATTAATGGGAGATAAACATTCAGTTGTATGTATGATCATCGAATTCCTTAGCATCCGTTATGGGATTTACGGAGAGGAATGTTATTAAATTACATACTTTCTTAGTCCATCTTAGATATTAAATACAATACATTGAAGAAGAAAGCATTGTGAGGGAAACAGAACATACAAAAAGGCTGTAATCGCCAACACGCATTGAGCTTCCTTGCCTTCCTAGCTTTGAACGACAAAAAAACAATAAAACTTACATACGTAGACAATGAAACTTAAGAGGCTTACATGAGCTAAAGCGCGTTCACTGCCGGATTGCATAGAAAAGAAAGAGACGCACGATGACACAACGCTGCTAATTTATTGCATTATATGAAGCAATTATGGATTTACAAAAAATCTATTCATTGGACTAAAAAATTAAAACACTATTACGTTAGCATGTTACTTGTAGAATAATCTGACAAAAAAACTGAATGTTTTGTTTAGTATGGTTTTTAATCGTAAAAATATTTTTTTAGAGGTGCCTTTGTGATTTTTTTCTATCATATCAAGTTAATTGTATTATGTTCTCAACACACTATCTAACTAGCATATATCCAGAAGAATATCATATATTTTTCTGATTTTGCTTTCTGCAGTGGATCATATATTTTTAGGCATTATAAATTTGCGTTTAGGTCATGTAGTCCCCTTAACTTAAAGCCAATAGAAGATAGTGGGACTTCTGACTCTGACCAATTGTTTTTCTGATTTCTTTATCGACAGAAAGGTTCCTTTTTGACACCATGCTTAGACAACATCATCTTTTATTAACGAATGTTACGCCAATTGAACATTTATTTGAAAAACTAGCTTTTACCCGCGGCTTCGCTTGCGTTAATTTAGACTTTGACAATCAATTCGGGTTATAATTCAATCATGATTCGAAAGACACGTGGCGCCATCAATTATCAAAAGAACGTTATTGTTGTTTTCCTCGGGAACAGTCCTTTTTTTCGGGATGAAAGGTACCTTATGTCCGTTTCTGTACACCTGACAACGTATATGCAAAATTTCAAAAGGTAACAAACAAACTTACTTTCGCATTTATAATATTAGTTAGGATAGTTGACATAATATTTTTACGGCATGCATACTGTGATCATGTATTGAAGCCAATTATTTTTTCTTTGACTCTAGTCCTAGAAAATTGTGAGGTCACTATATACCTTAGCTACCTAGGAATAAAGTCCTAACTAGAAATATCAGTAACACTAATCCTCCACACATTTATACATGTCAATCAAAATCGCATTTATAACAAACTTAAAATGGATCCTAATTTTGTTTACCAGCCAGTTGAGACTAATCCGTGGTAATGCAGGTGCATGGTCACGTTAGCACGATGTTATTGATGGTCGGAAACCTTCCCACGTGATTCTGATGCATTCTGTTGGGGATTCCGGTCTTTGTCTACAATTCTAGATAATATACAGACTTTAATATAATGCTGATAGAATTGCTTTGCAGAATAAGTGCGAGAAAGTCTGTCAAAGTTTTAACGTCATCTTAATAATTATAGATATTATATTGTGCTTAACATGAGAGGAATTTGTTAAAAAATACTACGCACTTTAGGTTTAACATATAAAAAGCAATTAAATTGAGGAGTGTAAGTGCCAACATAAAACCTATGCATGTAACGATCAGTCAAGAACTCCTTGTTAATAGTTATATTGTGTCTCCCAACTTCAAAGAATTGACGGTCAGAAACACAATTGTTTTAATTATATTTCAAGCTAATAAAGTGCAATTGAATTACTGGATAGTGGTGAAGACGATACGATTTTGAGGGCTGTCTTTAATTATACTTAACCATGATGTTCCAAAAACACTCTTGAACATTATACCTGCACAGTCAAATGAGCTTTCGATTCGAATTTAATTGAATGGCTCATCCCGGGACTAAAACATAACAGGTGACTATAGGTACACATCTACCTTACCCTTCGGAGATTGCAGGCGTGATGATCTGTTTGAAAGTATGTTGAATTGTACGCTTGCTGGCCCTAATTCCGTGTTAAATCGATAACTATTGGAATGTATTGATCGGTCGAGCCCATCTGCTAGTACCTAATTACATCCTTTTGGTACCATTTGTGCCGATCTGTGAGCTAAGCTAGACATTAACATCAATTATGTAAGTAATAGGATTTACATATTACGTGCAATTCTGTTCGGTTGCCAAGCGTGTTGAAATGTCTTGAAATACCGCACAATCTACATGACATTATAATGCGTGTGCTTGGTACTGCTAATTGACACTGCTTACAATTATCTAAAACGATATTAGCTAAGATGTGGACTTAAAGAACCACTGATTATAATACCAGTCTATGATTCTCTCACGGCAGGGCAAAGTCATCTTCTCTTACGGAGAAGGCATGAGCATTGATCGCCACGCTTGCTCATGACGAGTTGGCGACTTCAGAATTATATGCACGTTTTCCCCACGATGTTTTCTTTCACCAATGTCAGTTATGTCTGAGGTAATCTCAGAAAGTATATATGAATTGAAAAGTGACATTCCTATACCCTCGACCACTGATTGGGTCTCATTAAATGCTAGGCGACATCACGGCAGACTAAGACGAAGATGGAACGACGAACTTGAATCCTACCGCAGGGACTGGCCCGCAATGGAAGAGGACTGACGTGTTTGTAAAAGGGCGATCAAGATCTTTGTCCAGATGGACATTACAGACTGATTAATAGATGATGTAATAGAAGATAGATATCGGCTGGCTAATTTTGAGGTTTCGGAAATGATTCTAAGCAATGTGTGGTTGAGATTTGTGTGTTAATAGTGTCTTCTGAACCTCTTGAAGCCTCTGACTTCAACATAGTTAGTTAAAGGCTCGGTAGATGATGAGTGTCCTTAAAATCAGAATTTATTATAATTTTATAAGTGTGCACATTCTACCACAACACAATGATGTACAAATATTATTGAAGTATCAATTTTATTAAAATTTTAATAATTCCCATAATTCCCGAAGGATAAGACAGAGGTATACCATAGTACACCCAATTTAGCCGGATGTGTTATTATTATTATTCCATCCTCTGAGCCGTGGACCATCTCGGAAACATTGGCAAATAAGTAAACTCTAATTTCAGCCTATATTGGTGCACTGTATGGTAATTAGATCACCTCTCATACATATTGCAAATAAGTGGAGTCATCAATCAAAAGTTTCGTAACTTATGTAGGAGCCGTTTCTCATTTGTTGCCGATATTGGATTACCGACATAGTTACGTTGGTATATAAAAATACACATTGAAGAGATACTCACAACCCCTATTACATAGACCTTAAATATAACGAGCAAAATGTGTGTAACTATTATAAATTCAAAATCTAAAGCCCTTTCAACTAACAGAACGCTGAGAATCAGCACTTTCGAACGTGAAAATTACTTAAGACAGTCCCCAAAAACGCCCGCCCTTCACCACTTCCTGGTGCTTCAGCTGGGAAGAAGTGGCGCAACAAACTCCTCGGTCAATACAGGCGTGATATTACACATGATCTCAATGGTAGGATAATTTTGTCCTTTGTGGTGTACAACCACAT
Organism: Griposia aprilina; assembly: GCA_916610205.1. Classification (NCBI taxonomy): domain Eukaryota; kingdom Metazoa; phylum Arthropoda; class Insecta; order Lepidoptera; family Noctuidae; genus Griposia; species Griposia aprilina. The sequence continues at coordinate 15,818,316 of OU744308.1, forward strand.
CATACGTGCAACGATCCTACACGTTAGTGATAGAAGAGTTACCTTCTTAACATAATTCTCTATTCAACGCTCAAAACTACAAAGCTATACTAAATTCTTCAAACGCACCTTCATTACAATTATATCGTGGCTGCATTAAGTACTTACTAATTAACATTGCGAATAGAAGCAAAGGTCCTCGGCACTTTGGTACAGGAGTAGATAGTTACCAGAGACTAAGCTTCACACAATCTCACTATTAAGGAAATGGTTCTCGTAACAGTATGCAACAACGTTGAAGGGATTGCTCCTTATTTAGGGTGTCCCCCTATTCAAAACTGTTGAATAACAAATCAAACGATCATAAAAACTCAGTCAGGGGAAAATACTCATTATACACATACACATAAACTCACGCCTTCTTCCCAAGGGGGTAGGCAGAAACTACAGAACGCCACCTGCTACAAATCAAATCAAATCAAATCAAAATATTTTATTTCACATAAACCAATATGGGCACTTATGAAACGTCAGAAGCTAGGTGCACGGTTCCAATTGAAATTTTCCTATGGAGAAGAGCCGACAAGAAACTCCACAGTTACTCTTTTAAAAATAAGGGGCTTTTACAATGTTTCCAATTACAGTGTTGATAGATATGGGAGGACAGTGTAGGCCTGTCAAGAAGTAACATGTACTCAACAAAATATAAAATGGTCCACAAATCTAGTCTACAAGTTAGGTCTACAAAGTTCTCACATTCACAAAATATAAAAGAATCTATATAAAATAAAAGCCTATTTAGACTAAATGACATGATTGCCATTACTACTGAAAACGATCCTACGATCCTTACATACTCCTTTTGCCTCGTTTTCGTTCATACATCTGGTCATACACGCACGCCGGTTGCTAGTACTACGCACTTGGCCTTTTTGAAGAACATCGCTCATAAGGTCACTATTATGTCCTCCTAGGGTGTCCCCACCCGGCATTGCCATTTCGGCCATGTAATTTTTTTTGTACCGTTTTACTCATAATAGACTATGGTAATGGTCGAATAACATCCATTTCGATAAAACACTTATAAACCAAGTTATATTTTGTAGTCACAAGCTATATTACTATTAAACCCATATCCGTTTCCTGAAAACAAATCAAAAGGCCGTGCAGTTGCTCCATGTACAGGCACATACATGCGACGTAAATGTAACGTAAATACGAATGGTTTTTTTTTATCGAAAATAGAAATATGCAATAGCATTTTGGTATAAATTACTCAACAAGGACAATAAGTATAACCCACAATTGTGAATAAAGTCAAATATTAGGCGTAAAACAAGTATATTCAATTTTAAAATCGATCGAACTTACGTTACGATTACTCCGCGCGTTCATTCTAGGCCGCTGACCCTGCATTATTATATGAAGCTTGGTCTCTATTGCATGTCTACTCCTGTCCCCATAGCGTAGCATGCAGGAACATTGCCCACACTGGGTCAGTAGTCACCGGAACCGGTCTTCAACCAGTTTCTAGGTGACACTAGGCACGCTTGCTTGTATTCTCACGACGTGGCTTTTGTGGGTGTAGTGTGTAAACATTAAGCCTCTAATGGACGAGGAACCAGTAATTGTTCCTCGTCTTTTAAGGGGGATGCGCCAAGGTAGCCCGCGAATTTCAAATTTTCTTAAGTTTTTTGCAATTTGCAGGTCAGTATCAGGTTGTATGATAATCTAATTATGATTTGCGACCGTATCAAATATGGCTTTACATAATTAGAATCAGCAATACAACTCCTTAAGCTAGAATTGCCCTCAAGTGTCATGATTTCATGAAATAGTCATTCAATAGGGTAATATGAACTTATAGGGATGTATTGCTGATTCTTATTCTGTAAAGCCATTGTCACTGTATTTGTTAGGGTCGCGAATCATATTTTAATCAAAATACAACCTGACAGAGACCTGCAAATTGCAAAAAACGTAAGAAAATTTGAATTTCGCGGGCTACCCTGAAGGTTCTACCTTAAGGAACCCTAATTAGAAAAAAGAAAGGTCAGCTCTGTCGCACTTTAAATCGTAGACTGTAGATGGATTCAGTATCTACAGGAACTTGCTAAATATGTTTTCTACCTAACAGACGACTTAATTCAGACAACTGAATTCAGCCAAGTGGAATAGCTCCTTTACCTATAACAACAATAAGGTTTAGCTCACTCATACATTACTTCTCAGCGTGTGTGCACTGACTGGACAGGTCCACTCAAATCAATGTGGTTCTTTCCTCAACAGACCCTCTCAAACACTAATCTGCATGCTCCTCACCTGGCCTGACCAAAATTATATCTGGACTTTAAAATAGACTGTGACCTCTGAGTTTGTTTCGGCCTTTCTTGTCAGAGTTGTCAGATAGGAAACCCCGAACTTATCTAATTTGTAATGTGTGTAAAACTTGGTATTTTGAATCAATTTACAGAAATAAATATCATGTATCAATATTATCATTTATCAGTGTCCCGTACACTGATAAATGATAAATGATAACACATTAGACAACGCAGACAAATGGTTTTTCGACCGACGCGACGCTTGATACGGTCTTATAAAAGACCGATTTTTGTACTACCATTAGATAGCCTATCAGTAATATCAAAAACGTGCGCGTTGATGTCTTTTGTTCTATCCACACTGACTTACGGGATCGATTTACGATCTTTCGCGATGCAACAACTTTTTATAGTGAAAATAGGTCATATACGATACTAATTAATCGTGATAAACTATTGAGCTTCACACCAATTGTAGAAAACTTAAAACATGCCCTAGAGAAAGGATAATAAAGGAACTACTGATTTTGATCATTATTATTAAGAGTTCCTCTCATACTACATTACACTTGTTAAGTAAGTTATTCAATGCCTTGAATAAAGACATAAAAACATACACTTACCATTCATATAAAATCTTTTTTATGTGAGCCCATAAAATATACCACATCACGATTTCTACCAACACCATAAGTGTTAAACCGTGAAAGGAATGCTTTTAAACAAACAATAAATATAAAAAACTTACGAGTAACATCGGGACTTTTAAGACGTTCATGGAACATAATTGATTTAAGTGTTGAAAAGATCATTAATTAAAAAGAATTGGGTATGAAGTAAGTGCGAATCCAATTGAGACAATGCGGATAAAATCGGTTACAGATCATCATCAGAAAGGTTGCTCTTGTTATTGTTCCTCAGAAAGGTCAGATGCGTAGTACTCACAACCGGCGTGCGTGTATGACCAGATGTATGAACGTAAACGAGGCAAAAGGAGTAATAGATTTATGTGTTCACAAATCGATTAAATTCTTTTTATGCGTCATTCGGTCAGCTTTTTATTTTTCGTGTTTTTTTTTTTTGAATATTCAAAATTTGTCAATTGTTCTGTAAAATCTTGTCAAAAAAAAAAAATTAAGGCTTCATTCTGTCGTTGGAATTCCAATAAAAATAATCTAATTTCTGCTTATTAATATTAAAAAATTCTTTGAATGTGAATTTAATATGATAAATGTTAAACCACGATATGTGAGTATACAGTCGATAAAGTTACTTATTCCACCTTATACAATGTTAAAGTGAGATCGCCAGCACTTAGTTTTTTTTTAATCAAATTAATAACTAACTTTCGATTTATATACCACAGCTCTAAAATTAGTATTTAGTATTATGCCTATTAATCATCGAAATGAATAGCAGTTTCAGTCTCAGTAAAAATTTTATATGCATTTTTAATGATCTCGTTTAATTTGTTTAAAAAACATGTTTCAGTCATTATTACACAACTTTATGCCCCAAATTAATCCGCGTAAGAATATTGCATACACGAAGAAATTATGACTTTAAATAAAAACTAAGCAAATAGTAATTATCTAGTGGGTTAATTAAGAGATTCTCAATTACAAATATTGTATTATTATTACACTATTACATTAACAGGGTACCTAGTTATGTTTTATAATTATTAATAATTAAATATAAGTCGTGATATTATAACATACGTTTATTATGAATTCCTGTAATTTTAGATCTTATTTCTGTCTTAAAATTCAATTAAACTCAAGATTATCTTATATCACAACTATTTACAGTAATTATTTACAAAAGTATATAACCGTATCACGTTAGGGGTAGCCCCCTTACGGGGGACTACCCATAACGGGGGGGGGGGCTGAAAGTCTGACAACCTGTTGTGGAGGTCAGATAGGCAGTCGCTCCATGTAAAATACTGGTATTCAGCTTAGACTAGAAGCTGACCCCAAAATAGTTGGCAAAAGGCAGATGATGATTTCAATAATATATCACTCTTAAGAAGTAAGGCTGAGAAAACTTCATGGAAATTGTTCTACAAGAATCGCGTCGCGCTGTCGCGTCGCGCTGGCTGCGTGAGCCTTTATTGTTGTTCGCAAACTTTATTTTGAAACAAGTGTCTTTTGGATTTGTTTATGAAATTCAGATCGTCCAGGGAAAGTGTTAGATAGGTAGGAATTCATACTTTGTCTCTAATCATAACATAACATCACGACTGTTATCCCAGAAGGGTTAGTCAGAGGCGTATAGTGTATAGTACACACACATTTCGCCAGCTATTTTTAAATACCATGTAATAGGGGGCGAGCCTATTGCCATCAACCGGGCACAGATCCAGATCCCTGGTCCCTATAGTTGAAAATAAATTCCCTTGTTTTGCGGGTACTGTTTACTTAACTAAAACATTTTTTACGCAACGTACAGTCAGCAAAAGAGATAAGTATCCAGGGTCGCCGGATATAGTTGAAGTTTCGTAAGAAACCAATGGATGTTTTCGAATGAAATTTAATTTGATAAATTACCAGTTTGTTTTCTATTAATTTAAAAAAAAAACTTTCATTGGTTTCTTAATAAAGTTCGACTATATCCGGCGACCCTGCATACTTGTATCTTTTGTTGACTATACATACGTTCTAAATCGATCCAAAACTCCAAAAAAAACACCTAAATCTTAGTACATAATAACATAATCAGCCTATAATGGTCCCACTGCTGCAGGCTTAGCACAAGCAGCGTCTTGTTGACGGAAGAATAGACAAAAATGACATTTCGTGAAGACAGTACGACGGCAGCAAAGTAGAAAGAGTCAACTGCGCTTTTTACGAAATTCAGTAATTTACACACATAACGTAACATCACGCTTGTATTCCCCGAAGGGTAAGTCAGAGGTGTACCTATAGTACACCCACATTTCGCCAGTTATTTTTAAGTCCCATGTAATAGGGGGCGAGCCCATTGCCATCAACCGGGCACAAATCCAGATTCAGGGCTGCTACCGAGAAATTCCAGATGGAAAAACCCAATAACACTTTGCCCGACCCGGGAATCGAACCCTTGCGACCACTAGACCAACGAGGCAGTCAGTAATTTATTCATCTTTATCTTTTATTTTGCTTATATCTCGAAAGTGGTGTGTCCTATCGCAAATTTAATGAAAATTTCGACCCCCTTTTATGGAACCCTTAAACCCCTAATACTCAACATGTAGATAACCATTTTTCACATTTTCCCTACAAAAAGTGAAAAATTCCTTTTTTCCTTTCCATTTTTATACTTTGTGGCCGTCGAGTAAAAAGTTTTCTACTGCCTTTAGCATGGCGATTAAAAAATAAAATTGTCTTCACTACCTTAGACAACTGTCTTCTGAAATAGTCTACATTAAAAAGGACCTAGACAACGATTGGCAGAAACGAAAGACAAAATGACAGATTTTAGAAGGATTTTTACGGTGCGATGTCAAAAATAGAGAAACGAAATGTCACTTTGTATGGGAATAGCCGTGTCTATTCTTCGAAGAGATAGATAGCGTCATGCTAAGCCCGCTGGGACACAGACCATCTCTCTTCGAGAGGCAATGGGCTGTAGTCTACCAAGCAGGCCCAGTGCGGATTGATTGTTTTATCACGATGTTTTCCGTCACCGTTTTGAGAGCAGTGGTTATGAAATAAATTATACAAAGTAAAGCACCTGTCTGGGTTCAAACTTTCGACCTACAACTCGTAAGTCACGACCTTTACCACTGGGCCACTACTGCTCCAGATCTAAGTAATTAATATTAATACCAGCCTATTATTGTCCTACTGCAGTGCAAAAGCATCTTCTCATATAGAGAAGGCACTTACAGATCTTCGTAATATTGAAGAAACAATAAATAATTACCTACCTTCATTCCCAAGCGCGCCCATCTTGTCATCATCATCTAACAAGACATCAACGTCACTGCAACAACTAACTGACATCTGACAACCGAACATTAGTTGTGTTTGCATAATACGGTTACCGGTAATTACCGGTTGCTTCACGGTAATCGTGGTTTAAACATAAGCATCACGGACTAAGTACGATGGGAAAATAAATGGGTTAAATATAGCCTTCTTAATGGGTTGGGTGGTATGTATTTAGCTGAGAATCATTGTCTGTATTTTTTGTTTTTCACCAAGGTTAATATTAAGCTTAAAATTCTGTTCTGAAAAGGCTCAAAAATACTTTTTCACTCCTCTTGCCCAAAAAGTCCGACATTATAGCGTCCCAGAGCAGGGATAAAATAGCATATTTTCATCTAGAGTTTTTATTTTTTTTGTGTGCGGTGTAGGAGGCTCGTACCCCGCAGGCGGTGCCCTTAGCGTGTTGTCGCCTAATTCGTAAGATTTTAAGCCCTGGCTGGGGGCCTTAATTTATTAGGGCAACCACAGGCATGTCTGGTTAGGCAGCCGACAACCTCCTAGGTTGACCTGCGACAAGAAAATCACAAAAAAAAGACATATTTGCCAAGCATGGACGTGGCTGTCGACGGAACCCACTTTCATTCGCCATGGGTGGCACGGGGCATCATAAGAATAACATACAACCAATTTGACACTTGACACTTAGGTACATCTTATGTCAAACATAGCTTTCGACTCACCATTACAATAGATTATGAACATCTTAATATGTGTATTCATTGTAAATAATATAATACTTAATATCATGGTATTATTGTGACAAGCTTAGATAATTTTGTTTTTGTCGACATAAAAGCTAGAGAAATTGAAAGTAAATAAAGGCTTTACTTCTGAGACAACACTGCTTTATGGTGAAGAGAAGCATTGTGAAGAAAAGCGACAATATCCAAAGATAGGAGAGCGAAAACACGTGAAAAAACCCCATCCGATACATTGAGAGCGGTTTACTACACTGCTAATCTATTAAGAAAAATGGAGTTTTAAGTCTGAAATCACGCAGAGACGTTTCGTCTTAAGTACCTAATCATTGCTATAAAAAAAAACATCTGTACTTCATTTTCAAACCGGGACAGAACAATGTTCTTTGCCCGAAAAAACAGATGGTTTTGATCTGAGTAATACCCCTGAAAATCTAAATCAATACAACCTTTAACTACGATAGTTCACTAGGTATAAGAATTCCCTACCATCCTTCAAAAACGCGTGTGCTTACTCACTCAAATACTTTTCCCTGACTCAACAATCAATGCTCAATACACTAATCAACTTAACAAGCCATTCATTCACTCAGGGTTGCCCCTTGACCGTGGCACCTAATATGGCAACACTGACAATGTCAACTGTCAGTTATGTCATATAAAAAAAACATTTGTTGTTGTCTATTGTAAACTTTGACAGTTATTGAATATGTGAGGTCAGGGGACAATATAGTATTAAGTTTTCGCGATTCATTGTCAGGTTATGTTATTAAATTGTTTTAATATGTATTATTATAGCGTATCTTTGTAACTATTCTTTGTTATCGTAATTAGAGATGTAGGTACTGCTAAAGAAACTACCTAATCACGCTTGCGAAGGGAAAGTAAAACATGTATTTACTAAAACATGAGAGCTTAGAACCTAGGTTTTTATTAGCTTTTTCATTATAAATATATTAGTATGAAAACTTCGCAGTTTTTCATTTCTTCTTATATTAATATCAAGCCGAAAAGAAACTATAAGTACATTCTAAAAATAAAATCAGACAAATCCACACTTAATTTAGATCACAGATTTTTTGCATTCTATGACGTAATAAATCGTTTAGATACGGAAGCCTCAGCGTACCACAGCAATTATGTAAACACATTATTAACTATCGGTAAATATACAATACATCGATATATTATTAATTGTTATATTCCGTTTAACATCGATTTGTGTCGTTAATTCGATATAGAGAAAAGATGAACAAATATTATTATTCTAAAATGCTTATCGGTTTTTACCGCGGTATAAAATAACCGTTTAGTGATTAGTGCTATTAATTGGAAAGCTTAAAGTTGTGATGTTAAAAGATAATTAATAATTTAATACAAACCGATTAAACGTAAATCCATCACAAGTTACAGATTGATATAAAATGATTGTTGGTTATTGATTGATAAAACAAAGAAATTCAGGTTACGGAAACATAGGTTTTACCTTGTGGTTTCTAGCTAACAACCTCTTTCAAATGTGGGGATGGCCCAGTGGTTGAGATCTGGCCTCTCGTGCATGAGATTTAGAGGGTTCAAATCCGCTCAAGTACCAATGTGACTTTTTCAATTCATATGTACTTTCTATGTTTATCTTGGACATCACTGAAATCCGTGAAGGAATACATCGTGAGGAACAGGTACCTCCTTATAATTAATATAAGTCTGCAATCGCAAATCCGTCTTGAGCAAGCGTGGTGATCAATGCACGTGCCTTCTCAGTATGAGAAGAATATTTTGCCCTGCAGCGGGACAGTCACAGGCTTGGTATTTTTATTATATCCCCTTTCGTTTTCACATAATCACGGAAGCAAACAAAAAGGTATTCAATCTCAAATCTCACTCGCAACAACTTTTCTTACGCAAAATCCCGCAAACCGGGAAACTATTTTCCCTTCAATCAATTTTCTTCAAACGTTTTTGCCTTTCTCATATCACTGCAATCTTTAGCAATTTTAGATAAGTAGGCAATCACTTACATGTATGTACACCGTGAGAAATTGAGCACATTCAAGAAATGAGTTTATAATTACAGGCTGTATGGCGTGTGGCCGTCGCCTCGCGGTATAAAAAATAATCTGTCAAATCGAAATTTAGCGGCAAATTGTGTTGCCAGAACTTTTTGTGTTAGGTACATCATTCATTTTTAGCTTATTACTATTGTTTTGTTACCATAGAGGTAAAAGGAAATGTGGGTCACAGTTCGGCAATAATGTTGAAGTCCCATGTACCTAGTAGGGAGCAAGCCTATTGCCAATAATCGGGAAAAATGGAAACTCTAAGTTGCTACTAAGAAATTCCTGAGAGGAAAATTCAATAGCACTTCGCTCAACCTGGGCATCGAACCCAGGACCTTATGTTCAGCAGTCGCGCTTCCGAACACGTAAACTAAAAACTATTATTTAATAAGATATTTATTTCCTGGAATGTTATACTAAGACATTGTCTGATTACCTGGAACTTAATCAAGATGGAATTCAAAGTGCGGGTAAAATTATGTTATTACGTAGGTAGGTACATAAAAAGGCATCTAATAAGCGCTTAGTCAGCAAAAAGGAAATACATTATTAAAATAAATCCTAGAGTATGTGTTAGAATCATGTTGTTACTTAAGCATTTTATAATATTTATAGTCAATCATTTCTAACATCTTATGTGTCCTGTTTGTATTAGGAGCAGTTAATAAACTCGGTAAACTGCTTTTTATTTATATCGATACTAATTTAAAACTATGATTTATCTTTTCCATTTCCTTTACTTATCCAATTTCTTTTGACACAGCTTGGTTAGCTGTGTAAAAGAAAATTGGATAAGTAATAAATATCTACTTCGAGCTATGTAGAGATTAATAATTTAATACAAAACAAAACATGTTTCTAAACTAGCAACACTATCACGCGATTAGTTCCACATTTAAAAAAGTATTTACTCCATCTTGCGTCAAGTGCGAGCCACATCAATTTTCCTGTCATAGCCCGAACCAATTAAATTGATTTATGCGTTTAGCTTGAACTTACACATTATATAATAATAATGCCTATATGTAAGACTTATGTAATGTTTGACATATGACCTTAAATTAGGTTCGCGTGTTCATTTTTTGTTGTAATTATTGTTTGCTTGAACATCATTTGGTTTAAGGTTAAGGAGACGTTGATGTAATATAGGCATTATACATAATGTACCTTGTAATTAGGGTTGCCAACCCTATTATAATAGGTCTTTACCTATGAAATTGCCGTTTTGTATGAAAAAATTTAAACGAATTTTTTTCATGAATTTTTTATTTGTATTAATCGAAGTAATCACCCATGCAATCAATGCATCTTTGCCATCGCAGTGGCAGTTTATTGATGCCCTTCTTAAAGAAATCAGCTGGACGGGAGGCAACAAATTCTTCAAAGGCATTTTGTACTGCCTCTCGGGTATTAAATTTTTTTCCCGCCAAGAAGTTATCCAAATTCTGGAAAAAGTAGTAGTCTGTAGGCGCAAGGTCTGGTGAGTAGGGCGGATGACGGAGAGCTTCCAACCCCAGTTCTTGCAACTTGGAGACCGTCTGCTGTGCAGTATGAGGTCGCGCGTTGTCGTGCAGGAGCAGCGGAGACGAGCGATTGACCAATGCTGGTTGGAGATGCGCCAGCTTCTCCATCATTGTGTTCAGTTCTTCACAGTACACATCTGCAGTAATGCTCACCCCGTTTGGTAAGAAGCTGTGATGAATCACACCGGCGCTAGACCACCAAACAGTGACCATCACTTTTCTAGGGGTAAGTTTTCGTTTAGGGCATTGTTTAGGTGCTGAACCAGGATCCAACCAACTTGCTGAGCGCTTACCGTTATCAAACAGAATCCATTTTTCATCGCAGGTAACAATGCGGTTCAAAATTCCTTCATTTGTGTGTCTGTTGAGCAGTGCAAGGCACGTCTCGACGCGTACTTCGCGCTGGCGATCATTGAGTTCGTGGGGCACCCATTTGTCAAGCTTTTTTACCTTGCCAATTTGACGCAAATGGACCAATATTGTTTTGACGCTAACGTCGAAAGCTGCTGCTAATTCAGCCGTAGATTGTGTATCATCAGCTTCCACAATCGCCTTTAATTCGTCATTGTCGACCAAAGTCTTCGGACGACCGCGAGGTTCATTTGTCAGGTCGAAATTTCCAGAACGGAAGCGAGCAAACCAATAACAGGTGGTGCGTTGGTTTGCAGTGTTAGCTCCGTAAACGTCGTTGATGTTGCGTGCCGCTTGTGCCGCGTTGCTGCCACGACGGTACTCATATTCCATAATTACTCGAATTTTTAACGTATCCATGATGACGAAAAAGATTGAAATGCGATGAAAATGTAACACTAATCAATAAAGAAATGACTACTTTTAGAAAAAAAAAACCATGTTTTTAAAATAAAATTAATTTGAAATTAGAATTCTTAGCCAAACAAAAATTATTTTGATTTGAAATGGCCAGTACTGCAGAACGGCAATTTCATAGGTAAAGACCTAATATAATATAGTACCCTACTATATTAGAGGCCTAAATACACAATTGCAAAAATAAATATATAGTAGACAAAACTACTACATTTTCTTTTCAATACAAAATGGCGAAATAAGCGCAATAGGGCCAGTATTAATCTCATAAAAGCTGAATTAATGGTCAGTATTTTGTAATATTAATTTAGAGTGTATAGTTAAGAGTCATTTAAAAAAATAAAAACCTGTTAATAAAGGCCTAAAGAAGCACAAAATATGCATTTTTTTTTAAACATACATACAACAACATACCTACCATAACATTTATTTATTATTTTTTCGCCATCTCCTATACTTTAACAGGCAATTGCTTCGAAAATACTATATTTGTTATTTTTTAAAGTTGGCGACCCTCCTTGTAATATACACTTTTTTGTATCAATAAGTAGATATGCACAACTTGCAGTTGTCAGAATACCTTATGTTGCTATACATCTGCCTGGTCAGACTGAAAACCGACCTCAATATATCTACTTACCTCCCGAAACAGAAAGACACTGAAATAAGAATGGTATCTTGAAAATCCGTATTTTGTTTCTTATAGAGTCCTTATTAGGGTTCCATTAAGCATTCCAAGCCACTGAGTGGAACTTTATGTCCCTCCTGTCCGACTGTTAGAAACTTTTAGCTCCTAAAACATCTACCTACATAACCTACTTTTATTTTTGATTAAAATAAAGAGAACTTAGACACATAGTTAGCCCATAGTACCTACTTACTATTACTTGAGTCGAAAAGGAACTCACTCACTTTAAATCGGTACAATGCAATTTCATTTAAACTTAAGTTTACCAACTGAATATACCAAGGTTTCAAAGTGCAGAAACTTTGTCTAAAATACAGTCACTTATCTATGTACAAGTTTTACTCGACGTAACACTCATTTTATCATAAAAATTAAACAGCGGACTGCCTACAACGACCCTCACTAAAATCTTGAACAAGACTTAAGAATACACAACAAATAGATAATAATCGATGTTTCCTTTGATTCTCACAAGTCACACCGTATCGCCACGATCTCTGCCTGGTCCCCAACGATTGTGCCGTAACGATTAATATGTATTAGCGGATAAATCTCACAGATTTATTAAATCTGATATATCTCATTACAAAAATAAGCCTGTGTTTTGTAACTGAAAAACCTTCACCACTCTAATTTCAGACCCTAAGTTCTCCACCATAAAATTCAAAATCACTTAGCACACACTTATAAGGTAACACTCAACCTATACACTATAATATTAGACTCTATATCGTCAAACATAAGTGTTAAAGTCGTTAGTCTCAGTAAATGATGTGACCGTTCCCACAAAAACAATTGAAAACAATAATTAGGTTAAAAGAGTTGAATTATTTCACACAATTTACGGCTACATACATACATGCGTGCTTGTAATTTATACTTTAATTACTGCATATCCTTGTACCGGTGCGATAATCACCAGTAATCACCATGTAAGCCTATATACGTCCATTGCTGAACACTGGCACAATGACGAAACTACGTTCGGCAGTTTGGTGTAAAACTGTTTGTTTAAACCTATTGTCATGATGGCACAGCGGTTAAGGCCTCGCCTCTCATGAACGAGGTCGTGGGTTCCAGTCCTAGCAAGTGACTTTCTCATGTAGGACATCAGATTACTTGAGATTAACATGAGTGCGATATGATTTTGACACATCAGTCGCCAGAAACCGCGTAATACGGACCATCATCCGGTTTCTGATTTGAGAATTTGAATTTAAAACTTCAAACTCTACTTTGGTGATTCCTTCAACGTAGGCCGCAAAATTCAACTTACATTTTTGCATTGAAATTTTGAATGTCCCTTAAGCGATGCTGGAGTAAGTTTGACAAGTTCTGAACTTCAATTTCTCGAATCAGAACCCCGTTTTCTATGTGTATACATATTTGTTTGTGTTTGGGTGTGTGTGTGTGTTATCTGTATGTGTGTGTATTACATGAGTGACAGTGAGCTTAAACTGCTGTGCATTTTAAAGTAGATAGTGATATCGACGATGAAAAACACGATGACTGTCCACGACACTTCCATAAATGATGACATAGCTCGTCCTCTCGGAAACGAAAACATCAATTACTGTAAACATGGGAATCACAGCAGTGTTCGTAGCATTTAGAAAGTCAATAGTGCCCTAGTTCGCACTAGTACCGCAACCCGTGTCAGTCGTCGTGACTCGACTTGAGCAACTGATGTCAGGAACTAGAGTTTACAGGGACGCTGCACGAGATTATGTTCATTACCCGTCGTGATGGCAGGTGTACGGAAGGCCCAAGTACAGGATGAAATTGAAAACTTGCGCCTACTCGAAATAGGCGGTTCAGTAACTGTTATATAATCATTATAAATTGTCATTTCCAAAACCTAAATTCTTGAAAATTTTGTGTAATTATGGTCTTAGATAGTGCAAACTAAGTTATTGCCTTCATTCAAGTAGACACGAATTATCGTTGCCCCAACAGAAAAAAAAACAAATAAGAAAATTTAAGTATCAATTTTAACGCGCGCCCAAAGAGCAATTCATTCATCGCAGAGTTCATAATATGAAGTTGGCAACGCGTTGAGCTAACGGTCATTTTCCTAATTTTGACAGTTCCGAGGAAAAAAATGGCGCGCGATGACGCGACGTTGCCAAATTGCTTGCCTACGCGCACGTATGTGCATCCCTTTCCTTTCCCTCGGCCGAATGACATGATCAAAATTTTCTTTATAATACGTTGAGTTACATATTTTAATTTGGCGCACCTATTATAATTTCATCCTGTATATTTCTGAACACAAGCAGTATTATATTTTGTAGTACCTAGTAGAGCTCTATTAGTAAAGGAGCTCAAATTCAAATAATTTATTTCAGTTAACCATTTACTTTTGAATCTAGAGTTCGCGCAAAATAAGTATGCGCGCGGCCGAAATCGGAAATAATCGTTTGCCGTCATCTCGACGTTTATATCAAGTGTCAAGAGAGTTTGCTGCGTTCCATGTTTTCACAAGTAAATAATCGCCATCATTATGGCAAAATTGATTAAAAGTGCTGGCACGGATATAGTCTTGATAGTCAAACACGCGCGCAGACTTATCTCGCGCGCACTTTAGTTGCCCAATCCAAAACCTAGATCGCTATAGAGAAGAATGGGCAAGAAACTCGTCCGGCGATTTGTACCACCATACGTATTGTTGCCGCCAAGCAGCCATACTGTTTTCCGGTTATAGGTTGAATGCATGTCGATAAAATTACATACATATTTGGCATTTCATCTATGTACGGTTAGTTAGGTGAGTGTCGGTAGCCACTCCTCATCAACTGGCTCTTGCAACCTCTAAAACCTCCACAGTGATTATCAAGCATCAAACAACAAAAAACCAGAAAAACAGAAGAAAAAAAATAGAGTAAAAGGATGCGAAATCACTAAGTTCCTTTAAAATCAGCATAAACTTACACAATATTTCTCTCTTTCTTTCCATACGGCCCAACCCTATCAAACAACATTACACCTTAAATTAAATTATCACAAATAACCTCAAACTTAACAACACATGCAAATCCTCTCAAAGATGCACAAAATGCGATAGTTTGACTTTCAAAATGGTAACACAATAGTTCGTTTTTAGGTTCAGATACTCATCTTAATTAAAACTGAGCGGTCCCACGTCGGCGACGTTGAAAGGTTGCAATGTGATACTAAAGTCATTACACTGGGTAGGGCTGCCACAAATATGAATATAGATAAAGTAGAACCACGTTTTATTAACAACAACCGCAGCGCTGTAAGAATCACAGAAAAACTAGGAAGGATTTAACGGTTTCTTATTTGATACACCAACAGCAGTAAACACAAAGAATTAAAACATAACAACATCATAATTAACTAAAAAAACTTATGAAAATATTAAATACAATTTGAAAAGAACATTCAAAATAAGTGGATACAATATTAAAAAAAAAATATGCGAAATAAAATGATATGACGAAGAGTGAACAATGAGTGTGAATAAATAAGCTTTAATATAGACATGAATTTACAAAAAATATTTCGTGCACCCGGATATAAAATATATTAAATGTTAATTCATGACTACAGACATTTCTGCGTACTTGACTAACACACATCTTCAAAAACTTTCACATTATATAGTATTATCCTATGCTTCTTTTTCTTGTTCGCGTATTCCATTACTGAAGGTAGTGTCCCTGAAAGGACTTCGTACCTTTATGAATTATGTTCTTCCACTTCGCTCGGTTCTCGACTTGTGTCAGGGCGGTCGTAACAGAGAATACAGTAAGGGCGGTTACTTGGTCTGACTGGTCTGGTAACCGACCGCGAGATCTTTTCCCTTCTGCCTTTCACACCACCACCAACGTTTCAAAGTTATCTGGTTCCCAACGGGCATTGTGATCAAAGTAACCGAGAATCCTTAGTAACATATTAGCAAAGATTAATACAGAACTGAAATGTAACTGTTCCATTGCCGTTCAAATGCTTGTTTGCATATAGAGAAAGAAGAAGCATTGATCATCACGCTTACAAAAGCACGTTAGTGATTTTAGTCACGATATATTCCGTCGCCATTAGTCAGTGGTATCTAAGATTACTTGTGGACGCACATAAACAAAATGTCGCAATTCCTTTGCAATTTAACTCACAACTTGGTAGTTAATTATTTTACCTAGACTTGCTCTGTGATATGGTGAAAAGATTTTAAGAGCAAGCTTCACAGATTGTACCTTCGACTTGACGGTAATGTCAGCAAGGTTTTCAGGAGAGCTAACTGCCCTGAGTACACGCAAGAAGTTTAGTATAGCAGATTTCATATTTTTATTACAATAATTGGATAGTTGGGGTAACTTTTATGCCGATTTTTTATGCTCCCACTGGTGATATTGTTGTGTGTCCGGTCGTTGAGCTCCCAAAAATAGGGTTGAGCTCACGATGCGTGCCGTCTGTTGGGACAGATATACTCAAACTGCTTCTAGCACTTTCCTCAAAAAACCCAGTCCGGATGCCACCCTGCATTTTTATACACGATATTTTTTTAATTAATGTCTGGACTAGGAGACTTTGACCCCTGTGTTGGTTTCGCCATTTCTTCTCAGAGGTAGTCAAATAGGAAACGTCAACTCCATCTAGCTTATAATAATGACGTTTAAAAGTGATTCTGATATCCTATCACAGAATAAACCATTACATTTCATATTGGCAGTAATTGGCATTTGAGAAGGCAATTAACTCTTCATTGAAATGTCATCGTCAAGAATGTAAAATAAATAATTAAACGCATACACACCACAGCTGACAAGTCGATAACCCATGAAATGACCATGACAATCAACAATTAACAAGTTCCCAACAATTCACTGTTTTAGTAATTGACCATAACTTTGTTTTGCTTACATTTAGTAATAGACGGAGTAGGCCAGGGTCTGGCACTGTCTATCGACATAAACCTATACCATTTGCCATCTTCTACGAAGATCCAACTATCGTGGATGGGTTCCACCATATCAATTCTTGTTCTATCCGCAGTCATTAATAGCCGCAAATAGCCCTCTTGCCAACATTTCGTTTCAATATCTTTCAAAAACTGCATTCTTAATACATTAGAAGACTGAATCTATACTTTTTTTATGGCTTTACTGCCTAGGAGCATAACCAATCTGAGAGCAATATTGATAACGGCATCGAGTTACGACTTGCAGGATAGCTCGAGGGTTTGCACCTAGACATGCATGCACTTTATATTGTGCAATTAATTCATCACCACTCCTTTCAAAACGGTGGATGAAAACATCGTGACGAAACCAGCGTGATCTAGAACCAAAAATTCAAAGACATGTAACATTCATGGTAGGTTACGGCCTACTCCCTCTCACCAAGAAGAGGCCTGTGTCCCAGCAGTAGGAACATTATTGACTACATGTCGAAACCTCACAACCATTCTTCCATTGTTGCTAAAGGTGCCACATTCATATCATAACACCTAATTTCCGTGCCGCAGCCCTGCCGAAGTTTGCATTGAAATGTCATCGTCAAGTACGCGATAGGTCACCCGCGTGCCGCAGTTTAATTCTATATACTCGAGAATTTACGCCGGGGGTTAGCACGGTGTTGGGCAATGTTGCCAACCTATAAGTGTCTCAGTGGATCGCAAAGGTAGCTTCTCGTACAGGAAGGAATGTGCACTGACGACTTAGAGACTAAGACTGATGACCCTGATAGCTCACTGCGTGCGTGGTCTTATGACTTCTGATCAAAGTCAAGGTTACTGTACGTTGTTTTTTCCCAAAGTTCATAACCTAGCTTCAAAAAATTGAATATTTTTCATTAAAAAGCCAGGTATTCAAAGGCAGTCAAAACAACATTGTTTACGGCCTTCTGCCAATCTTTTTATACCTGCAGCCTGTGGGCCAGCTGCACGCAGCGGGTCGTGAGTGCTCTGAGAGTTCAGTATAACAATGCCTTCAGGGTGTTGATGGGACTGCCTCGCTATTGCAGTGCGTCAGCGATGTTTGCAGAATCACAAGTGGATGGCTATTATGGCATAATTAGATAAAGAGCAGCATCGTTGATGCGCAGAGTGAGAGACAGTCCTAACGGCTACTTGAGGGTCATTACAGAACATATTGAGAGTCCTATCTGGAGGCACTGGATTCGCCTACATATAGGATAATTATTATTATAGTTTATTTTTGTATGTATATATACATAGTTCTTAAGTTTCAGTGTGTTACTAACACTCTATGGACAACCTAGTCTGAAATAAATTATTATTATTTTTAAATGTTTCTTCTTACTAACTCAAAGAAAAGAAAGATACAGATTCTGCACAAATAAGAAACAAAACATTATTTGAAAAAGTGACATTGTTAGAACTATTACGTTTTGAACCTTTGACAGTAACCTTAAACTAAAGTACGCCTCGACAGCCCGTTCACAGATATTTTACCTCTGATTTTGCATCACTGTCCAAATGACTGTGATCTTTATTCTCATTCAGCTAAGGTTGCTGTTGGGTTGCTGCCACTGACAAGTCTGTCAAAATCATTGTGATCTTTATTCTCGTTACAATAAGGTTGCTGCTGGGTTGCTGCTGTCAGAGGTAAATTAACTGTGAACGGACTGAAGTCACATAACATGAGCAGAGATGAAGTAATATTTACATGGGCCTTCCAATGACTTCTTCTACCAATTAATGATAAAATGGGTTCTTCTTTACTACTACATAATTATAAAAGCGAAAGTGCTAAAGTATTTATGTTAGGTATGACAAATGTACGAAATACATTTTGACGAAAAAATTCACTGTAGAAAGTTTAAGTAGGTACCTGGAAAAGTTTAACAAGAGTACTATAATTTAATGTTTTGTGCACAATATTATATTGTACCTACAGGGGCGGGCTTAATGCCAAAAACAGGCATCTTCTACCAGTAGATTTTTCATCATTTATATGTAGTATGTTTTATTGATATCAATCAATACCTACATATAAAAATAAAAGTCCTGGCTCACTCACTGATTGACTTCAACACCCTCCCCAAACCCTTGAACCTAGAACGTTGAAACCACAGAGATTCCCTACATACATCTTTTATGGGGTACTGTGTTAAATGTTACAACTCATATTAAAAGAAAATTTTAAACTCATATTAAAAGTACACTTTGTAATCAAGCATATTACAAATTAGAGGATTATATCCTAGATAAGAATGCTTGGAAACATGCTGGTACTGCTCCATAGGACAATCTAGAGTCTGGACAAAAACTGGTTGCTAATTTAATTGTATAATTTATAATTTTTATGACATTGTTTTTTACATTATGTAACTACTTTAACTCACACACTAAATTATTACTTGTGAAATTTTGGAAAAATCATTTACTTTTCAATATTTGTAAATATGTGAGCATCATGTGTCTATCTCATAATTAATTTACCTGTCAAGCGTTATATTTGATTATTTTTACCTATTGTGGTATAGTAATTTTATTCTAGGTGCATCGTCTTCACATATAATTAATGTATACATAATATTGTAAAACATTTTTAAAAGAGTAACGGTGGAGTTTCTTGGCCATTCTTCTCCATACGAAACTACCTTTTGGAAGGGGCAACTAGAATCAATTCTATTTTTTTTGTAAATTTTGACGTTCAAAAGTGTCTTTTATGTGCCTATTTGAAATAAATGATTTGACTTTGACTTTGACTTTAGTAGATATGGTCTAGACAAGGAATAAGAAAATGGGTAGCTCGCCGTCCAGGTCGACGGCGCGTTGTGTTCCGCGCGCGCTTTAAAGAGATGTCAGCACTCACGGACGCGGTTCCAGGTTTGAACCGATGCCTGTCGGGGCACAGGTTTATCCGAAAGGGTTACCGTGGCCCTGGCACAGAGGCAACTGAAGGAACATGGGTGGGTTTAGGTTCCCGAGTAGATATGGTGTAGGCAAGGAAAAAGGCCGGTTTTTTGAAATTTCTTGGTGTACGAAATGTAGGATGGACTAAGTTGAAAAAGTTGCTAGTCATTAAATATTAGTCACACAGTTGACTCTGCGGTTACAGCACCTCCCTGGTCTAGCGGTCGCATGCGATACTGCTGAGCATGAGGTCCTGGGTTCGATTCCCAGGTCGGGCAAAGTATTATGGAGGTTTTCCATTAGGAATTTCGCAGTAGCAGCCCGGTGTCTGGATTTGTGCCCGGTTGATGGCAATAGGCTCGCCCCCTATTACATGGGACTTAATCATAACTGGCGACATGTGGTTGTACTATAGGTTCACCTCTGCTTAATGATGTAATGTTATCAAATTAATTATTCCAAAAGTAACCGATTTCAAAAAACCCCAATTAAGTTTCTCACAGTTTAAGTCACATATTGGTAATCCACACACATTTACCCTTTGCCCAAGCGTAGACTAAAACCCGTAAAGTAATAAAGCACGTAGCTTCACAGTTGGAGAACTACAATGAACTGTTTATCTTAAGATTGAACATAATTTGTGACTTAATGAACACTATTATCTATTGTATATAGACTGCTCTATTAGAGCATGGGCACAGTGGTAGCGGAAAGCGGACGGGTAGGCTATGGCGGGTTAATCAAGCTACATGAAATCGCCATGACTTGCTCTGCAATGATGTTTCACTTCAATGTGATAAGTAATAGGTACAGGAAAGTAAGTTAGGTACCATTCCAAATATCATTGCGCGATGCGATAGATTTGACGATGAGGAATTGGTGATTCTGGATTGTGTCAAGAAAATGAGCAGCAGCGCAGCAGCCTGCAGCCTGTCTGCTAATAATAAAACAAATGACGATCAATCTTTTCAATGGCGTCTTCTGAACAAAATATACTGTTTTTTGTCTAGTTAATGATAGTCGAAATGCTTCAAAAATACCATACCTGAGATAATTATAAATATTAAACAAAAATTCATCGACTGATAGCATATATCCAACTCATCGCTTGTTAGCACAAAATTAATTTACTTTCTCTCATTCACTAAATCGCTCGGCTACCACTCCCACCTATCCTCAACACCACCTAATGAGGGACTCCATGTTCCATCCACACGGAAAGATGTTACAACAGCAATCATTGTTCCTCTATAGAATATGCAACAAATTATTACTTGACAGAATTAGAAGCTTTCAGATACCCTTGGAGTTTCTGATCAGAATCTTTTGTGATTAGCTTCGTCATTATGGTTGAATTGAATGTGAAAGGAATTTGGAATATAAATGATGAAACTCATCATCTGTCTAGCTTACTCCCAATAGGGCGGTCGGCTTCCAGGAAACTAACTAACTAACTTCTAACTGGAAGCATTATTTTACATAGAGCGACTACCTATCTGACCTCTACAGCCCAGTTAAAGGTCACTATTATGTCTTCATGGCGTCCCCTCCCGGCGTTTCCATCTATATATTACACAAATCATCACTTGTTATAATTTTCACGTATGTTTGAAGTTTCGCTAAAAACAAGTAAATAAATTGCACATGTTCAATTGTTCACGTTTCTTCGCCATTTACATGAAACGTGACAATTGGAAGCATTTATCTGTAGTTAAAGCATCCTCAATGTGTGGGTATCACAAGTCGTGATAACACGAAAACTGAGAGTCTGTGTGTCTACGAGATTCTGCTAAAACGTTGCATGTTGGTATCTATGCTGGATTTAATTTGACATGCAGCTGTTGCAGATTAAATTTGACTTCTAAACCTGTTGTAAGTAATTTTGGAAGTAACTAAATTCTTGACAATATAACATTACATCACACATTCCAGAGTATGCTTAGATGGTTTAGACATGTTGAGAGGATGAATGAAAGGCGATTAACAAAAGGTATTTACAAGACGCCCTAGAAAGATTCAGCACATGATTCGGACCCCATAACGTAGAAATTTACTTTTGGTTATCAAAAGTTTAAATAGGCTATTATATTTATTATTTTATTTATCTTTTTTATAGACTCTTCTATATTTTGTAAATGTGAGAATGTGAGGCTTAACTTGTAGACTATAGATTTGTAGACCGTTTTCTATTTTGTTAAGTAACTGTTACTTGTTGACGGCCTATACTGGACAGCCGTCAACAAATAACAAGTACTTAACATACCTATTAACACTGTAATTTGAAAACATTGTAAAAGCCAATTATTTTTAAAAGAGTAACCGTGGAGTTTCTTGCCGGCTCTTCTCCATAGGAAACGACCAATTGGAACCGTGCATCTAGCTTTCTGACGTTTCGTAAGTGTCCATGTAGTTTTATGTAACATAAAATATATTCGTCACAGCAAAAGCTTTCTAACAACGGGCAAATTTATGCCAGAGAGTGCCCACAATTAATTTGTTAAACAGGCCAAAAGTACGCATAGGCTTTAGTTGGTAAATCGCCAAATATCGGAGTGCCTGACATAGACAGTGCTAGCGAATGGCGACCGGCCTCGATTTACGATCTGCAGCTATGTACATGTGACTATACATACGTTTGTAGACGTATGCGCCTGAGTACGTCGCCTACAATCAAATGCATTGATGTATGGACGGCAGAAACATGCATTGTTGACATTTACAAGACAGTATTTAAGTGATTGAGTTAGACACGTCGAAATTTCCTTAGGAGCATTTTTTTTAAAGCTTAAGCCCATTTTTAGTGTTCCGTACCTCAAAAGAAAAAAACTGAACCCTTATAGGTTTACTTCATTGTCCTTCTGTCTGTCTGTCTACCGCACGGGTCGATCGATCAGGTTAAGTTATACCGCGATTGGGCCGTGGATTGGTGACCATCTTTACATACCTTGCCTCATAAAGCACGTTAAGCCCAACCAACGTCCCGGCTGTCATTCATGGACCTTCGACAGTCGTTACGGGAAGTCAGAAGCCCGAATGTCTGACAACCAGTCTTACCAAGAGGTATCGTATTACCCAGTACCTAATTGAATTGTGGAGGTCAGATAGTCAGTCGCTCCTTGTAAAATAGTGGTATTCAGCTACATCCGGTTTAAAGAGAAGCCGACCCCAACTATGTTCGGAAAAGGCTAACCAGGTGATGATATCGAAAAGCAAATATTTTAATTTAAATGTCTACTTTTAAATATGAGCAAATTATTCCTACGCGCTGTCTGTACAATTTCCCATAAAGAGCATTGTATGCAAAACCCGAGTGTTTTGTTTCAAGTTAGCAGTACTACTGTCTGCCGCAGAAAAACTACTAAATTATGACTATCTTGTAACGTCGCAGCTAAGAGAAACATGTCGTTAACTTTATTTTATTGCCTCGTCTACGATACATCAATAGAGCAAGGGAATTGAAGATTAATTTAGCCAATACATAGTTCCAGTTGAAAGTCGTACGCCACCCCCAAGCATCACCTTAATAGATATTTCGGTTTAATCGTATTTTGACCAAATCATGAGACATAGATTTGGTCAAAATACTGTAAGCGTTTTTGGTAATTTCAAAAAAATAGTCAGAAATAAATCGCTCGTTCTTTTTATGAACTTTGGTTGCAGAAGCTCATCATTAATTATGAAAACATATTTTGATACCCCAGTAATTAGATAATTTTGAACACGAGGTAAAGACCGACGCATAGTCAAGGTTATGAGAGATTTCTTTCTCATAAAGTGGTCTATGTGAAAAATTCGTTAGGAATTTACATTTTCGTGCTATTTTATCGGTGATTATTCACCTCGCTTGATATAACGATTACACGTTCGTTGGTGATCACCACAGTTCGCACCGTTTTTTAAATTACCTATGTACACTTTACCACACCAAACGGAACCATATTTCTAAAACTATTTTCTGTTCTTTTCAGATGTGGCTCTCCAGCATAGTGTCTTCAACTCTATTCGTGATGGCGATGTCAGCGGGCAACGAGTACCTCCCCCCCAGCAAGGGGTACAACTACGAACCTCCCATCATACCTTTCCCCACCAATAACAATGGCAATAAGGTGAGTGTAATTCCTAAGGCTGATTGGCATCGAAATCCTCATACATCACTTTTGTATGAGCTACGCACACTACAGGCGGACCACAACGCATTTTTTTGTATGAATTACGTTGCGCTGAGGCCCGTTGTGGCTGTAATGTGCATTTAGCTTTAACAAGCCCTTTATTTATGACCTTAGATGTAAAGTTAAAAACTCATTGGTCGTGAGTGTGTCTTCACCGGTTCTCATCAAAGCCATTAAAATCAGAATGTAGCAGTTCTTGGATGACAGCAAAAGAAGAGGTAAAAATGGTGTTGCTACGACGTCCTGTCACTAAATTACTAATTTAAAACTACATGGAAAGCCTTCTACAGGCAGCAAAAAGAGAGGTGCTCTTTTTGCTACATATAAGAGGCTTTCCATGTTGTATAAATGAGGCATAAAAGGCGACATGGAGAAGGACTCAGGTAGACTTGGGCGGCTCATAAATCTACGTTTATGCGTAAATTAATAGGTAGAGCTTGTTGAAGGATGTTACGAGTCCGGGTGTTACGAGTTTGCATGTTAGTTTAAGATTATTCTACTCATTAATTCACTTACGATACAACCGATCTATAGCGTAAAAATCTCACCGTGAAAACCTAAGTGAAATGAGCTAGAAGTGTCAATAATTTCAATCCTGTGGAATGACAGTTCACTTCACCTAAGCTTTTACGATGAGGTTATTACGGAATAGCCCGGCAGGAGTAAGTGTTCTTATAACTACATCGAGAAAAATATACTTACTGTTTTTATCCTTTTGTGGTCATTAATCATCTTGCCAAAACTGGTGATTACAGTCAATTTTCTTTTTACAACTGATCATAATAGCAATCTACGTATAGCCCATGGTCTAGAAGAAGATGTTTTACAAGGTATTATACTACAGTTCTATAGCAGTTATTTTGCATAACTGTCAAAATCACAGTGTTTCTTATTCTCGTTACAATAAGTTTGCTGTTAGATTGCTGCCGGTAAGAGGTGAAATAACTGTGAAAGGACTGTAAGAGCGGGCTTCTTATGCTGTATTTTGGTCTTCTTTGACGTTCAAAAAGTGGCGATCGTCAGTTAAATTTGAATAACTGAATTTTAAGCAGCGTCTTCGTAACATTTCAGCAACCACCGACACCATCCATCAGGCCAAACCCCACGCCCCAGAGGCCTTACCTGCCACCTGTACAGCCCACTCCTGGACCTGGACCGTCACCTACTCCTGGAGTGAGTATTTTAGTTTTAACTTGAGTATGGCATATGACCGCTTCGCTGGACTAATGGTTGGAAACGCTACCGCTGACTACATGTTCCTGAGTTTGATTCCCAGGGCGGGAAAAGTGTTATTGGGTTTTTCATCAGGATTTTCTCAGAAGCAGCCTGGAGTCTGAATTTGTGCCCGGTTGATGGCAATAGGCTCGCCCCCTATTACATGGGACATAATCATAACTGGTGACATGTGGGTGTATTAGATACACCTCTGCCTAACCATTTGGGGGAAAAGAGCGTGGTTTTATGTAACTTGATTAGGTATTTATGAATTTGGACGAAGAAGCAGTCCTGCTAGCTGTTGTTAATGGTGCAGTAGTTTTTAAATGATAAACTAGATGAGGTCGGCGTTTCCTATCTGACTACTCTGAGAAGAAAGGCCGAAACGAACTCAGAGGTCACAGTCTCTTTTAAAGTCCAGAAATAATCTGTGTCAGATCATGTGAAGACCATGTAGATTGATATCAGAAATGGTCTTTTGAGGAAAAAACCACACAGTTTGAGTGTACCT
Source organism: Griposia aprilina (assembly GCA_916610205.1). NCBI lineage: Eukaryota > Metazoa > Arthropoda > Insecta > Lepidoptera > Noctuidae > Griposia > Griposia aprilina. The sequence goes on from OU744308.1 coordinate 15,844,125, forward strand.
GTCCAGTTAGTGCACGCATTTGTCAGTAATCGGGCAGCTCAACTCAGAACTTAAGGAGCTCAAAGATTCGACGAACAATACCAAATAAAGGACATTTGGGTAGGCCACAAAAATTACTCAAACTACCAGACTATGATTAAAACTAGCTGAGAGGGAAAATTAAAGCAACAATGACCCACATAGTCTAGTATTCACAATAGATGTATTCAATAACAGCAACTTAGTGCGATTAAGTACTCTATATATAATATTAATCTATATGTGATTGTCGTTTGTGTACCGGAGTTAAATGTAGACGACATAAGACACAGGTCTGGTCTGGTCTGGTCGTGCCTTCGGAAAGCACGGCTTTTTGTATCCGGCACGGTTTCTTTACGGTATAGCGTGCAGTGCACGCATTTGACAGTAATCGTGCAGCTCTCACCTTTTATTTACCTATAGCCATGAGGGACATGGCTTTCCCCATTGTACTTATATAGCTTCAGTAAAGAAAGACTGAAAGGCTTACGTCCCTACTTACAACACTAGTAGGATCACCAAAGGTATAGTGTAGGTTCGTTTACATGTCTATGGTAAACAATGTAATGGAGTACTCTCAAAAATTAAACCTCAAAGTAACTGCCGATTTTGATGTGGGCTAGTTTTACTGTAGGTATGTGATATACCGCACCATCTTCGGTAGGACATGGGCGGGTATAACTGACAAAAAATCTAAAAAAGACTTATGTATGTAAGAGTGCTTTAAAAAGTCCCTTTTATCCGGAAGAACAAAGACCCGTGTCAATATCAGCTTAATGCCGCCAGAGGGCAGCACTGGCTTTGTCATATTGGTGCATTTTGTTGAATATCTTGCCACGACAAGTTCGTAAAATGATGCTCCTGTAAAATCACTAAAAGTGCAGTTATGCCCTACCTAAAGTACGGTGCGATACGTTAATTCATACCATTGTGTGGTTAACTGTATCTTGTTAACAAATACGAGATATAAGTAAAAATACACTGTTAATACTTAATTATTGTGTTTTTACTGCCCCGTTGGTCGCGTGCCCGCAAGCGCGCCTTCTGAACGTGGGGTCCTGGGTTCGATTCCCAAGTCGGACAAAGTGTTAGGAATTTCTTGGTAACAGCCCAGAATTTGGATGTTGGCGGTGTGATACGCTCGTGCCTCGGAAAGCAAGTTAAGCCGTTGGTCCTGCGCCTGATCTCTCTCCGGTCGGACTATGAGAGTGCACCTGTGTCTGCGCACACACTAAACTTGTGCACTATAATATCTCCCGTCCCGAAGGCTAGTCTCCGCTGAGATCGGCCGCCATGGCCGAAATTCGGTCTGCATGGCTATTTTTGTTTAACTAGTAGAATTAGTAAGAGACAAATTATAATTTTTTTAAATATTTATTTTTCGTCGTCGATATAATGCTTCGGGCTTTCTCCTGCTTCAGGTGCTATGTATTTATTGAGGTTTTTGTAAGTGCCTGAAAGTATATAAATTTATGAAATAAAAAGTTTCGAATTTCTCTCAAGTTAATCAAATTCTTACATTAGAAATATTAATGAAACCCTTTTTTTCAAAGATTAAAATCCACATAAAGCTAACACACTGTCAAACTTATGTAAGCTGCTGTGATTGGCTGACTGTAATTAAACAAGCCTGTTACATCAGTTGACAGAAGACTGTCAAAGATTAGCTTACAACTAATTTTGCCAGGCAGTCAGGCAAATAAATTGTTTTAATTGTATGTTCTTATCATAACTGTCATTCTTTGACAGTCCTATGAAATGGATATACCAAAATATGTGCCAGACTAAGTGGTGTAGGCAGATTTAGCGAGCTGCAGTGGCAATGGGGGGCCGTGACCCCCAATAGAAAAACATGAAATCTTTAAATTTATTTTTATTGTGTTTAGATATCGATAACCATCATTTTTGCAGAGTTTCACTAGTCAAAGTCAAAAGTCAAAGTCAAATCATTTATTTCAAATAGGCACATAAAAGGCACTTTTGAAAGTCAAAATTTACAAAAAAAAATAGAATTGATTCTCGTTGCGCCTGCTATTGATACTAGCTATTTTAATTTGAATATTAATATAAATTTGCGATACCAACCGCGCTCGCAACCGACGACGTGCGTGTATGACCAGATGTATGAACGTAAACGAGGCAAGAGGAGTATGTAAGGATCGTAGCTGGCGGCGTTCTGTAGTTTCTGCCTACCCCTATGGGAAGCAGGCGTGAGTTTATGTATGTATGTATGTGTATTTGCCGTGCTATAGCCATTTCATACGACTCTCAAAGAATGACAGTTGCATTTTGAACATACGCATAATTTAAGTTGGTAGCCAATTTGCTTAACAATTAATTTCCCTGACTGACTACCTTTCAAAAACCTTTTAGAGTGTGTACCTACCTTTCTCGTCCACAGGAATTAAGTTACTAGTTTTATCGTTGTTTTCATCTAAAAGCGAAAATACTAATATTAAAATAAATATAACTTACCACCTAATAACATAAAGTATTTTCAAAAGTTTATACTAAGCAAGTAAGCAGTGGTGGCCCAGTGGTCGTGTCGTGGGTTCGAACCCAAGCAGGCACTTTACCTAGTGCAAATTATATCATCACCACTGCTCTCAAAATGGAGAAGGAAAAATCGTGAGGAAACCGACATGTTCTAGAACCAATAAATTCGAAGACATGTGACATCCACCAACCCACACTGGGCCCGCGTGGTGGATTGTGGCCCAGTCCCTCTCATAAAGTCGACGCCTGTCCCAGCAGTGGGAACATTATAGGCTGATCAGTGATTATGCTTATTCTATACTAAGTACGTATAATAAGTTAAAATAAAATAATCCACTTAATATATAACACTACTTACTGCTACCTATAAAAATAAAGTAAACATTTGAAAAAAAAATGTAAACAAGGTACCTACTGGTTTTAGAAAAGAAAAAAACTTACTTGGTATAAACCATGGGTGCACTGAAATAAAATAAAACTATAAGAAAATAAAGTTTTTAATTGGGTGGGTTGGGTGTTTTAACGAAAATCTAAAAAAGTAAATCGCATAATAATGTAATTTGTTTAGAAAACTCAGAAATCCAAGCGAGTAAAGTCACAGTAAAAGCTCTGTTTTATGACTAAAGCTAGTAATCTATACTAATAATAATTTATTTATTTTATTTTATTTAACCATTTATGTACACACATATATAATCAGACAAGAAGAAAGGAACGGAAAAATAGGTACAAAGATGATGCTTATTTTTAATGAAATCTCTTCCAGCATACCTGCGATAGGAGAGTATAATAAAGAGATGAAGACAACGTGTGTAAGAGTAGAACGGAAAAAAACACATAAAATCTAAAATAATTTTCCAATTTAAATATAAACATACACTAAGAGAATATACTAACATACATACATACTTCTAAAATAAATATCACTAAAATATATAAAAATATAATGTAATTTAAATAATAAATACATAAGCAACTATGACAAAGTGGAAAGATATTCTTTTACTCTACTTTTAAATAGGTACTCCAACAGTTTGGCAGTTCCTAATGCCTGGTGGAAGTGAATTCCACAACCGTACCGCGTGAACAGTGAAAGAGTAGGAGTAGAAGTCGGTTGAGTGGGGAGGGGATTGGAGGAGATGTTTAAGATGCGACCTGCAGGGCGCATCAAAAGGACGGGCGTAGGAGAAGCGTTCCCGCAGATAATCTATATCTATACTCTATACCTATACTACTGATAATAAAGTTGAAGATTTTGTTGGTTTGTTTGTTTGCTTGAACGCGCTAATCTCAGGAACTACCAGTGGGATTAGAAAAAATATTTTTGCAATTAATAGCCCCATTCTTGAGGAAGGCTATAGGCTACTTAACATCACGCTGTGACCCTTAGGAGCCGAGAAATAATAACAAAATGTCGGAAAGAACGCTTAGCGAAAACGAAGTATAGCGTGGGTAGGCGACGGGGTGGGTCGGGGGAACAAGAAATTTCACGCGGACGAAGTCGCGGGCAGAAGGTACTTTATATAACTAAAACTAGACTACACTTCAACACCAGGCATTTATCTCAAAGCTGTTCCCTACACGTAACTGTTCTTTAAAAAGCTAGGTATCCATCCATAATATAGGTACCACTTCCGTCACTCTACATTTACGAAATCTATAATGCTGTTTATAATATTAAGGGATTGTTCAAAAAAGCCTATCAGATGAACTCTCGAAATAGAGATCCATGCAGACTTGTGTTCCAGGATACTACTAAATCAGCGAAGTATGCAAAAAGTTTCCTAGTCATTATGTATACGCATTTATAACAAAAATCCAAAACTCATTATTGAAATGGCTGAAAGAATATACCTATGTTTTATGATATTAAAGATTTTTTTAACAATAAACTATAGATATCGGGATTTTGTCATTGCAGATAATGCCTTATATCTCTGACATTAACAACTATTAACTAATAATTATTTTGCATGCATGATACATATCCTGAATAGCTAAACATGTGGACTTTAGATTAATACCTGACTGTATATCATGTTTAAGGCAAATAAAGACTTATCTTACATTTAGCCGAGTTATGCGAATATAAACGTATGGAGCAGCAGATTCTTTTAGACGTCATAACGTTCTACAAATCGATGAACGCCGGCTGCACGCACGAAAAAGCATGACTCATTGTCACGTTCCGCTTGAGCCGAGCGTGCAAGCGATAGAGAGGTACGATCGGCCTAAGCGTTCGGCTTGTGACGCACCTATCTCTCTTCCACTCCTTACGACGTTATCACGTAAAATTATCGTCTGTAAACCGACATTACAGACAACCATTTTTGCGATTTCAGGTTTGGTTCCATTGTAAAAGTTGTTTATAAAGGAGGTCAACAAAAGCCCATACAAGTTTGGCCAAACGTGTACCTCGAGGTACACGTGCACCAAATCGTAGAGAAAATATAAAGGAATTCGAAAATAATTGTATTTATATCTTCAAATAATTTAAAACTACCTATTACATATTTTTTTAAGCATGTACAACTGCGTTACATTTTGTTGACACTCGGGTTGACATTATTTCGTAAATGTCATTCACATGTCATTCCGTTTAGTCGTGAAACAACAGTGACTGAAGCCGACAGCAAACAGTTGTCAACTTGACAGTTGTTTTTTTTTAATTAGGGTAGTTGTGCTTGTGCCGATGATAGAATGCCAAAATGGCGTGCTTTTTATTATGTATAAAGTTATTTTATTCTCGTCCCCGGGTAAGCATAAGAAAAATATAAAAATGCAATAATATTCAGTGTGTTCTAGCGTACTTTATGCCACTAAGTGTACCTCGGTACTTCATTTGGGCAGATTTTGGTGACATCCTTTTATAATGATAGTATAATGATCCCTTAAGAGGTTTTTAATTATTTCATTTCCACCTTTTAAATAGAGGTAGATTTAAAATGATTCCGGTAACTCAGTCCCTGCTTCAGATATCTTAAGGCGGAACCTTCAGGGTAACCCGCGAAATTCAAAATTCGTTACGTTTTTTGCAATTAAGTTCATATTACTGTATTGGATGACTATTTAATGAAATAATGACATTTGACGCCAATTCTAACTTAAGGAGTTGTATTGCTGATTCTAATGATTATAATTCTGTAAAGCCATTTTTATTACGGTCGCGAAATCATATTTTAATCAAAATACAACCTAACAATGACCTGCAAATTGCAAAAAACATAACAAATTTTGAATTTCGCGGGCTACTTTAGCGCATCCCCCTTAAGAAAAATGTAAGTACTATTACTTACATTTTGGTAAAGGCATTGACGTAGTACATCGAGTTGGGCGCTTATCAGGATCGCCCGGCGGCCATGTCTTGCCTTCACCGAGTGTTGCAGTAGGGTGCCAGAGCGAGACACCAGGTGGCGGCGACCCCTTGCTACTAAGGAAAGGTGTCACCGACCTCTTCGCAACTCGATTATTTTTCATATTTAACATACGGGCTAAAGACAAGAATATCGGGTCAATATAGGTACATATTAGTCATTCATTTAAAAACATATTACTCCTTTTTTCAGGCCGTTGTGTAAAAAAGAGTTATGGCGCAATTATACACTTGGTCGTTTACCCGCATGTGGGCATCCGAATGACTTTACTTTTCCAAATTCAAGCACTCAAAAATGTAATTATACTAGGAGACTCGATATCGTCCATTTACATGTCTTCTTCGTCGTAGGCATCCGGATGCCTATAAAATGCGGTGAGCGACCAATTACTTATAATTGGGAGTGAAGCATTTCATTTGACAGATGACAGTAAACTACAACGGTACAAGGATCTTTTGGTGCGTGGCATAAATCTGAACTAATGCCGCCAGCCAGTTTTTTCAATACATTTTCTGTGACAATTTCACAAAATGCTTACCAACAACGCCCTCCTGTCAGTGTCATTCAGGCACCAAAAGATCCTTGTAACATTTGTAATGATTAAATTGATATGATGAATGTTCGTTAAATAATATATAATTATTTAGATTTATAATAAAATAATATGTTCTAGTAAGTAGTGTCTATTCATGAACCTGAGTATGCTGAAACAAGCAAAGTGAATTTAAGAAACAACAATAAAAAATATTTTCTAGAACTTTAGGTAATACTTAGATACTACACACATAACCTACATTATAATAATTATACTGTTTAGATAAAATAGAAAAGTTACTTACTTCCATTCACTTTCAACTCACCTTCTTCGAGACCTAAAATTCAATGAAAATACGCAAAGTAAAATAAAATGCCAATAAAATAATCCAGGAACGTTTTATTTCACGAAGGCAGGTTGGTCTTCATTGTGTGTCTCTGACGCTACACATGGTTTTTATTTCGTGTTCAAATTCTTGTTTCCAATTGATTATTTCCACTTAAACAAATATCAACTTTATTCTAGGGTAAGTTGATATCAGAATGATTAGAACCTATTATTGAAAAAGTCATACATATTTTTTTTTAAGTAATAGCTCAAAGAAATCTTTTGGCATGGATATTAAATATTTTTTTCCAAAAATATTAGTTTATATCTTTGGAAACTTAACTGCGAGCGCAGGCTATCTGCACAAGCTCGGGGGCACTCAGTATGTGGCCAACCCGTCTTCGTGAGTTAAAAAAAATCTACTAAATAAATAAACTCACTTGTCAACCTTTCGCCATATTCTAAAGATTTCAATAGGGCTTAAGTGTAAGAAATTAAAAATATTGGTATTAATTAAATATTGGTATTTCGTAAAAAAAAAAATAGTCACCCATGTCCATTTCTTTCATTTTCATCGCTGGAATTTGAAAAATGAATTCGATTAGAACTGATCAATTTGGTGTTCAGCTGGTGTCAGAAGCTTCACTTTTTGCCAGGGGCGTAGCTACCGCCGTATCAGCCGTATCGATCCCCCCCGTAGCCCCCCGACGAAAGTAAGCAAACATTCGTAAAATATCCAAAACCTCAAATTCTTATTGATAAGAGGCCCGTATTGATTGGATACCTAATGAAATTGTGATGATAAATGAACGTAATTCGAATATGGCTCACAAAGGCTGCAAGCACAGGCGGTATCTAAATATCAAGCTCTGGCTATCATTTAGTAAAAAATATCACACAGACAATCTATCCAAGTAACGTTGCTCAAATGTTCGATCTTGCTTCACTAGCTCTTGCATTCTATTAGTAAAATCACAATAAAAATGAACCTCTCCTAGTTCAGAATGCTCCGGTTTTCGAGCTCGCTCTTGCATTCTCTTAGTAAAATTACAATAAAAATTTACCTAGGGGTTCAGAATGCTCAAATTTGCGCTCTTCAATGAATGCTAGGATACTTTAATTTTCTAGCTCGCGTCGCTCGCTCTTGTATTCTCTTAGTACGGACTCAACGACCGCCTAACCTCCCGAATCACGAAGCTATTTTATTTATTTTGTAAAATAACAATACTCTCTTATTGAGCTTCGCTGCAGTCGAAGGGCCCCTAACAAATTATGATATAGGATTAGCTACGCCACTGCTTTTTGCTCATACTTGTCTTTCACTTTCGCTCCGAATCATCGAAAAATTAAATTAAATGAACAGATGAACGTTCATTTCTATGCAATTTTGTCGGTGTCGTGTGAACGTGGAATGAAACAAAAAAGAACATCCACTCGACTTGCGCTACAAGCAATTTTTTCAGCATTGCCCTAAAACAATTGCGGGAGGTAGGTATTCAATAGATAATTTAATGCTTCGATACTTACCTAGCTGTGCATCGTAGTTTGCTTTACTTATCGGAATAATTGCGAACACCTGAAAAATAATTGACCTCTGCTGTAACAGGAATGACTGTACAGAGTTTCGTCCATTTTTCTACATAAAAATCGTATAGGTACTTAGATGTAGGTACCTACCTACTACTTCTACATAGGTAAGAGAAAAACAGATAATACGGAAACTACAAATAAAAAGTAAAATCATACCAACACGCAGGAAGCCCAATGCATGAAACATATCCGTAACTCCATTTTATTGGAGCACTTCTAAAAACTATTTAAATTGAATATTAAAAAACATTCTGCAGTTTTTTTTTAGAAAGGTATATAGTTGGATTCTATGATTAAAGTACTTCGTGTTTCCAATAAAATGTTAAGGAAATCGATATTACGAATAAATCAAAAGTGTAATTTTTTAACAACAGTAGGTATTTTATAGTGTTTTGTAAACTTTTATTGAAAGAATGCTTTTTGGACGTTGTAAAAACACAGCAAATAAAATGTATAAATTGCTGTGACTATCAATCTATAGGAATACATTATGTAACCCAAGGCGTGTATAGTCTGTATTGCCGCACCGACCGATTTTTAAGAGGGTAGGTAACCGGGGAGTTTCTTCCCGGTTCTTATCCATAGGAAACGACAGATTGCCACCGTGCACCTAGCTTCTGACATTTCATAAGTTCCCATGTTTATGTGAAATAAAATATTTTGAATTTGACCAATTCTTCGCGGGCCGTTTTGGTCGCATTATGTGCGCAAATTGAAGAATTAACTGGCCGTATTATGTGCGGGAGGCCTAATGCAGCTCATAATACTTGAAGCTTAATAATAGTTTTACAATACAGAAATCTAAAATGTAATTATATAAATATTTATATAATTAATGTAGGTATACATAATATTGTAAAACATTTTTAAAAGAGTAACGGTGGAGTTTCTTTCCCATTCTTCTCCATACGAAACTATCTTTTGGAAGGGGCAACTAGAACCAATTCTATTTTCTTGTAAATTTTGACGTTCTAATTTGCCATGTAAGGCCTATTTGAAATTAATGATTTGACTTTGACTTTTGACTTTAATATTTTTATGAAGTAGCAATAAACTTGCAATATACATCTTACTACCCTACCCTAGATTATTTCATGACCGCCCATGATATTAATATTTTCTTTCTCCTTTCCCAGCATCACGATCATCATGATCATCATGATCATCACGACCACGGCAACGGAAATCATGACCACGGTGATCATCATCATCACGAGCCTGGCATGCCCTTCGATTTCTCCTACCAGGTTAGTTATCACGCTGTTATTCGCAGATCTTTGACAGTCGTTAGACAGAAGCCCGAAAGTATGACAACCAGTCTTGCCAAGGAGTATCGTGTTAGCTAGTAACTGGGTTGTGCTTGTGGAGGTCAGATAGGCAGTGGCTCCATGTAAAATACTATTATTCAGCTGCATCTGGTCAGACTGGAAGCTGAATAACACAATTGGGTAAAGGCTAGAAAGATAATGAGGTCAGTTAATCAGGTTAGTTTCCTAGTGACAAATAACTGTACATCTTCCTAGCGTGTCTACTAAAGGTATCAGACTGTGATGTGGTGTGGTAGGGACCACTTTAAAATTATGATAATTACAGCTACATTATGGGTGCAGCCGGAGACATGATCTCACGCCTTGTCTTAGGTAATGAAGATTTCCACAAGTCAGTATATTTTGGAGCTGCTGAACGTGAGAACATCAAAAATTAATCAAATTAGACATAGTACAAGCAAGCAAAAGGGTCGTTAAAAACGTCTCTACAACGTGGGGATCTGATATGACTTCAATTCTGCCTAAATACTACCAAAATAGGCAAATGGTAAAGGTTCAGACGTACAGGGTCTTGAAAAAAATCAGGCGCCATAATTAATTCTCCTATTATTCACCAGGTGGCGGAAGATGGCAACGACTACAGCCACAACGCGATATCCGACGGTGATATCACGAGGGGAGAGTACAGGGTAGCCTTGCCTGATGGTCGCACGCAGATCGTCAAGTACACCGCAGACTGGAAGAACGGATTCAACGCGGAGGTCAGTTTGTTGTAATTCCGCTACTTGGTAATAGATGGCGCTGTTTTAAAATATATCAGACTTCCGTTTTATTTAAATGAAACAGAGTGGAGAAAATATAAATTATCGAATATAGGCGATAACTGCGCCCTACATAGGGTGCTCGGCCAATCAGAGATAAAAAAAAACATATCCTATTGTACTTTCATAGAGATCTTGTGTAAATAGTATTTTCTGTGGTCGACCACTCGTAGCTAACTTTTACAATATACTTTTATTTCAGGTGACATACGAAGGTGAAGCGAGGTACCCTGACGCGCCTGCCGGCGGTTACGGCAGTGGTGGCCCCTCGACCGCTGGTTACGGCAGTGGCAGTGCATCTGGCAACGGCTATGGCAGCGGTTCAGGCAGCGCGGGTGGTGGCCAGGCCTACGTGCCACCCAGCCAAGGAGGCGGCTACCAGTACTAGATACTACCCCCAACGACTACGCAGGTTTACAATGAACTGAAGTTGTATTTCTTGCTAGAACTATGCAATAATTAATAAATAGTCGAATAATTAACAAATTCGAGCTCCCCTCTAGATCTGTCAGTACGACAAGGACAGCTGACATTACGTAAAAAAGGGTGAATAAAAATTCACCCCCGTTCAGAAATCTGTCTGAAAATTTGAAGTTCAATGAAAAATCTTTAGAATCGTTTGATTTGCAACAAGAGCCTTAATGAATGTTAAAGCAATAAAAAGGGAGCAGTAAAACATGACAAATAAAGTAATTCGCGTAGTATTAGTGTGAAATATCATAAGTGAAACAAACAGGTTTGTTAAAAAATGCCCTTGTAACTGCTATTATTCTTTGTAACACGCAAGATTTGAAACAAACTTTTTCAAACGCAAATGGCATGCCTAACATAAAACAGTCGACTAAAATGTCTGATTCAAATCTTGTGCGTTGTACAGATACTTTAGCAGAATAATTGTTTTTAATATAATACCTATAGTTTAAGTTAGTATTATAATAACATAGTTACCGAAATATAGTTACCAATTGTTATAAAAATTATTACTTATATAAAAAATGTACTTCGCTAGTTAGTTAATCAATGCTGAACTGGGCTGACAGAAGACCCCTATTTCCTCCTTTTTCCTACAAACTATGTCATAACTTATTATGGAATGATCTAGAAATAGAACAATATACGCATTCTGTACGTATACATGTATACACAGCCTGTATCTGTATAAATATAACCATTTTTAGTGATAAATAGAGTAATACAAATCATAATACCTTTTAAACCAACTGTATTGAATAAAAAAGGAAGCTAGAAACCATATTGTGATGCTAAAAAAAAGACAAAATTACTTGTAATAGTTTTTAATTAATAATACTCATTACACTGCCGTATTTTGTATATTTATTGTATAGGATAGAGGAGTAAATTGACAAATCTTTGTTAAAATATGATGTGTCCTTTTGTACCTTATTTTTTTTATAAAAATAAATATAAGCTACAGTTATACACGCTGACTTTTATTATTTTGTAAGTAGAGTAGAGAGAGTAAGTACTATTAAAAAACAAATTTCCTCGTTTCTCACACAGCAAGCAATACACGAGCTAGTACAACTACTAACATCTATACTCGAAAGGTTTAGGTAGTTAAATAAAGGTAAACAAAAAAAACCACGTGACTCATAGATGTTAAACCTTTTATTTCAAATGTTAAAATCATATTATTTTGAGTCCCATAATCATAGGCTCTATTCTAAATCTGAATTTGAGGAACTATCTGTCAAGCGTTCAGTGGTAATATCAATTATTTTGTCTAATTAAAACATTTTCTGTTCTTCTTTTATTACATGACCCTCGCAACTTTTCCAATTCTCAGCAGTCACATTAGCTAAAGCCTCTGGCAAAAGAATGTTTAGGTCAGATATTTTAAAAGTTTTATTTTTCTCGGCTACAAACCCTTTAACTTGACCCCATATTAACTCAATTGAATTGCGCTCACAGTGGTATGGTGGCAGCCGCAATACAGTGACACCATTTAACATTTTTTCTAATTCATCCACAACATAAAAGGCATCTGGTTAACCGACTAAACGTAATACCTGCTACTTCAGTTGCCATACTACGACACAGGTGTACTCTTCAATTTAGCAACGTTATCTAATTCGTTGTATTTTCTAAAGGGTTTAGGAAACCTGTCTTTTTGGACTCTTTACAATAGACAGATTACAAAATATTATACTATTTTATAAATCTAACAAAAAAAATGTGCTCAAGCAATTACATGTACGAAGAGTATAGTTTACGAATAAATGATAAAGTTTAACATACATTAATAAAAGAGGAAACTATCGTATAAATCGCAAATAACTTTAATTATGTTGTAACGTATTTTTAAACAAGTGTCAAAAAAAACCTTTTTACGATTTGTTTACCTTTATTTAACTACCTAAACCTTTCGAGTATAGTCGCAAACCGCATCAACTTATAAAAAATATTTTGACGTTTCTCTTCACACACATACCCAAAACGTTGCTGAAGAAGTCAGCTAACAGCTGTAAGATTTTAGTTAAATCCATTCAATTTCCATTTTAACTATACATATTTTAACAAAATTTAAGCGATGGTAGGTGACGACGCGTCGCGTCGGCTGGAAAGACATGGACTAGACAGGCAAGGAACAGGGAGAATTCGAAGGGATTGGAGGAGGCCTATGCCAAAGGGCACACAGAGACTCAGAACTGAAACATTTTGTACTTACTACCACTATCACTCTGAAAAAAAGGTTATACAGGTGATTTTTGAGATGGGACACCAAGGACAGCTAGGTACCTTAACCGTTAAAGCTACACGAAAACGGTCTTAGAAGACTTTCCTTAACGTTTTAAGAAATTTTGATTTACATTCACAGATTTTGAACAAAATGTGCAGTCAGCGGGAAAATGGGTAATTTTCACCAAAAGAAAATTAATGCCAATCGATCATGTTTCATGTAAGGATCAAAAACCTCTATTGGACCAACTGAGATTTGAGTACTAGAAAAGTCAGAAATCGAAAAAAACTTTTCCCATACATTTCGTAGGAAATAAGACTACAACTTACTTTTTTACTATGGATAGACTAACTGCTATAATGAAGACTGGCCGAAAATAAACAAAAAAGAATTAAACTTCGAATTTCGAACGAATACGCGTCATAATTTAATTTGCTTTGAAAACAGAATCGAGGTAGTTTGTTGCCTGGTTGCTTATGATTTTCGAAATTCTGTGACAAAAATGACCTCTGAAAGCACTCCGCCACACAACAGCCACCAAACCCGTTCTAATTTGTCCCAGCAATTCAGGCTACCTTTTTGAGCACCTCATAAATCTTAGACCACAAAAGTAAAATTTCTAGGTGAGTCTAAATGTAAAGTTTCAACACGAAGTTTTTAATTTTAAGGTGAAATAATACCCAAAGTACAAGTTATTATTTTTTATTTATTTTTCGATTAGTCTTTTTATAGCTGTCAGTTTATCGATGGTAAAACAGTAAGTTGTAGTTTCATTTCCTACAAAATATAATTATGGGAAAAGTTTTTTGCAATTTCTGACTTTTCTAGTACTCAAACCTCAGTTGATCCAATAGAAGTTTTTGATCCTTATATGAAACATGATCGATTGGCATTAAAAAAAGTTTTTGTGAAAATTGCCCATTTTCCTGCTGACTTGTAATTTTTTTTTCAAAATCTGTGAATGCAAATTAAAATTTCTCAAAAAGTTAAGGAAAGTCTCCCAAGACCGTTTTTCTGTAGCTACAACTGTTAAGGTAGCTGCCCTTGCTGCCCCATCTCAAAAATCCACCCTGTATATAAATAAATAATTTATAAACAAAATCAGTAATGGATGACAAACAAGACAATTGCAATGGGCCACCTGATGGTAAGTGGTTGCCACCACCTATGCCAGAAGCATCACAGATGCATTGTCATCCTAGAGACAACTCTGAAATGTCTCACCATGCCATAAATGTTGCCATTTATGCAGGCATCAACGTCACTTTTTCATCATTTATTAACCTGATCACCTGCAATTCAGTTTGTTCATTTTCAAGTTTCAAAATATAATTTTCTGCTCCATGCACTTGTTTCAAATGGGAGTTCAAATCTTTTTTCAAGCTGAACTTTTTATCACAGACCACACAACATTCAACCTTCTCCATATGCTTTCTCTTCATATGCTCTAATCTACGACCAGATGTGATAAACTCAGCATTGCATGTTTCACATTTAAAAGGCTTTTGACCAGAGTGCAGCATTAAATGTTCTGCCAATGTCTTTTCATTCACAAAAGTATTGCCACAAATCTCACAAGTCTTGTCCTTTATTTTCTCATGTGTCACAAAATGCTGTGTCAAATTACTTTTTTTATAAAATCCTTTTTGACATATTTCGCAGACAAAAGGCCTTATTTTTAGATGTACCTTGTTGATGTGAGCTTCGAGTGTGTTCTTATTTAGGCTCCTATAGTCACAGCGGCCACAACCGTGATATTTGTTCCCCCTTTTCCTTTTAGTTAAAGCATTATGATTTTTCAAATGTACGTTGAAATGTGCGTGAGATTTCAGTACTTTAAAGCAGTGAGGACATTGCTTTCCTTTATGGCTGTACAAATGAACTTTTAAAGATGAACTTTTACTAAATACTTTTCCACAAATATCACAGATATTAGCTGCATTGGTGTTCTTATGACTAATTTTGAAATGCTCCTGAAGTAATACTTTTGAGTCGAATTTCATATCACATTTCTTACATTCTACACTATTTAACTGCTTCTTTGAATTAGCTAAAATACTCTCAGAGGTAGGTAAGTTGACTTTCAGTTTGTATTTCTTTGGTTGTCTTGCACATTCCATTTTATTGTCAACTTCTTCATTTAAGTTGTCTACAAGATGGCTAAGTATTTCATTTTTGAAATAGTTTCTTTGTAATAGACTGAATATCTTGATTATTAAACTGGAACAGTCTTCACAGGCTTGAGTTAGAAGTAGGTCCTGAATAGGAAAAAATAAATATAAATTAAACTATAAACCAGCTCCAGGGTAAATAAATCTTGAGAAATGATTAAGAAGGCTTAGAAACGCAAACAAAAGTGATGCAGTTCCCTTGGTTGAGTAGGTACCCCATATATTTTATAGCGCCACATCAAGTCAGGCAAATGAGTATTTCTACTAAAAAGTCAATCAAAACGTAGGCTCTGCTCAGTATTTTAATTTTTAATTTTAGCTATGTTGTAAGTAAAAGTCTAAGAAATGTCCATGTTTGGTTTCTATCACCACCGGGTGAATATCTTCTGGCAAAAATAATCTAATTACTTACGTGGCACGGAAATAACTTTTCCATAATATTCCACAAAGTTAAATTCAAACTAAAGTACTCGTCATGAATTTCTATGTTTTCATGTAAAGCTGTAGTTTTATCACTTTGTTTATAACATAGAAAGCAAATGCTTTTCATACATTTTGGATTTACCAGTATATTTAACATGTCCATGTTAATAATTAAATTTTAACAATAGAAAAAATAAATGAAAATAAACACAGCACGCATTTGAATAAAATTGAAACCTAATGACATTTACATGCTCTGTGTTGACAATGACATTTACTCATTTTTTTTTTTTTTTTTCTTCCTTTGGCGTTGCACTATTCGTGCTTATTGCCACTAACAATATTTTAATAAATAACAAAAACGTAAGAAACAAGTACTCGCGAAATGATAAAGTATTACAACGGGAAATTTGGAAATGGAAAGGAGATTAGTTGTTATTACATAAAATTAATAAATTATGATAAGTTAACTGTAGGGAAATATAATACAACAGAAAACTGTAACCATTTAACGTCACCAGGTGGCCCAACAAAAAGGCCGACTTGGTGCAAAAACTTAGAACTACATGGTAAATTAAGTAAGTACATAAATTAGTGTTTAAATAGCTATATCATTATTTACAAGGAAAAGAGCTATTGTTTTATAAATATCTACATTAAAATTAAATAAAATACATGAGATCGAAGTGGGTAAAGGGACTCGGAGGGAAACAAGACTTTGGAATAGTGAGGAGTGGTCATAGAGGGAGCAGGAAAAAATAAGGTGGTTCAGATCTCCCACTTCAGCGCCACATTCACACGCAGGGTTCTGTACAATGCCAAGCCTGGCAAGATGAGCAGGAGTGCACACGTGACCCAATCGCATACGTATGAATATTGTTGTAATCTTTTTGCTTAGCTTGTACTTGCTAAACCAAGGTTTAACAAAAATGGATGGCTGAATAGTACGATAAAATTTCCCTTTCACTGATTGCCCGGACCAAAGCTGACCCCAGGATTCCTGTAGATAAACCTTGGGCAGAGCTGCCAGATCTTGGGTGTTATTTTTGTACGGGAAAACGTCTCCACACAATACGGCATCATTAGCTAACTGGTCAGCTCTCTCATTACCTAGAATGCCACAATGCGAGGGTATCCACGCAAAATGCACTGAATACCCCTTAATAGAACACCTATATAGGAGTTCACGTGTTTCAAATATAATATAGGGATTATGAGAATAGAAAGGGAATCTGGCCAAAGATTGCAAGGCACTCCTTGCATCAGTTAATATGAGTGAATTCCGTAACCCCATCACAAGTATATATTCGACAGCTTTGAATAGACCGTAACATTCTCCCGTAAATACAGATGATTCGGGCGGGAGCTTTATTTTTTGGACAATATTATATTGGGAGTGGTATACACCTACTCCCACACATGAGTCTCTTCCATGCTTCGAAGCATCTGTAAACAAGAGCTGACAGCCCTTCCAGTCTCTATCCATAGTGAAGTTGAAGTTAAGATTATGACATACGTCATCTCGGTAAATGCTAAGGTTATAATGTATATTTGGTGACATAATTAATGAACTGTAATTACAGTGAAATATAGGAAGAAATTCAGATTGGTGACAAGGAGCTTCAATTAAATTGTATTTTCTAAAACTTTTAACTAAACACGGAGTAGCTTTGTGCCTCCAGTAAGTGGATGAAATTACTTCTTCAGAGAGAGTGGAAAGTTTATTTCGCAAAGGATGATATGTAAATTGAAAACACCGAGCCATAAATCTATCAGCCAAATATTGACGTCGCAAATGAAGTGGTGGGTCTCCACATTCCACCTGAAGACAATTAATAGGACTGCTTTTCATTGCACCTGAAACCACTCTAAGTGCCTTGGACTGAACACTGTCCAGTTTCTTAAGACCAGCAACATTAGCAGGTTCCAGCAAAAAAGTCCCATAATCCAATACGCTTCTAATCAAGGTGTTGTACAGTAGTTTTAATGAAAAGGGATGTGCTCCCCACCAAACACCAGCAAGACATCTAATTATGTTGATATTTCGTTCGCATTTAGCAGCTATATAATCACAGTGTGGTAAACCAGTAAGATGTGTATCCAAAATAAGGCCTAAAAATTTAGCCTGGTTATTAACGGGCATAGGGATATTATTATACCTTACGGTAACTATAGGAGGCTTACGCATTCTAGTAAACAACACAATGTTGCTTTTATCAATTGACAGGTGTAGACCATTGGTTTCTAGCCAAGTCTTGAGTAAGCATAAAGAAGAGGTTAAGGAAGTACAAATATTTGCAACAGAGTTACCAGATAAATAAAGAAGTAAATCATCTGCATACTGAAGGACATGTACTGACTCATTTAGAGAGGATTCCAAATCATAAGTGTAAATATTGTAGAGAATTGGACTAAGTACAGAACCTTGAGGGAGACCTTTCCATACTAAACGGGTAAATGAATACCCTTCAATATGAAGATTTAAAGATCTCTCTGAAAGCATGTTAATTATGAACTTAGACAGCATTGTTGGAACTTGTAATGAGTTCAGCTTTTGTTCTAGGACTGATACCAGGACATTATCGTAAGCTGAGCTAATATCAAGGAAAGCAGCAATTACAGAGTTATTAGAAGAGAAGGCTAAGCGAATATCAGTTGTGAACACACTAAGGCTGTCCATCGTACTTTTACCCTTCCTAAAACCAAACTGTGATGTAGCTAGCAAGTTTTTGCTTTCCAAAAACCACTCCAAACGATGCTTAATGAGATGTTCAACAATTTTAAAAAGAACTGTAGAAAGTGCAATTGGTCGGTACGAAGTAACATTGGAAGAAGGTTTGTTTGGTTTCAGAATAGGAATAATTGTTTGAGACTTCCAACTTGATGGAATGTTGCCAGATATCAAAGCTGTATTGATGAGATTTAAATATATTAAAAGAACAGAGTCGGACAGATTAACTATAAATGAATATGGTATACCATCTTCACCAGGAGCTGAATCCTTAACATGTGAAAGGACTCCCTTCAACTCACTTAGTGTGAACGGGGAATTCAACTCAGAATTAGGAATAGGAACATAGGGAAAGTGCATTAAAGATCTCTGTTCTGGGACTGAAGGAGGAGCTAAATGATCCATAAACTCATTGGCTAATTCTAATGGGAGTTTTGAGGCTGTTGTGTCACTGAATGCTGACCTGAATCTCCTAATATTTTGCCATACTAGAGATGCGTTAACTTCTGGTGAGATAGATGCACAGAATCTTTGCCAACCTTCAAATTTCTTTTTCCTAAGGAGCTTACGAGTTGTACGAGCAGCATCTAGGTATATCTCAAAATTGTGACGAGTCATAGTATGGCCATAATTTTTTTCTGCTTCTTTTCTTTTTTTAATGGCCTGAGTACATTCAGCATCCCACCAAGGTGGTGAAGGAATTTTGCCTGTAGCACCATTCTTAATAGGGAAAGTATTATCAGCCACCTCTATTAAAGTTCTTGTTATTTGATTAGATAATAACTGAGGATCATGTAGTTGTAAGGAGTTAGTTAAAGCAAGAATTCTTTCTTCTACACAATTTTTGTATGTATCCCAATCCGCATTTTGAAGTCTATACTTTAATCGTGGTGTTGGATTGCAAGCATCTGGTTTTTTATGTGGAAAAGAAATGATTAAAGGGTAATGATCACTACCATAAGAAGACAGTAAAGGAGACCAGGATAATGTCGATGCTAACTCAGGTGTGCAGATTGAGAGGTCAGGGGCACTTATTCCCTCATCTGGATTCGATTGGCGTGTTGGGAGACATGTATTTAAAATACACAAATTATTAGAGTCTAGAATTTCTAATAACTTTTCCCCATATGAATTGGAACTAGAACTACCCCAGGACTGATGTTGTGTATTAAAGTCGCCCATTACCAAAAATGGTTTAGGTAAAACTGAAAGAAGATTACTTATTTCAGAAAGAATATTTACAGTGGGACGAGAATAATATATACATACTAAACAGATTTTATTTACAATTGCAGCAACAGCAGATATGTCGTCACTGAGACTTGGAAGAGAAAAAGCTTGAAAAGACAAGTTATTTTTAATAAGTATGGCGACGCCGCCATACCCATCGCTTCTGTCTGTTCTTAGACACGCATAGCCAGGAATTCTAAAAGAGAAACCTGGTTTAAGCCATGTCTCACAGAGAGCGACTACAAAGGGATCGTATTTGTTCAATATGTAGGACAGATCAGATTTTTTATTCACAATGCTGCGACAGTTCCACTGGACAATCTTGGGTAGATTTGGATCCATTATGATGGTTGAATAAGTTAGACAGTGTATCAATTACAGTGGCAACGTTGGACGGTTCAATATTATTATTTTTAGATAAGGTATTAATTAACATGATTATTAAATTTAAAATTTGACTCTCATTATTATTTGTTGTTTTATTTTGGAATGCAACACCATTCCCTGACACAGAAACTTCATTACTGATTAATGCTTGATGAGCTGCCCGGTCATACCCCTTAGCTGTTTTTGGAGGATCCCGAGGTTTCAGAAATACCGTTTTTCTTTGTGAGGAGACAATTGGTGTGTTAAGTGATTGGGGCAAAGGTTGTGAAAAGAAAGAATTTTTTGTGGTATGTGATGGGGCAGATGTTACCACATCTGCATACAATTTTGAGATTGGTGGATGTAACTGCGATGCTTCAGCATACGACACGCAGCTATGGGCCATATAATGCTTAATTGATTTTTGTCTCTCAAATTCTGGGCATTTTTTATTGATGGCGTAATGAGTGGCACCGCAATGACAGCATTTACTATTAGTCTCGTCTTCAATACCGCAAGTATCAGCAGAATGTTTCTCCCCACACTTGAAGCACTGAGGGTTCGACCTGCATTGTACCTTTGTATGGCCAAAACGACAACAATTATAACATTGAATTGTTGGGAATGTATACAATTCCACTGACATGGAATTGTAACAACAAAACACACGTTTTGGTAAAATTTGTCCGTCAAAGGTGAGCACGACTGTTTGGGATGGTTTCCACACAGGGGTCGGTTCGTGTATTTTGTAATTAAGACGCCTAGCTTTGATGACTTTCCCGCATCCAGCGGGGACAGATATATTTTCCATTATTTCCTCAGGAGACCATTCGGTAGGTACGCCTTTAACAATTCCAATACGACACACATTAATTGATGGAACAAATGCCTTTAATTTCTCCTTAGCCAAACTTGGGTCATTTAGAAAAGAGTTTGCATCTACGTAACGGGAGAAGCTTAGTGATATTCTATTTCGACCAATGCGTTTTAATGAACCGTTAATGATGTTGTTAAACCCGCGTTTTTTAAGAAAGTGCCCTATAGTTATTGGGTGTAATGATTGAGCCGAGTTTGGTGTATCAACATTTTTTTGGATGTGTACAACGTATGGTGACAGGTCTGTGGCTTCGTACAAAGCCCTAGCAACCTGTGGCGCCTTCTGAGGAAGATCTGACTTTAAGAGGTTTTCAGTCTGGGGACCAACCACAGAACGTGGAGTGGCTTCTTGGTGAACTGAAAATGAATGTACCGGTACGTCTGATGTTATTTTTGGACTGAATGTGACTACCGAGTCATTATCACAATAGCAATTGGTTTCGGAGTTATTTATTCCTGTTGAGTGACCATTTCGTCTTCTTTTATTGCAATTTTTGCATATTTTGCGTGGAGCTCTAGTCCTTTTCCGCTCCGATTTGGTTAAGGACGAGTCTGTATCCATACTGGATTCGTAAATAATAACATTATGACCAACCGAGGGGACTGTGCCCCCCGGATCAGGCGGTTCATTGTCCATTATGCCCACTGGCCAGAAAAAATAAAAATAAGACTTACCCTAAATATGAAGAAATATATTTACAAATAATTACACTATCTAATTTAATGAATATTTACATAAATCTACACAACTTATCTCCAATCGCAAACGTTTTTTATAATTTTTATTAAAACGAAAGAAAAATCACGCCCGCCAAATTCGATGATTCCCGCGTTTTTTCCATTTACTCATTCAATCAAAAGGTAATGTCTTTTTTTTCATTTAGAGTGGCTACCGAAACTCAAAAAGTCCAGTCGAATAGTCGATTTTCAACCCAATTATATCTCCAAACGCCTGTTTGACACTTCCCGTGACCCGAGGGCTGGCTTTTACCTTGGCCACGGCCAGAGGTTAGCCTCTGGCCGCATTGCCATGTTGTGTGACAATGCTTAGGCATTGCCATTGCCATTACTATACAACGTGGCAATGCTGCCAGTCTATTACCGGTCGACAGCGATGCGAAGGAATTTTTCAACGCCATTTTTTAGTTTGTGTATAGGTAGTTTTATTTAGGTTAGGTTATTAGGTTATTAAATTTTAATTATAAATACTATTGTTATTTATTAAAAAGTAAAAATAAAATACATATTATATATAATTTTTTTAACGTAACATAATAGTCGACTAAATTGGTATTAGACAGTTGGCAGCGTTTCATAGTTTACGAATATTTCGAGATCGAGATTTTTAGCAGAAGAGTGCGGATCGGAGCCATTCGAGGCGTGCTGTCCTGTCAATAGTGTCATTGCAAGGTTTCTCAAAAGCATTCCATTTCCTTGTCACTGATATTCAAAAAAATATCAGTGACTATTAAAGGTTCAAGATCAAGTCAAGTCATTAACCAGCATAATATATTTAGAACTTATTTAGCTTCTAAAGTCTGATAAAAAAGTGCTAATAAATAAGTAACGTGAATATCGCCAGGCGCCATAGAACACAGGCTAATTTAGCTTATTTTGTCGACTGAACGAGAAAGAAACTGGAACGTGGAAGGTGCAAGGTAGGTAAGTCAAGAGGTTCCATTAGAATACGATTAATTATTGGGTTCAGACTTTTAGATAAATACCAGGCGGTGTTTTCTCATTTTCCGAACGCCTAACAATATAGAAAATACGCCATTTTGTCGTACTAATTGCGCACGTAACTTAACCTAGAAATTCTCGTTCGAAAAGTAATTTTGATCAAAACAAATATATTCAGGGCATTTTGTTGCAATGTTAACATTTTTAGCACCCACAGTATATTTTCATTCCATACTCATTGTCCAAATCTACGAACATAGGTCGCTGGGAACCAAGTAGCCTTGGAAAAAGTTGTCACTAACAGAAAATAATTAAATACTTAATTACGAAATGTACACTTACTTTAAACTATATTATATTTTAATTTAATTTAAACAATTCTAATAAAGTTGACGAGTTTGTTTATTTTTTTGTTTGAACGCTCTAATCTTTGAAACTGTCTGATTTGAAAATTCTATTATTTTTGCATTTGATAACCCAATTCTTGAGGAAGGTTATAATAAGTAGGCTATTTAACATCACACTATGACCCTTAGGAGCCGAGTAAAAAGAATAAATGTCAGAAAGCACGCTAAGCGAAAAAGTAATAGCGAGCGATGCGACGCGACTAGGTATCCACCACATCGCGTCGCGTTCTTTCATAGTTCTGGGTTCTGGGTAACCAATCCACACTATAGCCATCCAAACCCATAGACCAAAATGTTTTGTTTCCATGTCCTGCAATAGTCCTGCACCAATTTGTGGTTGTCCTTGGGTACACTAACATAGTGTGTACAGTGATAATCATTGGTTAATGCCTCATTCTATTTAAATTTGTCTAAGGGGCTTATGGGAGTTGGCTTTGGCCCCTCGTACGCCTTCCAATGGTCTGGGATACCAATTCCCAGGCTACTGAGATATGTCAAAGTTAAAGTATTATTAAAATAAATGTGAGCGGTTGCTATTATGATGGTTGCATCATAATAGCAACCGCTCACATTTATTTTAATAAGCTACCAGTTATGGTAGCTTGCTGACTGCCACTGCAGGATGCATGCTGTTAATAAATTTTGCTATGATGTTTGACCCTATGAGGCTTGCATAGTACCCCAGAGTGAACAGAAGCCTTACAAAAAGATTGATTCAAAAATGTCAGTCATTTAACTTACACTCCTTCAAATGATTTCAGTTTCTAAAAATAATGATATTTGTCAAACCTCTGGATGGCTTAGTAGAACTACACACCTTCCACAGCCACAGTCCTTTCACATTTGTTTTACCTCTGATTTTGCATCACTGTCAAAATCAGAGGAGGGAGGGGATGCCCTAGGAAGACATATAGTGACCTTATTGGTGATGTTCTTCAGAAAGGTCAGGTGCGTAGTACTCACAACCAGCGTGCGTGTAGACCAGATGTATGAACGTAAACGAGGCAAAAGGAGTATGTATGGATTGTAGCAGGTGGCGTTCTCTAGTTTCTGCCTACTCCCATGGGAAGAAGGCGTGAGTTTATGTATGTATGTGTGTATGTAAAAATCACACTGATCTTTATTATCGTTACTATAAGGTTGTTGTTGGGTTGGTGCTGTCACAGTTAAAATAACTGAAGGGACTGTAGGTACTACACAATGATCATTTCAAATGATAAGCCCCAGACCAGGCGTCAAAAGAAATTCTGACATAGTTGTGTTTGCCAGCAACTAGTAACATATCAAAATATAGCTTGCAGCTTCTGTTCATATAGGTAAAAACCTCATTAGCAAAATAATACTTTTTGTTATTAACTGATTTTAACATTTAACAGTGAATGCAAGATAAGATGGAGGAAGTGGAAACACATCACACCGCTCCAGAGCACTTAGAATGGATAAAACAGAAGCTCAAGACCGTGTGGACTTCTCCCACATTCTGTGGACTATGTCTGGAGAGCCGTGGCAACTTCAGTTCTGTTGACATGGAACTCGTTATCAGCCATCAGACATTCTCTAAATGTCTGCAGGATATATTGAACTATGTATTTAATGAAGATGTGAGTATTATATTTATATTTTCGAAGTATCATCATTGACGTGATGACCCTATTGTCAATAGTTAAGAAATGAATTCATTAAAAATATGGACATAACATTAATAATGCTTTGTCTTCTTTTCCAGATTGAAAACTTCATGTCAAGTCCGCACTTATGT
The DNA here is from genome assembly GCA_916610205.1 of Griposia aprilina. NCBI lineage: Eukaryota > Metazoa > Arthropoda > Insecta > Lepidoptera > Noctuidae > Griposia > Griposia aprilina. The sequence goes on from OU744308.1 coordinate 15,868,898, forward strand.
GACAGTTGTACAGAGAAGACAATACAATCTTACCTCTTTATACACAACACAAAACAACTGAACAAAATCCTTAACAACTGCATCTCAGACCTTGACTCTAAAGTAATTGACATCAACGCACAACTTGATGAATCCATGACATACGATACTGCCAACGTAATGATCGTCCTGGAAAATGACACGGAACTTTACAAAACAATCATAGATGTTAAGTCGATGACTGAAATTGTGCCAACTGCTAAACCTATTGCAATGAAAGAGCCAGTTAATCCTAAGTCCCCGCAGCCAAAACTAATTCAAGTTGCCAAACCTCTTAAACCCATAGTAATTAAAAAGGATATAGAAGAACGTAAAGAAGTGAAGCCAATCAAAGTAAGAAAAGTTATAAAAGCTGATGGAACTCCAAACATTAGCTTGAAAGAAGGTCACATTGTGATAAAGCCTTTGAGCTCTGTACGGACCTCAGCTCCACGGTACAACACTTATGAATGCGCTGATTGTCCAGATATTTTCACCACTTACAGATCCTTGAAGGAACATGAAAAAGCCAAGCATAAAAAGTCTGTTTACCGCTGCAAGCTATGTGACAAGACTTATAACACTCAGCAATATTTGAACATACATTACAAGACGCATAGTAGGGCTAGATGCAAGTTATGTCAAGTTATACTTCCAGAAGGGGATTTAATGGAACATTTGAGGACAGTTCATCCTAATTTAGTGTACCCTTGCAGGTTTTGTGACCTAGTCTACTACACACAAGAGTCTTTGGATACACATTTCAAAATAAGCCATTTAGTCAATGACACAAGAGCTAAATCTCAATGCATAATGTGTCTAAAAAACTTTATGGATGCTGAAATGAAGAAGCATAAATGCAAGTTCTCGTGCTCAGAATGTTTTGTAATGCCATGCATTCACTATAAGTATTTAAATTCTTATAGAGAGCAGATTTTGAGCCATGTGAACAAAATAAAGTGCTTGGATTGCGACTATGTTACTCGTCGCAAAGAACATCTCATAGGTCACGCTAACAGAGAGCATTTGGACCATCATCCGTTTACTTGTGCTGATTGTAGTCAACAATTTTACACTAAGTTGAGTTTAAAAACACACATCATGCAATTCCATGAAGATCTATTTTGTCCATACTGCGACTTTGAATTTAAAGAGAGCAGAACTTTGATAACACATAGGAAAGCCTGCAAACTTGTTATACGGTCATTCCAATGTACCCACTGTGTTGCCTCTTTCGACGTCCTGGAAGAGTTGACCAATCATGAGAACTTGAAACATAATGAAGGAGTCTATGCTTGCACTCTTTGTAAAAGCAAATTCCTTATGGAAATAGAACTGGAAGAGCACCATGCGAGGATTCATGGGGGAATACAATGCAAGAAAAGGAGAAAACACATTGAATGCTCTTTATGCAACATCATGTTTAAAAATATAAAAGAAATGCTTCAACATGAAAAGTTCCACGGAGAAGATGAAGTTTATCCATGCAAAGTGTGCTCAAAAAAATTTCAATCATTAAGTAAATTATACATTCACAATCAAAGGCACACCAACAGAATAAAATGTTCTGGATGTAACAAAAGGGTTGCTGCATCATTCTACCCCCAGCATGCGGTGAGGTGCCCGTATAAAAGAGATACAACTTTGAGCCATATCTGTGAAGTATGTGGCAAATCCTTCCACCTGGAATCATTGCTACGATTCCATCAAAGAATCCACTTGGATCCAAAACCATGTCCTCGATGCAATAAAGTTATCAAACCTTCAAGTCTAAAAAGGCATATGCAGCTAGTCCATGGTATTGGCACGGAACAAGAGGACGAAGACGACAATACTACGGAACCAAAGAAACATAAACTTGGCTCAAGCAAGCCATCGATTAAATGTAACTTATGTGGACATATAGTTAGAAAGAAATGTGACTTAGACGCTCACATGAACCGATATCATCTGAAAATCAAGCCGTACGTCTGTCATATTTGCAGTAAAGACTTCTGTGGTAAAGTTCGACTCAAAGAACATATAACAACCCACACAAATGACAACAGTTGCTTTTGTTCCGTTTGTGGAGGGAAATTTGCGAACCGCGTATGTCTTAAAATGCACATGAGAATGCATACTGGGGAAGCACCTTACCCCTGTGATCTGTGCGGACAACGATTCAGGTCTTCTAGTATGATGAAGAGTCATAGAATTAAGAAACATATGGAGAAAACAATTAGCTGTCCATTGTGTGATAGTATGTTCTTCATGGCAAGAGATATGAGACATCACTTCAAAAAAGCTCATTGGAAGTTCAAGGATGGAAGGCCGTTCGATCCTAAGGATGTTGAAGAGTTACCCGAGGAGTCATATTATCTTTTTGAAGATGGTAGATTGCCAAAACTTAATCAAGATTAATGATGCTATTATACAGGCGGGATTTTTGAGATGAAGCAGTAAGGGCAGTATTGTAACCATTGTAGCTATACGTAGACGGACTTATGAGACTGTTCTTAACTCTTGAGATTTTTTTTATTTGTAGCGGCCAGTCTACCAATCCTAAAAAAAATAAGTCGGGATTGCTATTTCTGAGTTTTCTAGTACTCAAACCTCAGTTCGCCCAGTCGAGTTTTTTTATCCTTATATGAAACAGGATCAACTGGCATTAAACAAATTTGTAAAAAAAATGCACTTTTTAACGACTTCAAATCTAGTGTAGAATAGATATAGTGACCTTATTGGTGATGTTCTTCAGAAAGGTCAGGTGCGTAGTACTCTCAACCGGCGTGCGTGTATGACCAGATGTATGAACGTAAACGCAGCAAAAGGAGTATGTATAGATCGTAGCAGGTGGCGTTCTGTAGTTTCTGCCTACCCCCATGGGAAGAAGGCATGAGTATAAGTACGTATCTGTAAATAACGATCAAAATTTCACGAGAGTTGATGAAGTTTTCTAAGACCGTTTTCCTGTAGCTACAATGACCTACCCTTACTGCTCCGTCTCAAAATATCCAGCCTGTATTATGCTTAGCTAGGCCGTGCACGAAAAAAACCCTGTTATGTCAATTTATCTAGTTGTGAGAAAGCTTGAAATAATTGAAACAAGCTTTGTGTGACTATAAAAGTTGTTTTCGTGGCGCAAAATCATTCGTGTCGGTCACAGTACCTGAACACTGGCCTTCAAACTTCTAACCACACTTTTAAAATTGCAACAACTTTTATAGTCAAGGTATATTTTCGAAATAAAAAGTTTTTTTTTTATATATAAAAACTTTAGTCTTTAACCTTCTTCTAAGGAATGGCTGAATAAAACTTTGTAAACGAAATCACTCCTTTTTTAAAATTTCTGTACTTTTGACTTTTTTGTTTTCACATTTATTTCTTGATCAAATATGATTGAATGAATCAAAATTAATTTTGATGCAAAAGCCAAGGTCGCACCGATCCCCCCCAACCCATGCTCGACGAAGCGCCAGCCCGCGCCTGAGCCTGTAGTTTTAAACTCCCCGTTTAATAATAATGAAACGAATTCGATCCAGCCTGTCCCACCTTGCAGCCCTCCCCTCAGTGACGTCCTAAGCCAAGGTTCGTACCCCACAGGGGGTGCCCTTAGCGTGCGGTCACTCAGTAATTAAGAAATTCGCCCCTGGCTGGCGGCTTTAAGTTTACTTGAGGCACCCACAGGACTGACCGGTTAAGTAGCCACGACCTCAGAGGTCACAACTACGAGCTGCAAGAAGGAAAAAAAAACGCATCGAGTAGCAAGACTGCGCTACGCCCATGAACACGTACATTGGAGTGAAGAAGAATGGGCAAGAGTTTTGTTCACTGATGGTGATGATTCTCGATTCGATTAAAATTTTAGAAAACTCATCTACTATTCAATATTTGTAAATATGTGAGCACCATGTATCTATAACATAATTAATTTACCTGTCTGCTTTATATTTAATTATTTTTGCCTAATGTGGTATAGTAATTTTATTCTAGGTGCATTGTCTTCACTTCTCATAAATTAATATAATTAATGTATACCTACATAATATTGTAAAACATTTTAAAAGAGTAACGGTGGAGTTTCTTGCCCATTATTCTCCTTACGAAACTACCTGTTGGAAGGGGCAACTAGAATCAATTATATTTTCTTGTAAATTTTGACTCTCTCGATTGCCTTATATGTGCCTATTTGAAATAAATGATTTGACTTGACTTTGACTTTCTCACTATTCACTTCCGATCGAAGGCGAAGACAGTACAGGCGACCAGCGGGGTAATTAAGTACGTAACACACTAACACTAGGAATGGGTTTGAAAAATCGATATCTTTTTTGTTACGGTAGACTTTATTATAATTTCTTCTTTTTAGATTATTTATGTACGGTACTTAAAATTATAGAATTATAATATAAAACAAAAAAACTGATTTACGATTGTTTTTCTATACTTTTATAAAGAAATTCAATCCAAGCTTACGCTCATTCAGAAATCTGACTTAGTCAGTTTTAACGGATTTATAATATTTTTTCAAGGAAAGTTGTTATTGATAAAATGCCAAGAGGATTATCAGAAGTTTTACGCGCAAGAATTGTAAGTTTGAGGGAAGATGGATATTCCCCGCGAGAAATAATACGCAGAGTTGCTGTATCCCAATCCTGTGTCGTGGCCACGTTGCAGAGGTACCACGGAATGGATAATTTAACTCAGCGACCCCGCAGTGGTCGCCCAACAGGACTGCTGCTTTTTTTTTTGGGGGGGAAATCATCAAATGACCTCTCCCGCTCTGGGCGGAGCGGAAGGGCGTGTCAGACTCTTACTGACTAAAACCCGCCCGTGTTCCTTCAGTTGCCTGTGCGCCAGGGCCACAGTAACTCTTTCGAACAATCCGCGACCCCGACAGGCTTTGTCTGCTGCTTAGAAGCGCTATATCAGATTGCTGGAAGCCCGTGGCCCAACAATCAACGCCACTAAAATAAAAGCAGAAGTGCGGGCCGCCTCTGGATTTAAGTTAGCACGCAGACTAGTAGGAATTGCTTACACCAGGCTGAGCTACGAGCTCGGAGGTCTTGGCGACCACCTGTGAATTTACGGCAACGTCAGCGACGGAGATTGTAGTGGGCTAGGCTTCGGCAAAATAAAGAAGATGAGGAGGAAAACATTTGGCAAAACTGTCTCTTCGGTGACAAATCGCGAATCAGTACTCATCCAGATAACCGACGTGTCTGGAGAAGACCTGGAAACTCTGAAAGGCAAAGAACTGCCACTGGAACCGTTCAGCAAGGCGGGAAATCGGTGACCTTTTGGGGTGGAATTATGATTGGAGCTAGAACGCCTTTGATCCCGTATCGAGGCTTCATGACGGCAGATAGGTACAAAACAGCGATTGATGGAATTGTCAGACCATTCCGAGTAAACCATGGGCACCAATTCGTACTGGTCGATAATAATGCGCCCGCACATCGAGCTCAACGAGTCAATGCTGCTCTCCAAGAATACGACATCACAAGTTTAAACTAGCTATGCTCTTAAGCGAGCTGTTTGGAACCGTCAGCCACCTCCCCAGACAGTGCTAGAGATCAGGGTAGCTGCTATTCAAGAATGGGACAGGTTACCACACGAAATGCTGGATAACTTGATCCTCAGCATGCCCAGGACGATCACCGCAGGCATGCAACCCAGGGGAGGAGTTATATTGTAATAAATAAAAACGTTCAATTAATTAATTGTTGTGTAAGTTTGGCTAAACGATCTATTTCTTTCCATCTTTCTGTTACAATATAATTACATTAAGATTGAATTACTTGAGATGGGGCAGCAAGGGCAGCTACCTTAACCGTTGTAGATACAAGAAAACGGTCTTGGGAGACTTACCATAACTTTTTGAGAAATTTTGATTTGCATTCACAGATTTTGAAAAAGATGTAGGTAGTTACCTACAGTCAGCAGGAAAATGGGCAATTTTCACAAAAACTTTTTTTTATACCGATCGATGATGTTTCCTAAAAGGATCAAAAACTTCTATTGGACCAACTGAGGTTTGAGTACTAGAAAAGTCAGAAATCGCAAAAAAAAACTTTTCCCATACATTTCGTATGAAATGAGACTACAACTTACTGTTTTACCATCGATAAACTAACAGCTACAAAAAAATACTAATCGAAAAACAAATGAAAAATAGTAACTTCTACTTGGAGTATTTTTTCACCTTAAAATTAAAAACTTCGTGTACTTTACATTTACTCACCTAGAAATTTTAATTTTGTGGTCTAAGATTTATGAGGTGCTCAAAATGGTAGCAGTTTTGACATAGGCATACTACAGAGCCGGTAGCAGCTAATAATGTGAAAGAATGAATGCCATAGATAGAGAATCGTGGTGAATGTTTGAGTTCCTGAACACTGTCGTATTTCTTTTACAAAGTTAATTTTATTAATAGCCCCACATAAAAAAATCAAGAGGCGTGAGTGAGATCAGGACTGCGAGGTGGCTATGGTATACCTAGGACCATTTCCTATCCACTGCTTCCCGAATTGCCGGTTCCAATTAGAACGGGTTTGGCGGCTTTTGTGTGGCGGAGCGCCATCTTCATCTTCAGAGGTCATTTTTGTCACAGAATTTCGGAAATCATAAGCTACCAGACAACAGACTATCTCGATTCTGTTTTCAAAGCATATTAAATTATGACGCGTATTCGTTCGAAATTCGAAGTTTTTTTTGTTTTGTTTATTTTCGGCCAGTCTTCAATATAGCGGTTAGTCTATCCATAATAAAAAAGTAAGTTGTAGTCTCATTTCCTACGAAATGTATGGGAAAAGTTTTTTTGCGATTTCTGACTTTTCTAGTACTCAAACTTATGTTGGTCCAATAGAGGTTTTTGATCCATAAATGAAACATAATCAATTGGCATAAAAAAAAGTTTTTGTGAAAATTGCCCATTTTCCTGCTGACCTTTATTTTTTTTCAAAATCTGTGAGAGCAAATCAAAATTTCTCAAAAAGTTAAGGAAAGTCTCCTAAGACCGTTTTCTTGTAGCTACAACGGTTAGGGTAGCTGCCCTTGCTGCCCCATCACAAAAATCCAGCCTGTATAGCTAATATTTGTTTCAATATTCACAATGAAAAAAAAATATGTCTGGCTGCGGTAACGTTATAAACGTTACCCCAGCAGGAAATGTTTTTGTGAATTAACTAAAAAACTATAAGTGATACAAATTTAAAAATGTGCGTAACAATTACAGAAGCTGGGCTACTAATTATCTATAAGACATAAATGACTATTTTTGACATTATTTTGCTGGGGTAACGCACACCTAGTTGCGCGGTAAACTCTGCTTGCGCGATGCAGGATTTTGCGTGACGTCAGTGTGACGCGTAGCTCGCATGTGGCATTGTAGATGCCGCTACAGATACTTACATATAAGAAGGTAGGTTAGATTTTCTGTGTTTTTTTTAATAATAATTGGACCGCACCTGTAGCTTGAAGCCTTTGTAAGTCATAAACAAATTAAGCCTCTTCAAGATCTCTTAATGAATTTTTGCTTACGACTCCTTGGAAGACCACAGGGTCTTCTCCCGCCCCCCAGCTACATAGCGGGGGGGGGGTGCATTTCTCAAAATAGCAATTCTCAAAATGAGTGCTAATTTTATTACAATGGGCAAAACAAAAATATATTGCAAGCAAACGGTTTTTATTTTCACCCATTGTGATAAAACTCATACTGATTTTAAGAAATGTTCATTTTGAGAAGTGCACATTTTGCGATGTGCACATTCTGCGTCAAAACCGCTGGGGGGCCCCGTATCATTGATACGGCGCACGGCGGTAGCGATGTCCCTGACCCCAAAGTTCTAGTAGTTGATAGGGTTCAAACTAGCACCCATTTAGCTTACTTAGAAGTCGGCATAATAAAACTAGCTGTTTTCAAACAACTTAAATTCTATTAAATTCAACAGGGCATATAAAAATCAACATCTTCGTCAGCAACTTTAACTCTTCTGCCATCATGAAACAAATGATAATGTTCTTTGTCCAGCCCTTTCAACTCTCGAGGGTCAAACCGCTTATTTTTCTGCTTCCAATGCACTTTAATCACATGTCTTCGCAAATCCCTTACAGTATAAAACTTATTTGAACACAATGGACAAACATAACTCTTGCCCGAATGCTTTTTTAACTTGTGTACATTCATAATACTTGATGACCGAAATCGGTCTCCACATATTTCACAAGTGAAAGGCTTTTCACCTGTGTGTAGCCGCAAATGCATTTTCAAGCAAGTTGAATTGGCAAAACTCTTCAGGCAGACCATACACACAACGCTTTTCATGTCATGTGTCTCAATATGCTTTTTCAGCAAATGTTTTCCTATGAAATCTTTGCTGCATATGTGGCAGACATATGGCTTTATTTTTAAATGATGGCGGTTCATATGACATTCTAGAAGTGTGTTGTTCCATGTCTTATATTCACACTGCTCACATTTCAAGTTTGGCTGTTGTTTCCTAATTCCTTTTTGAGCAGGATTCTCTTCCATTAAATGCCCTCTCCAATGCCGGCGAAGTCTTGCTGGGTTGATCATTTTCTTACATTTAGGACATGGGACACTTTCTAAATGAACTTTCTGGTGGTATTTTAATAGAGTGATGTTTTGAAAAGACCTGCCACAAGTCTCACATGTTTCTACAGCACCTGAGTGGGTAGTCAAATGCTTTTTTAGTAGGATTTCTCTCATTTGCTTACCGCAAACATGGCATGTAGCAAATGGTCCGTTGTGTTTGCGATTATGTGCCCGAAACTGTCTCAAAGTCTGATACTCTGTATTGCATATCCTGCATGGATATGTAGTATGCGGACCATGACATTTCATATGCTGTACCAATTCTCCTTTATTATCAAACTTTTCTTGACACACAACACATTCTACATTCTTATCCCTATTCTTAATTTGGAGACTGCCATGTACTTTAACCATATGTTCTTTCCTTTTGGAATCTTTCAGGAACTTTTTATTACAAAGCCCACATGGAAAAATATCTGTGCTATGTCTACGTTGTATATGGTTCGTCAAACTGTCAGAGAAATCAAAAGAGGCCGGACAATTGTTACAGGCAAACTTCCTTTTGCTATCCTCACAGGATATTACATGACTTTCGTAATTGTTAATATTATTAAATTCTGAATCACAATACTGGCACACAAAACAGTTTTCATGGAACCTAAGAATATGAGCTTTTAAAACTATTTTGGAATAAAAATGTTGTCCGCATTTATCACAGGTATATGGATGATTGTTTAAATGATCCTTATTCACATGTCCAAGTAAAATCTCTTTTCTTGTACAAACATAGTCGCAGTCAACACATTTGATCTTGTCTGCTTTGTTTAAAGTCTGTTCCCTATAAGACTTCAAAAACTTATAATGCATGCACGGTATTTCGGTACATTCTGGGCAACTGTACCGGCAGGTATGGGACTTGAATTCTTTTTCAGTATAGGTCTTTAGGCACATCAAGCATTGAGGTTTTTCTTCTTTTATTTGTTGGCAGACTTTATTGTGTGTTTGATAAGTTTTTAAGGAGTAAAACAGTTCACATTTCAAACATTTGAGTAAAGAATCTCCATGGTTAGTTTTAAGATGGTGCAGTAATTCCTTTTTATGAAGTATTTCAGAACAAAATTTGCATTTCACTTTCAAATGCAGTTTGTAATGTACATTGAAATGTCGTTTATTTCTAAATGTCTTAAAACATAGTCTACATCGTAATATCTGCTTCTTACATCTCATTCTATGCATCTTTAACGCTCTGAGCGAGGGTAGCATTACTAAACATTTCTCACAATTGTATTTCTTTCTTTTTGAAGTAAATTCTTTTTTCGCTTTAAATATTTCATTATTTTCTTCCACCTTTATGTTAAACTCATCTTTTCTTTCCTTTTTTTCAGAAGAATCATGGATATTATTTTCTAATACAATAACAACATTTATTTTTTCAATGCTTGAGTCCGGCAAATGATTGAAAATATCATCTGATTTGCTAAACAAATCATTGACATAGTTGTCTAAAATCTTGGATGTTTCCTTCGCATTTTCTATGAAAATGTATGACTGAATCAGTTTTTCCATACAACTGTTGCATATAAGTGGACTTGCTAGGCTGTAATTAGTCTGAAATAATAGAATGAAACTTACTAATAAATCTTCCTCATATATCTACAGTTTGGAATAAAATAAATATTGATCTGATGTAGATTTACATTTAATTTTGTAACAACAATTTTGTGCAAAATGGGCAGCACTTTGGCACTTTGCACACTGTGGAAAGTGGCAATCACAGGGCAGGAAATGAGCTTTTCCCATGTTTATGGGAAGTTGTTGTTGTTATAGTTCAAAGTTTATTTTGGTATAATTTGTACACATACCTCTTTAAACACTACATCAATGATAGCCTTCAAAGCTTTCGTGCGAGTCCGTTCATTCACAATGATCTCCAGATTTTCGTTAATGGTGCTCATATTATCGTCACTTTTCAAGCATATCCCACAATACTTTGTACTGTGAAGGACATTTTTGAGGATTGACTTGAAACTGTCCATTTTTTCAATACCTGAGAAATAAAAGTCCCATTTTTCTAAGTTAGGTTTGAAATAGCTACGGCTACAACACAAAATTTCATATGTATTTACATATTATTATTAACATAGATATTACATTACAGAATACAGGAATTATTCTCTTTGATGTCATACTTGTTTTGTTTTGGTTGGGTTCTGAAATTTAGGTTAGGTTTGTTTACGTTACGGAGTTATTCTCAAAATGATTTTGGTAATTTTTATTACGCCCAGGTGACTGTCTTCCAAAATAATAGTTGAAAGTCGATAAATTATGTCCGCAATATTAGAAAATTGCGATGATAGTCGTCATTTTCTGATACAACCGACTCTACATCTACAACAATCTACAATGACGTTACGTAATCGAATTGTTTTTATTCACTGGGGATTTCTAAGTAGTAATGATTTAAACATAATCGGAAATAATAGCACCTTACCGATGACTGAAATGAAAAACCAGTTTTATTATTGTGTGATTTGTAGAAAAGAAATCGAACGCGCTTTGACGTCTATTGAATTGAAAACCCTACCACACAAAAAAATGACATAAGAGAGAACTAAGTTACCACGTCATAAAATTCCCAAAAATAAAAAACATGTTGCCAATTTTCTTCAGATTCGTATCGAAAGTGGAACAGATAAATCAAACTGATTCGAACATTCATAAAATACGTAATTATGTGGCGCTGTCGTAGCTAGTTCCCAACACAAGCTAATAATATAAGGCTGGTAATGGTTGGCAGGCTGGGATGGTTTTATTTCATTTTTGCGAAAATGACGCGTTGTTGTGTTCCGAAATTGGAGTCCACCTTTTCCCGAAAAATCCAAAAATTATAAGATTGTGGCAAGTAAAGTAGATGGCGACGCGATCTTTACTAAAGTTGTTCTTGTTCTAACTGCATGCGTAGAGACTATACTTTACATACCATTTGTTACAGCATTAGAGGAGGCTCGTCGAAGCAGGAGTGTAAAACATTTTATTTCAAAATTAAGCCATAACTTTGTTAGATAGACTTAATACTCGTATAGTTAGGTAAGGTCGAGGCCTATCTAACCTTCCTAAACTAAGTATGCAACCCTGTATGAAATTAAACCAGAGAAATTATTGTTTTATGTGCATTACTTCCTATACAAAATTAATATAGGTAGGTAAAGTTTATTGTCGATCAATCTCATGGTCTAAAAAATATACCATGATCAATCATGGTCTAACAAAACAAGGTCTGGCATTCCGGGAGTGACACATGCTTACGTCACTATCCAGTTGCCACTTTATTGCAACAAAACACGAATTATGGAAATATTTTCAGTCACCATTCTGTTAAAAAATATACCTATACAAACCATTTAAATTGTCGTTTTAAAACCACTTTGTTTTATCGGTTTCGCACAGGTAATAAAGGCGATTGGGGTGTTATTATTACACACTACTGATAACACAGCGGTGATGACGTAGGCTTGTGTCACCCCCGTGACCAGAGTTCGAATTCAAATTTCGCTAAGAGCAGTTGTGTTGCATGCGATCGCGCGCGTACCACAGTGTAAAGTGCTTACGAATCAAAACAACGCCGTCAAGTCGGCTGCATCGTAATGACCTAGTTATTGCGTAATGCTGGCGGACGGCAAATATTATTGTTAAGGCCAAGTTAATACTGGCTTCAATCTAACAATGGAATCGAAAAAGGATATTGTCGACCTAAAAACAGAGACTGAACATCTGTTGTATAAATACTATTGTGAAGAAAAGAATGAGCGTTTAAAGCTCCAAAAGAACTTAGATGACTTAAAAAGTCAAATAGAAAACCTCCAGCAACAGCTAAAACTTCAAGCGGAAAACGCAGCCAAACCAGTAACAACCGCCACCGAGACCTCATCACCGCCTGTTGAATATGCAACGGACGAAGAAGAACTCGCTCGAGAAACAGGGTGGATACGGCAAAAGAGCAGGAAGAAAAGAAAATTGAACACCTCTCCTGCCCAACCCACTCCAAATGAACACGGAAGAGACGTGAATAGAGCTAATCTAAAAGTCACCAAAACTCCTCTGCCACCACCTATGGTTGTAGATGGCATCCAGAATTACCAAAAATTCTTTGACTTTCTATGTGAGAGTCAATCAGCTGATGCGTTCAGTATCAAAATGATGAATGGAGATACCGTAAAAGTAAATGCCAAAAACGAAGAATCGTATAGAGCAATTTCAAAAGCCCTTTCAGACAACAACTGTCTTTGGCACTCATATGAAAACAAGCAAGAAAGGCCAATAAGAGTAATGGCAAAAAAATTGCATTTCACCTGTATCCCGGAAAGAGTAGTCGGAGACTTACGCAGCAAAGGCTTCAAGATTCTAGAAGCAGTCAACAAATTGAGTTGGAAAACTAAAGAGCCACTCAATATGTTTATGCTGACATTCTCAAATGATGAGGAAACCAACAAAATATTCAATATTAAACACATTTTGGGATGTAACGTGGAGATACATCCTATAAAATCCACAAAACTGGTACCTCAATGCAAAAGGTGCCAGGCATACGGCCATACGCAAAAGTACTGCTCCAAAGAACCGAGGTGCGTAAAATGCACGGGTAAACATCTCACCAAGGATTGCAGAAAATCAAAAGAAGAGAAGCCAAAATGCGTCCACTGCGGAGCCCCGCATCCGGCTAACTACAGGGGATGTATTGTAGCAAAAGAAATACAACAGCTAAGACTGAAAAAAACTAAAGGAAGTAATGTCAATGCTCAACAAAGTGTACCTGCCGGAAGAGGTGAAGACCCTGGCAAGTCCAAACCAATTCAAAGTGCGATGAATACAATAAGTAAAAACATCTCATACGCACAAGTAACTACAAGAGGCACAGCGAAAGCGCCTTTGGCTGATATGAACAGCGATAAAAAGCTGGATGAAATATTAAAGCTAATGTCATCATTCGACGAGAGATTAAAAAAAATTGAAAATGGCAACATAACTGCTACTCCTAAAACCAAAAAATGAATACTACACTTAAACTTATGGCGTGGAACTCAAATGGGTTACAAAAACATCAGAATGAGTTGCAAGTAGTATTAGAAATTGAAAAAATTGATGTTTGCCTTGTATCAGAAACGCACTTCACAAAGCAATGTCATATTAAATTCAAAGGATACAACGTATATCATGCACTACACCCAGACAATACTGCAAGAGGCGGAAGTGCAGTTATTGTTAAAGATAATTTGCAGCACTATGAAGTGCTTAAATACGAAGAGAAAGATATCCAGGCCGTGGCAATTTGTCTACAAACAAAAAAATATCCCTTAACAGTATGTGCCATCTACTGTCCACCACGATACATGATAAGAAAAGATCAGTATATGAGCTTCCTAGCCCGCCTTGGTAATAGATTTATCTTAGGAGGTGACTTCAATGCTAAAAATACCTATTGGTGTTCCCGACTAACAACTACTAAAGGCAAAGAACTACTGAGTGCCATAAAAGAACTAAAATGCGAAGTTATATCTACTGGAAGGCCCACTTATTGGCCAACAGATCCAAATAAAATTCCAGATTTAATCGATTTTTTCGTAACCAGGGATCTATCAACTAGTTATACCAGAACGGAACAAAGTTATGACTTAAACTCAGATCACTCAGCAATTTATTTAGAAATTGGCGAGAGTTCTTTGTATAAAGAAAACTGTATCAATCTAGTTAGTAAATTTACGGACTGGGAGGGCTTTAAAAACAGATTGAATGATCAAATAGACCTTAAAGTTCCATTAAAAACCCACGAACAACTTAACATCGAAGTTGAAAAGTTTATTATGCACATCCAACAAGCAGCGTGGGAAAATACACCTGCCTTTAACAAAAGAACGAAGGGAAACATGTACCCTCTCAGAATCAAGCAGCTCATTATGGAAAAAAGAAGGCAGAGAAAAACGTGGCATCAATCTAGGTGTCCTGAGGACAAACAAAAGTTAAACAAACTTACAAAAAAAGTAAGAAGACTAATCCAGAACTACAAAGATGAATCAACCAGAACCTACCTTCAGAAACTAAGTAATGACCAAAGGACAAACTACTCCCTTTGGAAGGCTACTAAGAATCTAAAGAGACCGATAGCCCAAATCCCCCCCATCAAGGGGGAAAACGGGCAATGGGCACGCACAAATGAGCAAAAAGCTATGAGGTTTGCAGAGTACCTAGAAAACATATTTCAACCAAATGAGGGGGAAACTATTGAAGACCACACTCTGGTTAATACAGTGATCCCAGACCATATAGATGCCATAAAACTAGTTACACCGAGAGAAGTTGCACGAGAAATAAAGTACAAAATTAACCCAAGGAAATCACCAGGATACGATCTAATAACTGGGGAAATCTTTCATAACTTACCAAGAAAGGGTCTGGTTAAGTTAACAACCCTTATTAATGCCGCACTAAGGCTTAAATATGTACCGGACTTATGGAAAGTTGCTGAAGTAATTATGATCGCAAAGCCTGGGAAACCGGCTCACGAAACAACATCATACAGACCCATTTCCCTGCTACCAATAATGTCAAAACTGTTTGAAAAGCTGCTACTCAAACGCCTTAAACCCATCATAGATAACAGGAACATTATACCTGAGCACCAGTTTGGTTTTCGAGAAAAACACTCAACGATAGACCAAGTGCACAGAATTACAAACGTAATAGAAAACGCGTTGGAAAACAAGAAAGTTTGTTCTACTGTTTTTCTAGACGTAGCCCAAGCATTTGACAAAGTTTGGCATGAAGGCCTTATTTGTAAACTAAAAAGTCTGCTACCGAAAGCGTTTGCGGATATATTAGAATCCTACGTTCTAAACAGAGTATTTAGAATAAGACAAGAAGATACGTATTCAGAACTTAAACCCATAAAAGCTGGTGTACCGCAAGGAAGTGTGCTAGGTCCGGTCCTGTACCTACTATACACTTGCGATATTCCCGAATCTGAAAACAATACCATTGGGACCTTTGCTGATGATACAGCCATAATGGCCGTTGGAAATACCCACGAAGAAGCAGTAGAGAAGGTTCAAATGGCTGTTAATCAAGTTTATGACTGGACTAAAAAATGGAGGATTAAATTAAATGAATCCAAATCCGTACATATAGACTTTACCAACAAAAAACAACAGTATCATCCAGTTTTTATTAATAACAACCAAGTCCCTTATGAGAATACAGCTAAGTATCTCGGTATGACCCTTGATGCAAAGCTACGCTGGAAAGCTCACGTCAAGAAGAAAAAAGATGAACTCGACCTACGGTTCAAAAGAATGTATTGGCTGCTTGGAAGAAACTCCGAGCTGTCCGTGCAGAACAAACTGTTACTATACAGACAAGTCCTGATGCCAGTTTGGACTTATGGTATTCAGCTGTGGGGCTGCACCAAACAGACAAATGCATTAATCATTCAACGATTCCAGAACAAAGTACTACGGGAAATTGTTAATGCACCCTGGTACGTACGAAATTATGACCTCCATCGGGACCTAAACGTTGAGTTCATCGATAAAGTGATTCAAAAATCTGCAGAAGCTCACGACAAGAGACTTCATCAGCATGTGAACATCGAGGCGATCCAGCTTCTCGACCACACGGACATAGTGAGAAGACTTAAAAGAACAAAACCGTTCGAGTTAGTGTTTAGTGCTAGTGTTAGTGAATAGTGAATAGTGTAATGTAGCACAAATGTTACTAAATAAACACAAGAAAAAGTGTATTCGCCTTAATAGAGACAATAAGAAAAGTGCCAATGGACACATTCTTAGTATGTAAAGACAATTTAGCATTTTAAGTTATATTTAAATTACTTATTAGTCTATATACAAGGCTAGATTGTAATAAAATTAGGGTCCATCATTTTGATGAACACTAGGACAAGGGAAAAAAAAAAAAAAAAAAAAAAAAAAAACCCCCGTGACCGGAATGCTATACCTGGCGAAGTATATTATTGTACCATGATCAATCTGATCTATTGACGCGTGCTATTGACATACTTACCCACAGAGCAATTAAGGAATCGCTGCCGGCGCGAGCACGAATATTACACTAAATCAATTAACCACAAGCTCCACATTTGGCCCTTTAGTAGCTGTTAATTTCATTTCTTCGAAAGCATTCTCTAACAATGGGTAGGTACACCTAGTGATCCAGTGGTGTTCTTCGGCGGAATCCGAAATCTTTTTATCATTATCTTAAAACGAAAGTTCGTGAAGGTACTAGGGCCTAGTACCTACAATAATATTCGTGCCCGCGCAACCAGCGCTGATAAATACGTGTTCTTGAATGGAGGCAGCAAATCGGCAAGGGTTTCCACAAGCTGGGTGGAAAGAAGGGTTTCCATAACTGGCGAAAAGTGCCGAGCCCTTCGTGAATTACAGGCGGGCTGTTGTTATTATATTGCTAACTATTAGGTAAGTTACTGAATACAATTAAAAGTCCAAGTATAGGCTCTCTCTGCTGAGCCATGCTGTCGTTGTCACTTCCATTTTGTATTCTGTAACATTTTGCGTAGAGCAAAGGATTTTTTCACATTGAATAATAAACTTAGGGACAAAGTTCAAGTGAGTGTGCTGATAAGAAGTTTGATGGTTTCGTCGACGTTCATACAACTTTGCACTTTACAGCCTTATTAAATAAAGTTTATTATTCCATGACATCATAATTTGATTGGTCTTCCCTGGCACTGCAGACCTTTTGTATCATCACAACGAATGTGAAATGGAAAATTGGCAAAAAAAAACTTGATCACTGTAAATATAATCATTTAATTAACATAATATCTTAATAACTAATACTAATTATATATCGTAGCTGCTGTACCAATACAGATATTTATTGCTGTTATTATCTTTATAATATAACGATTTATTTGACATTAAGAATTGCATTTAAAAAATAAGCTGTAGGGAGAAAGCCACCTTGTGGCTCTATAATTGAAGGGTATTTAGTGCGAAACGTACCAAATTTTACCTTTACAACACAAAGAAAGTTTAAAATTCAAATCCTAGTTTCCAATTGATGTTATTTCCACTTGAAAAAATATCAACTTTATGTTCGTGCAAATTGATTTTAGGATGCCTAATACCGTCAAACGGGGTGAATAGGGATGCAGGGCTGAATTGGGACGAAATTTTAAAAGGAATTTTAACATTGAAATAATATAGTTTGTTGCCAAAAAGGACTAATGTTTTTACTGTATTATAATTAGCCATTAAGTGCCCTTGTTGGCAACAAACTATATTACTTCAATGTTAAAATCCCTTTTAAAGTTTCGTTCCGATTCACCCCTGCATCCCTCTTCACCCCGTTTGACGGTATATACTATTAAGACAGTCATAAAAATGTTGAAGTTGTAGCAAAAACTGAACTTTTATGTAGGAATAAAAGTTATTTTTCCATAAACTCGTATTTGTTTACATTTTTGGAAACTAAATTGCGAACGGAGATTAGGTACCTATAGTATTTCTGAAACCCTATAAATCTAAACAAGCTTGTACAGTAGGTAGGTGCCCATACGGTAAATGCCACAACGACTTTTAGAGAGGCATCCCACACAGGTATGAGTGAAAGAAACGACGAAGTTCTACAAAATCGAACTTTTTCTATAACTTAATATAATTTGTGTGCGGAGATGCTCACGATTGCGCAGTAAGTATAGTCAACCGCACATCTGTGATATAGTATTTTTATCTTACGAAGCAACGCGCACTCTATTTGTGGTTACCAAGTGTACAAACACGCTGTGACCGCGTGTGTAAGCGCTGGAACTCACGGTATCGTCAGAGACAATGGCAAAGGCGGTGTGCGTGTATGTGTTATCGCTACTTATCTTCACGCACACATTCACAGCGTATTTGTACACTTGGTTACCACATGTAAAGCGCGCGTCACTGCGTGAGATAAAAATACTGTAACACTTGCACTATGGTCTGTTCCAAAAGTAAAATGTACACAAATGGATCAGAAAACATACCTGCGGATGCTGATTTGTAGTGCCACTTACAAAATTGAGAGCTTTGATTTGATTATATGAATAGTTAAACCCGAAATTCTGATTTTAAATCAGCTTAAAACTGTTTTTCATTTTAAAATTGAGATAATTTTTTTAACTTCATGTTTCGTCGACGATTTTTCAATTACGATTTAATAATGTTATTTAAACAATAATTGTTTGAAAGAGTGGTGGATATAAAAATTGGAACATTCTATATACAGATAAATGTAGTGAGTGATTGCGTAATAATTTAACCTGAACAGGGTTTGTTTACACTTTCATCTGACACTCTTTGAACAAACTATATAAAATTCACTCTTCCTTCTACGACATGACGCTGTCAAGTGTTGCACAGTCTGCGCAAACATAAATACGTTTGTAATGATGATGCTGACACATGTAAACTGATTTAGCTCATCTTAATATCAAATAAATCAGAAAATACATCAAACATTTTGATGAAATATTAGGTACTTTCGAAACAAATACATTAACTCAATCAATGATGGTAAACAATCAACTACTACAGAGAAAAACTTGTAAATATTATATTAAAAAGGTACAAATAAAAACTTATTAAGTATGCGTATTATTTTAATAAAGTCAGACCGAGAGAAAGAGAATAAAAATAATACTACGCGATAAATGTGAGAATCTCTACTTTTTAATGTTGGTTAATAAATAATACACAAACAGGCTAAAGCTCTCGACAGACTGAAGCGAATACTGCGCGGGATGCGGGACAAAAATTGCTCTCGCGCCGCCGATTGTGTCAACGAACTTGTATGGAGGAGTTTAAAATGTCAAATAGTCGCGTGACTTCCGAATCATTAAAACAAACGACGCGCGCAGTCGTGATCCGCCCAGCACGGCATGGTATGAGATTTTTATGCGATGAATAGAAATATAAGTTAATAGTATGACAATAAAATTGAAATTTCAATGGCAACGATGCCGCGGTATCCGTAGACATCATCATTGAAGTTTATATTTTATTTTTATATATATAAGTTGTATTTCTATTCATTTATACATACATAACATCCCGCCTGTTCCCCGAAGGGTTATGCAGAGCTGTACTTAGTACACCCACATTTCGCCAGCTATGTTTAAGTCCCATGTAATAGGGGGCGAGCCTATTTCCATCAACCGGGCACGAATCCAGACACCGTGCTGCTATTTTTTTTTTATATTTCTGTTCATCGCATAAAAATCCCTTGCCGTTCCATGCCGCCCCAGTGGGCGCCAGGCCCTTAGTGAGGCCAGAACTTTATAAAAAAAATATTGCACGGGAATTCATATTTTTCTCAGCTAACTAGTCTTTTCTTTTCCTTGGTCTAAGCTAAGTGTAAAAATGTATAATATCGTGAAAATATGAGGAATCAATTATGTACTACGGTTGGCTTCTCATTATTATCTCATAAAAGCCGGAATATTATAATAAACAACCAGCAACTATCACAATCCGAAGGATTTTGAAGGAAATTGCTAATCATTGCTTCTTAAGTTTGAAACATTCGCCTGCTCGACAACGTAAATAACGCAATTAATGTTGTTGAATTTTAAAAATTAAAGGCTTTGCAATTTTTGTGTTACGCAATTCCCCATTGGCTTTATTTACCAATTCATATATTTGGCAGTAATCAGTAAATCAAGAATTCATGAGGCTCTTACTGTGACAAAAATTCTATTAATAATTTCACGAACTTAACTATTGAAAAATAACTTGATTATGTAACCTTTCAAAAAAAATTATGAATCAACATTTCGACAAGAAATTGATTGGTACTTCATAATTAGCACATAGCTCCTAAAATTCCAAGCCAATTAATGGCTTGAGCTTTTGCTAAATGACATTATGATCTTTACTAACGTGTTCTTTAAGTTCATATTTGGTTGCGAAAATGGATTTACATATTCTACAGCAGAATTGACCACCGTGATATATTCTCATATGTTCTCTAGCTTTAAAAGCCGAGTAGAATGCTTGGCCACAAACTTGGCAACAAAAAGGTTTGGCCCCAATATGCTTCCTAACATGAATGACTAAATGTTTCCTACTTCTAAGAGTTTTGTTACAAAATTCGCACGTTTCCTTCGGAGGCATACTATGTACCTTT
Source organism: Griposia aprilina (assembly GCA_916610205.1). Lineage (NCBI taxonomy): Eukaryota > Metazoa > Arthropoda > Insecta > Lepidoptera > Noctuidae > Griposia > Griposia aprilina. The sequence goes on from OU744308.1 coordinate 15,889,638, forward strand.
TTATGGCTCCTCAAATTACTTTCAGTGTAAAATTGTCTATCACACATGTCGCAACTGTATGGTTTTATTTGTAAATGTATCTTATTGACGTGGACAGACAGTTCATTGTCGTTTGAACATTCCTTCTCGCAGAAACTGCATGTTTGGGCTTGTTTTTCTTTTAAAAGCTTGAGTTTGACTGCGTGTCTTTGGATGTGATTCTCGTAATGAGCTTGGGTTACATAGATTTTATCGCAAAGTTGACATGGTTTGATTCTATGGTTTTCTTCGTGAGTTTGTAACTTATCTGTATCAGTGAAATTCCTGCCACACACTTTGCAGGACATATAAAAGCTCTCTTTCAATAAATGTGTAATTCTAGTATGTTCAAACAAATGGAATTTGGATTTGAATACACAATGACAAATTTTACACCAAACTTTCTTGTTGACATGTTTTAGAATATGTCTTTTTAAGAAATACTCCGATATGAAATGTTTACTGCACAACGGACAAGTGAATTTAAACGAAGCCTTTTCATTTTCAACTATTTTTCTTTTGTTAAACGTTAAAAATTCGCTGCAAACATCTACAGGGTATTTTGAACTCTGCTGCAAACCGTTAACCATTTTTTTATTCATGTATGTTTTAGTCGCGTTTCTAGCTAAATTCTCTATTTCTGGAGTTGATAATAGATCTACTTTAAACCGTTTTGTTGGTGGAGATGGTTCGAATATATCTTGTGGTCCTGCTTCGGATTTAACTTGCAGAGATGGTTCTAATATATCTATTTTCGGTTCTGGTTCCGATTCCATTTCGCTTTCGCTCTCAGATTTCACTCTAAATTCATCCTCTAGTACATCTATTTTCAGTTTACTTTCATCTATAAAATCATTCTCATCTAGGAGTAAAGTTTCATCCGAATCTTCTGGCGGAGCCATTATGCTTGGTGGTGAAACTTGCACGAACACATTAGCGTGTGGTTTCATTTTTCTAAGGTTATCTAACATGAGACTAACACACAGTTCTAATCGTTCCCTAGTGAAATTGAATTGGTGTATAAAAATATATGAAGTGATAGCATGATTAAGGCACTTTTCGCATATTTTTGTCCCAATGAAGTTGTGTAGGTAGTTCATCTGCAACAAAAAAGTTGGGAGTTAAAAATGAAATTTTAGAAAGCTTGGAAATGTTGGTTGGGATGTGTAAGGTATTTGAAACAAACCTGTGTTTTTAGGGACAAGAATAGACGAATTCGCAATTGTGCTGTGTGGCTTTGCTATCTGTCCGAATTTCTCGAGCATGTCCTAGTTGTGTTTGGTCATCGATGTAAAATCGGTAATATTCAAAGAGATTTAAGATAAATAATGTCTTTGGTAATATTGAATGTCTTGGGCAAGCCTAGATCAGAGACAATAATTATCTATTGCTTCGCGACCCGCGACCCGAAGTCTAACGCTTATCAATCGTTGAGCTACATTTCACAATTTCTAAATTGAGCTATACGATTTTTGACAAATGCGTGCACTGACTGGTCAGGTCCATTCAAATCTGTGTGGTTTTTTCCTCTAAAGACCATCTCAGACACTAATCTACAAAAATGCCTCACATGATCTGACCAAGATGTCTAGACTTCTGGTGTTTCTTCTCAGAGTAGTTGGTTAGGAAACACCAACCTCATCTACGTGTAAAAAGGTTTGTATAAACCTACATACCGAAATGAAAATCATTTATCACGAAGTTAAAGTCGCACTTGCGTTGTACGCGCGAAAAGTTTGGTATTATGGCAGCCCTATCTGTTTAAATGAATATTAGTTGACACAATAAATATTCAGGAAATCAAGTGTTAACCTACCATTCTTTATAGTTTTTTGTTACAATGTTTACGAGTATTTAATCGATTACAAACGATATGACTAAGCTATAAGACACAAAATGAGATTTAATTATGAGATCATGTCATCGTGACTTAATACTGTTTTTTCCTACTAGTATTGAGATCACTTTCTTTTTGCATGAACTAAATGTGACTTATGGTAATAGACAGTAAAAAAAGTTAACCAAACTGGAAATATTTTCATTAAACTATAATACCTTTGGCAAGCTATCCAACACGGCTAGATATCTTTAATGCTGAAAATCTCAGAGATTAGTCATGGATAAATAGTTAAGCATATTACCAGATTATTTATAATATTAAACACTGACCCCCGTATTAATAAACCCAGGGTAAAGTTACACTAGAATGCGTAGCATGACCACTTCTATCTCTACTCTACGCGCCGTGGAAATCTTTCTACAATCTTTCGTTTCTTCCATTTCTACAGTGGTCATGCAGGTTTAAACTTCGGTCTAACCACACATTTACAGACAGACTATGCACAGCCTAAACCGCTGGGTCTAGGTGCATGAGCACAAGAGTTCCTTATAAAACGAAGGTGAACACTGAGAATTTTTTTTGAAATTTCCACCCCTAAGGGGGTTAAATAGAGAATAGAAGTTTGTACGAAAGTTTTTCATTTTTGCAGATAGGAAATCACAAAGGCGACACGGCTCATCTAGATATAAGTTTGGCATCACTTTACTCCAAGTTTATTAATTAGGGGGGAAAAACTAAATTATTTAATTAAACATAGTACACACAGGCACACCTCTCACCTCAGGTTGGGCAGGTACACCTCTGCCCAACCCTTCGGAGAAACAAGGCGTAATATTTTATTTTAAATGAAACATGCGCGTATACTTCTAAAGCCCGCTCTATACTCGCAATGCGAACGCTCGCAAAAGCCGTGAAACGCGAGTGTAGATGGTTTCGCGCCTTCGTGTTAACGCTTCGCGCCGTTCCTCGACTTCCCCGATCGGTGTCGGTTTTTGGTCCCGTGACAATGGGTTCGCGGTCGGTACAAGGCGCGCGAACGCGAGCGCATCTACACTCGCAGCTCTTCGTCAGAAGTGGCACTGTGTATTTTTTTTTTTTAAATAATGGCTACGAAGTCGTTCGTCATCCACCATCTTTTTCTCTATCTCGTTTTTATTTGTTTGTTATTTTTATTATTATAAAGATAATTATAGTACGCAACAGCACATAGCGTCACATCAGCAGCTACAGCCAAATCGTTGTCCATATCCACAAAGATCGAGAACGAAACTGCGAAACTGCGAGTTTGGAGGGACACGTTTTCAAGCAAATTTCGCGGCGTGAATTCACAGCAAGATTTGCGCGTGAGTGCAGAGCGGGCATAGAACTTAAGACTACTTATGAAAAGCTTTTGGCATATTCCTAACAGCCCTTTTAATCTTCCTTGTCCCCTTTTCATTTTGTATCAGATTAGAGCCAATGTTGAATTGCATGTTTGTTCCAAGTTTGGTAAAAAATTCTGTGGGAATGTTGGGACTCCCAACATATGGCACCATGTTTCTAGCCAATGTATTTGCTGGTGTTGGATCAAACTTTTGAATAGTATTAGGAATGAAAGGTTCTTCTTCAACATCCATTTCTTCGTTTATTTTGGCTTTTGTATCTAAAGTATAGGTAACTGAGTCCATTTCTATATCCATACTATGTGTTGAATTTGTATCTTTGATGTTTTCAATTTGTGTTTCAATATTTTCTTGCATTGTACCACTTTTTGTATCCATCATAGTTGCTTCATCTATAACTATAAATGGTATAGTATCTTTAGTAGATGTATAAACTTCTTCCTCTATATTAGATTCCTCTTTATTTTCTTTTACAAGTGTATTGAGAAAGAAGGTTTTGTTATTTCCAAATCTGACTTTGCAGTTACCATTTTCGATGCATATCTTTGATTCACAGCAGTGACAAGTAGATCTATCTTTATTATTGTTGGTAAGACAAACATTGCATTGCCATATCTTCTGTGTTTTTGGTTTGTTGTCACATTTCTCAATTTTCTTTGGTTTTGTTTGTATTTCTACATTTGTATCAAAGAAAGTAGCAGTTTTATTAGGCTTTTCGCTATTTTTATTGGTTTTATTATCAAGAACAGTATTCTTTCCTATATTTTGTTTGTCTTCATAAGTAATTTTAACACCTTTGTCACTTGGTTTCTTACAGTATTCGCATTTGTTGAAATATTTAAATAACCAGCAGAATTTACAATCTTTGTCATTTATTTTAGGCTTAGCAATAGCATTAGTTTCATTGTGAGTTACTTCATTGTCCTTCACTGAACTGTATTTGTCCAGAGTTTTATTAAATATCCAACTCAGATCATTCTTTACTTTCATTGGTCTGATATCATATTCAGAGAAGTCACTTTGTTTTATCGATTTAATAGTATACAATTCTTGGCCACTGGGTTTACCACCCTGGTAAGGATTAGAAAATTTTAAAATGGATTCCATGTCAGCATGTAACCTAAAATAACGATTAGTTGGGTTATCATAATGTTCTACAACTATCGGATCAGAAAAATTAAAAATCCGGGGTGATGAATCTTCAACGTTATTTGATTTGATCAGTTCTGTTGGATATTTTTCAGCAATAATTAGTGTATCCTCTGGATTATCTTTTTCAATAAAATCAGTAGGTTCCCTAACCAAATTTAGACTATAATCTTCTGGAACACAAAAACTGATAACATCCATTGCATCTTTAACACTGAAGATGTTTTCTTTTCCATCAGCTTTACTAGTGAAACCAATAGTTTGTTTATCATCAGGTAGAACTTTAGCAGTTGGATAACCATTTACAATCAAATCCACAGATTCTTTGTGACCTGTTACAGTGTTACCACCAGCGTTAGCATTTTCTAGCAATACTATTTGGTTTATATGATTGTTTGCAACACTTATAATTGAATCAAGGGGTCCAGTCTCCTCCATATCCATTTCAGTTACTGGATTTATTAGTTTTTTAACATCACCTCGAATTTTTTCTCCATTACTAGAATACCTCATTACACTCATTCCTTCATTACCATAAGTCAGCATTTTATCATTTAAATTACAGTTCACTGTTTCGTCATCAATTATTTCAGAAATTACGAGTTCTTTAACATCACCTCGGATTATTTCTCCATTGCTAGAATACCTCATTACACTCATTCCTTCATTACCATAAGTCAGCATTTTATCATTTAAATTACAGTTCATTGTTTTGTCATCAATTATTTCAGAAATTCTTGGACTTTTAGTATCTTGAGTAGAAATATCATGGTTTATAATGCTGATGACATTATAATCCCCTACTTGGGGTTCACAGAAAACATAGTAATAAAAGTCATCAGTCTGAAATTTATTACTCGTAATTATTTTTGGTAAGGACAGTTTAAACTGTGTTTCTGGAATAATATGAGGAACATTCTGGATTTCTTTGAATTTTCTCTTTCTTTTAGTAATAGTCATTATGTCGGCTTTACGAGGTACGTGTAACTCTTGGTATTTGTGTGATTTTTGCTAGAAAAGGAATCACTTCTTACAGATGGAACATTTTACAGTGAGATAAAAAAAAAAAAGTAGAATAGGCATACTTGGGCCCTAGAAAATGTGATGGAGAAGCAGTGTCAAAGATTTCCATGTTATAAAAATTGTAGTTTTTTTTGCAGTAGTATTAGTTATGTAGCCAGCCAAATCTTATTTTAAATGTTTGTGGGCCAACATGAACAGTTTTAGTAACTCTTACAAATTTTAATCAAAGGAATCTTCTTCACCTATTCGGTATTGACCAACCAACATATAAATGAAAGTAAATTAAAACTATGTTAAATTAACATAAACAATGATACTCACATCGGGTAAAGTTGAAGCTAGCACCGTATACAATGATTTATCTCCGACTAATTCCGGACAACTTCCATGTATGCAGACCATTTTGTCCAACTCCACCAAATCCGTACTCTTTTTCAGACAAACCAAACACAATTGATCCGTTTTCTTCTCAATCAAATGTTTCATTATACTTTTAAACTTATGTTTCTCTATATGCTGTAAATGTTGCACGTGATTCTCTGTTATATTTCCACATTCTCGACATTTGTAAGACTTATCTACTTCTTCTTTACCCCCTTTTCCTCGTATGTGGACTTGGGTAAAGTGTTTTTTGAGCTGATTAAGTTTTACAAAAGATTTACCGCATAATCGGCAATGGTACCACATATATTTTGGATGTTTTTGCTCATGGTTCAGCAATGATTCTAAGTCTGGGAGAACTTGCCAGCACCTTTTGCATTCAAATTCATTCCAATCAGGTTCGTTACTCAACGATACTGTTTGTGAATTGATGATGTTCCTTATTGGTTCAGCGTAATCCATTACTTTACCATGTTCTGCATACAATACATTAAAGTTTGGTTTCAGTTTTTGTCTACCTCTCTTTTTTGGTCTATCAACAGGGTCTAGTTTAATAATTTTCTCATTCATGTCATCAAAACAGTTGTGTAAAGCTCGTTCTGCTTGCTCGCACTGCTGTGTGAAGAGGTATGCGTTGAGAGCTCTGTCTATACATTTCTGACATATTTTTTCTGGGAAGTTTGCTTCTTGTCTAGCCTGAAACATTAATGTTTATAAAATTTAGAATACAGGAAATTTTGCAATAATTATGATCTGCAATTCAGCATCAATAAGTACATGCTACATATTCATAAACAATCATCAATTTCATCATACAACTAAATTAATTAAACTAATTACTATTAAGTTAAACAAAAACAAAGTTAGGGACAGTATTATTAAAAGTGCATGGTCAAACAAAAGACTTGGATGGAACTCCACTAAGACAAAACTGAGTCCCGTTTATGTATGAATGTTTATGTGTGAGTGTTGCCATTTGCATGCGTAAAGGCCGACCGTCACCAGACTAATGTGTGCGTACAGCGGCCTGTATGTACAGCAAACTGGCTGACATGAGTGACAGTTTTTTGTTAGCGAGAATCTGTCTGACTTTTTTTGTTCCTCCATGGCCTATTGTAACATCTTATAAACACTATGGAAAGCAATAAAATTCAATAAATATGAATATGATTATATGAAAGGCAACACTCGCTCACTTTATCACTTCGGTTACTGCAATTACAAAAATAGCAGCAGTTGCCATTATACATAAAGACAACTAAGTTTAAAATAAAACATAAATCACTACTCAGGGGCAGATTAGTAACGAAAATCACATTAGGAATTTTGTTGGTTTGTGGGTAAGCCAACAAAATTCCTAATGCGATTTTCGTCAAATACATTCATTACACATACTTAATTTAATTCATTCAAACCACATAAATGAAAATTTATGAATGAAATAATAATTGGGTCACCAGTAAACAACATACCTTAAAAGGGTAGAAACAGGCTATCATTTCTCTTATAGACACTTTATACATGACCCCTGTGCCAGATATGTGCATTATCTGGTCCAATTCAGACAACCCTACCGTTACTTTTAGACAGTAACGACATACACTTGTCTTTAGTTTCCCATTCAACAAATACTCCACAGCAACTTTAGTAGTCAATGGTACGCCAGGATCATAGGCCTTTTTCGATGGCTTTAAGATCTTTTCCACATTATTAGACTCTGGTGTTGTTTGTGTCACCTTCTTAAACGGTTTTGAATACGTTTTCTTCGGGCATAACACCGGAAAAATTTCTTCATCCATTATTTAGGTTATGCGATGATAGTTATTTCATGAGAAGCTTGTTGTACTCTTCTACATATTACAAGCACAGTTAGTAATTTAATAACTTGTAGTTTTTTAATAACTTGTAGTTTTTTAATTCTGTGTTATGAAGAACGTACTAGAAGACCAATGAATGTATAAATATTTTCTATGTAATAATTATTATTACTTTCGATGACAAGCCAAGCAAGTACGAAAATGGCGGCGGAAAGAGAAGAGAGAGCGACATGTCAGATAAAGCCAATACTTTTCACGCATTGTTTATTTGCGCTCTAAAAAAAGGTATGCTTATAATTTCAACCAACATAAATTCATATCATTGATAGTAAAATAATGTAAGTACCTAATTAGATTTTACGCCGAAATAAAGAATTTCGAAGATTTTACCTAGGTTTACACCATCTATCCAACGAATTCACTATAGAGCTATCGATTGACAACTGCAATCTATGTGAATTCGAACGTTTAAAGTTTGTTCAATTTCATGTTCCATGTGTACGATAATAATTTTTACCAAATCACATAAAAAATAACATTTTCATGGCTGGCTTGCATGCGTGTTGATACATGGAAGGAATTTATATATGCTACTTCTAATGAATGATGTTCAGTGCTCTTTTAAAATAATTGGTTCTGACCAAAGATGTTTTGACAAAACGTAGTAGAATAATAACACGCCCACCGCAACACTAATTTACACAAACGTCAAAAATGGACATCAAATTTTTCTGCTCTATCTAATTTTTCAGAAAAATTATCATTCACAATAAATCTGGTTTCCTCATCCATATGCAATTGAAATCCTGTGTTAGAAGAATTGTTTTTGTGTTCAGTGTTAGTTGGTGTGGACAGTTATGACCTGTTTTCATTTATGGTGCAAGGCTTAGGGGCATCGATACTTCGCTAACAGTGAGTATAAAAAGCTGAGACTTCGTCAAGGCTAGGTCTCGGTAACTTAATTATCTGTTTGGATGATATCATAATGAATTCCAAGAACTAATCATAATTCAACTATTCATAATTTTTTTTAAACATTTTTTTTTGTTTTCTTTGCTGCTCATAGTTCCCTTATGTGTATACTCCAACTCCTACAACTCCACCCCTAAGACGACCCACTGACCTTACTTTGTGATGTAATGTGTGAATTTTGAGAGAATAATGATTGCTTTGAGATTTAAAAGTTATTTTTAGATGTTAGAGTACGCAATAACAGCTGGGTTCGTTTGTGTAGTGTTTATAGTGTGGTAATTTAAATTTGGAACACCTAAAGGATTCTGTTTGATTGGAGGGTGAAGTGGTAGTCAAGTTTACTTCCTGTTGATTTATTTAAAAAATATTTAAGTACTTTTTGTTCTATTTTCATGGTACAGTTTTTATGTCTTTAGAAATTATATTGAAATAAAATTCAAATATTTTGAGTGATAACATGACAAAATAATTAAAACATCATAATAAAATCCTTACTCTTAGAAAGGTATGTCATTTTCATTTCAAGTAAGTACTTATTTAATTAATTTCCTGCTGTCCGTCCAGTCATCCTGTTTACCTTTCTTTGCTTATGGTCTTTTTTTTTAAATAAACTATCTTTTATAACATTACAATCATTTTGTTGTCTATTTCTAACAAATAAACAATGCAATCATAGTTTCTTTCAGTGTATTTCTATTAATCTTCATTCATCATAATTTTTGTCATTAATAGTTCCTTTACATCATTTAAAAATCGAACAGTAGACAGATAATTTATTACAATGGTTGGCCCATTCATATAATAATTCATCCTGCCTATATCAAAACATCTATCTATAGCCTAAGATGATAGACTATAGGTCATAAAATAAACAACATGTCTAAAAATAGCTTACATAATGTTTCCTTGTACATACCTCTATGGTAGCACTACATAAACAAAGCATTATCAAACATAGTCACTGTGTAAACATCTGCTGACCTATACATTATGCTATACTTCTACATATAAATATACATGTATAAATAAACTTGAAAACATGCCATATTCTACAAGATATTATTAACAGTCTAAAACATGTGATAAATGAGAAAGAAATAAAGAAAAATTGTTTATTCTGCACAAACAAAACACACATTACAAATAAATGGCATTATTTACACATACAAAATAGCCAAAAGCCTCGTATTCAAGCAATAAAAGTTTGATAATTTTGTCCATTGCTTGATGTTAGGGCCAGGGACCAAAGTCAATACATATTGCTCTGTGGTCATTATTCATTAATATAATCAGGACCTCTAAATAACAAGTAACAGGTTAAAAGTGAAATTACCAAAATCACTGCGATTAGTGGACTAGACAAATTGGTGATAATTAAAGACAAAAAAAATAGAATAATATAAAAAATATAATAATACATTGTGAAATAAATACTTATTATTATATAAAAATTGGTGATATTTTGTGGTCAGCACAACACGTCTTTTTCTCCCATACTTCTCTCTTCTCTATTAGTCATCATCTCGGTAGTCACACCCCTTTCTAGTCATGTCATCTTTCACACAGTTCATTCATCGTTTCTTTGGTCTGTCCCTACTCATACTGAAAAACTCAATTTTCCTCACGACATGATAGTAGTATGTTAGTATTTAGCCAAGGGGAGAATGCTTTAGTTTTATTATTATTATTAATTGATACTTAAGTCGTGATTTGTCATTTAATTCTCTTTAGAGAATGGGAGAATTAAACATTTGCCTGAAGACCAGATGAAACCTTGTTGTGTATGAATTCTTCTGCTGTTATTCTCAAATTCTGCTACCAGGCCAAGACAAAATGTTCAATGGTAAACTAACTAGATAAATCAGTTAAATCAACTTTAAATTTGAAGTTTGCAATTCAAACCTTCATCATCCACAGCTGCACCCACTGCTGGGCAAAGATGTTTCTTTTCTTGTGCCAATTCCCACACTCCTGTGTCAGCCTCATCCAGTTTTCCCGATGGGAACAACTCAGACCTGATCATCGTTTTATTAAGACAAGAGGCATTCCAGTATAATAGTACAACCAATAATTCTGCATATTTCTTAATCATGCAACAAATAACTTACAAGGAAAACATTTTTGCACGACTCATGATGCGAAGCATCAGAGAGTGCTTTACGATCGAAAATTTTTTTTCGCCTCATTTTGGCGGCTATTTTTATTATTATAGCCTTGTTAGTTCACAGAATCAAGATATTTTGCATACTATTGTCGAGATAATTTAATGGAGATTAATTTCATACTTTTTAAAAATTGATTTACTGCAATAGAATTGGAAAAAACACCAAAATAGGTCAAAAAAAAATCCTGTCCGTCATGTGTGAAACCCGGAAACACTGTAACTTGTGAAAAAATCCATTATTTGAGTTAAATTTAAAAAAAAAAAAAAACTAATCGACGATTGTAGGTCACTGAATGCGAATGATTGATTAATTCAGTGTCGTTTAATTGCAATTAATAAAAAACGAAAACTACAATACTGTATATCTATATATATCCATAGAAAATTAACCTATGGATGGTGATATATCTATAGATATTATGTACATTTATTCCACCAGGGGCGCTTGTGCAGTACCTTCTTCCTACTACAGCTGTTTTTTCGGCAATTAATTTTGAACGACTTAAGTTTTTTTTTTTTTTTATATTTCATAATTAAATGAGCATTATGAGTCGTGCACTTTTGGATTTTCCAAATTTTTACCTAAGTTTTTTGATGCAAAACACTTTTGAGTCATCTTCCAAAACCGTTATGAAAATAAATACCTAATATGATGAAATATTTAACCTATGTGTAATATTAAATATTATTTTCCTCAATGCAAATGTTATTAAGTCTATTAACTTTAAGCGATAAATACGATGCTATTGTATTAATAGCAAGTGTAATTAGGTTTATCTGAAGCCCGTTATTATTTATGGATTCATTGCCGCGCCATAGACAATACAAAACTAATGATAACTTTATTTATGCAAGTGTGACAAATTTAGCAATGGAAGGGCTAAGAAACTGGTTAGAATGAAATGTAGTATATGTAGCAATAGATAGAATAGAACAGAATACTCTAGGATTGTAGGCAGCTTCTCTGGTTCTACCCTTGGTTCAGATATGACTGTGCCCATGCGTACATCCACACGCAATAAGCTTTTTTCATTTTTTTGTTAATCACAATGTTGGCTTTTGCGCCAGCTACCTATTAAAAAAGCATTGAACACACTAATAAAACATTGGTGTCGTAACGGCAGAAGCACAACTAATCATGAGCATCCTCTTCATAAAGCTAGTTTTGGAACGAAACCAACCGAATAAAAAGGCGCACTGTGTGCAGTTTTCCAGCTTTCGACTTACTTTCTGTATCAGAATCGGCTCAGCAGTTTAGTTCTAAAGTTTTATTACAAACAGACGAACAAACAAACATTGGTGCCGATTCTCTTGTACACCGAACTAAACTAACTAAACTATCACTAAAATTCCTTACTTTTGGCTATGAGAATCTCAGAGCTATTCTGCAATAAAATATCTCTAAATTTAAAAATCATTTTGACGCAACTAAAATTTAATTTGACAATCGCGACTCCACATGGTACCTACTTGTTTGCCCTAACACGTGATTTTTTTTTAGAACCGGAGGCGCGCATGGCTGGCAACCTCGGCGTGTTTTATATGGATTTTTTCACTTTTTATACGGAAAATATTTAAAAAAAAAATACCTTCGTGTAGAGTTATATGGGTTTACGGGTTTCATAAAGGGGGTCGAAATTTTCATTATTTTTGCGATAGGACACACCGTTTTCGAGATATAAGCAAAATAAAATAAAAAATACAGTACTGTTTTTGCCCCTGAAGTCGAGGTGCTGTGGTAAATCTTAGTTCATGACAACTAATTTTATTCCACACCTTTTTAATCGCGATTAAAAATAACCAGATTTAGTTAAGACAACCAAAATTTTAGGTTAAAAACGTCAAATTCAGAATAGCAAAATTGCCATTTTCACTAAACTAATTAATCAGTACCATCTTAGTGCTGTCAAACTAAAATATAGTTAAGTTGTGTCACTTTAGTCTATTTCAGAATGAGAAATCGTCTTTTGACAGGACTAAACAAAATTTTAGTGATTTTTAGTCTAGTTTAGAGAATTTTGTGACAAGAGAATCGGCACCATTCTCTCACAAGTCTCACAATACTTAATATCATCATCTCATCTACTGAGCCTTTTGCCAACTATGTAGGGGTCGGCTTCGAGTCTAACCGATTGCAGCTGACTATCACTATTTTACAAGGAGCGACTACCTACCTGACCTCCACAACCCAGTCACTGGGTAATACGATACCCCTTGGTATGACTGCTTTTCAGTCTTTCGGGCTTCTGACTAACCGTAACGACTGTCAAAGATCCTCGAATGACAGCCGGGACCAATGTCTTAGCGTGTTTTCCGAGGCACGGAGGGGTCGTGGTATGTAAGATCCTATCCACGGACCAACCACGGCAAGCGTAGCTTAACCTACACAATAATATTAACATCAAGAAAACAAAAAACAGAAATAATACATCTGCCACTTCAAATGTTGAGGTCGAAGTCTGACTCATCCAACTTAAAATACCACAAGTTCAAAATCTGACGTATTTCCAATTGACGAAGGGGAAGTGAGGATGTGTTACTATTCATTTCACACGTAACTCTAATTGTCGGAGCAGAGTCAATTAACAGTCGTGGGTCACTGTTTGGCCTTAATAATTATAAAAATAATTGTTTGTTTACCGTTAATTTTGGTTTCCGCTACCTTTTTTGGCTGCATGGAAACAGCGGACGGGTCAGTTTAAAATTCTTTAGTACCTATGGTAATTTTTGTTCGAAATTCGTGCGTTTATTGATTAGCGAACGTTAGTATACTATTTATTATCCGATTCCTCAGTCGAAATCCCCGCGTTTGACCATTAGGCGGTCATATTTTTCGCCGAAAATATCTAGATTGATTGGCCTTCTTCTTCATCGAACTATGACGTTGACACTGTCCAGATATTTACTTATTGTGACGGTGCTTGACTAAGCTGGCTGTTATCCTTGTCCAGGAAAAACAAGGGTCAGAATTTCGCTTTAAAGATTCGCTTTAAAACTAACAGCTTTCGGAGATCCGAGAGCAGACGATGCCCGGCATGGTCGTTTTACAGTTGCATCGAATAATAGTTTTTCATACAGCCTTTGTGCAAATATCAAGATAGTTTTAAACCGACTTTAGACCGTCATCCGTAAATTCAGACCGGAATTTCCGTAGGATATCCGGAAAGAACCAAAGCTTCCGATTGCCGTAAGCTTCCGGCTCGCCAAAGCCAGCTTTGCTTAAATTCTTAGTCTAGAATTCCTGATTCTTGCAGTTCAGTCAACTGTGCTTAGATTTACAGTTTTCTCACAATGGTATTAGTTAAGTTCAATGATCCGCTTTTAGTCGGTCTCCTTGAATTTATTTATATAATTTACGTATTGATATACATTGTGTACTTAACGGGTTTCCACTCACTTCATGGTACTTAACGGATGATAAATAAGTACAATTCTTTGTTGGATCGCCTGGCGAATTGCACAGCTTTTAAAAGGAAACGCGGTCACTTGTTCGTTGGCGTTCATTCCTCCATACTAACGTGTTCCTCTGTTTTCTCCCTGGTTAATTATAATACTAGTACAAATATTTTTTTACGATATAATGTACACCTATCTACCACTGCCATGTCCGTATTTTTTGTTTTTTGGCGTATGGTTTTTTTGTTTTCTAAAATTATAATTACCCCATGACCGCGTGTCTTCTTAAATAATGATTGTAGCTAAATACTTTGGTATTCCTTTTCCGATGACCGACCGCTAATAAAATAGGCGATGCCAAAAACAGATCCTATGTCCAAAACGGATACGTTTGCAAATCAATCGTTGCATTCTGATAAGCAGATCACCATTTGACTCAGGCATAATGTAACTTTAAAGTACTCTGTTAATATGCATAAGTACTAACAGCAAAATCAGACAGCTAATCAGATTCATTCATTAGACATCGGTTGCCATTTTATTCGGGGAGATTGTTTGCCAAACGTGTAATTTGGCTGTTTCGCTGCTCCTAAAAGTTAAGGCCATACAAATTCAGATTAAATTTGACTTTGACCTTAATCACAGGTGTCTGGACTTGAATGGGCTATTTCTTTTATTAATGGCATCGGTATTGTCTCGACTAGATTAATAAAAGTTAGCCGGTGATCTCATTGAAATGTTTAAGTCATCAATGCTGAGCCGGATTATCATCTGTTCATGGAAGGTGATCTTGTTGGATTGTCAGGTAGCGTTACAAAGATGTATAAAAGAAGTCACGTCTTTTTTATAGCCTTATTCACCTTTTTCTAAAACATGTTTCATACACATTGTGCATGCAATGTTGTCAGCAACATGCTTCCAGGATGTTCTGATGGCGTCACCTCTCATGCACGAGGTTGTTGGTTTAAACCCGGGCAAGTACCAATATGACTTTCTCAATTCATAATTATGTACTTTCTGAGTTTATCTTGGACTTACTGACATCGGTGAAGGAAAACCTCGTGAGGAAACCTGGACATAAAGTTGATATAACCTCCTCCTTTTTGGAAGTCGGTTAAAAATATAAGTCTTAAATCGCCAACCCGTCTTGAGCAAGCGTGGTACTGGTGATCAATGCTCGTGTCTTATCTGTAAGAGACCTTTGCCCTGCAGGGGGACAGTAATTAGCTAGTGACAATAATAATGGATAAGTACATAAGATTATATGAATGTGCACGATGAATGTACTCGTACATGAGCTTTGTTAAATTTTGGTGTACTATTGTAGCGGCATCTACAACGCCACATGCGAGCTACGTGTCACTCTGACACCACGCAAAATCCTGCATCGCGCAAGCAGAGTTTACCGCGCAACTGGCATACATATAATTATATACAACGTCCCGACATCAAACGTCGAGTAGTTGCCCACCAGACACAACACCCATCTGGTCGGAGGATCCTACCTTTTCCATAGATTATGAGTAAGCTTTACACCGTTCCTCAAACCTCTATACTGGTGACCTCTCCCCCCCCCCCCCCCGATCCCCCGGTCCCCGATCTATAAAGCATATTTTATTGTATAATGAATACAGGCAGACAGGCATACACAGGCAGTGACTGACAGAGTGACCAAATCAGTGTGACTGTGTGAGACATTTGGCCAGTATCAAGACCTTTCCAGAATTCCAAAACTTCTTGGGCTTTGGGCAATAGACTCTTTTTTAAGCACCTTATTCCGACATCGCCTTCACGGCAAGATTGGGATGGCTCTGATGTCTTCCAATTCATTGAAATGTTTAATAAATTATTCTGACATGCAATTTGATGCTCAATTAATTTGCACAATAGACTGACCTGTACTATAAAAGCACGTTAATAATAGTTACAACCAGCAGTGGAACGCAGATGAAGCAATTCATTCTACTCGGGAGGTTAATAAGACGACATGGCAGCTATGTTAATTAACACTAGAACTTGGCTCTTTGATGGCCGTAGCGCCGACGTTAATGAAGGTAGAAGCTCGGCTACATAGTGGTGTAATATCACACCTTTTACCCCGTATTTCCCAAAGGTAGTAAAGTAAAGCCAAGGATTTTCTGCCGTCTTTTCGTGTATCGTTAGAACCTGAGAACCTTTGACTCCTCACAATCCATTTATTATAATACCACATTATTATACAGGATGGTAACCAAAATTTCAACGCAAGGGGGTTCAGAGTCAAGTACTGAATCCATGGTAATAGGTTGCGCGTCCATGTCCCTTCCCTGCCATCTTGTATGTTGTCCCACTGCAGGGCAAAGGCCTCTTCTCATACAGAGAAGGCATGAGCATTGATCACCACTCTTGCTCAGGGCAGATTGGCGATTTCAGACTTATATCAATTACTTTAAGTCCAGAGGGCCTAGACAAATGGCATTCGCTTCGGAGCGATTCTATTTCTACAATCGCTATCGCTTTCGCTAATGATTCCAAAAACTAGTGATAACGCTCGTCAAAAAGTGTCCCTTGGCTATGCATCTCTGTGGAAGTACCTAATCTTTCGACGCTGTCGATTCATTTCATAATCGAATGTTGTTAACATTGTTTAGCTAATTTTTATTCGTTGACCTATGATCACGTGACATTTCGATAGCTTATGTCAACCCCATACATTTTAACTTTTCTACTAGCAACATCGCTAATCGAATGTTACTTTGTCTAGGCCCTCAGGATTCTTCACGATGTATTTCTTCACCGATGTATTTTTTTTTTGTATGCTTCGATGGTTCGTCTTGTGAATACGCTGATACCTACGGGGTTTTTCATATTATTAGGTTAATGTGAGTGGAAATAATGAATCAAAGGTGACCATAACGCGAATGCGAGTGAAAACGCCGAATGGGAGGACATACCCTGACTTTATTTTTAACGTCTTTCGAAAACGTCAAGTTAGCTATGCTGGAGAACACACGCATGTTTGAAAAGATGCAAGACTGTAAGGGTCATGAAAGGATTTTAATTCGAAGCTATGCAGTTATATAAGCATAGTTTGGAAAATGACACAGTATATGCACTCTGGACTGGCACATTACATGTACCTAGTTAGATCTTCTCGACCCTGAAAAAACTTAGATGTTGGTTCTGAAGTCAGATTGCAGTTCCTCCATGTACTATGGTGATATTTAACTGCATCTGATTAAGCTAGACGTAGATCCAAAGTGTTTTGGGAACGTTATACCGAGTTACAACTTCAATTCGAGTAACAAGTTCTGGTAAAATACCTATGATGATTCAAAATGAAAAGTCATTTATGCAAGTTAGTCCGAGAATCAGCACTTTTTTAAACGTCAACATTCCATAAGACAGTCCCCGAAACACTCGCCCTTCACCACTTCCTAGTGCTTTAGCTGGGAAGAAGTGGCGCAACAAACTCCCCAGATTATGGTTCTTCCCAAATCTTAGTCACATCAATAATACTTAATCTTGATTACCCCCACGTAGCCCGTAGCTATAATGAACCGTCAATATAACGGATAGTTTCGTTCGTGGACTCTACAAACTACTAATCGTCGAGGTTATAAGGTCGTGACCCATTTCCCCCCCGGTAAACGTGAGGGGTCGCCCAGCGAATGCTATAAACACATTATTGTAGTTCCTTTTTCATTCATAGTATTAAGGAAATTTGTTTTTTACTGTACTGCAGTCTGTTGAGGATTATGAAATTCAATGATATTGCAATTTGGTAAACAAAATACAATATTTCGTCCAGTAGGAGGGGTTTTGAAAAAAAGAGACTTGGAAAATCTTAATTCAAAAGATGGAGAACTTCCTAACTCGCTAGCGCTGGATTACAGCCCAATCCCTCTGACCGAGAGGAGGTCTGTGTCCTAGCAGTGGGAACATTATAGGCTGGTTATGCTGCAATCACCAAACTGGTTCCCAAAATTGGTGATTTCAATTGGGAGTCCCCGATGCGACTGCGATGTGAATTTGTGTGACTCTCGGCAAGATAGGTCAGATGACAGTAAATCGATGAAAAATTATGAATTATTCGGCGCATCTATTAGATTATTAATCTGTAGTTAAAGTGACATTGTGGTTCAGCATAATAAGTAACAACAAAACAAAATAACCTGTCCCATTATTATGAAATAAGATACCAGGCTCGCCTTACCACGTGTAGTCAAAGAGTCAAACAAAACTATGCTGGAATGCCGTAGCAAATCAACACCTACATGCATCAGATATATCTCAAGATCCTGATGATATCATCCACGTATGAATCATCTCCAAAAATAGACCTTATGCTACAGCGTATAAGGTCTATTAAGATACCTTGAAAAAGGTTAGATCTTGTTTTTGTAAATTGCGTCTTATTTATAGGAATTTTAGGTTGGTTTTCGTCTGTGTAAAGAAATAACTTTGAGATAATCTTTTTTTGTAAATTGGACTTTGTTGCTTAAAGGTTAAGGTGAATTTTGGTTTAATTTTGGAATATTTGTTGGTTGGCATTGCTCATTTAAAAGTATTGATATCATATTTTGTAATTCAAAGATATTAGCGTTAACTAAAGCAAAGAATCGTTCGTTTCCTTTGCGGGGTGAACGGATACTTTATTGATGTCATATCAATTGATATTGTTTATGTTAACTAATTAGTTGTAATAGATACTTGTATCTTCTCGAAAATAAATCTGTAGGTTATTAGGAGTGGCGACAATGATATCTACTGACGGTGACGGGTTTTGTTAACAATATGTTTATCTCCCAACTTACCTATCGCTATTTTAATAGTCAAGTAACCAAATCTAATGCGGCTGTCCCTTGGGTAGCGTGTGTAAAAAAACCCGCACTGCGGAAAAAAATTGCCCGAATTATATTAGCAGTGCCAGTTCTCTAAGTCTTTCTGTTCAAATTCCGAGTCTGTCAAAGTATTATCTAGGTAGGTAGCTGAATGGTAACACTTCGAGCCTTTTCTAAAAAGTTCGTAAGTACCACGGACTAGAAAAAAAGAAGGACTCCGCGCCAATGCGACACGCATATCGAAAAAAAGAATCATCAAAATCGGACTACTCTGTAAAAAGTTATGCGTGGTCATACATAAAAAAAAAAAAAAAAAAAAAAAAAAAAAAAAAAAAAAAAAAAAAATATATACGGGTCGACTTGAGAACCTCCTCCTTTTTTTTTCGTCGGTTAAAAATGAAGCACCGTACCGATCTATGTGTGTGTGTGTGTGTGTTTGTAAATAAGTGTCTTACTTGTGATATGTTATTCCTTGACACTTTTTCTGGGATGTAGAAATATTTTTACACCATTTCACAACACAAGAAGGCATTATTTTATTTTATTACTTTACGTAAACAGTACCAACAATGAGGCCATAGGGCCGCGTAATGGCGGCCGGTCGGCACCTTATGATGTAAATGTGTGCGTGTGGCATGTTTGTACAAACGGTCCGGCATACTTATAGTGCTTCACTTTCGATACGCATGGCGCGGTGTCCTTCTTTTTTTGCTAGTCCGTGGTAAGTACATCTAATTTCTTTCCAAACTAGCTTTACCCGGCCCGGCTTCGCACAGGTAGCACTAAGTATCTAACACCTACCCTACTTATCTACCCTACCCTACCTACATGCCAACCCTACCTATCTACCTACTCTACCTAGCTGACTCGTCAGACGTTGCCCTGTAAAAAAATATTTTTTGGGATTTTCCTATATTTTTTTCTAATAAATCAACAAAAAAAACCATTCGGACAAGCCGTTTCTGAGTTTAAGCGAGACTAACGAACAGCAAATATAGATATTGCTAACAAATAGTTGCCTGTGACCCCATTTGGGGTTGATAAGGAAGCCTAAAATTGTATAGGCATACAATTTTCTACCTAACTAATGCCCGTTAACCCTAGACCACATCTAAATGTAATGCGCTATTGACTAAATAAAAATGCGAAAATCCAATAGTGCATATTTAGGCATTACAATTAGATAGCACCTAGGGTTAGTGAAAAAGCCAATAGATTTGGAAAATCGTGATGAGTAAATTAAGTACTGACTATTTTCCTTTTGCAATAAACAGATGTTACGCTCATAGTGTTACGTTCGTAATATCCAGATGCTGCTCATACATAGGAAAATGCAAAAAGGAAAACGTTCTTCATATTTACGTTCTCCCTCATGCATCTCTTTATTCAGCTGAGCGCACTGTTTGATCCGCAAAGGTTACGGTCGGTCAATAGCCATTAACATTACAAAGAGATACATTTTAGTAGGTTTTTGCGATGACGGAAGTGTAAGAACACAATAAAATTAGCCATTGAGTTTGCACATAACGTTTTTTATACCAATGTTTAACCTTTTTTTATGGGCGTCTAACATTACAAAGACTGCCTTGCTCACAAAAAAAAACCCACCTTTCATGCAATATTGAATCCTCATCACAAACATTTTCTATCGGTACAATAAACCTGGGTTGTATTTCTAGTCAAAAACTGACCTCACCCTTCGAACACTTGTCAATAAAATTTCACGGATTTATGTTTTCATCCTACAGTTCCATCTCAAGAAATCACCCGTATAACATACATATAGTATAGGATGTTCTTAAAAAAACTCTAGGATTTTAGGTCCTTCTAATACTGATTTGTCAAATTAGAATCGATCTATAACCAAATCACTGATAGAATGATTGTCGCCAATAAGTTTGATAATAGTGATCAAGATCATAGATCGATTACACAAAATCCCGCCTAATGAGAATCTTTTTGAAGCTGAAAAAAATAACTTACTCAATATTTCAGTTAAATAATTACTAACTTATAACTGATTAAATGACTTGAACTTTACACATTTATGGACAATGTTATATTTGTCCTTGTTTGTCCTTAAAAAAACCTCGCGTTGCGGTTTCCGATAGCTATTTATAGTTCTAATGAAGCTGTGGTAATCGTGAATATTTGCGTAGGATTGCAATTCACTCACAAAACGTTAATAATGTTTATACCGACAGCGTTATTATGACATTGATAGGGCAGTGACTTTTGTTAACTTGGCTGACAAGCAAATCTTTTAAATTCGCCATTATGCTTGTAGGATGTATTTAATTCCCATTTTTGCCTCCCTAAAAATATTATTGAACACTGCTGCAATAAAATGATTGCGCCTCTTTTTGTGAACGTGTCGTAAAAATATTGAATAGCCAAGTAACTGCAGAGAGCTGCTGCTGGCGAGCATTGGTGGCCCAGTGGAATCGGCCCCGACTTACAAGATGTAGGTCGTGGGTTCGAACCCAGGCAGGCGCTTTACTTTGGGTAAATAATTTCATCACCATTGCTCTCAAAACGGTGAAGGAAAACATCTTGAGGAAACCGGCATGTCCTAGAACAAAAAATTCGAAGACATGTGACATCCACCAATCCGCACTGGGCTCGCGTGGTAGATTACAGCCCATTCCCTCTCAAAGAGAGGAGGCCTGAGTCCCAGCAGTGGGAACATTATAGGCTGATTATGTAAGTAACTACGACCAACTTGTATGTAGCGCTACCCGGCCGCTGCTGCGGCACTGCTCGCTTCGCTCGCTCGGCTCGCGCATGGTTGGTCACAGTTCTAACCGAATCTAACCCGTTAC
Source organism: Griposia aprilina (assembly GCA_916610205.1). Taxonomy (NCBI): domain Eukaryota; kingdom Metazoa; phylum Arthropoda; class Insecta; order Lepidoptera; family Noctuidae; genus Griposia; species Griposia aprilina. The sequence continues at coordinate 15,911,425 of OU744308.1, forward strand.
TGCGACCAATTGTGAGAAAAGGCTAGAAAGATAAAAAGAGGCTCATTTAAAAAAAGTGTCCATCATACAAGGCCAATAACTTTTTAGAGGATCAGTTTAATATTTCCCATTGCTTATTTTGTTCGTGGTGGGATAAGAATCTTATTGCCCACATACCGCTGTCTATCCAACTGATTCATTCTCGGAGCCATCTGTTACTACATCGGAGATAAAGTGATGGCTATACTTAGCTTGTACTTAACATCTAAATATCTTTTAACCGAGTAACGGAAACTGGCGTAGGTATAGTCGAACTCGTTATTACTTTACCGCTTTCGACAACAATTCTCATTTTATTGATACTTCACTAAGGTTGAGATTATGTAGCTGTCGCAAGTAAACCTTGTCGTCTTATGACGTGCAATTGAAATTCAACCTTATGGAGGTAAATCAATTATGAGGTCTACTATAAATACCTAAATACAACATCATTAAAGGCGCAGACAGGCGCGACGCGACTCTACTAGAATAATTTCTATGAAAACTCCATGGATCTCCATCGCGACTGTCTGCGTCAGCCTCAATTCATCACTTCAAGTTGACTTACAAATTGATATGTTTGCTATCATCACTGTTTTTTTTTTTTTTAATATTATTACGCCAAAAAACAAAACATAGGGACATCGTGGCAGTGGTAGATAAACATTACCCCTTTATTTATAAACGATGCTTAAAGTTAAGTAACGATTAGCGATTGTTTAACCATACATTTTTGACCTTTAAACGTCTCTTAACTTTAAGCAACGTTTATAAATAAACCCCTATATTGTAAAAAAATATTTGGACTAGTTTAAACATTAACTACGGAGTTTTAATGTTCAATGTTTTATTGTTTGTATTTCCTGTGCGTGTCCCAAATAAAATATTTTTCTTTCTTTCTTTCAATATCTGAAGCAAATAGATCTCCCATTGTCGGAATTAGATCAGAAAAAACGGGTTTCTAACACAGAAGTCAGAATTACATACATAGGTACATAAACTCACACCGTCTTCACATGGGGCTTGACAGAAACTACGAACGCCACCTGCTACGATCCTTACATACTCCTTTTGCTTCGTTTACGTACATTCAAATCACGCACGCCGGTTGCGAGTACTACGCACCTGATCTGAAGAACATCAGTACACCACCAATAAGGTCGCTAGTTAGAATTATTCCTCTTTTATATCAGACCACCCGTATGCTTACGTCACTGGCAGGCATCTTATCAGCTATACCTATAGTTAAAATATTTCTAGCCCATTTCAACCCAGTCTAAACATATTCGGAATTAGGCTGAACAAATAAACAACGTTCTTACTTAGACATTGTAGCCATATTGTTATAGATTGTCTGCGTTTCGGCCTGTTCAGATTTCAAGGTGAGGGTTTAAGTACACATTGTACACCCACGATAAGCCGAATCTATTACAAATTATGAGCTCCAATGAGAATATTATTATAAGATTAGCAGTAAATAGTCTTGAAGAAATCTTGATCACTTAGTACCTACTACCAAATTCAAACTTTTAGACCAAGTTGCACCACGAATCACTAAATGCATTTAGCGCTAAACACATTAAAAACATCATTCTATTTCTGTCAGGACTCGGCGAAACACGCGACGCGACGCAAAGGCACCGCCTCGCCTGTCGCGCGACGAGCGGTGCCTGGTTCGCGTCACGTGTCGCGCCTGTCTGAAAGAGCCTTTAATAGTTTGAAGGTGACAAAGACAGAATGATGAGTCAGCGTTAAATACGTTGTTGTGCAAGTGGGCCTTAGTCAGTGTGGGCAAATGACAAGAGTTCGGAGGCACTGGATACCCCCTGCAACCCGCCAGACAAAACAGATTAGATAAACTCAATAACTACTAATATAAGTAAACGATACCAATATCAGTGTTTGCTTCCGGAGTACTTAGCACCAAGTTGAATTGTTAATGATTAAACAAGTTTGTCTTTTGAATGAACCCAGAAATGCCCGCAATTTCTTGCTAACTCGCCATGGCATTTATACCATGGCGTGAGGTGTTTCCAAAAAGTTTGTGTGGGTACGTAACTGTAAGAGGAAGCAAAAAACCTCAATTACTAAATGATAATCATTCAGGCTGAGGCTTATGTGTCCATCAGCGTGCAGGAGTGAGGCAGTTTAAATGAACGTTAATTGAAATAAATGCTTTGAGTTTGAGTTTGAGTGAACGCTCGAGCGTTTAGGTACATTTAAGGCTCCTACAAACGGGTGCGGCACGCGACGCGAATCGCACGCGACACAGTCACCGTAAGTCGTGTGACGACGGGTGCCTTTGTGTCGCGTAAGTTTGAAGGAGCCTTCGTAGGCAAGGGCGATTTTCTTAACTCATTTGATTTTCAACTTTCGTTACCTACTGAGCCGAGTATTGAGAATCCGACAGAGCGCATCCTAGGACGTCAAAAAAGCGCACTGTTCAATGTTCAACTCTCAGCGCTAAGTAGTGGCAACACCGGCGGCACCCGCCTGCACTCTGATTCGCCCATTAGAGTATGCTCTTGACTTCGATCACGTATGATTGGAACCGGAAAGATGAGGCCTACAACTGAACAAGCGCACCCAGAGAAGGCCGATTCCCGCTTACTCTGAAGTTACTACATGCATCATTCAACAAGCAACTAGTCTTCCAGGGAATCTATACTATAATAATATTGTTTGTATGTGGGGGGTAATCTCTGGAACTACCGCTCGGATTTGAAAAAATATTTTTGCATTTGATAGCTCAATTCTTGAGGAAGCTTATAGGCTATTATACATCACGCTAGGGCCCTTGCGATGAGATGCGACAGGATTGGTCGGGGGAACAAGATATTTCACGCGGACGAAGTCGCCGGTTGAAGATGCTTTATTATAATTTAAATATTGAGTCTATGCAAAGCGTGCCGCCATAACCTTCCAGAATATTTTGGACAAGACCAGACATCCACAGAATAAACACAACCCATTAAAAAGTCCCTATATTTGCTCAATATCTCTGTTTGCTTCCGCAGGAGCGGCGCGACGCGATAATGTGCGGGCGCAGATAATACACAACGCCCCCGACATTGCTCTGACTACCGTAAGTTTTTTTATTACTGTCACTGGCTGGTTAATATCATAGGACTCTTATTTTGGTACTGACTCTCAGAGATAAGCTAAGGAAATAGGTTTGTTAGGTTGAAGTCCCACGTAATTAGGGGCAAGCCTATTGCCATCAACCGGGAAAAAATCCAGACTCCGGGCTGCTACTGAGGAGTCCCTAATGGAAAAACCCAGCACATTTTGCCGACCTGGGAATTGAAACAGGACCCAATGCACAAGAGTCATGTGTTTAAAAGATTGACTAAAAGGCTGATGGGCCACCCGGTAAGAAGTGATGGTCGCATGTAACCCTGTAGGACTACAGTATTATCAACCTTGGAGACAACGTTAAGGACTTGAAGCCTTTTTGTTCCTGTGTGGGAAATACTCATGGATGTCCTCCGCCCTGGGGCGGACAGAGGGGTCTGTCAGACTCTTACTGACTAAAAACCATCCCGGTGTTCTTGAAGCCTCTCACTCAAGTGCCTGTAACGGCACCGGGTCCATACCCTACAACCCGGTACACAGCAACTGCTGAACAATTTCTTTGAAGTCAATATTATAAAGCCAATTTTTTCCAGGTGTTATAATGGCGTCGGTGTGGAAACGCCTGCAGCGCGTCAACAAGCGGGCAGCGAAGTTCCAGTACACTGCCTCGTACCATCGTGTGGATCTGGAGACCTCGCCCAAATGGTAAGCAGGTGTCATCTCGTACAGGCACGAACAGTCAAAACTGCTTATGACGACATTGAAGGGACCGTCCAAATGCCGACGTTATAGATGATAGTCCTTCTAAAAATACATATTTGTAGGTATATACATAGGTCGTTATCACAGGACTTCTACATTCCGTCCTTAGTTTTAAGTGCGTTTTAGGGCCGGCGCACAGCTGGCGAGGCGTAACGCAGCGCATTAGTCACTGCCAAACAAATATCTACCTTGCACCAGTTAATTTAAAGTTGAAATAAATAAACTTCCATTAGCTCGAGAGCGCGTCTCAAATTATTTATTCTCAACTATATTTATAGGCTCGCAACGTCGAGATTTCTTTAGCAGTGACAACGACGCCACGCGGCGCCTTGCCAGGTATGCGCAAGTTTTTTTAAAGTTCTGCCTAGGGCACCAAGGACTTTTTGTATAAAAAAATCTGTTATCATATGAGTGGACTTATCTATAACAAAATACAAATAATTTATTGTTTATAAAGTTAAAATTATCGCTGCTGGAAAATCGATTTTATTCTATAAATGAATTTATAAATAATGTGTTTTAAATGTATGTGACGATAATTAATATTTAATGTCTTGTAAAATTAATTAATAATAGAAACTGGCATATAGAGCATGCAATTGGACATAAATATTATACTCTAAATAACATTTATATTGTAACGTTTTGCATGTCAAATATTTGACTATGTACTAAGAAACTTAATTACTAACTTTAAGATCAACAGTGTACCAACCTTTTGCAAATAAATGATTGTGATTATTGTAATGATTATGAGTGAAGTCGTTATAAAACGTTTTGACTGAGTTGTAATTAAAATAACTAAAAACTTGAAAAGAGGTCATTGTTTTCACTATTATACACAATTTTTATTATGGAACTAACCCTGAAATTGCGGAAAAAAAACGTCAGCTTCACTATAATTTAAATTCGCAGAATAACTCGACAAAATGTAGGGAACAGCAATATTTTTTTTTTGAAATTTAAATTTGTCCCGTAGTGAAAGTTGTATAACTGATGAAATGTGGGTTTACTTATAGGTAGGTAAACCTCTGCCTAATCCTTCAGGGATTGAAGGCGTGTTGTTATGTAAGTAAAAATTGTTGAGTACACACGACGACATATCACGCTATGCATTTCCAGTTTTAACTGACCTCGCATTTTATAAGTTTTTCGTATACTCCTTTTCAGGTTTTAATTATTTTATTACACCTTGTATATGAAACTAGTTCATGTCGTTGTCAAAGTATAAGACAGTCAGCAAGGAATCAGACAGCCTATAGATGCCGGATGTACATTTAAGTATCCCCACTCATGGATGCTATTTATATGTACATATCAAGCTGTACATTTCCAGTATAAGCTGACCTCTCATTGTACGGAAATCCTATACAATAATCAGCTTGTACTGGAAATGTATAAATTGATATGGAGCCGTGCGTACATTCCAGCCTAGTAAGCAGTTATGAGCCGTATGAAGTTTTCCCAAATATGACGGCACTGCCTTCCAGTTTAGCCAAGTCGAATCGATTACAAATCTTTGTCGTAATATTTTGTTTGGCATCAATTTGAATTTCTGATTCATGCATGCTAGGTTAGACTAACACATTGATTTTTAGAGAGCCTCCACTATCTTTCAGGATAGCGGCCATCCACGGCCACTATACATATTTTGTGTCAATACAAATATTTCTGTACAATCTCTGCCAGACACCCTTTGGGTAAAGGGTGTCAAGCAGAGATTGTTTGTTGCTTAAAGACAGCTTTGTATCACCGTGTTTGATTAATACATGATGATATTGAGGAATGCAAAAATAATAAAAATAATGTCATGTACTCTTTTGTTCGGGTCGGCATTAATTGGCACAGCCGGGCGGTGAAATGGAATATTATTATTATGTAGGATCCGTCCATCGTATGTTCGGGTAGGCTTTATTGTTCAAGAAATACTACCTAAACGAATATGCCGAATAAAGAGTATTATCTCTATTCAGCATGTATCAGAAAGGTGTGGTCAAAACTAAGGGAGTGATACAGACCCTTAAATTGAACAACTTTCCTTTGGGTTAAGGGTGTCTGGCCGAGGCTTTATGATGAATCCATAATTTTTTAAATATTTTTGGCTACGCAATCCAAAAAAAAATGTTGTCACACATTTGTTCGAGTCAGCATCAATCTGCACAGCCGGGCGGCGAAATCGAATATTATTATTATGTAGGGTCGTCGATCGGATGTTCGGGTCGGCTTTATTATTCAAGAAACACTTACGAATCTGATACTGAGAAACAAACCATTTTGCCCGTCCTTGTCTCTATGCAAACGATGCAAGCGTAAGTTGCAAGTTCGCCTCGTATCGATCGCTGCTATTCGCAGCTTTAGTAACGCGAAAGCGTTGATTTAAACTTAGATTTTACACCAAAAGATAAAAGAGGAATGTTCCGATGGCTGCCTGTGGGAGTTCTTTTGTTGGATACAGGAATGTTTAGTGATTGTCCTTTAAAGGCGATGCGATAAAGTACGCCGCGAAATTCAAATTTTGTTACGTTTTATGCAAATGGCAGGTCACTGTCAGGTTGTATTTTGATTAAAATATGATTCGCGACCGTAACAAATATGGCTTTACAGAATTATAATCATTAGAATCAGCAATACAACTCCTTAAGTTAGAATTGGCGACAAATGTCATGATTTCATGATACAGTAATATGAACTTAGAGAGATGTATTGCTGATTCTAATGATTATAATTCTGTAAAGCCATATTTGTTACGGCCGCGAATCATATTTTAATCAAAATACAACCTGACAGTGACCTGAAAATTGCAAAAAACGTAACAAAATTTGAATTTCGCGGGCTACCCTGAAGGTTCCGCCTTAAAGAAAATCTGTGCGTTTTTTTTTTCGGTATAATGTTTTTGGAGCTATTTGCATATCACTGGTATTTCTGTTTACTACTTCAATTACGCTAAGTATGCTTTGGCTAGGAGTTAGTTGTCGTCAATAGTAGAATGGTCCACCCATCGTGTGGTTGAACCAAGTATGTAATTCTGCATTGAATATCAAACAGTTTAGCATTACTATATTAATACAAAACTTTGTTATGTGATTCCTTAATTTACGAGGGCGGGTCAATAAGTCCGTGACTTTTTGAATTTCTGACCTCTTTACTGAAACAGCAACACTGCTCCTGTCAACAGGCATCTGTCAGTTGACTCCTGTCAAAATTTAAACTTGCTGCGTCAGTTAGTTTGTGTTTGACAGCTATTTTTATCAGAATACTCACTAATTTGAGGAGAAAATGGAAAAAAGTGAATTTCGTGTGCTTATTAAGCATTATTTCTTGCGAAAAAAAACCATTACCGAGACCAAGGCTAAGCTTGATAAATACTATGGGGACTCTGCACCATCGATTTCAATGGTAAAAAAGTGGTTTACTGAATTTCGTTGTGGCCGTACAAGCACTGAAGATGCCGAACGTCCTGGACGCCCAGTTGAGGTCTCTACACCCGAAACAATCGAAAAAATTCACGATATGGTGTTGGCCGACCGAAGATTGAAAGTGCGAGAGATTGTGGAAGCCGTAGGGATCTCGCATGGCTCAGTGGTTTCAATTTTGAATGATCACTTGGGCATGAGAAAGCTTTCCGCAAGATGGGTGCCGCGTTTGCTCACAGTCGACCACAAACGCAATCGTGTAACAACTTCACAGGAAGGTTTGGCGTTGTTTAATCGCAATATGGAGGAGTTTTTGCGCCGTTTTGTAACCGTGGACGAAACATGGATCCATCACAACACACCAGAGACCAAACAACAGTCAAAACAGTGGGTTTCTAAGGGTGAATCGGCGCCGAAGAAGGCCAAGGTGGGTTTGTCAGCCAATAAAGTTATGGCGACTGTTTTTTGGAATGCACGCGGGATAATCCACATTGACTACCTTCAAAAGGGAAGAACAATCAATGGGGAATATTATGCCAACTTATTGGACCGATTCAATGACGATTTGAAAAAAAACCGACCTCATTTGGCCAAGAAAAAAGTTCTTTTCCACCAAGACAATGCAAGGGTGCACACATGTGCAGTTGCCATGGCAAAAATCCATGAATTGGGCTATGAATTGCTCCCTCATCCGCCCTATTCTCCAGATTTGGCTCCGAGCGACTACTTCTTGTTCCCAAACCTGAAGAAATGGCTTGGTGGAAAAAGATTTGACCCCAATGATGAAGTCATCTCGCAAACAAAGGCCTATTTTGAGGACCTCGACAAATATTTTTTTTTGGAAGGGATAAAAAAATTGGAGAAGCGTTGGACAAAGTGTATAGAGCTCAAGGGAGACTACGTTGAAAAATAAAATTATTTTTTTATCAAAAAATCTGTGTTTTATTCCAAAAGTCACGGACTTATTGACCCGCCCTCGTAACTCTTAGTTCAATTCATTAGCAGTATATAGCAGTCCACTGAGTTCATTGGCTTTCAGGCAATTTCATGCCACCTAACTCGATCGACGGCTATAGTTACCTCAATTTTGATAAGTAACTCGAGCAATAAAATTAATAATTTTGTCTTTGTTTTCAGGAAACCTAATAAGTTAAGTGTAGTGTGGACCAGACGATCTCGGCGAGTGATCACAGACCCCTTGGAATGGGAGCCCTCGTTGAAAGACCCGCTCAAGTAAGTTATCAGAAATCTACTTCAGTTAAAGTTACTCACGAACAAAGTTGCAACGAGACATTAGTATTTAGATACTGTCACAGAGGTACAGATTTCCCAAGAAAAGTATGCGCTTCGGCAATCATCGTCAACCTTCGTAAATACGAACACGCGATGCTGAGATCTAATATAGAGCTGTGACAACCATGGAAGTACAGTACGACTTTGACGAATGCTAATTTCAATGTCCATCAATTATTAGATTTAGCGTGTACCTATACTAATTTGAATTCAGAACTTAATACTTTGTTGTTGTTTTGTTTTGATTTACGTCAAATTACCATTCGTTTGTATTCGGAAATGCGATGATTCGCAAAGGACCATAAAAAAAAAGTTCTATTGTATTTGCCTACTTTGTATTACCATGATTACAAAATAAAAGATTATAATGACAACTCTATGGAATTCCAAAGGCTTTTCCAAATTTGACGATCTACGACCGGAGTAGGTAACCCGACAAAGAAAAAACTTTATACCGACGCGCAATGATAACTTTACTACCACAAAGAGCGGCAGTACAAAACTTAGAAGAACCTTAGTGGCGCGTCGTTCGTGCTAATTCGGAAACACGAACATTACCGAAGTGCATATTTTTTCTGGTTTGACTATACAATACCAAACTTATTCCAAAAATCGATGTGCCATATTCACCGCCGAATCTGAATTCCGTCTGATCTAGATTTGAAACTTCACCTAAACAAGTGGTTTTTAATTTACAGAGGGTCAGTAATCTACACGGTGCCCGAAAACCGTACGGTGGCGGTGACGCTGTTCAAAGACTCGCGCACAAACGAGCTGGAGGATAAAGACTGGACCTTCGTGTTGGAGGATGTAAGTAGACAATGGATTCTTTTTACTCTTCTCCCATCGAAATCATCTGTCGAATCTGCAGCAATATAATCAATATTTTATTCGGAGAGAGTGCGATCCAATCTTCCCAACGGAAAAAGATACTAGAAATATTATAATGATGATCTAACCAGTTTTTTATTTGTAACGGTATGTTGATATAAAAGAGTGTCCATGGAGTTTCCTGCTCGTTCTTCTCCATAGGTACCTACTACGCTTTGGAATGGGCAACTAGCTTCATCTTTCTGACTGATCGACCCCTTGACAATTCAAAAGTGCCTGTAATTGGTTTATTTGAAATAAATGCTGCGAGTTTGATTATTTGGCTTTGCCATTCTTCTCCCGCTCACGGAGAGGAGGCCTGTTTCCCAGCAGTGGGAACATTATAGGCTGATTATGCTATGCCGTTCTTCTTTTATAAGTATTTGGACAGATCCTTTCAGGATACCTGAGGTAAAACTTGAAATACATACGAAATTAGCCCTTATTGCTACCATATAATGGTGCCGTCGAAATTTTCATCATAGTTGTGTGGTTGATTGTACCTGGGTCTTTTAATAACACTTGTTAAACAGGCAGGATGAAAATTCATGAATGTTTTAATAAACAGTTTGCAACGCTGGAATAGTACTTATAAATCGCTGGGCCATTGCTGTAGCCTGTATATTTAGGCTCTAAAACCAATGGCCGTTGACCAGTTATTTCTTAATAACCACTAAGCGGGAAGCGCCAGATTGCCCGCGAAATTCAAATTTTGTCACGTTTTTTGCAATTTGCAGGTCAGTGTCAGATTGTATGTTGACCAGAATATGTTTCGCGACCGCAACAAGTTTTTATTTACAGAATTATAATTATTAAACTCATCAATACAACCCTCTAAGTTCATAATGTCGTTCAAGATTATGAGAGCTTTAGAGGGTTGTATTGATGCTTTTAATTAGTATAATTCTGTAAATACATACGTGTTACGGTTGCGAATCATACATACAACCTGACACTGACCCGCAGATTGCAAAAAAGTAAGAAAATTAGAATTTCGCGGGCTACCTAGCGCTTCTCCTTTAACCCAAAGGCACCTAACCATAACTTTATTTTCCTCCAGGTATCAATAACAGGTAAACGCCGCCGCCTCGCCGTGTGCTCCATCAATATGCGGAAATACGCCAGCCTCGAGCCTTCCCAACGGACCCTGGTCCTGACCCTGGACCCCGTCACCCAGAAGATAGTAGCCGCCTCCATCCAACTTACCCTACACACAGTACTGCTGAGAGAGGGACAGGCCACGTAAGTCATCTTCATAGCCTAGTGAACCTTCCCAACGGACCCTAGTCCTGACCCTGGACCCCGTCACCTAGAAGATAGTAGCCGCCTCCATCCAACTGACCCTACACAGTACTGTTGAGAGAGGGACAGGCCACGTAAGTCATCTTCATAGCCTAGTGAACCTTCCCAATGGACCCTAGTCCTGACCCTGGACCCCGTCACCTACAAGATAGTAGCCGCCTCCATCCAACTGACCCTACACAGTACTGTCGAGAGAGGGACAGGCCACGTAAGTCATCTTCATAGCCTAGTGAACCTTCCCAACGGACCCTAGTCCTGACCCTGGACCCCGTCACCCAGAAAATAGTAGCCGCCTCCATCCAACTGACCCTACACAGTACTGTTGAGAGAGGGACAGGCCACGCAGCAGATGTTATAAGGAGTAACAATGGCTACTTTTTGTCCCGGTAGCAAGTTTCCGTGGGATAATTTCCAACATCCCCAACTCCGTTTTCCCCCAACTCGGTCTTTTTGTATTTGTGTTTTTCTCTGCGTCATGTTTACCGCAAATAAACTTGTTTTCTTTCTTTCTTTAACATACAAGTGGGCCGAGCCGCGGGTAACATAATCAGCCTTTAATGTTCTCACTGCTGGGACACAGGCATTCTCTCTTAGAGAGGGAATGGGCTGTAATATACCACGCGGGCCCAGTGCGGGTTGGTAGATGTCACATGTCTTCGAATTTTTTGGTTCTAGGACATGCCGGTTTCCACTAGATGTTTTCCTTCACCGTTTTGAGAACAGTGGTGATAAAATGATTTACACAAAGTAAAGCGCCTGTCTAGGTTCGAACCCACGACCTACAACTCGTAAGTCGGGGCCGTTACCACTGGGCCACCACTGCTCTGCTCGCTGTTAGCGTATAGTTTTAAATGATATTTTCTGTATTTCAGTGACGATGACATGCAGTCCCTCGCATCGCTTCTGTCCGTGAACAACAACTCTGATATCGCCGTGCTCGAGGATTTGGACGAGGACGACTATACGCTATCTGATAACTCTACTAGACAGGTGAATAGTACTTCTCAATACGTTTTGGAGTTAAATGGTTCACGGAAAGGCTCCGAGTGAAATAAAAAAAATCGGTCTTATATTTTCCTGATAATCATATAGATGTTAAAGTAAAACTTATAGTGCTTGGATAATTGCACGCACTGACTGGACAGGTCCATTCAATTTGTGTGGCTTTCCTCAAAAGACCATTTCAGACACAAATCTACATGGTCTTCACATGATCTGACCAAGATTATGTCTGGACTTTAAAAGAGACTGTGACCTCTGAGTTTGTGTCGGCCTTTCTTCTCAGAGTAGTCAGATAGGAAACACCGACCTCATCTAGTTTAAAAAATATGATTGACGTGTAAAAGTGTTTGTACAAACCTACTGACAGAAATAAAATAATTTAACGCTATCATTTAATTTGTATCAAGGAATTGTTCTAAATAAGTTCAAGATGTCTTAGAACTATAATCCAATAGAAAGTTACTCATAGTATTTTTTTAAACTTATTTTGTCTTCTGTAAACCCATTCTACTTATATATAATTTTTCGTCAAATAAACATGATCAGCTGATATGACAACATTTATTTTTGATCGAGCTGCTATAAAGTGTAACAATCCAATGTGCAATATATTTTTCTGAAGTTTTAATCTCAATTCCTATTTCACAGATGCTAGACCTTCGCCAACAAATGGAAGAGATGACCCAGAGCCTCACCAACAGCGACATGGCGGCCAGCCCCAACAGCGTGCAGAGCCTGGCGCTGGACGCGTCGCGCACGCCCAGCGCGCAGCTGTCGCCCGACCCGCGCGACCCCTACGACCCGCGCGACCCGTACGACCCGTACGACCCGCGCGACCCGCCTGAAGCTTCCACGCCGGTACCGCAACCCGGGGACAATGATATCTTCGAACCCCTGACGAAATCTAGACCAGAAATGCTGAGTAATTTAACCAAAATGGCGATGAAACCGGAACCTAAATATTTCTCGACTCCAAAACAGAACAATGCTAGTTTTGAAACTAAAGGGGAGTTGAAAGGTGTCGTGTTTAAACCGAAGATGGTGGCGATGAGGAATTTAAAGGTGAGTACTGACTAAAACATTTTCATGTAATTTATAGGCCGGTTTAGACCAAACGAGCGAACGAATGAAAAAAATATTTAATAAAATAATTAATTTACCAGAAACACGGTGCGTACATTAAAGAATAGGTCTGACATGTTTCACCATTAATTGGTATACAAATATTCGTTTAGTAGATTTGAATTCTACCAAACCAAAAGAGATCCCATTCTACCAATATTTTTTTGTGTAAACAGAGACATCATTCTTTCGTTGCTATATCCATACAAAAATGTCAAGAAAATAATGATATTTTTAACCAACTTCTTAAAATTCAATTCGTCTGTTTTTTGTTTTGTATGTATGTGTCGCGATATCTCCGGCAATTGTGGATCGATTTCGTATTTTTTTTTATGTATAAGATATGCCTCAGGGGGTAGTCCCAGATAAATTTATTGGATAATTGCCGAGCGTAGTGAACAGACGTATCGAACAATTATTACAATAAACAAATAATCACTTGCGAAATTGTGACCTAGTTTAACCGATAGCCAGTATTAACGCATACTTTTACATTAGATTTGTGTAAGGTGTATTATTAGAAATGACCGGTGTTTAACAGGAACAGATTAACCTGCTTCGCGATGGAGGATAGTCCATTCAACCGGAGTAGTAGATGTGTTCGCTCCCCACCTTCTACACCTGTGCCCGTAGCCGTACCCGCTTCTTCCCCTCAAGCGCCTATCCAAAGGAACGATGCCCCTGAAGTTATCTCGACGTCAGAAATTCAGAACTGGATGGCGATTATCGAACAGAGCCTGAAGGAGGTGTGCACTATTGCCGCTGATGGAAAGTTGAATGTGGAGCAGAAAACGCGCATCAATAGCCTATGCCGGAAGGTTGGTCACGGGACCTCGCAGATGGCCGTCATGTACCAGTCCGTCAAAGCAAAAGCTGTCCAATCGCACTACACAGTCAGGACTCTCGAAAATCAACTCGATCTTTCGCAGCAGCTACAGAACCTTAAGTTGAGTATCGAAGATTCGACGAAACCTTCCCAGGGATCTTCCTTTGCTGACATGGTAAAGAAAGGTGCAAACAATTTTATCCAGCCGAGTTATGTAAGTTCTGTGGCCATCTATCCGAGTGACAAGTTGAAGACCAGCGATGAGACCAAAACTCTTGTCCAAAAAATTATCAGCCCCGAACAAATGAAGCTCCATGTGAGAGGCCTGCGCAAGACGAAGAATGGCGGTGTAATCATCAGCACCGAGACGAAGGACGACATCGAGAAGCTGAGACAATCGGTGCAGCTAACCAAGTCAGGCCTTACAGTCGACGAGCCCCATAAAAGGAAGCCTAGGGTGGTGATTATAGGAGTACCAACATCCATGCAGGAAAATGAGGTTTTTACGTGTTTGTACAAGCAAAATATAGCCGAAAAACTTCAGGACTTCAGCCTTGAGACGTTTCTGAGTTCAATTAAATTAAGTCATAAGTCAGGTAAGAAAGACACTGAGTCCTGTAATTACATAGTTGAACTACCTGCAGTCATACGCAAAGCCCTGATAACACAAGACCGAGTTTTTGTAAATTGGTCATCATGCCCTGTGAGAGACTTTACTTTGGTCACACGATGTTATAAGTGTCAGCAGTATGGACATGCGGCCAAGTCATGTCGACAGACGTCGTATACCTGCGGCCACTGTGGTGATCAAGGTCACTCAGTAAATGAATGTCCAAAAAAAGCTGACGAACCAAAATGCGCTACTTGCTTGCATTTTAAAAAGCCAGACAAACATAACACAGGCGCTGCTGACTGCCCCGCGAAAATAATGGCTGAAAAAAGATACATCAATTCTGTAGATTATGAAGGCGCCTAAGAGCGCCGTTAATTAATTATTTTTCTGAACTTTTATTTTATTTTATTTTACATTTTTATTTTTAACTACCATTATGATAAATAGTTTGATAAATGATTTAGATAATTTCTCTGTGTCCGAGTCCAAATTTTGTGATACTGAAAACTGCAAACAATATCTATCCGGCTACAAAACTCCGCTAACCATATTAACACAAAATATTCGCAGTGTTTTTAAGAATTTTGATAGCTTTAGTACATTTCAGCAACGGCTAAACATAAATTGTGACGTTATTGTTTTAACCGAATGCTGGCTTGCTAAACAATATAACATACCACTAATCCCGGGATATAAAATGTATAAAAGTACTATAAATTACAATCAAAATGATGGGGTGATAGTTTATGCAAGAGATCATCTCAATGTCTCTGTTCAGGAACCTGATATGCTCGACTGTAACAGATTGTTAGTTAAAATTGGATCAGAATTTGCGATATTAGCATTATATCGACCTCCGTCTTTTAGAAATACTAGCATTTTTACTGACTCTCTGAACGAGACCTTGCAAACCCTGTCATCCATCAAAAACACGATTTTAATTGGAGATATTAATATCAATATTCTGCCGGGAAGTACTGATGCGCCTGCTCAGGACTACCTCAACCTATGCGCCTTTCATGGCCTGCTCCCAGCACACAGCTTTCCTACACATCACAGTGGCTCCTGTTTGGATCATATTATGCTAAAATCGAATTTCCCTTCACTTGCACTTGTTGTTAACTCAACAATAACCGATCACAATGCTGCCCTACTAACCCTAAATTGTAAATTACCTAAACCAGACACTCGCATAATTTCGAAACTGAATATAAATAAACTTGAAGAAGATTTACGTGTCATCAATTTTGATCCAGTCTATAATTCCGCTGACCCGCAGTTTTGCATGTTGTATGTAATTGAAAACTTACGAAATGCAATTCAAAAAAACACAGTCATATCGCAACTCAGCAACAAAAATCAAAACCTAAAACCATGGATCACATCTGGCCTTATTCGCTGTATGAAACATAGGGATAAACTGCATATGAAAGCTAAATCTAATCCAGTCAATGCAGTATTGCAACTTTCATACAAAAAATATCGAAATTTCTGTAACGATCTCCTTAAAAAAATTAAAAGAAACTACGACAGCGTGGCATTGGAAAAAGCTGGAATGAATAGTAAAAAGATCTGGAAATATATTAAAGATGCTACGTATACCTCGAAACAATATGAGTCATCTTCAGGTTTATTACAAGCACACTCGTCACCGTTGGAATCCGCTAACATAGCAAATAATTTCTTTGTTAATGTTGGAAAGTGTCTCGCAGAAAAAAATCTGGGTCAATCCCAAATCCCAACGAGCACTCCTTTAACATACAGCACTGCTTTAACATCCTTTACGCTGCTAGATACTGACGAGACTGAGGTAGAAAGTATAATTATGACCTTGAAAGAAGACTGTGCAGTTGGCTGGGATAACATATCGAATAAAATTATCAAAAAATTCAAGGACATTTTGGTACGACCACTGACTTATATTTTCCGCATTTGTTTATCTTCAGGTCATTTTCCTAAGTGTCTCAAAAAAGCTATAATTGTCCCTGTATATAAATCAGGCACCAAAGAGCAAGTGACAAATTATAGACCTATTTCTTTACTGCCTTCTATGTCAAAAATATTGGAAAAAATTATAAATAAAAGGTTGTTGAAATATTTGGAAGATAAATCAATTCTGTCTGAACGGCAGTTTGGATTTAGGCCTAAAGTTTCAACTGCCGATGCGGTACACCATCTGACTGACTATCTAGCGCAAGAACTTGACAAGGGTAACCACACAGTAGGAATTTTCCTGGACCTCGCCAAAGCTTTTGACACAGTTTCCATTCCAATTCTGTTGAGCAAGCTTGAGATCATAGGTGTAAGAGGCACCCAGCTCAAAATGTTCAAAAGTTATTTAGAAGATCGTTCCCAGTGCGTAAAGATTGGCAATGTTCTCAGCGATGTTCAAAAAAACACATTTTTTGGTGTTCCTCAAGGAAGTATTTTAGGGCCCACTCTATTTTTGATCTACATAAATGACCTCTGCAATCTAAAGCTAGAGCATGGCACTATCATAACGTACGCTGACGACACTGCTCTACTTTTTTCGGCTGACTCAGAAAATGAAGTCTACAATCTTGCGCAACACGGATTCAATATTGTAAATAAATGGCTTCAAAATAACTCACTAACTCTAAATGCAGAGAAAACACATTACATTAAGTTTTCGATGCGCAAGCAAATATCGAAGAACCCCTCAGCGTTGCATGCTCATTGTTGCCCAGTCCCTGCAAATAGCCAGTGTAAGTGTCCCAATATTAACAAGACAGATAAAATAAAATACCTGGGTATAATAATAGATGAAACCCTTTCCTTCAAACAACATATGGAAGCTCTAAATAATAGAATTCGTAAGCTGATATACGTATTCAAAAAGCTACGATTTATTGCAAATCCAAAAATAATTAGGCAAGTATACTTTGCTCTTTGTCAGTCAATTTTGACTTACTGTATTACTTCATGGGGTGGGACAAGTAAAACTTTATTATTGCCCATTGAAAGAGCTCAAAGAGCTATCCTTAAGGTGGCTACTTGCCGCCCTTTCCTATTCCCCACTAACCTCCTGTATAAATCTTGTGAGGTACTAACAGTTCGACAGTTATTTATAATGAGCATTGTACTAAAACAACACGCAGCACTTCCATACAGCACTGAATTTACTATAAGGAGACGGAAAGATATCGTTTGCCCTCAAAAAAGTACAAAACATGCTTTCACAGCCAAATTTTATTTGTACCTCGGACCGCTACTCTATAACAGGCTAAATGAAAAAGGAAAAATCTACCCCTTAAATCATAGAAACTGCAAGAAAATCCTTAAGGAAACTCTTCAAACTATGTCCTATGAAGATACAGAGAAGTTATTACTAGTGCTAAAGTAAATATTGTTTGTATTATTGTTATTTCTTTTTTTTATTTTTTATTATTATTATTTAGTTAAGTTAAGATACTATAATTTTATATACCTTTTTACATTTATGTAACAATAAGATTAATATGATACGAGTATGTGATTATTTAATCAATTAATATTACCTCCAATCGCCTGAAACACAGGATTACCTAGTTCAGGCTCAAATCATGAGTGAACTTGACATAGATTTAAGAAAAGCTGTATTTAATGTTATACCTTATATTTTTGAATAAAAAATTATTATTATTATTAAATTTTATAACTTTCCTTGGATAGATTTTCAGTTAGCTTCAATAATACGTATTTTTTAAACTTAGTGTATATTGATGATGTTATAATAACTTCCTGTCACTGTTATTTACATAGCAATTACTGCTATAAGAATTTGTGTGGTGGGGTAGGTACCACAACTAAAAAGTGAAAAATAAAAACTTTATTACAAATAATAACAAATGACTTGCAAAACAAAACAATACAGAGTAAAAAATATATTTTATCTCGGAAGTCGGTGGCCAAAAACGAAAATACAAAACTAAAGACAACGACTTCCGAAATTAAAGTTATTTTTCACGTCTTTTAGTGTTTTTTTTTGGAAGTTGGTTGTTTTCTTGTTAAAAGTTTTTTGTCTGTACGCTTAGATCTTTTAAACTGCGCAACGGATTTTAATGCGGTTTTCATCAATAGACAGAGTGGTTCATGAGGAAGGTTTATATATATAATACATGCATATTATATCATTAAAATGAATATCTTAGAACATGTCAGAGATTTAAAATGTGGCGGCAGAGCGGGCGTCGCGCGTCGGGTTGTACGTCCGGCGGGGGCACGGCGCGTGCATATAAATCAATCCAATATTACTGACATAAAATTATTAATCACTCCACACTGACACCACATTAGTAACTACATTGCACCCGTGCGAATCCGGGGCGGGTCGCTAGTTAAATATAACTGGCGAAATGTGGGTATACAATCCTTCCCAACCTCCACCACCCACCACCTGTCTAATCCTTCAGAATTGCAGGCGTGATGTTATGTTATCTTACAGCCGTTGGAGTTGAAGACCAATTTGAATAGTATTAACTTGGACCGCAATGAAAATGAGAAGGATGAGGACAGTGACAAGACGCCTACAGCAGCGGATATGGAGAAATTGTTTCCAGGGAAGTTTGATAAGGATAAGACTCCAGTAAGTGATATTGAATTTGAACTAATAAAAAAAAAAAAACGAACATCATTTTATTAGAATTTTGGCAGTTTAAAAAAAATCTGTGTCGCCTTACTTCGATGTCACAAGGCCAAGAATTTTGTAATACCTTTTATAAAGCTTCATATTGAGAAACGAAGCAACAAAATTCGATCTAAAGAAAAGCGGCCACATTCCTCTAGATCTAATTTTGTTGCTTCGTGTCTCAATATGAAAGTTTATAAATTGTATTAGAAAATTCTAGACACACTTACCGAGGGTCCTTACAAGCCGTTATTCATAATTCCTTCTCAATCACGAGATAATATATTTATAAAGGAGTGGCACTAGTGTACCGTTGTGCGCCCACTTAAGGAGGAAGCGCCAGGTAGCCCGCGAAATTCAAATTTTCTTACGTTTTTTGCAATTTTCAGGTCAGTGTCAGGTTGTATGTTGACCAAAATATGATTAGCGACCTTAACAAGTATATGTTTACAGAATTATAGTAATTAAAATCATCAATACAACCCCTTTCAAGTTCATATGGCTCTATTGAATGACTATTTCGAAGAGTTATTTAATGTAGACATAACGTGAATGTGCCATAGCGATTGTGATTTGATACATATGTTATAGATATGTAGAGAATTAGTTGACAATGCAATGGAGCGATACACACAGTCCCACAGCTCATGCAACGATGGTTATTTTGAAATACCAATTTCGGGGCTCTGTGGTCTTCCCGTTTTGGCGATTTGAACTGGTCAGCCAGATCGCAAGATCTGACGACGCCAGACTTCTTTCTTTGGGACTTTTTGAAATCTCGCGGCTATCACAAACATTGCAAGTCTTGATAGCCAACATTGAAGAACATGTCACCAATTTGAAGGATGTTTTGCGAGCAACAATTCATAATGCCGTAAAACGAGCACATATGTGCATCAACTTAGGAGGTGGTTGTTTGACCGATATACTTTTTTCGAAATTAATGTCGTAGTGGCAACCAATTCACATTACTTTTGCCCCAACTTCTACATATTTGTTACGGTCGAAAATCATATTCTGTTTAACATACAACCTGACACAGACCTGCAATTAGCAAAAAAAAAAAATTTGGCGGTCAACCTGGTGCTTACCACTTCTTGAAAATTCAAATCACAATCTCATCTCAGTGACAATCTATGATAAAAACGTACCCCAGCAGGTCAAGCTACACGAAACTGTCAAATTTCTCCGAACGATTTTAAACCTTAAAATGTTGGTGGTTAAGTTCTAATTCGAATGAGAAAATCTGACAGTTTGTGGTAACTTGAGGTGCTGGCGACTGTACGTAAATGAGAAGATTTTTCGACAGATTAAGGTTGATATTAGGAAGGGAGAAAAATGTTCTATTTGGGACACGCACAGGAAATACAAGCAGAAAAAAAACAAACATTAAAAATGAGACCAAAAAGGCTCGTATCTCAGCATAATGCGACCGGTCTTAAAAACACGGGAATTGTCTCTGACGTCACCGATAGCAGCTTCAGAGGAACAATTCCCGTATTTATTAACGGACTACAAAGCATGTGCTTTATTCGACTCGTCGAAAGTATGTTTAGATGTCCGCGACTTTCATAAAAACTTCAAAAACAAATTTTGGGTTTCTTAGTCAACTGCTTTTAGCCTATATAACTGACTAGCTTCCGCCCGCGGCTTCACCTGCGTGGTATGTCAAAAAAAGTAGCTTATGTCCTTCCCCAGGGTTCAAAGTATCCCCATCCCCAAATTTCATCGAAACCGGTAAAGCCGTTTCGGAGATTAGCCGACAAGCAGATAGACTGACAAGCATTTTAAAAATTGCTTTTTCTATATAAGAACCGTTTCACATGCATTTAGTAAAAAGCTGTTATTTTGACATTAGAAACAGACACTTCAATTTTATTTATTTGTATGTATGTATGTATGTATAGATGTGCTTTTATGGTTCACAGGTACAAGACCTCCTAGAATGGTGTCAGTGCGTGACTCGCGAGTACAAATCCTGTCGCGTCACTAATCTTACTACAAGCTTCCGTTCAGGACTCGCCTTCTGCGCCATCATACACCGGTTCCGACCCGACCTCATGTGAGTAGAAAATAATTATATGGTTGAAATAAAAAATAAGAAAAAACTCAGGGTAACCTGTAACGTAATTTGTTGTATGGAGGTTTTAAGTATTATCTTTCTGTTTCTGAAACCCGATTCCGTTAAAACTAAAAATAGAGAGGGGCTTATGACTAGCCAGAGGGCCTAGACAAATGGCATTCGCTTCGGAGCGATTCTATTTCTACAATTGCTATCGCTTTCGCTAATATTTCCATCATACGAATCGAAAACTAGCGATAACGCTTATCAAAAAGTGCCACTTGGCTACGCATCTCTATGGAAGTAATCGTTCGACGCTGTCGATTCGTTTCATAAAATTAAATGGTGTTAACATTGTCTAGCTAATTTCTATTCGTTGACCTATGATCACGTGACATTTCGATAGCTTATGTCAACTGTTGACAATTGAATGTTATCCTGATTTATTTAACTCAATGTGATATCTGAGAAGCTAACCAACACCCGAAAATGTATTTGTGCGCCGGAAAAGGCAGAATATTCTGAACTGTAAAAATTATGTAACATCTCTGTAACAATATTCTGACAAATAAATGGACTATTACTATTACTATTAACCCCATACTTTTGTGGCTTTTCTAATAGCGTCATCGCTAATCGAATGTTACTTTGTCTGGGCCCTCAGTTAGGATAAGATTTAATGTTAAAACTCGCAGTTGTTACGAGTTCGATCCTGACCCACTATTATATTGAACCACGCAATCACTACACCTTTTGTCTGCAGATTTAGTAATTCAGAAACAAATGCAGATTTTAAATATTTGACATACCAAAAAAGGTACATTACTGATCTTTGAAAAAGTTATACAGCCGATTTAGCAGACTTCTAAGTAGACTAGAATATTATCCCAATTTAGATAAGAATGCTACATAATTTCTACTATTTAATAGCTTGGTTGGTTGGTTATTTGGTTGGTTCGTTGGTTAGTTAGTTGTTATTTGGTTGGTTGGTAGGTAGGTGGGTAGGTTGGTTGGTAGATAGGTAGGTTGATTGGTAGGTAGATAGGTGGTTTTGGTTTGTTATGGTAGTTTGTTGGTCCTGTTCTTTGTATAGGTACGAAAATGCCAATTGTAACTGTTTTTTTATGGCTTGTGTTTAAACGCCTACCAGAAAAGTACCTATTTTACTACGAAACTTTTTGAAATACTCACCAAATTGTGTCCACCAGAATGGATAAATGCTCACCAAATTGTGTTTCATAAAGTATTGTAGAAATGAACCTATTTTCCTTTTTTATTTATAAGGCGTAGTCGACGGAGCCCTTTTCGCGGGGTTCATACTTCTGGGTGGTTTAAAAAAAGTAACCACGAAGGGGATCGCCATCCCCTTCTAACCTAACCTGTCCGAGTCGGGGTGCCCCAAGTACCGAGCTCGCTTTGCTCGCTCTTGCATCCTATTCTACCCTTGCATTTTGAAGCAAACTTATTTTTGGTGAGCGACGTATACAAGATTTGGTAAACATTTATCAATTTTGGTAGGCAAAAAGAATATAAATACAAAACGTACAATTATTCTGATGAGTGTATAATTATTTTGGAACTTAAAACATTGTTCTTTAGGCACCTCGGTATAGAGTGGGTTAATTTTATTTGAAGTTAACATATTTTACTTGGTACTTAGTCTTAGGGTCAAAAAATTATTTTGATGAGCATTTAAATTGTAGCCTTTTTTTATTAGAGTTGGAAGTGACTATACTGTTGGTCTGCTCAATTAAAAATAAATAAATAAACAACTTTGTTTATTTAGTAACATATTGTAACCTCTTGGCTTCCCGAACATAAAAATAAAATGCATATAATTTTATATTTCCAGTGATTTCTCCGGTCTCCAACCCGACGAAGCGGAGAAGAATCTACGCGTAGCTTTAGAAGCTAGTTCTAAGTTAGGCATCTCGCAAGTACTGACTGCGGCTGATGTGTGTTCGCGACAGATACCTGATAGATTAGCGGTAAGTTCTTACATGTAATATCATTATCTACCTAGCCTTTCCCAACCATGTTGTGGTCGGCTTCTAGTCTAACCGAATTCAGCTGAATACCAGTATTTTACAAGGAGCAACTGCCTATCTGACCTCCACAACCCAGTTACTGGGTAACATGATACCCAAGGAAGACTACAGGTTGTCAGTATTTCGGGTTTCGGGCTACCCGTAATGACTGTCAAAGATCTACGAATGACAGCCGGGACCAACGGCTTTACGTGCTTTCCGAGGCACGGAGGAGTCTCGGTATGTAATGGATAATCACCGGTGATCGGAGTAGGTAGATTGAACTGGGGTCATTGATCCGAAACGTATATATTACTATGGACATTCCTCCGGAATTGGTGGATTATTAAAAAAAAACCGGAACTTATGTAGGAATTGTATTCTGCCAGAGTGGAAGGAGTCATTTGATGATTTGCCATCCTCAAAAAAAAGGTAGGAATTGTAATAAAATGAGCAATTTTATTCTTTATTATTCTTCCTATTTTTTTTTTGTCACGATTTGACAAAACCCAACGACCAATCAGAACAAAGGATCATGGGTGGTACAATAACCGGTTATCAGAACAATGCGTACGCCCGCCGGAAATACTAAATCCGGAAATACCGGAATTACTTTCCGGAAAAATGGCTTATCCATGTTATTCTTTCTGTGTGCATTTATGATACAAGTACTAAAAATCAATCTACCTACTCCGATCACTGATAATCACCCATCCATGGATTGACCTGAGCAAACGTAGCTTAACCATGAATCGACCCGTGCGGCTGTTATTATTTAAATGTGATAAGGGGTGAAATGTGAAAAAGCATATTAAGTGTGGTAATGGACGAGCCATTACCACACTTAATATGCTTTTTAGACATAAATTAATTTATTTATTAATCATAAATTTTGTTCAACATACAACCTGGTACTGAACTGCAAATTGAAAAAAAACATAAGAAAATTGGAATTTCGCGGGCATCCAGGCGCTTCCCTCTTAAGAAAATTTTAGCAATACTTTGTGGCGGCATCTACATCGCCACATGTGAACTACGCGTCACACTGACGTCACGCAAAATTCTGCTTCGCGCAAGCAGAGTTTACCGCGCAACTAGCATATATACAACGTCCCGACATCAAACGTCGGGCAGTTGCCCACAAGACACTACACCCGTCTGGTCGGAGGATCCTGCCTTTTTTATGGAGGTGTGAGTGAACTTTACACCCAGTTCTTCATACCTCTATAATTTTATTTGTACGTCTTTGCCCCAAACCATAAGGACAATTCCAGTCGCATTCTGTTCTCGGTCTCAGTCTGTAAAAAATATCTCTAATTTATTTACATTTTAGACAAGTATTTCACGCTGATTGACGCTGAGATGACATTGCGATTTGAACAGTTTCTAAGTACGAGAATTCGTCTTCTGGACACCAACGCAAATGTAATATTTTGTTTCATGCGAGAATCCAACCTTTTCCCAACTCCGATACCGCCTGTTCGACGTATAACAAAACTTCGATATCGATCGATGGATTACGTCGGTCGATCATTGTCATGCGCCACACTATACTTGGACTTTTAATCGTGTTCAGTTACTTGTCAGTCTGAAGCATAATAATGTTACCATACTAAAACTATAGTGTTAGTGTAGTTACCGAAATTGCGAAGAACATGAATTGTTAAAAAAATTAATCATGGATGTGCTCGTTCGATTGGAATATTGCAAATAATTATTTTGCCAATCTTATAACTTTACAATACGAGAAAATAATCCTTTAGTTTTTAACTTTGCATGTACAAGCGGTATTCCTCCAACTTTTAAGTTACTGAAAACGATTAAAAGTCCTTGTATAGATCTGAACGGTGAATCTCATCGATTGACTTTAATCTATTAGCTAGTGCTAGTGTAAAATAGTTTTAATAGTGATCCGTGTTATAAAATCATCTCTTCTATTTCAGATAATGACATATCTCTTCCAACTAAGGGCACATTTCACTGGCAACGAATTACAAGTAGAACAATTAGGTGAGTCAACATTTAATAGGTATTTCAACTGGTATCTTTTTACACTAAACCTATACTACTGGTACTGGTATAGTTTTTTTTTAAGTTGCTACAACAAGTCTTAAATCAGTCCCCTCATTGATCGCATTACTCCAATAGGATTTTGTTATAACGATCAATAGATTACTTCAAATCATAATTTCCATAAAATTTTAAGAAAACTAAGTATGTAAGGGCCGTATTGTTGGTGTTCTGTGGTTTCAACTCAACTTCATAGGAAAAAGAAAGAAAGAAAAATAGGTTGTATTTGTCACAGAAACACGTGCATACAAAAAAGATAATTAGCTCTGGTAACAATGTAAATAAAAAGAAACAAACAAAATAGATCTATAATCACGAACACAAAACAGAAATAGTCGACAGCTGCGCGTCATGACTGTGACAAGAAGGCTTCCACTCAGCATGATGCTGTGCTATGGGGACCCACAGCATAGCGCTGATTATTAAATACTTTACAACTGCTACTTACTACTACAATTACTACTTTACTTTTTTTTAAATACGTTACTTTACTTTAATAGTGAATACTTTAGTTTATGTATTTTTTTTTAACACCGTCAACATCGTCATCCTGTTTAACATCGTCTTCCTTTTTAACATCGTCTTCCTTTTTAACATCGTCTTCCTTTTTAACATCGTCTTCCTTTTTAACATCGTCTTCCTTTTTAACATCGTCTTCCTTTTTAACATCGTCTTCCTTTTTAACATCGTCTTCCTTTTTAACATCGTCATCCTTTTTAACATCGTCTTCCTTTTTAACATCGTCTTCCTTTTTAACATCGTCATCCTTTTTAACATCGTCTTCCTTTTTAACATCGTCATCCTTTTTAACATCGTCTTCCTTTTTAACATCGTCTTCCTTTTTAACATCGTCTTCCTTTTTAACATCGTCAACCTTTTTAACATCGTCATCCTTTTTCCAACTTTGCTGGGGTCGGCTTCTCGTCTAACCAGATGCAGCTGAACACCAGTATTTTACAAGTAGCGACTGCCTATCTGACTTCCGCCATCCAGTTAGTTGGTATCATGTTTTGATAAACTTTCAGGTAACGACGAGACAGAGTCTTCCTACCTAGTAGGTCGCCACGACACGGACGGCTCCATTCCTCAGGAGCTGTTCAGCAGAGAGATCAGCATGAGACGGTCTCGGAATACGATAGACCGGCCACGACCGGGGTGAGTCGGAGAATATTGACTTGTGGAAAAAAACTTTAAAATATTATTGCGCTTGATTGGAACTTAGCTGTCATACCCGGTTTCTGAATTGATAATTTGAAATTGTGACCATTCCCGTAATTAAAAACATTAAAATCTAGTCGCAATCTCATCTGAGCGACAATCAATACCTATCAATATCTTATCAAAACTGTAGATAAATTCGAGGTATTATTGACAGATAAAATTACAATCGTTCGTAAAAATACTGGAATTGTCCCTCTGGTCCAACTCTAATTTAGCATTACATAAGGTGATCTCTTCAATGTAACCCGCAAAATGCAGAAACTTACGTTTATTTGCAAAAACAAACACAAGATATATTGAAGGAATCATCTTAAGATGAATCGTCAGTTGTAGCCCGCCAAATTCAGATTTTCTTTGGTTTTTTACAAATTGCAGCTCTGTTTTACTGTAGGAATGATATATGGATACATGGAAATTTGTTCCACCTAAAAAAAATCATATGAAATTATCTGAAAAATTCTTAGGTGGAAAAAAAATCCAAAGTTTGACGATTATTATTAAATAAATATATCGTTCCTACAGTCGCGAATCGAATTTGATCAACATACGACGTAAAACAGAGCTCGAATGTGCAAAAAACCAAAGAAAATTGGATTTGGCGGGCTACAACTGAGGATTTACCTTAATATCATTTCTTGTTCCAGTTCCCAAGACTCTCAAGAATCCCGTCACTCCGCCGACCGTGCGACCCCGGACAAGCCGCAGTCTCCGGCGCCCATGAAAGATGTCCGCGATATGTTCCTACAACAATCGAAGACTATCCTCGGCAAGATGCTCTCTCCGGCCAGAGATCTCAGGGAGAAACCCACTGCCAAGTGGTTCGCAGACCCCTTGAAGGTTAATGAGGTAAGTTACATGGTTTACCCATGGTATAATAATATACTTCGCCAGTTATAGCATTCCGAGACACAGTGGTCACGTGGGAGACACAAGCCTACGTCATCACCGCTGTGTTACCAGTAGTGTGTAATAATAACTCCCCAACCGCATTTATTACCTTTATTTCGTTGAGATAAGACCGCGACTAGTTTTGAATATTTTGAATTGCAGGAATTGGCCTTCTGTTGACATTGATCTCCTCAAAACATATTCCATATCGATTGATAACTAATTAAAAATAAAAAACGATTTATGTTTTTTTTTAAACTTATTTTTAGTTGGAAAGATGACTGCCTTTCAGTACCTTCAAATATTATTTAATAAAGACAGTAATAAGGTTTTTGTTTCTATTCCAGCCTCCGCCCGCTAGACCAGAGAAGCTTATGACTCGCAAAGAGTTAACAGATCCCTTTGGTTCTGATGATGAAGAGGAACAGCAAGAAACACAAGCACCGCCTGCGCAGAACAACCAAATCAGTGATATAGGTAACCTAATTAATCAGATAATCTTCTTCGTGTCGCTGGCACGACTATTCTCAAATTTTGTTGGCCCGAAACTTCGCCACTTCCACGGCGTCATCGGTGGCAGCGCAGAGGCCACTTGGACTGCAAGTTTTGGGCCACAGAGGGCAAGATAGAAGGTGGAGCCAGCTGCCGTTCCGATAATACCGGATCAATCAGATAATACCCTAATAGTACTTAGAGATACTGATATCCACTGGTGAACAAAGTTTCATCCAAGAATCATATCTGCCATGAGGTTATCTACTTAGCCACTTGTCTATTATAATATGATCAGCTTGCAATAGCCCAACGGTAAAGCGAGAGATGTTTTTGTAAAGCGATGTTGTTTGGTTAACATCCCGAGCTGTCATACTGTACCTTGGTACTTTGCCTTGACAAATTTCTGAAAAAAATAGCGATCTTTAAAAATATTCTTGTTCAGCAGTAGAAAGTTAACATTATTTAACTAACATCCTAAATGCATTAAAAAAATATGCCATTCATAAAATTCAAAAAGGCACTTAATGAGTTGCTTAGTGAATTTTTGAATGATGGCTCAATATAAATAAAATAAAATTACTTATTAAAATGCGTCAATATAAATTGTGTGAATTTTTTGTTAACTTTGTTTTTATGTTATTTGACAAAAACTTACATGATTTTTGGAATTGAAATTCATTATTAATATTGACATTAAATATTTTTTGTCGTTTTTAATTATTTTGGCTTAGATATTTTTTAAAGTGTTAAATAATATTAATTAATTTTTCAATTTATTTTGCTAATTAAATACCATAATTATGCATGATTTTCAAATATATTTTTAGAAACCCTAATTTGTAATCTTGAGCTAGATGCACACCACATTTGTACGCCTCCTGGCATAAAATAGCGCTCTTTCATCAAATATAAGATCTGTATTTCTTTAACTGTGTTAACAAAAAAAAGTGATTTGATTGGATCCTTTTCATCACAGTAAAACCCCAAACGGATCTGAAACCGGAACCGGTCTTGGATCCATTATCTCAACCGGAACCGGACAGCCGGCTGTCAACTATACAACCTAAGCCGACCACGCCGGAGCTGCCTAAACCGACGCCGGTAAGTGAAGTTCTGTGTTTGAGTGGATGGCTTGTGTTTGTAGTGCGTAGTGTGAGTGTAGTGGCGTTGTGAGGTTGTAGCCGGGGTACAATGGAGAATATTACTGCTCTCTTAATAAAAAATAATAAATACTAAACATAGGGTGAGTTTTTGAGAGGGATGTCAAAGGAATATCCGATTTTCAAAGGAATTATGACCTTGCTTTTGAAAGAAACCGAAACGGCAAGTGTTTTTGCCGGCACTAAGTTTATCTTTGATGCAAAAAATATGCAGCCTGTATTCAAGTTGTGGGACTTTATATACTTGGGGTAGGTTAAATACTTCATAGGGATGATTTGCAGAATCTGTGTGGCTTCAACACAAACGATCGATTTCTTTAGGCAATATTTATTGTTATAGTATAGTATTTTTATCTCACGAGCGACGTTCGCTTTACTTGTGGTAACCAAGTGTACAAACACGCTGTGAATGTGTGCATGAAGACGAGTAGCGTCAGCACATAACACACACGCACACACATACACATACACACACATACATACACACACACACACACACACGCATACACACACCTACACACACACACACACCCTCGAAAACGCACGCACACACATACTTCCGACTTCGCCATTGTCACGGACGGTACCGAGAGCTCCTGCGTTTACTTACATACACATTCACAACGTGTTTATACACTTGGTGACCACAAGTAAAGCGCGCCTCACTTCGTGAGATAAAAATACTGTAATGTTTCATTTGATTGCATTTCTAGGATTTGTAAAAAAAAAAAAACAGTCCCATTGACTAGTTTTTATATTTTAATTATTTATATATTTTTCACCCTGGTTACGACCTCGCTCCCTGTTTATTGGATCCGATATGTCATTTACAAATACTTCAAAAGATACATAGAGACTGTATCTAAACATTATACATTCGTGTGATTACTGACTTATAATTAAATTGTTATTAGTTCTAGTCTAGTTGTAATAAATTGAGAAAGAATATTTTGATGACTTAATAATCATAGATAATTAGTGTTTTTTGTGTCATACTAATAAGCTCAGTAGCGACATCATACATTTAAGGAGAATTTGTAAGAAACATTATGTTTTTAAAGTTTTTTTTAAATAATTGTTGATTAAAGTAACGTATTTATTCATTGAAATGACGAATATTTAAAGTATGTTAGGTTATTTCTTGTTGATACCTGTACACAAATGTACGGTCAGTATAAACATTGTTTTGTGGGGCTTCTGTGACAAAAATATTGTTTGCACTGTTTATGTTCGTTACATTTTGGGATATTTTCATAAGTGCAGATAGTTAAAACCTTTGTATAAATGCTAGTGCGATAATTAAGCTAGTGTTTATTAATCTGCCAGTTAATTCATTACTATCATTATTGTGTAACAGGGTACGGTCAGCAATGCAAATAATAGAAATATGTTCAGTATGTTTCATCCCGAATTTACTTATATTTATTATTAAAAAAAAATCATATGTTTGTGATAGAACATGCTCTAAATATTCCCTTATTTATTTTGCCGACCGTTCAAAATAAAAAAAACCGTCATTTCTTTCCATTCCTCATCGACACCGCTTTCGTGCCTGTGTTTGACGCTTCTGATTGGACGACGCTATGTAACCCCGCTTCGCTGATTGGTCGATCACGTCATCGCTCTCGATTCCCATTGGCCAGCAATTGTTATCACGCCATGACGAGTTGAAAGAGCGAGCGAGACAGTTGCTCGAAGCTACGAAAAAGGAGGCGAGGGAAAAGGACAGAAAGATGCGACAGAACGAGAAGGAAAGAGAAGAGAAAGAGATTGGACATAGGAATGGAGATGTAAGTCCTAAGGTATGAGTTTTTATTGCTAAAGCCTTTCTCATGTCATGGTCAACGATATAGTGCGTAGAATAGAGTAAACGTTACTAGGCGTAGGCATAGGCGTTAATTATTGAGAAATATCTTGTGGATTCTAAAATTCTATTAAATCTTTGTTGGCTGTTGTACTTGTTTGCCAAAAACAAAATGTTCTAAAATATCAAACAGTTAAAAGTTAAAGGAAGAAATTTGTTAACCATTTCCACAACTCATATCAGTTATTTTAGAACATTTGGTTACATCGAAAGGTGTGTTAAAGTATCAGGTATAGAATGAAATAATGAAGGCCATAATATTCGAGAGTTTAGAGAAAAGTGAAACTAAGTGACGAATTCTGGGAAATTTTCAAAATAACATAAAAAAAAAAAAACTCGAATCCCATGAATTTTCGCCTCGGCTTTATGGGGTGCTTCATTTTTGCAAATTGGTCACACTCACGCCCCAGAAGGAATACGTCAAATTACAAGTCACTCTGTATTTTAAATTCGTTGAGCGTTAAATGTCTTCAGTGACTTTTGGTGCAACTGGGCCTTAATCCAGGTTTCTGGAAGCGGTTGTTCAAATAAATCTTTGATTGTCTGTTGTTCTTGCTGTCAAACAATCAAATCAAATCAATAAGGATTTTGGAAGTTGATCAGGCTTTTAAAACATAGGGGTGGTCAATATTTAAATTATATTTTTTAGGCAAAATAATAATTCTGTCGATAAAATGTAAGACAAGTTTAAGGCGAACCCTTCAGGGTAGCCCCCGAAATTCAATTTTTCTTACTTTTTTTGCAATTTGCAGGTCAGTATCAGGTTGTATGTTGATCTAAATATGATTCTCGGCCGTACCAAGTATTTATTTATAGAATTATAATTATAAAAATCATCAATACATCTCTATACGTTCATATTACCCTATTGAACGACTATTTCATGAAATCTTGACATTTGAGGCCCATTCTAACTTAAGGAGTTGTATTGCTGATTCTAATGATTATCATTCTGTAAAGCTATATTTGTTACGGCCGCGAATCATATTTTAATCAACATACAACCTGACACTGACCAGCAAATGGCAAAAAACGTAAGTAAATTTGAATTTTGCGGGCTACCTTAGCGCATCCCCCTTAAGGAACACGACAGAGTCAGTTTATGGGTTTTTCAAAACAATGCAGAAAGGATACTCTTTGGTGATCAAATTCATTGCGAAGATCGATGTCCTAATACCTATAGGAGACTAGCTGCCTTAAGATATTAAACATGACCAAAATATAATTTTAAAAGCTAGCCAGAAACATAAAAAAAAATACAAAAGTGTCTCTCGAATCATAAACAACAGACAGACATTACATTTCATAATTATTATTAAAGAAGATGGAATAAATATTGTATTGCACATACGTTTTGCGCAAGCACTTGATGTCAAAGCCTTATCTTGTCCAGTTTATACAGGAAAGTAACTAACTATACAATTTTGGTTTTGTTCCTAGCCTATGACAGAGGAAGAAAGACAGGCGATGCTACGGGAGAGAGCGAGAAAGCTTATCGCTGACGCGAGAGCCGGTATCGTTAGGTAAGTTATCTATTCATTTTAATATGTTTGTAACATCTAGATAGTCTGGACTCTAGTTATATTTATAACGTCATATCTTTCCGTGTCTCTTTTTATTTTTGACTTCGTACAGGACTTAGATGAGAAACATCTATAGCCGCGGGTAAAACCGATTGTTGGCGTGGCGACGCGTCGCCACGCTATACGATGGTAGCATCATCACATCTACCAGGCGTCCCGTGATGGCTCAATTTTTTATTTTCATTTTCCTTTTTTTTATTAAATGTTTATAAGAATGTGTTTAGTTAAGTTTGTGATCTTCCTGTGCGAGTCCCAATAAATACTTATTTCTTTCTTTCTAAAGTTCGGCGTAACTGCTTTAGTCGTCCCGATTAAAGATACACTGCATGCACTCTGTTGGATTCTCAATGCTCGGTTCAACACCGAGAGTTGAAAATCCAATGCGCGATAAAATCCCGCCGCGATATTTTTACGTCCGTGCGTACGTGGGCTGAGTGTGTCTGTAAGTATGTTATGAGTTAACGTTTACGTTGTCCACAGTCCGACATCACCTCTGTCGCCGTCGCGCAACTCTCGCGGCGGCACGGTCGAGATAATCAGCAAGCAATCCGTCATGGACGAGATTGTTGCAGGTCAGTTATAAACATGTAAACCTCCATTTAGCCTCGCTGTGATCGAGAAAACGAGAGTACATGTGACATCAATTTTCAAGTTAAAAACGTAGATAGAGAATTGTATAGATAGATTTGCTATTTGCTTGATTTGCTGTCAGTTATTTATAAACTGATACTATCGAACGTAGTCGTGTAATACTTTCCAAAGAAATCGGACCGTGACAGCTGTTTTGACTGGCCCCAGTTGTGAGCAACAACTACGGAGATAGAGAAAATATAGTTCTGTCTCGTTTACTCTTACCACTGGATCTAATAAGTGTGTCCTTGTCTCATTATTATTAAGTGTGATGTATTTTGCTCGGCCTACGTTTAAAATCTAAATAAGTAAAATCATTTAATCCTTGAGCACTTGATGGATAGTAAGCCTACGCCGGAAGCAACAAACACTGCGTTACCGTCCTTCGGGTGACAGATCTGGGCGATAAGTGTAAGTCCAGAGACGTGTGGCCGGCTTTGGGTTTCATCTCGATGTGTCTCTTGGACGCAAAGAATTTCGCAGAATTTCAGTTTTGTCTAGTGAGAACCCTTCGATGTTAATCGAGACTTCGCACAGGGCACATTTTGTAAGTGGACTCCGGACCAAAGTTGACCGAAGCAAGGAAAACCTGTTCAGGTGGAGATTCATAGACGACATCGCCTTGGAGTGTAAATGAGGTGCTGTTCCACTAACGATGGGACACTATTAAGTGTCATGTCCTGCGTGTGCTGTCATCTGCACGTTACAGGATTAAATGGGCGCTAGTGATGGCGCCAAACGCGTAGCCGAATTCTGGGTCGAGTCCATTTAGATTGCCATCGACACGCTAAGAAGAAGATTTACTCTATAATTAGTCCTTTAAAAATAAATCTTGATGCTATTGCTTATGTATTTATTTCCTTGATATTGAAGGTGATAAATAGTAAACCAGAAAAATACGCGGTACAATCGTGAGCATAACTTGTTCCATAAACGAAAGCATATTATTTTGACCATTGTTTCACACAACTACTTTATCCTACAGCGGGTGGTGTAGAACAACTGGACGCGTTGCTTGGCAGAACTGACTCCCTTCCATCCAGTCCTGGCTCCAGGAAGAGTTCTGCTAGTCCTGATAGATCTGGTGAGTGAAGCAACATTATTTTGAAGGTTTCAGGATAAAGCTATTTTAATGATGTTTCATGCTATAGGGGTATATAGGTTTGAGGAACAGGGTATAAAGTTCCCTCACACCTCCATAGAAAAGGGAGGATCTTCCGAACAAACGGGTGTTGTCTGGTGGGCAACTGCCCGACGGTTGATGTCGGGACGTTGTGTACATGATAATTGCACGGTAAACTCTGCTTGCGCGATGCAGTATTTTGCGTGACGTCAGTGTGACGCTTAGCTCGCATGTGGCGAGGTAGATGCCAGGTATTATGAGGCATGATGTAGGATATTAGGTCAGTATTATTATAATTCGTTTTCCTATTCCTACTAACGAACATACGTACCATAGTCTTTCGCAACGCAGGTCGAGTTGACGGTAACAGTTGCTCCACACATGGGTCAAATTAGCTTGACACTTCACTTTATGTTAAAAGACCTGTTTTTTGTCAATTGTCGAATGCATCCAACACCCTCCTAATCTGCAAAAACCGACGTGCTGTAAATTAAAACAAGCGCAAGTCATTTTGGAAGCTTATTAATCCAATCCAGCCTGTCCCTAGCTGCCTTCCTCTAGCGACGCCCTAAGCCGAGGTCCGTACCCACAGGGGGTGACTTTCGTGTAGTCGCTTAGTTTTTAAGCCCTGACTTGAAGCGTTCATTTATTGAAGCACCCACAGGCAAGCCTGGTTAAGCAGCTGACAACCTTCCAGGTTGACCTGCAAGATGCCATTTATATATTTAAAAAAAAGATTGTTTTGGGCAATTGGCTTGTGCTATTTACTCCTATGGTAACGCTCTGTATCTAGTAAGTATATTATTAAGTAGTAATATTAAATGTATTTGTCAACAGAAGACCGCCATAGTGAGGACACAAAGAGCGTCAAATCTCTATCGCTAAGCATCGAGCGAC
The DNA here is from genome assembly GCA_916610205.1 of Griposia aprilina. Taxonomy (NCBI): domain Eukaryota; kingdom Metazoa; phylum Arthropoda; class Insecta; order Lepidoptera; family Noctuidae; genus Griposia; species Griposia aprilina. The sequence continues at coordinate 15,946,368 of OU744308.1, forward strand.
GGTCTCCGCTGCACTCGTTCTCAGCGCTCGTTGATAAGCTATCTGATAACGACGCTGCACCGGAAGAGGTACGTATCCTAAAAACTAGTCGAAAGCTTAACCTCCTCCCGTTTTTGAAGTCGATGAAAAAGTAGACGTAACTTACGTGTACGTTTGAGTAAGATTGGTCATGTAACGATGTCCAACTTTCGCAAAGAGGAATCCTAACACTGGCTGACGATATTTCACACAGAGAATCTGTGTGTGTAATTTCACAGAAATTTACGATTTACTATGCGTAAACCGAGCAAAAATCGATATCTATGATATAAAAAAATTACTTTTTCCCCGAACTACGGGGAAAAAGTATTTTTCGTATTTTATAGGTATAAAATTATAGTTAAATCTATTTGTCTGTACTGTTTGTATCTGACTGGTTTTGATACCTTTAAATATATGACATTAAAAAGAGTAAAGACGATTTCCCGCCATTTTTCATTTATCTGTCCACCAAAATGAGTGAATCTAACGAAGAAATTCGATGCATTTTGTTGTATGTTAAGTTTTATTACAAAAAAGGGAAAATCGTAACGAAAGTCGCGAAAAAAATATGTTTTGTTTATGGACTTAACGCAGTGTCAGTAAGAGTAGCACAAAGTTGGTTCAAGCGTTTTCAGTCCAGGAATGTTGATGTCAAAGATGCAGCTCGCTCTGGTCGCACTGTTACGGTTAAAGTTGATGCCCTTTTTGAAAAATTGGAGCAATATCCCGATACGACTAGCTGAACAGTTAGGGACTGACTACAAAACAGTTTTGACCCATTTGAAAAGTCTGTCTGGTGTCATATGAGGTCTTGAATTTTTATATAAAATACAAAAGAACTTTTCCTCCACCTAATATAACGTCAGATACTGAAATGAGATACATAGACAAAACTTAGCGTAAACTTACGTTTCTATCTGTCAAAATCGACGCATTTGGGACATTTTGGAGAGATTTTGACAGATCGAAGCGTAAGTCTAAGCTCGTCTCTATGTCGTTGAGTTCTAAAACCTGATAATTCGATCCATTATCTATTGCCAGCTGCGTTCCAAGATTTTCTGTTATTCATTTTCCTATTATTTTAACATTATTAATCTCCAGGGTAGAGAGACTGGTTCGTACATCCAGAGCGAGCTGGAAGCGTTGGAGAAGGAACAATGCGCCATCGACGAGCGAGCCGCCGCGCTAGAGAAGCAGCTGCGGCGAGTCATGGAGTGTGCTGACAATACTGAGGTAACATTACGTGTAATATCACGCCTGTATTTCCCGTAGGGATAGGCAGCGGTGTAGCACACCCCTATTTCGGCAGTTACGTTTAAGTCCCAAGTAATAAGGGGCAGGAGAATGAGGTATGAACGAAATACCACCACGTTTAACATCTTTTATCTATACATACAAATAAATAAAATTGAAGTGTCTGTTTGTAATGTCAAAATAACAGCTTTTTACTACATGCATATTAAAGTATATACGGTACTTAGAACAAAATACCATTTATTTTTTATTTTTTGTCTGTTTGTTCCGGCTAATCTCCGAAACGGCTCGTCCGATTTTGACCGGACTTTCACTGGCAGATAGCTAATGTTATAAGGAGTAACATAGGCTCGTCCCGGTAGCACGTTCTCGTGGAATAATTTCCGACATCCACGCGTGCGAAGCCGCGAGTAGCAGCTAGTTCTTCAATAAAAACTTACAAATTTATACTCGACTAGCTTCAGCCCGCGACTGCGTCCGCGTGAAATTCCTTGCTCCCCCGACCCACCCCGTCGCATCGCATCGCCTGCCCGCGCTATTACTTCGTGTTCTCTTAGCGTTCTTTCTAACTCTTTTTCTTTTTGCTCGGCTGCTAAGGGTCCTAACGTGATGTTAAATGGCCTATACCCTATAGCCTTCCTAAAGAACTGGGCTATCAAATGCAAAAATATTTTTTTTCAAATCCGGCTGGTAGTTTCTGAGATTAGCGCGTTCAATCAAACAAACAAACAATATAGAATCTAAAGTCAGTTTTTCTAGTCTACGTAATTTACTGTTAAGGGGGTTGCGATAAGTTTGCAGGTTAGTTTCAGGTTGGATGTTGATTAATGTATGATTCGTGATCATAAAAAAAAAGGATTGTGTGGGTTTATGAAACCACGGTAAAAGTGAAACATTTTCCCTACTCCGCGGCCGACCGTCACGCGACATGCAACACATAGACGAAAAAGTTTGAGACGATGTAATAAAAGTTTCACTTTAAAAATATGTCTTTACAGAATTAAGAATAATCATTAGAATCATCAATACATCCTATTTAAGTTCATATAACTCTTTTGAATGACCATTGGAATAAAGTTTGAAATGCAAAAATTTGCTCGTCGGCAAGCTTCGACTAAAGATAGACCAATGCCGAAAGTGTCTTAGGAAACTTAAACAGGCCTCCAATTTTACAGAAAAGGTGGAAGAGACTGGTCCTACCCTGTATTCAAGCCTCCACCGACCCGGTAACCTAATCCTATCCTACCATTTATAGTGCCAGAGACAACGACGCACAACCTGTTACCATGGATTCAGTACCGTCAAACGGAGTGAATAAAGATGCAGGGGTAAATCGGAACGAAACTTTAAAAAGGATTTTAACATTGAAATAATATACTTTGATGCCAACAAGGACTCTAATGTTTTTACTGTATTATAATTACCGTGAAGTGGGGATGCGCTGTGTATTGTGTGACTTCGCTGGCCCACTTACTGTGCGAGCACTAGCAAGTAGGTAGGCAGGTAGTACTTGTCGGGGCTCGGTGAGTTTAATAAAATGCTATTAAGTTTATACTAGTATTATATTAACGTGAACGAATATATGTACAACAGGGAATCAACAGATGAATGCTCGTCAAATTTTTTTTTTCCCTAACGTGGCAACTCGTAGTTGAGACCTCTGAGGTCCTAGCTACTTAACCGGTCTTTCCTGTGGTGTCTTAAGCTTACTTAAAGCCTCCAGCCAGGGGCGAATTTCTTAGTTTCTAAGTGATCGCACGCTAAGGGCACCCCCTGTGGGGTACGAACCTCGGCTTAGGGCGTCACTGAGGGGAGGGCTGCAAGGTGGGACAGGCTGGATCGAATTTATAATATTATTATTAATCGGGGAAATTAAAGCTACAGGCTCGGCTACGGCGCAGGCTGGCGCTTCGTCGAGCAAGGGTCGGGGGGGACAATTACGTCGGGGGTGTCGCGATGGACCTCGGCGGCGAGGTCGAAACGAAGGGGGTCTGTGTTTGTGCACTGTACTGGTGGCCCTACTGGTCTCCTGGAGGAGGGTTATGGGGTCATGGGAGTCGGTTAGGGCATGCCTTGGACGGCGGATACGACTGATACGGGAGGGGGTATAACTGGCAGCCTCGACAACCAGAGGGTTGCGATGTGAGGCCGCGGAATCAAAGAAACGCTTGGAAATGCGCTTCATGAATTGACTGATGGTGGGGATTTTAAGATCGAGATGGAGAAGCTCGTCAATAACATCAGGGTACGGTACTTATACTAGCTGGTAAACAAACTACGTCACCGTCAGGAACGGCCTCGATGCGAGCGTCATCAGCCTAGATAAAGGATCGCAGGCGCCGGTCGTCCGTGTGTGCGCTTGGCTACGCACACCAGTAAAAATCCTTATCTCGGAGGCGGGGCCTAACGAGGTGGCGTGATTTCTATGCTGTGTCCTAGTGTGCGAGTTTACTCTTTACTTCTCTACTTCATGCTACTTTTATTAAGGGCTCTTGTTGCCAACAAACTATTATTATTTCAATGTTAAAATCCCTTTTAAAGTTTCGTTCCGATTCACCTTTGCATTCCTATTCACCCCGTTTGACTGTACATGATTCTGAAACGAAAAATTTCAACAAAGAGTCGAAACATTTTTTCGGTTATCAAAAAAAAATCTGCTGTTTCATAGAAAAGTGCAATACTTACGCGGGCAAGATGTATAGAACAAAAATTTCAACGCAGTGGAGTTCAGAACTACAACACCAACTGTATCCATGGTAGCAGGTTGCACGTCCATGTCCCCGCCGTCCTGTGCACTGTAGATCCTATTCCTAGAAATGGTCAAATTAAACAAACTGGCAAAACTTCAAAGACGTTTGTGAAGTTTCGCAAATTAATTTCATTTGACCTTGTATATCCACCACTAGCTTCTGCCCCCGACTTCGTCCGCGTGAATCCGACTGGTAGTTCCAGAGATTACCGCGTTCAAAAAACAAACTCTTTAGCTTTATTATTAGTAGTATAGATAGAGTATTGTTTCTTGAATGCAATACTAAAATGTGTTTGCGGCAACATGTTTATTTGTTGCGGGCAAACTGTTACTGGCTACGTGGAGTGTTACAATGTTGCTAGCAACATACTAATGTTTAAATCTGAATGTTTCTTTGATATAAATTTGTTATATATATGTAGTTATCCGTTATTTATTGACGATAGTCCTTTGTTTCTTGTGCAACCATACCATTTTATTTCTTTCCATAAACGCCACTATATTATTATCTATAATTATGTTTTAAATAAATATCTAATCGATTTTATTATCATTCTTTACACATACATATCTATTTTTGATTTAAATATTTCCACACACTATAAAACTGATTTACATCCGTAAGACGTCCTCGTAACATAGGGTCCAGTTGAAGATCAGCGTCAGGCACTAGTTGTCTGGCATTTATGCTGAAGTGGGTCTATTTGGCGCAGCCGTGAGGCACACAATACTGTTTTTAAGTTTTTAACTATTTTTAGGGTTCTGTACCCAAAGGGTAAAACGTGACCCTATTATTAAGACTCCGCTGTCCGTCCGTCCGTCTGTCTGTCCGTCTGTCACCAGGCTGTATCTCATGAACCGTGATACTTAGACAGTTGAAATTTTCACAGATGATGTATTTCTATTGCCGCTGTAACAACAAATACTAAAAAACAATAAAATCAATATTTAAGGGGGCTCCCATACAACAAACGTGATTTTTTAGATAATGGTATGGAACCCTTCGTGCGCAAGTCCGACTCGCACTTGGCCTGTTTTTTTGTTTTTGTGATTGTTGTGTGCCTTAACCTGGGTCAATGGCTAAATGCACAAACCTTGCAAAGCCATAAGCAAAAAAAAAAAACTGGGTAATTTTTTTTTTCTTTCTTTGCGTATTCGTGATAAACAGAAAAGCGCAACATTGCTACCAGCAACTTTTGATGTTGTGGGAAACAATCTTGCTTCTTGTTCTTTGCGTCTTTAGACAAGTCATTATGTAACAAAAACATAATATTTTTTGATGTTAGGTTTACAATAATGTAATTTGTTTATAACAGGAGGAAGACAGACTAATGTCGCAGTGGTTCAACTTGGTGAACAAGAAGAACGCTCTCCTCAGAAGACAGATGCAGTTGAATATATTGTGAGTATAGTGTAATATTGGTTTTTATCGTGACTATGTATTGAGATGTGTTAAAAATATTGTACAAATATTATGTCTGACGGAGAAGGTACTTCTCTATCGTTATTATCAGCCATATTATAACTACTGTGGGCGTACTATGGGAAGTGTTGGTTATTGCGCAATAGAAAAATCGTTTGCAGTTCAAATCAAATTATAATTTACGAACAAATTAATCACACACTGCCGTCTAGCTTTGCCGTCGTCAGGTTACAGTTAACCGGTAAACTGTTTTTTTTTATAGAATAGAATTATCTTTATTCAAGTACCACATATGCCTCAAAAATGATTAGTAAGACTTACAACTATGTTAGTAAGAACTAATACTTCACAAAAAGAAAGTGGATCACCGCTGTGGCAACCCATGTGATATGGCACAACAGCGAATTACGAAAACACAGTCTAGGCGAATTGAAATCATGCTTAGGATACTGTTGGAGCTGCTCCACACCCTGCACACCATGGAATCGCACCTTTTGCGCATGATAATAATAAACTTTTATAATGTAATTTTGTTATATTTTCATAGAGAACAAGAAGAAGACTTAAGTCGTCGTTGCGAACTGTTGGCGCGGGAACTAAGACTGTCGCTAGGAGTGGACGAGTGGCGCAAGACACCCGGACAGAAGCGCAGGGAGAGGCTACTGTTACAGGTATACTATAATAGAGGCATGAGGAACTGCTCGGGAAGTTCTTCATCCCCCATAGAAAAGGCAGGATCCTTCTACCAGACGGGTGTCGTATCTACCTACTTTCTAAGTTCGTCAACGAAAATATGGGCCCGTCCGAAAGTAGATCGATACTTAGAAGAGAGTTACTGCAGATTAATCTTTTTCGGACGGGCAAAGACACATATCCCAGTAAGGACAACTGTTAAATCGTTTTGTCATTAACTTTTAGTTCGGACCCCGGACTAATGCTATGTCCGAAAGTGTTACGGAGTAGGAAGCATCTGTAACTTCGTCCGATACTACGGAGATCGTGCTCAGGGAGTAGGCCTCCTGGTGCGCTGCTGTCTGACGATTGATGTCGGGGCGTTGTGCACCTGTGTGCTGCTCGTGCGGACTTCGGGTGGTTGATGCATAGGTCGCGTGTGGCATTGTAGATGCAGCCAGGGTATATTGTGGCTGCTCTCAAAACGGTGAAGGGAAAGAAAATACACCACATCCTAGAAATACACAGGATGTAGGGGACAGCCCTCCGTAAACTAGCAGGGTGCATTCAGCTCCATATTTTGAATCATGTTCCACCAGAAAATTTCTCGAGAATTTTTTATTTTTTTAATCGTTTTTTGAGATACTATTCCTTTATTTCAATTTAAAATTACATTCTCTTTACGCAACACTCTATTTATGTAAATATAACAGCTAAAATGAAAAAAAAACATCAATGGATGTTGAAATAAATCACGTGGTGCGACGGTGCTGCCGGCCGTTCGCTACGCGTTTCGCCGCGGTAACAATACGTTGCGTGTGAGGTACTAAAACAAATCAGGTTCATTGGATTCCCATACCGTTCCTGAAATTAATTCATGTACCGGTCATCTTAGTATGATATACTGAATTCACCCCATCAGTCTGCGGAGGGCTGTCTCTTACACCTGTATACAAGGTGTAACTTAAACTAACCACTTAAAGGGTCATTGTACTCATCATTATGAACAACTTTAATGCTACCAAACATGAAATCGTGAAAAAAATCAGCTGTTCTCTACATTTGTATTGGCATAAATCGTTGAAATGTAGGGAACAGCAGTTTTTTTTTTGCAATTTCAGTTTTTGGTCTCATAGTAAAAGTTATTCATAATGATGAGTACAATAACCCGTTAAGAGTTTGTTATTTAAGTTACACTTTGTATATGTGTGATGTGACTATGAATGATAGGCTAAGGAATGATAAGGTAAGGCAAGGGTGCGGTTTAAAAGAAGATGTACTGACAATTTTTTTAAAGAGTATGCTTAGTTGGTTTAGTCATATTGAGAGGATGAATGAAAGGCGACTAACAAAAGTTATTTACAAGGCAGATGTGAGTGTAGCCGGGAGAAGTCGCCCTAGGAGAACATATAGTGACCTTATTGGTGATGTTCTTCAGACAGGTTATGTGCGTAATACTCGCAACCGGCGTGCGTGTATGACCAGATGTATGAACGTAAACGAGGCAAAAGGAGTATGTAAGGATTGTAGCAGGTGGCGTTCTGTAGTTTCTGCCAACCCCCATGGGAAGGTGTGAGTTTATGTATGTATGTGAGTATATAATTATATCCTCTAAAGTTTACTGTTTTTTTTTTGGAAGATTAGTAAGGTTTGTTTTTTTTTGCGCAGGAACTATTATCAGCCGTCAACGAGAGAGACAGATTAGTACAAGAAATGGATGAACAGGAAAGAGCGTAAGTCTTTTATTGGTTTTTATATAAATAACTGGGTAATTTATTAGGATGACTTCAATCACAGAAACATAATGTTATGGGATTGATGATCTATAGATGTTCACTATAATCATCACTTTTGTCAAACTTTTAGTAACATCTAAACTCATGAGTAGTAATAGTGCATCATTTTCAAAATTTCGAGTTTCAGAAGTAAAATTTTGAGGTTCTATGTTAGAGGGTTTGGTTTCCGCACTTAGTCCTTCAGGTGGACCATTGCGCGTGAATGGAGAGGTTAAAGTGGCGTTATTTTAAACTAGCTTTTGCCCGCGGCTTCGCCCGCGTGTATGTCGGAAATTATCCCACGGGAACGTACAACCGGAACAAAAAGTATCCTACGTGTTAATCCAGGTTATAGAGTTGAGCTGCACGATTACTGACAAATGCGTGCACTGACTGGACAGGTCACTCAATCCAAATGTGTGGGGTTTTCTTCAAAATACCATTTCAGACAAATCTACATGGTCTTCACATGATCTGACCAAGATTATGTCTGGACTTTAAAAGAGACTATGACCTCTGAGTTTGTTTCGGCCTTTCTTCTCAGAGTAGTCAGATAGGAAACGCCGACCTCATCTAGTTTTAAAATATCATTGACGTGTAAAAGTGTTTGTACAAACCTATTTACAGAAATAAAATCATTTATCATTTATCATTATAAACTATCTGTGTTCCAAATTCCATCCAAATTCGCTCAGTAGTTTTTGCGTGAAAGAGTAACCAAACATCCATCCATCTATCCATCCATCCATCCTCCCAAAATTTCACATTTATAATTTTAGTAAGATTGAGTAAAAAAAAACTTTACCTTTTCATCCAACAGGATAGCAGATGACGACGAAATAGAACGAAACCTATCCCAGGTGGAGATCCAGAGAAAGAACAACTGTATCCTACAGTGAACACGCTGTATACGTACACAGAATGTACACAATACTAACTCATGGCTTTATACCAGTGGACTGCTGTTTTGTGTGTCAATTATAATGACGTTTGTCATTTTGACAGATTATTTTGACATTTCTTGGGCGCCATTTTGAAATAGTTTTTTTTTTTGAGAGTAGAGGCCAGTATTAATGAATATTTCCACTTTTGAGTTAAAGTACGAAAGTGTAAGACTGACTATTTCACTTTTCCAAAGAATTGGTACGATGATTGTGATTGGTTGGTTGTAATAACAATAACCAATCGTAACGTAGGATTTTATAAAAGATTCGATTGAATGTGCGCTTTTATAATATCGTTGACGGAAATTTAAAAGCGTCTTCATATATTTCCATACATTTTACTTCTATGGGTTAACGTGATACCGTGGACGAGTACAAATAGTATCGCCACCTTAAAAATTATAAAATTGCACATAAATTTGTTAGAAACCGTAGTTATAATTTTAATAAAACACAGTCCACTAGTAAAAAATCATGGAACTCTTAACACTATTTATTCATTAATTGTAAAAGTTTTATTTTTTAATTCATCATGCGACTTTTAATCGCAACATACATACGATCGCGTCCTACCCTTAATGATGGAACACCGGGTAAAGTATAGTTAATTTTTTTTTGTTTGACAGTCCATTAGAGGTATCGAGACTTAAATGAAAAAGGAATTTGTGAATGATGAAAAAAATATGTCAAAATTACAATTTTACATTTCCAATAAAATAATAATAATAACAATTAAATTATTGCATAAATTATTATAATTCTGAAAAGGCTTCATTGGCATAATAATGTTAGTTAAATTGATGAGTTGGATAAGTTGCGTGCACACTAGCGATTTGTGGTGGCGATTAATCGCAATAACTGTTATATTTTTTGTGAAAGGCACTGAAATGCATTGTAATATTTAATTTTAGAACAGAAATGAAAAAGATTATTTGAAAGTCACGCGAGTTATTGAAATTGTGTTTGGTTAGTAAGAATTTTGATGTTTCTGCGATTAGTCGCCATCGCGCGTCGTGTGCTCGTAACTTAATAAGGATATGTTTTGGCCTCAGTCGTGTGACGGATAATACTCAAAATATTGTTTCCTATATATTTTTTATATTTACGAGTATTTTAGCATTTCTCACTGTATAGTTTTTTTTTTGGTTCTAAACTAGGTAAGATGTCGGATTAACATACGCTGCGATAAGTCGTGTCGCAAGTCGTAGAACTGCTATCAATTTTTATTTACATAAAAGTAGCTTGGATTAATACCTAAACTGGTAATCTGAGTTATAAGTCAACTAAAATCGTTGCGACTAAAAATCGCAGTGTATGTCGAGACTTACGATATAACGCACGTTTGTAACCAACCTTAGGATAGCATTAACATATATTATGGCTTAATTTTATTCTGGTATAGGTTTACCAAAGAATATTTTTTTTAATAACTAACTACCCCCTTTTTTTAGATAGAATGGTGATATTTAAGTACAATTTGCCATAGTCAATGGATTTCTGTAATACTATGGTAAAAGTTTATTTTATATTTTTTTAAGTAGACATTTTTTTGAAGCGATCAATTTTTTTAGTTAAATGTAAATATAATAGCGTTTTTGTCTAGTTTAAAATATATTTATTTGTACAATCCATTAAAGTCTTGCCTTGATTGTTATTTCAGTATTTTTTTTAAATTGGGAAGTGACTCCAAAAATGTTTATGGCTAGACTTGAGGCTGCGACAAGTCGCAATTTCTAATATTACATAACATTTATTCATCATCCCAACCTTAACTTACCATGGGTCAGTTTGCAGCTTAACAAGGAGGGAAAATCCCGTATTTTTAAGGGCGTTAGCATTCTAATTTCAGTCTCTAAATCTGTCAATAAATACCTCTTAATTTCCCTAAATTTTTGACATGGATTGTCGACTAGATTTTCAATGTTTTTAATTACGGGAATTGGCTGATGTATTCCTTGGCTATCGTCGGAATTGCGACTTGTCGCACGTTTGTGTCGAGCCTAATCGGCCGGTGCTAAATTGAACCACGTGATCAGTCTTCACAATTTGTGCAATTTTTACTAAACGACGTACTGTTTGTCTTATTATTAAATAAATAATGTAAATATTTCACGTTGGTTGTTCTAAAGTTCTGTTCGCAGTCACAAACTTAGTTAAATAATTTAATAGTTTTATTTTAAACAATACTTGGACATCATAAATAGAATATACAAGATAATACTAAAATATATAAATAATATTTACAAAAAAAAAAGGGAGGTGCTCATTGGGCATCAAAAAATTCGTCCGCATCGCTGTCAATGAGAAAAGTGCCCAAAAGGCTGGCGGCATTGCTACGTTGTATGGCGATGCTGATTCTTTGGGCTTAAAATAGGCCAGACCTCTGGTCACGTGAGGTCTACAAACCACTTGGCGATGTCCCGAAATTAATTAATTTAATATTTGAAATCTTTTGCTGTGATTGTTTGTAAAATGTACCTTTTTCTTAATATTTGTTGATGTTGTTAATTGATCTCAAACAATTAGTCGATTTGAAAAGTTGTTTTCGACTTATTCCTTGGACTTATCGATATTAATGAAAAGGATGCAATTAAAAGTTATATACGTTTATATAAGTTATATAACCAGGGTCGTTGGATATAGTTGAAGTTTAGTAAGAAACCGATGGACGTTTTCGAATAAAATTAATTTAATTAATAGAAAATAAACAGTAAATTTATCAAATTAAATTTAATTCGAAAACATCCATCGGTTTCTTACTAAAATTCAACAGTATCCGACGACCTTGGTTACTCATCTCTTTTGGTGACTACATGCATATTGAGATATACTTTTTAGACTAACAAGTAAAGCGTATAGGCTGGCCCTCTTATACACACAACAGGCGAAATGTAGGCCAGGTACACCTCTGCCTAACCCTTTGGCAATTACGGGCGTGATTTTATGTGTTTGTATGTGAGTAAACGAAAGCCTACCACCACTGCAAGCATTTTTTTTTTGAATTTTGGAATTTGAATGTACTTACTTTTGAACAATTCCAATTTTAAATTACGCCTACATTCAAACCTAACGGTTACTTCTCAAATCAAAGTATTTTATTTCACATAAACCGACATGGGCACTTATGAAACGTCAGAAACTAGGTGCACGGTTCCAATTGGTTGTTTCCTATGAAGAATAGAGGGCAAGAAACTCCACGGTTACTCTTTTAAAATTATTAAATATTTCTACATAATAAAACCTATTTCTAGGTTAGGTTCCTACTAAAAATAATCGAAAAGAACTTTAGAACAACCAACAGCAACTCTTAAACGTAAGTTATACGATATTCGCGAACTAAGGCTTTGAGGTAATCAGATGTATGTATACATTACTGCGTAGAAATTACAATTTGTGTAAATTCAGGATCTTTAGTGTGATGTCACCTTTATGTGCATGGACTGGATTTATGTTAGAAAAAAATATGGATTTCTATTGATGTCGTTGAACTGTCAGTATTTTATAACCTAGCTAGGAGCGATACAAATTCAAATACAACTCTAGCATGGTGCAAATTAATTTTAAATGTATTGGTTCAATTGTCTATTTGTTAACCTACGACTTCTCTATACACTAAACGGTGGAGGTGGGTGGACATCCTCAATTTTCACGAATTTAATTTTCTACAATTTTGGGTGACTTATGCCCTCACCATTTTGAGGCAAAATGTATCCAAAATTGTTAATTTTGAAGCTAAATGCTTGAAAATTGTGGTCAGCTAGTAGACGTTAGTAAACTGACGCAAGGCAGATAACTAACGTCATATCCCAAACTTATCCAAAGAAAAGATCTCGTGTTTTAGAAACATATTTATCATAATTATTAATGTATTTTGGCTCATATGTGTTAAGCATCAGTTTGCCCAATCCCCTTTCAATTATAACAAATCATGTTAACTGAATTGGTTGTAAGTAGTTTTGGACGAACAAGCAGATAACATGAGATTTCACAGCACAAATATAAACTTTATGAAGCTTCTAGAAACATAAAGAAAGAATCCGTTTTAAACCGTATATCGGTATTTTTTCCAGCCAAAATACAGAAAACATACGAATCCAGTCCGTCACGATAGCAAAATCAACGTAACGTTATACCGTGGTAGGTTATTGTGTGTTTCTATATTACAATGCGCGGGTAACACACATTTGATACGTTATGAATCAAAGGCTGCATCTTTATTAATACACAATCGGCCTATGTTCCCATTACATACTTAGGTACTAGTAAAACTCCTGTTTTTGAGAGGGATTGGGCCGGTAATCCACATTGCGCGCCCTGGGCCCTAATTCACTATGACCACTTAAGAATTGCTTACTTCGAAACCACGTCAATTCCTTAACTAACCACGACATCTGCTAATAACGAATTCTCTATGATACAATGAACGAAACCGTTTGTACAAGACACGATATTGAGGTGGTAAGAGTATGCGGGGAATAATAATTACCATACAGAATTGGGGCCCTATCTCGAGTAAGGGCCCGTTGTTTGATACATAGTTAAAAATGACCAATAGTCAATTTAACAATTAGTCACTTGACAATAGTTAAAGATTAACTACTCTGTCTACGCATGGTTAACTTTCATAGCAAATTGTCAATTTTTTAACTATAGTTAGCGCGTAACCATTTTGTCAAACAACATACTCGTGTAATTTTTCACAAATTTTTAGTTTTTTTATTTTAACTATTAGTATGTTTGACTACTGATCAAACAACGGGCCCTAAGTGAACGTTACATGTCTTCAAATTGTTTGGTTTTAGCCTGGGAGATGTTGATAACGTCACCGTGCAGTGAAAACTTCTTGATTGTAATAAACGTTATTTAGGTAAACGGGGCAAGATAATCTGAAAAATGGCCGTCATGGACGTTCCCCTAGGTTCTCATTACATCAATTTATGGCATACGGAGCATCTTAGAGCTGTGCACGTTTGTTCTAAATATGCATTATAAGGTTAACAACTGCAACTTTGGAAATTTGTTCTACTTAAGAATTTTCATATGAAATATTCTGAAAAATTCTTAGTTGGAATAAATTTCCAAATTTTGACGATTAATATGAAATTGATGATTATTATTCAGTAAATATATAATTCCTACAATCGCGAATCGCAATTTTGTTCAACATAATTATACGACGTCTAACAGAGCTGCAATTTGCAAAAAAAAAACAAAGACAATTTGAATATGGCGGGTTACAGCTGAGGATTCACTGCACGGTGACGGTATGGTATTCCCATATTCTTCCAAAATTGTTCGAAGGTTACGGAATCTTGTTATTGTTCGCTACATTATCGCCAATGGGAGTAGATTCGCTGGCTGTCTCCGTTGACGAAATTAGTTAGTAAAATATCAGTATTACTAAAATTTTACTTTGAATTTAAATCCTGAAATTTCTTTCAGCAATCGTAATTTTTTTGAATCCACGTAAATACGGGTTCGAGCGACTGCTAATTCGAAAATTAAAATGTAATTTTCAAACCAAAAATATTTTTTTTTAGGAAATTGTATCAAATGTGTGTGACCCGCGCTATCGACATAGAGTAGCTATGACACGGTAGTCAGTGCAAGTATTTGTAAGCCACGCCATAATTGTCTGTATTCGATAATGACGCTACTATTATACATATGGACCGTAATAAAATAAAGTGATATTGTAAAATGGATTTGTGTTTTATTTACAACTAGCTGCTGCCCGCGGCTTCGCCCGCGTGGACAATTAGCCTATGTTACTCTTTATAACATCAGCTATCTGCCAGTGAAATTCCCATCAAAATCGGTTCGGCCGTTTCTGAGATTAGCCGGAACAAACAGACAGACAGACATCAATGTGAAAAAAAAATGGTATATGTACCGTGTACATCCTGCATTTAGTAAAAAGCGGTTATTTTAATATTACAAACAGACACCTCCAATTTTATTTATCTGTATAGATTAGCAGGCCCGACTGACGTTGTCCTGTCCAAATTTCAATAATTCATACAAAAAATCCTATACAGAAAAAAGAGCATTCAGTTTTTCCGAATTAGATTTTTTTTATCAATTAACTGCGCGCCGCGGTTTCACTCGCATAAGTCTCAATCCCGTGGGAATATCGGGATAAAAAGTACCCTATATGCTTCTCCAGGTCATGGTCTACCTATGTGCCAAATTTCATCCAAATCTGTTCAGCCGTTTTAGCGTGAAAGCGTAACAAACAAACTTACGTTCCATTTATAATATTAGGGTTATTAATTACGAACATTTTAAAACAAAAATAGCCAAATCGGTTCAGCCGTTCACAAGTGATGCGCCTACCAACGAACAGCATTATATTTTTTTTAAACAGGCCAAGTGCGTGTTGGACCACGTACAATGAAGGGTTCTTAGGGTTCCGTAGTTGAGATGAATTTATCCCAAGAACAAACTTAAGGCGCTTCCCCGACCAAACGACCTTGAGCGTTCGGTCTTATTCTGTCCCGTCGCTGAGTCTCGCTCTGTGTCGCTCCCTGCGCACGCTCATTTATCATAGAATTCACAAAAAGAAAAAAAAGAAGCGATGTTTTGAAATAAAATGAAACGTGAATTATTTAGATTTTTAAATTATCTATCCATTCGTGTAATCCCCTAATTAATAGAACGCTACCTTTAGCAAAAGATGCAGGCAATCAATCATTTTAGTCAGTTTTTTACAAGGAGATCTTAAATGTATTTATAACACATAAAAACAAATAAGAACGTGCAATGTGATAATAGGATATCGAACATTCAAAATGTGCTTTTAGATGTAGTTTATTACCCATAGTGAATGAGTAAATAGCCTCTGAATAACGCAATAAGGCAAAGTTTTGGGCGGGGTACCGCCTTAACATTGTAATTGAAAAACACTCTCCCATACGTTCCAACTCCAATTGTAAGTTGGTCGACTATTACTCGTAAACTTGTAAAGCCTACTTAGCTGTGATAGTTTTCCTTTTAATTTCGTTATTTATAATTGTACTACTGCCGTGAATTTTACCCTAAAAAAGACTAGCTGTACATCACACCACAACCTACTCTCGGATCGTAGTAAACTTATACTCAAACCTAGCCGGAGAACATACTCATGAAGTAAAGTAAAATCACGTTTCCTAATCCTACCTAAAACTGCCTCGTTGAACTAGCTACTGCTGTGCATGAGGTCCTGGAGTTGCTCCCGTGTTGGGCGAAGTGTTATTGGGTTTTTTCGTCAGCAATCAGTAGCAGCTCGGAGTCTGGATTTGTGTCCGGTTGGTGGCAATAGGTTCGTCCGCTATTACAAGGGACTAATGATGTTGTAAAATGCACAAGTATGTGTTTTATTTACAACTAGCTGTGACCATACACCACACCACAACCAGTCTCGTAGTCAAATTATAAATACTAAACCTAGCCACAGAATATACCCATGGAAGAAAAATCACATAAATCCGATAAGCGGTCCTCAAGATACCTACAGGCGAACTAATGGAAAGACAAGCAGAGATTTTGCGTTTTTGATTTACCTACACGGAGAAATTTTGGATTTTTGAAGATTTTTTTTCGAGGTGAAGTACATAAGTACTGTAGCAAATACGGGGACGTAGGAGGCAAAGGCGTTATATTAATTTATTACGTTTATTCTAAGCGTTAGTGATTACGTACATCAACGCGCCTATCTTTTTCACTAGTTTTTTCCAAACAAAAACCTTAATCAAATAATATGAAAGCTCATTCCAAACCCGCTTGACTGTTCGAATATAAGTAATTAGTTTGAAGTTTGATAAGTAATTAATTAGCTTGAATAAAAGGTTCGACGCTGTCGAATTTTTAAACTAGACTTTTATTCATAACATTCCAATATTCAGGCTTTTCCTGCTTATGCCTATAAGAACAATTACCTAATGCCAGAAATAAAATATGCAATGTGACTTGTGAGGTCCGACTCTTGCAGGATATGTACAAACAAATGGCGAATCTGACGCTACGTTAAGTATCAGTTAAGTTAAACATGAATGTGTGTTAATGTGCACCCACACAAGCTAACGTCGCCATCGTCTCGCTTAAACCTCGTCGCGCCAAAACTGGCGACGCGGCCTCATAGGAACAAATAAATTGAAGTGAAAATTCACATCAGCCCAGAAAGGTTTAAGAAAAAAGACACTTATCCTCATAATCTTTTACCCCATCGGACGGTATTAAGCCAGAGGGAGGGAAAGGCTAAGAAGTCAGAGTTCATAAAAAACCTACCTATCTCATATCCAGAGAAAAAATCTACTTCGTTCTCACTAATCTCAATCTCCATTAGGACATATCAGTCAGTGCTGATCGAACGGTGGGTCTTCAATCATAAGCTGAACCAATAGTGTCGACTAAACACCCATTGCGAAGGTTATGCCCCGTTAGCAAAGGTAAGCCCCAGTGAAGACCGAGTATCACCCCCCCCCCCCTCCCTCTAAGTGATACCTAGCAAAGTTTTCAAAACAAATTACCTGTCCTGACTAGAATTAGGTACTACATTTGTTAACGAATTTTGTATAAATAAAATTCGAGGCAACTATAATCAACTTGTTTAATAATTATTTTACAATATTGACACTGATAGGTACAAGAAAAAGACACCAAGTATGATGATAGTGAACTATTCAAACTCTGATGCCCAAGCGCCAGCTCCGCTTGTGCTTCGCTGTTATAAAGCCTCTGGTGCACCCCCACTCCAGGAACCTCAGCAATATGAAACTGTGTTCGTTGATGTCAGTTTCTTCGCTGTCGTTCACAGAGGGCGCTCCAGATACAATGTTGCCAACACGGCCATGCTGCATGGTGCCTGCCCCAGGCACCTCCCGAGTCTGGATAGAATACTTGCCAACACGGTTTTGATTATTTACATTCCTATGCTATATTTTCATTCCATGCTCCAATCATCAATATTAGTCCATTGTTTCATATTTTCCGCTGCGGCTACTCCATTATATATTTTAGAGCTTCTTTGACTACCTCTTAAATCTGATATCTCGTATCTATCATTTTCCAGGACTTTCTTTATTTGAAATGGTCCTCTGAATGCAGGCAACAGTTTTCGACTTTGACCATCATTACTTTGACTTTGTATTTTGACCAATACCAAGTCTCCTTCTTTATACCGTGTGGCTTTGATTCGTGTTTTGTCGAATCTTTTCTTTTGATCCTCTGCACTGGCCTTAATATTTTCGTCCACCATTTCGCGCAACTTTGACATGTCTACCAATGCTTCACTATCAAGATCTGGGGCGATACTATCACTATCCATACGTAACCTATAACCGAACATTACCTCACTAGGAACGGCTTGAGTAGTTTTATGTATCGTACTATTAAGTCCCTGCTGTAATGCCTTAATGCACTCATCCCACCTATCATCGTTAGTATCCGCACCCATAGTTTTTAGAGCTTCTAAAATGGTTTTGTTAAACCGTTCCGCCTGTCCGTTAGCACGAGGTACTCCTGTCGCTACGATATGTAACCTAATATTTCTATTTACACAGTACTGAGAAAATTGATTTGAAGTGAAACAAGAACCTGCGTCACTAATTATTCTTCTAGGATTTCCAAATATTTTAGATATACGTTCTAATTCTTTTATCACTCCAGTGGCGTTAGTTTTATGTACAGCACATATAAATACGAATTTTGTGAACGAATCTACAATTATTAATAAATATTTGTTTTTGTTTTTAGTTGTTATGAACGGTCCTAAATGGTCAAGATGGAGGGTATGGAAAGGTTGTGCATATTTTGGCAGAGGATGCAATTGTCCCTCTTTTGGACCTCCCTTATTTTTAAAATATATACAGCTTATGCAATTTTTAATATACTTTTTTACAATATAACGCAGACGTCGAAACCAATATCGTGTACGTATACGCTCAACACACTTATCTACAGAAAAATGACCCAAATCATCATGATTACATTTTATGATTTGCCAAACACATTTTTTTGGAACGACCCATCTACGTCCCTGGCTAGTTCTCCTATAAACCTTTCCGCCTAAAAGTTCAAAATTGTTAAAAATATCTTTATGTTCGTCGGCCTCTCCTGATGCCAATATATCCCTTATTCTTACTATCTCAGAGTCCTGTATCTGTACTGTCAACAACCAATCTGCTTCTGTAATTGACATAATTATCTCAGATTCAGATTTTTCGCCGGATGGCACGGGATTGCGGCTCAAGGCATCCACGTGCTGCATCCGGGATCCTTCCCTATGAACTATTTCAAATGAGAACTCTTGAGTCGATAGGACCCAACGTGCTATTCGCGGGATAATATCCTTTTTAGTTAAGGCGTATCTAACCGCACTACAATCAGTAATTATTCGGAACTGTTTACCTAACAAGTATAATCGAAACTTTTGAAGACTACATACAACTGCTAACAATTCTAATTCAAAAGAGTGATATTTCTTTTCATCTTCCTTAGTTTGTCTACTATAATAATGTACGACCTTTTCGCCCTCATCATCGATCTGGGTAAGTATACCGGCGATACCGTCCCTACTTGCGTCTGTATACAGAACCTTGTCTTTATTGGGATCAAAAATTGCCAAAATGCTTTCAGAGGTTAATTTATCTCTTAAGATATGGAAAGCCCGATTTTGTACATCATCCCATACCCAATCGACATTTTTCTTCAACAGTTTTGTAAGTGGTGCTGATAAAACTGCGCAATGACGTATGAACTTACGAAAATAACTAATCAGGCCTAAAAATTGTCGAAGCTGATGAACAGTTTTGGGTATTGGGAAATTCCTAACTGCTTCTACTTTTGACTCATTTGGCATAATGTATCCTGGTTTAATTTTGTAATCTAAAAATTCGATTTCGTTTTTAAAGAAATGGCATTTTTTTAGATTTAGTGTCAAACCATTCGTTTTAAAAATCTGTAATACCTGTTCCAATAACCTGATATTTTCTGCTACTGTTGCAGTAACCAGATAAACGTCATCCAAAAAAATAATAACATTGCCAAATCTCAAATTCCCAAGTACCTTGTTTATCATCTGTTGAAAACATGATGGAGCATTTGCTAACCCGAACGGTAGTCTTAAAAACTCATAATGTCCGTCTTCTGTAATGAAAGCTGTTTTATCTATCGAATCTTTATGTACTAAAATCTGATAATAGCCACTTTTTAAGTCTAAACTTGTAAAACACTTATGTCCTTGAAGCCTATCCAATAAATCTGCAATCCGGGGCATAGGGTATTTATCTTTGATTGTAATTTTATTTAACATCCTATAGTCAATGCAGAGCCTTTTTTCGCCATTTTTTTTATCAACTAAAAGGGCTGGACTGGCATATGGGGAATTACTATCTCGTATAATTTTATTTTCTGCCAATTCTTTTATTATTTCCCTAATTGTCTGCCTGTCCGAATACGAAGTTCTAAAGGGTCTGCGTTGAACTGGCTGTGAGCTTGATAAGTTAATTACCATTTCGTAATTGTTAACTTTTCCAAGTTCTTTTATACTTGAAGCAACACAACCACTGTATCGATTGAATAACACCAATAATTCATTTTGATGTGTAGTCGTATCTAAATCTATAGCGGCTATATTATTACAAAATTCAATGAGTTTCCTCGCGCATTGGAATTTTAATTTGTCGCCTATCCGCGAATACATTAAATCAGGTCGCTCAGTCACATTTCTTCCAATCAATATATCGCACCCAACCATATCATCCAAAACGTACATGTCTATATCACTCAAAAAAATAGAATCTAAAAAAAGACTAACCGTAACTTTTTTATTTACGTATTTATAAGTTTGTTTAGAGAATCCTTGTAAAACGACGGGTGAGGGTAGTGTGGTATATGACAAAGAAATTTTATTTGCTACAGATTCAGATATTAACGAGCAACTACTCCCCGTGTCAATGAATGCTTCATAACAATTATTAAATATGTAAACGTTTTTAATAAACTTATTGCGTGGATTTGTACAAATAAATTTAGTTTCTTGTTCAGGTTTCGCTACAGGTTTTGTTGAATTTTTCTTATGGTAACAACTCGATTCTACATGCCCTCTTTTCCCACAATATTCACACTTATTTGCGTCGCATTGGTTCCTTTTATGGTTACCCCCACAATTATAACATTTAATTATTTTTCGACTAAAATCTTGGGCAACATTGGAAGAGGACGATTGGCTTGCAACGGCTGAGTTTGTGTGTACCGAAGTTCGATTTACAGATATTGACTGGCTATGCGATGTTGGTTTAACCTGTATGTCCCGTGAACTAATTTCTTGTCTTACATTTTTCTTGTAAACCCGACTGTGTAAATAACTAGCTAAATCATCACTGGATTTAAAATTAATAGCTTCTATTGACGCACCGATATTGTGATTACCTATGTTTCCTACTATAATTGAAATAATATCTTTTTCAGAAAAATTCAAACATAAACGATCTATCTTGCATCTTTGCTCAAAATAAAATTCATACAGGGATTGGTTATCGATAGGTTTTTTATCTATGATTTCTTTTAAAAGATCGAACATATTTCTACGTATTTGGAAACTACCCGACTATTTTAACCTCCAGTCGTCCCATTTCCATGCGGGCCACTGTTTTTCAGTACGTAATAATGAATTGTACCATACTTTAGCCGATCCTTTTAATTTATTCAAAGCTTGATAGCGAATCATTTTATCAGACCATGAAAAAGTATTTGCATAAGATCGAATAATGCTAAGCCAGGTGTCTTTATCATCTTTTATTGGGTCAAAATCTGGTATAAAATTGGTCAAAGTAATAGAAATTGTATTACTCACAGTTTCGGTGTGATCATGAGATACCTTATTCTTTCGCCTTGGTGGCGGGGATGGCGTCCTGGCGCTGGAGCTTGAAGAAGAGGTGGAGCCACCACGTTTTCGCTTGGAACGCTTATTTCTGCTTCCATGCCTTCGCTTACCCATAGCGTGAAAGTTCTTTGTCACTTCTGATGTTAACGAATTTTGTATAAATAAAATTCGAGGCAACTATAATCAACTTGTTTAATAATTATTTTACAATATTGACACTGATAGGTACAAGAAAAAGACACCAAGTATGATGATAGTGAACTATTCAAACTCTGATGCCCAAGCGCCAGCTCCGCTTGTGCTTCGCTGTTATAAAGCCTCTGGTGCCCCCCCCCACTCCAGGAACCTCAGCAATATGAAACTGTGTTCGTTGATGTCAGTTTCTTCGCTGTCGTTCACAGAGGGCGCTCCAGATACAATGTTGCCAACACATTTTAGAGTACGTTCATGCTATCTCAGCCTCAGCCTATCAAAATCCAACTATTGAAGACGAAGATGTCGTAGTCTAGTCCACAGAGTCCTATACTATATACTATACTGAAAGTCTAGCCATATATGGGCAACAACCGGCCCGCTGTAAGATATGATCCAGCCCGTGAGAAAATTTGAAAAAACCCAATAAAAAAAATATTACATTAGGTAGTTACTTATAATTCGCCGCCACTCGGCTTGCTCGATCAAATTCTTTGAGGTTTGCTGCCTCACGGGCGACACATCGAAAGATTTATTGCTTCTCAATTATTCTAAACTAGTTTATTCCAGATTATTCCTTCATTTGGCCTATATAAGCGGGTGGATGGCCCGAACGTTAGTTCAGTTCTATTTGAGCTACCAAGATGATAACTTGGACACGCGATATCCTAGCGAACTGCTCGAGCCGTCAACTTGCTTTGTGAGTTTGTGTTCATCTTGAGTGGTTACTAACTATAGTTTGTTATTAAGTTTATTGAACGAAAAGTAAACAAAAATGATGTCTGGTGGAAAGAAACGAAAAGTAGATACAGAGGGTCGCCAGTTTCATGAAAAAGGGACTGAAGAATTATTTTTTATCTTGCACAATGGTAAGCCTATTTGATTGCTGTGTAGGTAATGAATTCATTTCAGTAATGAAAGAATTCAATATAAAGAGGCATTACTCAACTAAGCATGCTACGCTGCACTCACTGACAGGACGATTAAGAACAGACAAAATCCAGAAGCTTACCGCAAATTTGGAAAGACAGCAACAAATGTTTCATAAACAAAGAACACAACTTGTTAATGTTGTGAAAGCTAGTTTTATAGTTAGCTCAAAATTGGCAAAG
Source organism: Griposia aprilina (assembly GCA_916610205.1). Lineage (NCBI taxonomy): Eukaryota > Metazoa > Arthropoda > Insecta > Lepidoptera > Noctuidae > Griposia > Griposia aprilina. The sequence goes on from OU744308.1 coordinate 15,969,372, forward strand.
GCATTAAAACCATTTGCCGAAGTAGAATTTATCAAGGAGTGTACTATGTTAGAAGTTTGCAGTATTTTGTGTCCTGAAAAAAAAAAGAATTTGAAAAAATTAGTTTGTCAAGACGAACTGTTGTTCGACGCATAGAAATGATGGCTAATGATATAAAAACAACATTGACTTACCGTATGGCTGGTTTTGAATCATTTTCCATAGCATTAGACGAGAGCACCGATTTGTCTGACACAGCTCAACTGGCTATATTTATTCGAGGTGTTGATAAGGAGTTCACTGTTACTGAGGAATTGCTTGCTTTACAGCCGCTTAAAGGAACCACTACAGGAGAGGATATTTTTATTGAAGTTCAAAAGGTATTCACAAGTTTTGGCTAGCCATGGTCAAAATTAATTGGAGTATGCACTGATGGTGCACCTTTTATGGTCGGCTTACGTTAAGGTTTCATCGGAATTTTGAATGAAAAAGCAACAGAATTAAATGTGCAAAAAGATGATTTGATAGTACTTCATTGCATTATCCACCAACAGAACTTGTGTTCTAAGTCCATTCGACTCCAGAATGTTATGAATGTGGTAGTAAAAATCATCAACTTTGTTCGATCCCGAGGGCATAACCATCGTCAGTTCAAGGCGTTTTTGGATTAAATATCAGCTGAATATAACGACGTAACATATTATTGTGAAGTCAGATGGCTGAGCAAAGGAAAAACGTTGAAACGGTTTTACGAGCTTAGAAATGAGATAGCAGACGTTATGAAAATAAAAGATAAACCACTCTCTGAATTAAGTGACCCAAAATGGATATGTGACTTAGCATTTCTGGTCGATCTTACAGGTTATTTGAATGATTTAAATTTGAAACTTCAAAAACAAGGACAGTTAGTAAATGATATGTACAGCCATTTGAAAGCGTTTCAGATCAAACTACGCTTGTGGGAGTCACAGATGCTGTCTGGTAACAGTTACCATTTCAACACGCTCACTGCGTATGAAAATATTGCTTATGCTCAATATGCTGAAGAACCCAAGTTACTGTCCGAACAATTTTCGAACAGATTTAGCGACTTCAAAAACATGGAAGACTGTTTCAGTTTATTTACTACTCCTACAAAATGTAATGTACAAAATGCTCCAATACACTTACAAATGGAGTTGATCGAGATTCAAGAAAACTCACTCCTAAAATCCAAATTTGAAGACGTAGAGTTGTGCGATTTCTACAAAAAATACCTTGCAGAAGAAAATTTTCCGCAGCTTACAAAATTCGGAAGAAGATTGATTTGTGCGTTTGGCAGTAGGTACTTATAAATGCGAACAGTTCTTTTCATTGATGAAAGTTAATAAATCAACACATCGTACAAGACTGACTGACGATAATTTGGAAAATTCTTTACGTCTTTGTATCAGTGGAATTAATCCAAATATCGATGGATTAGTTTCCCAAATTCAAGCTCAAGTGTCTCATTGATATCGGTAGTAACTTTCGTAGTTTGTAACAATTGCAAATTTAACTATTTAATTATAATGTAGGTACCAATTTTTTTTTAATTTCATTTTGTTATTTTAATAAATTGTAATATAATAACATTGTCGTATTATTTCATGTCTAATATATATCGCAAAAAATATTATCACTAGGTACTTTAAAATGCACTAAGTACTTTTAAACGCGGCCCGCGAACGTATTTGCACGCGAAAGTTTGGCCCTCAACATGTCAAAGGTTGCCCATACCTGGTCTGGTCCCTCAGAATCCTTGGAGTTGCGAGGGTGTGTCACCTCACACGCTCCCGGCTGCGTCCGATGTTTGATCCCTGAGTTATGTAATAAATACAAAATGATACATTATAGAATAGAATAAAATACTCTTTATTATGTACACCATAAACATTACAGATATAAATGTAGAAATTATATCATTAATCAAACTAAAATAATGCAATAATCCACGGTGTTATAGCTTTCAGTACTTCTACCTATAGTATAAAGTACCTACTCTGTGTTTATAGCTTATACTTAGAACAAAATTATGGGAATCATGACCTACCAGTTTAGGTAGGTAGGCTGTAGGCTTCTACTTTTGGAGATCTTATACTAATCAATTGAATAGATTTTTAATTTACTCAAGTATTATCAAAAGTTTAAAATACATATTGGTAGAATAGCGCTGTTCTTAAAATCAATGTTGCCAGATAACCGTCTCGCGGTCTCCCCAAACCTTCCCCAAAATCCCCCCAAAATTTAGGTTTTGAAGAAAAAATCCCCCACAGATGGCAAAATATTAATTTATTAATGAAATACAATTTTATACTTTTTCAGCAACAGCACACTTCCCAAACTTTCCCCGAAATCCCCCCTAAATTCGGGTATTGAAAAAAAATTCCCCTTTAAATGGCAAAATATTTATTTATTAATGAAATACAATTTTATACTATTTCAGCAATAGCTTGCATTACTGGGTTTTTTTGGTAAAGCTTTTGGAATATTTATTTATTTAGGCATGCCTGAAGATTTTAATAACGTGCGTTGGTAATATTTTCGTGTCATGGATCAAAATCATAGATTAGAAACAACCGGAAGCTGATAACGGTGCGCAAAATGTCTTAAGAAACTACTGTTTTAAGGGGGATGTGCCAAAGTAGCCCCCGAAATTCATTTTTTTTTACGTTTTTTGCAATTTGCAGGTCAGTATCAGGTTGTATGGTGATCTAAATAGGTTTCGCGACCGTATCAAATATGGCTTTACAGAATTATAATCATTAGAATCAGCAATACAACTTCTGAAGTTAGAATTGCCCTCAAATGTCATGATTTCATGAAATAGTCATTCAATAGGGTAATATGAACTTATAGAAATGTATTGCTGATTCTAAAGATTATAATTCTGTAAAGCCATATTTGTTACGGTCGCGAATCATATTTTAATCAAAATACAACCTGACAGTGACCTGCAAATTGCAAGAAAAGTAAGAGAATTTAAATTTCGCAGGCTACTCTGAAGGTTCCGCCTTAATCATCACGGCTGGCCGCGGCTTTTCCCGGATTACAGTTTTGGTAATAAAAATCCCCCAATTCCCTCCAAACACAAATTTTTCCCTCCAATTATCCCCCCATAACTATAAAAAAAACCCAAATTTGGGGGGATTCCCCCCAGTCTGGCATCACTGCTTAAAATCCTCACAGATTTCGTCTAAACATAAATGTCAGATTTTCTTAAAATAACAACAATAATTTTATACAAATAAAATATTTTATGTGTTGAGACACCTTTTAAAATTTTATTAACATGCACCGTTTGTTTAAATGGACTAAATCATATAAAAAATAAAGCAAAGCAAATTTTTGAAACTGTTTTAAATTTAAAATGAAAAAAAGGAACGCAATTAGAGAACTGTCACTGTCAGTGTTGCCAACTTGACGGATTTCCCGTCGGTTATGGCGGAATGGACGAATGGAAAACGGGAAACAGTATGGTCTGACGGGTGACGGATTTTTTGACGGATTCTTAAGTTTTATTATTTATACATGTATTTAAATAGTTAGTCATGTTGCGAAACTAAGTATACACATATTACAATAACAATAACATTCATTTGATCCAATCGTACTTCCCCGTAACATGGCATGGCTTACAGTTTCGACTTAATATAAACACAACGAAATGTAAACAGTCACTGTGATAAGGTTGTTTATAAAAACGAATAGTATTTTGATGATTTCGCTGGATTTCGAAGACACGACTAGGTACCGAAGGTCATGTCGAAACTCGAAAGTGATGATGAGTTTGATTTAATATAAATTACCCCAATTTAGTGTATAAGCTCGTTTATTATGTCAAACAATAAACTTTTCTTAACATACATTCTTAAGTTTTTATTTACGAACCTTTATAATTACTAGAAATGTTTTGACCGATTATATTGACGGAAAATTTAAAATATTTGACGGATTTTGACGGAATTTCTTAGTTAAGTTGGCGGAATTGAAAAATTATTGTTGGCAACACTGGTCACTGTCAACTATGTTGAAAAAAAATATTTCCTAGAGTACATTTTACGTGATTTTAGGCGCTTTAATTAATTTGTGGATATTTCTTGACGACTTGGCTTGTATGGACATTGACGATTCTGCTTCTAAAAATTGACCTGGAAAAGTATTGGATACCGACATCGCGTAATCTGATTGACCCTGCACGAAAATCTGGGCTGTTTACTTTTTGGTAAAACGCACTGATATCTAAGTATTGTGTTGGTTAGAAACATGAACGCGAGCAAGTGTAGTGTGCTGAGCTGCAAAAATACACGTTAGTACAAATAATTGTACTGTTAATATTAATGTGTGTGTGTGTAAAAGTATTAATGGTTCTCTATAGTCATGAATCGACTTATTTAGAAATCAAACAACTTTTTTGTTGATAATCTGTTTATACAACTGCACACTGATTTAAATTTAACTACATTACCAATCGAATATCAACATAGTGGAAAGCTTATAGTACCTTGAGGAAATAATATAATCTTTGGTCTATTTTCAGGTCCAGATACTACTTTGCATAAGTTCCCTGATCCAGAAAAGGATCTGGATAGATTCAATAGGTGGATATATGCAATTGGTGGAAACGTATTAGTGGTAGATCCTAAGACTGTCTTTAAGAATGCAAGAGTCTGCCACTCACATTTTAATCCAATATTCAACACTACAAGCAAAAGACTTAGCAGAAATGCAATTCCATCATTGTTTTTATCAGGTAAGATAATATATGGAATATGAAACTATGTCTAGTGCATATCCACTGGCCCTTCACATCATATTCACAATCACAAACTGAAACCATAATTCAAATCATAACCATGTATTCAATAAGTACAATCAGGATAAATTTTTAACCAGTGGGCAAAATGTAAATTCAGTACATGATTGGTGATTCTAGACCCTCTATGGCAAAAATTTCTCATTGGTTATCAAAAAAAATATCTGCTGTTTCATAGAAAAGTGCAATACCTACGCGGTAAAAATGTATGGAACAACTAGTAAACTAAAAAATTACTAACAATTAATTTCTACGTTAGGGGGTATAGAATCTATGCAGTAAGTTACAGTTTGCGCACTGGTTAAAAATTTATCCTGTATACTGTAGCAGTTATTTCAGCAGTTAGCAGGTGATCATCACTTGAAACGGTTATGACATATTTTAATAAATATACTCAATTTTGTTTCAGGGTTCTGCTCATCTTTGCCTTTACAATGTGTAACTAATGTAAGGGAAACTGTCTCTACGGGTCAGAAATGTGAACAAATGTTGCAATCAGCTGTCATATCTCCAAATCAGCCTGCTCCATCAACGTCTAAAGGTACCTTTTACAATGATTTTGTTGTTGCATACAGCAGACTGACTAGATTATTTTCTGAAATCAAAATAAAACATCACATTGATACTGGTTCCATACTCACAGTTGTTAATTAACAGCGATGAATATTTACCCTACTATTTTATTTTACTATACTCTTCTTCCTGCCCTCGTCTGATGTTCAAATTAATTATGTTTTTATATTATTAGTACTAGAATTAAGTCATAATTTGTACTTGCAGACAAACAATATGTCAGCAGAACGGTATCCAGAAATATCGATTCAGACACAATTATGCTGAAGATTAAGATAAAAAAATTACAAGTGCAAAAGGATGCTGCAATGGCAAGATTAAAGAAAGCTTTAAATCTGTCAGAAAATGCCACATTCAAGAAAGCACTTGGTAAACTTTCACCCGTAGCGAATATGTTCACAATGCTACAATTCCGAGAGGCAGGGAAACATAAATTAGGTTGTAGATTCACAAAGGATGAAAAAAATATGTCCTTAGCCCTGTATAAGCAGGGACCTAGAGCCTACAGGTGGTTAAGAAACTTTTTTGTACTGCCTTCCCCACTAACACTTACCAGGATGATATCAGGAGCTGAGCCCCCCACTTCGACTATAATAAAAGAACCGATTATATGAGTGGTTTTGTTAATAATGGCACTACAACATATGAAACAATGCAGACCACACCCTGGTGTTTATGGTGAGAGGTATGCAAAAGAATTATAAAGCAACCAATTTTGTATACATTTTCTGCAAGTACTGCAATTAATTGGCTTTTAAGAGACACAATGGATGATAACTACCTAAGACAAGAAACAGTGTAGAAAAATAAAATATTTGAGGTAGATGGAAAAGAAGTAATATCTCATTATGATCTTCCCCACCTTATTAAAGGAATAAGGAACAATTTAATAGATAACATTTTAAAATATAAAATAGATGGTCAAGAAAATACTGGGAAATGGGATCATGCTATAGAACTATAATGAAAATCCTGCTTACAAGGGGATAAGGCGGATACCTAAATTGACCGACAGACATGTTGTCCCAAACAAAACTTCTAAGATGAAAGTCAAAGGTGCCACGCAGGTTTTCAGTCGCTCTGTTGCAGCAAGTATGGGTTATCTCGCAAGTAAGTACTAATAAACATAAATAAATTATATTTTAACAAATTGATTGACTAAGTTGATGATAATGAATTATTTCCAATATGATGAAATATGACATTACTAGCCCTTTAATATAATTTACCATTGACATGCATGTAAAAAATAAATTATAATTGATTAATTATTTATTAATAATACATTTAATTATTTTTATTTTTATTTAAAAACTAATATATTTGTACACCAATTTCATTGGTAGGACATAGAGCATGACTAAAATGTATACATAAGACAAATATTGTGATACCTGTGTTCACGAATAAATATTGATTAATCTTTTCCAGGTGTGGGAATTCTGCAAAGAAACAGTAGATTTGATTTGTAGATTTGCTTTTATTTTTTGACGGATTGATCGACTCTGTTAAAGGAAGCTACGAAAATTATAAAAAAAGAGCCAGGAAGCCTCTGCTTGGACCAGTAACACCAAATTCAAATCACAAAACCACAGAACAGATAAAAGAGGTTAGAAAGGAAATAGTTCCCGATTTGTATTAGAACGCGTGTCGCCTCTTGTCTCCCACTCTTTAACTCCACTACAAGCAAGATACCAATACGTACGCGCATTACGCAAACAAATACACCACACGCACTTAGATCGCGAGTTTGCTATTGGTTGTCACACTAACACAAACTCTGCGCTTGACGTACACTCACACACTCGCAAAAGCAATTTATTTCTCATACATGTTACGGCGACCAAAAGGTCGATACATCGATTATCGATATCGATGATATTAATGTAATTTTGTTACTTTAAGTTTTGCTTTAATTTCGGGAGCGGGGGTGAGGTACGAATAGTGTGGCCTTCTAAATATATAATTATAAATAATAATGTCAAATTAAGGGGGAACATCCGATATAGCCGCGAAATTCAAATTGTCTTTCGTTTTTTGCTAATTGCAGTTCTGAATTATGTTATTCTAAATTTTCATTGCGCCCGTAAAGATTATATTTGCAAAAAAAAAACATGTCAATTATCGATTTATCAGACATCATCATAATGCTCTAAACATGCTTTTTTCGGAAATAATCCTATTTTCGAGCATCGTAAATCTAGAAAACCATACTTACGACTTTCTTGATGCGTTCTGTAGGATTCTCAATGCTCGGATCAACGCCGAGAATTGAAAACAAAGTGCGCGAAAATGAAATCGCCCGTGCGAACCTGGGCTGTTTGTGTCGGCGATAAACGTCGTTCATGCATACATAGCCATGATTGCTCATGGCTTAGTACGCATGATGACCTTAGTCAAGTGACGTTAGCAAGTAAGGAAGTAAATAAATGACAGAAGTAAAAAAAATACAAGAATATTTTAATATTGGACCATAATTTAAACAAAATTTGAATGCTGATTTTATTATTGTCCCTGAAATAATACGTATTTATTAAGTAACATGCGCTTGCTATCTTTTAAGTTCGAATTTTTCAAAATAAAGTGCAATCTTAAATTTATATATTTTCCTATTATAGCTTTAGTTAGGTCTGTAATATGGCTCGCAGTAGGATATAATCCAACCTGATGATTACTAATGCTGCTAAATAATTCAGTTCCGACGAAGCTGCGCAAAATCTTCGTTGTCAACATATGTTTGTTAATGTTCCGAAGATTGTCGGTGTAAATCTTGATAACTGCTTCGGACGTTTTACAAATTAGTATCAGTTCTTTCGAAGGGTACAAAAGACCCCCTTTATCTTTTGCTACTATAAATTTATGGTCCGCATTTATTTCATTTGACAACAGTGCTCCAACACAAATGTCACAATCAATTTTCTTGATTAAAATGTGTGCTATGTAACCCGCGATGTGGCTAATAATCTGTTTGCTAAAATCAGAAACATTTTGGAAAAACAAATGTATATCTTCATCATCATCACTTTCGGAAACAATTTGAACATTATCTTCGACTAACCCATTATTAGTCGTTCTATTTATGCGTTCTATAGGCGATGATGCGCAATTAAGTATAGAAATATGTTCAAGAGCCGTGCAATTCCCACTTTCGAGAGCCTTTAATTCGATATGCACCAGTAGTTTTTTGTAAGCTGCCTTAAATTGGCGTGCCGTAGGGTTATTGTTGGCTCCGCCATGTGATCTTATATTCCCAAAGAGCATCTCGAGGTGGTCTTGGCTAATTTTATACATTGGCATATATACAAGTACTTGAGTACGTATTATGTGGTTATAAATATGTTTTACTGCTTCAGCGCACCCAATGAAGCCAATAAAGCCTGTTTTTCGCGGGCTTTGTATTAAAAGTCTGTCATCCTGACATTTTAATTGCGATAAGTAATCTACTGCCGTGTCTAGGAATCTTAAAAGCTGCATTGCATTGATTTCAGTAAGTGCTTTCTTAAATTTATACTGAAACGAGCTTCGGGAATTGAATATGTCAAACATATTATTAATTATCCTCAAAAATTTCGATGTTGCTTTACTGTTTTTAAATGCAGGTAGTTTCAGTTCCTCGCAACAAAAGTCTATAGCATCCGCAACACTAAGGCTGAACAGTTGTGTCGCGAGCTTTACTTTCATCTTTTGATTTTGAAACTGAATATGACGGTAACGTAGCTTGTTTGCTAAATGAAAATTTTCTCTTTCTTGAAGCTTATTTAGTTCCTCCAAAAATCTCCACTGTATCTTATTTCCATCTGGATCTATAAAAGTTCTATAGCATTGAAAAGCGTTCCGCAATAGTTTGATCATGTGAGATGGATCCAACATTACCAAAATTGGATCTTGTGTAACAGGATGGTTAAAAGTAATTTTTCGATCTTCTATAGAACAACCCAAACATTTCACCATTGATATATTAGCAGCGCATCCATCAAAAGTCAACGATATAATTCTTATGCCAGTTTCTTCAATTAATTCCAAACTTTGTAAAATTAAGTCAGCACGCTGTCGTCCTGTTATACCATCCACAAGGAAATAACCAACGGGGACTTTAAAGTTACAGTTCACGCTTGTCACCAAAAAAACTAGAGCCTCTTTAGCTTCTTCTACGTGATCTCCTTCTACACCAGTACCGATGTCAACGTGCCCTACTAATTTTTCACCGTCATATTCTATACGTCGGCGTATAGCCATTTCGTCAATAGTTAACCCTGCAATAATGGTATAATTTGTATTTTTAGCTTTCTGCTTTAAAGCTCCCAAGGATTCTTTAGTAAATCCTGGGTCTCCTCCGATTTTTTCATACCACTTTCTAAGGGTACGCCTTTCTGGCAGACAAGTATCGAACGTTTTACGTACGTATTCGTAGGCTTTTGGTGAATAATAATGTAAAGTTAGCGCAAACGTACGAAGCGCTGGGCTATATCTTTGTTTCAATTTTCCTCCAGACTTTTTCATTACCATGCGTTGTGTCAGTTCTTGAGCCTGTCATAAAAAAACAGTAGTAACACTTTCTAACATTGAAGGAAAGCAAGACAACGATCGACAACGGCACACAAAACACGAAAACTGATAGTGCAAGAGTTATACCTGTAAATTTATATTTTTCAGAATATTCGTATCCTCATCTTTCAAACAAAACTTTTCTTGAATATTAATTAAAATGTCTTCTATTTTATAAATTTTTCTTTTCAATCTTCTATTCTGAGCTTGTATTCTTTTTATTTGTAATCTCTGCCTCTTAATTATACTTTCCTTTGTGTTAATGATGTTTTGCAGTTTTCTCTTTCTAGGTGTTAATGCGTTTGAAGGTGACAACATATTTTGCTGTAAACAAAAAAAAAAAACAATATTATTTTGTAATTGTGTTAGCACATCCAATATTAACATTATTCTTTCTAGCACAGGGGTATTGTGATTGTTACTGGTGGCCTTATTATATTGTAATGTCAATTGTATACTTCTGATTATTAGTACCAATGTTTTTAAATAAATAAATTGATAACAGCTTAATGTATAAAAAATAAGTTATTTACTAGTATGTTTTGTCTCTTCATGGACTTATCTCTTCGTGGTGTAGATGGAGTTGATTTGCTTGCATTTACAATCGGCTGTAATTTTGAATAAAAACATCTGTTTTAAAGAAAAGTTATGTGATGATTTTACATTAACTATTGCTTGCCATGATCAGATTCTTATGGCCAATTTATTTAGATATTTATATTTATTTAGGCCAATTCTGGATCAGGATAAAAAATAAATATAAACATTACGTTGTTTTGACTTGTTTTTTCATATACGGTGGATACAGCCTGTGTTATGTCGCTGGTAGATGCAGCTTGTGTCACGGTAGCGCTGGTAGATGTTAGTGATGACTGTTAAAAAATAATGTTTTGCCAGTAATCAGAGAAGTATAAAAGAAAACGTAACGAAAAAAGCATAATTTTGAAACTATAGATTTCAACTATGGATTTTCAGTATAAACCCAATAAACCCACAAAAGATGATCAAGGTGGTGTCATTTTAAGGTAATAATTAGGTACGCTACTCAAAAACACCAATAAAGTTTTATAAAATATAAATTATATACAACTTACTGAAAAAGGCATAACGATATTTTTGTGCGGAGAAGCTCCTGGTTTTAAGTACCTTTTCCCTGACTTTTTTGTCATGTAATCATTTTCTGCGAAATGTTGAGAACAAATTGTGCTACATTTAGTAGGTATCCATTCAATTCTACCAGTTGCCTCAATCCACAGTTTTCTAGTGTCTAGATCTGTTGGAAACCTAAAAATAAAATAAATATGTTTTCATTATAAATGGCTAACCTCAAACCAAATTTTAGACGAAAAACCCATTCAAAAACTAAAATGATAATTGATAACCCACAATAAACAATAATTGGTGGTAATACACAAAGTTGTTTTAATTATAATAAGTATTACTTAACAGTAATACTTATTATAATTAAAACAACATTTTTACTAAGTATCACTGTTTATAATCATTTGTTTGTATAATTACATACACACATACTTAATATCGACATTGTTTACAACTTGGTACAACACTATCGATACGTATGGATTTCGCTGAATTCAAGCTTTGGCTCGGCGCACGCGACTTTCGCAGTGAACGCAATACATTGCGCGATTGCTCGCGTAGTACAAGATGGTACCCATGTATTAAAAGCAATGTATAATTTTGCAACTGTTTGCGATTGTGTCGTTTTTGTCAACGAACTACATAATACTATTGTAATAATTACAAATATCACTTGTATTTTAAGGTTTATCGACTTACCGGTGAAAAGAAATCCCTTCTCGAGCTACACTACACATTTGGCTTCTTTTCCGACACGTTATAATAGCGCAAGCCGGCATAATTCTTTTTTTTTCGCGGAGCTTCGTACGCTGTCACAATAAGAGCGCGATTGTTGGCCGGTAAATCAAATTTTGGTTGACATATGAGCGTTTGCTCACAAGTGCGGCGCGCCTGCCCCGCCCACAAGGCCCTTCTAACCTCTTTTATCTGTTCTGTGCACAAAACAGTATGGGCTGAAGCAAAGAAAATTATAAGGTCAATGAAATTTTGCGGTAATGACAAATCTGAAGTTGTATCATAAATTACGACAATCGAAAATACATATTGAATATCTTGTCAATGTTTTAGCTAAACAGTATATAACCTGACGTCTCTATGAATCAAACGACCAACCAGGACCCCAAGAATGTTTTTTGGCTGCATTCGGAGCCATGGATATCGTAATACGTCGACTTCGAAGCAGCCTACGCTTCCTCACTAATTAATAATTTTAGTAATACGCATTCGCCGAGGTCCAACTGTGAAGTTGATAGAAGCTCAAAAAAATCCCTCAAAAACCTCTTTTTTAAGAAACCTGAGACGTCAAGTTATATGGAAGTTGATTTTGATGATGTGAACAGTGACAACATCTATGTAGATCTTAAAACAAAGAGACAAGACCCAAAGATAAAAGCACAATTAGAGTATGTATTATAGGTTCATTAAATGCAACAACCGCAAAATGCATTTATTTAAAATAAAAAAAGATTGATGTATTCATTTATTCATTTATAATTGGTGTAAAGATAAAAATAAAATATTATGAGGATCACGTAAAGATTATGATGTAGAAGACAAAATTCAGGAGTTGGCTTGCAAATATTGTAAAAAAAGGTTGAAGAAAAAATTAAGTAGTGGACATTGGATATAATGTTTTATTTTTAGTTACCTACCTAATTTAAAAAACTACGACCTAACCAAAAGGTAAGGAAATAGGACAAGACAAAAAAAAAATATGATGTAGAATGTATGTCTCTCTCGTTATCATCGGCCTTATTTTAACTACTGTGGGCGTACTATGGGTAGTGTTGGTTATTGCGCAATAGAATAAAACGTTTGTAGTTCAAATCAAATTATAATTTACGATCAAATTAATCAGCAATCACTAACGGATCGCACACTGTAGGTACACGACACAACTATACGGAACGCGCGACAGTTTCCTGTCTTAACGTGTTCACTGCATCAAACTCTGCTTTCACTCTGGTCAAGCGTTATGTTATGGACACTGTCGAGCGCCACCTGGTGGCGCTGGCGTCCCGATTAGTCAATGTCAAACGATTGATTTAACGTATTTCCGACATAAATAAATATTGTTTAAACATAAAGGTGTTTATTTATAAACATTGCTTAGAGTTAAATAATCGTTAGCGAATGTTTAACCATACATTTCTGACGTTTAAACGTCTCTTAACTTTAAGCAAAGTTTATGAATAAAGGGGAAAATGCTTCACGGATTGCTGTTTTTACGGGTTGCTAGAGGGCGCCATGAAATGTTCGAGTCACGTCTCTATCTCAGTTTAAAAAAAGTATTTGTGCACTAATATTAGGTCTTTACCTATGAAATTGCCGTTCTGCAGTACTGGCCATTTCAAATCAAAATAATTTTTGTTTGGCTAAGAATTCTAATTTCAAATTAATTTTATTTTAAAAACATGGTTTTTTTTTTCTAAAAGTAGTCATTTCTTTATTGATTAGTGTTACATTTTCATCGCATTTCAATCTTTTTCGTCATCATGGATACGTTAAAAATTCGAGTAATTATGGAATATGAGTACCGTCGTGGCAGCAACGCGGCACAAGCGGCACGCAACATCAACGACGTTTACGGAGCTAACACTACAAACCAACGCACCACCTGTTATTGGTTTGCTCGCTTCCGTTCTGGAAATTTCGACCTGAAAAATGAACCTCGCGGTCGTCCGAAGACTTTGGTCGACAATGACGAATTAAAGGCGATTGTGGAAGCTGATGATACACAATCTACGGCTGAATTAGCAGCAGCTTTCGACGTTAGCGTCAAAACAATATTGGTCCATTTGCGTCAAATTGGCAAGGTAAAAAAGCTTGACAAATGGGTGCCCCACGAACTCAATGATCGCCAGCGCGAAGTACGCGTCGAGACGTGCCTTGCACTGCTCAACAGACACACAAATGAAGGAATTTTGAACCGCATTGTTACCTGCGATGAAAAATGGATTCTGTTTGATAACCGTAAGCGCTCAGCAAGTTGGTTGGATCCTGGTTCAGCACCTAAACAATGCCCTAAACGAAAACTTACCCCTAGAAAAGTGATGGTCACTGTTTGGTGGTCTAGCGCCGGTGTGATTCATCACAGCTTCTTACCAAACGGGGTGAGCATTACTGCAGATGTGTACTGTGAAGAACTGAACACAATGATGGAGAAGCTGGCGCATCTCCAACCAGCATTGGTCAATCGCTCGTCTCCGCTGCTCCTGCACGACAACGCGCGACCTCATACTGCACAGCAGACGGTCTCCAAGTTGCAAGAACTGGGGTTGGAAGCTCTCCGTCATCCGCCCTACTCACCAGACCTTGCGCCTACAGACTACTACTTTTTCCAGAATTTGGATAACTTCTTGGCGGGAAAAAAATTTAATACCCGAGAGGCAGTACAAAATGCCTTTGAAGAATTTGTTGCCTCCCGTCCAGCTGATTTCTTTAAGAAGGGCATCAATAAACTGCCACTGCGATGGCAAAGATGCATTGATTGCATGGGTGATTACTTCGATTAATACAAATAAAAAATTCATGAAAAAAATTCGTTTAAATTTTTTCATACAAAACGGCAATTTCATAGGTAAAGACCTATTATATTGATGTTTACACTCCTACCATCGAATGACATTTCAACATGAGGACCGTAGTTCCATGTTGAAATGTCATTCGATTGTCAGTGTCTACTACAATCGGGATCTCTGGTTGTTTTGTCGTGATATTGCTGAATTTATAAAGTTGAAATTACTATCTACAGCTTTTACCGTTTGGCGATTCTTTAGATTATCTTTGACTAGATCAACCACTACTTTTAGTTTATTCTCTTCGTTTCCAACTACCCATGACTCCGCGTCATCCTCAACTATCTATTTGTCAAGTTCATCTAACTCTAAATCAACCTTCAATTCACTAATTTCATCTGGTGTCAAAGATAACTGCCAATCCTCCTTTATATCGGTCGTCAACGAGAGATGGTCATTCCTTTGTATTGGATAATTTCATAAAATTATCCTCAATGATAAGATCAACGACGATGTTATGTTCCTGTGTTTTCTCATCGTGATCATCATTTTCCTGTGACAAAGACACATTCCGATGTTCTGAATCATAATTACTAATGGATTTAGTAAAAGGATTGGTCTGACCCGATTTGTCAATTTCGTCCTCGTGTTCACTCTCGAACATTTCAATCGCCTCCTCCCCACCAATGAGAATGCTGTATCTGTCATCATCGTCATCGTCATCTCTGCCTTCTTAGCAGCTTTGTTCATCATCGAGTGGGTCATCCTGTCTGCCGCTAGAAAATATAACAGTATCACTACATATATTTAAAAAAAAAATGTCTGCCTTCTTCCGACATATCTTGTGCAATCTCGCCTTCTTACACCCTATACGCTGCTTTAGTTTTGCATTTGCACGGGAACTCTGCTCTCAGCTGGTCACATATCGCCGAACAATTGGCGGTACTTATATTCATGAAAGGCTAGGGCAGCACCCTAAAGATAATGCGCTCACTATTAGCGCCCAATCGCTTTCGCGCCATCCGAAGCTGGTGGCCAATCGCTCAAACTCTTATAAAAAAATCTTTACGCAATCGCTGTTGGTGCCTGATTAGAACTTGAGCCATCTTGCTCTTTTTACCAATAAAAACACGACTTAGCTATAGCTCTAGTTGACTTCAAGTCTACTTCACTTTTCTTTATACTATACTAGCTTTTGCCCGCGGCTTCGCCCGCGTGGAAGTCGGAAATTATCCCATGGGAACGTACTCATCATCATCATCATCAGCCTACAGCAGTCCACTGCTGGACATAGGCCTCTCCAATTGCACGCCACTTAGCTCGATCCTCGGCAACTCCCATCCAACTGCTACCAGCCACCCTGCGAAGATCGTCGCTCCACCTAGCCTGAGGGCGTCCTACCTTACGTTTGCCGATTCGCGGTCTCCACTCAAGAACACGTCTACCCCAACGGTCATCGGTTCTACGGCTAATATGGCCGGCCCACTGCCACTTCAGCTTGCTTATTCTGTGAGCTATGTCAACAACTTTGGTTCTCTGCCGGATCACCTCATTCCGGATTCTATCCCTCATAGAGACTGCAACCATAGCTCGCTGAGTGATCTTGAATTTATGGACCAGCCGTATTGTGAGTGTCCACGTTTCGGCTCCGTAGGTCATAACAGACAGGACGCACTGATTGAAGACTTTAGTCTTTAGGCTCTGCGGAATACGCGACGAGAAGACTCGACGAAGCTTCCCAAACGCTGCCCAGCCCAGCCGAATTCTTCTGTTAGCCTCCTTCTCAAAGTTGTTCTTACCAAACTGCAGAGTTTGCCCGAGGTAAACGTATTCTCAAACAACTTTGAGAGCACCGCTATTGACAGCAATCGGTCCCAGAGTGACGTGTTCGTTGAACATAACCTGGATTTTGTCCAAGTTCATCCGTAGACCAATGCGTACAGAAGAATTAACTAGGCCGTCCAGCATCTGCTGCAAGTCATGCAGTGATTCAGCCAATATGACGATGTAATCTGCAAATCTCAAGTGTGAGATGTACTCGCCGTTGATGTTAATGCCGCGTCCTTCCCAGTTCAGCGTCTTAAACACATCCTCCAATGCGTTAGAGAACAATTTCGGGGAAATAACGTCCCCTTGTCTCACACCTCGACGCAGGAGGATATGTTCAGTTTGCTGGTCCTGGGTTTGGACGGTCATTGTCGCGTTTTCATAAAGACATCTCAGCACTTGGATGTATCGCCAGTCGACTTGGCAACGCTGCAGAGACTCCAAAATAGACCAGGTCTCAATAGAGTCAAAAGCCTTCTCATAGTCTACAAACGCAAGACACAGGGGTCGTTTATACTCTTCGGATTTCTGTATAATTTGCCGCACTGTGTGGATGTGGTCTATGGTGCTGTATCCTCCTCGAAATCCGGCCTGTTCCGGTAGCAGAAACTCGTCGATTCTTCGCGCTAGACGATTCGTGACGACTCTTGAAAACAACTTATATACGTGGCTTAGGAGCGAAATTGGTCTGTAATTCTTTAGAAGGGTCTTATCACCCTTTTTAAAGAAAAGAACGACCACGCTCCTTCGCCACGCTTCTGGAGTTCTCCCAGAGAACAGGACAGAGTTGAAGAGCTCCCGAAGCTCTTTCAGTATAGAATTTCCTCCCGCTTTTACGAGCTCGGTCGTAATCCCGTCCTCACCAGGGGCTTTTCCATTTTTAAGTTTTTTAAGAGCCGCCTCGATTTCGTCTTGGCTGACTTCTGGCAGGTCGTCCGTGAAATGGCAGGTGAAGGCGGCTCTAGAATCCTCATTTTCAGGATCAGGTCGAGATGCATGCGATGCGTACAATCGGCCGTAGAAGTCTTCGACTTCCGAAAGGATCTCCGGCTTCGAAACGACGATATCCCCACTAGATTTGGTCAACTTCGTCAGGTGGCTCCTCCCAAGGGATTGGACGAACACTTTCGACTCCCGATTTTACTCAATAGCTTCCTCTATAGAGCTTATATTGTAGCGTCGGAGGTCACGTCGTACCAATGTTCCGGAACGTACTACCGGGATAAGAAGTATCCTACATGTTAATCCAGGTTATAAACTATCTGTGTCCCAAATTCCATCCAAATCCGTTCAGTAGTTTTTGCGTGAAAGAGTAACAAACATCAATCCATCCATCCATCCTCACTAACTTTCACATTTATAATATTAATAGAATTTTCTTCACACAATAAATAATCGCTTTGTTCACGCTGCATATCAATTCAAACTTGTGTATTATGCGCTATTGCTCTGCACCTGCCCTAATTTTAAAGTGGAATCTTCGGTGCCTCCACCACTTGTAACAACTACGGGGACGTAGGAGGGAAAAGCGTTTATTCTAAGTGTTCGTGTTTACTTCAACGCGCCTATCTTTTCACTCATTTTATCAAACAAAACCTTATTCAAATAATTTGAAAGCTCATTCTAAACTCACTTGACTGTTCGAATATAACTATTCTCCATTTGAAATAAGATTAGAAATTTAAATAAACCTTTTTTACGGTCCGTTCAACTGTTTTTGACTACTATTTCGTTGATGGCATGACAAATGGCAGCTGCAGTAAACAGTTGGTGTTAAAACCACGTTTTTGCTTTTAATGACATATATCTACGGAATAGAAGTCAAAATCGGTTGAACGAACTGTAAAAAAGATTTATTTAAATTTCTAATCTTATTTCAAATGGAGTATAGATTTATTTTACTTCCAGCCAGCACGGTCGACTTTTGCAGACAACCTTTACAATATCTGCAGGGACTAAGTACCTATGCATTAGTGTAGGTATTCTGTAAATCTAACCGAGAAAACTTGGGTAACGATCTGTTATATTCGTTCCCTATTCAGCCCAGTGAAATAGATACCTAATTGAATAATTCGACTGTTGTCATACACTGGTATATTGTGTTCTCACTCACTCATCTGAGTCTCATTTCCTACAAAATTTATGGGAAGTTCTTTTGCGATTTCTGACTTTTCTAGTACAATCGCCAGCAGGTCATGCTACACGAAACTGTAAAATTTCTCCAAACAAGTTTAAGCCTTAAATTTCTAATGGTTCTAAATTGAATGAGAAAATCTGACAGTTTGTGGTAACTTGGTGTGTTGACGACTGTACTCAAACCTCAGTTGGTCCTATAGAGATTTTTGATCATTATGAGAAACAGGATCGATTGGCATCAACATTCTTTTTTGTGAAAATTACCCCTTTTTTGCTGACTGTATGTTTTTTTTTTTTTCAAAATCTGTTGATGATGATCAAATGTTTAAAAAGGTTAAGAACAGCCTCCTATGACCGTTTTCTGGTAGCATACCTGCCGTTATTGCCCCATCTCAATAATCCAACCTGTTGTATGTCATGAATCATGATTCACAGCTTACCTCTATAAAGGTATGATAGTCATTTAAAAGTTTAAATCTGTAACTATCTGCAATAATTTGGCTCGTCTTTTTACAGTTTGCGGTAAACTTTAGAAGGAAACGAACAAATTGTAACATTGCTCACCTCCATAGCAAATAGCGTGATAATTTATAGCCTCAGACTGACTAAACTTATAGGAAATATCTATGCAAAATATGAACAAAATCTATCCCGTAGTTTTTGCGTGATGTCGGGACATACATACAGACAAACAGATAGACTCACAAACAGATGTGAATCTTCCCATACATCACAAAAATTATTTAAAAAAAAGCAAGCAATGTACCTACAGTTTTGATTTCGTTACGATTTTATTAAGTATAGGTATATATAGATGACTTTATTACAAAACAAACTATTGGAAATTAAATAGGTTAAATTAATATAGTTCATTCAATTTTATTATATTTAATAAAATATAAATAACAAGCTGACCCGACAGACGTTGTCCTGTCTTAACTATGAATGTCATATTATGTCGTTTAGTTTTAGTTTTGACTGTTGACTAAAACTAAAACTATCGACTCATTTATCAACCGTCTCATCTGTGCTATACGATATTTGCAGCGCGCATTCTGTCAATCGCTAACAGTTATTTCAAACAACTGACAGTTATGTTAAATTTATATTGGCGTTAAGTTTTCTTAAATTTTCTAATGCTCTGTTCAACTTCCTTATTTTTTTATTTCATAAGACCCTTCTCCTGACAATAACGAACACAACAAAAAAAAACAATAGTGAAATCGGTCCAGCCGTTCACGCGTGATGGCGTGACCAAGGGAAAAAGGGATTCATTTTTATATACAAGGTGCAGTTTTGGACCTGCAAAACATTTTAGGAGGTAATTATGTTAGTGATTCTCAACCCGAATCAACAATAAAATGGGCAGGTATTTTTTTTTCATTTTATTCTTATTTACGGAAATCGGTAAGCGTGAAATCCCCTTTTCGTGCCTCACACTGGGTAATGCTGGCTGCTACGCAGAGACTGCACGATCATCGGCAGTTCGACGTTCCCCTGCATGCTGAAGGTCGCGGCAACGAAGGCCTGCCTGTCGCCTTGCAGGAAGATATCCTGGAATTCTTCCGGCGAGAGCCACGGGCAAGCACGCGGGAGGCTGGTCGACGGTTTTTAGTGCACCACTCCACAGTGTGGCGGCTACTGCACAAAGAAATGCAGCACCCCTTTCATTACCGCAAGGTACAGAATCTCCACCAACACGATAACGCCGCGCGAGTTACATTTTATCGCTGGTTGCTGGAACACCAAGACATCCACATCACCGGTGTAACCTAACTACGTGCAAAAGTGATCAGTGCTTTCGACACAATAAAAACGAATGTGTTTGTGTTACGTAAGCTGATGGAAAATCAGCAACGTCGTGCTAGACTGTGCCTGGAGTGTAACGGTGGAAACTTTGAATAATACCTCCAGGTAACATAAGTAGGTAATTTATTTATTTGTACATAGACAATAATTTCTAAATACGATGTTAGCTAAATCAACTTGATTAGTGTAAATAAGTTGATTTAATTGTTTTAACTATTTACACCAAAAATACCTATCAGACAAAATTAATCACTTAAAATCCCTAACACATGAGTACCTACCTACTTAACTAGCACTAATTATCTTGAGGTATTTTGTCGGTCCTCAGCCCGTTAAAAAGTAGGAAAGCAAATCTTAAATCAACCAATTTAATCTACAAATAAAAACGAAAACGGTCCTTGGGGCTGAATTTACCTACAGAGCGCGCCGACTGCGCCGAGTACCTACATGCCTTATTATTATTATTATTAGGTGCCTACCTGAGTCCCGCGCACGCGCTATGTAAGGTTTATTTATCTCCGTCTATCATTCTATTCATCAGCTGATAGGTAACTAACGACGCCAACGTGAACTTTTTTTAGCGCAGTTGTATCTACTTCCTACTATTATTATTTATCGTAATAGTCCAGTGGTTAAGGCGTTCTACTCTCATGCATGAGGTTGCGGGTTCGCAACTGAGCAAGTACCACTGTGTTATTTTTTTTAATTCATAATGATGTAAGTACTTTTTAAATTTATCTAGGACATCATTGAAATCCCGTGTTTCGGCAAGCACTTAATCAAAGCCTTTGGTTCGAATTGATTTGTAGCTCTCGGACAGTCGTTAGGTACCACACGGGTCGGTACGGGTCAACGACCTTACAGCCCTGCCATATGATCGTTGGTATGGGTAGTCAAAAGCCAGAAAGTCTGACAATTACTCTAACAAATGGGTATCGTGTTATCAACTGGTTTGTTGAGTCTGATACGCAGTCGCCCCACGTGATTCACTGGCACTCCATGTAATGAGCTGCATACAGTTAGACTGAAAGCCGACCCTAACATAGTTGTGAACAGGCTCGGCAGATGATGAAGATTTTCGCATTGTAATGATGCTTAAAAATGAGTTATTATCAGTGATCGGAGTAGGTAGATTGAACTGGGGTCATTGATCCGAAACGTATATATTACTATGGACATTCCTCCGGAATTGGTGGATTATTAAAAAAAAACCGGAACTTATGTAGGAATTGTATTCTGCCAGAGTGGAAGGAGTCATTTGATGATTTGCCATCCTCAAAAAAAAGGTAGGAATTGTAATAAAATGAGCAATTTTATTCTTTATTATTCTTCCTATTTTTTTTTTTGTCACGATTTGACAAAACCCAACGACCAATCAGAACAAAGGATCATGGGTGGTACAATAACCGGTTATCAGAACAATGCGTACGCCCGCCGGAAATACTAAATCCGGAAATACCGGAATTACTTTCCGGAAAAATGGCTTATCCATGTTATTCTTTCTGTGTGCATTTATGATACAAGTACTAAAAATCAATCTACCTACTCCGATCACTGGTTATTATTTAGCGAAATTTATAACAATAATGTGATTGTGGTACATTGTGATTTTCAAATTCGAACTACATCTAAGGTTAAATTATTTGCTATAAGTTTTTGTAGCTACAAAAACTTGTACAGATCGCGGCAAGATGGTTGAACCTTCAATGCGCAATAACAGATTTTCGAGTCTCAATCGAAGTGCGGGGGTGTAGTGCTCGCGGGGGCTGCGTGTAACCATAGCAACGACCGCCATTTTAGTGCAATGTACGTGACGCGTTCGTTTCGTAGAAATGTGGGCGGAGCCTCGTACATGTTGTCGTCACTGGTCATCGCATTCACGCACATAGTGACATGACGCGCGATACATCGCAATGGGTGATTCTGTTTTTTTGAACAGGGTTATTAAGAGAGTTATAGAGGTTCAAAACTGCACCTTGTATACAAGGTGCAGTTTTGAACCTGCAAAACATTTCAGGAGGTTGTTATGAGACTCGTTAATAATCATATAACAATACGATACCAAGTCAATAATCAATAATACTTTTTATTTTCGATTTTTTAATTTTATTGTTTTTCAGAATAAGTCTCTTAATAACCCTGTTCAAAAAAACAGAATCACCCATTGCGATGTATCGCGCGTCATATCACTGTGTGCGTGAATGCGATGACCAGTGACGACAACATGTACGAGGCTCCGCCCACATTTCTACGAAACGAACGCGTCACGTACATTGCACTAAAATGGCGGTCGTTGCTATGGTTACACGCAGCCCCCGCGAGCACTACACCCCCGCACTTCGATTGAGACTAGAAAATCTGTTACTGCGCATTGAAGGTTCAACCATCTTGCCGCGATCTGTACAAGTTGTTGTAGCCACAAAAAATTATAGCAAATAATTTAACCTTAGATGTAGTTCGAATTTGAAAATCACAATGTACCACAATCACATTATTATTATAAATTTCGCTAAATAATAACTCATTTTTAAGCATCATTACAATGCGAAAATCTTCATCATCTGCCGAGCCTGTTCCCAACAATGTTAAGGTCGGCTTTCAGTCTAACTGTATGCAGCTCATTACATGGAGTGCCAGTGAATCACGTAGGGCGACTGCGTATCAGACTCAAAAAACCAGTTGATAACACGATACCCATTTGTTATAGTAATTGTCAGACTTTCTGGCTTTTGACTACCCATACCAACGATCATATGGCAGGGCTGTAAGGTCGTTGACCCGTACCGACCCGTGTGGTACCTAACGACTGTCCGAGAGCTACAAATCAATTCGAACCAAAGGCTTTAATTAAGTGTTTGCCGAAACACGGGATTTCAATGATGTCCTAGATAAATTTAAAAAGTACTTACATTATTATGAATTAAAAAAATAACACAGTGGTACTTGCTCAGTTACGAACCCGCAACCTCATGCATGAGAGTAGAACGCCTTAACCACTGGACTATTACGATAAATAATAATAGTAGGAAGTAAATACAACTGCGCTAAAAAAAAGTTCACGTTGGCGTCGTTAGTTACCTATCAGCTGATGAAGAGAATGATAGGCGGAGATAAATAAACCTTACATAGCGCGTGCGCGGGATTAAGGTAGGCATCTAGTAATAATAATAAGCAGTGATCGGAGTAGGTAGATTGAACTGGGGTCATTGATCCGAAACGTATATATTACTATGGACATTCCTCCGGAATTGGTGGATTATTAAAAAAAAACCGGAACTTATGTAGGAATTGTATTCTGCCAGAGTGGAAGGAGTCATTTGATGATTTGCCATCCTCAAAAAAAAGGTAGGAATTGTAATAAAATGAGCAATTTTATTCTTTATTATTCTTCCTATTTTTTTTTTTGTCACGATTTCACAAAACCCAACGACCAATCAGAACAAAGGATCATGGGTGGTACAATAACCGGTTATCAGAACAATGCGTACGCCCGCCGGAAATACTAAATCCGGAAATACCGGAATTACTTTCCGGAAAAATGGCTTATCCATGTTATTCTTTCTGTGTGCACTTATGATACAAGTACTAAAAATCAATCTACCTACTCCGATCACTGATAATAAGGCATGTAGGTACTCGGCGCAGTCGGCGCGCTCTGTAGGTAAATTCAGCCCCAAGGACGGTTTTCGTTTTTATTTGTAGATTAAATTGGTTGATTTAAGATTTGCTTTCCTACTTTTTAACGGGCTGAGGACCGACAAAATACCTCAAGATAATTTGTGCTAGTTAAGTAGGTAGGTACCCATGTGTTAGGGATTTTAAGTGATTAATTTTGTCTGATAGGTATTTTTGGCGTAAGTAGTTAAAAATTTTAAATCAACTTATTTACACTAATCAAGTTGATTTAGCTAACATCGTGTTTACAAATTATTGTCTATGTACAAATAAATAAATTACCTACTTATGTTACACGGAGGTATTGTTCAAAGTTTCCACCGTTACACTCCAGGCACAGTCTAGCACGACGTTGCTGATTTTCCATCAGCTTACGTAACACAAACACATTCGTTTTTATTGTGTCTAAAGCACTGATCACTTTTGCACGTAGTTAGGTTACACTGGTGATGTGGATGTCTTGGTTTTCCAGCAACCAGCGACAAAATGTAACTCGCGCGGCGTTATCGTGTTGGTGGAGATCCTGTACCTTGCGGTAATGAAAGGGGTGCTGCATTTCTTTGTGCAGTAGCCGCCACACTGTGGAGTGGTGCACTCCAAACCGTCGATCAGCCTCCCGCGTGCTTGCCCGTGGCCCTCGCCGGAAGAGTTCCAGGATATCTTCCTGCAAGGCGACAGGCAGGCCTTCGTTGCCGCGACCTTCAGCATGCAGGGGAACGTCGAACTGCCGATGATCGTGCAGTCTCTGCGTAGCAGCCAGCATTACCCAGTGTGAGGCACGTTGTCGATTGGGGAATAACTCCGCGAACATTTCGATGGCTCGAGATACATTGTCTCCACTGATGGCATACAAGCGGACCATCTCCACCAACTCTACATTGGAGAATTGGTCCGTCATTTTTACAACTTTGTACTTTAGTAGGTACCTATCGCGACGTTAATCGAAGGCGCCCTTGAGGGGCGGAATTTGCAAACGTATGCACACACCGGCGTCATCAATTACACTAATAAATTGACCCGATTTATGTGCTTGCGAGTTGCGATGGCCGCGGGGGCGTGGCTAGTGGGAGAGGGAGCGGGCGGTGGTTGGTGCTTTGGATCTATGAAAGAAATGTCGGATGCGTTTGTTTGTGTGTGTGTGTGTGAATGCGCAGTTTAAGGACACGTACAGATTGGCCGCGTTTTAAAAAGGGGATTTCACGCTTACCGATTTCCGTAAATAAGAATAAAATGAAAAAAAAATACCTGCCCATTTTATTGTTGATTTGGGTCGAGAATCACTAACATAATTACCTCCTAAAATGTTTTGCAGGTCCAAAACTGCACCTTGTATAGATATGTTAATGTTTGAGTCTCAAACATTAACAATCGTATGAATAAGCCTACGGAAATCCCGGAATCCTACGATTTCCGTTGTCATTTTGAAGAAATGATTAGGTATCAATAAGGTACCAATGGGGCTGGCAAGTGAAAGCTGATCTCAGATGGCGCCACCACTCTAAGGACCCTTGTCATTAAGTGAGATAAACATTTACATGCTTCGGATTTCTTAATTGCGTTGATTTCTTGACAATTTTCCGATTTAGAACATGTATTCCAATTGGAAAATTGTGACTTAAAAGAAAAGTTAAGAAAAAGAGGCGCCTCTTTACGTGGAAGGAAAGCAGACCTAATTGAAGGGATCGCAGACTTTTTCAAAATATTGCGCTGGTGTATGATCCCTGAAAGCGTGATATGCCTTTAGCAAACAAATAATGTATGTATTGTATCACGGAGTAATAAATACAAGATTGATTAACTATCTGGGGAAGATCTCTAAACCTTCAGTGGGCTCAAAAGGCCTAGACCATTCCTTGTGGAGAATATGGGCACACAAAGGCGCACATTAATAGAATTTTAAGACGGAAATTCACCATTCATTTGTTCATTTGTTTGTGTGTATTATGGGCAGTCTGTTTTATTTTAATGTCCCAAGAAGCCTTGCACTTTTTTTTCATATTCTGTCTATATCTTTTGTTATGTATTTGTTGAGCTCTGTTAAAACAACGTTTAATTATGTCACTTTATTTTGTATACTTTTTTGTTAATCCATTTTTGTTTGTTTTAATAGGGAATAGTTTTTAAATTTAAATAAAGTTTCCTTAAACATAACTTTTTTAAACCTTTCGTTCAACCACAGAGTATTAATTTTACGTTCGGCCTTTTTATCTTTTGTATGGGCTAAAATAGAAAAACAGTTTGTAATGTTCCATGAAATACCTAAATAGAGAACTGTTGCATGTTTTCTTCAAGATAGTCCCTTTTGTACTCAAACCAACTGAGTATAGATTTTGGTTTTTAGTCGTCACTGTCAGGGTCTGCCCTGTCTCATGATCAGAAAGAGCCAGGTGATGAACTTCGCCTTTAGTTTATTTCACATTCCTTGCAAATAAATCAAAACACGACTGTTTTCGTGTTGGTGTTTTTATATGCATAACAATAATAAAAAAATTCAACAAACCTTCTTTAGTTCTTGGCAACTTTTATTTGGTTTTATTGTATTAATTAAATTGTACCTAGTAATTAACTTTAAGTCAAAAATGTCCATCCTTGCAATATCGGAATTCCGTTTTTTTTCTTTCAAATTAAGGCTTTGTTTCGTGCTTTCTAATTAACCTTCACTTTTTAATAATGTACTTCTGTTGTCTTTTACTGTACGGAAGCTAAAAGGCAAATGATGATAATCGCAACATGGACGACAAAAAATAAACATCAAAACTGAAATTAAAATCGTCTTTATTGATTATTCGTTGTACAAGCAACTATAATTAATAAACATTGTATAATAAACTTATAACAATTAATAATTTGTTAATAACAAATAAATTGTACTGGAAGATAGTTTCCATAAATATATCTTACATAGTAATAATCACTTCGGTTTCTCAACTTTTACAACATTTTTTTATTCATTCTTTCAGTTTGTATCCATCGTAGAAATAATGGCAAGGTAGTAGGTACTTACAGCTACGTCTGGAGTTACAAAGGTACAAGTGCATAGGAGAGTTATACCCATGACTCGAAATAGAGAATATTCCGTAGAACTTATCAATTTCCTAAAACGTAAGTGAATCTTCTGTTTCCTAATGCTACATTTACATTCAGCCGAAGTGAGCAAGGAAGTGGGCAGGACGAGTGTGTACTCACGATAGTTTTCATGCCACAGCCATTGCTACTCGCGCTGCCGGTCCTTTGACTTCCGCACAAAAAACCGCTCTTTTGGGGAGCGCCGCGGCATCGGCAGTGCGTGGTTACATTCTGCTTCGTCGCTCAGTTCTCGCTGAATTATTTCGACATCTGCCATTGCCGAAGCTCGAGTGCAGTAGGACGGTATGTAAACACACTTCTCTCGATCCTGCTGCAGCAGTATTTAGGGAACTATTGCCAGCAGTGCGAGGGGCAGCGGCAGGAGGTGAATGTTAATGTAGTATAAGAAAGCTGTGAACGGTCACATAATAACGGCTGTCCAAATATACAGCGTTTTTTGACACTTTAATGTCAAATACTGGTGAAAATGATAGATTTTCTTGATGGTCGTTATAATGTAACTGAACCGTTTTCCTAGCTAACATTTACGTCATTTGTCAAATTGAACCGCAATCCTAATTAAGGGGTATGCGCTAAGGTAGCCCGCGTAATTCAAGTTTATTTACGTTTTTTACAATTTGCAGGTCAGTGTCAGGTTGTATGTTGATTAAAATATGATTCGCGGCCGTAACAAATATGGCTTTACATAATTATAATCATTAGAATCAGCAATAAAACTCCATAAGTTAGAAGTGACCTCAAATGTCATGATTTCATGAAATAGTCATTCAATAGGTTAATATGAACCTAGATCGATGTATTGATGATTTTTATGATCATAATTCTATAAATAAATATTTGTTATGGCCGTGAATTCTATTTAAATCAAAATATACCATGTTACTGACTTGCAAATCGCAAAAAGCGTAGGAAAATTTAAATTTCGCGGGCTATTCTGGCGATGGTGTTTTAGTAAATGTTGCCTGTGTGGAAATCAATGGCATTCAAACCCATATTGTAAAACTACATGACAAGAATCGATATTTATGTAAGCAACACAGTAGGTACCAAATTCACTTCATAATTCCAACCCACATTGGCAGGATCAAGAAGAGCCTGATCTTACATTTACAATGCATACAAACAAATGTCAAACATCATAATCGCTTTACCAAACATCATAATCGCTTTACCAAACATCATAATCGCTTTACCAAACATCATAATCGCTTTACCAAAAATCACAACACTAATGGCCATGGCCACAACAATATATTTGAAATTCAAAAATGAAATTACATCTTTTTGGGTACTTGTAAAATTTAAACTGGAGACGACAGAGACCTCAAACTCTAAGCATTTATTTCAATTAAAAAACCAATTACAGGCAATTTTGAATTGTCAAGGGGTCGGTCAGTCAGAAAGATGAAGCTAGTTAATTTCTACTTTTATATCTGTAATTTTTATGGTGTACATAATAAAGAGTATTCTATTCTATTCTATTCTATTCTAGTTGCCTATTCCAAAGCGTAGTAGGTACCTATGGAAAAGAACGAGCTAGAAATTATGAGAACTGACATTTACTGGCCATATTTAGGTAATTATGAGTATAGTGTAGATTTATTGCAGCTGTACGTTTAACTCTGAACTTGAGCCAAGTAGACCTTGGACTAGACAAAATTTTATGGTTTGTATTTAATCTAACTTCCAATAATTACCATTTTTCGCTCCTAATTTTTTTATTTAACACTCTAATATTATGATTGCGCCTATTTTTATGAACTTCAAATAATTTATCTTTTACTCAATAGCCAAGTGACGGCGAGCAGCCTGTATGTAGCGCGCGCCGCCCGCCTGCGCACGCGCCGCGCGGGACGCTCGCGTGGCGCGCGCTCGCGCCGCTTCTAATTGTCTAACCCGGTCAGGATAGCTAGCCTGGCTTACTACTTTACTGCGACCACTCATTATTTAAAAAAAAAGTGTGCGTCATTAGAAGCGCAAAAAGTTTTTAGAGATTCATCAATTTAAAAAAGTGTTCATCATTATAACAAGGTCAATAACTTTAAGTTAAAAAAATATGTTTTTAATTTTCCCATCTAAAAATAATAAAAACGGTCGTCATTGCTCTGTTGTTTCCAGCATAAACCTTCGTAATTTAAAACTGAAAATTAATGAAATGACAAATAATTCCATTAAAGTTAAATAGCATTATTTGGAAAATTGACAAAAAACTACACTTCATCGCATTATTAGCGATTACTTTGCTAAAAAATCTTGTTAATTGTGATCGCTACGTTAGAAATATCAGTTTGGTCATATACAAAAGTTTCTTAGAGCTTAATACTTTACATACAACGACATAATACAGAGGAAATGAAAGGTACAGACATACCGCTAGACAAGTGAACTTCTTTATACATTTTAAATTTTGCTGAAAGCCTTTAAACAGAATAATCCTGGTGTATGTGGTAGTGATGATCGAAACACTTGCATACTGTCCAAACTTGCATTTTATTTTATCTTCCATCCTCCTGGTTTTATATTTTGTGTGTACATAAACAGGTAAATAAATGAAAGTCATCACATAACAATCGAAGCCACGATGGAGGACAATAACACGATGACAAATTAAAAATGCCACAAAAGACGGCACAAAACTTTGCCGTTTTACGAAATAATTTCCTCTAAACCATGTCGCTTAATTTAAGTGTATAATATTAATAATACTATTTATAGAAGCACTTGGGGCCCATAATCTTAAACATTAACGTTAGACCTATGAGTAAAAGTTAAAAATGACCGTGCGGTCGGAAAACTTCGTATGGAAGTCGAGTTTGTTCGGAGAAAACCGTTAATTTTAACGGTTAAAATTCTGACCAGCAGATAATTTTAAAATGTATACATACATATATTCTTTCGCTTTTTTTTAAATATTTTACATAACAATTTGGAACATTTTTCGCATTTAAACTACGTATTTTAAATTTTAAAGACAAATTCTATTCATGTTTCCATAATTACGAATCGACTACCCTATTTTTATTTACAATTTTTTAGAATGAGAGTTTGATGCGTCATGTTGGCAGTACTGACACTCTTAATGCATATAAATATATATTAATATTTCAGTTATGAAACTGTTGTGTCCTTCTTACAATTACTTAATTGTGATTTTATTGATATATTTACAGAATACACTGTAAAAAGTTAGAAATCAAGTAAGGGTTGGTTTTATCTAAACTGCAGTACTTACAATAGCTATGTTGTTAAAAAAATCATAATTTCTGAGAATGCTATTAATAAGATCTATTACTTTCTGACCTAAAAGTAAATCATCATAGAGAAAATTTGCCTTATTATTGTAGTAAAGATAAAACCAATCGTTATGGACAGAAGGCTCGCATAGTAACAGTTAATTGGAAGCGAGCGTTACGCGCGAGTATGATTGTTGGTCGTCACAGGGGGCGCTGCCTCTGCTTCTGCGGCGGCCGCTTCTCGTTTTAACTTACGGTATTTACCTGAAATCAGAATATGATTGCCTTTTAAAACATAAAATATGTAAACGGGGCCTTACTTCATAATAAACCTAACTTAAATTAGAAGACTGTCTTGAAAATATTGAAGCTTTAAGTCCCATTTGTGTGCCAGTTTTATTGGTCTCTTTTGGGCGTTATTATATTCATATTTTTATCTACATTTCCCAATAGTCATAAATGGATATCTTAACTTAAAGCTCAATTTTTTGTGTACCCCATCTGAATGAGAAAATCTACTTTATTTATGTCTTAGTCCCAGCTGGGCGCCAATTTATGTAGCAGTTAGGCCCATGTTGGGCGCCAGTTTATTATAGGGATTTAGGGTACTATTGTATACAGGTCGATTTAAACAAAACAGACATAAAACTAGGGCAAGCGTACGAGCATTATTTTCTTGTTTTTTATAGATATAGGTATAGAACAACGAAAGAATGCACTTTCCCTGTTTACAAAAAGAAAAATTAATAGAACAGGGCAGGGAATGTGCATTTGCTCGTTTGATCTAAACTTACGTCTATATTTTAAAATGAAGTACGTGTTCATCATCTATTGAAATTGTTTGAAATGGCAGGGCTTATTGTTTACCAAAGCCAATCAATAGATATGAGCCATAATTATGTCAATCTTGGTGCTCAACATAAGCCTAAATAGGTGGAAGGTAAACTCACGTGAAGTCTTGACCATGATGACGCCCCACCAGATGGACCAGCCCCAGCCGACCAGGCAGAACAGCACCGTGAACAACTGCCCCGCACCGACTAGCAAGTTTATCACGAACGAGCCTGTTTTAAAATTAGTAAACATTTAAAAAAATTGGGATTGTTGGATATTGTGGGGAAGAGATAAAGAAAAATAAATAGAATAGAATTACTTGAGTACGAGTATACTGACATTGATGCTGAGACCAAATTAAACAAGTGTATAAAGAATATCAAGAGTACGTCATAAATAATATAGAAACTTGAGCATCTATAACTCGTGGGGTTTGTATCCAACAGGGATGATGAAATTGACGTAGTGAGCCAAAATAATACATTTTCTATAATGTGATAAGATATTTTAAAATCGGGTCATATCTTGAAGTTTTAGTTAAGTTAAAGGCTAGTTTTTAGACTCACCTATCCTATGTTTAGCTCCGTCGTGGACTCCAAATCTGGGAATGCCGAAGCATAGGCAGAACAGGCCGCTCAAAATGCTACCTGTAGATGTAACAGTTAAAAATAAAACTTTATCCCACTTGGGTGCCACTTATGTAGCAATTTATCCCAAACTGACACCCGTATAATGTAAACTACTGAGTTTAGTTTAAATTATCCGTTATGAACACGTGTGGAACTCCATCATAATGCGTTGGTATATTTCGAATTATTTTTACTTTCCCGCACTAGATAATTACTAGTTCAAATAAAATTTGTTCATATAACAAAAGCTGCGTGGCTATGTATGTATTAACGTGTTTATAATAAATTACCTAATGTATTAAAAATATTAAATTGCAGGTTATTGAAAATTAAATTATATGAATGGCTGAATGAAAATAATTTCTATAATATTAAGGATATTTTTGAACATAAAATCTTATCTTATCTTATCATTCATTCAATTGCAAAGCAGCTACCGAGGCACGCTTTGGTATTTGACTCTAATTTTTTTTCATTAATTTAAATGTCAACTCACCAAGTCCGGGCACGACGATGTTGCAGAGTAGGCAGAAATAAGCGAGTACTATCGGCAGCACAGGGATAGCGCCGCGCATCACACTCGTATGCTCAACCAGCGATGTGTCAAGTTTCTTGCGTGTGTCCTGCGGATATTAAACAAGGATATTTATAATAGGAGACTACGAGAATGAATTAACGTGTTCCAACTACCAATTTCCGTTTCGGGAAACGCTATAGCTTATATATATATATAGCGATATAGCTTTGGACTAGTACCTAAATGGAATACTCAGGCTGTCACAGGTAATATATATTTCATTCACATTTATATCAGAAACAGTCAATCATTCGAAATATCGGACATTTGAAATGTTCTTTTCTTATGATTTCAGGACACCACATTGCAGGGTGCAGAGATCATGCGGTAGAAGCTTAGAGAAAACGACTGATTCTATTAATAAAATCAGTCGTTTCGGTAGTTATTAATAACTGGCGAAAATTTAAGTTGATATTCACACATTGACGGTTGAAGAATATATTCCTAGGTGACTAGTTATTGAATAGTAAAATGTCGTGTAGTGACCTTGCTCGGCTTTCACAATTTAGATTTAGAGCGTGTGTTAACAGACTCGTCATGGTGTTGACATGGAACATGATGACACAGCGGCATTAGCTCACTGATTGCAGTATATCTATGCCACTTTTTAAATGTATTACTCATATTATAATATGATTTAATGTGGTCTTCACGTCAACAATTCCAACAAAAGTACGAATGTGAATATTTCACGTTGTGGACAACTTAACACTAAGAAATAGAGATAGAGCCAACTATCGAAAACGAAACGAAACGGGAAACGAGTCCATCAAAAACATTGGTAATCTTTTCAATTGGGCTTTAAGTAACAGATGACAATCATGTTTTCTTATTAAATTGACTTTGAAGACATTCTAGAAATCCCTCTCAATTTAAATGGAAAGAAATGCAATTCAATAGTCTGATCAACAGAGTACTGTTCAAAGCATAAATAAATACCTCCGTGTCTTCTTCGATATCCACATCTTTCTTCATAAAATCCTTCGTAATCATAATTCTAGACGGCTTTCGCAAAGGCATTGGCGACGGGTTAGGGGTTGCTCGAGGGGAAATTTGAATAGAAGGACGCGGTGATGGTAGCGGAGTAACAGCTAGTTTATTACCGGTAGCCATCGTCATTAGAGGGTAGTTAGGATTCTTCGAATAGATCTCACGCGGTAGACTGTACAAGTAGTTCTGAAGATGCGGTGTTAGGTATAGATTCTGCATTTGTCTTAAGCTGCTTATTTTCGCGTTTACCGTAGTTACGTAGCGGGTTTTAAAATTATACATTGGTATTTAGTTTTTTAGCACTCATGGTCACTATAATAATTTGAGTTAATCGATCCGGAAACAATAAATAAATAATAATTGCAGATATTAATTCATACAACTGGTTTTTTGTAGTAGTTCTCGAATACAGAAATCCCGTTAGTTGAATTTGTGGAACAACCACCAAAACAAATCCTCAGTTGCACGTTATACCAATGCGTTTCGGTTAACAGTTGAATAGACACTGCCATTAAAATACGCTAATCATACATTTAATAATGCCATCGATTATTCGTCCCTATTGTTAAACAACCGACCTTGTTTACACTAACCCATTTCATATAAATAGCAGCTACTTACTAAGTTACTTTTAATTATATATGGCGAACAGATTCAAATCATAGCTAAGAAAAGTCTACACGCGAAGAAATTAAATATATTTTTTAAACATATTGTTATACTGCTTAGCACGCTATAAATATGTGCTTTTTATTATTATTAACGAGGTACAGTAGGTTTCTTGAATAATAATAGACTTTTAATTTATGAGCTAACGTGGTACCATATTGGGCGCCAATATACATTGTTGGCGCCCAACATGGGACCTCAATCTTGGCTATTACTATAATGTATTATTCTTGTCTAATGTAATTTGATATTCTTTTGCGCATACACTAGCTTGTAGATTAAAGCTTAGGTGAAGGTCCCTTAAATAAATATTAATGAAATAGACCCTAGTATATTGTCTCTTTTCTATAATACAGGTAGTTACTACAGCAGTCTTGTGAGTTTACATTAACAAAAAAATATTTTGGATCAATTTAAATATGATTATTTTATAATGTCCAATTCAGTGAATTAGTAGTGATTCATTAGTTGTGAAATTATAACTCCAGGTCTGAAACAAATGACCATGAGTACCATTACTCATTAGTCCCATTTACATACAAAATATTATGCGACATCCTTTCTTATTATAATTACCTTATGCTTTCCATGAAATACAATTAAAGGAACAAACATAGTTTTAATAAGTGACCAGGTTCAGACCTTGAGTCATATTTCTTAGACACGCGTGGTCGTTGCGTGCCGACGCCGACGCGATTACAACGGTCAGAGTAAAATATGTTTCGGCGACTTGTTGGTTTGTGTGGGTCATAGAAAGGCTTCGTTTTGGGTCATTTGGGGATGTATTAACATAGGACTATGAACTTTAGGATGGAGGGTTAAGAAACCGCAATAAAGTGACCTTATTTTCTTGGCTTGAAAGAAATAATCAGCGAGGCGGACTAAAATAAACAGAGCTACATACTATGTATGGCGAGTGTATCGTGGATGGGGAACCAAGGATTTTTTATGATGTAGATCAAAGGTTTCCTCTAAGTCCTGCCAGGTAGGTAACTACTCTTTTCCCACGCCACCTGGAACCAGCGCGGTACGCGTCCATGTCGGCTCGCCACTTCTTTGTGGGTTGGCTCTGCGACACTAACCGTTTTCAGGCACCCGCTATGGGGAGACTCCTGCTTAATGTATAAATAATAGTATAAAATAAAAAAAGCCTATATTTCTTACAGAATCCAGGTTTACAAAGTAATGGTGCTAGTAACATAGAACATAAAAGTTTTTAGTTTTTTTAAATTTAGTTTTAGTAGGATTTTATAACAAGATTAAAATAGTTTATTTTTATTTAATAATTTAGGTTTAGTATGTTTTCTTTGATTTTATAGCAAGAATAAAAAATTATATATTTTTTTTTTTGTTTGTTTGTTGGTTATTCTGTAAGAACCACTCTACTGATAAAGGCCTCCTCCAAAGTAAGCCAGTCTTCTCTGGATTTTGCTGAAATCGTCCAATTTGGAACTGCTGTGCATAATTATTTCGACCTCCCATCTATTTGGGGGTCTTCCTTTCTTTCTTTTACCTATTGGCCCTTTCCACGCTGTCGCACTTTTTGTCCATCGCTGGTCTTGGAGGCGAGTTACGTGCCCAGCCCACTTCCATTTTAGTGCAAGAGCTTGTGTCAGACCGTCTGTCGCTTTTGTGATATTTCGTATTTTTATATTTAGCATACTGCGCTCTATTCCACGTTGGCACGTCGTAATTTAATTTTTTTATTGAATTTCCAGGTCTGGCAGGTGTAGGTCAAGCATGGTATAAGGCAGGAGTTCATAACCTTGGTCTTCAGGTTGATCTACATGTTACTTTTAAATGTTTCCTTTAAGCTCCAGTATTTATTCCATGTTAACTGTGCCCTGCGTTCTACCTCCTGGTAGTTGCTTGATCTGTCGAAGCTAATTTGTTTGCCGAGGTAGATGATTGTATTGTTCGGTATAATGAAGAGGTTCGTCGTCGGCATATATTTGTATCTTGGTGCTGCTGGTCATTATCATAGTTTTGGACATGTTCATTTCTAGGCCAGCAAGCTTGCTAGCGTTATTTAATGACTCTACCATGTACTGTAATTCTGTTTCTTTCTCTGATATTAGCACCAAATCGTTGGCGAAACGTAGGTGGTTTAGATACCTACTTTTTACTTGTATGCCGCGTTATTTCCAGTCAAGCTTGTTTATTATGGACTCTAATGTGGCTATGAATAATATAGGTGATAGTAGGTCCCCCTGTCTTACTCCTCTCTTAACAGGGAACCAAGAGCCAGTTGTTTCTAGTTGAACTATACTTTTACTGTTATTATATATGCTTTTGATTGCTTGTATATATTCATTTTCCACATTCTGTGTTGTTAAGGTTTCCCAGGTATAATTGTGTGATACTGAATCGAATGCTTCTTTTATAATCGATATATGCCAAGTATAGCGGTCTGTTTTTCTCCTGGTACTTTTCGATAAGAAGCTCATGTGTGTGGATATGATCGATCGTAGAGAAGCCCTTTCTAAATCCTGCCTGTTCTATGGGTTGGCTCTTATCTCACGTAGCGCTTATATTTTTATTGAGAATTGTAGAAAATAGCTTGTATGTACTCGGCAGTAGGCTTATTGGTTTGTAGTTCCCTATATCATTTGGGTCTCCCTTTTTGTATAGCAAAATGATATTGGATTCAGACCACTGGGCGGGCGTCTCTGCTTAA
Source organism: Griposia aprilina (assembly GCA_916610205.1). Lineage (NCBI taxonomy): Eukaryota > Metazoa > Arthropoda > Insecta > Lepidoptera > Noctuidae > Griposia > Griposia aprilina. Next base: position 16,006,065 of record OU744308.1, read on the forward strand.
TGTATAAGATAAAAAAATATTAAACTAAACTCACCTCAGGAGGAAGAGTAGGTGACATGCTCTTGTTCTTAGAGAACATGCTCGTGCGCCTGCTGGACGACTGATCCGAGCTACGCAGGCACATGCCGCGCAACCACGTGCACAGCCGGTTGTTGCAGCAACTGTTACAAAAGAAAAAAGAAATGTTCAGTAACTATAGCTCAGCACACTTAGCATGGTTTGAATCACGAAAAAATCATGACTCTTGAATTTAAATCAACCATTTTGCGTCAAATGTCTCGCAAACCGCAATAGGTATTATGTTTATTAGGCTGGGTTAACGCTCCGAGCCGAAACTCCCAAAAACCGGCATGTCCTAGAACCAAAAATTCGAAGACATGTGGCATCTACCAACCCGCACTGGGCCCGCATGATGGATTACTGCCCGCTCCCTGTCACAGAGAGGAGGCCTGTGACCCAGCAGTGGGAACATTATGGGCTGATTATGCTTAGGCAGTATTTACTAAAGATCTTCATCATTTCAGCTAAAACACGTCCACTGCTGGACAAAGACCTCCCCAAGCACGTCACTTGGACGGGTTCTGTGCTTCTCGGATCTAGCAGATTTAAGCGGTTTTGACAATGTCGTCGGTCCACCTTGTGGAAGGCCTTCCAACGCTACGCCTTGCGGTACGCGGTCACCACTCAGGAACGCCTGTGCGCCTGATGTGCCCTGCCCACTGCCATTTAGGTTTGACAATTCTTTGGGCTATGTCGGTTACCTTGGTTTTTCAGCTGATCTCTTCATTTCTGATTCGATGACGTAGGGAAACTAAAAGCATACCACATCATACCAATGACCAATACTAGAAGAAATTTATTTAACTGAACAAGAAAAACTCACCTAGTAGGAGGTCTATCACTCAAAATGCTGTCCCTCCTCTCAATCGTCCTCTTCTTTCGTCCGCAGCAGCCGACCTCCTCCTCAGGAGCCGGAGACATAGACTCCGCAACGTTGCGGGGCATGGAACCGGTGTCCGCAACGCGTCGCCGTCGCCCGCAACAGCCGCAGAACATGTCGCGTAGCGTACGCTTGGGTTTCGTTTCGTTTTCGTATTCTATTGAGGCCTGGGAAAAAGATTTTCGTTATTGTGATTAATTTCTCCTTACTTTCATACAAATTTTCTAAATGCGAAAGTAGCTCGATCTCTCTATCTGTTACAAATTTAGCACATGTCAATACCATGACCTGGGTACTAAGGGATACTTTTTGTTCCAGTGGTAAGGTCCCCTGGGATAATTTCCGTCGTCTACGCGGGCAAAGCCACAGGCCAGGCCAAGGCTAGTTTACAATAATTAACAGGTTTGGATACGGAGCTAAAATTAGCGAAAAATAGCTCCTCGTTTTAAATTGTCATAGTTCTCAAACTGGAAAGGCCAGTATTGGAATGGCAGTTCAAGGAAAAGTGCCATTCGAATTTTATTTTGCTATATTTAAAAATAAATAATTACACGCCTGTATTCTCCGAAGGGCTTGGCAGGAGTGTACCTATAGTACACCCACATTTCGCCAGTTATGTTAAACTGTATTAACTGTGTTATGTTTAATAAATAATCATTCTTTGATAAAATGTACAAACACGAATTTACTCACTTTACCAGCAGCCCTTTCCATATCCCTAATCTCTTGTTCAGCCTTTTCTTCATCTACCTTCTTTTTACAACAATTTAGTTTACTCATCATTCCTTGCTTTTCTTCCGTCATTTCCTCTTGTTTTTTCACTCTCTCTTTGTCTTTCTCCCCATCTTCTTCCGATTCTTCTCCTTTGGTGCAGCAGGCACAACATTTTGACTTGCATTTCTTCATCAGCCTTTGGCAGAAGTTTGGTTCTTTTGGCTTCTCTTCTGTAGATTCTGTTGGTTCTGATGTTTCTCTTTCTTCTGCTGAAGGGGTCTCCTTTGCTTCTTTCTTGGTCCTTGCTGGAGGCTTAGGGGTTGTGCTTGTGCTTTGTGGGAACCTGGGAATTGAAGATTGTAGATTAGGTTTTGTTTTAGTAACTTTGTATTACTTTATTGATCACTGTCCCAGATTTCATCTTGAAAACGTTTGGTTTGGTTACCAGTCTTACCATATGAAGCGTAATATCAGTACAGTGTATTACGTGTGTTTTTACATTATTAGACAGGACTAAATAAGTCTAAACCTAATTGTTATTTTTATATTATATTATTAAGTCATTTAGATCAGTGAGCATTTCTTGATATTTCGTTTCGTTTAGCAATGCAAATCCAGTTACGTTGTGCTTATGAAATAGGTAAGTACTTTGTCATAGTTTGCAGTCGAGACCTTGACATTAGATAGTTTCTTTATAAGATAAATTAGTTTGTGTTTATAAAGTTCCAGTTACTTAGTTTAACTAGTTTGCAAAACAGACTACTTGTAATTAATTTCGTAAGTTGACAGTACGCTGTGGTGTTTCGTTCTTTCTTGTTTAAAGAACATTGGCAAATGTGCAGCCGTGATAATACTTACTTAAGAACATAAATTCTTTCGCCCTAAAGGTTTACATACGGCTTGGTTCACCATTTTAGAGCTTTGGTTACTAAAGTCGCGGTAACAAGGATGGACCAAGCATTGTCGCTTGGTCCATCCATGTCCAGTAGTATGCTAAGTTGAGAGTGCAATGCCTTAGCCACTAAACCATGGCTACAGTGACTATTGGGCTCAAACATGTCGGTTTATCAAACAAAGCGACAGTGCTTAAAATAGTGGTTACTTAATTTTCAAACTTTCAAAGCATTTTTTTTATTCCTGTTGCTTTTTACCTTTGCAGCATTGGTAGGCCTGGGATAAGAGGTATAAGTCTAGAATTAAGGAAAATAATATGTTAATCAAATCTTTTTGAAGATATACCTAAACAAAAGGGAAGAGATCCCTGTGCAAGATCCTTTAAAAATAGTTTTATAGATTGAATAAAAAAGTAGGTATTTCAATTCTACATTGAGTTGAACTGTACAGGGTTGTTAGAGTTATTGGAAGTTAATCTGGCGAATAAATAATGATTATTATTAGAATATTGATATGGCAAATAAAGTTTTTTTTTTTAAGTCGTTGTTATTTGTTCTGAATTATGTTGTTATGTAAAAAGGGTTAGGGACATTCATCATACTTTAACCCCTTCTGCCCCATCATATAGAAATTAATTATTCTTTTTACAACTCTGTTATTACGGTTTTGTCCACCGGAAGTGGAAGCTTTGTTTCATGTGCCTATTTCCGGTGGCCTATGACGGTTAAATACGGCCATGTGCCAACTTGACACATTACACTAGTAACAAAATTATGTTAACTTGTATTTTTTATAGAATTAAAAGAAGCTTTTTACCTTAATATCAAATTGTTATACTATAGAAAATCTGTAGAAATAAAAAAACAGTTTATAAATTTTGAGTGAATCGGTTAAAAAAAATAGCGTCGATGATATTAAAATGGTCTAAAATTCCCATAATGTCAAACAATATCGAATTACGGGAAAATCTTTACGTAGGTACACTAAAATATTCACAATATTTACCTATTTTCATCACCATACCGTTTCGGCAGTAGTTCATTTGGCAATATATACACAGTCCTGTTATGTATCATTATTAAAACAACATCAAAACACTACCAATATACAAAAACCCGAATAAAAAAAGCAACTACTTTTCATTACATGGAAGCACCGTTACAAAAATACACTTTCTTGTACCAAAAACGAAACGCCACACATCATACATAATTCAAAATTTTCGCGCCAGGAGGAAGCACAGACACTGCTATTGTTTTGAGGCAAAGAAAATAAGATTTACTGCCACATCTTTACATTGTTTATGATAATTTTCGCGCCATTTGTTGTGCTTCGAGGGCGGGTGTGGCGTTCAACGCTCGAGGGCCAACTAGGAGGTGGAACCATTTCTTAAGGGCTGCTTGAGTATCGAATGCCAAGAATTACGTGTCGGTCGTAGCGTGTACAGACGTAATGAGCCTTGGGCAGAAAGAATGCTAGAAAGTGGACCTTTGTAGAAACGTAAGTATAGGTTCTGTAGTTGACATTTTTATTTACGTTTTAGATTATAACTTTTATTTGATATTTTTTTATTAGTAACTAGTAAAGAATAATGAAGTCTTCTTTGGCAGGAAATAAAAACTTGCCACTATGCCACTCGTTTTCCAATTTCAAAAATAAAGGTATTTTTCTGAAAGAAACTTTAAGAACTAGGTTATGAACAAACTGCAGCCTAATTGCGTAATACGCTATCAATTACGGATATTGCTAATCCATTGATTCATATGTTTGAAAAAATCATCTGTTCAATAACGTAAATAACGCAATGAATGTTGTTGATCTGTCAAAATGGAAGCCATTCCTACTGTTAGTGTGTTACGCAGTTACCCAGTAGGTCCCGACCAATTTTCAAGAAAAACGGTTCAAAAGTTAGAAGCAACAAAGTTTGAACCATAACCACATACAAACTAACTTCTATAAAAACCATAGGTATTTCTACATCTCAGAAAAATAAAGCACAGTACTTCCCCACATAATCAGACTGAAACATTTTTTTTAAACTATGCAATAAGACTACATTACAAAAACAAAAAAAAACGAATCACTGCATTAAACGTCATCGCATGCAAGATCCAAGATGGCGGCCATCAAATACACACTGCTAAAATAGAAAAGAGATTGTATCTCTAATTTAGCAATTTTACGAGTTCTTTTATACTGGAAAAATTATGACTCAATTTATTTTAGTGGTTCTCAAAGTATTATGTGCACTCGTGTTGTAGGTCGTTGACCCTATGCGAAGGCTTCGGATAGGACATAGGTAAACTGTAACTTGTACTAAGTAGAATACACTGTAATAGAATTTGGCCAGTTCTTAAGGGCAGTTAGTTATACCTGTTGCAGTAGATCCAGAACGATGTTTAGACTCTTAGGTGAAGGTTTGATAATGAAATAAGAAGGTTAATAAGCGTTTAGTCAGCCACTCAACTACTCAAACTATTATAGTAGGTACCTATCAATTTTAAGCTGGACATCAATACGCCAGCTTTTTAGATCTTGGGCGAAAGGAAAACAATCGCGTGGTTCTGCACCGCAACGCAACCCCAGGATCACCGCAGCGTTTTTGCTCCCCACAGTAAAGACCGTAAGTGCACGAACAAAACAAGGTCGGGCAAAGGCCTAATCGGTAACGTGTCGGCACTTACTATTCCGCACAACTCTTACCCTCTCGCTCTAAAGTTCACTCCCTCCCAAATACGAGGCAACTTTTGAGGCAAAATTTTTGTAGTCCAGTAATTTTGCCTTCTTTTTTGGGATTAAGTGACCGCAACCCTAGCCACCACACTAATATCGATGACGCTTCTACTGGTCATCGTTAGCCGTTCTGCCAGTCAAGTATTATTAACAACATGAGTCAGTATTTTCTTCGGCACCAGTGGTCAAGAAGTGATGTCACTCAAACAGTCACTGAAATTGAAACGGTGTTTTTAGAATTTACATTAAGAAAATCGAAACCTGGTCTATAGCTAAATCTCAATGATTGGATAGGCCCACAGAAATCTGTGTGGTTCTTTTCTCACAAGAGCATTTGAGACACTAATCTGCATGGGCCTCACGTGATATGACCAAGATATTGTCTGAGCTTTAAAAGAGACTGTGACCTCTGAGTTTGTTTCGGCCTTTCTTCTCAGATTGGTCGGTTAGGAAATACTGAACTCATTTAGTTTTTAAAATATTATTGACGTGTAAGTGTTTGTATAAACCTACTTTCAAGAATTAGAATCATTTGTCATCTTGTTATGGAGATTAAGTCCAAAGCCCTAATTGACCGAGAAGCGCGAAGCGTCTCCACTTCAGATTGGACAAAAATGCTGTCGTATGTCAGGATGTCCTGCGGATGTCTGTTCTCCTCTACAGGTCGCATTTCTCAACCGATTCTCGTGAAATTTTGTGAGCAGGTTCGAAAATTATACTGCTTTTTTTACTCACTTCATTTTTTCGATATTTTCAAAATTGCTGAGATATGGGAGTTAAAAACGTAAAATAAAATAATATTTAATTATTTAAGTCATTTCACGCTCTTTGCGTGCGCTTTTTGTTTTAAGGTGCGCGGTGAACAGCTATGCAAAAACTGACTCGCGAGGTCTACAGAGCCACTAGTAATAAAGAGAGGCATGACCAGAGCCTTGTGTGTGACGAACCAACTGGAGAAGACTCCTATATGACTCGTTTGGTCTGGTGGTAGCAAGCCCGACTGTTGAGCGTATGGTCGTATGGGTTTGATCTCCGGGTCAAGTCTCATAATTAAAGCGTTTTTCCATTAGGAAATTCTAAAAAGCAGCCTAGATTTGTGGCTGGTCAATGGCAATAGGCTCTCCTAAGAGGCGATTACCAATTTTCGAACTTACTAACTTTTACCCGCGACTTCGTCCGCGTGACGTTGCTTGTTTTAACATTAAAAAAATATCCCAATGGCAGTCGGCAACAGTGTAGAATTTTTGTAATCGCAACAGTACTTCCAGAGATTATCTCTTACAAACCAACAAAAAAAAATACCTCTTTATAACATTCGTTTAGAAGTTTTGATAACATTGTCAAATGTGGCTGCACTATACTATAAACCGGTAGAGATCCTTTTAGAGGAAATACAGGGATGATGTTATATAAGCGTGATCAGCCCATAATGTTCCCACTGCTGGGACACTGGCCTCCTCTCTGTGAGAGGGAGTGGGCTGTAAACCACCACACGGACACAGTGCGGGTTGGGATGTCACATGTCTTCGAATTTTTATTAGGACATGTTGGTTTCTTCACCATGTGTTCCTTCACCATTTGGAGAGGAGTGGTGATGAAATAATTTACACAAAGTAAAGTGCCTACCTGGGTTCGAACCTACGATCTACAACTCGGTAAGTCGCGGCCGTTTCTCCTGGGCCACCATTGCTCTGATGTTACATAAACCAAGGGTTAAACAACCTTCCATTGTTTCCAGTAATTACGTTTATCTCAGTAATTACCTACGTACAAGATACTTAGGTAAAGAGTTCAATGGACCATAATATACTTGGCAACAACAAAAGGGAGATTTTTCCCATAATTTCAATTTTGTTGATTATTGTAAATTATCTCGTGTGGCGATCGTGGGTAAATCATTGTAGGTACCTACTTACGCTATCGTTTACTATGAGACTTTCATAGAGTTTAAAATCACTATGACATGGGCTATAGATTTATTAGGCACTTATTAGATTTCACAATTGCATAGGCCAGACAAATGGCCTTCGCTTCGGAGCGAGTCAATTTCTTCAATGGCTATCGCTTTCGCTAATGTTTCCATCATACGTATCGAAAACTAGCGATAACGCTTATCAAAAAGTGCCACTTGGCTACGCATCTCTATGGAAGTAATCGTTCGACGCTGTCCATTCGTTTCATAGAATCGAATGCTGTTAACATTCTCTAGCTAATTTCTATTCGTTGACCTATGATCACGTGACATTTCGATAGCTTATGTCAACCCCATACATGTTTTGGCTTTTCTACTAGCGTCATCGCTAATCGAATGTTACTTTGTCTAGCTAGACCCTGAAATTGATCTCTGAATTGATCTCGATAAATAACTTTTACTTAGCTAAGCTACGGTTTCCAACAAGCAGTGACGGTTGTCATGGAAATGATGGCAACGGAGTGTGACTTTACGTTTGGTCAAAAAAGCTGTCTAGGAAAACACCAACTTTGTTAAATAACGTTTCCTTGACGTCATTCGCTGATAAAAATCGGACTTTAGTAGCTTTAGTGCAAATGATTTGGTCACTTAGATCTAACAAAAAAAATGTGGGTATCTGTTAAATAATGTATGTATTGAAGTGATAATTTAAACTACTAATCAAGAGTTATAGTTCCGTAAAATGATTCAACTACTGCAGTTGCAGATGATAAGAGTAAGGATTCGACCCCTGGGTTGAGTAAACTATGAATTAAACTTAACATAACATAACATAATTAATTTAACATAACATAACGCCTGTTTTCCCCGAAAGGCTAGGCAGCGGTATAGATTCTTATGTGTGTGTATGTTAGAAAATGTCGGCTTTTGTACATTCAAACGTAGTAATGAGTTCCTCTGTTACTTTTATAATAAGATAAGAACTACAGTGTTTCACGCCTCGTTTACTGACTAAATTCCATACAATAGCCACTTCCTTATTCAAATAAATATTATGTTCATGGTTATAAAATATTTTGCTATGCACACTAATGATTTAAGTTGTAGATAGTCTAAATTGTAGGAAATAGTAAAATGATAGTTAGGTATAACATTGTTATTTCAGAGTTTAAATACGTAAGTATGATGCCTTTCCTTATATGTCACTCCATGTTTTTCCGGCAGAGAATTGCAATTTTTCTCTCTCATGTCGATTAGAGAGATGAAGAAGAATAATGCTAGCATAATGGACAGCACTGTACTGTCCTTTGAGTCTCTTGTAGTCTAACTAACACGTTGCTGTGTTTTATCATTAGGAATTTCTCAGTAATAGTCTGGAGTTTGGAAGTTGGCGGCGTGATACCCTCGTACCTCAGAAAGAAAGAAAAGAAAGAAGAAAGAAAATGAATTTATTTAGCACAAACTACAAGGCACACAACACAACATATAATAAAACAAACAAATAAAAAGTGTAAAGTGCATAGTGAGAAATTAGTAGGAAAGTGTGCCTCGCGGCTGCACTAAATAGGTCCAGTTCAGCAAAAATGTCAGACAACTAGTGCCTGACGCTGGTTTTCAACTGTACCTGAAAGCACGTTAAGCCGTTGGTCCTGCGCCTCATCTCTCTCCGGTCGTGTCGGATTGCCGTCCCATCGGACTATGAAAGTGAGGGAAGAGAGAGTGCACCTGTGTCTGCGCACACACTTGTACACTATAATATCTCCCGCGCCGAAGGTTAGTCTCCGTTGAGATTGGATGCCATGGCCGAAATACGGTCTGGAGGACTTTTATTATTACTCTAAAATAATATTATAAATAGTTAAAATTGATTGTTTATAAATGTTTGTAAAAGGTTCAAACTGAAACTCAAAGCATTTACTTCAAATAAACCAATTACAGGCACTTTTGAATGTCAAGGGGTCGGTCAATCAGAAAGATGAAGCTAGTTACCCATTCCAAAGCGTAGTAGGTACCTATGGAGAAAAACGGGCAAGAACCTCCACGGACACTATTTTAAATCAAAATATGGTTACAAAATATTGGTTACATCGTTCATGTTGAAATTATACATGTAAGAACGATGTAGAAAGACGTGCACGTAAAAAGCTTTCGTAATATAAAAACAAAAAAACCAACTCAGAAATTAATCTCTGGAAATAGTCACTGAACTGATTACAAAAATATTTTACTGACAGAAAGCTACGCTTTTGTCGAGTGCAATAGGATAAGTTGACTTACACGAAGAAGAAGTCGCTGGCAGAAGCTAGTATTTAATATAGATATGTCGGAAATACGTTAAATCAATCGTTTGAGTATGACTAATCGGGACGCCAGCGCCACCAGGTGGCGCTTGACAGAGTGTACAACATAACGCTTGACCAGAGTAAAGCAGAGTTTGTTGTTGGCGGTTAAGCAGTGAACACGTTTAGAAACTGTCGCGCGTTCCGTATAGTTGTGTCGTGTATCTACAGTGTGTGATTCACTAGTGTGATTAATTTGATCGTAAATTATAATTTTACTTGAATTGCAAACCGTTTTTCTATTGCGCAATAACCAACACTTCCCATAGTACGCCCACAGTAGTTAAAATATGGCTAATAATAACGAGAGAGACGTACCTTCGCCGTCAGATATAATGACCATCTTATAAATTGATCTTTAGATCTTTGCAGGCTGCTATTAAATTGTTTTAAAATACATGCAATGCTACAACAAGCTACTCGTTCTACTGCATTAATTATTCAAGAGGTTTTAATAAAGCTATTCCACAAATGAAAGACAGTTAATGAAAGTTTTGTATTCATTGATGAGTTTCAAAGAAAGGGGTAATGATATTAATGAACAAAGGAGTCATTGGTTATACTGTACAATGTGAAAAGCTTGAGTTTATTATCAAACAATGCTTTGGTTTAGGGTCGTAAGTTGTATGAGTCGGTTCACGAATTGTGGATTGTATTGGTAGGTAATAGTAGAATTTTCTAGTTTGTGTCTGAATTAGATTAAAAATTATTAAATGTTAACACAAAGATAAAAGGAATTAATTAGGAAATGACATGTAGCTTTTGTGATTAAGACGTGATTTCTTGAATTTAACTATTAGATGTAAACAGCTTTATTATTAAGCTCTTGAAAATTAACTCCAGAACGGGCCAACCATAATTAATTAGAAATAAAATAATTTAACGAACTAGAGCAGTGTTAGCCTAGTAGTAGTGAGAGCTGTGGTGGCCTAAGTGGTATCGGCCCCGACTTACGAGTTGCCACCCACCACGAGTTCGAACCCAGGCAGGCACTTTACGTTGTGTATTTAATTTCATCACCAATACTCTCAAAACGGTGAAGGAAAACGTCGTGAGAAAATCGGCATTTCCTAGAACCAAAAAAAAAACGAAGACATGTTACATCTACCAACCCGCGCTGGGCCTGCGTGGTCGACTATGGCCCACTCCCTCTCACAGAGAGGAGGCCTGTGTCCCAGAAGTGGAAACGTTATAGGCTGATTATTTAACGAAGTAGAAGACAATTTAATAAATTGTTTGCTTTTCTTTTGTTTCAAATGTGTTGCTGGGGAGTATGTTGCGCGACTTCTTCTTTCCAGCTAAAGCACTAGGAAGTACAAAAGAGCGGGCGTTTAGGGGGACAGTCTTATGTAATGTTGACGTTCAAAAGTACTGATTCTCAGCCACATTCGAATATATGACTTGACTGCAACAGCCTACCTTTTAATTACTTAAGTAAATAATCTACTTTAAAAACTGCTCTGATTCTTACAACATTCTACAAGATCAATTATAATTCCTATGTTTTTAGCACAAGCTATGATAATATGCCCAAATTTTTGTGCCGCGTCACCAACGTCAATAGGGCTGCCAAAATTTAATATGGCGGATTTTTACGCAACGGAAATTAAGTTAATATGGGTTAAAGTAATTCGAGGTAATCGAGACCGCGGCAACCTTGGTAGTTGGACTGTTGGTCGTGTGTGGGTGGATTTAGGTCATATTGGGTGAGACAAGTAGGTACATACATAAACTCAAGCCTTCTTCCCATGAGGGTCGGCAGAAACTACAAAGATGCCACTATTACGATCAGTACATACTCCTTTTGCTTCGTTTTCGTTCATGCACACTAGGTCGGTACTTAGGTGTTAAAAAATAATTAAAAGAAAATCTCTTTTAATTATTTTGTAGTAAAAAAATGTAGATGATTGGCAACCTACGTACCTACTGGTATTTTCATAAATTACTTATAAAACCATGTCTGTTGAAATTGAGAATCTCTTTTAGTCTTTAGAGTATTTTCAACGATATTTGCAGACATCTGTACCTATTGTATTTTCGCCTTTAATTAATAGCAACTGCATAATTTACTTCTGTATCTACCTATCTATCTACAAGATGCCTCAAGGCTAGAATATTATTGGGCACTGAAAATAACTGAACGATGTTAACAGCTGCAGCAAGGTTTATTGTCAATTTAGTAAATTGTATCCCGTTCTAATGAAATTTAAAATTAAATTAATCGTGCATCAAATACATGCTCATGTGTGCCTACCTACTCATATCTTATATTTCTATCGTTTCTATATTACATGGAATAGTTCTCGTTATTAGTTTTCTATGTATCCTTGTTAGAACATATTTTTTTTGCGAACTAGCTGCTGCCCGCGACTCCGTCTGCGGTCCAGGAAGAAAAGTAGCCAATGTTCTTACCCAGATCATGGTCTATCTGTGTGCCTAATTTCATTCAAATCCATTCAACCGTTTTGGCGTGAAAGTGTAACAAACAAACAAACTTACTTTCGCATCCATACTAATGTTATAAATTCGAAAGTAACTCTGTCTGTATGTTACCTTTTCACGCCTAAACCACTGAACGGATTTCGATAAGATTTGGCAAGAAGTTATATGGCATCCTGGGAAAAACATAGGCTATTGTGTATCCCGGTGGCACGTTCCCGTGGGATAATTTCCAACATCCTCGCGGTCGGAGCCGCGGGCAGAAGCTTGTTTATAATATTATAATTGTGCACCATAAAGGTATGTTGCAGAGAACGGTTTTTCATAATTTTGATCAATTTTATTTGTAAGCCACCTGCTGCAACAGTAAATATTATGCGGTTATGTTCTATCCTACCCGATTCTTCATTTATAAGCTGTATACCGCCAAAAAACTAAAACTCTCAACAAAGCCTCGAGACACCATCTTTCCCGTTTAGCCCCAAAACTTGACCCTAATATTTCCCTGTCAACCCCCAAAAAGTTTATCTTCCCCAAATAAATAAAAGTAAGTGCAAGCAATATATTTCTCTATCCGCTGCAGCCCTACCTACCCCGTATGCTAATCAGCTGGTGGTCACGCCAGGCGGTCGATACCACCCTCGTTACCGCATACTGACCACGCGGTGGAGAGACCACTGCTGGACTAACGTAGACATGCGTGACATTAATATCATGACTGATGTTTGTAACAGTCGCGTGTAAAAGAATATAAATAATAAAAATCTTTTAAAAAACATCCCTTATTGAGATTTATAGCTGTCCGTAGGTATGTCCGTCATCACAGCGAGTCCTATCAGTATTGGTATTGGTAAACGCTTGAAGCGTGTACGTCCTTCTTACACTTAAAGATAAGCCGCAAGCTTAAGAAAATGTTAAAGTTTTATGTTAACGTAAGTTTTAATTAGTACTTTTTAGTTCATTAAAATGTTTTTTACTTACATTTTTTGTTTTAAATGTTAATTTTGTTAATTTTAGATGCTCCTTTTTTATTTTTACTGTTTGTATTTCCTGTGCGTGTCCTAAATAAAATAAGTATTTTTCTTTCTTTCTTTCAAAGCCACTGACAGACAACGCACAGATTAAAACGCTGGGTTCTAGAAGCATGGTATTTTGCACGAGGGTTCATTGTATAACAAAAGTGAGCACTAATATCACAAAAGTGAGCACTAACCAAGGATTTTTTTAAATTCACCCCCTTATATGGTTAAATAGGGGATGAAAAATAGTATGGAATTTCGTCATTTTTGCCGACGGAAAAACCTATCGGGGGAACGGCTTGTAGAATAATAAATCTGTATTATGTGTGTACCTAGTGTTAATTTTGAAATATCATTTCATATTTCTACATCGACTTTCAACAGTATTAGCGTATTAGTGTAGCTTTTCGGTAGCATATGTCAGTCCCATACATTTTTCTCTTTCCCTTCATTTTTACCGCTGATAGAATGTCTCTTTGTCTAGGATCTACGATGTTAACTGAATCTCTATACTAAGGGCCTTACTAATTAATGGTAAGATCATTATTTAAATAGACTGAAAGTCGACCTCCGAACAATACTTATAAAAACTTTTTTACAAAAAATTAAACCGACGAAAAAAGAAACTGAAAAGCAAAAAATAAATCTTTCAGTCTAACTAAGCTCTTAAATTAATGTAAATTACAAATTTTGAGTCGGCGCCAAACATACAAGGCGCCATGAAAACTTATGGCAGCTTGATTGATCGTCGTTAATCGATCTGCGGTGATTGTTTGGCGCCGACTCAAAATTTGTAATTTACATTAATTTAAGAGCTTAGTTAGACTGAAAGATTTATTTTTTGCTTTTCAGTTTCTTTTTTCGTCGGTTTAATTTTATGTAAAAAAGTTTTTTATTTTTCGCTTTTCAGTTTCCGTTTCAAATAAATGAACTTATTTATTTATTTAGGACTACCAACAATAGCTTACACTACAGATGTCTTTAAAAAAAACATGAAATTAAAACTTAGTACAGTGGATTAATTAGGTACTTTAAGGTAAACACCACATTACCCAAATTAAATTATGTTAATTGACAACTTGCGTACATGACTACTTTTCAAGCAATCTTAATACCGGGGAAAAACATGCTAGATTCAAAAGTCATCATAAAGGTTTCATAACAATTCAGACAAACAGTCAAAAATTTTAGATTTCAGCTTAGGGAATCAAAGTGTAAATCAATTAGATAGCTATTACATAGTAAAACCTTTGCAAAACTTAGCATATAGACAGTTATATGCTATACCGATTTTCTCTGTGGAGGACAAAGAGTAGTAACAGGTCTACGCGGAATTCATGACGGACGGAGCACGCAAGATATTGAGTGCGAGCAGTGGAGGCTAGTCGATAATTCCTTTATGAAATTTACATACAAACATTGCGTCGTTTAAACATCTTCGTTCTTCTAAAGTGTTGAAGAAATTCAAGCTATTTTTTTTTTATAAGAAGATGTCTTTTTAGCTATGCCAACAGAAACAGCTAGATGCCAATCAAAGCGTTTTTGAACGTGTTCTAGACGCAAACTATTCGTAGCACAGTGCGGCCGCCACATCATATTACAGTATTCTGCTATATATCAACTACAAAGTGCACTGTCTTATGACAAAAACCCAGCATCTTGGACGCTTTTTTGGGGCTTGTATTTAAACGCCTACCAGAAAAGTTCCTATTTTACTACCACCAAATTTGAAATACCTGCCAGAATGGATAAATGCTCACCAAATTGTGTTTCATAAAGTATTGTAGAAATGAACCTATTTTCCTTTTTATTCTATGCCATAAAGATTTATAAACGTCTTTTAATTTCTTACTACCTGCCAAGATAGCTCGACGGAGCCCCGCTTATCGTGGCTCCTATATCTGTAACCAACCAAACCTCGGGGTGCCCCTGACGTCGTGCGGCGTGGGTTAGGGTTAATAAGCAGGTCGACGGAGCCCCGCTCCGCGGGAAATAGGAGCCCCGCTCCGCGGGGCTCCTATTTCTGTCTAAAGGGTTTAAAGGAACCTAACCAACCAAACCTCGGGGTGCCCCTGATGTCGAACGTCTATGGTTAGATTTGGTGAGCATTTATCCATTTTGGTAGGCAATAAGAATATAAATACAACACGTACAATTATTCTGATGAGTGTATAATTATTTTGGAACTTAAGGCGTTGTTCTTTAGGCACCTCGGTATAGAGAGGGTTTATTTTATTTGAAGTTAACATATTTTACTTTGGTACTTAGTCTTAGAGTGATATTTTCTAGAACTGAATGTGGTACGTACTTGTAATAAGGAGTGTTCATATCTTGTATGAGTTTATATTTGAGTGCTAGTTTTTGATGGATGACTTTTGCTACCTGATTGTGTCTATGTGTATAGTCTGTTTTAATATTATTATTATTATTACTTTGCCTTTAATTATAAGACTATTTGTTCCTGTATATTTAACGTAGTAACACTTCATTGAGTTCAAATTCTTTATTTTTATTTTTGCACCATTCATCATGATCATCATCAGCCTATATTTGTCCACTACTGGACGTAAGCCTCTCCTAGTGAACGCCATTGAGCCCGATCCTTGGCTCTCGTCATCCAGTCTCTGCCAGCCGCATTTGGCAAGTCGTCAGTCCACCTGGCCGGCGGGCGCCCCAACTACGTTTGCCTAAACGCGTTCTCCACTCTTGAACTTCAACGAGAGATGTGACTAGCCCATTACAGCTTCAGCTTGCTTAGTCTTTGGGCTATGTCGATTACCTTGGTTCTCTGGTAGATAACGTCGTTTTGGATTTTATCCTTCAGAGAGACTCCAAGCATAGCTCTCTCCATAGCTCGCTGAGTGACTTTAAACTTATGGACCAATCTCACCGTGAGTGTCGACGTGTCTACTCCGTAAGTCGTAACCAGTAGGACACACGCGTTGAAGACTGTCGTCTTTGGGCACTGCGGTATAGACGAGGAGAAGAGTTGATGAAGTTTACCAAATGCTGCCCATCCCAGCTGAACCATACTATCGGCTTCCCTCTCAAAATTGACTTGGGCCTATAGTTTTTATGTTGAAATTGTTATCCCATTTATGTATAGTCACCATCTTTGCCACTTTCCATTTTATAGGGAATATGCCAGAAGTTAAGGATTTGCTGTTTATAGCTGTAATAAATATTACCTTTATTAATTTATAAGCTTTTGAATGTTTTGAGTATGCTCTCACTGCTAATATTTAGAACTTCCCTCGACTGCCTTCCGTACCCAACATCACACCCTCTATGACAGTCATACTCCAGCTAGGCTTAAAGTTCTCATCAAGATGAATGAAACAAGCCCAAACACGATCTAACTGCTGTAAGCTGTCGAGGAGCCCTCTCTACTGTTTTCCGTCTCCATCACCAGATGATCTTCAGGTCTCTTTTTTGTTGAAGCATCATTAGAACTACGTATATGTGCCAAGTTTCAACAGAATCGGTTCACAAGGGAACATTCTGTAGGTGAAAAATCATTTAACCCCTATTTTTCTACCCTTAGGGGTGGATTTCGTTTTTCAATTTTAAATGGGACCAACTTTGGGGTATACTCTTTCCATTAAAAAAAGAATCATCAAAATCGGACTACTCGGTAAAAAGTTATGCGTGGTCATACATAAAAAAAAAAAAAAAAAAAAAAAAAAAATATACGGGTCGACTTGAGAACCTCCTCCTTTTTTTTTCGTCGGTTAAAAAGGCCAGCATCGACGGCCAACATCGCTTTTGCAAGAGCGATCAACATTCCAGCTACAAGCTATATCGTGAATAATTTGGTACTTTTGTTCTTTGACAATGTTTAAAAACATTGATGTAATAATAATAATCTTGGATGGACTTGTTTAATATAACATAATATCACGCCAGTAATACCCGAATGGTTAGACAGAGGTGTACCTATAGTACACCCTCATTTCGCCAGTTTTATTTATTAACCGACTTCAATAAATGGAGGAGGATCTCAATTCGACTGTATGTTTTTTTTTATGTGTGTTAGCTCAGAACTTTTTTCTGGGTGGACCGATTTGTATGATTCTTTTTTTGTTGGAAAATACAGATCCAAAGACACCGACTTCCGAAATTAAAGTTATTTTTAACTTTGTAGTGTTTTTTTTGGAAGTCGGTTATTTTTTTTGTAAAAAAGTTTTTATTTTTCACTTTTTAGTGGGTTACATAATAATTTATCTAAGTTACAATGCAGTTAAGTTACAAAGTAATAGGGGGCGAGCCTATTGCCATCAACCGGGCATAAATCCAGACTCCGGGCTGCTACCGAGAAATTCCAGATGGACAAAACCAATAACACTTTGTCCGTCCCGGGAATCGAACCCAGGATCTGATGCTCAGCAGTCGTGCTGGCGACCTAGAGACCTACGAGGCATTTGTTTAATATATTCTATGAATAATGTGTCGAGACTTGACTCTATTATTTACATTAAACTGCCTCGTGAGTTTTGCCATCTGGAATTTCTCAGTAACAGCCCGCAGTCCGGATTTGTGCCCGATTGATGGCAAAGGCTTGCCCGACTGTCGCTAGATACTGAATAATAAACGCAAAACTATTTAAAGAAATACTTATCTATTGAAAAAAGTGTCGGTGAATGTTGAGGTACATTAGGCAGGTTTACGGAAATAACAAAGAACGACTTTTACATAAAACAGGATGCATTACCTATTCTTTATTTTGGACCCAGGAGGTTGCAACATAACAATTCATCGACCGAGGAAACTTTCACTAGCGGATGCCCAACCAACAGAATGAAAACATTGTCATATGCAGCGTAATATCCGCGAGCGTAAATGAAAATAAGTTGATTGATATGCACAGCATAATACACAGGGGTTTTTATAATAATATGTATCAATCATTAGGGATAGTCGTGAAAGCACATTGTGAACAATCTCTGAGGGATTAGTCAACTTTCATTTCTTTACATACTAGTATTATATGAGTGTTTAAAATAGTAATTAGATTACGATTAAATACAGTATTGTGTTCCTCTTTCTGCCTACAATGAATTTTTTTTTTTAAAGAAAGTCTAAGTTTACTATAGCATTTGCATCTTTTGGTATGTTTAGATGTCATGCTGTTCCTATAAACAAACCAATATCGTGATAATATTTAGATCTCTGCAATAATATATTATGCTCCGTGATTTGTAACGATAGTGTTCAGTTTTAAGAAGTTATAATAAATGGTTATAAGTAATCTATCGCCTCTATGACGTTCAAGCACTCACGTTTTGATGCAACCTGGCAAGGCAAGACTGGCAAGGGTCCACCTCGTGGACCCTGTCAACCAAATGGAGATGTGGCGCGCTACCCGCTCCGGGTCGCTACTGACAGACGCCAGTTTTGAGTGATTTATGAATATTAAAACTGTAGCTAAGCCCCTCTAACTTATACCTACTACGGCTAGGAAAAAGAGCCAAACCATAACGAATTTTACTAGGGGTTGACAAATTCCCCTGGTAATTACATTTTGAGCCACAAGATAAAAGCGTCGCTTAGTTTGTGGCTCACCGAACATGTCACAATATATTGTTACTTCTTGATGAATAAACTTTATTATTCCTTTTGAAATAAATAACTAACTAGCGAAATCATACGACATAGCGACGAATTTGTAAAAACAAATAAATAACTCACCCGCCATTACTTTGAGCAGATCTATCAGACCCGTTCCCGTCCGCCATCCTCTTATGTAGAGTTATCTTATCGACACCCGGTGTGGACACATTCGAACTTTGCACCTCTACATCACCTTCACCTTTCACTAGAGTTTCATTCACTTTCTCAGCAATAATGGTTCCGCCATTTTTCTTTTTCTCATTCACTACTGTCACTATTGGCTCTATATCTTTTTTCACTTCTTCTATTTTCTTCGGGATATCTTTAAGTTTATTTTTTTCTTTCTTCTCTGTGATTTCTTTTGGCTGCTCAACTGGTGTGATGATGCTGTCGACGATTTTCGTAACTTCGGAACGTATTTCTTCAGTCATTTTCTCGTTCTGTTTGACAACTTCGTCTTTGATGTTTGTTAGTTTGTTTGCTGCTTCATCTTTTAATTCTTTTGCATCGGTTTTTGCTTTATCAGCTGCTTCTGTTAAGGTATTTTTGAGTTCTCTCGATTTTGCTGAGGCAGTTAGTATATTTTCTGTAGATACTTCAGGCTCTTTTAGAATGGCCTCTATCTTTTGTTTTGCTCGTTCAACTTGAGGGTTGTTGTATGGTGGTTGTAAAAGTCTTAGTTTCATTTGATCATCTGTGTATAAAGGCTTCATTTCATGGTTGTTTTTGTTATGTCTCGGCGGAGGTTTTCTCTCTTCAACTTTTTCTTCTACAACCTCTTTATGTTCTGTTCGTTTGTGTGGTTTTGGTGGACTTGGTTCTTTTTCGTGATTCGCTTTATCAGGCTTTTCAACTGTATCTTCTTTACCTATAAGAGATTCTTTTGAACTCAGTCTTTCAAAAATACCCTTCTCTCTAGCCTTTTCGAAAGCAGCTGGTAGTTGGTTGGTAACTGTAGATACAAGTTCCAGAGGTTGAGAAGTTATTGCCGCGGTAGTCATCGAAATAATGTTTTTCTTTGTCATTATAACGAGCGATTCACCTTTTTCTTTCATGACCTTATCGTATTGCGTCTCGTTGTCTTGTTTCATTACATTGTCTGAATCAGTCATGGAATCTGTGCTCCTCGTACTTTTCACTTTACCTTTATCTTCATCTTTTCCTTTTGGAGTTTTCTTTGGGTCTTTCACTGAATCTTTCCTAGCACCAACTTCGTTGATTTTACTCGTAGATTGTGCTTTTTCGTTCATGTCTTTCCTGCTGTTATTTTTCTTTAGAGGTGGCTTTTCTGCTAAATTCTTAGTACTAGGTGTCCTTATAAGGCTTTTCATACTGTTTGTACGACTCACTGGCTTTTTAGGTTCTGGTTTACTGGTTACTGAAGGTTTCTGAGTAGTTCTTGTACTTGCTGCTCTACTCACCGGTTTTGTTGTGCCATTAGTCATAGGTTTTGTAACTGGTTTGGTTTTACGTTTATCGGGGCTAGGGTCTCTGCTAACAGTCCTGCTAGGCTGTCTAGAATTCAATCTAGATGTAGCAGGTGTATTACCTGCAGTTTTCACTGTTTTTCTTGGCATCGGCGTAGGTTTTAAGCTCGTTCTTGCCGAACTTGGTTTCAAGTCATCTGTGGGACTTTTGTTTGGAGTGCCAACAATGGGAGATAGTCTTTTAGCATTTATAGTTCTGTTTGAAGGAGGTGGACCTCCTCTTCCAGGAGAGATTGGAGGTTTCCCTTTAATATGTGCCGGCGAAATATCCAAGTGTTGGGTACTTTTGCTTGCCCTTTTATCATGAACCTGACTCCCAATCCTGATAGTCTCATGAATACTGCTGGTGCTACTGGAAATAAACCTTTGATTTTTGTTCAAGTTATTCTCAAAAGGTCTTCGAGACATCGATGGTTCCCGTTTTGTACTATTCCTCGTTGGAGAAACCGAGTTTTGTCGTTTAGGAATCTTAGAATGTTTTGGCGATCCATTGTTGGATTGAGGCTGGGATTTAGACACAGATCGAACTCGGGATCTGTGTGTAACAGGCTTTTTGATACCATCGTCAGGGTTTACAAACTCCTTGCTACTGGCTGGAATATTCTCGTAATGTATGATTGCTGATGGAGAATTATCTCTCGATCTCAAATTGATTTTACTTGGAGAGTTGCTCCTAGAATTGGTCCTTGATGCAACAAGACTTTTAGACCCAGATTTGGACTTATCTAAAACTCCCATTTCTTTGAGAATAGCTTCTTCTTCCTCTACTCTTCTCCTCTCAGCCTCTGCTTCATGTTTTTCTCTATTCAACTCACTGACTTCTCTTACTTCTTCAATGTTTTCTTTGAGGAAGTTTCTAGGAGAGTGAGGTCTGGGTATACTGTGTATGGGCAGAGGTAACGTGGCCGTTTGGGCCATGTTGTCTATCCTGGATAAGGAGTTCGTTCTTCTTCTGGGAGGTGAGTTTGATCTGGAGTTAACTGCTGAAGTCTTTGGAGTGTTGTGACGGGAAGTCTCTTCGCGGAAACCACGACCTGGAGAAGAAAAAATATGTGTTTTAGCGAATTGGTATGATTAAGAATTTATTCTTTTTTCTTTAGCATGGTTTAATCATGCATTGAAATTAATGTATTTCTGTTGGCTGCAAAGATTTAGACTTTATCATTTTCACCAGGTATAGAGAGGGAATTGACTAATGACTTTATAAAATTACAGGCTGTTTTCTTAAAAACTTATGTACTATGTTCATATTTAAACTGCCTCTGAAAGAGGTATCACCAAACGAACTTCTTCTTCACAACGTATTGATCCCAGAAGTTAAAATATCATATAAATCGCCTCTTTCTCAACCTTGGTGAGGGCTTTATATCATCTTATGTATTATTTTAAACAGTTTTTGTTAACCTACCTCTAAAAGGCGAGACCCTGCGTGTCCTGATGTCCACCGGGAGAGACCGGGGGCTGGTGGGCCGCGACACCGGCGCTTCCGCGAGGATCGCGAACGATGACTCCTTCTTCCTCTTCGATGTGGATACCGCGCTGTGGAAGAGATGAATTTCATTAGTAAGGTCAAACACCTTATCATTATTTTGTTAAGTAATAACATTAAAATTTTCACACATTTCTTTAAAAACTATATTACATGATATTAGCTGTTGCCCACGACATCTTCTACGTGTGTTTTGTATTTCATCATCTTTTGTACGAGTATACCCAAGATGATACACAAATAAAAATAAAAAATGATTATTATGATAAGTATTTTTAATACAAATATCCAAGATCAAAAACAGCTTCTGACCTTCTCTAGGTTCAAGGCTACATATCTGTCAAATTTGAAAACGAAAAATTCTGTGG
Organism: Griposia aprilina; assembly: GCA_916610205.1. Taxonomy (NCBI): domain Eukaryota; kingdom Metazoa; phylum Arthropoda; class Insecta; order Lepidoptera; family Noctuidae; genus Griposia; species Griposia aprilina. The sequence goes on from OU744308.1 coordinate 16,028,009, forward strand.
TTTAAGCGTGAAAAGATAGATAGACAGACAGACAGAATTACTTTTGCTTTTAAGATATATATGTGGACTACCTCACTGGTCTAGTGGTCGCTAGCGCTACTGCGGAGCATGACGTCCTGGGTTCGATTCCCAGGTCGGGTAAAGTATTATTGTGTTTTTCCAGCTGAAAAAACCCAATATCACTTTGTGCCCGGTTGATGGCAATAGGCTCACCCCCTATTACATGAGACTTAAACATGACTGGTGATATGTGGGTGTACTATAGGTACACTTGTTTCTAACCCTTTGGGGAAATAAGGCGCATGTTGTGTTATATTATGAAATTAACTTTAAAAAAGATGGAAACAAGATGACCCATTTCTGACCCCTTTTCTAAGCCGTACAATCTCATTCAGTCGGAAATGAAAGTATGAAATTGATGTAATCAATGTCTAAGCTACCCGCGGAGCTGAGGTCAGGGCTCTAAAGGCAATTCATTTAGAAATAGAAATAATGCATAATATTGGCCATGCAAGTCAATTTCGGGTTTCAAAGTTTAACTATTTGGGTCACTGATAACTTAAAAGACAATGTAGACTTAGACAGGGAGCGCAGGTCGCTGGCTGTCCGTGGCAACATGCTGGTCCGCAGGTTTGCACGCTGTACTGATTGTGTAAAGATAACGCTTTTTAAGGCCTTCTGCCAGTCGTTTTACACGTGCAGCCTGTGGACCAAGTATACCCAGCGGGCATACAGCGACCGGCGCGTGCAGTACAATAACGCATTCAGGGTGCTTTTGGGGCTGCCGCGCCGTGGCATTGTAGCGCGTCAGGGATGTTCGCGGAAGCGTGTGTTGACGGGTTCGCCGCGATTATGCGGAAGCGATGCGCTTCCATGATGGCGCGCTTGCGCTCCTCCACCAATGGCATCCTGAATGGGTTTTCAGACCGGTGGGACTCTCCTCTCTTACGAAGGTGGGTAAGTGTTCAGACACACTTATCCAAGTAATCCAGTGTGCCATTGGACGAACAGTTTAATGGGTCACTGGTTGCTTATTATTATTAATTTAATTTCATACTAACATTAGGCTAAGTTATACTACTACTAACATTATATGGATGTTTAAATCTGAAATAAAATATTTGAATTTGAATTCACTTTGCAAATTAATCATGTATTTCGTAGGCCTGTGTCTTCATTTAATAAACAGTGATATTTGAAAACATTTGCCTGTAGGCATTAAACATTAATGGTACCTATTATGTACTTTATTTTCTTAATTCCTTCAATAAGATCTTCATCAATAAAATACACCTAGAGAGAGAGAGGGCGTGTCCCATTCTTACAATGGTTAGTGGCTGACGAAACAATATAGGCATAAAAACTTGCTGAAAATCAAGAAAACAGCTACATTTGTGTAACGCCGACCTTGCGTTTACGTCAACACAACTGGACCGATAATAATGAGGTTTTTGCAATTTTACTTATTTAGGGTTCCGTAGCTAAATCGGGCGTAATTGAAACCCCTATTGGGATCACTGCGTTTTTCATTCATAAATAATGGTATAGTTGTCGCATTTTAGCATGGTACTAGCGGTTATTGCCCTTTCCCTATTATCTCTCCGTAGGTACCCAAACAATAAACGACTGGTCGACTCTTCACGTGACCACAGGCTGGCCTATTTTTAGCCCAAATAATCAGCATTGCCATCCAACGTGGCAACGCTGCCAGCCTTTTGGGTACTTATCCCATTGACAGCGATGAGGACGAATTTTTTGATGCCCATATATGAGCTCTTTCCTTCTTTTTTATTTCTTGATAAGTATCCAGTGTCGCCGGATATAGTTGAAGTTTTACTAAACTTCAAAAACAAAAAAACATACAAAACATGATAAAATAAATGATAAATGATCTTATTTCTGTAAATAGGTTTGTACAAACACTTTTACACGTCAATCATATTTTAAAACTAGATGAGGTCGGCGTTTCCTATCTGACTACTCTGAGAAAAAGGCCGAAACAAACTCAGAGGTCACAGTCTCTTTTAAAGTCCAGACATAATCTTGGTCAGATCATGATCTTCATCATCTTCGAAAACATTCATCGGTTTCTAGTAAGAAACCGATGAATTTTTTCGAATAAAATAAAATAAAATTAATAAAAAACAAACTGATCATTTATCAAATTAAATTTCATTTGAAAACATTTATTGGTTTCTTACTAAACTTTAACTATATCCGATGACCCTGGATACTTATCTCTTTTGCTGACTGTACTTGTACATAGTATATATATTTTAGTGTTAGCTTGTATATTGTAATCTATTTACTGTGGATTGTTATGTACTTAAAATAAACAACAATAAACTGTGTTTTTCCGTTAGTGGAACATGGTGAAGATCACGGTAGAGACGTTAACGGACTTTATTTCAGTTTTAGAAATAAAAAATATGCTAGAAAATGTACCGAATGTAATGACCGCTATTGCCATGCGAAAACACAGTTTATTCATGATGTATATTTTAAAATTCTCCGGATTTTTGCTACATAAGTAATGTACCTATGTCTCAACGTTCACTTATATAATTTTTCTACTTATACAGGGTCAAATTAAAATAGTTAGCGAAGCACCTTAGACATGATATGTATCATGTGATAGGTCATAATATATTATAAAATGCTTATATGTATACAATATGTTTTGTAGTGTTAAGAGGCTTACAAGAGCTAAAGCGCGGTCACTGTCGGATTGCATAGAAAAGAAAGAGACGCGCGATGACACAACTCTGGTAATTTATTGCAAAATATGAAGCAATTATGGATTTACAAAAAATCTATTCATCGGACTAAAAAATTAAAACACTATCACGTTAGTATTTTACTTGTAGAATAATCTGACAAAAAATCTGAATGTTTGCATGTATATTGGTATGGTTTTTAATCGTTGAAATATTTTTTTAGAGGTATCTTCGTGATTTTTTTCAATCATATCAAGTTAATTGTTTTATGTTTTCAACACACTATCTAACTAGCATATATCCAGAAGAATGTCATATATTTTTCTGATTTTGATTACTGCAGTGGATCATATATTTTTTGGCATTATAAATTTGCGTTTAGGTCATGTAGTCCCCTTAAATGGTTTTTTTTTGTTATGGATTGTCTGGTGTACAATAAAGTATATATAAATAAATATATAACACGACTAACTATTTACACTAGGTACTAAATAATATGACTAACTAACTAATTTTACAAATAAACACTAAACAACGAAGAAGAATTCTACTTTTTACTTTACGATTAAATTCGAAAAATTCATGTACGGAACCCCTTCATGAGCGTATCAAACTATACACGCCTCAATTTTTTTGTTACGAGGGAGTGGCGTCAGACGTAATGCATCATTTTCGATGATTTAATCGTCGATCGAAACGAGCACCGTTTGGATAATAACGAACTGAACCAGTTAATGTGTTAGGTTAATTACGGTTTTATACAGTTTGCGCACTTTATCGGAGTTACAAAACTGTAATGTTTGAATATATTAGTAGTGTTGACGAGGTGTGGAAGTGTGTTATGAAAGGAATTTTTTTTTTTGGACGTAAATTGTGAAAATAGTGTTTGGAACTGTTTATATTTATACTAGTTGTTGCCCGTGACTTCGTCTGCTTTTATTTTGTATTACATTATTTTTTAAAACGAATATCCAGGATAAAAAGTCCCAGGCTACTTTGTGTCACATGTCATAACAATCGATTCAGTGGTTTAGATTAGGCGTGAAAAGGTGACAGACAGACAGAGTTACTTTCGCATCGCAATTTTATTCATCGCTCAAATACATAGCAAAGTATAGTTTTGTATAATTTAGAAGCATTTTTTAAATTTTTTAAATGTGAGTACGATGGATTCGTTTATTATATCATTAATAGGTATGTTGACTTGAAAGCATGGCAGTTGAGACTATGTCATGCTCACTTAAATGTCTCACTGTTGGTGGCGCGTGTGTTAGATCATTCGGTACCCTACAAAATGGTTGAGCTGGATGGTGCTGATCCACGCGTCATCTTCGTGAACGGGCGCCGTCAGTTGAGACTGGTCATCTCTTAACTGCCACGGCTTTTTTTATTATTCTTATATTTTGATTTATTTTATAAACACTATTTTATTTTTTACATTGTACTCACATATAGAAGCAACAAGAATAATGTACCAACGAGTTTGTAATATCTTGATTTAAAAAGAATGTCCTTGGAGTTTCTTGCCCGTTCTTCTCCATAGAGATCTACGTTTTGGAATAGGCAACTAGCTTCAACTTTCTGACTAACTGACCGATTCTTTGACAATTCAAAAGTGCCTGTTTAATTGAAATAAATGCTTTGAGTTTGAGTTTGAGCATATATAATATTAAGTATGGATTTATAATCTTAGTTATGGACTAGTAGGTATGGATGATAAAATACTAAATAATCATAATAAATATTTAATTAGTATGGAAATATAAATTGGTGGTTCTTTTCTCCATTTGTATCAACCTTTAAATTGAGACTGTTTTTGAGAAAAATGTAGCTATCTGAACAGCTCTAGGACGTTCCAGAAAGTGACGATAATCCATCACGCGGGCCCAGTACGGGTTGGTGAATTTCACAAGTGTCTTTTAATTTTTGATCCTAGGACATGCTGATTTCGTTACGACGCGCGACGTTTTCCTTTACTGTTTTTAGAACAATGGTGATCAAACAAAATAGCTCCCTGAATAGAACCAACGTCCTATGAAAGTCGGGGGTTTGTTAGAATCAGAATCATTTAGTTATTTGTAAAAATGTAGTCTTGTATAGTGAGATGTTAATAACTTTATAAGACAGTACTGTATTCTCTACCACAACATATACGGGGTTCAATTATTCAAATATCATTCCTAACTAAGTGCAATTTATTGTAAGACTTGTAATAACAAGTCTTACAATAAATTGAAGTAGATAATTGTAGTAGGTAATTAGTTGTTAGTACTGTTTCTCCACTGTACAGGGGGCCAAGTCTACTAATTTACAAACGTCACAATGGTCTCATAATTGTTAGTTTTTGACAAATTTTATATGGCAAATCTGTCAAAAACTCACAATTAAGAGACCATTGTGACGTTTGTAAATTAGTAGACTTGGCACCCTGGTCACTAAAGGTGTGTACAACAAGTTACTTAACTCATTTGAAGAGCTTCCCATTCCCATGTTCAAGAATAATCTGACGAGTTGGCTAATTGTTTTTATGACATTGGTGAATTTATGGAATATTATAAAAATCCAAGAAGACATGTAATTAATACTGACATTGATTTTCAATTTGTAATCATTACTTTCCAAAAGTCTGGTAGCATTGCCACGTTGTATGGCAATGCTGATTCTTTGGCCAAAAAATAGGCAGCCCTCTGGTCACGTGAAGAGTCGACCAACCGCTTGGCAATGTCTCGAAAAACTAAGTGGGCACTCGGACCCCACGGCCCTAGTGTTTCAACCCCAAACGACTCGAACAAATAAGTTCAAATCAGATTGGAATATTTGCGCCGTTTGAGGTTTTCCATCATTACCTAATACGTAATAATACCCAATTAATTGATTTTCTTTTTATTATTTTTGCTTCGTAAAATAATCATTTAAAAGTTAAAAATGACATTTGAATAATATTTGTACACAGTACGCTTTGTCCAGAACTTATAATTAAAAGATTAACATGATCATCAGCATCCTATGTAAAACTACATTCTTACAAATAAATAAATTCTGATTCTGCCCTGCGCCACTACTGCTTCATAACATAACACGGCGTAACGGGGGTATCGCAGCATTATGCTGAGATAGCAGCCCTTTTGGCTTTAAACAGATCTTTTATTTTTTACTTGTTTATTGTTGTTTTTATTGTTAATTTTGTTAGTTTTAAATGCTTCTTTTTATTTTATTTTTACTCTTTGTATTTCATGTGCGTGCCCCAAATTAAATATTTTTCTTTCTTTTTTTCTAAAAGCGCTGTCACTTCTCTTCGATCCCTTATCCTCCTCCTATCCCCTAGCTAGGTTACCATGTCACGGTCCAGGTGCGTCACAAAGTGGTGTGACACTAGCATATTGTTCTAGTACGAACTATACTTTCCCCAGATACGCACCGCTTGTTTGGGATGAGTTAAGGTATGAGAGGTAGCGGGAGCGGGTATACTTCCACGAAACGTCAAACGGGGTGAATAGGGATGCAGGGGTGAATCGAGACGAAACTTTAAAAGGGGCCGAAAAGGACTCAAAGTCAAATCATTTAATCCAAATAGGCATATAAAAGGCACTTTTGAACGACACCAACTAAATATAATTGCTTCCAGTCGCCACTTGCAAAAAGCAGTTTCATATGGAGAAGAATGGGCAAGAAAGTCCACCCACAGTTACTTTTTTACAATAGTTTGTATACATGAATAGTATAATATTATAATCATGTGAAAGCGATGTACCTAGAATAAAATTACTATACCACAATAGGTTGTATGCTAGGGCAGGTACTCTATTCAAGTTTATAACTTGTCCCGCACTCTACGCACAATGTGTAAACACAGTGGTTGCCGGGGTAATTACACGGTGCGTATGCGGCGATGTGTTTCACGCACCGTGCACCCTTGAGTAGCTACCACTGTGCGGCCCGGATCGGAGTGACAATAAAAATATATGCTGATATCCACTGGCTTAAACAATGCTAATATAACTTGACAAGATAAATCATAGTGTAGCATAGTGATTGGGTTTTCTGCTATAGGCCGCAGGTTAGAACCAGCACGGAACAAGTTGTATTAAATTAACAAGTTAAATTTTATGCTTTGGGGCAAAATAGTCTGCCAAGTTCACCCACATTATGTCCTAGAGAAACTTTGTTTCGGGTCTAGGTGTTTGTATATTAAGATTTGTCCGCAGATACTGGATCCTGGAAGCTTATTGTGGCATACCTAAAGCCTACATGAGTGACGATTCCTAAATGTTGGTCTGCTGCACTTGGAAGTCAACTCTATTACGAGCTTATCAAATCTAAACTAATATTATAAAGAGAAAAGATGATTTGATTTTTTCTGTTTGTTTGTTACGCTTTCACGCTGAAACGGCTGAACGGATTTGACCATGACCAGGATCAGGACATAGGACACTTTTTATTCTGATATTTCCACGGGATTGAGATTTATGTGCGTGAAACCGCGGGGCTCAGCTAGTACTTTATATTTTACCACTTCTTTCTTCGAGATCAGCAGTCAATCCTTTGGTTCCACAAAGCAGATTATGTTTCTCTCAAAGATATGTTAACGGTGTGTCTATAGCCTAAGCAATATCAAGTTGTTTAAATAACGAAGGTTTCCAAACGAAATAACGTGTATTACATATCTTTATCTCTTCAAAACTCTCTGTAAACATTAAACAATTAACTTTCAGTGTAGACATACATCAGCTACATTTTACAACTTTCCTCCACCGCAAATTGTCTGCCGACCACAAACAGCAACGGCGTGATGGTACACCACAGAATTACTATACAATTGATAGTGAAACTTAATGTACGGGAAAATAACGCTTTTCGAGAACGTTTCTTACACGGGCTAACCTAGTTGCGGAAAAAAATATCGTGATCCTAACTTGGTTTTATAGAGGTATGAGGCACAGGGTTGAAAGTTCACTCATCCTTTATTGAAAAGGGAGGATCCTCCGACCAGACGGGTGTCGTGTCTGATGAGCAACTGCCCGGTCCGATCTGTCTGAGGTGATTCCCCAGTGAGTCAGGGTGGCACTGCGTTATGCTCCAGTTGCTCCAGTAATCAAATCAAAATATTTTATTTCACATTCATAAACCAACATGGGCACTTATGAAACGTCAGAAGCTAGGTGCACGGTTCCAATTGGTTGTTTCCTATGGAGAAGAGCCGGCAAGAAACTCCACGGTTACTCTTTTAAAAATAAGCAAGTCGGATGTGGTACAGCGCCGGGTTGAGGCTGACCGCTGGCGTCGACCAGGAGTCAATGTGATGCGCAGTTAGCATGAGGCGATGTAGATGCTCATACCACCACAGTTTCATTTTGGGAGCGAAAATACGCTGGCATGGAGACTTACTAACCCTGGGCACTAACGTATTGCCAATAGTCTTTTTCGTGTTTGGTGATATTAAGGAGCTGATATTTTGCAAAATCACAAACTAAGAACGAATACGAAATAAACAAAATATTCGATCATGGAGCTAAAAAGTGTCCACGGAGTTTCTTGCCCGTTCTTCTCCATAGAGATAAACCAGCTAGCTTCAACTTTCCTACTGACCGAATTCTTGACAATTCAAAAGTGCCTGTTAATGGTTTAATTGAAATAAATGATTTGAGTTTGAGCAGACCGCATAATTATTATCCTTAAGTATATCCTTATCTCCTTCTGCAGTAACTTCCAGTTTTTAACCAACTTAACAAACTGCAATTAGCAATCCGTCTGCCATGCGTAAAGAACTTTGTAAATTACCTTTTGACCATTCATCGTAGCGATAGCGCTCATTTAGAAGCCTATATCCAGCAGAGGTTTTTTTTTTACCTTATGCTAGAAAATGGTTAAATCTGCTATTACTTAATTCCAAATAATTGATCATATTATGTCAAAAAGCCGGCAAGAAACTCTACGGTTATTTTTAACGACTATTCCGGTCAGTAACCCGATCATAATACCCCATATTTGGCGAAGCCCATGTGTAGCTGTGGACAGCGGTCGGCTGTGTAGGTGGTAGTCATTTTTCTTACCAGTTCAACCACAATTTAATAACAAATATGGAAAATACGACACTGTTTGACACAACAAACTGCTTTACGTTCCAAAATTCTGTGTGAGAACAGTGTTTTTCCTCTTCCTTAGATTTCAGTATTTTGACGGATTGACCGTAAGTAGCCAGATTCAGGACAGTACCAAAGACTAAGCGGGCTTACAAGTTTCTGGCTATTCGTAACGAGAACCGATATTGATACTCAAAGTCAAATCATTTATTTCAAATAGGCACATATTATATTATAAGGAACTTTTGAACGTCAAAATTGACAAAATAATAGAATTGATTCTAGTCGCCCCTTCCAAAAGGTAGTTTCGTATGGACTTACGTGTTCATCAAGGCACAGAGTCTCCATGTGTGTACCTAGAAAATCAATCCCATCTACTAAGGGCAAAATTCACAGATCGCACTATAATATATATGACTTTACTTTGCTAAGTAAAGTAAGCGTCGCCTACATATGAATGTAAACATTATTCATTTTCAGATGAAACGCTTGATCACGTTCGCTAAAACGAATATAAACTTGAACACAAAGTTCAGGTCCATGCCTGTATGGAGTACTGCAACCACTTATGGGATATGGCTCAGTAAAATACCTTGCTGCACTTGACTCAGTGGAACGCAGAGCTAAAAGGTGCATAGGCGACGAGGCGCTGCCTGGGGGCTGGGGGGACAGCCTGGCTCATCGACGTAATGTTGCGTGCCTGTCGGTCTTCTACAGACTGTACTTCGGAGAGTGTGCGCAGGAGCTCCACAATTTGATCCCACAATCGCCCTTTCACTACCGGACTACCACACGTACTGTAGGGTACCATCCGCACTTGGTCGATATACCGACTAGTCGTACTCAGCGCTTCTACTCCACATTTATTATGCTAACGGCCAAACTCTCTGCCCGCGTCCATGTTCCCTTCCAAATATAACCCGTCTGCCATTAAAGCAAAAGTGAACAGGTATCTTCTGGGCATGCTCATTTCATCGCAGACCTCATCCATCGCTTTCCACCAGGCGTGATCGAGGTTAAGGCCAGGCCCATTCAGCAAAAAAAAAACCATTAAATATATAAAAAAAAAGGTTCATATTCGTATTTAGTAACGTAAAGCCAAAGTTGCGATTTATGAATCTTGCCCTAACTGATCCTGGCAAGTGCCGCATTACCTCATCTGCACTATCTTATGTATAAGAGGAATATTATAATTATAACACTTTAAACTATTAAAAAGTAAACATCGCAGTTGTTAGTCACTACAACCCACGTTAGGACATCCCGTACCAATTATACATACGTTACCCAACTGTAATTTACTTGAACAGAACAATAGAATCGGAGTTCCGTAGGTGAATAGTGGGATGCAGCGAGGTTCCGCACAGTTTCGCAACCTGCTTGAGTCACAGAGGTAGATGACATTGTATAGGCGTCAGGTTGTGTCTGTATGTGGGTAGAAACGAGAATGGAAATGCCTTTTTAATTTGTCTCTGTTTCTATTTGTTGTTGATTGGTTTTAACCGTATTTGTAAGGTGGTATTAGATTTTTTGTAATTATTCGTGGCTGATTTTAATGTTAATTTTAATTAATCTCCAAACCTGCTGCTTGGATTTTGGAAAATCTAAAATAAAATGAGGATAAGTCCCCTCTGCACTGTGGGAACTTAGTTAAATAATAAATGCCATTATATGCTAAGAAATAACTACTGATTTGTAAGCACATATTTATCCACCAGTTCTATACCTACACTTGAGTATACGTTGAACTCCTTAAGTTCTGAGTTGATCTGCACGATTACTGACAAATGCGTGCACTGACTGGACAGGTCCACTCATGCTGTGTGGTTTTTCCTCAAAAGACCATTTCAGATACCAATCTACATGGTCTGCACATGATGTGACCAAGATTATGTCTAGACACTGTGACCTCTGAGTTTGTTTCGGCCTTTCTTCTCAGAGTAGTCGGATAGGAAACGCCGACCTCATCTAGTTTTTGAAATATGATTGGCGTGTAAAAGTGTTTGTACAAACTAGAGGGTTTACTCTCTAATTCCGTCAATGAAGATACGGGGCCGTCCGAAAGTAGTATATCCGGTAAAACATGTGTCAAATTAATTTATTCGGACGGGCAAATACTTAGCGGGAGTAGGGACAACTGTCAAATCGTGATGTCTGTCATTATTAGTTCGGGCCCCGAACTAATCTTAAGTCCGTAAGTGCTACGGAGTAGGAAACGCCCGTAACGTCGACCGAAACTGCGGAAATCGTGCTTAGGGAGTAGACCCCCTGCTTACAGAAACAAAATCTTTTATCATTTACGCCTTTAAAATATTGGTTCTGTTTGGAAATCAAATTGCAACTGTAGCGCACTAGTCAATCTTTCGCCATTGCCTTTACCATCCATCATTAGGTTATAGATATATTTGCACGCCTGTTTTACCCGAAGTGTTAGGCAGAGATGCACCTCTATGCAGGGTGTAATTTTAAACGCCATCAACCTCTTAAGGGGTCATTGTACACATCATTACGAACAACTTTTATTATGGGATCAAACATAAAATCGCGAAAAAAAAACATAAATTCCCTACATTTATGTTCGCATACTTATAACTCGTCAAAATGTAGGAAACAGCTGTAATTTTTTTCGCGATTTCATGTTTGGTCCCTTAGTAAAAGTTTTTCATAATGGTGAGTACAATGACCCCTTAACTGGTGGATGGTGTTTGACATTATATGTAGTATAATAAACATTTAAAATTGATAATATACCTACTATTATAAATTATAATGCATTTTTGTTTCAATGTTAAGTAGCTAAGTTTTTTAAAACTCATTACATTCAGCACACGGCCAATTATTAGCATTGCGACACTCACTTTAATTTCATGTAGGTGTTATTTATTGACGCGATGTATCTCCATGAAGGTCGCACTGCCTATCAGAGGCACCTATTGTTACCTTACAATGGTGTAGGAGGCACCTGTCAATCGGTTATCTGGCGCATCTTAGTAAGAAACAAAATCTCCCAGAAAAAGTAGGCGACTCGGCAATCATCGTTGTTTATTTTTAACCGACTTCAAAAAGGAGGAGGTTCTCAATTCTTCTGAAGGTTTTTTAATTTTTTTTTGTATGTTTGTTATGCGATATCTCCGGCAATTATGGATCGATTACGTTTTTTTTTTTTTTAATAGATTGAGTATGCCTCAGGGGTGATCCCATATAAACTTTATTAACTTTGCTTCGGTAGTTTTTCAGTTAGTTTCAATAATGCGTATTTTTTCCACTTAGTGTAGGTATATTGATGATGTTATAATAACTTTCTGTCACTGTTATTTACATAGCAAGTGTGGTATACAAATTTGTGTGGGGTAGGTACCGCAACTAAAAAGTGAAAAATAAAAATTAAATCTTTTTTACAAACAAAAACAACCGACTTAAACGTGAAAAGTGAAAAATAACTAAGTAATTTCGGAAGTCGGTGTCTTTGGTTCTGTATTTTCGATTTTTGCCACTGACTTCCGAATTTACTTAAAGTTATTCTAGTGTATTTTTTTGTATTAGGGTTTTTTTTTGGAAGTCGGTTGTTTATTTTTTTTTCGTATATACAACGAACGCGCGGTGATGAAATCTAATATGCAAGCTGTTGCAAGCATGGAAATAATCACCTAATGTATAGTACCATATGAACAAAATTATAGATTAACTCTACGTAAGATTAACATTTCCAAAACGCTTTTGAATAACAGATGACGATCTGCGATCGGAGTAGGTGATCCGACAGAGAAAGCTTCGTACAAACGCGCTATGATAAGAGCACTAGATACTACAAAGCGCGACAGTACAAAACTTAGATATATTATAAAAACTTTGCCTTTGTAGAGGGTTACGGCTCCCACAGACAGGCGTGGCGCGACAGCGCGACGCGACTTTAGTAGAACAATTTCTATGAAAACTACAAAGAAATTGTGCTACCAGAATCGCGTTGCACGATCGCGTCGCGCCTGCCTGTGGGAGCCTTTGGCGCAACTGGAATTCAGAAGCATGAAGATTACCTACCGAAGCGTATACTTTTCCTGTTTTAACTGTAGGTATGGTGTTTATGTCATAAATAAAAGCTTCTTAATTAGCTGCCAGCATTTCCCTACACGTAACGAAAACCTGTCCCACTCATTCATTTAACATATAATCAAAGAATCAAGCTGTCAGGATGTCACGGTTGATCAGACACAAATCGCGCCAATCATTCAATTACATAGACGTTTTACTAACTTGTGTTTGTTTTTTGTTGTTTGTGACTAGCATATTTGCTGATTAGAGTTTTTATTGCAGCAGAGTGTTACTTGCAAATACGAATAAAGGCTCCCATAGTAAGGCGCGACGCGACACTAGTAGAACAATTTCTATGAAAACTTTCTGGAAATTGTTCTACCAGAATCGCGTCCCACCGTCGCGTCACGTCGCACCTGTCTGTGGGAGCCAAGGCTCCTTCAAACAGGCTCGACACGCGACGTGAAACACACGGGACTAAAAGGCACCGGTCGTCGCGCGACACGTGGTGTCTTTGTGTCTCGTCGCGTGTCGCGCCTGTTAGTAGGAGCCTTAACTACCTAAGTACTTACTTGTTGTAATGATTCTGTCAATTGCTTCTTCCTAAAAATCCACATTTCCATAATGTGTATGTACAAAAAATAAAACTAAATATCATAAAGAAAAAAGATTTTATTTTTTGTATGTTTGTTTGTTACGCTTTCACGCTAAAACGGCTGAACGGATTTGGATGAAATTTGACACATGGAGACTATGACCTAGATTAGGACAAAGGATACTTTGTTATCCCGATATTCCCACGGGATTGAGACTTGTGCGGGTGAAACCGGGGGGCGCAGCTAGCTGTATTATACATGCGAAAGTAACTCTAGTCTGTCTGTTACCTTTTAACGCCTAACGGCTGAACGGATTTGGATGTTGTGCACACGGATGCACCATGATCTGGATTAGGACATAGGATACTTTTTATCTCGGTAGTACGTTCCCGAGGGTTAATTTCCAACCTCCACGCGGGCAAAACCACGGGAAAGCACTAGGTATCTAATATTTTTCATTAAAAATCTTTTGTTTTTCATTTTGCGAAATGTGGCGTGATGTTCTGTCGTTAATTTGGTTTTAAAACATTTAACATTCCTGTGGTTCTGATATTTTTTCTCCCACATTTATTTTAACGGTGTAAATATCTGTTTTCCTCACACACTTCTGCCCTCCCCTCTAGATTACAACCGTGATACAAGCATATTTGAGCACATACTGATCGTGTTACGTACAGTCAGAATTGTGGCTCACATTCCGCTTTCTAACCAACGCGTAATTTGCTTAATTAACTAAACATATGAATGAAATGTTGGATAGAGCCAAGTGGGAGACGGGCTTAATATGTGCGGAAAATAATATTTAAGTAAGTTACAAAGTAATAAATAAAACATTATCATATCATGTTAAATTGTCATAATTCAGAACAATAAGTCATTTCTAATACAGAAAAAGAAGGGATTAAGATCACCCGGCTTGTTTTTTCGTCAAGCTACTTCAGAAAACAAAACTTACATGACCCTTCTTCGCATAGTTTTACTTCGCCAATAATTTAGTTAAACATACATACATAAACTCACAGCTATTTCCCATTGGGGTAGGCAGAAACTACAGAACGCCGCCTGCTACGATCCTTACATACTCTATTGCTTCGTTTACGTTCATAGGTACATGTGGTAAGTTAAACATAGATACAGACTTATTACAAGTAAGGAGTTAGAAATGAACCCTTTTCATTACTAACTCCTTACTTCCACAAAGAATTTAAGTACTAAACACACTTCGACAACCGTTACATTTTGCAATACCAGCACCCTAATTACGTAACACACTACCAATCACAATCTGAATCATTTTGAAGCCTATTGCTAATCCATTGCTTCATATGTTCGAAAACTTTGTCTGCTCAACAACGTAAATAACGTAATGAATGTTGTTGAACTGTCAAAATGAAAACTATTCCTACTGTTAGTGTGGTACGCAATTAACAAGCATTGTGGTAGATTGTAAATTAATTGCAATTAAACATATTTTTAACCGACTTCACAAAAAGGAGGAGGTTCTCAATTCGTCTGTATGTTTTTTTTTTTTTTTTTTTATGTGTGTTAGCTCATAACTTTTTTCTGGGTGAACCGATTTGGATGATTCTTTTTTTATTTGATAGGTGGTGCTTCACATGTGGTCCCATTTAAATTTGATCAAGGTCTGACCAGTAGTTTTTGAGTTATCCTTAATACTGCAGATTTTTTCGACTTAGTTTATATGGATGATGTGTTAATAATTTCCTGTCACTGTTATTTACACACCAAGTAGTGGTATACGAATTTGTGTGGGGTAGGTACCGCAACTAAAAAGTGAAAAATAAAAACTTTTTTACAAAAAAACAACCGACTTCCAAAAAAAAACACTAAAAGACGTGAAAAATAACTTTAATTTCGGAAGTCGGTGGCCAAACACGAAAATACAAAACCAAAGGCACCGACTTCCGAAATTAAAGTTATTTTTCACGTCTTTTAGTGTTTTTTTTTGGAAGTCGGTTGTTTTTTTGTAAAAAAGTTTTTTTTCATAAAAGTTTCGTTATTTAAATTCGTACCAAATTTTTATCAGTTGGTATTTCTCTACGGATCCCTAAATCTGGTTAACAAGTGCCACGACTAACTGAACGTTGTTTCGTTAGAAAAAATGTTACCTACCTATTTCGTAAGTCTATTAGTGTCTACTTTTATAGCCTGCTGATTGCTTGTTTACAACCTCCTCCGGTATGCGGTGGTTTATCAAAATGATAATTACTTTAAAGTAATTATTGGCATTCACATAAAAATGTATTTTCTTTTTCTTTCTTTTCATTCATATCTGGTTAAGCGATATTTAGTTAAATAATAGCATAGAAACCAATTCTGACTAGTATCTCTGGTTGTTTTATGGGCATAAGAAAATCTCCAACAAGATCTTGGATCCTGGAAAATATTACCGAATCGTGTCAGGACGAAATAAGCTATCTTTCTGACACATACTTAATACCTATATTTTCCGTAATTTTTATCTGTAATTATAGTATCGATAGTCGCCGCCGTGACAGGCGTAGAAAACGCTGGAATGATGTTGACTCGTTCTTGCGATTGGTTGGAGAAGGCTAAACATAAATGAGAACTCAAAAAAATTTGGGCGACTCGACTGTCAGCAGTGGGACAACATATAGGTTAACAAATAAAAGCCCAAGCCCAAGGCGGCCCATTGTATGTTTTGTAGTATTAACATTTCTGGTATACAGTAAAGTACCTTTAAATAAATATAAAGCCGTGGAGCAAGTGCATCATTCCAAGAGTTCGAGATGATTGTAGAACCCATACTGATTTTCTTTACCATCACAAACAGGGTACAATTACGTTACTAATAGTATAATCGTATCACATCTAATGACAGCTTGTGACAGTTGGTTTCCCGCGCAAATTGACAGTTGTTCGTCAGTAATCGCGGACGGCAGCCGTAATGAGGTTTAAATAATTAATCTGCGAGATTTAACTAGTTATTAGCTATGAAGGCATTGGCCTAGCAGTCGAGTATAGTACGGGTAGGTTGTCAACCTGTTACCTATCCACTTGTACGTATAGTCAGCGACATAGTCGATGAACACTTGTTTTTTCATTGAATCTTAATTTTGATCTAAGTAATTAAAATTAAAAGAATATTATCTCTTTGCTGGTGTAAGTATGAAAGGCTAAAAATTTTCTGTCAGTTTACATGATGTCATGATGTGTAAAAGGAGCAGTGTTAATCGACTTTTGTCAATAATCGTACGGTCGTACCTACGCGCGCTTTACACGTGGTAACCGAGTGTACAAACACGCTGTGAATGTGTGCGTGAAGACGAGTAGCGTCAACACGTAACACATACACGTATACACACACTTCCGAATTCACCATTGTCTCGCACGGTACCGAGAGCTCCTGCGCTCACGCACGTTCAAACCGTGTTTGTACACTTGGTAACCACAAGTAAAGCGCGCGTCACTTCGTGAGAGAAAAATACTGTACCTACAAATTTAACAGAACACTTGAAAAAATTGCCAGTGTCTATACCGCTAAAGAGTAAAATACTATGCGCATTTTGAAACTATATTTGTAACATTTTAACCATGGACGAACAAAAAAAGTTTGTCCATGATTTTACTTAACATATTTATTAATTACCAATATTATTAAATGCTAGTGGTCTAAATAAATACATTGCAATCATAATAAGTATTTGAAATGACATAACAATAAAACGTTTTTTATTCTTGACAGTACTGACGAAACACACACAACCGAGTGATGTAAGGAAATCGATACAGAGTCGTGTTTTGTTTTATTTTAAAACCAATAAATAAATTGTTCACCAATATTGAAATGGTTTTGTAAAAAGTTAAACGGTTTGATATATTGCTTTGTTTGTAATACATAACACGTAAGAGTTAATATTTGAGTAACAAGTTTTTGAAATAACATATAATTCTCTACGTTGCTACAGAAAAGTAAAACGCACGATTTGAATTACATAAGTATTGATGTCGATATTTACATGAGTGAATATTATTGGAACACGATGGGCACGAAGTCATTTATCCGATGATGTCTCAATCAAAACGATAAACATCACGCCCGTATTCCTCGAAGGAATAAGCAGACGATGCCTACACCCTATACCTATGAATATAACAACGTAAATATAAGTTAAACAAACACCAGTTAGGTTGAAGTCTTCCTTTCTTGAGCAGTGGTGGCCCAATGGTATCGGCCCCGACTTACGAGTTGTAGGTCGTGGGTTCGAACCCAGGCAGGCGCTTTACTTTTGTGTAAATTATTTCGTCACCACTGCTCTCAAAAACGATGACGGAAAACATAGTGAGGAAACCGGCACGTCCTAGAACCAAAAATTTGAAGACATGTGACATCTACCGACCCGCATTGGGCCCGCGTGGTGGATTACAGCCCATTCCCTCTCAAAGAGACCCTGAGAGAGAGAGAGGCCTGCGTCCCAGCAGTGGGGACATTATAGGCTGATTAAGCTTCCTTTCTTTCTTTGCAAATAGGGGAAAATCGAGATCTTATACAGTATTTATTTTTTTACTTTACTATTAGATAATTTTCCTGTACTTTCTGAGTTTTTCTTGGACAATACTGACATTGGTGAAGGCAAACTTTGTGAGGAAACCCGCATCATCATTACGTAAGACACTATCAATCACAATCAGAATATCATTTTGAAGGATTTTGGTAACCCATTGCTTCATATGTTCGAAAAATTTGTCTGCTCAACAACTTAAATAACGCAATGAATGTTGTTGAACTGTCAAAATGAAAGCCATTCTGTTAGTGTGTTACGTAATTACCTCGCAGGACTATCTTAATCTTATGAGAGAGAAAAAAAGTTTTTTTCAAAGACATTAAATTATTTACATAACAAAGTATCTTAAATATCTTTGGATTTTTTGTATGTTTGATGGTTGTTTGTTACGCTGGATACGCTGGATTTGGATGAAATTTGGCACATGGGTACACCATGACCAGTGGTGGCCCAGTGGAATCGGCCGCGACTTACAAGATGTAGGTCGTGGGTTCGAACCCAGGCAGGCGCTTTACTTTGTGTAAATAATTTCATCACCACTGCTCTCAAAACGGTGAAGGAAAACATCGTGAGGAAACCGGCATGTCCTAGAACAAAAAATTCGAAGACATGTGACATCCACCAATCCGCACTGGGCCCGCGTGGTAGATTACAGCCCATTCCCTCTCAAGAGAGGAGGCCAGAGTCCCAGCAGTGGGAACATTATAGGCTGATTATGTACACCATGACCTGGATCAGGACATAGAATACTTTTTACCCCGATGTACCCACGGGATCGAGACTTATGCGGGTAAAACCGGGAGGCGCCGCTAGTAGTTAATATAAGTCTGACATCGCAGCGTGGTGATCAATGCTCATGACTTCTCTATATGAAAAGGGGACTTTGCTTTGCAGTGGAACAGTGATAGGCTGGTATTTTTATAATATTAATGTTCTTCAGATTTCCATATACAGAATGTAATAAAACCGTCATAGCCGTCAACTACGCATTCAAACTGAGATATATTGCATAAAAATAATGGTTGGTAACGACTTTTATTTTTGGTGTGAAAAATTACTGTTTGCGGTAAAACAACAAACCATTATGCTTATGATGGGTGCATAATGCAATGGTAAAGGGGTCGAGGGGTGTATTTAAAGTTGTCGTTTTGGTTAAAAACGTCAGTAAAAGTTGGAATTTTGACCTTCAATATCTCCGTAACCAGAAGGTTCCCAGGTACGAGTATGATCCAGTTCAAGTTTTGTTTACAATGACAGGGAGTACAAATGACTCTCAGCTTCGTACAAGCGTTATCTAACTAACGTATCTACACTTGATATTATTAAAATCTGAGGAAGAAAATGATGGTCTGTAGAATGTATCCAAAATTGAGGGAGAAAGTTGTCCTATTTTCCTTAAAGTTTTCACAGTTAATTGAAAAAGTAGGTAAGTATACCGTAAATAACAACAACACACTATTTTCTATACATAGACACCTCTATTGTAGTATTTAATCGAATTAACTTCCGGATCTATTACTGAAACGATGTCTAAATTACGTGAACGAATAACAATTGGTATACAACCCGGTATCTGTGACACAGTCAACGTTTTTAGATCAATTACTTACAAGTTCAATTAATGAAACACTGGACTTGTAATTAAATTGAATTCCAAGAATGTTGCCATCATCTGTTGTCATTTTGTTATTAAGAATTTCCTTAATCTACCATTGACTTTAAAACATAGAACTATTTTATATATTGGCTGCCAGTCTAAACGGATTTTGATGAATACTTAGGTATAATTTGATATTGAGTATTGAGTGCTAATTAAATCTCGGCAATTAAATTTCCGGGGACACCTAAGAACTAATTTGTGGGCTACCCGCACATTATGTCATCCTGACTGGCAGTCAAATATATTTATTTAATCCTAACTAATATTAGAAAGTAAGTATGTTTGTTTGTTTGTTACCTTTTCACGCCTAAATTAATGATAAAATAAGGGGTCACAGTCTCTTTTAAAACCCAGACATAATGTTGGTCAGATCATGTGAACACCATGTACACAGTAGTGTCTTAAATGGTCTTTTGAGGAAAGAACGTGCAGCAGAATCGTGCAGCTCAACTCTGAACCTATGGAGCTCAACGAACATATCATCGTGAAATTTTACATATATGTTGTCAGGGGGATAAAAAGTTCTGTTCCTGAGGGAAAGAATAATGTCTTTCGATGGTAACAATTGCTTTAGGACGCTAGATGGCGCTACGTGTCTTTCGGATCATGATTGAATTATACATATTATTAGAAACTTTAGTAGCGTGTGTTAAGTTTTTAGTTAGCTTTAAAAAATATAGTACTTAATACATTTTGTGAGTCTAGAGCATAGGTTCCCAAACTTTTATGGACTACCGCCCTCTTTACAAGAAAAAACAATTCCAACGCCCCTCTTTACATAATAGTTAATTATAGCAATTTCATATGTCTGTCTATTATCTATTAATAATCACAAATAACGAATTAATTGTGTCTCTCTTACCTACCACCCCCATGAAAAGCTCCAGCGCCCACTAGGGGGCGGTATCACCCCCTTTGGGAACATAGGTTCTAGAGTGAACTCCAACACCGTTTGACCGCAAACCATGAAAGTTGGCACATAGGTAAGTATAATGTATCTTTAATGAAAAAGGATTTACAGGACTTTTTTCGACCCCCACGCAGGCGAAACCGGGGGCAAAAGCTAGTTAGCTGTGTACAACAATTCTTCATTCATTATTTTTGTATTTGTGTGTTTTTCTCTGCGTCATTTTTACCGCAAATAAACGAATTTTCTTTTTTTTCTATAAGTATAAATCCTCCCCCGACCGATATTCGGCCACGGTGGCTGATCTCAACGGAGATTAGCCAAGTACGCAGAAGATATAGTGTACAAGTGTGTGCGCAAACACAGGTCTGTGCACTCTCTGCACTAATTCTTAACTCTCATAGTCGGATGGGACGTCAATCTGACACGACCGGAGAGAGAACAGGCGCAAGACCAACGTATTTACGTGTTATCCGAGGCACGGGGCTTCACACCACGAAGTTCATAACTCCGGGCTGCAATGAGAAATTCCTAATGGAAAATTACTCTTATATTGGTGGTCATTCGATTTAACTAACATCAAACTCATCGCTGCTGTTTTAAACCTTATTTATGGGCGCGATGCCCTATTGTCAATTACCTAAAAATTTGCTTAAAAATGCTTGTCAAACAAAAAATTAAGTTTCTTGAGCTTCCCTAACAGCATTTATTGTTGGCGTTTGGTTGGGCCACGATCACGTGCATGTGGCCCAACCGAGTGTCAGTATGAAATGCTATTAGGGTTATAATTTCACCGGTACCCCTGAAGACAATACTCTATATTCTGCAATAACGTCAACCTGTAGAAATAAACTTATCTAAGCCATAACACTTCCGCAAATCTTTCATAAGATAACTCCATTTTAACCAAACAAATAAGCTACGCAATATTATCACAATAACTCTTCATTGTATCAACAATAATCTACATACATTAGTTTAGACCACAATACCGACGCACACGTTACGCAAAGAGTACGGAAACAGTGGATAAGCATCGATGACGCAAGCGCAGCCTGCCGACGACCGAGCGGAGGCGGCGTGAATATAAAAGGAGACCACCGTTTTGTTATAAATGTGAAATACCTTTTATGATTAGAAGGTTAGACAATTTTGTTTTTAATGTTTTGGTTCGCATCGGGTTTAGACTGGAAGCAGATCTAGTTGGAATCCGACCCCAATCTGCTTGGGAACCTACCCTAATCAAGTTGGGAATCAACTCCAATATCTATTTTTACAAGTCGACCCCAATATCTAGTTGAATAGACCAACCCAATCTTCTTGAAAAATCGACCCCAAATAAGGGAGTTCAATCTTGTTGTGAAAGCAACCCTATTAAGTTGACTTGGCAGCTGATTTTTATAATTATGGGTTTAATTAAATGGTGCATGAAAATAAAAATTAAGTATTTGCAATGTGTTCCTCAGCAAAGAGTCTCGCTAATCCGCCTTCAGTTGCCGTTGAAAGTAAACTTGTCCACATCGACAAGATTTTTTTGCTTTTCTGTGATGACCGACAGATTTTTTATTCTCACTTCGTTATAATCGACAGGATTTTTTTCTCACTTCTTTGTTAATCGACAGGATTGTTTTTCTCATTTATTTGATAATCGACAGGATTTTCTTTCTCAGTTCTTTGATAATCGACAGGATTTTTTTCGCACTTCGGTGATAACTGTTTTATCACAGCAATGCGAAATAAGTAAATATTATTATAATATACTAGCTGCGCCCCGCGGTTTCACCCGCAGCGGTATGGAATATACTTTACGACATATTCTCAGACCTACCAAATATACACAAAAAAAAATCATAAAAATCGGTGAAGCCGTTTCGGAGGAGTTCGATAACAAACACTGTGACACGAGATTTTTATATTTATTTAAATAAAATGGGAGGCTTACAGCTAAAATAAACAGGTCAAGGACAGTACATTACTCTGCCAATTACAGGTCTTAATATTAGATATACTATCCTATACATTACATTACAAGGTGGCGACGACTATACGACACTAAATTAAACTTCTTATATCTATCTAATGAGTTATGACGTTCCCAGTCTGCATACAAAAAATCAACCAAATATATCCAATAGTTTAGTCACTATAGCTAGTCAAAGATTGGCAAAACCCATAGTGGGCCCATCACTACTATTTAGTTGAAATAATCCCTTTTTTAATTTCGATATTAGGATTTATTTGATAGTTCCAAAATACTCCTATACATTAGAATTCCCAGTATTAGTATTCATTGTCGTCTTCACATAAATATATGTTAGATATATAATATTATAATAGCAGATTACACAAGATACTAATTACTAATTTAGTGTCTGCTGTGCCGAAGTACCTAACACGAAATAATAACTGCTAATTGGTAAGTAGTTACTACCAATTATATATTAAAACTGTGTTGTCAGGAAAGTTATATTTGCCAGCGAATACCAAACATGACAGTTCGTCTATATCCTGGGTCTCGGGGTAAGAATTCCAGCATGGAATGATCCTTTTAACAGACTCTAAAGGCAATCTTATGAGTATAGTACCTACCTAGTTTAACACTTTAAGGGACAGACCGCCTCTCGACGTTATCTCTATATATCGTTACGTGTCTGTACGGCTAAGGGCTGTGAACTTTATTTCATATAATTTAGCAAACCGTCGATATCCCTTGCTTGCCCATAACAGTTCGTAGGTGTCACGGCAAACTCTTTTCGAGTCATTTTTCAACACACACATACGAAGTGCAGCACCAAAACAATGCATTCACACCGCCGACAGGCGTAGACTGAGCCATACAAGTACAATGATGTTCAACGTCTGTGGCCGTATTTGTCGTATCAAAAAATTTAAAATATATGTAGGTAATATGGTAGTACGGCTGTAGACGGTTAGGTAAAATGTATGGGATTTTGAAGTATCATTTATCATGATATTTGCAAATAGTCAAATGTCCTGGAACGTGTTAACAGCATCTTTAACTGGGTTGCCGATGTTCAATGATCATCCACGAACCTTGTCCTTGCTAGATGACCAATTAGAGGCTATCATAACACCGATAAATTGAAGTCACCACAACAAAATAAGTCATACTATAGAGTATTTTGTAGTTAACATTTAAAGCATTTCAAGGTGATTGTAAAAAGTGAACCCAGTAGACCGTGGTCTGCGCGCGAGCCGTTTGAGTAACTATTTAATGTACGTGCGGACAATACACGGGACTTGTTGAGACATGGATAATGAGTTAGTTTCATTTATGGGTAAACATTAAAATTGCCTTTACGAGAGGGGGTACCTCAATGTATCGTCGTGTGTACTCTGGGCCTTCAGCGTTGCCGTGGTTACGTTAACCAGACAGCAAGGTGGTACTGTGGAGGTTTTACCTGGGTGGCTTTCACGTCTAAACTACACGATATCTTTGATGACATAATGTACGTACTTAGTAGTATAATACCACTCAATTCTTGTCCCGCTGCAGGGCAAAGGCCTCTTTTCATACAAAGAAGGTGGAAGGCGGAAACGTGGTGATGAATACTCGTGGCAATCAATACCACGCTTGCTCAAGAAGGGTTGGCGATTTCCGACTTATACTAACTCCTCACGATGTATTCCTTTACCGATGTCATTATGTCTAAAAAAATCTCAGAAAGTACATAATTATGAATTGGAAAAGTCACATGGGTACTTGGCCGGATTTGAACCCACGACCTCGTGCTTGAGAGGCGAGGTCTTAGCCACTGGTCCATCACTAATGGGAGTGATTGAATTGACGTCTGACAGTACTAGTGCGGAAAAACTGTCAAAAATTCAAAATTTATCCTCAGGTCAAGACTTATTCTAGCTATACATTTTTGGTGAAATTCTTTGCCTAACACATAATAGGTATTACTACTATTAATCTGCTTCATCCCACTGCTGGGCAAAGGCCTCTCCCCATGACGCCCAGCTCTTTCAATCCAGTAGATCCCTGGTGGTTTGTTTTCTCTAGCTCGTCCCGCCATCTTCTACGGGGTCTGCCGCGACGCCTTCTGGCTGTGTTGCTCCACGTGTGGTTATTTTGGCTTACTGCTCATTGGGCATGCGGCAGACGTGGTCAGCCCAGTCCCACTTCAGCTTAGAGGCTTTTTGAGCAACGTCAGTAATAACAACACATAATAATTATATGTAAATAGTTTCCCCATTTCTTTCTCCAATTCAGTCACATTTGCACTACACTTTTCCAGCCGTATCATCAAGGCTATCTTATATTTAAATATGCCACACTATGGAATAGCTACATGTGAAGTGAAACAAAGAAATAATTAACTTTGTCTAGCCTTGGTTTTGTCACAAATTCGGTGAACTAGATGTTAAGTCAGTTGTTTTTGCCGACTAATAATTAAAACTGTAATTAATCATAATTATCTTAGATGGTTTTTTTATTCAATTAAGTCTCTTGAAGCCTCTTAGGTATGGGATCCGGTACCCTATTTGCGTATCACACTGTCTATTACAATCTGAATTATTTTGAAGCCTTAGCAATAGGCATCCATTGTTTCATATGTTCGAAAAAATTGTCTGCTCAACAACGTAAATAACGCAATGAATTGTCTGCTCAACAACGTAAATAACGCAATGAATTGTCTGCTCAACAACGTAAATAACGCAATGAATTCTGTTGAACTGTCAAAATGAAACCCATTCCTAATGTTAATGTGTTACGCAACTAACCCGCTGGTTACGATTCCCAAATTTGGCAAAATATTATTGACTATTGTCATCAGTAATTTGTCAGTAGATATCAATCTGGAGTCTGGATTTGAGCCTACCATCATATGGGATTTGAATTTAACTGGTGAAATATGGCTGTACCTACTACCTACGCCTCTGTCCAACACATTCGGGCAAAATAAGCGTGATGTTATGATATTTTAACCGACTTCAAAAAAGGGAGGAGGTTCTCAATTCGACAGCACATATTTTTTTTAATCTGTGTTAGCTCAGAACTAACACTGCGTGAACCGATTTGGATGATTCTTTTTTATTTGATAGCTGGTGTTTCACAATATGTAGTCCCATTTAAATTTGATCAAGTTCTGACCAGTAGTTTTTGAGATATCCTTAATACTGCATATTTTTTCTACTTTGTTTATATTGATGATGTTTTAATAATTTCCTGTCACTGTTATTTACATATCAAGTAGTGGTATACGAATTTGTGTGGGGTAGGTACCGCAACTAAAAAGTGAAAAATAAACCAAATCTTTTTTACAAAAAAACAACCGATTTCCAAAAAAACATAAAAAACGTGAAAAATAACTTTAATTACGGAAGTCGGTGGCCAAAAACGAAAATACAAAACCAAAGACACCGACTTCCGAAATTAAAAGTAATTTTTCACGTTTTTTTGTGTTTTTTTTTTAAAACGGTTTTTTTTTGGAAAAAAGTTTTATAGACATAACTTCTGCCTATTACAACTAGAATGCCTTGTAGTTGTTATATCTAAGAAATGATCTATAATATGTCATTGCATAAATCACCACGAATGAATTTGAAAGCGTCTGGAATTGTGATACTCGTATATTTACAGTCTAGTTTTATCGGCATAGCGAATATGTGTTATTTTCAGTGCAGAATACAATATTTTCTAAATTGATTTATTTATCAATCATCTTTGCGGTATCTTTCTATTTTTGTCATCTTTCGAATTAAAATGCTTCACATCACATATATTTTAAAATAAAATAATGTGTCGTATCTTCTTGATACTTTTTACGGCTAAACTACTACATTGATTTTAGTAAAATGATAACTATAACATGCCGAATAAATTATTATATTCATACTAGCGAAAGGAACTTGGTCTGTCACCTTTCTGAACGGATTTGGATAAATTTTGCAACACGGATAGATCATAACCTGGCTTAGGACATAAACTTTTATCTCGGTAGTACGATCCCGTGGGATAACTTCCGACCTCCACGCGAGCGACGACGCCGCGGAAAACAGCTAGTAAAACCATAAAACAATGAAGTTAATTTCTTATACTTCAACCTTGGTTATGTCACAAGTCAGCGGCGTTATGTCAATGGTTTTTGTACCAAAAGCCTTGGTTTTTACGCCATCATATGATTAAGGTTAATAAAACTCATTTAGATAAAAATTGTTAGTGTTTCTGTTATTTAATGTTATTTTTTTCGTACTAACATAGTTTTCGTAATGAAAGATGAGCAGGGGTGCTATTACAGAAACGAAACGTGTGATTTACTAATAAGCACAGTAATTAATATTGTGTGATTTGTTTACACTTAAGTATTTAGATACATGAGATTATTT
The DNA here is from genome assembly GCA_916610205.1 of Griposia aprilina. Classification (NCBI taxonomy): domain Eukaryota; kingdom Metazoa; phylum Arthropoda; class Insecta; order Lepidoptera; family Noctuidae; genus Griposia; species Griposia aprilina. The sequence continues at coordinate 16,054,899 of OU744308.1, forward strand.
TGGTATCTAATGTTTAGTAACCCTATGGAATATTTTATTCTAATTTCTGACATAAACCTACAGTAGGTAGGTATTAAAAGTACCTCTTAATAAATAATGAAACTGCCTATTGCTTCTTAATCTCGTAATATTTACAAACAGTTTTTTAAGGAAATGACATTGATACCAAGTGAAAGAAAAAAGAAAGAAAGAAGATTCATTTATCACAAGAGCACCTGACTGGCCACTAGAGTTTAAGACGAGGCAACATGGAAGAAACAAAGTATTGTGATATGTGTATAAACCTAGATTTGTAACTAAAATACATAAATACATGCCTTCTTCCCATGGGGGTAGGCAGAACTAAAATAGGCTTTCCAAAACTGTTAAACATGCGGAAAATGAAAAAAAATATTGAAAAAAAAATTAATTGAATTGAATTGAAATTGAAATTGTATGACGGTCCAGAGGCAGCAAGCAGTACTGTTGAGCATGAGGTCCTGGGTTCGCCCCCTATTACATGGGACTTAAACATAACTCGCGAAATGTAGGTGCACCTCTGCCTAACTCTTCGGGAAATACAGGCGTGATGTTATGTTATGTTACGCTATCTGTCACTTACAAGTTCACTATTAAAGAAATATTGAACTTGTAATTGAAGAGAATTCCAAGGATTTTGCCATCTTCTGTTGTCATTTGCTGGATTTAGATATATTTGGCTTGAACGAAACGGAACGAAAAAACCGGATGAATAATACCTCTTAGATATTATTGTTATATAGAGTAATAAAATTGAGAAGAGTATGCTTAGATGGTTTCGCCATGTTGAGAGGATGAATGAATGGCGACTATGGAAATAAGCGAGAAACCGTTCTGTTATACATAACTGTATTAAGAAAACTGCAATGTGAACCGTAAAATGTGTGTTTAGTCATTTCTAATTCAAAAATCGGTTTTCTTAAAACTGTAAAACATGATGAAAGTGATAATTAATATAATAGTTCAGTTGTATTGTGAATAGATAAACAACATGTTACATCACGCCTGTAATTCTCGAAGGATTAGGCAGAGGTGTACCTATAGTACAACCAGAACAATAACTTTACGGAAAAAAAAACGATGCTCTAATTGAAAAATCGAAATATGCTATTGTAACGGATATTATAAACTTATAGATCTTTAATATTAACCACAAGTTTTTACACCAAAAAGACAATGATATAACATCAACTTATCATAGATAAAAAAATAACATTGAAGAAAACCGTTTTTGTGAAATAATTTTCAGGAAATAAACAAACAATGGAAAAGGCCATCTGATCTAATCACTTTGCGCTCCATTTGTTTGTAATAATGCAATGTTTTTACTTCTTTAAATATTTTAAACCACTGATTTATTATTTAGAAGTTTTTGTGAAGAAACTTGGTAATGCGGAAGATGGTTTAAAATTAGCATAGACTCTTATTGTAGGAGTTCGTGGATAAATGATAACAGCGCACTAGTTGATCGAAGGTTTAAAGCTACGCTTTCCGCGGTAGGTTCGTGGAAGATAAATGATTTTATTTCTGTAAGTAGGTTTATACAAACACTTTTACACGTCAATCATATTTTTAAAAATGGATGAGGTCGGCGTTTCCTATCTGACTACTCTGAAAAGAAAGGCCGAAACAAACTCAGAGGTCACAGTCTCTTTTAAAGTCCAGACATAATCTTGGTCAGATCATGTGAAGACCATGTAGATTTATGTCTGAAATGGTCTTTTGAGGAAAAGCCACACAGAATGAGTGGACCTGTCCAGTCAGTGCACGCATTTGTCACTAATCGTGGAGCTCAATTCAGAACTTAAGGAACTCAACCACTCGACGAACAATACCATGAAAGAAGATTAACCATCCATTACTTATCGAATTGGAAACCCTTCCGCGCCTCGGAAAGCACGTTAAGCCGTTGGTCCTGGCTGTGATTCGTAGATCTTTGACAGTCGCTACAGGTAGTCAGAACCCCAAGTTTGACAACGAGTCTTACGAAGTTGTATCGTGCTACCCAGTAACTCGGTTGTAGAGGTCAGATAGGCCTAGATAGATAGGGATAGTCGCTCCATGTTAAATACTGGTATTCAGCTGCTTTCGGTTAGACTAGAAGCCACTAGCGAAGGGTCAATTTTTGTGAGAGGTAAGTCGGAGTACATATCTTTAATGTGATGATATTATTTGTCAGTAGAATACTGACAGTGGCATTTTTCAAAGGGAAGCCGGTAGGAATCGAGTTGTATGGAAGCTTCGCCACTGATAGAAGCCGATTCCGACATAGTTGGGGAAAGGATAGGCAGATTGATTTGATTAAATCTTATAGGTTGAATGAAACCGCAATGGTGATGACCATGAACGAAATAAAGTGATCGATACTGCAGAATATGAAAAAGGAAACATCTATCAAAGATTCTTTCTTTAAGGAAAAATTTGCTCTAGGTGCTGTGTTATTGTTATTTTTCCTTCTCGCCTACATAGCTTGAGAAACCAGCATACCAGAGGATTAACATTTATTTCAAATTGGCACACAAAACACATTTTAGAACGTCGAGATTTACAAAAAAATAGAATTGATTCTAGTTGCTCCATCCAAACGGTAGTTTCGTATGGAGAAGAATGGGCAAGAATTTTCACGGTTACTCTTTTAAAATGTTTTACAATATTTTGTAGACATCACTACATATTATAAAACCAAGTCCCCCGCCGCGTCTGTCTGTCTGAACGCGATAAACTCAAAAAAATCCGTACGGATTTTCAACGTCTTTCACCAATGGATGGAGTGATTCATGGGAAAGGTTTAGGTGTATAATTCATTAAAGGTATGAGGAACAGGGTGTAAAGCTCACGCACACTCTATGGAAAAGGGAGGATCCTCCGACCAGATGGGTGTTGTGTCTGGTGGGTAACTGCCCGATGCTCGTTTTTTTTTTGATACTGGCTTTCGTGCAGGTGTTTCCTCGGGGGCTTTCCCTGCGTCACCGGGCTTCGGTGGGGCCAGAAGGGCCTCTTGTCGGGACGTTGTATATATACTATTCGCGCGGTAAACTCTGCTTGCTCGATGCAGGCTTTGCGCGACGTCAGTGTGACGTGAAGCTCGCATGTGGCGGTGTAGATACCGCTACAAAGGTTTTGTATAAATTGGCTGAAATATGACGATGATTATTGAATATGTCGCAAAAAACATGCCCACTGCGAGCTTTACTGGCGTGCGCTGCGTAAACCAATAGAGTTATATGAAAACTCCGGTAAAAATCCCGGTAGACCCGGTAGTACGGCCCACTCCCTCTGACATAGAAGAAGGAGATCCGAGTCACAGCAGAGGGAACATAATAGGCTGATTGTGTAGGGTATCATAACTGTGGGTGTCTTTTGTTCCCATTTCAGATGGGGACATACATTAAAAGCCCGAGGTATATTTCACACGTCAAATTGTGTATTAGGGTGCCACTTTACGCAGATTAAAATAAATATTAATCAGATCGATCATAACTACCAATAGAACGAAGGATTTTTTGTACGAATTCTAATAATAATCTAGGCCACAATCTATTTCAGTCAAGATCAAGACTCTTCATCGATTTAGCTACATTTTACTTTTACACAAAAAAGTTCACTGGCTCTCCAAATTTTGTTGTATTTTCCAAGTTTTTGTCGTCAAATCACGATGACATCAGACCGGCCTCTTAGTTAAGCTGTATACACTTACTTATACAGACACACAGTAAAGGTGCTACTCCACAGCGGCCCACGGCTAAGCTACGCCCGTGTACTTAGCTTCGCTGTGTATGAAAATAACGGGTGTAAAAAGACGCTTAACGAAGCCAAGAGTCACTCGTTTTCCCCGTCATTGTGATCATATTTTTGTTCTGGACCATATCTGGGAATCTTCTGGTTATGGAGATATTGAAAGTCAAAGTTACATCTTCTTTGACTTTTTTTTTTTCACGAAAACTTTTTTATATGTAATATAAATACCTACGACAACTCCTGTACCGTTGAATGCACCCAAAAGCACAATGTCTTGCGTGCGTAACATTCCACGCTGCCGTAACCATCGATTTTCAGCAATAATTTTTGCTCAGTGTTACTAAATTGATATACAGAATGAGTAAATTTATGGCTATGTGATGGATCTTTAGGCGGGATCGTCCACTGCGACCCACGGCCACGCTAGGCACGGATGCTTGACTAGCAAACAAAATAACAGCACGCTAATGTAGCGAACCTCTCGTACATATCCTACGTAGCAAAGGACAGTTGACTTTATACTGCTTTCGATGTCTGGCATACTAATGCTTTTTACGAACACTATATGGGCATCGACACTGACATTACCTTCATTTGGAAAGACAAGTTTTGTTGATAAGTTAAGAGCATTTAATATTGTAACTTATATTTTGTTTGGGAAGACTTGAGCGCTCTGTTTTTAGAACTTGCTCACAACATCCTCCTGATTATAATTATCTCAATTTATTAAGGGTTGGTGCAGCATATCGTATTTTTTATTATCTCTATCAGCCGTCATCTCAGCGTTCACTTTTTTTCTAGCCAAATCATCTTTCACACAAACTATCAATCTTGTTTTTGGTCTGCCTCCTTTGTTGCACACCACTTGTTTTTATTTTTATATTTTGTCCCTCGCTACTCATTTCTCCTTTGAAATTGCTTGCATATTATTGGGTTATTATAAAGAGTTAATGTGAGTTAGAATGTAGGGAATAATCTTTGGAACTACTGATCCGATTCCGAAAATTCTTTCACTAATGAAACTATTACCGTGTGTCATAGGCAGAGATCGGATATTCGGATGCATATTCACCTAAAGTTGAGATGTTAGCTAATATGGAATATGCTTTTGTGTCAAAAAAATCTTAACTTTAACTAACACACACCATCTCTCCTCTTACACCCTACACACACATATGTGCATCGGGGGTTAAACATTAATTTTAAATAAATATGCGACTGAACAGGTATGCAATTCAAGAACCCTGGGGTTTTATTTTATTTTTAGAAATCGCTTCCTACGTGTACACTCGACCAGTTATGCATTCCCGGTGTTCCTGGCATCCCGGGATGTTTTTACAAAAAAATATTTTAAGATGCCTCTTCCATACTTTCATAGCTGAAATTTACTTTAGGTAAATATGCATCCGAATATCCGATCTTTGGTCATAAGATATATACTTATTTTGTGAAAATTTGATGAAATAAGTCTACAATGTAATGTCACCTAGTGTTTACTGGAATTCCTCCTAAACTTAATATGTTCCCAAGTAAAAAGTTCATTAGGGAAAAATATACGAGTATTACCTCGAGACTAACACTAGAATGTCAGAATAAACTAGAACGAGTAACGGCATTTAACCGCAACACAGTGACACTGCAATGGATAAAAGGAGACAGCAGATCACTAGGTAACGACGCACCTGACGAACTGGCTAGAAGAGCATCCAGCGCGTCAGTCTGTGGACCCGAACCTATCGTACCCATGCCGTTCAACCAGCTACGCAGGGGGCTACAAGAGTTAACCCACACACGAGCGGAGACCTGGTGGACGACACCATGCTGCAGGCAGTCCAGAGAAGCTATACCATCCTTAGATGGTCAGCTAACCAGACGTTTATTACGCCTGGAAAGGAACGGCCGGTGCCTGGTAACGGGGATCATCATGGAACACTGCTCGCTAAACAAACACTTTCACACGACAGGCATAATGGACAGTCCTCTGTGCAGGGATTGCATGGAGGCTGAGTAAACCATTGCGCATGTGCTCAGGCGTCAACCAGATTAGAACAGAAACCCTCGAGGCACCCAGATCTTACACAGATGCCTAATCAACTTCTAGAGGGAGGTGGGCTGGTTGGAATAACCACCAACAGCCGCCATGGCCCACGCACAATAGACCACCTGAAGGACTAAGAGCGGAAACCAAACCCTCTAACATATGTAGAACATAGAACTCCGAGTTTCTCCTTAATTGACTAAAATAATTGTCTTACCTAATTCGAGATTGAAAATATAAACGTTGATCTATAACAATGTTAAGGAAATCGAAAAATTTACTGAAACAAGGGATTTTTCCTAATTGGTACCATTACGAATTACGAATGGTTACCCGTAATTGTCACTGAACAATTACTATCCGTTCTTGTTGCTAACGCTTTGTTTGGTTATTTCCGTCGGTTACTTTTTACTTTTGTACTGCTTATTATACAATGTTATATAATAACTTAAGTTTGTTGATTTTCTAGGTTAAGTTTCCTGGTAAGTTGAAGTTAAGTAAGAAAGTTATTTTACTTTTGTCGGTTTTTGGTAATTACGTTGCGTTACTTTTCCTTATATATAATCAGCTTATATTGTTCCCACTGCTGGGACACAGGCCGCCTCTCTGTGAGAGGGAGTAGGCCGTAATCCGCCACGCGGTCCCAGTGCGGGTTGGTGGAAGTCACGTGTTTTGGAATTTTTGGTTCTAGGACATGCCGGTTTCCTCACGATGTTTTCCTTCACCGTTTTGAGAGCAGTGGTGATGAATTAATTTACACAAAGTAAAGCGCCTGCCTGGGTTCAAACCTACGACCTATAACTCGTAAGTCGCGGCTATTACCACTGGGCCACCACTGTTCTTATATTATTTGGGAGTTAATTCATGAGTAAGTACGGGGTTTGCTAGATGGACCGACGACCTTAGAAAGGTGGCTGGAAAAGATTGCATGGATGCGGAAGGCGGAGGACAGGGTGTTGTGACGCAATCTGGGAGAGGCATGATCCAGGAGTGGACTGCGATGAGCTAAGTTTATTGATTTTTGAGTTAAAACAGCAGCCTTACAATTAGAAAGGACTCTGGTGTGCTAAAACCAAACTCATTAGTGCCTAGTAAGGTTAATAAAGGCTCATGTTGTGATTGCTTAGTGGTTAAGACCTCACTTCACATATACGAGGTTGTGGGTTCCAATGCAGGTAAGTACCAATGTGACTTTTTCAATTCATAAGTAGTTTCTTAGTTTATCTTGGGCATTACTGACATCGTGAGAAAATCTGGACTTATAGTTGAAGTCTGAAATCGCCAACCCGTCTTGAGCAAGCGTGGAGATCAATGCTCGTGCCTTCTCTGTATTAGAAGAGGGCTTTAGCCTGCAGTGGGCCAGTAATAGACTGGTATTATTAAGGTTAATAAAACCATTACTACTCTTATTACTAGCATCTAGATATAACTATAAAGCATACATCTTCGTGTTAAGTTAGTTATGATGTTAATAAAGATATTACACTTACTTTACGCTCACGTGAACATCCTCGAGCATTCTTTACGCATTCTAACGTTATAATCTTAAGTTTAAAATCTTCAGTTAACTATATATTAGTAACGTATGGATTTTGTCGAAATTGGCTTCTATAATCTTCGTCTTCCTGCCGTTATCAACATTTATTTTTGGTCGACGTAGCGTGCCTTTTTTTTCCTGTTTCCATATTGACGGTAACACGATACAGTTGGTAAGACTGGTTGGCAGACATTCGGCCTTCTGGCGACCCGTAACGACTGCCAAAGGTCCACGAATAACAGCCCGGACCAACGGTTTAATGTGCTTTCAGAGGCACGGAGGGGTTCTAGGTATGTAGAGATGGTCACCCATTCATTGAACAACCGCGGCAAGCGTAGCTTAACGTGATCGATTGGCCCGTGCGGCTGTGTTTACTTAGCCATCACAGTCTATCACCATCCTATTTTTTTATGTAATTGGATGGCAAACCACCTGATGTTAAGATGGCATCCCAAATGTAGTGGCATTCCAGAGACAGCGCTGAAATCTCATGTCCCATGTGCCTGTCATTACATCGGCACCTATATTGAAACACAGAATATCGTGCCCTGCGTGTCCTGTCGTCTGCAAGCACAAGAACTGATGGACGCTAATGATAGCGCCAAACAAGTAGTCGAATTCTGGGCCGAATCCATTGAGATTACCATCGACGCGCTAAAAAGAAGACCGGAACACCGCACGCAAGGCTGCTCTTCTGACTTCTCGTATAGAGAAATGAAAGAGCAATGTTCACCACACATACACACTGAGTGTTGGCTTGATTCATAAGCAAATATTATGACTTATACAGTGTTATTAACAATAGGAATTTGGTCCATTATTAGGCAGGTAAGTTCGCACGTCTCGTTCTGTTTTGAAATGTGCCATGTTTGATAACAAATATGCCCTAACTAAAATTAAACACTTCAATACATACATACATACATAAATTCACGCCTTCTTCCCATGGGGGTACGCAGAAACTACATAAAGCCACCTGCTACGATCCTAACATACTCCTTTTGCCTCGTTTACGTTCATACATCTGGTCATACACGCACGCCGGTTGTGAGTACTACGCACCTGACCTTTCTGAAGAACATCACCAATAAGGCCACTGTATGTCTTCCTAGGGCGTCCCCTCACGGCGTTTCCACTCACATCTGCCTTGTAAATATCTTTTATTAGTCGTCGCTCTCAACATGACCAAACCATCTTAGCATACACTTTTCAATGTTTGTCACTACATCTTCTTTTAAACCGCACCGTTGCCTTATCACATCATTCTTCAGCCTATCATTCATAGTCACACCACACATGCTTCGTAAGGAACGCATTTCCACAGCATTTACTGTATGTGCATGCTTCTTTTGCCACACCCAACACTCACTTCCATACATAAGCGTAGGCACCAGCACACCAGCCAGCCAGTCGTGCTTTTTTGTACACCAACTGGTTGGTCAAAATTACATGTGTAGCACCATTCACTTTATTTCCTGCATTTACTCTTCTTTCCACATCTCCATCAATCTTTCCATCCCTTGTAAACAGACTCCCCAAATATACGAACTCACTTACTTGAACACTACACTTAAATATATTATATATTACTATGTATAAGTTGTTATGTGACAGAAAAGTTGAAAGGATATCGTTTGGCTTGGTATAAGAATGTGATGAAGAAGGGGCAAATATATGTGACTAAAAGAGTAATGAATATAAATGTTGATGGATGGAGAGGGAGAGGAAGACCAATGAAAAGAGAAGATGGATTGTGTGAGGAATAGGAATGATATGAAAGAGAAGGGAGTGAATAATAGCGTGTCGGTTAGCAGGAGAGAATGGAAGATGAAAACGTGTTGCGCTGACCACAAGTAACATGGGAAAAGGGCAGGAAAAGATGACTATAAGTTTTATTGGTAGACAAAAGCCAAAATGCTGATAAGCAGTCTTTCCAAGGGGTGTCGTGCTACGCAGTGAGCGTGTTGTGGAGGTCAGATAGGCAGTAGCTCCTTGTAAAATATAGGTATTTAGCTGCAACGGGTTAGACTGGAAGGCGACCGTCACATAGTTCGGAAAAGGCAGGCAAATTTATTGAGGGTAGATGGCTCTTTACTAAAGTGTTTTTCCCATGAAAGTCAGTTGAAACCAAAGAATACCAACTATACGGCCGTTACATACTTCTTTTTCTTAAAACTTTATAGAAAGGCTAGGCTGATGATGACGAGGGTCAATATAAAGGATGTTTTCCACCAAGCGGATCGCATCGCATCGGATCGGAAAAGATACGAACGGATGCGGCGCCAGCCGATCGCGACCGGCAGGATGTCGACGGATACCGGCTCCGTATCGTCGCTTTTGCGAACGTATCCGTTTCTGCGCCTAGTCAAATAGTTTCATTCTTACCGTGTTGACGTGTTCTAATTCGGATGAATGTGTGATCGGATACGACGACAGGCGAACGGAGCCGATCGCGTGTCGTGGAAGACGCCCGCGGTCAAGCTGCTGTGCGCGGGTATTATAGACTTAAAATACTGTGTACACGATTTAATATCGTTTAAATATTGTAAAATCCGTTCCGATCCGATGCGATGCGAGCTGTTAGGTGGAAATCATCCTTAACACTTGTTTTACGTTATTAAATAGGTATCATAAATGCTATGAGTCATCTATCCTCCTTTTTTTAAAACCATACCTAGGCAAGCTCACCTTGATCTTTGCCTTGGTTTTGATTGGAAATTGAATTCTTAAACTGACAACCCGTTTACCATTTAAATATTATCTCTTTGTCACATAGTGTAAGTGTTTGCCCAGTAGTCCCACCTCAACAAGACCCTGAAGTATCCCTGGACCCAAATTAAATCAAGTAACAAATGGATATATCACAATTAGGGCCCTCACAACACAATCTACTTACACGGAACAATATCTGCAGAGGCACATTATATTATCTGTGTAAACTAAGTCATATAGATCTTTATAATAAAGATATCATCTTTTGCTTTCACACGCGTGTTTCAATGTAATGCGGTAACGTCTGTGATCTTTTCGTCATGAATATTTATACCAAGAATAGTTTTACTGGTAAAATGATTTGTGGTGAGAGTTTGTGACAAGCATGTTGAGAATTTGTAGTAGTAGAAGTAAGTATCTAATCTTGAGCGAAAGTAATATACAGGATATTTTTTTAACCAGTGCGCAAACTGTAACCATGAATTCAGCATAATGATTCTATACCGTAGCGTAGAAATTTTACGTCAGTTATATTTTTTAATTAGTTGTTCCATTGATTTTGACCGCGTAGGTATTGCACTTTTGAAACAGCAGATTTTTATTTTGATAACCGACGAGAAACTTCTGCGCTAGAGGCTGCTGAATTCATGGTTACAGTTTGCGCACTGGTTAAAAATGTATACTGTATGTTTGAAATCGACCCACCGCAGGGCACAAGCTTCCTCCTTACTAAGTTCCGTCTCCAGTCTTTTCCTTATAGATGTAGCATGGATTATTTGATGATATTGACAGCTCTAAAGATAAAACATACTCTGATCACCAATTTGAAGTCAAACGTCTTGAATCTGAATGTCTGACAATGTTTTTTTTAATTACTGTTTATGATTCCAATGTTTTGCAGTGGGCGTTTATAAGCAAATAATGAATAAGTTATATTATTATAATGGTAAAATACTTTGTTTCTATTGCCAATATTTAATCGTCATTTTATTTGGATAAGTCGTTTCATGTTAAGCCTTGGCGCCTACGCATAGGCACTTAGACTACGAATACTAATCAATGTCTATGTTATATATATTTTAAATGCGAAAATAATTCCCTTTCATAATTTGAATCTGGTTTTGGCAGAGAGGTTGTACTTACTGAAATAAGTATAACTTGATACATGCACAAGCACATTATCGTGTATTTTTCAACCCGGAAAATGAGAATATAATATTAAGTAATATTATATCTTTATGAACTCTAGTATACTCTCAAAATTTTAACTGGGACAGTTGTTGAATTTTTGTCACGCAAAAACTGCTGAACTGATTTCGTTGAAATTTGGCCCAAAGACAGACCATGTGCTGGATTAAGACCTAGAAAATTACAACCATATTTTATCCCTGAAGGAGTTCCCCTGGAACACGAGGAAAAAACTACTAAAAATAAACGCAAAAATAAGTTTATTGTAAGTTTAAATACGGTTGTCGTCTATTGAAGATTATTTTGGGTGATACACAATAAGTTTAATTTAGCTTTGTCTGTCCATTTGTTTTGGTCTATTCTCGGAAACGTCTGATCTCCAATGTACGTTTATTTACGGACGTAATTAAGTAGGATAAATGGCAATTGATGTCGTTGGAAGAGTAGTGTTTGTTTGTAAGATTTGTTGGTTTTTCGTCAATTCATTCACCAACACATGGAAAAATTAGAAGCACTCTTGACATTATTTTGAAAAATACGGGTTAGTTTTTTGGAAAATGATAGAATTAAATTGTTTGTCTTCACCTTCACACTGCATCAAAGTTTAAAGGTATATACGCTGTAAGATTCGAACTTAGACACATTATATTTTTTGTTTAGATTTTGTGTCAAATCATGTAACCAAAATAAAATAGGTACCTACCTACGTACTTATCACGGTCGTCGTGATAATTAAAAAACAACCGACTTCCAAAAAAAACACTAAAAGACGTGAAAAATAAGTTTCATTTCGGAAGTCGGTGTCTGGTTTTGTATTTTCGTTTTTGGTCACCGACTTCCGAAATGAAACTTATTTTTCACGTCTTTTAGTGTTTTTTTTGGAAGTCGGTTGTTTTTTTGTAAAAAAGTTTTTATTTTTCAGTTTTTTGTTGCGGTACCTACCCCACACAAATTCGTATACCACTATTTGGTGTGTAAATAACAGTGACAGGAAATTATTAACACATCATCCATATAAACTAAGTGGAAAAAATATGCAATGCAACTCAAAAACTCCTAGTCAGACCTTGATCAAATTTAAATGGGACCACATGTGAAGCACCACCTATCAAATAAAAAAAGAATCATCCAAATCGGTTCTCACAGAAAAAAGTTATGAGCTAACACACATAAAAAAAAAAAAAAAAAAAAAAAAAAACATACAGACGAATTGAGAACCTCCTCCTTTTTGTGAAGTCGGTTAAAAAAATACAGTATCATTGTTGTTTTCAAGCAAAAACAATGATAGAGCCTACTTCGTACTGTTTTACTGTTTTAGTAATTACCGGTGTTTTAAAAGATGAAAAAACTAAATAGTTCTCTGTACTTATATTTATTTTTATGAAATAAATAAAATGTAGCAGAAATATAGACACAAAAGTACTATCAAGGTTGTATTTTTTTTTGTTATAAGAACTAAAATTTATGTTTTAAATTATATCTCATAATCATAAGCATCTATGTTAAAGTAGGTATAATTTATTTGATCAATTAATTCACTGCTAATTTTTGAAGAAACCATCATCTGTGGTTTAGCTAATGTTAGTTCACAAAATCACATTTCTCCTGCTTTAAAATCTTTCTTGATTAGAAAAGAAAGTAGTACTCACGGTTTAGCCGCAACCACCGTCTCCTGCTTCACATCAGCAGACAGTACCCTGAACGCCTCATCATTCCTCTCCGGACTTGGCACAAGCACTTCAGTACAGTCTGCGCACACTTTACCACACGGGCTCTCTGATTGCCGCCCCGACAAATCGAAGTATCGATCCTGCGCATGAATCAACTGCGTCACTGTAAACGCGGGAGTCCCACAGTCGTTCACTTTAAAATCAATTTGCGGACCGAATAACGACTCATCGTATTCCAAACTCAATTTTCGTTTGAAGAATCGATCGTCTTGAATATCTTTGGAAGGAGATGTCTCGTCGCGCGATTGGATTGTTATGTCGAGTTTGTTAGCGCTGTTTAATCTAAGAGAGCGCTCGGTTGTGAATGCGTACGGAGTGTTGGCTAGCTCCTCCTCAATGCTGTTGTAGCGGCTTCGGAAGAGTGACCGCGGTGTCTCCCCTCCTGAATCGACGTCGTACTTGCCGCCGAAGAGATCGTACTGCGCGAATCGGTTGTTGATCGTGTCGAACTTCGGGTCTGTGATGTCTTTGTCGGGTTCCTTCGGGCTCGATGACGGACTCATGTTGATCTGGACGATGCCATGCTCGTCTTTGTATTTTAGTTTCAGCGCCATGGTTTAGGATGACATTTTGCCTGAAAAGAGAAATGGTTTAGGTTTATACATTTTCTCAATAACTGTGTAGGTACTGTTGTAGGCACTTGTAGGTTTAGGCGTAGTACCTAATACACTTATTATCTGTGGTTTGGGTAAACGCAACGGTTAAAAAATATATGTACTGTTATTTACTATCATTTATTTATTAGAACATATTTTCATGGTTTTGTACCTTAAATTTTTAGACTCAAAGTATGTGTAAAAATTGTAAGATATGAAAAAAAAAAAAACACGTTTTTTGTATGTTGAGTGTGCCTTAGTTTTCAGTAGTAAGTAGGTAATGTAAGATATATTGTAATAACTTTGGCATTTTCGTGAATATTAAACATTGAAATAAAATAATATAAGGTCATTGTTGTACCTTATCAGTCAGCTCAAGCAGTACCTAAGTAGTGTAAACTAAAAATAGTTTATAGTTGTATGTTTTTCGTATGTATTAAGTAATAATCAAGGCTATTCTCAGTAAAACTAGGTTTATGAATAAGAATAATAATTAAGTAGCTCAGAACAAGGCTCTGACCATTTTAAAATGATTTAAGTGGTACCTAACCTCTTTGGTCTTGTAGTCGCAAGCGCAAATTTTGAACCTGAGTTCGATACTGAAGTCGGGTACCGTAAAACAGGGTGAATAGGAACGCAGGGGTGAATCGTAACGAAACTTTAAAAGGAATTTTAACATTTAAATAATATAATTTGTTGCCAACAGGGACACGTAATCGGTTAATTATAATACAGTATACACCTAAGAGTCCTTTTTGGCGACAGACTATAATATTTCAATGTTAAAATCCCTTTTAAAGTTTCGTTACGATTCACCCCTGCGTTCCTATTCACCCCGTTTTACCGGTATACTGTTTTATTGGAATTTTGCGACAGGAATTTCTCAGCAGCAGGCCGGAGTCCGGATTTGACAATAGGCTTCCCCTATAACATACGTAATTGGCGAAAGATCGGTGTTGGTATTATCACACGATTGCCTAAACCCTTTAGTTACCTTAAGAAATCATTTTGATGAATCATTATTTCATAGTTTTGATGCAACGCCATGCCCACATAGTAAATATTACTAGGCCTATAGTGTATAACATTACAATAGAAGATGATGCATCTCATCTCGTGGGTGTCAAGGTCACGCAGGGATTGTGTGAATTTGATGAGCAATATATAACCTGCAGTGTACTTTCATAATTCTTTGTTTAATTGTTATTGTAATTGCAGAGGTTAGAAGGTTGCATAATCAGCCTATAATGTTCCCACTGCTGAGACACAGGCCTCCTCTCTTCGAGAGGGAGTGGGCTGTAATCCACCACGCGGGCATAGTGCAGGTTGGTAGTTGTCACATGCCTTCGAATTTTTGGTTCTAGGACATGCCGGTTTCCTCATGATTTTTTCAATCGATTGTTTTTTTTTTTTTTGAGAACATTGATTATGAAATTATTTACACAAAGTAAAACGCCTGTCTCGTTTCGAACCTACGACCTATAACTCGTAAGTCGGGGCTGTTACCACTGGGCCACCTCTGCTCTCCACTGATTAGAAGGTTATCCAGTTTTTTGTAGTGGTTAGTTCAACCCACCAACCTATTTCTGCCATGAAAGGCCCTGGGATACCAGTGCGGGCGCAACGGTCGCATTAGCAAGAAATCTATGGATGGTTGTGCAACCGATCGGACGCCTGGTGAGACCCACCATTGTGTATATTTTGTATCATGGTGGCCTAGTGAGATATAAGCCACAGCAGCACTGTTATGTCATGTTATCCTCTGGCCTGGAAGCCACCGCTACACCGCTTAGTCGACACGTATAATGAGCTATTTAAAGATTACAAGATTTTTAATGACGTTTTAAATTAAATTCACGATATTGTTCAATCAAATATGACTACCGAAGCCACTTATATTAATGATATTAACTTAGAGAATAATGAAAGTGATCAGTTTTTTCTTTGTAAATAGTATGCACATAATGCACCAAAATATAGCTGGCTTAATAAATAAAACTGATATTCTAACTATACATATTCAGGAACTTTCGGAAAGCAAGTTGAAATAGATATATTATGTATCACGGATCATTTTATCATGAATGGCCAAGAAAAATTGTTATTTATTCCCAATTATAAACTAGCGGCATGCTATGCTCGCTCAACTAAACGAGGCGGTGCTTGCATCCTTTAAAAAATAACATTGTTTATAAAGAACTAAAAAACATTGCTATACGACCTCTATCAGGCATTATCGAATGTTGCGGTATCGAATTACCGCTGCATAAAATAATTATTATTTGTCTAAACCGGCCCCCTAAAGCGTGTAATCTAAATACATTTTACGAAACTCTAGAAAATATAATAAAAGAAATTTGCTCTAAGCCTCAAACAAAAATAATACTATGCGGGGATTTCAATATTGACGTTCTCAAAAGAAACAAAACTACATTGGATTTTGAATACTTTTTACTGAACTTCAATCTTAAAATAGAAATAAATCAACCTACTCGACCCAGCTGCAAAACCTGCTCCGATAATTTTGCCCACAATTTCAAACAAAAATGTAGTATTGATGTTATTGATTATGGCTTATCTGACCACACTGCACAAATATTAAAAATAAAAGTTAATAAAACGTATAAACTAAACTACTGGCGTATTAAACAGCGTGACATATCAAAAGAAAATGTATTTAAATTTAGAAATTACCTCAAATAAGTGACATTCTCACAAATATATGACATGACAGATCCAAATGAAGCATATGATGAATTTATAGAACTATTTAGATTATTATACGATTTATGTTTTCCCGTTAAATTAATTACCATAAAATGCAAAAAAAAAAACTAAATGGATTTCGAGAGGAATACGACTTTGTAGTAAAAAACAAAGAAATTTGCTTTGGAAATATCGATTTTAACCAACGAGTGTGAATAAAGCTGCATTTAGATCGTACTCATACAGATTAAAGAAAATAATCAAGTTAACACAGAAATCGCAAAACAACCACTTAATACATACTTCCAGCAACAAACCCAAAGCAGCATGGCACGTAATAAACAATACCAAAACAATTCCAGAGCCTATACAACAAATAAAAATCTCTGGTAACATTATTAGACACCCAAAAAAAACAGCTACGGCATTTAATGATTTCTTTATTGACCATATTTCCAGTACATCCACTTCAACATTACATAAAATAAAACCCTTAACTCATAGAAACACTTCCCTTTTCATGCCACCAGTTGTACCGCAAGACATAATACGAATAATAAAATCTCTTCGTAACACAAACAGCACAGGATACGATGAAATCAGAACCAACGTAATACAAGCAGTATGTAGCGTCATAGCAACACCACTCTGCCACATTACTAACCTATGTCTTAGCACTGATATTTTTCCCAAAAGCCTCAAAATCACCATCATAAAGCCACTCCATAAAAAGGATGGTAAAGAACAAATGCAAAATTATAGACCCATTGCATTGATACCAGTTTTCTCGAAGGTGATAGAAAAGGTGATTTATGAAATATTAAACTCATAATTGACCAAATTTAATATATTATGTGATGAACAAATGGGATTCCGTAAGAATAGAAGCATCAATATGGCAATATATAATCATATCAATCATATAATTACTAATGTTGACAGTAAAACACCAATATGTGCCCTGTTCACTGACATGACAAAAGCGTTTGACTATGTAGATCATAAGACACTAATTGACAAACTAAACGCTTACGGTATAAGGGGAAATGCTTTGAAACTATTAGAATCTTATTTAAGTGACCGCAATCAATATACAGAAATAACTAGAGTCAATTTAAATACAAAACGGGAAATAAAATACCTATCAAACTGTAGGGAACTTTACTATGGGGTACCACAGGGTAGTGTGCTTGGGCCACCATTATTTCTTATATATATTAATGACCTGCCACGTCAAATAAAGCATCCAATGATCCTCTTCGCTGATGACAGTACAGCAATAATTAAATGTTCCAATAATCTAACTTATGAAGAAAATGTAAATAAAACCCTTAAAAAAATTATTGATTGGCTTGACAGAAATAAGCTGATTATTAATATAAAAAAAACCAAGTTATTGCATTTCTACCAAAGGCTAAAACCCAACCATTTAAATGTTTCATATAACGGACAAAGTGTAGAAGAGGTAAATGTAGCAAGATTTCTTGGCATTCCAGTTGACAGTCAACTGACGTGGAAGGGGCAGGCAAACGACGTATGGATGCGGCTAAGTAAATCTGCTTATGCTCTTTTCATCTTGGCAAAGAAAGTTAAATTACAAACAGTACTTATAGTATACCATGGCATTGTTGCCTTCGTATTGAGATTTGGCTTCATATTTTGGGGCAACTGTGCTAAAAGAGAAACTATATTTAGAACTCAAAAAAGATGTATACGATGTATGGTAGGCCTAAAAACTACTGATAGCTGTGAGCCTTTCTTCAAATCATTAAAAATCTTGACTTTCCCATGCCTATATATATTGGAAGTAGCAGTGTTTGTCAAATGTAACTTGAACTTGTTTCCTGCGATAGTAGATACTAGAAAACGAACCAATCAACTTAGATCCCAATACAAAACCATGTTGTGTACAAGTAAATACAAAATAGCACTAGCAAGGAAAAGTATTTTAGGCATGGGTCCCGTTATATACAATAAAATTCCTGATAGTATAAAAAATTAAAATTTACACAACTTTAAGAGAAAATTAAAGATATTTTTAATAGAAAAATGCTATTATTCAATCACCGAATATTTGAATGACATGCTGTTATAAAATTTCTGATATTTCTTAAGTAACAACGATTGATCTTCCTTATTGACATTTAATTTTAATTTATGACATCATTCAATTTCTTTGACATACTTTAAATAAGTGCTGACAATTTTCATTTTATTACTATAACTGCGGATTTTTAATTTTAATTTTTTTTATTTTTTTCTCAAATTTAACAAGTTATCTAATCGACATTGTTCAGTGTGATTGACAATTCTTAATGCGATAGATGATCTAATTTATTTACTTGTTTATTTGTGGTTCATAAATCTATATTAATTTCTTGTTTTAATTATATTGCATGTATTACCTATTACTTTTGTACGCCCTAGAGGCAAAACATAGCGCCCTCAATGTATTACCAATAAGAACTTATAATGTACCTATGTTTTACAATAAATGAATGAACGAAAGAAATCGACATACTGTTTCTTAACTGTAATAATTTAAAAAAAAATATAATTTAAATTCTGAGGGATCACCAGTAATCTCTGTATGCTGAAGCAATTTTTTTTTATAGGAATTGTATTATGCAATACACAAACAAGAGTTTTGTTTTGTTATTTTTAGTTTTTTTTTTTTGTGCATTAATTGATTTTGCTCTGACTGCAGTTACGTTTGACATCAGTTAGCAAATATCTAATTAGTAATCCGTGGAAAATGTAGTGGCTAGTATATTTGTTAAGTATACTAGTGATTGTTTTCCCTTATGTATGAAATAAAATCAAATAAATAAAGGAAAAACGTCTGTAAATAATCTTTTCAGAGACATGACAATGCTTGTCCAATGCTGGTGAGCAAAACGATACCTGTTCGATAATTGAGCATGACTCATTATAACGTGCGTTCTATGCATAGTTAAGGCTCCCGCAAACTGGCGCGACACGACAGCACGACACAAAGGCGCCGCTCGTCGCGCTGCACGCGGTGCCTTTGTGTACGCTGTCGCGTCGCGCCAGTGTGCACGAGCCTTTACTCAAGTTTTCGCTTTTAATTTTAACAGGAACTTCTTTCGAAACACTAAAATTGAGTTTTTAAGGCTGCCTAATTGCTCAAATGCTCATTGTGGTCGCAATTTCGACTGCGGAGTCCTTGGTTCTATATTCGGATAGAGCAGTACTATTGGTTTTTTCTGTAAGGACATACATCCTCTGTAGCCGCCCAGAATCTAGATTTTCCCCGCTTAATGACAATAGACTCGTCCTCGCCCCCTATTACCTCTTGGGACTTAAACTGTTATACGTTCCTATCTAGTAAAATGTCGGGATAGGTACTATCAGCTTCGGGGTTTTAACTACTTTAAAAGGAAACGCTATGGACTTCCATTTCGATTCTTTATGATTAAATTACTTTTAAATTTCATTACACGGTCCTCAACCGTCAGGACTGACTCTCAAACCTTTTTTCTCTATCCTTCTAAATACGAAATAGTGTATATATCTTAATATAATATGCCACTAACTTATTAACCACAGATCGGATATTCAGATGCATATTTACCTAAAGTTAATTTTTAGCTATATAAGTATGGAAGTGGGTTCTTAAAATATATTTTTTGGTAACAAATCCAGGGATGCCAGGAACACCGGGAATGTATAACTAGTCGGGCTAGTATAGTATAAAAGCGACTTATAAAAAAAATCCCGGGATTCTTGGATTGCAAACTATTCAGATGCATACTTATTTAAAATGAATGCTTAACCTCCGATGCAAATATGTGTATGTAGGGTGTAAGAGGAGGGGTAATGTGTGTTAGTTAAAATAAATAAAAACGCTCATTCCATATTAGCCAACATCTCTCAACTTTTGGTGAATAAAGTCAAAGTCAAATCATTTATTTCAAATAGGCACATAAAAGGCACTTTTGAACGTCAAAATTTACAAAAAAATAGAATTGATTCTAGTTGCCCCTTCCAAAAGGTAGTTTCGTATGGAGAAGAATGGGCAAGAAACTCCAACGTTATTCTTTTAAAAATGTTTTACAAAAGTATGTATACATTAATTATATGTGAAGAAGATGCAACTAGAATAAAATTACTATACCACAATAGGTAAAAATAATTAAATATAACGTATGACAGATAAATTAATTATGAGATAGATACATGGTGCTCACATATTTACAAAAATTGAAAGTAAATGATTTTTCCATAATTTCACAAGTAATAATTTAGTGTGTGAGTTAAAGTAGTTACATAATGTAAAAAACAATGTCATAAAAATTATAAATTATACAATTAAATTAGCAAGCAGTTTGATTTTGTCTAGACTCTAGATTGTCCTATGGAGCAGGACCAGCATGTTTCCAAGCATTCTTATCTAGGATATAATCCTCTAATTTGTAATATGCTTGTTTACAAAGTGTACTTTTAATGAGTTTAAAATTTTGTTTCATTTAATTGCAATATATCACAAGGTATTTTGTTGTAACATTTATGTTTTGGTGTAACACATGTTACTTTAGATAATCAAAAAAATGGTTGATCTATTTTATCTTTATTTCTAGTATTAAAATTATGTCTATCACTTATTTTATTAAAAAGATGTAGATTTTTTCTTACATACATAATATTTTCATAAATGAATTGACAAGGTACCGTCATAATATTAATCTTTTTAAATAGTTCCCTAAGAGATTCGCAACGACGTAGATTGTAAATGGCCCTGACAGCTCTCTTTTGCAAAATGAAAATGGATTCAATGTCAGCAGCCCGACCCCACAGTAAAATGCCATATGACATAATGCTGTGGATCCGATTATCCGATCTCTGTTTATATGTATAACGTTCGTGGAGGTTGGTTGGCAAAGCCATTCAAATAGAACCACTAATACCATTAGGTACGGTAGAGGTATTTATGCATATCTTTTCTGCCTACGCCTTCGAGGAATACAGGCGTTTTGTTATTATAATATTTCAATGACGCCAAAAAGAAAGGATTTGTATTTACTTCACTTACAACTACAATTTTACCAAAATTATTTTATTGGCTAATCAATCAATTACATTGTGTTACAAAACAGTTTAAGTACTGAGACGTGTCCTTGCCGCCATATTGTTGCATTTAAACAATTATCCAATTAGATGGCTCGATATTTGTGTAATTGAGAACTCGCGTAATCTTTTATGGCGATAGCTGTTCAATAAAATAGTAGGCATCTACATGATCAGTATAACGTGTATACTGATCATGATCAGTATGCGCATGACTACAGGGGCCTGAGGGACCTACCTATAGTACCAATCATTAAATCTGACTTGGTTTCCGTATGTCCTTTTCGAGTAACCACTTTAAACCAGCGCTATGCTGTGGGTCCCCATAGCACAGCATCATGCTGAGTGGAAGCCTTCTTGTCACAATCATGACGCGCAGCTGTCGACTATTTCTGTTTTGTGCTCGTGATTATAGATCTATTTTGTTTTTCTTTATTATTCGAGTTAATTATCTTTTTATATGCACGTGTTTCTGTGACAAACAAACCTATTTTATTTCTTTCCTTTACCTGTCCCACACTGCCGACGAGGAAGCGACTAGATCAACGATTTTTTCGCTCAAGAAACGTAAAAAAGATTGTACGTCCCGTGTAAGCAAAAGAGATACACATATTAATATTTGATCGGTGACTGTTCACACCGCCCGCCGCCGCCGGCGAGTAGTCGTTTGTCGCAGCGACAAGAGCTATTAAAGAGAGTACTCTCTCAGCGACGACGCTCGCTTGAGGTGCAGAACACTCACCGAGAGACTCGTGCTTTGTACGGTCGCTACTCGTTGCTCACCATCACAATTTTAGTTGCTAGCTCTATACTCGCTTTTCGTTAATCGCCGACGGTTTGACAGCTTTTGTACGGCAAACCTGTCAAATACTCACAATGGACAGACCATTGTACTCGTAATGTTTGTAAATTAGTAGACTGCGCTGCAGATTACCTCGTCTGTCTAGTATTGCAAAGGCGAATGCAGGGTGTAGTGGGGTTCTAAGTTCAATATGTTTTTGGTTTTACATTAGAGAGTTCTTACCAAAAGCTTGGAATCTGGATAAGTGCTCGACTAAAAACAATAGGTTATAACATTATAGAGGTATGAGGAACAGGGTGTAAAGCTCACTCATACCACTACGGGATCCGGAACACCGCTCTGGATCTTCTTACTTCATACTTACTTGAGTATGAATTCAAAGCGTTGACGTTAATGGAAAAAGATCTCCCGTATCTATAGTGACAATGGGAGTCCCGCAGGGCTCAATTCTTGGACCTTTTTTGTTTCTTATTTATATTAATGACTTGCCGTACATCATAAAAGATAATCATGATATAGTGTTGTTTGCGGATGATACTTCACTTTTGTTTAAACTTAAACGTCAGCAGCTGGTTACTGACGATGTAAATAGCTCGATTTCAAAAGTAGTTTACTGGTTCAATGTCAATAATTTACTCCTTAATGAAAAAAAACCAAATGCATTAAGTTTACGCTACCTCACGTTAGGGAGGTGAAAACGAATGTATTGATGAAGGGCGAAGAATTGAACCCTGAAGATAGCACAGTATTCTTGGGCTTAACTTTGAATGCTAAGCTTCAGTGGGGCCCACATATAGATAAATTGTCAAAAAAGCTAAGCTCCGCAGCATACGCTGTTAGAAAAATTCGTAATTTAACCGACACAGAGACAGCCCGTTTAGTGTACTTTAGCTATTTTCATAGTGTTATGTCGTACGGTATTCTGTTATGGGGAAATGCTGCCGACATTCAGACTATTTTTATTTTGCAGAAAAGAGTTGTTCGATCAATTTATAAATTAAGTCCGAGACAATCTCTCAGAGAGAAATTTAAGGAGATTAATGTAATGACTGTGCCTTCTCAATATATTTATGAAAATCTTTTATATGCACATAAGAATATAAAATTGTTTAAAAAATACAGTGATATCCATAATATAAATACTAGGAATAAACACAAATTTGTTGTACCTACAACAAGGCTCAAAAAAATAGGCGGCTCGTTCAGGTGTCAATGTATACGCTTTTATAATAAACTTCCAAGCCACGTTCAAGATCTAAGCCTTAATAAATTCAAATCATAAATTAAACATACAAATTGTGTGACATGCTCTATCTAATAATTTAATTTGACATCTGTATCATCTTATTTAAATTTATTGGATTGTTAAGTCTATGACATGTATTATAACTCATCTGACAATTTTTATATTTAAACCTTGGACATTTGTAGTATTCTGAATTTATTTAATTTTTTGAGTATAATAATTTTGTAATGTTATTTTAATAATTATTTAATTAATTCAGACAATAATATAAATATTTGCACACCTTATTAGGTAATGATACAGAGTACTTTATATTTATTTGTAGTATCGGTTTATACCTACCTGTATTAAGCAAATAAATAATTTGATTTGATTTGATTTGTAAGTTGTGCCAGAAAGCCTTTTATACCGTTAAGGATTATGTTGAGGACAAAAAGGCTTGGGATTGAGTTGCTCCAATTTTTGCATACTTAATGTATTTTTTTTTTTGATTATTATACATAAATTTTGGCATTTTGATAATTATTATACATACAATGTCATGACAATTTACTTTGAGAAGTATAGTCTTATTATTTAATTATTGTGAATGTGAGGACTATGTAGGTAACTTTTATTTTTTATTTATTTTTTCACTTTCTCAGGTAGTTTCAATGATTATCTGGCAGTTTGAGTGCTTTATGCGGCCTACCCAAATGTCCTTTCTTTGGTATTGTTCGTCGAGTAGTTGAGCTCTTTAAGTTCTGAGTTGAGCTCCACGATTAGTGACAAATGCGTGCACTGACTGGACAGGTCCACTCATGCTGTGTGGTTTTTCCTCAAAAGACCATTTCAGACATAAATCTACATGGTCTTCACATGATCTGACCAAGATTATGTCTGGACTTTAAAAGAGACCGTGACCTCTGAGTTTGTTTCGGCCTTTCTTCTCAGAGTAGTCAGATAGGAAACGCCGACCTCATCTAGTTTTAAAAATATGATTGACGTGTAAAAGTGTTTGTATAAACCTACTTACAGAAATAAAATCATTTATCATTTATCCTATCTGCCCGACGTTTGATGTCGGGACATTTGACATTGTTATGCTAGTTGCGCGGTAAACTCTGCTTGCGCGATGCAGGATTTTACGTCACGTCAGTGTGACGTGTAGCTCGCATGTGGCAATGTAGATACCGCTACAACATTATGTGTAGAAGGAAATATAAAACTGTCAGGAAGGGGATCGTACCCATAACCCCACGGTCAGGAATTGCGCTTTCAACCACTAGACTGACGAGGCAGTCGGTTTGACCAACTGGCTGTATATTTAAATAAATGCATACATACACACAAAACACATGCCTTCTTTCCATGGGGGTAGGCAGAAACTACAGAACGCCACCTGCTACGATCTTTACATATTTCTTTTGCCACGATTGCGTTTTTACATCTAGTCATACACGCACGCCGCCGGTAGCGAATACTACGCACCTGACCTATCTGAAGAACATCACCAATAAGGTCACAATATGTCCTCGTAGGGCGTCCCCTCCCGGCGTTTCCTCACACATCTGTCTTGCTTGTAGATACCTTTCCTTAGTCTCCTTTCATTCATCTTCATCTAAGCATACCTACTTTTTGAATTTTTTGTCACTACATCTTTTAAACCGCCTTCACGTCATTCTTCAGATTATCTTTAAATATATAATTAGCTTCTGCCCACGGCTTCACCCGCGTAGATATCGGAAACTATCCCATGGGAACGTGCTACCGGGATCAAAAGTAGCCTGTGTCCTTCCCCAGGATGCCATTTATCTCCATACCAAATTTTATCGAAAAGTGTTTTATGTTTTAGGCATGAAAAGGTAACATACAGATAGAGTTACTTTCGAATTTATAATATTAGTACCTGGATGGATTCTTCTATACGTCTGAATGTCACTGAACTCCTCTTTAACGGCTGGACCGTTTTTAATTATTTTTTGTGTGTTTGAATGAGTCCCTGGATGGTTTAGATTCACAATTGGACCCGGTAGGTGGCGCTGTTCAGGTAGGACCACATTTGTCAGGTCCGCTAGTTATTTATAAATAATTCATTTTAATTGATATTCTCCAATAATAGTAACATGAAAACGCAATAATATTAAACTTAAATTGCTTAATTATATGCCACAAGTTGCATACAGTTAAATAAGCAAGAACGCTAAGCATGACTCGTACAAAAATAACTTATTTTTATTGCGTTACAATGCAAATCGTGGTTTGAAAAACCTCAACAGCTTTTAAGTTCACTTGCGTGGAATAAACTGCATTAATTTTCCGTAACTTGGTTTGCAATAATTTCATCAACTGACTTACAAAGGTTGAAGTAAGCAGGTACTTTCCTGGAATTAACTTTTTAAGTTAATAGTATACAGGGTCAAATTAGATTAGCTAGCGAAACTCCGCAGAAGTGATTGATATCGATATCTAAACATGATAAAACAACAAAAGAAATTAATTGATGATATTTTTTTTGGTGTCTTCTACCGCATTAATTAGTGTATACTTGAAATATCAGTTTTTTTCGTGTAAACTTCACCGACGTGATTAGGATCGTTAGCTAAACACGATAAAACATATTATCTCAACTCGCACTTCAAAAAGATGTAGTGACAAAAATTTAAAAGTGTATGCCAAGATGGTTTGGTCATGTTGAGAGGATGAATGAAGGGCGATTAACAAAAGGTATTTACAAGGCAGATGTGTGTGGGAACGCCGGGAGGGGACGCCCTATGAAGACATATAGTGACCTTATTGGTGATGTTCTTTAGAAAGGTCAGGTGCGTAGTACTCACAACCGGCGTGCGTGTATGGCCAGATGTATGAGCGTAAACGAGGCAAAAAGAGTATGTAAGGATCGTAGCAGGTGGCGTTCTGTAGTTTCTGCCTACCCCCATGGGAAGAAGGCGTGAGTATGTCACACTTCAAGCAACAACACTACCAGCGGTCGTTGACCCCCTAAAAAAACACCAAACCTTTTTTATTTTTATTATATGGTGTTTAGGTATCGATACTCATCACGTCTGTAGAGTTTATCTAGCTAATTTAATTTGACCTTTTATAGAAGAAAATCTTCAATATTTTCACTAGGAGGAAAATGAGCAGGCAAGCCACATGAAGTGGTCACCACCGCCGATGGATATCTGCAATTTCTTTGGTATTGGTACATTATTTGGACTAGGTACATTTATTTTTTGTTTTCGGGGGAGATCCTTCAAAAGACACCCGACCTCCTGGGAGGGAGGTCGGGCAATGTGGAATTTTTACCCTACTAAAAGCACCCTGGTGATCATCATCAGCCCATGGGGGGATCCCGGTTCCTCTTAAAAGACCAATTCCGTAACCCCCCCTGTGCAACGCCTGTGAGGCACATCCCTGGGGAGACTAAAGGAGCTACCTGTAAATGGACTAGATACCTACCAGGTACTACTGTACTAAACTAGTTGAAATCATCTAGCCAAAAAACGCAAGTTAAAATCTCAGTAAATCTCATTGCCTTTCCTTATTTACCGTCAAATACTTTACCAGTTCTGAACCCTGCAATGCTGAACAACGACCCGTGAGCCAGTCCGATCCAATTACGCTGATATTCAGTTTACCAGTGCAGCCAGTTATTAACTCTACGTACTTATGTATTAACATGGAACACTCTACACATAATAGTTTGCCTAGTAGTTTGTTTTGTAGTAAAGTTCGGGGATATTGAAAGCTACGCGGTAAGATTTTCGACGTCAACTTTTCGTTTTATGAAATGATGGAGTTTTATTTGTGATATCATCACATCTGGCACTCCATCATTTCATAAAGCCTGCTGTTATTTAAGTTAAAGGTAACAAAAAATACTGTAGAGATAAATTCATACTTTAAAACTTTTACACGTCAAAATGGTAGATAGGTACCTACTTTATGAAGTATCTATCTACCATTTTATAAACATAATCTATCTATCTAATCTAATCTAATAAGTTTAATCAAATTCATAACCTAAGTGAGGATATGTTTATTTGTCAATAACACGTGTAGGCTTACAATCAGTTGCAGGAACATAAAAAAAAAGTTTCAACATGTTTTGTCTAGAAAGGCATACAAATACAATAATAATATAATTCAAATTACAAAAATCATGAAGTTAAGTTAAATTAATAAAAACAATAATAAAAATGTCTAAAGTAGGTACATCATTTAAATAGTCGTCAACATTATAGTAGCATTTATTAATTAAAAGTTTCTTCATGTTTTTATTAAAACTATTAATATTCAAATCTTTGTATGCCTTTGGTACCTTGTTGTACAATGTTGAGGCCATGCAGAATACACTCTTACACATGAGAGCTGTTTTAGCACTAAGTGAACGAAGTCTCCGATTATCACGTTGACTTCTTTCTGAACCATTTGAAGACTTCGGAAATAGTTGGGAATTCTTTTTAACAAATAATACCGCTTCTAATATATACAAGGAAGGAAGTGAGTGAATTTGATGTTTAATAAAATATGGTTTGCAACTGTCTGTAATTTTAAGACCAAACATAGCTTTTATGCATCGTTTTTGCATTCTAAATATATCATCTTTATGGATAGAGTTTCCCCAGAAAATAATACCGTATCTAAGGATCGATGCAACAAGTCCGTGATAGGCAGTAAGCAATGTATCCGTATTTACGATCAGGGTGAGTTTATGCTATGCGTAGGAAGAACTACTAACTTTCTTACTAACTTCTTCAACGTGACTTTTCCAATCATTTTTGTCAATGGTTAGTCCAAGGAATTTGGCATCATCAACTCTGCATATGGTGTGACTTTTATAGCTTAAATTAATGTAATTTCTAACTAGTATTCTTTGACTAAAATGCAAGATTTCTGTTTCATTTAAATTAATTTTTAGATTATTTTTGACTAACCAGTGAATTATAGAAGCCAAAGCATTATTAATGTCAAGTTCATAGGTGTCAGTTTTCTTACATGCTATTGTGACTGTGCTATCGTCTGCAAAAAGAGTCATTGGATGCTTCAACACTTGTGTTGTCACAGGTAATTATATTTTCTCATTAAGAATGAAGCATAGACGCCATAGGTCTACAATCCTCATACCATAACAGAACCTTCCATACGCTACCTTTAACTTAGCGCAGATTCATAATTCCTATCAGATGGATTTATTCCAAACTATTCTACCCAGTGTGAATAGTAGCGGGGCTGACTGCCCAGGTTAGCCTAAGACGTTCTTTTAATGATTCTTGTAGCGGCATCTACAATGCCACATGCGAGCTATGCGTCACACTGACGTCATGCAAAATCCTGCATCGCGCAAGCAGAGTTTAACGCGCAACTAGCATATATACAATATCCCGGCATCCAACTTAGGGTATTTGCCCACCAGACACAACACCCATTTGGTCGGACGGTCCTCCCTTTTCTATGGAGGTCTGAGTGAACTTTACACCCTGTTCCTCATACCTCTATAATCTCATTTATTACTAGAAATATTTCAATAACAAGATTATTTATTACACGAGTTATTTTACGTGACAGAAAGAAGTGGTGAAACGTTCCTACTGCTGGGGCACAAATCTCCTCTCTGTGAGAGGGAGAAGAAAAATGACTTAGCAACAACTGCCCAGTAAGACAAAAATTTCTTGAACATAGCATAGCATAGCTTTGCACCCTCTACACAACAAACCTAACTATTAGAACATAACTGAGTAGTATTATTTCCACCAGTTACTGGTCACGCGTTGTTTTTACTTTATTATACTCAATGCTACTAACGAGTTTCTGATATGCAGTCAGGATTAAGCGCAAGCCACACCGCCAGCTAGCGAGCGGGGTGTGAACCGAAGTATGAAAAGAGGTGAAACGATGCCCGCCCAGCTCGCTCGCTCGCTAGCTGGCAGTGTGGCCTGCGCGTGAGACAGAACGCTCCCCTCGCTCTCCCGCCCGCCTGCTCGCTCGCCCGTTTGTCCGTAGTTTTCGGTGTGAACCCACATTTTTAGCTCGCCAAAGCTTCTCTTAGTTTATATAGTTTCCCTCGCCTCGCTTCGCCCGCCAACTCGCTCGCTCGCTCACTAGCTGGCGGTGTGGCCTGCGCTTAATTGTATGACCTATTTGTTCAGGTCGTTGCTTCCACCAATTCAATAATATAATGTGCATGTGATTTTTAATTACTTACTGTAGAAATTGGCGTAGATGCTGTACTCGTAAATATTATAAATACGGTGTAAAATTATTAGGGCAGATTCATATTGAAGTAGGTAGAAAAAAATTAGGAACAGCAACCCAATTGCGTAACACACTATCTATAACAATCTGAATCATTTTGAAGCCGTTTTAGTTTGGTTCGCCACATAGCAATTAAAATATCTAGAAGTTGCCATAGTAGGTATTCTAAAAAGCTACTAAGGATGCGCTATGTAGATATTTCACAGAAAAACGATTCCATGAAGAAAATATTGTATTCTATAACCAGACTTTTTTTATTTAGCTTCTATAGTTATTTTTAATGTATTAATTAATTACAGAATCACTTTAAAGCAGCATTTATTAGTGTGCCTTACGTACAATAATAGCAATTGTGTAGCTTTGTCTATGCTGCCAATCATTTTTTAACCGACTTCACAAAAAGGAGGAGGTTCTCAATTCGCCTGTATGTTTTTTTTTTTGTGTGTTAGCTCAGAACTTTTTTCTGGGTGAACCGATTTGGATGATTCTTTTTTTTATTTGATAGGTGGTGCTTCACATGTGGTCCCATTTAAATTTGATCAAGGTCTGATCAGTAGTTTTTGAGTTATCCTTAATACTGCAGATTTTTTCCACTTAGTTTATATGGATGATGTGTTAATAATTTCCTGTCACTGTTATTTACACACCAAGTAGTGGTATACGAATTTGTTTGGGGTAGGTACCGCAACTAAAAAGTGAAAAATAAAAACTTTTTTACAAAAAACAACCGACTTCCAAAAAAAACACTAAAAGACGTAAAAAATAACTTTAATTTCGGAAGTCGGTGGCCAAACACGAAAATACAAAATCTAAAGGCACCGACTTCCAAAATTAAAGTTATTTTTCACGTCTTTTAGTGTTTTTTTTGGAAGTCGGTTGTTTTTTTGTAAAAAAGTTTTTATAGAACAAAATACGCTCTCTTCTTGTGGTTTTTGCCATATTTTTTTTTAAAACAAATCCCTGTTAGTCAATGTTAACAACTAATCATCAAGAAATTATGCAAGTTTCATATAATTTCAGACTTTCCTTAATGGCAGAAAGCGAACTTTTATAATATTATTTGTATGTAAATGAGCAAAAACTATTCCTCAAGAGCCCGACGTAATTTAATAGAAGCACATAAAGAAATAGGGTCAATAGAAAATTTGTATTTGATGACGTTCAAAGTTTTATTAAGTGAACTACATTATACGCAAGTTTCCTATGGATGGCAAGATTTAGTATCAAAGTCAAAGTTCTTAATTTCGCCTCTTTGATTATCATATTTAATCAGAAATAGTTCTAGAAGCTATTCCTATTTGAAGGACAAGAAAACAAAAGATCTAAAGTATTATTCAAATTCAATTAAAATCTACACATACATACATATAATAACAAGCGAATGCGTTGCAATGCCCGGCGTGTACACAATAAGTTACCAAAGTTTCATCACAATCGGTCGAGCCATTTTCGAGTTTTTGCGAGACTAATGAACGGCAATTGATTTTTATACATAGGAAGAAGATACTCGTAGATGAAATAAATAGAGCGCAGTCAAGACTGTAGGTAGGTACATTAAATATTTTTGAGAAAAAAAAAAGAAAATTAATTGCTACGAGGTGTGGAAACGAATTTGATGCCGATAAACTAGTTTTTAGAGTTTTTAACCTACTTCTAAAAGGAAGAGGTTATCAATTCGGATGTTTATATGTATATACATATATTTCTTTTTATGTATGTTCGGTCATAACTCCGTCATATATAGACGGATTTGCAAAATTCTTTTTTTGTTTGAAAGGGTATGCTCTCGAGGTGGTCCCATTGTCACCATGTCAGGATCTGATGAGGACATCCCATGGAAATCAAGAGAAATCTTCAAATTTTATAGGCACACCTATAGCGATTTGGGTATTTTTTATATAGTAACTCGTGCATTTGCTCTCGGAAAGCACCATTCGGTGAAGTGGACTTGATGATGAAGACCAGAGGTGGCAACCGGAACTACTCAATAATAAGTACGAGTATTTCACGGGTTGCGATTCGATTACTTTAATACATTTGCTGAGCAATTTATGCTCGTCACAATGTATAATTGTTGAAATGAAGCTGATGGTGGCTTCACCATCAGCTCCAGTTCTTTTGGTTCTTACCAGGAGAACTCCTCAACAATTAACGTCCCTGCATCGGGAAAAGGAATATTTTGTAAAAGATGATGAGCATTTGACATTAGGCTATTGTAACTTAAATAAATTAATAACTGACTCACTAAAAAGTGAAAAATAAAAAACTTTTTTACAAAAAAGAAAAACCGACTTCAAAATAAAACACACTACAAAGTGAAAAATAACTTTAATTTCGGAAGTCGGTGGCAAAAAACTAAAATATAGATCCAAAGACACCGACTTCCGAAATTAAAGTTATTTTTCACTTTTTAGTGTTTTTTTTGAAGTCGGTTTTCCTTTTTTTGTAAAAAAGTTATATTTATCCGTTTGTCTGAATGTATATTCTGGATTGATGCAAAAACGACTGAACGGATTGGTATGAAATCTGGCACACAAATAGTTTATAACCTGGATTAACACATAGGTTACTTTAAATGTCTGTAGTACGTTCCCGTGGGGTATTTTCCGACATCCACGCGGGTGAAGCCACGGGCAAAAGCTAGTTCGAAATATTTTATTTCACATAAACCTACATGGGCACTTATGAAAGCTAGAAGCTAGGCGCACGGTTCCAATTTGTCGTTTCCTATGGAGAAGAGCCGGCAAGAAAATCCACGCTTAACTCTTAAAAAAATTGGCTTTTACAATGTTATTTTTAAACCGTCCCTAAAAACGAACTCCTGTATTTACGGTCTGTTTCTTTCTTAAGCTAGAGTGCTACAAGGATCTTATGGCGCCTGAATGACATTGACAGGGGCGTTGTTGGTAAACAGTTGTGAAATTGTCATAGAACTACATGTGTAATTATTTGTCATTGATCTGCTCTGACATCAAGCAATGGACAACATTGTCAAACTTTTAACGTTTTGAATACGAGGCTTTTGGCTACTTTTAATTTGTGTATATATTTTATCTATATTTTTTTTACTGTATGATTTTTTTCGATAAAACAAGATGGCAGCGTTAGTTCCGATTATGGCCACCCGCAAAAAGAACCCAGTAGCGTTGTATTTAAAACTGACATCAAGTCTACAAGGAACAGAAAAATAACCATTTTGCACGAAAATAGTAAGCCTCCTGCCAGCCTTTAAGGCTCCTGCAGACAGGTGCGACGCGACGGTGCGACGCGATTCTAGTAGAACAATTTGCATGTAGTTTTCATAGAAATTGTTCTACTTGAGTCGCGTCGCGCTGTTGCGTCGCGCCTGTATGCGGGAGCCTTTACCTTTTCCTAACAACGTTAGGGTCGCGTAGGGTTACTAATAGTCTCCTCTAAACAAGTGGCAATCGCTTTCAAAGCGTTTCGTATTTCTACAATGACTCTCAACACTTTTGACATAAGCTTTTCGGCAGCTTCTGTCAATATACATATTTTTGATTTTTACAGTTTTTACATCATCGCTTATCATAGAATGTAACGTTTTCTAAGCCTTCTCTTGTCATCCTTCGGGTATGAAAACCTAAAAACAGTATAATTCGATATAGATTTAGGGATGGTTGGCGAAAACGGGCATAATCGTCTGCTAAAGTCTTGACGTCAGAAAGACACTTGACAAAACATAATCTCACAATCAGTGCCATGTAGGTAGTGCTAGATATCAGAAACCGGAAGCTAGCTAATGGGTTCACGACCAGCTCCTTCAAGTGAGGTCTGGCAGCAAGCCAACCTTAGTGAAAACCACACCAAGGTCATCGGAATTAGTTGTCTGTGGTAGATAAAGTTTTTATAACACTCTGTGCAAAAACAGTTATTCAAATCAACGGCAATAGATGGTCTTAACAAATAAAAGGTTTTATTTATTTTCATAGGTACGTTCCACGAAGTGGTAGGCACAGGTGCACGGTGAATCTACATTACGGTAGTTATGTTTAAGTCCTATGTAATAAGGGGGTGATTCTATTGTCATAACCGGGAACCATTCCCTATGACCTATTAGACAAATCCAGCTTCTGAGCTGCTACTAAGAAGTTTTTAGTGGAAAACCCTCTAAAATTTTGCTTAACTAGGGTATCGAAACTAGGGACATATGCTCAGCACTCACACTTGGTACCAACTATTACACCAATGTGGCACTCATAAAACGTATAATACAGTATTGATATTGCAAAAGCCACTTTTTTCGCATACAGCCCCAAAAACTTTCACCCCTCCACAACCAGTGTCCCACATATTTATTCAAAAAAAAGTGGCCCAACCACCAAAGTGTTGGTTTGTGCGTAAAGGTAAACGTAACAGTGTCCATGACACGAGCAGGTCGCGATGGCGCGATAGCCACGGTCCGGTATTTAAGGAAACCGACCCAAGGACTTCGAGCGTCCTTGGCAACAGTGCACGAATTCGCGGCCGAGGGTTACTTATTATTTTATAGCAGAAGTTTGGTGATGTGGTGTGCGATTTTGGAGTAGGGTAGTGTAGATCATTGTAAAAGAAAACTGCGCATTTCTTACAAGATAAAAGATGTATATGATGATAAAGTTCTCCTGTGAAGCTGACTTTAATACTTAAAATAAAAAGGCGATATTTATTTTCCTATTTGAAGAATAGGCAAAAGGAGCGTGTAAGGATCGTAGCAGGTGGCGTTCTGTAGTTTCTGCCTGCCCCCATGGGAAGAAGGCGTGAGTTTATATATGTGTATGTATGTAGAAAAGAAATAATATAAAATTATAGGTAGGTATAGAATTGCAGGGTTCAAAGACTAATATTCCTGCGGGGTAATTGCGTAACACACTAACAGTAGGAATGGCTTTCATTTTGACAGTTCAACAACATTCATATGAAGCAATGGATTAGCTATAGGCTTTCAAATGATTCAGATTGTGATAGAAAAAGCGTAACGCAATTAGGGTGATGTAGAACTAATAGGTTCCCAGGTAGCTGGACTACCAGCTACCTGGGAACCGAGCTGACAGCCGACCGGGAGCGTAAATTAACGTCGATTAACGGTTCAGTTTTTAAATCTAAATTATTGAGCTAAATATTTAATTAAAATCGGATCAGAAGTAAAATTAAAAGAATATTAACTCTTAGCTAATGAAATGCGGAATTACAATGGATCCAATATTTATTTGTCGACTTTTGTCGAAGATCGTGAGTTCTTTCATGTACACACGACGGCATATCAAGATATACGTTTCCAGTTTTAGCTGACCTTGCATTGTATTATTTAGAGGGTTTTCGTTCAGAGAGAAGTCAGGTTATACTGGAAATGTATAGCTTGATTTGTAGTCGTGCGTACGAAAGCAGAGTAAAATAGCGAAGTTTTAAAAGGAAAACGAGAGGCCTTCGCCCACAGAGGTATTTATACGCAGTCATAAAAAATGACCCAGTATTCTATGGCAGCCTAACTTAAATAGAGAGAAGGAACGAGTCTAGCAAGGGCGTTAGGCAACCAACGCTTTAAATCAAGACTATTGAAATACTAGCTTTTACCCGCGGCTTCGCCTGCGTTTAGGTCGGAAATAAGGTATCCCACAGTAACATACGACCGGGATAATATCTGTCCTGATCTAGATCATGGTCTACCCGTGTGCCTTTCATTCAACTCCATTCAGCCGAAAAGAAAAGGCGTTAAGGCGTGAAAAGATAGAAGAAGAAGAAGAAACTGAGAGACCTACACATGAAGAGTTTGTAGCATTTATAATAAATGAGCATAAAAGTAATACCTAAATGATAAAAGATTTCATTTCTGTAAGTAGGTTGGTAGAAACACTTTTACATGTCAATCATATTTTAAAAACTAGATGTGGTCGGCGTTTCCTATTTGACTACTCTGAGAAGAA
Organism: Griposia aprilina; assembly: GCA_916610205.1. Classification (NCBI taxonomy): domain Eukaryota; kingdom Metazoa; phylum Arthropoda; class Insecta; order Lepidoptera; family Noctuidae; genus Griposia; species Griposia aprilina. The sequence goes on from OU744308.1 coordinate 16,090,456, forward strand.
AAGCTGAAACAAACTCAGAGGTCACAGTCCACAATTAATCTTGGTCAGATCATGTGAAGACCATGTAGATTTGTGTCTGAAATGGTCTATTGAGGAAAAACCACACAGATTGAGTGGACCTTACCAGTCAGTGCACGCATTTGTCAGTAATCGTGCAGCTCAACTCAGATTATTGATTAGTATATAAAAAAAAAAAACTTTTATCAAAACTTAAGTCTAGTATTATAAACAAAATATCTAGGTAACCAATAGACACAACTTCACTAACCATGGAGCAGTGGTGCCAGATGTTAATGGCCGTGACTTACGAGTTGTAGGTCGTAGGTTCGAACCCGGACAGGCGATTTGGGCAGCTCGCCGTCCGGTCAGGACCAGGCCCGGGTCGACGGCGCGTCGTGTTCCACGCGCGCCTCAAAGAGATGTCAGCATCATTGACGGGGCCCGACAGGGCCGATGCCTGCCGGGGCCGCAGATTGTTCGAAAGAGTTAACGTGGCCCTGGCTCACAGGCAACAGAAGGAACACGGGTGGGTTTTAGTCAGTAAGATTCTAACATGCCCTTCCGCTCCGCCCAGAGCGGGAGAAGTCATTTGATGATTTCCCACCCAAAAAAAAAAGGCAGGCGATTTACCTTGTGTAAGTTATTTCATCACTACTGCTCTCAAAACGGTGAAGGAATGGTGAAGGTAATTTTTTCAAAATCTTAACTTCATGACATTTAAAAATAAATTATTTACCTTTCTATTGCCTAAGTGTTACTACTCAACAACTGAGTTTTTAAATGAAAAATTTAATTCAAAATTTAAATTAGACGACGACTTGCCTTTAAGTTCCTAATGATTGAATGAAATTTAATATCTATGACATTGTATTGACTAATTCTATAAATTGCATTTAATCATTCTTGACAGTATATTTAATCATTCTTAACATTATATTTAATAATCCTTGACATTGTATTTGATAATAGTTAACAGTTTCCTTATCCTTGACATTGTATTGTGTAGTTTTGATTTATTGTTCTAAAGCATTTGATTTTAATTCCTTGAGATATTTGTACGCCGGAAACAGCAGAATATTATGGACGTCTTATTATGTGTAACACCTTGTAACATCAATATTCTAACAAATAAATTTATTTGATTTGATTTGATTTGAAAATATCGGGAGGAAACCGGAATGACCTAGAACCAAAAATTCGAAGACATGTGTGACATCTACCCGCACTAGGCCAGCGTGGTGAATTACGGCCTACACCCTCTCAACGAGAGTGGGCCAGTGTCAAAGCAGTGAGAACATTATAGGCTGATGAAATGCTTATGCTTATGCACAAACCTTAACTACCTCAAAAATCTGTTTTGCAAAACACAATAATAATTACAGACATTAGTTGGTAGGTGACATTATAATAATGTTTCATGCCAAGTCCCCATAAAGATATGCCGCTATGGTGTAGGCACGGTGTTATTAACATTTGGAACAAGTCGGCTCAATCAAATAGGGCAGGCTTTAGCGAAAATTTATGAGGGAGTAGAGTTGAGGGACTTTAAAAGAGACCAAGACCTCTGAGTTTGTTTCAGCATTTCTTCTCTGGGATCAGTCAGCTAGGAAATGTTGGTGCCTTCTAACTTTAAAATATTGACGTTTAATTTAGTGTTTTAAAAGATCTGCTTACAGAAATAAACATCATTTCATGTCGGAGTGTTGTTTGAAGGCTCCCAGCAAACGTTGGAATTTTATATAATTAAGTAGATTAAATTGAATCATTCGTGAATCTAATGTCCATTTATGTATTGTTGAAAAAAAAACACCTAAGGTAGAAATAATAATATCACCATCGATATTCAGCCGAAAGACGACCACAGCTGTTGGACATTGTAACTCCCCAAGCATAACCGCCCAGGTCATGTCCTTCTCACAGGGCGAAATATCATTATCACTACATATTATGAAACAAAATCCCTCCGCCGCGTCTGTCTGTCTGTACGCGATAAACTCAAAAACTGCCGAACGGATTTTCATACGGTTTTCACCAATGGACGGAGTGATTTATGAGGAAGGTTTAGGTGTATAATTCAGAATGTTTTTGTGTAAATTGGCTGAAATATGACGATGATTGTTGAATATGTCGGAAAAAATCATGCCGAATGGGAGATTTACTGGTGTGCGCCGCATAAACGTACGAAAAAGATAGTTATATGAAAATCCCGGTAGACCTGGTAGTACGTTCTCGTGGGATATTTTCCGATATCCAAGCGGGCGAAGCCGCGGGCAAAAGCTATAGTGAAAGATATATACGAGTATTTAGGCAAAACCATGGATTCCTTAAAAATAATTATTTTTGTACTTGGGTAGTTAGTTTTATTCTGGCTCCGACTAGCCAACCCGTGTCTCCAGGGCTTTATTGTCTTCGACTTTGTAGAGTTTCGTTATCAGCTGTGTTACACTCACTTTCCCAAACTCGACGTGCAGTTGAAATGACTGGGTCCAATTATTATATATGATAAAACATACACGATACAAATAAATAATATCCCCACTGCCGGGACTCAAGCCTACAGAGAGGACTCTGTGAGAGGGAGTGGGCTGATTTTCCTTCCTATGGTGCCTAAAATGATAATCATGATATAGTGTTGTTTGCGGATGATACTTCACTTTTGTTTAAACTTAAACGTCAGCAGCTGGTTACTGACGATGTAAATAGATCGATTTCAAAAGTAATTTACTGGTTCAATGTCAATAATTTACTCCTTAATGAAAAAAAAAACCAAATCCATTAAGTTTACGCTACCTCACGTTAAACAGGTGAAAACTAACGTATTGATGAAGGGCGAAGAATTGAATCCTGAAGATAGCACAGTATTCTTGGGCTTAACTTTGGATGCTAAGCTTCAATGGGGCCCACATATCGATAAATTGTCAAAAAGCTAAGCTCCGCAGCATACGCTGTTAGAAAAATTCGTAATTTAACCGACACAGAGACAGCCCGTTTAGTGTACTTTAGCTATTTTCATAGTGTTATGTCCTTTCTTTGGTATTGTTCGTCGAGTGGTTGAGCTCCTTAAGTTCTGAGTTGAGGTCCACGATTAGTGACAAATGTGTGCACTGACTGGACAGGTCCACTCATTCTGTGTGGTTTTTCCTCAAATGACCATTTCAGACACAAATCTACATGGTCTTCACATGATCTGACCAAGATTATGTCTGGACTTTAAAAGAGACTGTGACCTCTGAGTTTGTTTCGGCCTTTCTTCTCAAAGTATTCAGATAGGAACGCCGACCTCTTCTAGTTTTAAAAATATGATTGACGTGTAAAAGTGTTTGTACAAACCTACTTACAGAAATAAAATCTTTTATCATTTATCATTTGGCGCAGTCATGAGGCACACACTGTTATTGTTATAACATTATTTTTATTTTTTCTATGTTGTTATTTTGTATTTCACGAATTGTGTCCAAATAAACCTTATTTTGGCTTTTTTTCTTTCTACCCACCACGCAGGCCTATTGCGGGTTGGTGGATGTCACATGAGTTCGCATTGCCAGCTCCCTCACAATATTTACCTTCAGCGTTATACCCGATATAATTATTATGGACAATTCTACCTACCTAAGAAATACCGGGTTTTATCGCCTTAGTCTTTCTCAAACCTGCAGTAATTTCAAGTCATTTCGCGAGATGTCGCTACTAGTCGTATGAAGTTAATGAATGGCAGTGGGTACCTTGTGGCCCTGCACAAGTCCGAGGCCATGTGTTTTCATGGTCCTCGGAACGCGCCACTCTCGGGTTCCCAAATAATGGCGGGAGGGGTTCACATCGGCGTCGAGTCGACAATGAAGTTCCTGGGACTCGTCCTCGACAGCCGGTGGAACTTCGTCGAGCATTTCCGACGTTTGGCTCCCAGACTGGACTGGGCTGGAGCTGCCTTGAAGCGGCTCCTGCCCAATCTAGGGGTCCAAATGCCTCCTGCCGGAGGCTCTACGCGGGGGTCGTGCGGTCCATGGCCCTTTACGGGGCACCGGTGTGGGCGCGTTCATTGAGGCTCCGACCAGCACGCCGGTTGAACGCGTCCCAAAGGGTCATGGCCATCCGGCTGGTCCGGGGATACCGCACGGTCTCCTGCAAGGCGGCGAGCCTCCTTGCCGGATTGCCGCCATGGGATCTGGAGGCAAAAGTCCTCGCGCACATTTGGGAGTGGCGCGAGGAGGCGAAACGCCGGGGCGTTACTCCGCTGCCGCGAGAAATCGCGGCACAGCGGACAGAGCTCCGGCGGGATCTCATGGCGGCATGGAGAGTGCGACTGTCGCAACCCAGCGCTGGGCACGCCACAATTGCGGCGGTAAGTCCCCTCTTTGAGGAGTGGCTTGAGAGGCGCCACGGCGTCCTCACCTTCCGCCTGACGCAGGTCCTCACCGGACATGGCTGTTTCGGGAGGTTCCTGTTTCAGATAAGGCGGGAGGAAACGCACGGGTGTTGGCATTGTGTGGATCGACCGGAGGACACGGTGGAGCATACGGTGGAGGTCTGCCCGGCTTGGGCGGAGCACCGCCGTATCCTCGTGGCGGCGATCGGCGGCGGCAATCTCTCGCGTTCGGCCCTGGTTCAGGTACGGAGCGAGAGGGAATGGGAAGCAGTTACCTCCTTCTGCGAAGCAGTAATGCTCGCGAAGGAGGAGGCGGAGCGCGTGAGGGAGAGGCAATCATTGCGCCCTCAGGCCCCTAGTCGCCGCAGGAGGAGACACCCTGGGCGTCGGGAGTCGATAGCCGACTCCCGGCCACCGTAGGCGTGGGCCTGCGGACGGCGAGCAATGGGCAGCTCGCCGTCCGGTAAGGACCAGGCCCGGGTCGACGGCGCGTTGTGTTCCACGCGCACCTCAAAGAGTTGTCAGCATAATTGACAGGGTCCGATAGGGCCGATGCCTGCCGGGGTCGCGGATTGTTCGAAAGAGTTACCGTGGCCCTGGCGCACAGGCAACTGAAGGAACAAGGGTGGGTTTTAGTCAGTACGAGTCTGACGCGCTCTTCCGCTCCGCCCAGAGCGGGAGAGGTCATTTGATGATTTCCCACCAAAAAAAAAAAAAAAAAATTGGTTACCTTACTAATCAACGTGTCCATGTTAACTTTTTGATTCGGCGACCATACTTCTATAGCATTTGGTGCCCTGGGACTTTTCGCGAATGTGAAACACTGTTTATGAAAATTTGGACCCAAGAATTCGTGATTTTTTGTTTTTTTTCTATTAAGCCTAAACAATAACACTAAAATGTAAATTACCTGTCAGTCATAATGATGAGATGTGAGATATAACGGAAAAATAAACCAAAAATCATTATAGAATGGTACCCGAGGAATGGAAAAGACGTAGAGGAAGGCAGGCGAAAAGGTGGGAGGATGATCTGCCAAAAGGTTGACGAAAAACAGCTTGGACTGGAATAAGTGGAGGGAAATAGAAGAAGCCTATGTCGCAAAACAGCCGGTCCTGGTAGTTGATAATAGCTAATTAGATAATACCTATAGGGTTAACAAGCAAAAACTATAGTATTAAGAACATTTTTATGTACGAAGAAGGATCAGAGAAAATAAAGGCTATTTTTATTTTATTTATTTTGTTATCAAGGAATTTTCTCTTTTCATTGGAATATGGGTGTTACTTAAATATCTTCTTTAAGTGTTTGATGCCAGTGATTTAAAATGCCTAACTAAATAAGGATTGCCTTCTTGCTAGATCAATTTACATACAAGGGTTTCTAGGATGATTTCTAGATATCTTCTAACGTGAATAAAAATAAACCATAATTTTTGTTAGTGTAAAATGTTGAGTCTGGCCCGCTGGATGGCCCTATAGAAAATCGAGGTGGACACCCCTGATAGCGATGATAAAGGCTCCCGCAGACAGGCGCGACACAACTTTTCTAGAAAAAAAACATGCAGTATTCATAAGAATTGTTCTAATAATAGAATCGCGTCGCGACTGTTTGTGGAAGCCTTAAGGGGACTACATGACCTAAACGCAAATTAATAATGCCTAAAAATATATGATTCAGTGCAGTACCCACAATCAGAAAAATATATGATATTCTTCTGGATATATGCTAGTTAGATAGTGTGTTGAAAACATAATACAATTAACTTGATATGATAGAAAAAAATCACGAAGATACCTCTAAAAAAATATTTTAACGATTAAAAACATTCAGATTATTCTATAAGTAACATACTAACGTAATAGTGTTTTAGTTTTTTAGTCCAATGAATAGATTTTTTGTAAATCCATAATTGCTTCATATTTTGCAATAAATTACCAGCGTTGTGTCATCGCGCGTCTCTTTATTTTCTATGCAATCCGACAGTGACCGCGCCATAGCTCTTGTAAGCCTCTTAAAAGTCGGTAAAATTATGTAAACTAGGTAAGACACTACAAATCCTCATCATCTGCCTTTTCCTAACTATGTGGGGTCGGCTTTTAATCTAACCGGATGCAGCTGAGTACCAGTAATTTACATGTAGCGACTGCCTATCTGACCTCCACAACCCAGTTACTGGGTAACACGATACCCCTTGGTAAGACTGGTTGTCAAACTTACGAAAGAGAAGGAAGAGATAACGATTATCCTATCTAAATAGATACTTAATATTATACAGTAGGTACGCAAGTACACCAAAGAATACAGTCAGCCTTTTATATTTTACATTTTCACATTATTCTGGCGGCCTGCCAGAATTTGTTCAGCTTTTAAAAGAACAATCACTTCTTTAATGCAAGATAGGTATCAACATTACACGAATAAAACGCCATTCGTTCTATCTACTTCGAGACGACGACGTTCTTTAGTTTGTTGGGTGTCAACTGATTATGCTATAGTGTCTTCTCAATCATATTGTTTTCCAAGTTATTCTATTTTCAATGCTAACAGCATGAGGAACCCTGGTGGTCTTTATGAGAAGAGGCATTTGCCAGAAAATCAACAATAAAATAATATCGTACCACGTTTCATGAGTATTTTGGAATTTTATTGTATTCTAATCCAATGCAGCAAAAAATCGGCATTTTTTCAGGGCAACAGTCCAAGGCTACTTGCACCACAGAACATTTACCGCTAAGCCTATTCAAAACGAGCAGTGGTGGCCCACTGATAACGACTGCGACTTACAAGTTGTAGATCCTAGGTTCGAACCCAGACAGGAGCTTTACTTTGTGTAAATTATTTAATCACCACTGCTCTCAAAACGGTGAAGGAAAACAACGCGAGGAAACCGGCATGTCCTAGAATAAGAACTTCGAAGACATGTGACACCTAATATCCCGCACTGTGCCTGCGTAGTGGATTACAGCCCACTCCCTTTCACCGAGAGGAGGCCTGTGTCCCAGCAGTGGGAACAACGGAGTAATTGCGGAACACACTAACAGTAGGAATAGCTTTCATTTTGACAGTTCAACAATATTCATTGCGTAATTTACGTTGTTGAGCAGACAATTTTTTCGAACATATGAAGCAATGGAATAGATTCAAAATAATTCAGATTGTGATAGTTAGTGTGTTACGCAATTGGGTGAGGCAGTCGTTGCGCCCTCACGCACCTATACGCCGCAGGAGGAGACACCCTTGGTGTCGGGAGTCGATAGCCGACTCCCGGCCACCGTAGGCGCGGGCTTGCCGTCCGGTAAGGACCATGCCCGGGTCGACGGCGCGTTGTCCTCCAGGCGTGCCTCAAAGAGATGTCAGCACCATTGACGGGCTCCGATAGGTCCGATTCCTACTGGCGTCGCGGATTGTTCGAGAGAGTTACCGTGACCCTGGCGCACAGGCAACTTTAGGAACACGTGTGAGTTTTAGTCAGTTAGAGTCTAACACGCCCTCCCGCTCCGCCTAGAGCGGGAGAAGTCATTTGATGATATCCCAAAAAAAAAAAGTGTGCAGTATAGGCTGATTAATGCTTATGCTATATAGGTTGCCATCGACACGATAACAAGAAGGATTCCATTAGCGCTAAATGCATTTAGTGATTTGCGGTGCAAGCGGACCTAACAGCGCAACATTTTCTTAGAAGAAATCACATTGGTTTCCCGGTAAAGCATGTGATTTTGATCGGTTATTGGTCAGTAGTGGGAAGCGATTGTTTATGGTCTGTACGTAGAGTTGTGTAGTGCACGTGCTATCGATCCTACACGGTAGTGAGTGCGGTACAGATAGCAGGGAAGTTGCCATGTGGAATCTTGTTATTTAAAAAATAGGTTTGTATTCATTTTAAAGGAGAGATTTCCTAATTATCTATAATTATGTTTGATTGGCCATCAGCACACGTAGCTTATATTTTTAAAGTGCACTATTTAACTATTCTATTATTAAAGTCAATGAAACACAAATTTGTATTGAACATTTTTGAAAATTAATAAAATTAATCTGCCATTAACTTTAATATTAATGTAGTAATTTGTGGAAAATGTAGTGGGTAGTATATTTATTACGTTATTTGTGTTTATTTTCAATAAACTACTGTTTGTTTTCCCTTACAAAATTAAAAAGAACAAAAACAAAGCTATCATTAACATTTAACATGCAATCTAGCATATCCAAAATAATTACTTCGTAAGTTAAACATAATCCCCTTTATTCATAAACTTGGCTTAAAGTTTAACTTTAAACGTCAGAAATGTATAGTTAAACAGTCGCTAATCATTATTTAACTTTAAGCAACGTTTATAAATAAACCCCAATACTACAGATGAAAGTGCCTCATCGATCAAAATATTCTTCAAAATAAAATGAATGACTCAAACATGTTGCGAACTAATTTGCTGACGTTATCAATGACGTTTCAAAGACTCGAAGTAAATTATTTTATTTTAATACCAATAGTCCGTTTATTTATCAGAATAATGTTACAGAGTGTTACATCGTTTTTAAATCTCTTTTTATTTTATTTTTTAACCGACTTCACAAAAAGGAGGAGGTTCTCAATTCGTTTGTATGTTTTTTTTTATTTTTTTATGTGTGTTAGTTCATAACTTTTTTCTGGGTGAACCGATTTGGACGATTCTTTTATTAATTGATAGGTGGTGCTTCACATGTGGTCCCGTTTAAATTTGATCAAGATCTGACTAGTAGTTTTTGAGTTATCTTTAATACTGCGTATTTTTTCCACGTACTTTATATGGATGATGTGTTAATAATTTCCTGTCACTGTTTATTTACACACCAAGTAGTGGTATACGAATTTGTGTGGGTTAGGTAAGGCAACTAAAAAGTGAAAAATAAAAACTTTTTTACAAAAAAACAACCGACTTCCAAAAAAAAACACTAAAAGACGTGAAAAATAACTTTATTTTGGAAGTCGGTGGCCAAAAACGAAAAATACAAAACCAAAGACACCGACTTCCGAAATAAAGTTATTTTTCACGTCTTTTAGTGTTTTTTTTGGAAGTCGGTTGTTTTTTTGTAAAAAAGTTTTTGTTTAACTATACAAAACAACACTTGATTGGCTGTTTGTCTAAACCAGCAACCTTTTCAAATATGGCGAGGACGTGATAGACATATTTTTCACTGGAATATTGCTAATATGAACTTGGTTTGATATATTTTCAGCCTACTTATCAGAAGGAAATAAAGTGAATCCTGAAATTAGTTAACCTCCTAGATTTTAGTAGCCGTGGGTAGTTTGTACTATAACGATCTTCATGCACTAGGTAAATTTAAAAGGGAAATTATATGTGCGGCAACAAAAGTTTTCTTTAGCACCTGCAATCTAGCGTCTTTTTTTTATATGTAGGCGACGAGTTAATAGAACAGCTTCAATTATATTAATTCATCATCTTTACTATTCCAACAGAATATCAAAAAACCAGCGTCAATTTACGAGCGTAAATTAATATGACTCCGAGCTACCGATAAATATATTTACTTCTGAATTGATAACTCAAGTGACTAATGTTGTAAGTGAGCTACTAAGCGAGCTCGGGACTTAGGGCACCCCGACTCGGACAGGTTAGGTTAGAAGGGGATGGCGGGGTCTAAAAGACCCCGCCATCCCCTTCGTGGTTATTTTTTTTAAACCACGCAGAAGTAGGAGCCCCGCATAGCGGGGCTCCGTTGACTACGCTTGTCATTATTCATAATGCGCGGGCATTATGAATAATGCCCCTATTTATTACTTGGTCCATAACGTTGCATAAGAATTATCACCATGCTGCGTCATATTAACAGTAGCTCGTTATACAATATATATTCGCTTGAAAACCATTTATTAGACGCTAAAAGTTTGTCGCTTACCTATTAATTATTTAGACAACTAAATATATTTGAAGACGAGAATGACATTTTAAAGAAGCTGCCTTAATTAGCACCCAATTTAAAAAAAAAACTTAAAAAAAACGATAACAAAACAGTACAAAGTAAAAAAAAACTTTTTTTTTGATGTCAGAGACTTCGATTCTTTTGTTTCGTTTATTGCCACCGACTTCCGAAATTAAAGTTATTTTTCAGTTTTTACTTAGGGTACCTACCGCACACTAATTCGTGTACCACTACTTGCTATGTAAACAACAGTTATATAACATCATCAACATGCACCAAGTGTATTAAATACTACCCAACCAAAGTTAATAAAATTTATATGGGACCACCGCGCAAGCTTCCTGTACCAAATGAAAAAATATTTTTTAAATCGGCCACGATTGATGAAAATATCGGTGAACGTATATGAAAAAATACATACAGACGAACATAGAATCTCATAATTTTTTGAAGTCAGTTAAATAGTCTCAGATGGGCTAGATGTTTTAAAAAGATTGTCCTCAAACCTCCAACAATGTTTCTAATTTTAAATTTATTAGACTTTTAACACTAACACCCATTTCTGGCGATTTATTAGGAAACCACTGAAACTAGCACATTTAATCACAAACATCTTAACTTTCCATAAAAGGCCATAATAAAAAAAAACCCATGATAAAATCAACCCCTGATTCACCCGCCTGTTTCTGCCAACGCTACCAATGACGCGCCACTATCAAGTTCAGTGACTCACTGAGTCAAGAGCTGACTCAGTAGAACTGACGACTTACCATTAGTACTTCAAGCTATTAGGGGGTTGAAAAAGTGCTTCAAATTGTGTATTGTATGTAGTATTTTTAAATGGCGGGTTATAGAAATTCAATTATTTTTTAGCCGTTCCCCGCGACTTGTCTGCGGCTCATTATTTTATTCAAGTATCCAGAATAAAAAGTATCCTAAGTTGAGGTTAAGCTAAGCTAATGTTGCTGAAAGATTACGTGAAAAGGAAAGGCGGTCACTAATATATATGCTAAAGGCTATTAATTAATCTATTCTGATGATCAGATGCCGTGCTAATGAATATTTTTTTGCAAAAAAAGTTTTTGTTTTTCACTTTTTATTTATGGTACTTACCCCACACAAATTCGTATACCACTTAGAGATGGGAATATTGGTTGAAATTATCTATTGGTTGATAGTTAATTGATAAAAAAATATCGATAAAATTGGTTGAAAATATTAGTTAATATTTTTATTCAAGTAGGTATCTGCAACTTGGTTAATGGTTGAATATTCTACAAATGCATGTTATTTTTTTTAATTTTTTTTATAACGTTGTACCACACTAGGAATTTCACATGTAGTGTGGGTGCGTTTACAAACATTCAAACTCACATACACAAACAACCAACCAAAGTTAAGTTAAACTCATGAACTTTCCTTCATACTTGAACTGGCTTAGGACTGACTAGCATTTATTGTGGTTAGATATTCACCTTTTTAAGAAAGGTCTTTTTGACAATACTTGCAAGTTGCGACTTTTTCCACACCCACAAGCCTATCGAAAGGGTTCCAAGTATCATTATTTCGTCTCGGCATTTGTTAAAACAGCTTCACAATCTTCCCATTAACCGAAAACAACAAAAACGAGACGACGCGGCTTTGTTATTCGAGCAACGTAAACAAAACTAACTTAAACAGTCAATCAACCATTAACCGACCGAAATATTTGTTGTTTGTTTGTTCGTGCCGTGCTTGTTTAAAAGAACGTCTTTTGAGACGTTCTTTTAAACAAGCACGGCACGATAGGTAGCCTGGGACCTACAAAGTTACTTTTCAACAAGATATTTTTTATAAAAAAAGAAATGAAATAGAATATACACGAAAATTAAGTCGCGAGCAACAGCTAGTATTATAATATTCTTCAGAAATGTCTTCAAACGGGAATAGAGTGGACGTTAACAAGACTTGCAAAAATTAATTAAAAAATGCTTCAGTTGAACGTTGTTGATAAAATGAAAGATGGGTTTTTTTGCCACGGAATTTCTAACTGGTATATAATTTACAAAAATTACGGCAAAATATTTCTTACGGCCGCGACGGTTGTATGCAATATGACTGCATAAAATTAACTTTAAATATATAGCCTAATTATTTTTATTGTACAACAAAAAACTTATGGGTCACACTCACACATGCAACCTGGGGGCCTAAAATGGACGCTTTGGCAGAATCATAATATGATCTGCGTACAATTGGTATATCCCGCAATTCATCTGTTTGACAGCTGCTATTTGACATAAGACTTCATTAAAGAAATGCATAATTTGTGGACCATTTTACGAAACTTCATACAAAACTGTCAAACAGATGAATTGCGGGATATTAATTGTACGCAGATCATAATATAATTCTGCCAAAGCGTCCATTTTAGTACCACTCCAAGTATTTCATGGAAAAAAAAAAGACTTGATGTCTGAAATGCGTGTTTAGATAATTGGATTTAAATCGATATAAGCCGTCATAGCAACAGTCAGAATTTCTGACTCAGCCTATTGCAGACCACTCACTAGGGTGCATTTGGCTCCACGACTGACGATAGTTGTCTGCGTAATAAGAATCAACTATGCTGACTATAGTAAGTGAACTGCTGGACATAGCACAACTTACAGTTACAGAACTGAGACTTAATTAGTGTTATCAGGGTCAATCCTCTTATAAAAGTGCAATAACGGAACACATACAGTGAAAACCACTATGTAGGTATATACAGGGTTATTAGTACTATGTCGGCAATCCATTAAGGGGATGAAGGGGAAGTCTTTTGCTACCAAATTACCCCTTATGACTTGTTTGCAAATGTCAACCATTTTCGAGTAATTTGACATTTAAAATTTTTTTGGCGGTATACAACTTTTAAAATGTATAAAAAAAAACCAATACATGTATTTCTTTTTGTTATTATATCTGCTTCTACTTCAAGACATAATAATCAACCATAAAATAACAATTATCTTTAATAGCTTCTAAATCAGAGCTACAAATCGATTCAATTTTCATGATTTTGAGCAGGTTATTTGACTAAAATGATGGATTTCTGCAAAAAAACACGGGTGTACTTTATCGGAAGAACATTCCAAAAACAGCTGTTCTCTCAGCTATCCAACGAGATACAATAAGATATCAGATATCTTAAAAAAAAAAGAAGATAAATTACTCGAAAATTGTCCACATTTGCATAACGGTCATAAGGGGTCATTTGCTTGCAAATGACCTTCCCTTAATGGATTGCCAACATATTACCAATTACCCTGTATAGTGGATGCACCATTGTCCAAAAATTACAACAAGTATTGTATTTATCTCTATGAGAAGAGGCATTTGTCAAGACAAGTTACGTTTGAAAATCTAGCAGGCAGTTGATTGAACAAGCTTTTGAACATAATTTCTTCTAGTCACTACCTACTCCCACTTTTCCCGAAACTACCTCTACACCAATTTACCAATTTATTATAATTAAATTCGCCAGTAGCGGCGTCAATGATTAATAGTGCTACAGATAAGGGCTGTCGGCATGTAGGACGAGCCTTTCAACATGATGGGCCATCGATACATGGGCCCGAGAGTGACTTGTGGTTTGTAGAATGGGTTGAGTGGAAAGTTGGGAGTGCTACTTATTATTCTAGATACATGATTTATGCCGGTTGCAGACCAAGAGATAAGCGATGTTAGTTTAGCTTAACTCACGTAGCTGATGTAATTTTTCATACTCATGTGCAGACCGCAAATTATGAACACAAGTATGACGAATTACCTGCTCTAGGTTATGGTACGGAGCGAGAGGGCATGGGAAGCCGTCACCTCCTTCTGCGAAGCAGTAATATTCGCGAAGAAGGAAGCGGAGCGCGTGAGGGTGAGGCAATCGTTGCGCCCTGACGCCCCTAGTGGCCGCAGGAGGAGACACCCTGGGAGTCGGGAGTAGATAACCGACTCCCGGACACTGTAGGCGCGGGATTGTGGACGGCGAGGAATGGGTGCTATGGATAGCTCGCGCTCCGGTAAGGACCAGGTCCGGGTCGACAGCGCGTTGTGTTCCACGCGCGCCTCAAAGAGATATCAGCACAATTGACGGGGCCGATGCCTGCCGGGGTCCCGGATTGTTCGATAGAGTTACCGTGGCCCTGGCACACAGGCAACTGAAGGAGCACGAGTGGGTTTTAGTCAGTAAAAATCTGACACGCCCTCCCGCTCCGCCCAGAGCGGGAGATGTTATTTGATGATTTCCCACCTATAAAGGATATTTATTTAGTGTCATTCTCGTGGAGGAGATACTGTTTTTGGTTGAAGACTAGGGTCGTGGCTCGTGGGTCCGTCTAAAATTATCGTAACATTTTTGTATGTCTTAGAGTGGCAAGTAGGCGGGTCCTGATGGTGAGTGGTCACCGTCGCTTATGATCATCTGCTCTTAGACACTTTGACCTTTGCTTGGAAGTTTTTGATCGAACGGTTAATAGTTAATACACGACATGAGTTAGGTTAAAGACTGGTGCATCAGCCACCATTATCTGTCAGATGCACTGCGCAGGCGCGCACTTACACGTGCTAACAAACGCATCGGTCTGTGTGACCTCTTCACATTCCATACATTACACCTTCACACCATCTGAAATTCCTCCCCTATTTCTGTTTTACATAAGTCTATATATATTTATTATTAGTATTGTGTTGTTTTGTTCTGGTTTGATGTTCTGCATCATTGCCATTTTAGGGATTAAAGTATTTTCAAGTTTTGCTGAGAGTTATTTAGACAGGAATTTCGGGTTTTCTGAATACGATGGTTAATCGCCTTGATTGCATGGAAACCATGGACTGAATTAATGCGCATCTAGTTCCTAGGCACACTATGCATAGGTATCAAGGTCACCAACATTGACAACCTGCAGTGGCACAGCACAACACCTAATTACTTTAAAATGTTGCTCACACCTTGCCTAACTGAAGAAAATTTAGTCTAAAATATAGGTAATATTTTAGACATAAATTTAGTTTAAAATATTACCATCTGAGGGTTATAAATTAAAGTCAGCTTGCATCACAAATCATTAAATACATTTAGCGCTAAACATATAGGAATTCCGTTTCTGTCAACCGTTTAAAGTTGACAGAGACAGAAAGAGGTCAAAATCAGTCAAAGTCAAATCATAAAATTCAAATAGGCACATAAAAGGCACTTTTGAAATTCAAAATTTACAAGAAATTGTTTTTTTTTTTTTTTTCTAGTTGCCTCTTTCAGAAGGTAGTTTCGTCAGATTTCCCTAGGCCTCCCTCGACGGCGATTCCATATTAGCACAAACAAAAGAGACACTATTAGTCCGATCCTAAAATAATCGTAGCCTATAAAAACCTTGAAGTATCTCGAGCAAGTTTATATATTGGCTACGAACTGCTACGCCGCGTAGCAGTGATTTTTCGCGGTCACGTCCTGTATGAGGGGAGCGTCCTCTATGTTCTTTTCAAAGTCGTTTGTTTGAAATTGCGTCCATATTATAGATAACTAAAACTATTGTTTCGAATAGTCATACGATAGTCAGAAGACATACATATATTGTCTGTTAATTTATACAACACATTAGTTTTTAGTACAAAATTAAATGCTTTTCGTAAACAAATTCTCGAAATACGTTATTTTTGTGTTGGAAAGCTATGCAACAGCAGACAAAATGATCTTGTTTTAGATTTTAGACATCAATAAAATAATAAGCTTCAATATAAAAACTTAAATTCCTAAGTTCCTAACGTAATTAGATCTGCCTGAAATAAAAATAATCTTTTATTAGCTAGTAAATCTAGCATGCTAAATTATTATTTACTGCTGGCGAAAAATCGATTATATGTTCAGTAATGACTTTGATTACAAGACCTTGTAGTGGTTTTCACCTTGTAGTAATAACTAAAACATTTAGGTAACATGTTTTTCTTCTCTCAAATTGGCATTAACTTATTATGGTTCCTGCAGACAGGCGCGATGAGACAGCGGGACGCGCCTGCCTGCAGGAGCCGTTATGCGGAGAGGTAATGCCAAAGTTAAAATAGACATGTAATTAATCGAACCTAAAAAAAAAAACATTTTGCTTTCCTAAAAATATTTTTGAACATTACATACATAAAAAGTGTCTAGGGATCAAGGCTTTTTTTTTTTAATATTTTATTGCCCTATTGAAATTGAATAAAAATGTCTATTTAGATTGATTCAATAAAAATGTTTTCGTATGTGTAGATCGACAAAGTACTCTCTGCTTTTGTATTAATAAAGATGGCCGCGATTTTTATTTGTAAATGCTGGATTTTTCACCTTAGTTAATCCTGACATTAAAATGTGATAAAAAGATAAAAATAAAAGTTTTCATTGCGTAAAATAAACAATTAGTAGTCAGTATTTCCACCGTTAACACGTATAACACAATCGCAGCGATTCGGCATACTCAATACGAGTTCATCCAAATCACGTTGCGGAATGACCACCCACGTCCGTTGTAACAGGCGAAAAGGATTTTCTGGTGTGTGTACGGCATCCATATTTGGCAGAGCTCTTCTTTGAAGCATATCTCATACGTGCTCAATGGGATTTAAGTCTAGCGATTGAGTAGGCCATGGTAGGACGTTGATATTATGGCAGTGTATGGACGTGCATTATCATGTATAAGCAGAAATGTAGCACCGAATTGGGTCCACAAAGGAATGATGAATGAAACTTCACGACCCGGCCAAAAGCGTCTCAGCTGTTATCATCTGATAAAATAGTTTCAGCGTAAATCTGTGCATTAAGATTGACCTTTGACCCAAATCAGTTCAGTTCTTCCGCCGATCCAAAAATCCGCCCATATCGTGATTGTTCCACATCGATCATACATGGACTTCCTGGCATGATTTTAAACGTTCGTGGCATCCAGAGGTGCTCCAATAGCGTTTACGTCTAGTATCTGGCCTCATACCAAAGCAAGATTCGTCAGAAGAACACACAAAACGCCACTCTTCTTCTGCCCAATTTCTGTGTTCACGAGTCCATTGTAAACGGGCTCTACGATTGCGGGGCTCAATTGGTTGTACACGTAGCGGCCTTCGGGAACGGAGATTGACTTCATGCAAGCGATTTCTTATTGTTTGATTGCTTATTAACATCCCTAAAGAGCTATGAAGCCTCGTAACCAACATCATCGCGGTCATTGTACGATTTCGTCGAGCAGTAATTTGTATGTAACAACCTTGTCTGCGTGTGGTGATGCGAGCTCGTCCTCCATGTCGCTCTGTACGCTGCAAGTGTAGGTTAACATGACCAAAGTAGACTTATAACACTCTGTGTAGTGCCCAGAGTAATTGCCGCAGCACGTTGCTGAGAACCAGCTTCCAACATTCCCACGGCTCTGATCATTTCTTCTCGGCTCAAATGACGTCTTCTCTCCATAGTAACGTTCTTTTGTATTGATGCCACACAGAAGTATGGCAGAAATTTTACTGATTTAGGGAGCAGTGGTGGCCCAGTGGTATCGCTCCCGACTTACGAGTTGTAGGTCGTGGATTCGAACCCAGGCAGGCGCTTTACTTTGTGTAAATTATTTGATCACCACTGCTCTCAATACGGTGAAGGAAAACATCGTGAGGAAACCGGCATGTCCTAGAACCAAAAAATCGAAGACGTGTGCAATCTACCAACCCGCACTGGACTCGCCTGGTAGATTACAGCCCATTCCCTCTCAAAGAGAGGAGGCCTGTGTCCCAGCAGTGGGAACATTATAGGCTGATTATACTAAGTTACAAAAAATAAAATTTTAATTATATAGATTTTTAGTAACTAGCATTAAAGTGCTTGATCTCTAGACACTTTTGATGTGTTTACCTATAATGAATGCGCCTATTTTTGTGAATCTCAAATATTCCTATTTTGAGGTTCCTAAAAGTACTAAATAGCCAAGTAACTGCGACCAACTCGAATGCACCGCTCGCTTTGCTCGCTCGGTTCGCGCGCGGTTATGCACAGTTTTAACCTAACGTTGCCCGTTTGGTGGTGGTACCTTAGCTTATTTACAGCGATAAACTGTGAGAAAAGACACGTTTATTCGAAAAAATTAGCTAGTCGGCAAGGGGCTACGAAGTTCATTTACGTATCGCCACTGTCGGAAACTATTTTAATAGGTACATCCCAAGGAAAAATATATTGTGATTATCTGTTGAGTCAACACTAACTAAATTAAGAAGTGGACAACTCTTCATAATGCCTTGAGCTTGAGCAAGTCTAGACTATTTAACCGCTTCAAAGTGTGCTGTGCAAGGTCATTAAACATCGTGTAGAATTATAATCAAGATCTGATGCTCCTTTTGTGAATACTAAATATTCGTTATATTTGTTAGTGGTCTTACCACCATCTTTGATAAAATAAATCAAGGTCGAATCAGATCTACCTAAATACTTAGCCCATATTTTCCCACTGCTGGGCAAACGGCCCCTCTCCCTTTTCCACACGTCTAACCACTGGCCGAGGCCTTTCGGTAGGAGCCCTGTTCGTCCCTCCATCTTCGTCTTGGTCTGCCGCAATGTCGTCAAGCATTTAAAGGGACCGAATCAGTGGTTATTTTAGCCCACACCTCACCTGACTTGCGGCAGACGTGTTCTGCCCAATCCCACTTAAGATCGGCAGCTTTTCGAGTCACATAACTAATAATAAATCTTTAATCGAGGACAGCGAAGAGTTTGTTGAACGTATCCCTGTTATAGCAGGTTGGACTTAATCTATTGGATATGTAATAAAGAGCAGTCCATTTTTAAGACATGAATTAGCTAAGTTAAAGTCAATATATTACCTCTAACTATAAACTTCCTAATATCTAATCGATTACCTACTTAAGTTGATGAAAGATCGCAAAAAGCTATAAGTTTAATTAATGAGCATAATTTATGTTCTATAATAGGTAGGTACTCGTAGGTTTCCGCACTAAAAGTGTGTTTTTAGATTCATATGATAAAATATGACCCTTGAAAAAGTGGAGCACGGAACTGCTAAGTTTAGTTATAGCGTATATTAATATTATATTTTCAGCTCTGTAACGATGTTCTTAATACATGAAAACCTTTTCAGAATATAGCACGATAGCATGACATATTTTGCAACTGCTGAAATAATACTGATTACCAAATAATACTTACTTAATAAATAGGTATTAAAAATCCAATTTATGACCACACAACACACACTATTCAATTACAAAACAATTATTAGTCACTATAGTTCACATTTTTGCTATTATTCTACAAAAACACTAATTTAAAACGTCATCATTTCAATTTTATTTTGAACACGTAATATAAAACGTAAATTGCCACCATTTTAAATTTTCTGGCGCGAAAATAAATCGTAGCTGTCATTTTTGAATTTTAATTCCACTCACACATACAGATTAAACATTGTTTCCTTGTGAAAAAAGTACGAATGAAGGTTAGATTTCAATTTATTGGCCATGATGCGATTTTTTTAATATTTAACACATTTAGCACAAAAAATCACACATTCTAGTATTTTAAAACACTGGTTTTGTTGTTGACTTGGTTTTTGGTATTTTTTTTGTTAAAAAGTATTGTTTGTTATTGTTTTGTTTCCAGTTTCTAAGGCTACGCTATGTCTTACAAGGCAGTTGTGTTACAACTGACCATTGTGTGAAGAAATGGGGGGGAGTGGGTGGCCCGAGGGGGTGTGCTGTTAATCACATGGGGTGGAATAATTTTGTTTTTAATTACGCCAAGGTGCGTTCGGCAACGGATTTTACTGTTATTGGCGCTATTTTAGGTTACGATGTCATGTTCGGAAAATACTTGGTATGTGATGACTTTATCCGACGCCCAATGAAATGGGGGCACAGGAATTTCGAATTAAGAAAAAATCAAGACTAGGATTATAATGGAGCAATGTTTTTGAAATTAAAATAAGACGAACGCCACAGCATTTTTATTTTATTTTGAACATTAGCAACGAATTATTAAAAAACTTCAGTAGTTACCTGTAGTTAGATTAATTTCAATACAGTTCGAAACCTTGTATTAGTAGTACCTGGAGGAATTTAAATAATTTCGTTAATTAAGAATTTCGCATTGAGTGAATTCGTTACATATAGTAAGGCGATGTTAAACTGCGGTGCGTGGCTGTCGCGCCGTACTTGTGGCTATTTTGCAAATCTCTGTTGTAGAAGCTTCACGCTAGGTTTTTGTTAGGAGGTCGGCAGAGTTCTGAGAAGTTTAGTGTGTTAACTTTTGTGAACAATAATGAAAGCTCTACCTTATAACCAGAGATCAAATACACAAACAACCGACTTCCAAAAAAAATACTAAAAGACGTGAAAAATAACTATTTCGGAAGTCGGTGGCCAAAAACGAAAATACAAAACCAAAGACACCGACTTCCGAAATTAAAGTAATTTTTCACGTCTTTTAGTGTTTTTTTTGGAAGTCGGTTGTTTTTTTTGTAAAAAAGTTTTTATTTTTGACTTTTTAGTTGGTGTATCTACCCCACACAAATTCGTATACCACTACTTGATATGTAAATAACAGTGACAGGAAATTATTAGAACATCATCAAAATAAACTAAGTGGAAAAAAATTGCAGTATTAAGGATAACTCAAAAACTACTGCTCAGAACTTGATCAAATTTGAATGGGACCACATGTGAAGCACCAGCTATCAAATTAAAAAAGAATCATCCAAATCGGTTTACTCAGAAAAAAGTTCTGAGCTAACACACATAAAAAAATAACAGTAGAATTGAGAACGTCCTCCTTTTTTGGAAGTCGGTTAAAAAGCGCATTCAATATTAGCCATCATCTCAACTTTAGGTGAATATTCATCCAAATGTCCGATCTCTACTTATAATCGTAACATCCCAGATAGCAGATCAGTTTGCTACAAACTTGATTTTTATTTGAATTTAAATTGTCACCTCAAATATGATAAAATA
This sequence comes from Griposia aprilina, assembly GCA_916610205.1. Classification (NCBI taxonomy): domain Eukaryota; kingdom Metazoa; phylum Arthropoda; class Insecta; order Lepidoptera; family Noctuidae; genus Griposia; species Griposia aprilina. The sequence goes on from OU744308.1 coordinate 16,111,724, forward strand.
AGTTTAAGGCAATATTACTGCAAGCTTGTTAATTTATGGATGAAGATTGAAGTTTAAGGTAAGTTTGTAGCAGTCTTGAATTTTGCGTTATATTTCAAAGATGAAAGTATCAAACTTGTTTTAAGTCTGGTACAAACTTGAGTTTTCCGTTATCGGCACAGGAAGATAGGAATGCGCAAAAAAACATGATTGGTCGCCGCGTGCACTGTATGAGTGCAGCACGCTATGATTGGCTAATAAGTGTGACGTTGTCAATCGCATTGGTGACACTTATTGACGCATCGCATCTCGCGTGTTTTGACCAAGGAATAATACTCACCGACGGCGAGGCGAGTTTTGACTTGACGCCATGATGGCTTACAATACAATACTATATGTAATTGTACGATTAGTTAGTCTGTGCCATGGTCTAAAGTATATTATTATACCATGGTCTGTGCCAGTAGCCCAGTGGATTAAGTACATTACACTCCAGTACACATCATAGACTAATATAATGAGAGTACTTCTATTGTGTTGTGCGTGCGTGAGGGACGCGCGTAATTTGCTTATCGTGCTGGGGAATAACAGACAGAACGTATGTATTGCTGATTCTACTGATTATAATTCTGTAAAGCCATATTTGTTACGTTCGCGAATCATATTTTAATCAAAATACAACCTGACAGTGACCTGCAAATTGCGAAAAACGTAAGAAAATTAGAATTTAGCGGGCTACCCTGAAGGTTCCGCCTTAATGAAAATTTCACCAATGATACCGAACGCGATCAGCACATCTAAACCGCGTTCAGGAGCTGTCAGTGTCAATATTCCACAGAAAATAATGACACTGACAGCCCTTAAACGTAGTTTATGTGCTGATCGCGTTCAGTTTCATACGCCGAATACCGAATAGTAACCGAATACTCGTTGCAACTCAGCGAACACGATTTCATTAAAAAAAAAATGGTCAAAGTATGCCATGTGGTATACGTGGTATTATTAAATGTGTTAATGTCCGTGCCACTTTGTACAGTTTGCAGAAACAGACTTCATGCAAGTTTGAAATGTCGAAGTTGCATAAACTTTATAGAAACAGACATTCTGCAAGTTTGTTGCTGGGAAACTAGAAAGTTTGATTTAAACTTGCCTCAAGTGTATATACTTGCCATGGCAAATTTGGATCAAACCTTCACTTTTGATACATCAAACTTATTGCTAGTCAGATTCAAGTTTAAATTGCTATCTGGGATACTAGCATTTGTCCTATTTCGTTACGTAATGGATTGATATGACATATGTAGCTATTTAAGGCTTCAAGCGACCATATGTAGGTAAATGCCTACAAATATTTTTCGTTTAAGAATTGAACCTGCGACGTGTAGCGTAAAAGCCCATCGCTCAGCCACTATCAGGCTGATATCAAGCTGAAAACTATGTAGGAAATAACCACACAACTATGTAGGTCCTGTAATGGCTAACCAGTCTGCTAATAGGCCTTACTATCGTTACTCGCATCGTCGTTCGATATCATCAAGGTCACGGGAAATATCGGGACGAGGTAAGCACAGAACCGGGAAGTATGACAGGAAGGAAAGGAGGCCTGTAACCAGCAGTGCTGCACGCGAAGCATGACCGCCATAGAAACGGGGTTTGTCGACGGAAGAATAGACAGAATGACAGATTGTAGAAAAAAAACTTGAGGGGTGTCAAGGGACACCCGGATGGAACGAAGTCCCATTAAAAAAAAAAATAACTGGCTTGTGTTCTATGAGAGAGAGAGAGAGAAACAGACAGAGAAACACGCGCACGCCGCACGGCTTACAACTATAGCAAAAAGTGTCGTTACAACTTTTGGTCTTAATTTTTCCGTCTAGCCCCCTTTCGCAACGCGCGCTAAGGAACTTCGATCCAAAACTCTAGAAATCTGTCAACAAACTGTCATTTTGTCTATTCCTCCGTCGACTAAACCCATTTCTATGCCGGTCATGCTACGCGTGCTAATTATGATGATGACTGATCGTCACTCGTAGAGGCTCTATGGAAATTATACCTACCTCTGTCTTCATATATATCTCCATTTCCCTCAAATCTACCTTCTACTTAGCTCGCTAGTAATTCGCAACAATGTAGCTAAATTACATAACAATTTATATTCGTTAGAAAAAAGTCGAAAACCAGTCAAGTTTATTAAGTATAACACAAGTAATGTATTCTAATAACGTTGTTTTCAGGGCCGCGGTATAAAATAGAACCTTGTACTGAAGGATGTAACTAATGTTGTGGCGAGTGTGTTACAGGCTTTATTAGAATGTTGCTATGTTTTTACCACTTTATTAGTAAGTTGGTCGAACTATTTGAACGTAGGAAATTAACATAAAATCACGCCTGTAGGAGGGACAGGCAGACGTGCAAGCGCTACTGCTGAGCTTGAGATGCTGGGTTAGATTCCCAGGTCGGGCAAAATGATATTGGGATTTCCCATCTGCTCTCAGTCTGGTTCTGCGTCCGGTTGATAGCAATAGCTTGACCTCTTAGTATGTGGTAATTATAAACATACTTAACTAGTGAAATGTGGGTCTAGGACATTGTTTGTTTGTCAAAGGCTTCCAAGATTTTCCGAGTTACTAGGCTAAGAATAAGTTATACCTAAATCTATACTTTATAAAACATAAAAATTGTTTCTACCTATGTCTGTTATAGACTTTGAAACCATCCAACTGATGTGCTCCAAACCAAGTTCATTAGAAAGGCGAGGCGGGGTTCAAGCGAAGACGATTTAAGATCACAATAAAAAAACTTTTTTACAAATAAAACAACCGGCTTCAAAAAAACACACTACAAAGTAAATAATAACTTTAATTTCGTAAGTCGGTGGCTTTGGATCTACATTTTAGTTTTTTGCCACCGACTTCCGAAATTAAAGTTATTTTTCACTTTGTAGTGTGTTTTTTTGAAGTCGTTTTTTTTTTTTGTAAAAATGTATATATTTTTTTCACTTTTTTATGAGTCAGTTATTAATTTATCTAAGTTACAATAACCAAATGTCAACTGCTCATCAGCTTTTACAAAATACTCGTTTTCCCGATGCAGGGACGTTAATTGTTGAGGAGTTTTCCTGGTAAGAACCAATAGAACTGGAGCTGATGGTGAAGCCACCATCAGCTTCATTTCAACAATTATACATTGTGACGAGCATAAATTGCTCAGCAAACATATTAAAGTAATCGAATCGCAACCCGTGAAATACTTATTATTGAGTAGTTCCGGTTACCACCTCTGGTCTTCATCATCAAGTCCACTTCAACGAATGGTGCTTTCCGAGAGCAAATGCACGAGTTACTATAAAAAATACCCAAATCGCTATAGGTGTGCCTATAAAATTTGAGGTTTTCCCTCGATTTCCATAGGATTCCCCCCCTCATCAGATTCTGACTTGGTGACAATGGGATCCCCTCGAGAACATACCCCTTCGATCAAAAAAAGAATTTTGCAAATTCGTCTATACAATATGTCGGAGTTATGCCCGAACATACATAAAAAAAAAAAAACATATAAACATCCGAATTGATAACCTCTTCCTTTTTGAAGTCTGTTAAAAAATATACACATGATACTTTTTATCCCAGTATTATTATTATTATTTCCTTTATTTCATTATATACATATAAATTATATTTTTAAATATTAGAATATAAAACATTTAAAAATATAAAAAATAGTAGCCCACCGGTATCGGGAACAGGGTCCAAGCTACCGGCGGTCAGGGCTCCAGTGAGAGGAACCTCCTAACAATGCGAGCCGTGTCCAGAAGTACCGCCTTCTGAATCAAGCCCTTGATCCAGCTACCCAACGAGAGCCTCCTCAGGTGTTGGTCGAGGCTCTTGGCTATTAAGCCATTGGCTGTCACGACTATCGGCACAATGATCGCTGAGTCCACGTCCCACATGTCGACAACCTCGCGAGCCAAGTCAAGATACTTGATTTGTTTATCTTTCTCGGCTTTCACGAGGTTCCCGTCATGCGGAATCGTGATGTCAACGATCACTGCGCGCCGCTCTATTCGATCCACCACCACTATATCAGGCTTATTGGCAACAATAGTCCTGTCAGTGATGATGGATCGATCCCAGTACAATGTGATATGTCCATTTTTTTCATTCCACTGGGTCGGGCACATACCTGTAGTATGGCACTTCCGATTCTACAAGGCTGTATTTCAGAGCAAGTTGCTGATGGATAATCCTGGCTACAAGGTTGTGTCTATGCAAGTACTCTTCGTTAGCTAGACGAGAACATCCGGAGATAATATGTCTGATTGATTCACCCGGACGGTGGCATGCCCATTATTATTATAATAATAATAATAATAAGTTTAAGTTTAAGTTCTTACATCCATTCTTAGAGCAAAAATTGCAGTACATATTAAAAATAACTCAATTATGTCTGTGTCTCAGAATGGATGTAAGAATGGGTCTCGCGGTACTAAGGAGCTGCTCCTTATAGGCATGGCCATAAGCCAACAAGTTCGTAGATCCCGGAAGGATTTGTCGACATGTTGGATAGATTATAAGAAGGCTTATGACTCGGTGCCACATACATGGCTCATTAGGGTGCTGGAGTTGTACAAAATAGACGCAACTCTACGCACCTTCTTGATTTCTTGTATGGGGCAGTGGAGGACGATCCTTCTCTATCCAGGATGTCAACAGATCTAGAGGACCGATGAACCGATCAGGATTGAGCGAGGAATATTCCAGGGCGATAGTTTGAGTCCGCTATGGTTTTGCTTAGCCTTGAATCCTCTAAGCACACTGCTGGAGGATTCAGGTCTAGGCTATCGGTTACGAAGAGGTGGTCAGGTGATATCACACCTCCTCTACATGGATGATTTGAAACTCTTTGCCCCCAACAATTTGCGACTGATGGAGCTACTGAAGGTAACGGAAACGTTCAGTAGTGCCATCAGGATGGAATTTGGTGTGGACAAATGTGCAGTCATGCATGTAAAGCGAGGGGGGATTATGGAATCCGTGGGAACCCAACTTTCGGATTCTATACACCTTAGATCCCTCTCCTCAACCGAAACCTACAAGTACTTGGGTATGTCGGAAGCATTAGGCATCAATGCTGCCGACATGTAACAATCGTTGAGGGAGCGCTTCTTTGGCCGCCTGAATAAAGTGTTAAATAGTCTTTTATCAGGCGGAAACAAGGTGCGTGCCTTTAACGGTTGGGTCATGCCGGTTTTGATGTATACTTTCGGCATACTCAAATGGACTCAGACGGAACTTGATGCTCTGGATAGGAAGGTCCGTACATTGCTGACGGCATATAGGGTGCATCACCCACGGTCATCAGTGATGAGACTGTACATCCCGCGGAAGTGTGGGGGTCGAGGAATCTTAAATGCTAAAACCCTCCACAACCGCGAGATTTGCAGTCTCAGGGAATATTTCCTACAAACTGACGTGGGGATGCACCGAGATGTGGTCGCAGTGGACAAGGGCCTCACTCCGCTCTCCTTGGCAAAAGAGAACTGGCGCAAACCTGCAGTACTAGATACTAACGATCGTAAGGAAGTATGGCAAGGCAAGGAGCTTCACGGACGCTTTCTCCGGGCCCTACATGGGCCTGATGTAGACTTTCTGGCGTCTGTATCCTGGCTGCGTTTCGGCGACCTTTTTGGGGAAACCGAAGGTTTTGTCTGTGCGATTATGGATGAAGTTATCATGACGAATAATTATCGGAAATACATTGTCAAGGACGGCACGGTTGACATCTGTCGGGCATGCCACCGTCCCGGTGAATCAATCCGACATATAGTTTCCGGTTGTTCTCGTCTTGCTAACGGTGAGTACTTGCACAGACACAATCTAGTGGCTAGGATTATCCACCAGCAACTTGCCTTGCAGTACAATCTTGTGGAATCCGAAGTACCATACTACAGGTATGTGCCCGACCCAGTTCTTGAAAATGGTCATACCACATTATACTGGAATCGATCTATCATCACTGACAGGACTATTGTAGCCAATAAACCTGATATTGTGGTGATAGATCGACGAGAGCGCCGTGCAATGATTGTTGATATCGCTGTCCCTCATGACGAGAATCTCGTGAAAGCTGAGAAAGATAAAAAAATCAAGTATCTTGATTTAGCACACGAGGTTGTCGACATGTGGGGCGTGGACTCTGCAATCATTGTACCGATAATCGTTTCAGTAAATGGCCTAATAGCGGAGAGCCTCGACCAACACCTCAGGAGGCTCTCATTGCGCAGCTGGGTCAAGAGCTTAATTCAGAGAGCAGTACTTCTGGATACGGCACGCATAGTGAGGAGGTTCCTCTCTCTAGACCCCTGACCACCGGCAGCTTGGACCCTGTTTTTGATGCCGATGGGCTACTATTTTCTATATTTTTAAATGTTTTTATATTTTTTGTAAAAGTATTTAAAAATGTAATTAATATGCAAAAATGAATAAAAGAAAATAATAATAATAGTTATTATTGTGTACATAATAAAGAGTATTCTATTCTATTCTATTCTATTCTATTATTACGTCGCATGCATACAAGACGGTATTCTGTTCTCGACACATGCAAAATTTCTAAGCAGAAACCTAACAAAAAGTACTAGGGTTGCATGAATTCACCATAGTATATCAATCATTAGTATTAATTATGCTTCTCGGATTTGGATGAAATTCTGCACACTGATAGCTTATAACCAGGATTAACACATAGCATACTTTTTATCCCGGTAGTACGTTTCCGTGGGATATATTCCGACCTCCAAGCGGGCGAAGCCGCGGGCAAATTCTAGTAGATGATACCTACTGTCATTGTTTTAACATTAGATGAACCGTTAACTATTCTTTCTACAATGGACTCTCGCCAAATTAAGAGCAAGTAGACAGGTAAGGCTGTTTCTATCAGTTACATTATTATAGGAATAAGATCATCAACATCATCATTATTCGTGGTTGAAAATCTTCATGGATGTCCTCCGCCTTGGGGCAGACGGAGGGGTCTGTCAGACTCTTACTGACTAAAAGCAACCCCGGTGTTCCCTTCCCACACTTGCATCGGGGATCATGGGAACTTGTGCGCCTTCCACGATCCCCGGCTCGTGCCTCCTCCAGTCCACGGGGGGAGTGAGGTGTAAATGTCCCCCCGCGACGTCTGGACATAGGCCTCCCAACAAGCACCGCCAGGTCGACCTGTCCGACGCTTTTTGCTTCCAGCTGATGCCCGCAAACTTCGTCAGTTCATCGATGCACACCACATATGACAAGACAATTATAAAAATCACTGCTTTTCACCTTGCCGACAAACGTAACACCAATTCCTATACGTATAGTGGTCAAGCAAACTGACGGTTACATACATACATAACATCACGCCTGTATTCCCCGAAGGGTTAGGCAGAGGTGTACCTATAGCACACCCACATTTCGCCAGTTATGTTTAGGTCCCATGTAATAGGGGGCGAGCCTATTGCCATCAACCGGGCACAAATCCAGACTCCGGGCTGCTACCGAGAAATTCCAGATGGAAAAACCCGATAACACTTTGCCCGACCCGGGACTCGAACCCAGGACCTCATGCTCAGCAGTAGCGCTACTACTACTGACGGTTACTCCTGGCAAAAAAGTCACCAGGGCCATTCTAGAAACTGACCCTCACATTCAAAGGCTAGGATAAGATAATAATAAAAATACGTAAGAAAATTTCAGTAGTGCCATCAGGATGGACTTTGGTGTGGACAAATGTGCGGCCCCCATGGCGAGAATCTCGTGAAAGCTGAGAAAGATAAATAAATCAAGTATATTGACTTAGCACACGAGGTTGTCGACATGTGGGACTTGGAATCTGCAATTATTGTACCGATAATCATTACAGTAAATGGCCTAATAGTAGAGAGCCCCGACCAATACCTCAAGAAGCTGTCATTGCGCGGCTGGGCCAAGGGCTTGATTCAGAAAGCAGTACTCTTGGACATGGCACGCATAGTGACGAGGTTCCTCTCTCTAGGGCCCTGAACCACCGGCATCTTGGACCCTGTTTCTGCTGCCGATAGGCCACAATTTTTTATATTTTTTACAATTTAAAAAAATATATGTAATATGTAATAAGAATATTAAATAATAAGAAAGCAGATCGGTAGATTTGGCATTAAGTAGGTAACCATAATTAGCCTTATTTTTCGTGGGGAAATCCTCGTGGAAACCCTCCGTCTGAGAAGAACGGAGGGTTATGTCGGACTGCTACCGACTAAAACCCCATTGCTCCTTCTAGTACCATGAGTCGGGGGCCCGGGAGATACTTGTACATATGCCGCACCCCCGATAGGAAGCATAATCAGCCTACAATGTTCCCGCTGCTAGGACACAGGCCTCATTTCTGTAAGAGGCAGTGGGCCACGCACCACCTGGATCCAGTACAGGATAGTGGATACCTAATAAGTAATTAAGGTTAATTGCCGATATTAATTAATAATAATAATCCTACACCTCTGCCCAACCCTTCGCGGAAACAAGGCGTGATGTTATGTAATTAATATTATTTAGTTAGGTAGGTACTACAATATTCTAGAACATCATTTAGATAAGCAGACTGTTATTAATTCCCGCGCGTTGGGTGCGCCTCTCAAAGTAATAGAGAATACCAATTACCTTAATGTTTCAGCTATAGGTATCAGAGATTTTTAAAGCTTGCGATACGATTTCAGGATACCTAGTTCTATACTCTTCGTTACCCTTTCCGAAAACAGAAAGTTTGTAACACCTGATCACCTATTGTTAAATAGAGGAGGATGGAGTTTCTTGCCCGTTCTTCTCCATAGGTACCTACTACTCTTTGGAATGGGTAACTAGCTGCATCTTTCTGACTGACCGACCCCTTGACAATTCAAAAGTGCCTGTAATTGGTTTATTTGAAATAAATGCTTTGAGTTTGAGTTTGAGAGGTCCTAATGGAAGGAATCAAGTGGGTGCCACCGATTAGCATTGCTGCGTTTAATTTTAAAGGCTGACGCAGATTTGGGTGAAGTACCGCATTGTAAAAATCCTCCGTCGTCTCTTTCTTACATTTTTAAATGCCCCGTTGGTCCCGTGGTTGTAAGCGCGATTGCTGAACGTGTGGTCCTGGCTTCGATTCCCAGGTTGGGAAAAGTGTTATTGGGTTTTTCCATTAGGAATCTCTTAGTAACAACCCGGAGTTTTGAAGTAGGCGGTGCCTCGGAAAGCACATTAAGCCGTTGGTCCTGCACCTGATCTTTCTCCGGTCGTGTCGGAATCCTTGCCGTCCCGTCGGACTATGAGAGTGAGGAAAGAGATGGCACGTGTGCCTGCGCACACATTTATGCACTATAATATCTCCCGCGCCGAAGGCTGGTCTCCGTTGAGATTGACCGCCATGGCCGAAATACGGTCTCGAGGAGGAGGACTATTATTATTACATTTTCTATGAAACAACGCACACTACATGCAGGCCGCACTTTTTTGTATGAAAATGCGCTGCGCTGCGGCCCGTTACGGCTGTAATGTGCGCCTAGCATAAGAGTTACTTACAAAAATTACTATAGTCTATGGGATCAGCTGCTGGTCAATTAAAAGCTACTAACTTGAAAAACTGCCCCGTTCGTTTTGTGGTCGTAAGCGCAACTGCGGACTATAGGACCCTACTTCTAAGGGTTCACTCCCCAGGTCTCGCTGTGATGTTTCGTTTTCCTTTACGAATTTCCCAATTGCAGTCCAGAGTCGGGATTTTTGCCTGATTCGTGACAACAGTCCTGAGTCTATAGAGGTGATTCTCTACACTTACTTATGATGAATGAATACAAGCATGATGTTATAATGTTTATCTGCGTAAAAAAGTCGTATCGCCGTTGAATCGTAGGTACTATAAAACCACAAAGCTGCAGTATTTGGCTGTACCCACTAACTACGTAGAGCTCGGCTGTCCGCCCGACCGCACCTACGATGCAGTCTACAGCTAATGCGAGCCTCGTCTGTTATGACGTTACGGGTAATTAACGTCTCTAGAACCTTCCGTATTTAATACATACTTAGGTAGGTAGGTACCTAATCATCACGCCGTTATTCCCTGAAGGAATCATTTATCATTTAACATGGGAACATTTCGCCAGTTGTGTTGAAGTCTCAAGCCAGGAGAGCAGAGCATAATATTGACATCAACCCCAAAAATAACAGAGCAACTAAAACACTGCCCGAATTAAGAATCGAACCCAGGGTCTAGTAAGTGAGACTGCCTACGGGTCAGCGCAGTCGCAGACCGCGTAGAAAAATGCTTAAGCATGTTCTTAGCTGCCAAGTTTCGAAAATATGATATCGATAGCAATTAAAATCGCCTAAACAGTCTTCTGTTCTCTGTACTTATTTTTTAACTATCAAGCCGACTAATGAGACAGAGCACTATCTAAATCATTGAATAGATTTATGTGTGTAATAATGAACTAATGGTACCTATGTACCTAGAGTGCTGGTTACGATGATTTCTTAGGTGACATTAAAACACGGAGCTCTGAATTCTGCTACAAACAAAAGCCTTTCAGTTGCTGTAATACACCTTTAAAGTGACAGGACAGCATGACACTATTGATTCGTTCTAGTGTCAGCAACAGTAATAGGCAAGTATTCTATCAGGCATCGGGCGGCGCCAGCAAGTTTATTTTTAGGGGGGTGCATCTTCAACTCCACAGAGCGAGCTCGAACATTTTTCTACTTCAATTCGGATATGTTAGGTTATCGTTTGTCCATTCATACAAGGACTAACTTTTTCGACTTATGCAGAATGCAGAAAAGCTTAACAATTAGGAGAATGTAGGATGCAAGAGTGAGCAAAGCGAGTTCGATAATTTTTGCATCTCGCCTCGGATGGGCTTTTAATTTGTCCATGCATACGGAAAGGGGATTAACTGTGTCGATTTATTTATAGAAGGTTAAGAATTAAGACAGAGTAGGATGCAAGAGCGAGCGAGCAAGCTCGATAATTTTAGCACCCCGCCTAGGGTCGATTAGATTTTCGGTTATAGGAGTTCGTCACTTTGTTGACTAATGCACAAAAGCTTTATAATCGAGAGATTACAGAAAAAAATCGAATCTCGTCTTGAATAGGTTGAGTCTATTATTATATTAAGCGTTTTCTTTTCTTTTTTAACCGACTTCAAAAAAAGGAGGAGGTTCTCAATTCGACTGTATTTTTTTTTATGTGTGTTAGCCTAGAACTTTTTTCTAGGTGAACCGATTTGAATGATTCTTTTTTTTTGTTTGAAAGCTGGTGCTTCACATGTGGTCCCATATAAATTTGATTAAGTTCTGACAGCAGTTTTTGAGTTATCCTTAATACTGCGTATTTTTTTGCCACTTAGTTTATATTGATGATGAGTTAATAACTTCCTGTCACTGTTATTTACATATCAAGTAGTGGTATACGAACTTGTGTGGGGTAGGTACCGCAACTAAAAAGTGAAAAATAAAATATTTTTTACAAAAAAACAACCGACTTCCAAAAAAAACACTAAAAGACGTGAAAAATAACTTTAATTTCGGATTTCGGTGTCTTTGGTTTTGTAATTTCGTTTTTGGCCACCGACTTCCGAAATTAAAGTTATTTTTTACGTTTTTTTTAGTGTTTTTCTTGGAAGTCGGTTGTTTTTTTGTAAAAAAGTTTTTTAACTCTGAATGTTTTTACATCTTTATTTTATTTTGAAGCCCAGGGGATTGCACGTGCACCCTCTTGCACCGCGCTCCCGGTGCCCATGCTAGCAGGTGGTAGTTTCAGCCTACTCCCATGGGAAGAAGGCGTGAGTTTATGAAGGTATGTAAGTACGTTCTATTTTCAGGAGAGATAGGGTTAGTAAAACGTACGTAATATATTTCAATCATTCATTTATTACCTCGTTATGTAAGGAATACAATGTGTTGGCAGCTACCCACTGCGGAGGACGAAGATACTAATTTATTTATATAATAAGTATTAATATATTATTCACAAATTAAAATTTACAAAATTCTCTAACACTAATAAGTTGGTTATGTACAAAAGTATTGGTGTTTTTTATTGCTTTGTTTTATTGCTTTTTAAAAATCAAAATATAATAAAATAAAATATAATAGCATTTTCAAAATAAAAATGTCAGCAAGGAGTTAATAAAAATAAATTGATTGAACTTCATAATTAATTATTTTTCATAAACTTTATAAAATATTTATTTAGTTTTAATATTAATATATCGAATCAAAACACCAATGCTTTTGCATCAAACTGTAAAAACTATAGAATACTAACACAATACAATAATTTGATAAATCAATTATTAGATCACAATTAAAATTAAAATTGAACTGAATACAAATAATATTATAAGTATTATAATTACACAATGTACAATTCTATACAACTTAATATTTAAGCTTATAGCTGGCTAGACCAAAGGACGTCGAAAATAATCAAAAAATAAAACAGTTTTATGATTCCCGCACAAAACTAATAAATGCTTCCCTCTTTGCAGTTAGCTCAACGACGTCATCCCCTGAAGACAGGGGAGGGGAATGTGTACGCGCATGAATTTATTAGTATTCTAATGAATGCGATTAGTGATCGTGCTAAATAGTAATCGTAATATCGATGATTATTTTTTTAATAGTTAAAGCGCCGATACTAATGAATAGGTGTGCGTTTAGTGAACTATATTATTTGGGTTTGATGTCCGACCAGACCACAACAAACAAAATCTAACAACACGGTAAAGTCATTAGAACAGCCCAACCTATGACTTCAAGACTCAAAACCTTCCGTCCTCCTGCAAATGGGCCTCAACAAATGTCTTAAGGCAGAACTTCTCATAATGTCGATAGAAATAAGTTACGATATCAATCGACGACATCATACGATTAATTTGAATAACTCCAGAAAATCTTTGGGCAACTTCAGGGTACTTTAGTTCTTATAGCCAAGCATAGTAGAAACTAAATCGTACGACGTAATCGATTGACAGGTTCGATCGAATGTTTAAGCTCCGTGCAGAACATACTACGCTCCGGTTGTCTGACAACATTGAATAAAATACTTTATTTTCAGCGGGTTTAAGTGCAAATTTGAATAAACATCGATATCGACATTTAACGGGTCTTAAGCTCGCGCAGGCGTCTATCTTTTACACTTTAATTCAGTAGTAATAAAGTTTATTATTCAATGTCATTAGAAGGTTATCTGCTCTATGATATAAGCCTAAGACATTTTATCCACATCAACCCGCAACAAATATAACACAGGTTTATAAATCAATTGTAGACTTCTCCTTTTCTGTCAGTCCTAGGTCACCAGCTAAACGATAATAATTAAGGCACCAAAAATAATTATACAGTTATTAAACCTACTGAAATTTTATGATAAACAACTTGAAGACGTTTGAACATTTTATACACACATAAATGCTAATTTTAATGCATTGTGTTTTATAAGATAATGCTTAAAGACAGTCAGAATTAGTGAGTAATCTGATAAGGACACGTTTTGGGGGCAACCAAGAACTAAGTTTTGGGCTCCGAATTATTAATTCCCATAATATCCAACACATTCTAGAAATTTGACATCCCGGGAGAGGTTGGAATTGGTCATGTAAGGAATTGGACATGTAGGAATTGGTTAGTAAGGAACTAAGACATTAAAGGAATTGGATATCCTAGGAACTGGACCGGGAATTGGGCAGTTCGAAATTGCTAGATATTTTGTGATTTGCACATTCTAACCTTTAGTAGTTGACGTTTATTTAAGCACTACTGCTGAAATTTGAAACTTATCATTTCAGAGTAAACATATAATATTTAAGAGCAAAAATATATTTTCTATACCCCGGATCATCTAGTAGCTACGTATCCTGACTGCCTTAATGATTATCTACTGTCATACTCAGGTATCTGTAGTAATGGAATCGTAATCAAAACGTTATAAAATAAAATATTTCTTACAACTCGTATAGGGAGTAAATAATTTTGGCAGTTTCCTTTTAATCAAAATTAATTTATTAATAATAATAAATATTTCGCCAATTTATTTAATACATCCGTTTTGAGGTCCTCTTTGGACGCGGTATCGGATTTACGGAATTCTCAGATCATTTTTGTGACACATCCGCAAAGAATCTATTAATGTGCAACGGAATTAAAATCCGGAGATTCCTAACAAAATCCCTGACGACTATTTTATTTTACTAAACAATAATACATATACATTGATTTAAAAATGCTATCAATTTATTAATTTAGACGGAATAAAAATAATAAATAAATGAATGAGTATATTATACGGAATTCAGTAGCATATTATTCATTGCTCATTAATATTGAGCTAATACATACCGAAGTAGAACGATAATAGGAGTCCAAAATTCGAGAATATTTTCTTTGACAGATAAAATTATCAATGGTAGCTAGAAAGAAAAAGAAAATACGTTTGGACGTACTGTAAGGATATATTTGTCTCTTTTCAACGCATAGAGACCACATAGGTTTGTCTCTGACATCTTGAACACCTTTGAGAGACATTATTTAAAAATGCAACACATGATGGATGACTACCGCTCTCTTTCTTACATGCAGTAGTTATATAGCGTTTTCCTCTAACATCTTTGACTACTATGAGACACATAATTTAAAGATGCAACACTTGACAGATAACTATCACTGTCTGTTATACGTCTAATGATTGCATACCGTTATCTCACTCTAAAACTTTACAATTGGACTCCTATTAAAGTTTCAACTCTCCCACACAAAAACATCGTTAGGATTATTCTTATAAACTTGTAAAAATCACATGTCTTTTAATACAGACTTCAATATGGCGCCTTCAGTGTTCCTGGTCTGGTTGACACCGGTGTCTAGACTCTGTGAGAGCACTCTCGGATCTCTGTCGGAGTCTCGTGAGAGTTGGGATGAAGTTTCTATGGCGTCTATGTTTTGGAACAGAAGGTTGTTCGAACTGTTTGATGCGGTGCGACTGTGACCAGTCTTTGGTAGGTTTGGCGGCGGGCCTGAAAGAGATACAAAGTATTTCAATTAGATTGATATATTGCGCATTTATTGCCGAAGGGCAAATTGTGTCAGGTATTATAGCTCTTACTAAAAGGTCTGGGAAAGTTACGTTAGACCAACTTCTGCGGCTCCAAAATGTACAAATGTACAAAAATGAATAAATTAAGTAATTTTTAGTATTTATTTCTGTAAAAGTGATTTTTAATCTTTAGAAATAAACGAATTCTAACCGTAAACAAATTCTATTTTCCAATAATATTGCACAGTGCATACAGGGATAATGGTCGGGTGGTCCCTCATTCCATTTAAAATTGTCTAAGGGGCCTCTGCGAGTTGGCTTCGGCCCCTCGTACGACTTCCAAAGGACCAGGACCCCATGGTCCCGTGCTATTTTAACATATATAATAACTAAAATTAAAAAAAAAACACCCGACCCAAAAAAGAGCTGATGACCTTGGAACGGCTGAACCGATTTTGATAAAACATGTCTAAGAACCACCGCTAGAAAACCTGCTTTCAAATAAAATAAAAACCTCAACAAAATCGGTTCACCCGTTTAAGAGCTATGGTGCCACAAACAAACACCCACAGACACATAGCGGTCCAACTTATAACACCCCTCTTTTTGCATCGGGGGTCAAAAATAATAATAACGGTCTACATTTAAAGAGCAACTTTTTAAGTATTTTTTTTAAAAAAGCACATGAGGCAACTGGTGGGCAATTACTGTGTTTCTAAGCACATTCACATTCTAGTTTTAGTCTCAATCTTTCAAAAATACCCCTAATTACGTACATTTTTATAAGTTTTTGTCATAAATTATTATCACTGACATGAGATTAGGAATAGATTTTGAACGTTTTGAAACATGGGAGGTGGCCTTCAGATCGGCAAACATTTTTGATATTGCATTATTTTGATATGCACTCTATAACGGCTAGAAGCCGCAAGACATTGGGTGGGCGTGTTTATTAACCACAAAATTTTGTTAATCAAAAACCCATAGAAGATTGTCACTAAAAAAATCTTGTTATCCATAAAATAACTAGCTCATAAATTTCTTACCTATAGTAGAATTCTTCCTCGAGCTCGGCGTAGTGCTCCTACTCCCATTGCCCTGCGCTAACGTCATCATGTTCGGCAGCGTAGCCCTAGGCCTGGACTCGTTCTGTAAGAATTTCACGAACTCCGCCGCCAAGCTGTCGGGGGCTGTGGTGGAGCGCGACAGGCCGAGGCGCTCGCATTCTTGCTGGTTGAAGTCTAGGACTGTTGAGAGGACTCGCAGGACTTGTGTTCTGCGGAGATTGGAGGGGAGTTTGTTTATTTTGTTATAGATTTTAATGAGGAGGTCTAAAGTTTAATCCCTTACTCATGCCTGTATTATAGAATCTCACTCAAGACTAGCATTCATTAAAACTAGTTTAAAAACATTTGATTGGTTGAAACCAGTTCTACGTAATGTGTGTGAGGTTCTAAAATACGGCCTAAGACTTTTTATTGCGCAGTGCAGTCACTGAACGATAAATAAATTTGTACATAGTAATAGTGTTTGCTACTCCGTAGTAGAAAACATGACACAATTTTGTCATCGCCATATTCGTCATTTCAGCCAATTAAAATCGACTACTGAACATTAGCCTTTTTAAAGACCACTGCAATCGATAGTCAATTAAGCTAGATACTCCAACAACATTAGTTTATGAACTAATCTTGTACCCAGTTCAGGGCAACTAAAGGAATGAATCAGTCAGGTAAACAAAAACAACTAAATTATGTTATAAAACAGAAAAATATACTTTTGAACAAAACAGACCCCTATTAGAGATCGGTTTAATTAGGAAAAAAATATTCAAAAACATATTTAAAAGAAGCTTCCATTAGAAGATTATAATATACCAAATATTTTCTTACTTGTTAGTACTATTTCCGCCAGCAGTCATCACATAGTTGATGACAAGGTTCTTCACTAAGTTTTTATCGACCTTGTCCTGCTGATTTGATATCGCATTGTAATACCGCTCCTCTGCAGCCGCAACAGATGTCTGGAGAGTCCGAACTGGGTAAGCAGCGAAGGAATAGATGTAGTAGTTAGTTGACTAAGTTATAAAGTATATCGCTAGGATTTAACAGAACATATTTCTCGACAAAAACAAGATCATTTTGCACAAAATATTCCGTGGATAAATGTTGGAGCCATTTACATGAGATATGTGGCTAAGAAAGTCTTTTTGAAAACACGTAATAGGAATATGTAATATACACAAAAATCATCAAAGAGCATTAAAAAGATAATGAAAACTATTCTACTCTTACCATGCAGCTAGCACATCTTCGTTCGAAGCTTCGTTGCGTGAGCACACACGACCTCAAAGTATTATTCAGCCACTGGGTAGGGTCCCGGAAACCGCTCAGACATTTTTTAACTTTTCAAACACTAAATATCAGTCAAAAACCTGAGATTTTGGGATTTTCAGCCCACTTCTGGATATTGTGTTTAATACAGAAGACTAGCAATATAGGAAGTATTACTATGCTTTCTATAATCTCAAAATCATAAAATCACTCTCATACCCTGGGAATGATGATATCATCAATGTAAACTACAATTTGTTGTCATGTGCAGTTGTCGTATATTTCCAATTTGGGGTTGTATAAATGAGAAATATGTGGACCAACATCCAAGATCAACATATTGTAATAGCTTTTCATGTTTCTTCCATTTATGTCGTAGAAGCAATGCGACAGTGACTTAAACATCCAGCTGGTAAAACCTTCTAAGCACATCTAGTCAGGATTTTTCTTCGACCGATATTTTAAGTTTTAAGTCAATTTAAAGCTAGTAAATAAATCATTCATGATAAAAACTTATGTGTGAGCGACTCCGGGCTACCTTTTATTAATTCCACCAGTACCTGAAGTAATACTCAGAGGCAATGCGGCGATAACGGTGATCTTCTACGTTCTACTCTTCTACGAAACTCGGAGCATACAAAATAAAAGAAAAACGGAACTTGTTTTGGATAGTGTTTAGGTCAGAAATATAGGGATACTTTAAATCTGAGCATGCTTTTAACTCTACATACTTTTTCGCTTGCACCACAAAACGCTAAATATATTTAAAACATCATGCTGTTTCTGTCAACTTCAAAGGATTATCAGAAAAAGAACAATGTTTTAAACTCATTTAGCGTTAAATGTACTTTATAGTCTAAGTTGATCCTACCGTAATCTTTAGATTTCTTGATAAAATTACATTGGTGAATAATTTAAACGGTGGGCATAATGTATTACTGTATCCAAAACAAGTTAAAACATAAACAAATAAAACAACATTCACAGAACACTCATACAACAACAAGGTGCTGCAAGACGGCAACTTGCATGTGCTTCATGAAAATATAATGCGGTTGAGGTTGGGGCTCTCAAATTTTGTTCAAGTTTAATTTAGATCATATACAATGAATTTGATACGGATTATCATCTACAGCTCTATCACGATTCACGACCGATTTGAAATTACTTAAAAAATACTATAGTGATATTCACATTATTTTGATCGAAGGCATATTTGGATCGAGGTTATAATAGGTTTTATTAAGTCATTACTTTCAAAATATACCAACACAGAGAGTCACAACCACAAAAAAACATACACAAAAAATCTCAAAAAAAGCGCAAAATAAAAATGGTGAAAACACATAGACGACACGACGTGAAGCCGATACCCTCAGTCAAACCCCATATGGTAATCTGAGTATCGCGAGCCCGCCATAACCATCTGTCAAAGTGACAGCTGTCCGAGTGACGTCTGTCATAGTGACAGGTGACGGCGGCCGCTGCGTTCAAAACCTCACAGTTACCAAATGAGATTAAACCGAAGTAGGCGGAAGCTCTGTTCTTGTTTCTTGGTAAGCTGCTCGTTTTATAGCATACAGCGATGATACACATTTCTAGGATTTGCATTTGATTCGACCTATTTTTCTTACTACTGTGATATTATTCAGTCTGGCTATTTTAAATAACGTATTTTTTTTTCTCTTATAGAATTAGTAATAATTGACTTTCAGACACATATGTCTTTTACTTCTATAGGTATCGAAATAGAGCGCCTCGCCCATAAGTACCTATCACTTAAGTTTATAAAAGTCTACTTAGATTAATTCCGATTGTTTCATAATTAAATTACTCAGTCATGGACGAGGCGCTTAGCCGCTAAAAGTAGCATTAAGTTGTGTTTTAGTAGGCAACAATTTCTGAATTCGTTCACAACTACAATAAACTCTTGGTTAGCAACGACGATAACCACGAATTCTTGCCTACTAAATACAAATATTAAAAAAAAAAACTAAAAAATAAACTGGCCAAAAACATAGACACTAAAAGACACACGTGTAAGCTGACACATAAAAACAAAGTTATTTACTGACTTACATGTGTCTGTAGTAATGTGTGAGCCGAAACCCAGCCGCATACCAACTGATAGTCTGGGCGATATCACCCCAGAATTACCAGCTGATATTTGGCCGAGATACGGTATTAGGCTGGTCTTTACTACGGCTTTATGGCTATGGGTTTGGGTGGGTACCGATTTGTGATATTGCAATAATATGTGCCAAAGTCCGCATCAAATACGAGTAATATAACATCATGCCTGTATCCCCCGGACGGCTAAGCTAAGTTGTGTAGTACACCCGCATTTCGCAGGTTTTATTTAATTCTAGTGTAATTGGGGGCGAGCCTATTGCCATTTCAATTTCAAATAGCCTTTATTAGCAATCTTAAAACTAGTTTTATAATTTATTAAATTTAAAGTTTTAGACATCAGAAATCTACAGATTGCTTTGCTCTTTAGAATAGGCCTCTCCCAGGCTTTTCCATAGCTCACTGAGTTTTTGCTATTGCCATTAACCGGGACCAAAGCCAGACTCCGGGTTACTATTAAGAATTTCTTAATGGAAAACCCACTACCACTTCGCCAGATCGAACGAAATACTTCACGCATAGTAGTCGCGCTTGCAAGCGAGGAGGCAATCAAATAACCATTTTTTTTAAACCTACGTAGTGATGTTATAAGGCGAAATTCAAGAATATTTCCATGCTAAAAATTATTTAAAATTCCAAGGTTAAACTTGCATATCTCACAAATCAGTACCCATTTTTATATTACAATGAAATCAGTGAGATCTAATCTATATTACAAAATACTACACTAATTATTAGAGTTGCACTGACATTGAAAGATAAACCAATTAATATAATCACTAAAAGATCGACACAATACAATATTTTAATAAGAAAATTCAAACTAATTTGAGCATTCAAATCTAATCTAGGGAAGATTTCTGGGGTATATTTTATTGTATCGGATTGTGGAAATGCATTTGGATATCCATTTAATTAATCTACTACGGGCTGATTTTACCAAAGTCAGATATATTTTATCCGTCGAATAAAACTGACGTGTGACAGTTCTAGTATGGAAAAACTGTCAAAAATTAAAAATGTATTCTCAGGAATAAGACATAATCTAGGTATAAATGTTTAGTGAAATTTGCCCTTAATCGTTTAGGTCACTCAGTGAATCATCTTACTGTGAAATCACACATGACTTCACATTTAGTGTTAATTTACAATGTACTGTACTATACATGATATATTTTATCATTAAAGGGAAAAGAAAAAAAACTTTAATTAAAAAAAAGATATTCAATTCTTGCAAATTGTTTTGGAAAAAATCATGTCACCTGTCAAATTTAATGTTGGCTGTAATTGATTCACTAGAATAACGACAACCTAGTCAATGGTCAATCGCTCCAATTGCCTTTCTAAAACCTAAAAACAACGAAAATCTCAAATATGGACATCCATAAAATGCACTTCAACAATCCTATATAAAACACATCACCCCATTTCATTGACCCAGCAGAACCTAACATACCTTGTTCCTTCAAGTCATTGATTTCAGCTCTCTTCGTTTCCACCTGATCGCCGAGTCTGGAAGCCGCTTGGAGACCAGCTAAGGACTCTTCGAGCTTGGTGTTGAGTTTCGAGATCTCTGTTTGAAGACCATTGTTCTCGCGTTTGAGCTCCTCAATTTTGTTTCTGATTTTTTCCGTCGCGGCGTTTGTGTCGCGTTCTTTGTCTGGTGAAGTAAGTCTTTTTGGTAAGTTGACATAACTTTATATTTATAGACGCTCTTTTTCTTGGAGGAGAAACAGTTGTTTTTTTTTTTGTTGTACTTTGATGTATCTTAGGCTAAACTAGAAAAAAAAACTCTAAAGGACCGATTTCAACCATGTCAGATATATTTTTATTCTTCGGATAAGAGATATCCAACGTTCATGAAATCGGTCCATAAGAAATATAACATAATCAGGCCTCTCTGTGATAGCCAAGAAAATTCAAGAATTACGCGATGTATTAGGGAATATTTGTGATACGGCTTGTCTATAGGCAAAATATTAAACTTAGACTACGTACAAAAAATGTATTATAGTATATTTAGCATCAGCTTCGCATCACGTCAGTGGCGATGGCGTCCCATGTTTAGTAATTACCATATACGGACTGTGATGACGTCCATTCAAAGTTTCCATTGGTAGACAACCTCAGGAATTGTTTATTTATTTATTTAACCATTTACGTACACAAATATAAACAGACAGGAAGAAAGGAACAGAAAAATACGTACAAAGGTAGTGAAGTGAAGGTGAGGTGATTGTTCTTTGGAGTAATTTAATTACTGTATTGGTATGGTCAAACGCACGCCAATAGTAATACTTATACTACGAAAACCCCCCTTATTTCGAGGAAAGTCAAACTTTTACCATAGACATGCAGATGACCGTTCAAGACTTCTTTATAGTAAAACACTGACCTAATTGGAACTGCTCCAACACAACCTGTAGGTTGGTCAGGGCTGCTTCGCTTCTCTCTCTGGCGTCCTCCGCTTCGCCCAGCCTCGCCTGGACGTCCTCGCGTTGTTTCTCGAGCAGTTTGATTTGATTGCGATAGGTTTCTACTTCTTGGTTCGCTCGGATGCTAAAAATGATGATGTGACTATGAGTCTCTTGCTAACATAAATAAGGGCCTTTTTAGCAAAGCAATTTGTTAAAATACACATGTGTTTTGTTTCAACGAAGATGCAGTATACAATGCTTTTATTCAACTTATCGGTAATTTAGATGAGTTGAAAGTCTATAAAGTCCCTACACTTAATAGTTATTTCCAGGATTTCCAGCGCGACATTTTGTGAAATAAGGAAACCTAGTTTTATAATAATAATAAATAAATTAAGTTTATTTCAGAGTATTCATTATAGAACATCCATATTTGTGTTAGTAAGTACTTAAGAACTAAGTTAGTAAACCACAAAAAAAAACGAAATCAAATAGACACGTGGAGTGCGATCCAGAGCCTAAGAAAAGGACCGTCTAACCGGTCCGCTGTTACTTTCAGAATGCTGTTGGAGCTTGCTCGAATACGGTGCAATATTGAGGCTAGTCGCTTTCTCATGCTGGCATGTAAGCCATCAATCCGAGCCTCATAAACATGCCAGACGCACTACAGCATCTCGGCAGCTCCAACAACATCCGAAAAGCATTATTATATTGTACACGGCGGGCATTGAGTGTCCGCTGAGTACAGCTGATCCACAGGGTGCACAAATAAAACGATTGGCAGATATGCCCTGAACATTGTGCAATTTACCTCATTTGGGCAACGTTTAAACTTGCGAGCAAGCATGTTCCTACGGACAGCCAACGCCCTTCGTTCTCACTCAACGTCCACGTCATTAGCGAGGTCTTCCGTGACCCAGTGACTCAAACAGTAAAACAGTAGCATTTTTTTACTACTACTTTCAATTTAATAAAACCCAATTAAATTAAATTATCAGCCGTTTGAGTCCCACCACAGGGCACAGGCCTCCCTTCCCTCGACCCACCAAATATGTGGCCGTAAACATTCACATCGACTTATAGAATAAGTTCGAATTTCTGGAACGTCGTCACTGTCGCTCATTCTTGTGTGACAATATCTTACTCTTTCTTTATATACACGCCTACGTACTGTACACCTCTGTTTTCTTGATTTCTTCCACCAATCATAAATCTGCCGTAGACTTCTAATTACCTGTTGCTAGTATAAACAGTGCTAGTCTGCTTCGCTCGCTCCTCGACTTGATGCAACCTCGTCTGGCATTCTGTGAGCTTCTGCTCCGAAGCCATCAACTCCTGGGTGTAGTTCTCTTCCGTTTCCACCAGATGGCGCCGCAGACGTTCCAACTCTTTCACTGAGTTCTGTTCTTGATCTGACAACTAAAAAAAGAAAAAATAGTTTTTAACGTACAGGTCAATCATTCAAATTTATACGTTATTACAATGACATAAGAGTCACATGACACGCTCCTTGGATTGCATTCCCCGAAGAGGTAGGTATAGTACACCCACATTTAGTCAGTTATGTTTAATTCCCATGTAATAACGGCGAGCCTTTTGCTATTAACCGGCCGCACAAATCCAGAATCTGTTACGGAGAATTCACACTTTCTTTGACTTGGGAATTGAACCCAAGACCAGTTCAACAGTCGCACTTGTAACCACTGCGACCACTAGACCAACAGTCTATATTCATATTGATTTTATTTTTAACTGGATTGAATATCTTTCTTTAGTTATTTACCTGGAAGTTTTCTGCTGTCAATTTCTTAACTGTTTCCATCTGTACCGCCAAATTCTTTTCCAAATTATCACACCTCTCTGTTAAATTTTTCATAGATTCGTTGGCTGTTAATAATTCAGACTTCGCCCTTTCAAACTCTGTAATGTTCTGGTTCAAAGACACAATAATACCATCTTTTTCTTTGAGTGTTACCCTTAAATTCTCACAATTTGTACAATTAATGGCAGAACTCTGTATCAAATTATCTTTTTCTTCAATAACTTTTTTATATTCGTTAGTATGTTCTAAGATGACATGGTTTAGCCTCTGTATTTCATTATGATACTGTATGCTTTCATTGTGTTTTAGGTTTATTAAGTTTATGAGTTCTGTTTTTTCAGCCATCGCGTTGTCTATGATTGATTTGTATTCTGTGGCCATCTTTTCCACACTTGCGTGTGATTCTTTCAATTCCTCAATATAATTTTCTTTTAAAGCTATGATATCTTTTAGCTCAGCTACTACAGCCTCTATTGCTTTTTTATCTTGTATTAATTTAGCAAAATCATCGTTATGATGCGTTATGTTCTCCGTAGTCTTTATTTTATCGGTTAATTCAACTATTGATTGACTTAGTTCTTTTATTTCTTTTTCTTTATCATCTATTGCTGTTTTAAATTCATCTCGTGCTTTCTCTAATTCTACTAAACGCTCCGTAAGTGTTGATATCTCACTGTTCTTTGAATTCATTTCATCGGTTAAAGAGTAGACCTGTTTGCTTAGGTCCTCCTTTTCATTATGAAGCCTGTTTAATTCTTCCTCGCTTTGATTTGATTTTGAACTTATGTCTCTGAGGACATTAATTTCATCATTTTTAATGGTTACAGTTTTTTCTAGATCTTCTACATTTTCACTTAATTTTTGTATTGTAATGTTATTATGTTGAACTGTGTTGTTAAGCCCATCAATCAAAGTATCTTTTTCATTGAGATCCGAAACCAACTTGTCAAATTCTTCTTCAAGATGCAAGATTTTGGTGTCCGTGGAAGATAATTCAGTTGCCAGTTGTAGTTTCGTTTCGGTCAGTTTCTCAACTTCAGCTTTTAGACTTGTGATTTGTTCATTGCTAAGTAGTTCTTGACGAATTGCTTTGGACTTTAACTCTTCGATGGTATCTTCAAGTGCTTTTAATTCTTTTTCAGTCTTCATATCTTTTTTAAGGTGAGTGTTTTCTGTCAAAAGCTCTTGTTCTTTGCGCTGCAGGTCGGCTATCGCTGCATTTAGTGAATTTATGGTCTCTGAAAGAGTCTCGTTTGCTACTGACATCTCATGCATTTTTTCAGCCATTGAAGTGTTTTCTGTTGTTACATTGTTTAGTTTCGTACTAGCGGTACTAAAAGTAGTTAATTGTTCTTCTAGTAAAATAACTTTTTTTTGTAAACTGTATTTGTCGCTTTCTATGTCATGCTTATTTTTTATGACTTCGTCCAGTTTTGTTTCGAAGTCCTCCAGCTTATGATCCAAGGCTGATTTTAAACTTTCCAATTCTTTATGAGCATAGCACTTTTCATCTAATGTTACTTTAAGATCATCCACTTTTTTAGTTAGTAACACTTTATCATTTTCTAATATGTGTATATCTATAGAAAGCTGCTCGTTTTTAGAGTGAGAAGAATTCAAACGTTTCTTTAGATCATCGATTTCATCGGCTGTCGTTTTAAGCTTTTCTTGATCTTTGCTATTGACAGTATGTTCTAGTTCTGCGACTGCAGAACTTTGATTTCGTAACATTTCGAATTCGTCCAACATCGTTGAGTATTTCTGTTTGATGTCATTCAAGCTGTTACGAAGGGAAATCTTTTCAGTCCTCACTTCATCTAGCTCCTTGAGTACCCTCTTGATTTCTGATTCGAAGAGTTTATTCATTTTATTAGAGTCAGCCAGTTCTGTCTCTAACTTTGCTAAATTATCTTCATGTGTTTCAATGATGGGCTCTAACTTGGACGTATTTTTTAAGGCTGTAATTTCAGATATGAGGAAATCATTATTTTTCTTCATCTCACTTAATTCTCTCTCTAGGTGTTGGATATCAGTAGTTAAGAAATCATTCTCTGTCGTCAGATCATCTATTTGTGTCTGCAGATGGTTGGCGTTGAGGTTTTTCTCTGATAGCTTATGGTCTAGTAAGTCAATTTCTTTTTTAAATGAATGTACTGTTTTGAAAACACTCTCTAATTTGAAAAGGACTATATTGTCTCCAGCTGATGGTATCTCACCAACATAATCAATGGGAAGTTCAAAGTTGACATATTTATTGTACAATTGCATAACCTTTTCGGGTTTGATTATTTTATTATCTAGATTTTCTTGACAGTTACTTTCTTTTTGAGCTAGTTTATGCTTAAGCTCATTAATATCACGTTTGAGGGTTTCAATCACACCTTTAGCATTATCATCTATATTGATTTCATCTAAATGGATTTGATTAGAATTTCTTCTATCTTTCAGTTCATTGATTTCCTTCAGAAGCTCTTCATATGTATCTCTGGGAACCATATCTGACATATCTGCGTGTTTGTGTGCTACTTCTATTTCATGCTCCAACTTTGTCACTTCTTCTTGCAGCTTGAACACTTCTTCGTGTAAATCTTGATTTTCTTCTTGGAATTTCTCAGCGTTCTCTCTTAGCAAACTGTGTATCCTTTCTAGATTTTGATATTTATGAAACAGAGTATCGTAATCAGCCTTACTTCCCTTTACATCTTCTAACTCTTTATCCCTTTCTCCGATTTTAGATAACAACTTCTTGATTTCGTTTGCATATTCTTCATTTGTAGTTTTGAGATCCTCGTGCTCTTGCTTTAAGACTTCGAAATTGGATTGCAGCTCTTTCTTTAATGCGAGAAGTCTTTCCATAGCCAGTTGATGTTGGCTGTCTAGATCATCTAAGTTTGAGGAAAGATGTTTGTTTTCTTCTCTTAGTCTGAGTAGTTCTTCATCAGGTCTCATGTCAGTGGTGCTTCTCTCCTTCAGGGTGGTAAGCTCATCCTGTAGATCTCGTATGTGTATTTTGTAGTGGTTGTCGGCGTCATCTTCCGACAGTTTCGACGTCTGGGACGGTGGGTCCCAATACCAACTGGACTCCTCTTCTTTGATGCCATTTTTTTTGCTGAGCTTCTGGAAAGAAAGAAATGTAACGTTAGACATTTATCACTACGTAAAATATTCACAAATTATTCTCTAAAGACAGTTACTGATAAGGATTTCATGTTTGCTTTTTTCGAATGGGTTAACGACCTGGACTGAATTTCGAAGAAAAACATCTACGTGGTAGAATTGAAACACAATTTGAAGGATCGACAGAGAAATTGTTATTTTATTTGCACTAAAGGTTACGCTGCAGTAAATATGCCAAACGTTTAGAAGGAAAAACACACGAACACTTCTTTGATTATACCTTAAGACTGTGACGAGTAAAATTTACTACCAAAATATTCACTATCACGAAAATAAAATCTAACAGCAAATTTTCATTTTAATTTCACAGTATTTCAACAAAAATTCACAGCTACATCGGCTGAATCGTCCCGAGACCAATTGTACACACACAAGTATGCGGGTGCGTCTGTTCAAACACATGATATCGTTATCTGTCCGTTTTATGGCTGGTCTTAGTCAGGCGCTATACAGTTGAGGACATATCAAACTATACTACTCCAGTATAAGTTGTCCTCCACTATATACCTACAATATGGCAGGTAAAAGAAGGGACATACTTTATAGGAGTGTACTACTCATGAAATTATTTTTTTCTTTACTATTGGACCAGCTCTGAAATATTGAACAAAAAATCTGCTGTTCCATACAGCAGTGCAATACTGACACGATCAAAATATAAAGAAAAGGTGATATTTTTGGGTCCACCACATAGTCAAAAGTTGTTAGTTTTTAGGAGTACAACATTCTGTTAAGCTACGGTTTCCTAGAAAAGCGGTGGCCGCAGCATAACGGCCGCAGTGACGGTCGTCACGAAAATGATAGCACCGAGGTTTGACTTTACGGTGACGAAAAACGGTCTATAAGAAAACAGACCAACTTAGTTTCAAAAATAACGTTTCAGTGACGTCATTCGACGGGAAATAGCGGACACTATGTGATGGCCACCACAATCTTAGGAAACCTTTTCATACAATGAGAGGTCAGATTATACTGGAAACGTATAGCGTCATACGTCGTCGTGTGTACTTTGAGGACATAAGTCATCGTGTGTTAGCTTAGTTGGTGCTGAGGGTATTAGTAATGCGACACAGATGTGGTAATCGTTGGAGTTAGTCTTTTTATTCTGACTAGTTACTTAAAGTGATTCATATTAGGTAGATTTTGATGTGAAACATTAGCAGTAAAACCGACTCGTATGACGTGACGATAATCGGAATTACGCTCTATTATGCCGTCTTGTCAGAAAAAATAATTTATATTTTGTTCATACTTGTTTGTTGATTTTCTTGAACTATAAATTCTTTCAATAACCATCAATTTCGATGTTTCACAACTGCTGGGAGTCCTGTGATGACCAACTTTTTTTCAATGTCTCTGGTCATTGGCTAGCGCAAAATCTCTATAACCCTTATTTTTATTCAAACAAATAACAACCTACTTGACTCATAGGAGTAGGACCTATATTTTTCGAAAGTCTTCGTTGGGTCTCATATCTGGCAAGTTTAATTATTACTGGAATTTTCAGTCACGGTAATTCCCACTTTCAGTAAGACTGAATTCAGCCTAACAGTAGGGGTCAGGTTTTTTTACTATTTTAAAACCTTTTAGCCCCAAGGACAAACTACACGCAACACATACATGTAGACAATACGCTACTACTTTTGTTCGGGCCTCAAGCTGGACAGAATTATAATCATTAGAATCAGCAATACAACTGATTAAGTTAGAATTTATTGGCCTCGTGATTTTATGAAATAGTCATTCAATAGGGTAATATGAACTTAGAGAGATGTATTGTTGATTTTTAGGATTATAATTCTATAAATAAATATTTGATACGGTCGCGAATCATATTTAGATCAACATACAACCTGAAACTGACCTGCAAATTGCAAAAAACGTTGAATTTCGCGGGCTTCCTTGGCGCATCCCCCTTAACAGTACTAACAACAATTAAAGGCAATTACGCTCACTCGCACTCGTACTAGTATCGCAGGTAACCCCCATTTACTAAGTGGTGCGTGAAACCCGATAACACCACTTTTGGTGACAGAATTACGATAGTAACCGTTTTACACCTTTGTGACGTTAAAGAGAGAGTACTGATAATTAATGAATACTTAATAGTATGCAAAGAACAAACAAGTTTTAGTCCTTCCGGATCTGAGGGATCATTATTAGGACCATTAGGCTGCTACAAAATGAGTACCCTGGAAGCTCGAAGGGAGCTCTTGGATCTGAGATTCGCGTATAAACTGCTCAATAACACCATTGACTGCCCACAATTGTTATGTAGGTTCAATCTCAGAGTACCCCGTAGACCACCCCGCAAACCTATAACACCCTTAGCTCCACGCTCCGCTCCTAGCTCGGCTCCTCGCCGTACAGTGTTTAGTGCTAATTCGCCTATACCCCGCATGTGCAAACTAATAAAAGAACGCAGCGACCTGGTTGACGTGCACGCAGACTCAATAACGACGTTTGGCAGACGTAATTAGTATTAGTTTTTAAAGTAACTATCTAGTATTTAAGTAGATTAAGTCTTTAAATTTAAATAAATTATATATGTAGAATTTATATGCCATTGAATTCCTTAAGATGAAGGATTACTGTAGTCTTAAACCGATATAAAAATTGAATTCAAGACTGAATGAAAAGTTAATAAGATCAATGACAACCAATTTAGATCTTACTTTTGTTTTCTATCAAAACAAAGTATACATATACATATACATTTGTTAAAAAAATATTCTTAACACACTTAAATAATTTTTGTTATACTTTGCAAACAGTAAAGTATAACTAAATAATTTGCATTTAAATTGTCATCATGTACCCATGATTATTGTGTGTTAACTTTATGTTGCTAGCAGTTAATACTACATCTGTCTTAAGCGTTGAAAGGTGAATCACTAGCATCATAAAGTGCCTCAATTATAAGGAGTTAATGTAACTTAGGATAAGTACATTTTGGTTATAGTTCCGTTGTTAAATATAGATATTTGAAAATGAATGAATGTTAAAAAATGTTCTTACCACATGCCCTACAAACGATTGCTACACTTCAACATCTTTATAATGCTCTCGCTTCAACCGCCTTGATAACACACTGATAATTACTTTATCTTAATCCGTACACCATACAGATAAAGAGTACTATACTTAAGGCACTGCCCAAACGTAGGACACTGTAAAACGCTCTGTGTCGCACAAAGCGTATTGGTACATATTACAAGACTTATTCAAAAATAATTCATAAAAATTTAATAGAATCATGATAAAATAGAGCTCAAAAAAAAATTTCGTCGGATTATTCTCAAAATTTTGAGCGTAAATTATCATATTTTATGTAATGATTTATAAAGGGAATTCAATCAACTAAAGAAATACTTAAAAAATATTCCTCTGAGCCGAGCATTTATTTTTAAATTTAATTAAAACTGCAAAATTAATTTTATTTTGGTGCAGGTCATTCGATTCACTAACATCAAACGCATCGCTGTTTAGAACCTTATTTGTTGCCGCGATACGCTGTTGTCAATTACCTAAAAATTTGCTTGTTAACGCGCCTTAAGAAACTATGACAGGTATTATGCAACCAAAATGAGACTGAGATTCTACCTTTTTTTTAAGGAGTACGTGACCATCATTATCTCGTCATCTGCTTAGTATTTCCCCAACTATGTTTAGTCTTCCAGTCTAACCAGATGGAGCTGAGTACCAGTATTTTACACTGCGCGACTGCCTATCTGACCTCTACAACCCAGTTACTGGTTAACACGATACCCCTTCGAAGACTGGTTGTTAGACTTTCCGGCTTTGACTACCCTTCACTTGACTAAATTACCTCCATTATCTTTGTCGTGTCAAGGGTCCTCTCCTCTCCATTAAAAAGGTCGACTTATTGAACATCCTTTGTAATATAAGTATTTCTTCTTTTTTCCCTTTAAAGAAAACTCAAAGTTTATTTCTCGTTTCCTATCATAGCTAATATTTGCATTAGCCACAGGTATCTGTGCCAAGTATGCTATGTATGACTCCACAGGAAATATGTATTTCGTCATAGGCCTCTCCTTAGAAGGTTAATCTTAAGGATGATTTCCACCAAACGGCTCGCATCGGATCGGAACGGAACGGATTTTAGAATCTTTAAACGATATTAAAACGTGTACACAGTAATTAAAGTATATATCACCCAGCCGCGCACAGCAGCTTGACAGTAGGCGTCTTCCACGACACACAATCGTAGCCGAAAGTACGCTGCGACGCGCGATCGGCTCCGTTCGCCTGTCGTCGTATCCGATCACACATTCATCCGAATTAGAACACGTCAACATTGTAGGAATGAAACTATTTGACTAGGCGCAGAAACGGATACGTTCGCAAGCGACGGTACGGAGCCGATGGTATGCGTCGACATCCTGCTGGACGCGATCGGCTGTCGCCGCATCCGTTCGTATCCTTTCCGATCCGATGCGATGCGAGCTGTTTGGTGGAAATCATCCTTTAGGTATCTTATAAGGCAAAAACATTTGTTATCGATAAAGCTACAGTTTCCTACCAAAGCAGTGGCCGCACATAACGGCCCCAGTGACGTCTGTCATGAAAATGATGACAGCGACAAAATTTAAATCGTTAGATTCGCCCTACCGCGTCAAAAGATAGTCGCGTTTCTTCTTTCGTTTTAACACCTCTGACACACAATGACGTAGTGACTTGACTTGATTGTCATGGAAATGCTATTTTACCATGTGTGAGCTCATTCTTCTCAGTATGGACACTTTTTCTCGTGAGTACGGTGAGAGCAAATCTAACGATTGAAATCCTTGGGCAGCGGGGTTTGACTTATTGTCAAATTTTCATGACCGCCGTTATAATTTGACGGAACAGCTTTCCTAGGAAACCAAGCTGAAGCCACCTCTGCTAATAAGAGCTGAGTCACCTATATAGAAAGTATAAGTGTCCAAATTGACTGCTACAATCACATTATTAGTTTATTTTAGCCTATGAGCCACTGCTGGACAAAACTTCCCTCCACATTTCCCTGTCTACTGCCACCTGACGCCAGTCCATTAGACAGAATTTCATATCGCCATCTTTTTTTGGGCAATCACTTACTCAAGTTTGACCAAATTCAAACTTTCAGAACTCAACTTGGTACAGGTCCCCGGTCTAACTCTTAACAAGAAGGGGTAAATACATATATGGTCAATGAACTTTTAAGAAAACCGTCGATTTAAAAAAAGCCATTTCTCAATAGTTTTATTTTAGCGCTTTAGCCCTTTTGTTAATACTTCCGCGTATACTGATATTACTCGGTTTTACTACGGTTATAAAGCATTTATGTGCCATTGTACCAACCGGACACTGAACCTGGGACTCGGTACGTATCGGGAAATGTTGCACTAGTGCTTGTTCCAGGCTTCGTCTGTTGAGAGGGAAGATTTTCCATGTAACGTGTAGCAAGAAAACTCATTTGATTAGCCAAGTCTTTGAATTTAAAGATTATTTTCAAACGTGAAAAGGGTAGCGTAGTTTTACTGTTATGGGTTGCGAAAACCCAAAGTGATTAAGTGGTGGTGGTGGTGGTTCAAAGTGGTCCTTAGAGGCAAAGATAATTCCATGTCCAGAAAAACCGCAAACTTTGGTCGCATCGTAGGATCAATACATATTCGCTCACTCCTATCTTCGATTCAATTAATCCCAATACTTGCTTGCTTGCGATTGGCTGAACTATTAATGTGAAATAGTGATTAGACTGTGGGGACAAGACAATACTTCTCCTATAGAAAGATTACGGTCGCTTTTCGTGTCTGTCTGTGTCACCGTGTTATTCTTCTAAACTACGCAACGGATTTATTCCGATATTATATATAATACTAGCTTTTGGCTGCGACTTCGCTCGCGTTAATTTAGACTTTGACAATCAATTCGGGTTATAATCCAATCATGATTCCAAAGACACGTGGCGCCATCTATTATCATAAGAACATTACTGTTGTTTTCTCGGGAACAGTACTTTTTTTCGGGATGAAAGGTACCCTTTGTCCGTTTCTGTACACCTGACAACGTATATGCAAAATTTCAGGATGATCGGTTCAGTGGTTTAGGCGTGAAAAGGTAACAAACAAACTTACTTTCGCATTTATAATATTAGGATTAAACTAACATATAATAAAGAAATTTCGCTATTTTGTCAAGTTATAAAAACCGTGCGGAGCAGGGGCGGGTCGGTAGTCTATACTTATATTATAATAAAGAGAAAAAATTGTTTGTTTGTAAGTTTGTATGTATGGGGTAATCTCTGGAACAAATAGTTGGATTTAAAAAAAAAATGCTGTTGATAGCCCGATTCTTGAGGAAGGCTATAGGCTGTTAAACACCACGCTAGGACGTTTAGAAACCGAGCAAAAAGAAAAAAAAGTCAGAATGAACGCTAAGCGAAAACGAAGTAATAGCTCGGGCAAGCGATGCGATGCGACGGGGTGGGTCGGGGGAACAGAAATTTCACGCGGACGAAGTCGCGGACAGTAACTAGTAGTTTATAAAGTAGATGACGTTGACAGTGATATCATCTTACCCATAAAACTAACAACTTAGGAAGAAAACATGAAAATTAAAACGAAAAATAACATAATTTGACTCCCAGATTCTCCAAGGGAACCCAAGGCGCCTAGAACAAGTAAAAATGCTAAATAATTCCTACAATAATGAAGATTGCGCATCACTAGCATTGCCTTGACCGAGTTCCCGCCGTCTTTTCCAACTTCTATAATTGTCCGAGTTAGACTTACGTAAGGAGTATTGTCAACTATACGATGATTTGACTCGGTGCTAAACTGCTAAGCAAGTTGAAACTTTTGAGAAATAATATTTTGCTCAGATAAGGCGGCTTAGTCAGAGTGAAATCTTTGAAAAGGAAATAGTAATGGAACGTTTGCCAAGAATTTTGTTGATTAGATAAAACAAAAACCTACCCAAGCAAAGCTAATAACATTTATACCTTTACCGCCGTACCGGGACCACGCAGCAAGCTTCCTCTACCAAATGAAAAAGACCATACCATGGACGAAAATATCGATGAACACATCACATATATCAATAGCAAATATACATATACAGATGAATTAAGAACCTCCTCCTTTTTTAAGAAGTCGGTTAAGAAGAGTAAAGACCGTAATGATTATAAGAAGAAATTGGTCCAAAAGTAAAACTTCTTTTCGAACCATAAACTAAGTTTAGAATTTAGAAGTAAGTAAGGGAGATAATGTTGATGTCCCATTGTCAATGTCACATTACAGTTGAAACATGATAGCCTATATTTCATTTGTAGCAATAATTCCAGAAAAAGGTTAATCTATTACAAGTAAGGACTTATGAATAACGGTCAAGAAAATTAGTGCCATAAATTGGTCTTAACATATTCCTAAAGTCTGTGCATACCATTGGGGTTATTTAAATCTGGAGACAACATCAGACACTTCCCATTTTTTTTTAAGCCGTCGAGCGTTCTTTGTAACTTGTTATTAATATTGCTATGCTGTTATATAAATCTCGAGCTCGCTACACTCGCTCTTGCAGCCTACATTCTCCATAGGAACCCCATTATCCTAAAGTCCCCAGGGTGCATAAAGACGGCCCTGTATATGTAGACCTATCATAAAAAAACTAAGACCTAAACCTTAGTCAACATGTAATTCAGTGAGCTACAACCGCTTCAGTTCACATTACTTCATGCTCCATTGCATCACACAGATTACCAAATGTTATAATAACATCTTAGGTTACCAATTCAACTGCGATGAATGACCGTGATTGTGAACTATATCGACTATGTCGGCATTCAGTTGATCTTTTTAAATGGATGTTAATGTAAACAAACAAACTAGAGGGACTGCATGTACAAGCTTTGTGGGAAAGACCTAGAGATTATAAAAAAGCCTGCTGACATTTGCTATCAAAGTAAGAGTAATCCAGTCATTCTTAATGATCCTCAATCTTCTGGAACCAAACACAATAGCAGTCTGCATCCATATGCTGTCTTTGAAAAAACATCTAAATGTTAGCAGCTTTTGGGCCCATCTTTTTATATGTCTGGATTTATCGCTGTTAGAATGTATTCCTTATTTCTAAACGCAACTTATGATCATGACATGACAGCTGTCAATAGAAATTGACATAATCTATGTTTCCGTTTGCTTGTTCAATGCTAGTAAGATATTGTCTAAATGGTTTAACTAATAAATCGCTTACAATCGTTTCAAACTGTTTTGTTTCTTACGAAATCTCCAGCATCACCACCATTATGACATGCAACAAAAATTATATGTGCCTGCCTTTTGCCATCTATGTTGGCGTCAGCTTCCAGTCTAACCGAACGCAGGTGAATACCAGTATTTTACATGGCGCGACTGCTCATCTGGCCTCCACAACCTACAATATTTTTATATATATTCAACAAAAAAACAACTACTATTACTCACATGAACATCATCAATCCCCACATAGGCTATGAAGGCAGAATGAGCGATGAATATTAGCTGTAAAACCACCAATAGTACGTATCTTCTCATTTTACTATCATGCTTACCATCATCTTGTTTAACTAATCAAATTATTGTTTTAGACATGGTTCATCTGATAGAACAAACTTTTGGAAAGTTAAGATTAGGAGAAAGGGCAGAGGCCTGAAAAAGCAAAGTTCTTTTACATACTGAAGTGACGGAATGTGTAGAAGAAGACGATATTCTACCTCATCCAGAAATAAATTGGGATAAGAGCAGGAAGATGAGAACGACGAAGGCAGCAGAGGTAGATAGAAACGGAAAGATCATTGGTAGTTTTGATGCAGCTTGAGAGTCGTATATGTGAATTAAAAGTCAGAAAACATTGTTATAGATAGAAATAATTTTGTTGCTATGACGATAATTGTTAATCTAAAGGAAAGATGCAACTAATAAGCTGTAGATTTTGAAGCGATCCAGATTTATTTAATATGTTCCACGGCAGAATTGTCCAAGCGGACATAGGACCACAATGCAATAACCACAATATTAATACAACTCTCATAGCCACGTTCAATATTTAGTTATTTTCCGCTCTGGATAGCTCGCAATTATTTACTTTTATTGCAAACACGGTAGTACGCTTTTTGATCACCAATGACGTTTTAAACGGTTATGTATTAAGTTCGATACATACACTTACAGGCAAACGATCGTTTTATTTTATCGCATTTGTTTCGATTACTGAGTATAAAAAGCTGACTTTTGCACCGCCAGTTTTTATAAAAGAAAGAAGTGTGGAAATCTATGAAGATACAGTTAAAAATAGTCTTGAAGTAATATCTGGTGAACCATTATTTAAAACATGGGAGGATGTTTGTAACAAAACGATTAAAAAACTGTTTTCCACCACTCAGCACTAAACACACAACATCACCCGCCGAAATACAACACGAAAATAAAACAATTTTGTTCAAAAACCGAACGCGACCGTTACTAAAATTCAAATACAAAATAGAACATCGTTATTTTTCAAATACGTTCGACGCCGAACAATGGCTGGCAGTATGCGAGGACTGGCGGAGCTCAGTACGGGCTGTTTTGAAAACATGTTCACCTGTAATATAACTGTTGTGGCTAGACTAACATACGTCCAATTAAAACTACTAGATACAGACAATAGAGGTTCGATTCGATACTTTGTAAACTTTGACTGTGAACATTTTAACTTGTCTTATCATTGTTAGTTGTTACTGTGTGCATCAAAACAGATGTATCTCTGAACAAGTTAAACAATCACAACCAAATCAAACACACTGCCTGTCTAGTTGCTACTATGCCTACCTGACTAGATATTCGTGTCTAATTCAGAAACGAAAACACGGAAACCTATGAATGAGGGCTGAAAGCGAAGAATCGAGAAAATGCTTTTGTTTTTTCTCGACCATAACATGTAATGGTGTACTATCTTAAAAACAGTCAAGATAAGAACTCCCTTCCTCCTATTCCTTTGAAATTGTCAAATATTAAACTGGAATAGGTACTGGACCAACGTTAAACCATTTCACCAACTCTGGCGATCTCTCTAGCTTGAACATCGCTTGGCTTTCTGAGTTCGACGTCGCGGGTTCCATCCCCGCAAACCGCAAATATTTTTGCACCTCCTACAAATTCTGCCTGCTCATTTTTTCGTTCTGCAATTGTAGAATTTTCTCTTATCTCTCTTAACTCACGTCATTGTTAAGTCTGCAGTAAATTATGACTGGGCGGTGACTGTTGTACTTGTATGACTATGGTAGTAACTAGACAACTGGAGACATAGTACGAAAAGCGTTTAGTTGTATAATGTACTGTCATCATATTTTCTAGGAGGCGTGGCGGTTACGTTTGCAAATGCGTTAGGAGGGCTTATAATCTGATGAGGATATTGTAAAGATGTTTGAATAAGCTAGTTTTGTAATGAGATAATTTGTAATCAATGCACATTACTCATAACGAGGGCACCCATCATTCCAGCCTCAATCAATCAATTTGCCTAGCCTTCTCCGAGTTATGTTGGGATCGGCTTCCAGTTTACCGGATTCAGCTAAATACCAGTATTTTAAATGAAGCGACTGCCTATCTGACCTCCACAACCCAGTTACTGGGTAATACGATACCCCTTAGTACGACCATCCAGCCACGGGCTGTGATAGCCCCAAAAATTGGTGCAAACGTTAATAAATCGGTTTATAACCCATTTTGACGTTTCAAGGTGCATGAATAATGAATGGTCCTTTAGTCATAACTCATAAGGTACTCAAAGGACCATTCCAAGGAATGCTGTCAAATTAAGTTAGGTATAGTGAACTTATTGGTGATGTTCTTCAGAAAGGTCAGGTGTGTAGTACTCGCAACCGGCGTGCGAGTATGACCAGATATATGAATGTAAACGAGGCAAAAGGAGTATGTAAGGATCGTAGCAGGTGGCGTTCTGTAGTTTCTACCTACCCCCATGGCGAGAAGGCGTGAGTTTATGTATGTAAATTAGGTATTGGACTTGGCGTTAATCATAGACTTATGAACGTGAGTGTTATGTGTGTTTATGTGTGAGGCTTTGTTTATGTGTGAGGGTGTGTGTTTGTATATGTGAGGGTATGTGTGTGTGAGTGTGAGTGAGTATGTGTGAGTGTGTGTATTTGTGTGTGAGGGTGTGTGTGTTTCCTTAGGATTTTCCTTTACGTACTCTTCAAAGATGTGGATAGTATGAGCAAATAAAGATTGCTTAGGTGTCGATTAATTGGCTTAAATTAAATATCTATATTCAGCAAATATTCAGAAGGTACGTTGGGAAGGGAGGAGGCCTACACTCAGCAGTGTGTGGTACAAGGCAGCCAATGATGATAATGTTGAGAAGACGGATAACAGCATTTACACGAACATTTTACAGTTTGTAGTTTTTGGTTAGGTCAATTCTGAATATTTCATAACTAAGTTTATTTTTATATTTTCTCCTTTGACGATGATCCTTCCAAAGAGATAACTCGACAACAATATCTTCAAACATCAGTAATCGAGTAGAATCAATTTCACATGACTGAACGTCCTTCATAAACGCAATCACAGCCGGAACGAGTCGCGTGCGCATACGACCTTCCCAACACACGATAGTAACATACAACCTTATTTCTAACACTGTTAAGTCTAATTTCATTTGCAGACAGCCCTGCAACCATTGACACTTAACGCACGTGACAAAGGACTTTGTGCATGGAGATATAAAGTTCAATTTTGTTTAATGATAGAGTCTAATGAGTTGTAAAAGGATTTTGAAATTTATGATGGTGGAGTAAAGTGGAAATTCAAATGAACTGGACAAGTTAGAATGTTATGTAACGAATGATGTGCATGTAACACATTTTTTACTTAAAATCGTTTATAATAGAGGTCATTATCGGTCGAGCATGCATGTCGGAGATGACGGATGCTGGCTCCATTGAAGATGTTTAGTTACAGAATTGACAAATGATTCATGAAAATGAGATGAAAACACAAAGGGATTAGAAAGTGACCCTAATGAGTGCCCTTGTATAAGCCAAAATGAGATGACGTAATGATGAGGAAGGCAGAAGCCATTTTTCCTATCTTACCGACTTAAACCTAATGAATCAGTTTCTGTAGTATATCATACAGCGAGCTGCTAAAGAGTTTTAGGGGCAAAAGTGTATTGGATCAATGTATTGCCCCATTCTTCCAAAGTTTAATGTACCTCTTTGCATCAGATGTTAGTACTTATGACATTAGACATTAAATTGTTGCATACAGCGATCAATAATCCTTGAACTCTTATCCCAATTTATATGTGACCACAGATAATAGATATAAACGAAACAAGACTCCTTCATCATACAGGCATTCACCTCCTTTCTAGCGATATCGTCTTTCACATAGTCCGTCCACTCTATTTTTGGTTTTTCACTAAGTACTTTTAAAGCAATCATATTCATACTCAATCTAGACATATTTCAGCATTGCTGGTGATGCCTTTAAAAAACTAAGCTGAGGTATTAAACTAAAATGAATTCTGCTGCATCCATCCATACCAGCAAATAATTCACAAATCATCTTTAATATAGAACCAACTAGGCACTCACCACAAATCTAACTTTGAGACTAAAAAAATAAAGAAGCAAATTCCATGCGATAATTTTAATTTATGTCTTTTTGTTATTCGCTGTAAGAGGCCAATGTCGGCGCATGATTGACTAGCAACGAAGGCTGTGAGAATTCTTATTAGTAGCCATTCAAAATGAGGGTCTTATGAGCCGATTGACCTTGGTAGCCCAAGTGTTAAGCTCCATATCAGTGATTTATATGAAAAATGGGCTATTATACCTGATGGCAAAGGTTAGGTTAGATGTCAGATTTTCGCAAGGCGGAGCGAAAATCGGAATGAATTTAGAAGCTACTGTTTTTTTACATTTATACATTTAAGTTCTTATGTGAGTAGAATCCCAAGGTTTGGATTGGAAGTCAAAGGCCGGAAGTCGTAGCGTCACGCTGTGATGGCTAGCAAACCTGTCTAAATATATAGAAATACTGACACTAGAATGAATGTTGATAAAGTTAAGTGTACACTTTTTTATAGTTGATGCAGGGTTTGGAATAATCAGGACTAGTTCAACTTACATACATACATAAATACAAACCTTTGTCCCATAGAAGTACGCAGAAACTACAGAACGCCACCTGCTACGATCCCTACATATTTCTTTTGCTTCGTTTACGTTCATACATCTGTCCATACAAACATTCTTTGCAATTAAAAGCTATTGTCTAGATCTACTATAACAGATAGACAATTTTCAATCTTCAACCAGCTAACACAAGAGACAAGTACAACCAACAGCCTTTCACCTACAAATATTGTGCAAATTCTACACAACAAAAAGTGATGAACTATTTATTTTAATGAAACGTGTGCCCTTTATGTGCAACCTCATGTCACAATTTTCTATAACAAACAAATTCAGCCACCATTGATAGATCATACAATCAACGTAAACGATAAACCAGTGCCGAAGCATAACGTGCATGTGCAGTTGGCGGGAAATCGTCCGGAACTGTGTCATGGCGCCCGACTGACATGCGGGCTGGACCTTGACAGTTGACTGAAAACGGTTTTGAAGTCTATGAAGCGACATCTATATCGCCCCTTACGAACTACGACTGACGTATCCTACAGTGCGATATCAGTTTCCTGGGCATCTGAATTTTTACAGGAATCCGACGGAAAACTCGGGCAGTAACCCACCAGAACACAACATTCATCTGGTCGGACGAAGCTACCTTTTCAATGGAGGATATTGAACTTCCCACCCAGTTCCTCATACCTCTAAATCGACTTTGATATTTAGATAGCAAAAGAAATAACATATTTTTGTCAGTTTATCAATAAAGCAAAGTTTTTGAAAGGAAGAAAAGATATTGAGAACGGAAGGGCATCATCCTGCCCTGCTATTCTTTACGAATTTCAAACAGAAATAACTAGGATAAAATGACTAACCTATTTATCATGAAGAATTTAATCTAAAGAACCTATTTAATTACTCCTGAAGTATATACTGATTGTAACACAATTTTATTTCAAGGAATGTATGGAAGCGTGTTTTTGAGATTCTGCTCTCGGGCGACATATTTAGGTCTAAAATAAACACATAACATAACGCCTTGTTTCACTGAAAGGTTGGGCAGAACAGAACCCCCCTAATATCGTTATGTTAAAGTCCCATGTAATAGGGGGCGAGCCTATTGTCATCAACCGGGCATAAATCCAGACTCCGGGCTGCTACTGAAACAAATCCAGATAGAAAAACCCAAAAACACTATGCCCGACTTGGGAATCGATCCCAAGACCTGCTCAAGCGGCTACTAGAACAACGAGGTAGTTTTTAGGTTTAAGTTAGCAGTAGAAACTTATAGGACTTTGTAACTGATTTGCCTAACTCCCAGAATTACCAGAAAGCAAACCAAACAATGACAAACTAAGACTATTACAACATAACCGCAATGTCGACGCGTTTAATTGCGCATACGCCTAACCTCACCACAGGCATCGCATCAATCGATACTAAAACTAAATATTAAGATGATTACAGTGGCTGCCATGGTAAATATTATAGTGTGTAGCGTGAGTCGGTGTGTTTAAGACTTTGCGGTTGTATAAAGGTATATGGTTTTATTCTAAAGGTCTTAATTATTTTTTTTATAATGTAGGCTACTTTGAGGAACTTGGTTGTATTCTGATTAGGATCCGCATATTTAGTTCCTTCATCAACTATATAGGTTTTTAATAAGGCTTTGAACTGCCTTCAATGTATGCCTATTCAAAAGTAATTCTCTTTTTTAAAGTTATTATATACATTTCATACTAAGTCGACCGGTGTTTTTAAACCTCTGAGGCCAAACCAATATTTTTGTTGTAAGTTTTTCAGCAAAAAAAACCTATTTAATACGGCAATTAACCACTTTTATTTTTGTAAAGAAATGTGTACTATGAATTCACAAAATCTTATCAACAGTATATCCCAAAAATGGGCTGTTATTTTTCGACTCTACCACCATAACTTTGTCAAGAAATCCATCACTACATGTACACACATAGGTTTGGCAAATAATACTCAATAAAGAGTTGCTTACTAGCATCGGGCACAAGGCCTGACTGGTACAGTCTATCACACAACAGTCATAACACTAAGAAAACCGCCCTTATTGCTACGACATACAGGCGCTGTCAAAGTCACATTATCACCACTGATATGCTGTTGACTGTACTGTGCTACACGACGCATCTGCTGCGTGTGTAGGTCTGTTTAGTGTTTAGACACGTTATGGGACATTTATGACTTGCATTGTGGAAGGCTATATGCGTCGAAGACGAACAGAGCATTGATTTGGACTTACATTTTTCATTGAAAGAGGCAAAGGTAATAACTATGGTCATGGGTAGAGTATTAATGTAGAAAAACAACTGGAGTTTGATAATCTCGGACTCGGAGGAGGTTATGATCATACATGGTGCGTTTGATGCGGTTTTTAAAATCATTAAAAAAATTACTCTCATAATGTTTAAAATATAATTATGCGTAATTCTGCGCGTGAAGTTAGGGCGGTCCGTCATTAAAAAAGTATCAAGCACAAAACATAGTTGTTAAATTGATGAAAATGCAGCATTTAATCATGAATGTAGAGAGCTCGTTTTCCAGTCAATCATGTATCTCCCAAGAACTTTTAAGATACGGCCAAAGAAGTCGTACGAACCAATTACCGAACACAGTTAGCTTTCCTAAAAAAGCCGAACAAACCCGAAGTTCTCCGTAGACTTTGACACAGAAAAAGTCACGTTCTTGAAGTTTAGCGTCATTTCGCAACGAAGGGACGCTCGCGCTGTGGCAACGGCGACCGATTGTTCACGACAGACGTAAGTAAGGCTGTTACTGCCCATTCTTGAATATTGCCGCATTCGCACGACTAAACGATTGACTGACATACGCAGGTTGAATTTTGTTTAGCTGAAGTTGGGAAAGAAAGGCTGGAGTTATGGCATAATTATAATTATGAGATAAAAAAAATATTTTTTGTGGATTTTAAGACGAAATACTTAATATTTGGAAGGTTTAAAGATGGGATTTTGCAGAGAGATCAATGAAATCTTTGTGACCTCTTAAACGCAGAGATGAATTATTTTGAACCAAAGAGATTTAAATATCAGTCCAAAAGATTTTTTTATTGCAGGAACAATATATTTTAAAGGGTTTTTAGTGACCACTACACTTATTATAGACATGACTACTAGACTATTGTCAAACACCGTGGTCAATGTATTTTGTAAAATTGCACACACAAAGAACTGCAATTCTAGTTCAAAGTTTAAGCCACTTCCACAATTCTTCATACAGGTCACCGATCTCTGAAATCTGGTTGAATTCGAGCAGGTTCCTTGTCCCAGAAGTTTGTCAACCCAATCGATGTGACAGTTCCGACCTCAGCATCTTGGGTTACTGAATGCCACTGACCTGGCCGTAAAGAAACCGCATGTTTATGTTCTTTGTGCCAAGAGGTACTGTCGAACTTAATATTGGCGAGGAAAAAGAATATGTGATAGTGTTTTGTTTTTAAGATTTTAAGATAAAGATGCAACAGTTCGAAGAGCTAGGTTTTCTAACTGCGAAATCCGGGATCGAGAGATGCTAGATTGAGTGATTAAGATTAGATAAGTTTGAGTACAATACCCGGACGTAAATGTGATGTGTCATCAAACTTTGGAAAGAAATGTCACACAGGTATGAGTGATTTAATTAAAACCGAACTTATTTTAAAACTCGCTGAGCCATATTTAAGGCGCGTACTATATGATTCGGTGTCGAAACTTGAGAAGTATATTTGTACCATGCTACTGGAATGTTTGTTATTTGGCTTTTAAAAATTATAAATTTAAATGAAGGAAACCTAAGATGCAGAGTAGCAGAAAATGAGTGCAATTTTAGCAGAACAAAGGAGATGTTTTATTTTTGGCTAGCACTTGTACATTATATCAAAAAACGGGGAAAAAGACACTGAATTTAGGAAAAATATTAATCCGTGAATTTGAGAATGTTATCTTTGTTGTAAACACAAATTTAAAAAAAACAATTATTGCCATTGTTGTCGCTACAGTTAACACTATGGCGGCGTCCTGACAACATGCGTTCTGAAATCAGAATGGATCTGAAATTCATGTGAAACCGTAAATACAAAAAGATTAATTATATAATTATAAAAAGGTATCGCTG
Organism: Griposia aprilina; assembly: GCA_916610205.1. NCBI lineage: Eukaryota > Metazoa > Arthropoda > Insecta > Lepidoptera > Noctuidae > Griposia > Griposia aprilina. The sequence continues at coordinate 16,155,959 of OU744308.1, forward strand.
TACTATTAATACATCTGTAACACCTATATCTAATGTGTTATTAATGGAAAAAAAAAAAATATCCTAGTTCGATTAATAAAATCTACTTGACCAGTGTACTTCCGATTTCCGAACGTTTTATTTTGACATACACTGTCGGGAAATCATAAAATATCCCCGTTTAGGGTTAATGAAAGATGACATTAATGTCATTCTCATCTGTCATTATGTCTCCATTTTTCTCACAACAAATGTGAAACATTTTCAATTTTATTTTTGTACTTCTACAATACAAATTACAAATTAATTCTATAAACCATTGCCTGTTACATGTTTATAGATACAGTTCACAGATTTTCTGTAATGTACACGTCCTAGCCAAAGTTCCACACAAAAATGAAATGTCTCCTTTGGACAATAATTAAAATGGAGCAGACAGACGGTCCATTCGTAATATAGCCCAACACAGCAGACAATACCAATATTGTCAACAAATGATGTATTTTCAACTGCACTTGTATTTGAATCATACTATTGACCCGGTATTCTGTTTCTACCATTGAGTTAAAGTAATAATAAGTCATATAAAATTTTCTGTGTCTTTTCAGACTTTCTATAGACGAAGATAACAAAGGACCAAAAACTTATCTTGGTATATCTACATAATACTGCTTACTTTCAGAAATCAAACTCGTATCATTACAAACGGACCGGAAAATAGACCTTTGCAAAGTTTGCAATCGTTCCAAGTAGTATTTTCACCAAGACCCGTTTTTCTGCGGATCCAACAATATGCGTAAAATTAGTCATGGTAATCATGCATGGGATAATGTTATCACACTGCGCATACTATTGGTAAGGTTCACCTCTAAGCGTTGTACCTTGAATTGAATCCGAGTTTCAAGACAAGTCACACCTCGAGTCGTTGTGACGTGAGTCTCGTTTGATAGGTAAATTAACAACTCGACTCGTTGAAGCGTGAACCTTCACGATTGATAGGTAAGTAACAACTCGAATCGTTGAAACGTTATCCTTAAAAAAAGGTGCTGTGACTCTGCAAAACCATTGTACCAAAACGATGACCTGTGACGCCTTCTTGCCAAATTCCTTTCCAACTTAGTTATAGTTCCTTCCTAATGCGGTCTATGGAGTCACTATGCGATTGCATCCTTTTCAACATAATAATGTTATAGTTTTATAACGAAAAAATATAACAAATTTATTTTGTGCGTGATACAGGCGGATTACTAAAATGTGAATGAAGCATTGACGACAAACTGACAGCGAGAATAAGGCATCCGTCTTATAAAATCTAAAAGATGCTAAACTAAAGTGCATAAAGAGGCGATATTATATGTGGTACTACAAGTGTACGATGCTAATCTCGAGGACGAAGCTAGAGTATAATTAAGCATATGTCGGATTGTGACAGTTTTTCGCCTTTCACATCATTATCTCGGACTTTTTGACTTCCACTAAGACGAAAAAGGCACTCACATGTTCTATTACATCTCCCTAAAATGTCGTCTGGTTTGCAATCCGAGTCTTGTAAAATCCAGATGCACTCATCCGTTAATAATCGTATTTTCTCAATACTCAATCATTTATTGCATTCCACAATGTGCTTAGGTGGTAAGTAAACATTAGTTGTACCAATCGCGGACCATGTCGGGCAAAGCAAAATATAAATTTGAAGGAAGATGACTTATTTATACATGCAAAAAAAAAACTTATTCTAAGTAAAATTAAAGGTAACATTTTATTAATTATTAATTTAATTAAAAAAAATATTATTCATTTATATTATTGTGTCATTTCTATGGATTTTTCAATTAAATATTCATTTATACTGTAATAACATTTATTTAGTAAATTTTTTTTTTAGTTTATTAGTAAAAATAGCAATTTTTCCCTCATTTCTGTGCACCGCGGGTAGTTTATTATAATTTTTTATCGACATAACCAGTGGACTAGATGAGTGCACTTTTAAACGGGATGTCGTATCGGTAGGTTCTAAACACACAGCTAGATTATTAAGTCACATGGTATAGACAGCTAGACGAGGACGTTATTCAAGTTCATCGCAAGGTAATATTTGACCATACAATTATCGAGACTGCGACGCGATCCATTCGGAATGAATCTGAACATAATTATGTGTGTCATGTGAACGTGATCTGATAACTATATTGTACTAGGTCTTAAGATTATACATTGTGGCAGGGAAATCGACGCGCAAACTGAAGCCATGAATTCAACACATTTTCCTAGACCCTCTAGCGTAAAAATCTTTCGTCAGTTATTTCACAAAAACGGCTGTTTCATAGCAAAGTGCAATACCTACGCGGTCAAAATGTATGGATAGCTAATTTTTTTGAAAATATCCGTCGAAAAATTTCAAGGCAGCGGGGTTCAGAATCATGTACTATATCCATACTAACAGGTTGTGATGTGCCACATTGTATATCTTTTGATATATTAGAATTTTGACGTCATCAGATTGATTTTTAACCTGATATAAGAATGATTGATCAACGGGACACTATTTTGGAGTATTAGGATCGTCAGATTTTTTGCTGAATCTTTAAGCAAATCTGCAGACTCACTTCGTGACTTTCACTAAAATAAACTAACAAATGTTTCAGAAAAGCGAAAAGTCAACGTTCGTCTTACAGGCTTTCAGTGGTTACTCAATATTCAGTCCAAAAATTCAATATAGTCACTTTAATAGCAGTACAAACGAAAAAAACAAATAACATCGATATAATTTGAACATTAAACCGATGCAGGCCTCATACAGATTCGATCGTTCGACCAGCGCTCGCGCCATGTGTAAACAATAAGCGTTGCTTAGCAACCGCTGCCGCCATATTAGTCGGACCCAGGAGCAAGCGAGACAGACATACTAGAGGTCTACAAGTGCGAGTGAGATGGAAACACAAAGGGTTTGTTGAACGATAAAGCCTGCAAACACATAGTTCACGGTAGATTTGACGAGTAGTTTTATTAGGGAAATTATTACTTCCCTGTGTTATATGGAATTGTTATATGAACTGGCTTGGTTCGCTTCCTGGGTTGTAGTCGTAAAAATATAATAAACGTTACGATTTTACTTAAACGTGTCCTTTATTTCAGTTTTTAACACTGGTTTTTGATTTGCTGACAGTCATTACCTTTATTATCTTCATGATTCATGAATCTGACAAATTCAGCAATAAAGATCTTAGGAAAATCCGACTCTATTATAAAAAATTACACACTATTTGCTGTGAGAATCGTTATAAGGACTAGGAGAACTGATCAAAAGAACCAACTTTTGTTAAAAACATGACTTCAGATATTTCTTACAGAAAAATTCACAACCCAAGTCATCGACCGGCGGGATTCAATAAGACAAACATTACAAAAAAGGGTAAAAAATTAAAGGTACAAACATTGGGCCACCCGCAGTCGCTCATTCTCACTTTGAATGATTTCGAGATATGTACTGTGCAAATAGGGCCTTTGCGAAACTGCCTACCTTTGTTGTTCAGGGGACTAATATTTGGAGCGAGGGAAGACTCAAATCAGCACAGAATTTAGAATTTTAAAGTGCGCAGAATGGTAGTTTTCATTTCCGCAAGTTACGAGTAAGTTCACATTATTGCTAAATCTGGTAAGTCCTTCAGCAGATCTAGTGAAGCTACAAATGATTCGCTAATGGCAATAAATTGAACTGTATGATACTTTAAAACTAAGAATACAGGACTCACCTAGTGGATTCTAGGAAAGAGTACCGCAAGGTAGTTTAATTGGACCAAAAGTTTTCTATCAAGCAGATGAAGTAATACAGAAAATATCGAATGACGTCGTACAATAAATCCTAATTCTGGACTTTGGTATATCGTATCAAGACTTGCAAAGTATGACTCAAAGAGCTTTAGAATTTTGTTATGAATGTTCATGATTAATAAGGGTTCCGGATCGGAACAATACTTTATCAAGATATTCATTTGTGATAGTGTGACTAATGTGTTTTACTAATTGCGGAAAATAAAAGACGATAAGTAATGGACTTACCTACACGTGTACCTACTTATGCTTGAATGAACCTGTAGGTATTATTGAAATTCTATGTAGCACCCGAATTAAGACTTCATGAGGTTTGATTTGCATAGTAATCGCAAGGATTGTCTATGTAGAGGTCATTATAGTAGGACGCGATACCGTAGAAATTTGCATCGGTAAAATATGAATAACGTACTATGACTTAATAGATTCGGTTATCGTACGGTTCTGAATCGGGGAGCAGGTAAAATAAGACTGTTGACTTTGTCGACGAATTTTTGTTTGAATTGGCAGATCCTAATACAGACGAGAAATTGACAGTAGTACGCGAACGCAATAAACGACCTACCACAATTCCAAAATAAACTGTACCATAGATCAACGAAAAGATAGCTAAGACAAAAGATCAAAGATTACATCATTCAGCTTTACAATATAGGTCCACTTGCGACACCCGACGACGACGGTATAGGTAATTTGAATTTATTTAAATTACAATGACTTCAGTATGTATTTACTTGGTAATGTTTCTTTATTGTTGGCTGAGGTTAACAGGGGTTAGGTTACGAAATGTCGCCGGTAGCGCTAGTAAGGTTGACTTAGTAGATTTATTATCTGTGGCAGTGAAAGCGGAGACGTTCTTTTTTCGGTTACTGAGTAACGCTGCTTTAGAATTGTGGTTTTTGAATTTGAAAAGGATTTGAATTCGAATTAAGAATGTTTTTATTATTTTTATGAACATGAATCGTGTATTAATACTGATCAGTATCTGTTATTTTCTCATTGGTATTGATTACCTGAATATTATCAATGAGTCTTTCAACCGAGACATGTTTTCTTAAAGTCAGTATAACAGCTTGTGAATTTTACTAATATATTTCATCGTCTGTGATAAATTGGTTATAACCAAATTAACCCACTTTTTGATCAGGCATCATTATGTTAAGTCTAACTAGAATATGACGCCTGATCAAAAAGTGATTAATAGGACTTAGTTTTAAGCCGATGCTCATTCAACTAGGGACATCCAAACATATAAATTTCCACAATCTCACAAAATAAAAATAGGTAAATGTAAAACAATGTAGGTTTAACTGTATCTTCACAATACATACGTTACGTATATGTAGAATTTTAAACGCATGGTTGTGGAGGTCGACAAAGTTAACTGTACTTACGAGATAACACAATAGGGTCGGACAGAGACAAATATGAACGAGCGCCTCTTTGAATGACCGAAAAGAGTAATGAGAGGGAATTGTCTTTGAAGAATGCTTTTGACAACCCTCTGTGTGTGTAATGTGAAAAATGTTTGACTGTTTCGCTTCTGTGGGACTTAAGGCGGTTTTACATGTGTCGATTTGTGATTGGGACTTGGAGACGATCGTAGAAAAAATCAGACCCAAAATGCCTAGAACAAATACCTTTATTGAAATATGAATTGAATGGAGCATTAAATTAAACGAATCTTTGGTCTTTTATTATGGATTCACTAGTACCAACATTTGCGACAATGAGGCAATTACAAACTTCTTAAACTTGGAACTCTTAACCAGAACATAAACCACACATTTCCTTCGATAGAATGAGACGTACAAATTCAACCAGACTGTTACAATATAACCTCCTTAGTTACTGTGCAAATACTGGCCGTTCGGCAATTAAAAGACAAACGCTTGAAACACTTGACAGGTGTTTGGGCGCGAAACCCGCATTCTCTTTTGAAAAATGTATCGTTGTCTCTTCATTCTTGTCACGTTCAGTTAGCAACACATGACCAATATAACTTGAGCTGTGTAGCTTACAAATCGTATGCATCTGAACCGAGATCAGGGATCAAGATAAAATGGTGGTCATACATAGCACGAGTTTAAATTATACGTACGCGGACGGAATGAAGGCACACCGTTTAAATAGACAACGATTAGGGACATGATACAGTCCATACTGGCTTATTGACTCATACTTTTTTTTACCTTTAGAAACAAGGGAAAAAAAACAAAATGAGCAAAAAAAAAGCCCTACATTTTTTTCTTCTAACGGAGTTGCTACATAGATCTCACTAACACCCAGGCCCGATTAAAAGGTTGTTGCTATTTGGAATTGGACATTGACCGAAAAAAAATATGAAAGCCAAACAAATATAAAAATAATATACGTATTACAATATTGAAATAAGAAACAACGCTGTACGGTAATGTGACGTCAAAAAACTAATTTGTAAAGTGTCGAGGTAAGCCTTTGGACAACGCTACTGCGATTGTTCACTTTTCAAACGTTTCTTTATTTAAAGCAAGTGTTTAAAACCCATACGTACTTATATGAGATATTTTCAGAACTTTCTAACCAATTATATATTAAAAAGTTATATCGTTTGAGAGTAGACCCTCTTTTTCTCTATGCGAGTCTTGAAAATTTAAAAGTCGAGCGAAGTCTAAGGAATAAAAAGATGATCAGAAGCATCCGCTTGCAATATTTACGATTATGGCAATAGTTTTGTAGCAATCATAGGGCAGCCCATATTCAGAACTGAACACATGATACTTTCTAAAATGATCAATTATGAAACATAACTAGCGAAATGTTATCATATATTCGTAAACGGAAGCCTTTAAAGTTTTTTAGATGGCAAAACCCGAGCAAAGCAAAAAGTATTAAAAGTTTGATCACAAGGATCACAATTACATTTAGTGTGATGTGGTTGTGGTCCTTGAGACCAAACTTTTTACACGCCTTTACCTACCCACCCTAAAACTTATTACGTATGTATTACCCAATGTCTAACACAACCATGTACTAGCCCCCATAGCAGTTAGAAGATGCGGGCACATATGCAGATGACGTAGAGTGGGTATCATTAAGATCTCGCGATTAGATTTAAATTGCACACTCGGTACGTAGAAAATAAAAATCATATAAACTAACTACTGGTTTTGTCGAAACTGGACTTTTTGGAAGGATAAACACATTTTTTTTTTAGGAGTATTTTAAGGTCATCAGGGCAAAATATAACTTGACAAATCAAAAAGAGAAGTGAAGTGAAAAGGAAAAGAAAATTGTCATGAATCACCCTACTATAAGCGCCAGAGTTGACAATTAGGAATGGATATGGACACAGATAATGTTGGGGTAGACGTGTTTTTGAGTGGAGACCGTGAATCGGCAAACGTAAGGTAGGACGCCCTAAGGCTAGTTAGAGAGACGATCTTCGCAGGGTGGCTGGTAGCAGCTGGATGAAAGTTGCCGAGTATCGAGTTGAATGGCGTGCAATTGGAGAGACCTATGTTCAACGGTGGAGTGATATAAGCTGATGCTGATGGAAACAGACTTGGTCTATAAAAGACTAACATCAAAAGGACCAAAAAGACAATTTTCCATCATTCCTCCTCTTATAAGCTTCAGGTGCTTAAGGCCACGGTGAAAGAAAGATAGAAATACAGATAGCAGTCCACAGCTAGACCTAATCCCGAAAACCAATACTTACCAGTAATTTGTAAGCCAAGCAAGTCGAAACATAAAATCAAATAGCCCAACAATTCGTGTCCAGCTAAGCAAAATACAACATGGCCTAGGGTGAAAGTCGGCCACAGGCTACAAAATAAACTAATATGCTAATAATTATATGTAGACACGACCTATGACTGACAACAGGCACGTTTCCGACATAAACTTACACGGCAACCTTCGAAAATATGCTTTTGAATATACAACTCTCTTACATACAATAATAACACAGGTGACATAATCAAGATAGACTTTTAGTTAAGACATGCTTAATTTTATTGTTTTCAAATTCAAATTAAAAATATTTTATTTCACATAAACCTACATGTGCACTTATGAAACGTCAGAAGCTAGGTCCACGGTTCCACTTAGTCGTTTCCTATGGAGAAGAGTCGGCAAGAAACTCCACGGTTTTTTACATTACATCGTTCCTAAAGAATATTAAAGTAGAAGTATGGAAGAAAACCGATCCCAAATAGATTAGGATAAGAGTAGGAGAATGACTTAAAAATATTAAGATGAACAATATAGCTAGCTGTATATAGGGTTCAATAATGTCAAGTTGCAGAGATTAAAGACAAGGATAATTTATCAATTGGTCATGATTGCAAATCAAATCAGAGTACCTACCAGGTTACTAAAGTAACCATTGTAAGTTATAGCAACATTATATTCAAAATTATTCGGCCGTAAATGTCACAAGATAGGGCATTGATAAACGCACTTGCTTATTGCATTTCGGTGATTTTAGACGATTTATTATTTTAGTGTTTCTCACGACTAGCCTTAATTGTTAGCCAGTGATGTTCAAACTTAGAAAATAACCAGACAATTAGATAAGCCACTTGGCAGTTGTCGAAACCTCAACATGTTGCTCACGTAACGACATATTTTTTTTGTGTCTACTCTGTCCCATTGCTGAGCAACGGCCTCCCCAAATTCCTCCCAGACATACTTTTCTAGAGCCACCTCAGTCCAATCCTTGCGGTACGCGTCTAAGTCGTCTCGCCACCTCTTCCTGAGCTGGCTTCGTCGGTGCCGTCCGTCCTCAGGCACACCACCGTGTGGAGACTGTTTCCTAGCGGTCACTGTGCAAGTGAGCATGCGGCTGACGTGACCCGCCCAATCCTATTTCAGCTTGGCAGACTTTTTGCATACGTCTGGGATGCCTGTTCTAGACATATTATAAATTAAAGTCGCTTTTTATGTCTGTCAGTGTGACCCCGTCGTCCTTCTAAACTACGCAGCGGATTTTGATGCGATTTTCACTATCATTTAACAATACATTCCGGAAGGATTATGTGTATAATACATTAATATTTAACGCACATATAAATAAATCTCAATGTTTTGACAAGTCGTAAGTACGTGCGGAGCAGGGGGCCGGGTTGCTAGTAATTTTCTAAGTTAACGATGGCTCCCCAAAACTTAGCCCCGACACAAAGCGACATAACACGTACCTACCTAGTTCATTGCGCAGACGCAGCGAGTCAACACAATTGTGTCAACACATGCAGAACGCAGTCCCGCTCAATTGTTACGTACAGATGTACTATGACACTATATGGAACGCATACCTGGCGGTATAGACTAACATTTTAAAAGTAAGTGATTAACGTTTTTAAGGATTACAGGCGCAGAAGGCTTTTCTGACAAGTTTAATGGCTCTATCAGCTTTAGACCCTTTTTTTCCGACGCTAAGTTTATCAATCAATCAAATAGCCCGTCGAATTCCACTGCTGGACATAGGCCTCCCGCAATCATCGCCACTATTCTGTACTTACTGCATCCAGCAGTCAGCTACGGCTTATATTAATATTACTCTTCAAACCGAACACTACTACACGTAAACTTCTGAGAGATGTTGCACTTACCTTGAAATCCAGTACGCTAAGTTAAATTGTAATGATTTTAGAACAATTGACACAAACATGATTTCTGTCTTTCAAGATAAGGCATATGACCAAAAACAGCCGTTTCAAGCCCCATATTATGACAATCATATTCGTATTGAAATATGCGTAAATTTTACAACATACGTGTCGAAACACCACCATTCACAAATTCAGCTTTTAAAAACCAAAATACATGTCAGAAAGTCATTGAACAAACAATATTACAATACCAAAATACTCTTACAACATCCAAAGAAAAAATATCTTGGTCAACGAATATACAAATCGATTTTAATATTGATTTGAAATTCGTAGTGACTTGTTATTGTAATCGATATTTTTCAACTGATATAAATGTATCGATTTGCATATAATACGGGTCGAATGGACGTTGGTCTTTAACCCTGGTTAATAAGGTTATTTTAAAGTCATTTAATTACTATGGACGTTAATGTCACCTAAAGGTGTGACAGTATTGAAGACAAGAAAGTTAAAAAAAACGAAATGTTGACTACCTTCTTTGACTTTTACGTTTTGGTCCTAAGATCCAAAAATTTTCCTTAGTTCCACGCTTTTTTTGAACTAACTGCACTTGACCACAACGAGGGATATACATTCATTGTAAAAGCCACATTGCCTACAAATACTTGGTCCTTTACTACGGAAAATTAGAATTTTGAAAAGTGCTTTTTGTTTTCTAAAACTAACGGCTCTGGAGTATATTACAGCTACACTTTTAGGTCCTTCCAAGATTAATAGAAAACAAATAATTACAACAACTTCCAATAAATGACATTCTGGGAACAAAGCGGCAACGTTTGTGCAAACTGCTGACTACAGGGTGTTACATATCGCGGTCCGTTCTCACAGCTTTTAATTTGCTGTCCGACACATTTCCAGCCCTTTACCTTGCTTAGCTGTTTTAGTTAATTAATATAAAGGTTGATCGTGAAGTGTCGTCGATAGGAAATGGAAAATGCAAGAAAATTAAGACACTTTAATACTTACACCTAAGTTTATTACAAGTTTTACCGACCGATGTTCCTTTGTCTTAATATATTAATCGCTTGGAAACATTTAAAACTAAACTTTTGAGTAAATTACTACTTTTGTCAACTAATAACAATATAATGTTTTTTTTATATGTATTACACACAATTTGATAACACGTTCATTGCAAAGACATTCTCGTTTAATATCAACGCTTCCTTCAGTGAATCGGCCACTATTGGTCTACATAAAAGTAGAAAACGTCTTTATGAATTATATGATGAATGGACTTGTATAAACACTGCTGAATTTAATTTATAATTTAACGATTTATTCAAAATTATTAAAAAAAAAGTATGTAATATGGCCAAGTCATGTTATTTGAGTTCTAAAAGACAGACATAGACAGACAGACATAGAGTATCATTAATAGCGAAACGGGATGGTCATGCAACCGATGTAGTAACTACAGCCGTGATATTGATGACAATATAATTAAATCAGATTCTCAAGTCGCCGCGGCCTTTGCAAAGTTCTTTGCAGATATTCCCGTATCGACTACTAAATCTCTAAACACATCACCCACTGCTGCAGTCTGCCAGTTTGAAATTCTGAATTTCATTTCCAATATATCACCTGTAAAACGTTTCACACGTTAAATGTAAAATGACCGCAGGTCACAGGGTCCTCAAAGATTATGTTCGAACTTTTATATACACATTGACATTGATGAATTTTTTATATACTCTGACATGATTATTTACTTTGTAACGTATTATATTATTTTAATTATTGTGAATGTGAGGGCTATGTGGGCCATTGCTTTTTTTTTATTTTTTTAGTTTAATTTAGTTTTAACCATGATCTGGCAGTTTGATTAATTTACGCGGCCTACCCAAATATCCTTTCTTTGGTACTGTTCGTCGAATCGTTGAGCTCCTTAAGGTCTGAATTGAGCTGCACTATTACTGACAAATTCGTGCACTGACTGGACATGTCCACTCAATCTGTATGGTTCTTTCCTCAAAAGAGCATTTCAGACACCAAACTACCTGGTCTTCTCATGATCTGACCAAGATTATGTCTGGACTTTATAAGAGACTATGACCTCTGAATTTGTTTCGGCCTTTCTTCTCAGAGTAGTCAGATAGCCGACCTCATGTAGTTTAAAAAATATGATTGACGTGAAGTGTTTGTACAAACCTACTTACAGAAATAAAACCATTTATCGCTTACAAGTTTATCATATAGTAGGTAGGCACAGACGTATAACATAGTAGGTTATAAATTTGTAAGACGAAGGAGACTAGTCTCCACGACAGGGAATCGTAGTGTGGAGGCTTGCGCTATTGTATTATGTACTGCTCTCTTGAACAATAAAGTTTTAATTGTTTCTTATTACTATATTTAACAAAATAAATCTTGTAAATACTACATTTCCATTTCTTTGAAAATTTACTCTAGAATAAAAGAAAAAGAAGATAGGAAAATGACAATTTGACTAACAACGTTCATTTGGTTAAGATTCATCATCTCAATTAATGTAATTCGGTACTCCAAAACTTAATAACAAAATAACTTTAAAAAAAAAAGAAAAAAAATATGATAACGGTGCATGTAACAAGATAAACGATATATTAGACCGATTACTCAGAAATCAGTCATATCAGGGTATCTATAATTGAATTTTCGAGTAGTAAGTATATCTATACCTCTTAAAGTTATCAGATAATATGACCCAGATTTGTACTGAGGAAAACGCACTTAGAAATGTCACAAACAATGATAATATATACATCCAGCTATCTTCTTTATCACTTAAGTGTATAGCTTCGTGTAAATGGGTGTTTTTTCTAACACAATAACTTGCATCCGAAAGACATCCAAATTGTTTTTACAGATATTTTATTGTGGTCCTTGTAGCTTAAAGACAAAAGACCAAACTTTAGGACACTTGAATATTTTGCAAAATATCAAGTACAACAACATGTGTCAGTAAAATCACACCTTTTCTACATTACTTTTCATATCTGCTGTTCAAAATCAAACTAATATTATAGTTATCTCGAGATTTCTCAAAATGTATGAGATCACAGGGTAACAGTTCCAAAATTCAGAATTCCCCGTTTGAGGATAAGTTATACCAAGATCCAAAGCCCAAAGATATCTCATAGGGTATCCGAAAATATCCCATGTATGTTTCGCGATTCTTGGTAGTTTCCGAGTTATTTTTTATTTTTATTTATTGAATATTTGCACAATTTAAAAAAAATACAACCAAAGCAGTTCTCGTCCATCTTTCCCACACGAACATGGAAACAAGCAGCTATTGTACACGTTATAAGTGAACCACATTATTATTTTCCAAAATTTTGAGTTAAACTGGTTTTTCAACGTCTCAGAACCGGTCTTCGCGTACAAAAGGAACCATTACAATGGTAGCAGAAATGAGTAAAGATCGCATCTGTCAACGTCTTGTAGGACCCGCTTGTAAATAAAATGTTTCTTGTTTGGAAGCAGCAAATTATTATTTGTGTGAATATAAGAACTGTGAGCGACTTGGTGTGCGAAAAATGGTACTACAGAATCTTAGTCGAATTAACACACAATCATCATCATTATCAGCCTATAATGTTCCCACTGCTGGGACACAGGCCTCCTCTCGATGAGAGGGAATGGGCTGTAATTCACCACGCGGGCGCGGTACGAGTTGGTAGGTGTCACATGTCTTCGAATTTTTGGTTCTATGACATGCCGGTTTCCTCACGTGAGCAGTGGTGATGATAAATTAATTACACAAGGTAAAGCGCCTGCCTGGGTTCGAACCCACGATCTACAACTCGTAAGTCGGGGCCGTTACCATTGAGCCACTAACACAATGTATGGCCTAGACTCTGTCGTCGAAATCATATATAATGGGTGGTATCAATTAAGAGATTAGCAAGAAGGAGTAGATACAGATGGCTTTGATATTTTCCTGTTGTTTGTATAGATATCGTTATCAAATTATTGCCGACTGACCAGATCCCGTCTACAAGTTACAATCTACAGCTTGAATCCTTACGTACGTTTTTAACCACCAATTTCTGTAGAATTTCTTACCTAAACGCCGTATATTCCACCAGTTTTTCACAAACTACAAGTACAATATATTTAAACATAATACTTTAACACTAGTTGCCACATCCGGTATTATCAGCCCCTCAAGTGAATCGTGACGGCAGATACGTAGGTGACATATGCTAATGACAAAAAGAACTTGGTAGCCGATAACAATGGAAAAGTAATTAAAAATACATAGAATAGAGTTTTGTTAACAATATTCACTGATATTGAGGTGGCAACTGATTCAGTAGGTGTTAGTTCGATTTAGGTTGTTTAAATACTTGGATATTGTTTAGTTTAAGACGCTTGCATTAAAGTAATTAATTAAAGAGAAGGTGGAGGTTCCAATGCGCATCAATAAGAAGGATTTATTGTGATTAATAATATCATGGGCATGGGTTATTGGCAAAAATATCGGATATCGGATGGTTTAAACTTATAAACTATCTTTGGAAGAAATCAATATGCCCTTGAGCCCATTACTAACAGCGGTGTATTGACTGACAATGAAACAATGTGATCCAAAGGACCAAAAATGTTCAGCCAAGAAAACCGGTGGTTTAAATATTTTAGTACGACATACAGGAATAATAAATACTATGAGTCTATGACTGATGCATCCTCCTTTACAGCATCTAGTAACTTGTCTTCGTTGTAAAAACAATGCAAAATGTATAAGTTTTCAACCATAGTCATTCTGTTTTTATGTCCAGCAATTATTTTAAACAAACTACCGTATAAGACAAAGTTATGTCTGCATATTATATTACAGTGAGTACGATCCATAGAAATAAATAGTTCTCTCGTGATTTGCTACGTAACACAGCGAGACAAATTTTGCAATTGTATTATTTGTTATTTGTACTTGTATTTATGTATGTTTGGTTAGCATACATTCTTTCAACACAGTCGCTGTGTAGCTCTAATTTGATTATTTCTCGCTTGACATATTTGTACTACAGAATGCTCTAACTGAATAATCATCGAAGCGTTTTATGAACACAGAAACGTGTATTCGCAAAATAAATTATCGTACACTAGTGACACCTTGGCGATGTTCTACAGATAACACTGCATGCCCGATAACAAATAACGGTCGAAAGTCATTTCCCGCCATTTTTACTGTCACGTTCATAGTTTCATTTATCTGTAGTAAAGCCTCTATGGTCTATTTACTTTTTCAAATTACATTAGAAATTCGTGACGCGTGATGTACTAAAGAGGTTTAATTGCGCGATATAAAACCCGGCGCGGGCGATTAATGTCTCTTAGCGATAAATAAGTAATGTTGAATCGCTAATTGTTGGTAATGAATAATGTATGAGTATTATACGGTGGCAAAATGATTCGCGCTGTATTCTGTGCAATTTGTCGTCGAGTTATTTTACATAATGAAAATGTTTGAAGGGGATAAAGATAAGTCATTTTTGTAACTGAATTAACAAAGACTTGTCCTTTACGTGTTCATACGAACATTGACTTTGAGACGAGGTGGCCAAAGAATTCAATATAGATTTTAAAACAGTTGAAGCTAGTTTTTTTTTTATCTAGGATCATTTTACGGTTAGTCTTTATGGCAGGATAAAAAGTGCGTAAAGTTGCAGGTTGAGGTTTTAAAACGATGCTTTTTATGACCAATAATCGCGTGAAGTCACGAAATTGTGTTAATAGAGTAATAATCTACAAGGCTTTGGTAGAAAACTGGATACACCTAGCCAAAGATTATAAAATACTGCAAACTTTTTGTGCAACTGGATAGCTAAAAATAGATAAATAAGAAATATTAAACGCAAGTCCCCAAACCCAGTATGTATATTCAGGTACCTTCAACCTTACAGAACATTTTGTCACAAACCTTAAAATTTTAAACAGAAAACAACTCCTAAAATCCTCGTCAATACAATTCCTAACCCGTAGCAAACTCGAACCGTAAGAAAACTGTGAAATTAAGCAATAAAAGGCCATCTGAGAGTACCAAATGACATTGAATGAGGTAAACGTCAACGTAATACAATTGTAATCTGTCATTGGTCGGGTACTTGTAATAAAATTACACATTGCATCGACACGCGAGGAGAACCATTGTTCGTAAAACAACTATGAAAAAAAAACATCTTTAATTGTGTTTCATGGAAATAAGTTGTCTGAAGCATTAATGGTCCTGGAGTAATCTGGGCAGTAGGCTTACGTTTTTATATTAATCGTCAATAGTAATCAACTCAAACATAAGGATGTATTCACCATTATATTCTCAAAATAGCTGTTTATTGTCCCTGAATAAGTAAAATAAAATAAAAATCAGTATTGGACGGAATATCACTCCTTGGGGAACCCTTGTTTCAAGGGTCAACTATGCAAAGAACATTTTGGTTATTTTATCGACCATGCCATACACAATTTGAGTATTGGGGTGTGTATCGCTGCTTTTGAAGCCCCTGCATCGACAGTCAATCCATCATAGAAAATTTAGATTTTTTTAAAGGGGAAACGGGAATCAAAAGCGCTACAAGGTCTGTCTTCGACTCAAACTTCTACAACTTTGTTTAGGTATAGATACTTATATTTCAGTGAAGTTTCTTCAAGGAAAGTCACAACAATTCCCTATAAAAATGCACGAAGACAATACAGCCATAGATTTCGTCCATACATCAAGACCTATCAGGGTAGGAATTATTACAAAAAAGCTAGTATTGGCAGTCACGAAGAGGTGCATACTCACAAAGTGTGCCAAGGCTGGACTTAAACATAATTAGTTATTTTAAACCTACTCGTGTATTAAATTGAAATATCAATATATTTCAATTTAATTACCCCGCGATCATTATCTGTGCCGTAATGTGTTTGACAGTGTCGCTTGGAGTAGATTTTTATGTTTTTTTTTTTAAATTGAAGTGATTCAAATATTATTGGTTTTCAAATGAGTTATTCTTGTTATTTAGGAAAATCTATCTTTCTTTCTATCTATCTTTTGGTTTTGTTTGTTCAGAGGAGGAACATTTTAACTTCTTTTGGGTTGGACTCGGTTCAGTCCCTGAAAATTAATTGGCTGGCAAACTGACGATTTTATCATTTAGGAGTCGGGTCGAAATATTACAGTTTTTTTTCAAAATTGGTGTGATTTTCCAGAAATGTTTAAAAAATAGTGAAGATGCGATCAATTCAAATTCTCAAAATCAGTTTAATTGATAATCCAAAATTTTGAATTTCATTTTGTCATTGAAATTCAGGCAAGTCTTGTCCTGGTATTTGACATGTAACATTCTTGGCTTATCTAGAGAAGTCAAACGAGGTGTGTCCTGAATTATACGTCATATCGCATGAAAAAGTACCTAATGCTTTCAAGATACAAGTTCGATACGTATTCCTAAGTAGTAACAAGTATCGCCTTCAAACCACCAACTCACCTCTGATAATGAAAGCTTTATTACCTTATCAATAAGATATCTTTTACCCCGTCTACACACGCCATGTGTAAATATTAATATGAATCATTACTTATCATATTATATACCATCGCCGCGAGATAATAAATCCATTGACTGTGTTAATGAGCCAGTACATTTGACACATTACAAAGGAAGTGCCAAATATGATGTCACTTGTACAAATATGAGTCAGGAAAAAAATATTAAAAAAAATTACACTTGTGACCTATGCAACCGTACAGCAGAGCGCTAATCAAAGACAAACTAAAAAAGTGTATAGGTAAACAATAGACAAAAAGGCAAACATTACAAAACTTACCTCGAGCAGGCGCGGATATCCTACCCGCAAACATAAACCGATAACCTTATTTGAACTCCGCCGTCACTTTTGAATTTTTTTTAAATTCGAACGTGCGCTATCAAAATGTTTTCGGGTCGGGACGTCCGCTCGCGACGGCGTCTACAGTGTAACTGAAACTGAGTGGCGAGGCGGCGCCTGCGACGCTTGAGATACGCCTTCACCCACACAAGGAGGGGCGGGTCACACACATGCGCAGGATCGAAGCCTGCATGAAAAATGCAGCGTGTTCTACGAAATAAGGTGCGACAATTCAAATGAATGATTTTTTAATAAATAAGGCTCTTTCGGATGTTTTACATTCGGGATTACATTGATTTGGACCTTTGAACTGCTCAAGATTCTTTTGAAATTCAACACACCGGACAAGTCGTGGAATAAGGAATATTAATAAAACATTCCCTGACAGATATGGATTCCTGGAAAAGAAACATAAGAGAGCAAAATTCAATATTTTTCTGGACCCAACTGTGTATCGCAATGAAATCAAACGAACAAGCGAAACGCTTGCTGAAGGCGTAAATGTAGTAAGTAGGAGTGCGGACTGCAATTAGTTATAGGTAATGAACGGAATATCAATAGTTTCGCCTTCAATCATGCTAAATATATATTTTTCAAGAGAGAAAAGACTACCTACTAAAGACCGAAAAACAGATCTTGAAACAACTTGCGAAAGACTTACAAGTGGATGCCGCTTACAAAAACTTAATATATCTTTTCAAAAAAGGCAAGACGAAGATAAAGACCAATATTCCAAACTGACTGAAGTTTAAGACGCAGTTGCAAGAATGCATCACAATGCACTGGACGTCCATTACAAACAATGTGCAGTAAATATTGTCGAGGCAGCTATGGACGGTACTATAGCTATACATATTCATAGTTCAAAGAAGCTAGCCGTGTGTCAAGGAAATACTAAAACTAGCTTATTATTAAGTAATGAGTGGCTATGTGAAGATAGGTAGAGGAAATGGCTGAAGTATTTTCTAGGCTTAATTAGTTATCTAGTTTCTGAGTATTTTATTTAATTACTTTTAGGGATGTGGTTGATGAAGCATAACAAACAAACGGAAGACATTGGGACAGAAGGAGGCTGTTACTTTTGGAATAAGAGAAGTGTGTGGTATTTTTTTATTTAGAAAAACTGGTCCTTATGTACACACGGCTACACATCAAGCTATACATTTCCAGTATATGCTAAACTCGCATTGTATAGGATTTCCGTACAATGCGAGGTCAGCGTAAACTAGAAATATATAGCTTGATGTGTAGCCGTGTGTACATGTTTAATGCCAATCTTATGTAGTGTTCTAGTTGAGTAGTATGAGGTATATTCTTGTCCATAAAACTCAAGGCTCAAAAGACCATTCCCTGTAGATATGACAAAACGTTAAATCCTTGAAACAGTCACTTTATAAAAATTGGTCCGCTTACTCGTTATTTGCTCTTTAGCAAGAAAGGATATTAAAAATAATACACGCCTACATTATTTGAGTGAAAGTTATAATTAATGGTCGTAGGTATTAAAAATTATCTCAAAAGAATTTAATCACTCAATCAGTTTGTAATTCTAATTGCAATAAGCTATACTCCATCCATATATCAAGCAACGAACAGGCCTGTGTAACAACTGCTTGAGAATCGAGATAAGTTCGGGATGCCCTTAAAACATTAGGTTTTACTTCTATCAACTGTGAATAGCAGCCTTCTTGCAAACTGTCACCATCGCGGAGGTCCATATTTCCAAATCATGCTATATTCAAGGAAGCAGTGATAGCGTTAAGAACTCTTCTGATTATTATGACAACACCTATTGGTCCATTCTGTAAAAATCTCACCGTGAAAATTTTGGTAAAGTGAGCTTAAAGCGAGTTGTCATTCACCTGAACCTACGGATTGACACTATTGACAGCTTACTTGAAGCTCACTTCACGTAAGTTTTCTCGGTAAGATTTTTACGGAATAGATGGGCTGTTGCTTGCGAGACTTCGTGCAGCCAAGATAACGCCAGAGACGAAGCGAAATTCTAGATCTGGATCAGGACTTATTCACAAAAACGTAATATCACTGGCAATTAGTGCTATGAAGAGATTATCTAGTCAATATTTGAGGTCTTATTTCAAATTAGGGAACATAGAACCCTTACTGCTTATTGTGCTAACACCTACAGATGAAGGGTTTTCCTACTGCCAAAACACATGATGATGACATGGCAAAATTCTAGGTCTAAAAGACCATAACATATCGATACTACAAAGAGATTAACCAACGTAGTGTATCTGGCTAATGTACTAGCTAGATACTACTTATTTTGTATGCGGGAGGCAACCTAGCAACGGGAGATTGTCCGTGAACTTATAAATTAATAGCGCCGAGAGGAAAACGTTTATATTACTCACTATAAACGAGTTTCTTATCATTATAAAATAATTGAAACGACCACATCCCGATACACATAACATCATAACATCACGCCTGTATTCCCCGAAGGGTTAGGCAGAGGTGTACCTATAGCACACCCACATTTCGCCAGTTATGTTTAAGTCCCATGTAATAGGGGGCGAGCCTATTGCCATAAACCGGGCAAAAATCCAGACTCCGGGCTGCTACCGAGAAATTCCAGATTGAAAAATCCGATAACACACACATCCCGATAGTTGCTTGTAATTTTGAAACCCATGGAACCGATAAAGGAGCACAGGACTCAATAGGTTGACATAAGTAAAAATATTGCAAAACATAGATTTGTCTGCTTTAAGAGAGATAAATTCAGGGATTTTAATTAAGAGATCAGGATTAGCGTTAATGATAAGGATTTCAATAAAACTGTAAAATCTTAATCTGCTTGCGTGTGATTAAAATATAGATACGAAATTATAATAGAAGGTAACAATATAAAATTCAAAATACTAGGTACAATTTAGTAGTGTTTGGTCCTTTTGTCCGCCTCTATTAAATTCAAAATAAAATATTGGGGTCGATTTTCGACTATTTACGTTCGATAGCTGCTCCAGTCGTTTTATATCAGCCATTATTCTGCTGGGCATAGACCTTTTACACAGGGGCGTCAAATATTCGGCCTTTATTTTCATGAATCTATCTACTTAATAAAATAAAAACATAAACGTGTGGGGTCAGGGGACCCCCGTCAGGAACGAAGTTCAGAAAATTTTCGCAGTCTCCATTTTACGATTTTCATTTTGACCCCACAATTGGCTTCAGCACCCTCGAAAACCATGAAAAAGACACCAATGATGTTTTTTTATTTTTATTTTCGCAGCCGCTATTTTGGATTTTCATTTTGATATCACTATCGGCTTTAGCACCGTCGAAACCATGCAAACTACATCTCTCTGGGGGCATAATACCTTTTCGTTACGTGACGATTTCAAAAGAGAAACTACAAGTTTACTCCTACTACCGCAAGCTCCGCGTTAAAGAATTTCGCTCCAAAAATCGCTCCCTGACAGACAAAGAACAGCTTAAACCACGGGGCCTTAGAAGCTTGAAATTTTGCACAAGAGTTTCTTTTTTAAGGAAAGTGGGCAATAATAATACATTTTCGTAAATTCATCCCCTAAAGGGGCTAAATAGGGGATAAACGTTCGTAATTGTTGCCGATGGGAAATACTATCCGGCACACGGATCTTTTCAAATAAAGAACATTAAAACAAAATTAAAACCGCAATATTAAAACTAAACATGGCGCCGCGCACATTGTGGAACTATAAATAATTGTTTGAGCTATTTGTGCAGGTGTAGCGTGACAAACAGACAAACAAGTATATTGTAGCTCAACTATTTGAATATTATTACATTTATATTTAAATATGTAAATCGATCGGTCTGTGAGATGACGTATGCACAGAATTATGTCTAATGTGGTACCTGCACAGGTGCACATAGTTTTAAGACCCATTGAGTTATGACTCAACGTATGATTGATATTGGTTATGAAGCAAAAAATAATTGGGCGTAGAGTTCCGACGGCAGTCTATCTAATTAACCGACTTCAAAAAATGGAGGAGGTTCTCAATTCGCCTGTATGTTTTTTTTTTTTTTTTATGTGTGTTAGCTCAGAACTCTTTCCTGGGTGAACCGATTTGGATGTTTTTTTTTTTTGTTAGAAAGCACATTCCTCAAGGGTGGTCCCATGATAAGGAAATCAGGATCTGATGATGGAATCCTGGATAAATCAAGGGGAACCTTCGAAAATCGTAGGAGCGCCTAGTGCGTTTGTTAATTATTTCATTAAGTATTTTAAAGAACTACAATTAAATGAAGGTCTGGAATCGATCTGATGATGGAGCCGAAAGACAGTCGAGGGAATTCCTCAATGATTTACAGCAGGTACCTTGTGTTTGGGCTTGATTAATTTGTATTTATGAGAACTTTACACCTGAAGGGTTGTGACAGTCATTAGGGGTCTGATGATGAAGACGAAGGACAGTTAAGGGAACTCCTCAACGGTGTATAGTAGCTACCTTGTGATTCGTTTTAATTCATTTATATTGATGAGAACTTTGCACTCATAGGGGTTATAAGTGCCATTACAGGTCTGATGATGGAGACCATAGACAGTTGAAGGAATTCCTTAACGATTTATAGCAGTTACCTTGTGCTTGGGCTTGATTAATTTTTATTGATGAGAATATTATACTCAGATGTGTTATGACTGTCATTAGGGGTCTGATGATGAAGATGAAAGACAGTTAAGGAAACTCCTCAACGGTTTACAGCAGTTACCTTTTGTTGGGCTTACTTCATACGGTTCAATATTCCAAAATGTTCAGGTCGTACAAAAATAATACCCAATTAAGATTGAAGTTTTTCATAGGGCAACCACTACCTACTAGTCATGCTGATGCGTCAATTTGAGACTGAATTTAAGTTGCGTAATCGCGTCATCTCTAGCAATGCTCTTTCGTTGGTTGCTAAGCAATTTATGCTTGTCACAATGCATATGGTGAAATGGAGCTGATGGTGGCTTCACCATCAGCTCCAGTTCTTCTGGTTTTTACCAAGAGAAATACTCAACAATAAACTCCTCAATTCCTTGCATCGGGAAACGAAATATTTTGTAAAAGGTGATGAGCAGTTGACATTAGGATATTGTAACTTCGATAAATTATTATCTAACCTACTAAAAAGTGAAAAATAAAAACTTTTTGACAAAAAAACAACCGACTTCCAAAAAATACACTACAAAGTGAAAAATAACTTTAATTTCGGAAGTCGGTGGCAAAAAACTAAAACAAAGATCTAAAGACACCGACTTCCGAAATTAAAGTTATTTTTCACTTTGTAGTGTATTTTTTGGAAGTCGGTTGTTTTTTTTGTCAAAAAGTTTTTTAATGCCTCCTTGGAACAGACGTTTAGCAAAGTGATAAAGACACTATAAATCGGAGAAATTTGCAATAACTTTCGAGTCGCAAGAATCGGCTGCAGAGCAATAAGAGATTGCCAGCAGTATTTAAGTAATTGCATTGTAGAGATGGTTAGATGACATTTGTTTTATGTGTAGCCGTGCGTGGCATTCAGACGCATGTTGCTATGATGCTAACCCCAACATATTTGAACAAAATGAGGAAATTTTTATTGTGCAGAAATCGACATGCCCTAGAACCAGAAATTCGATTATTCATCCACCAATCCGCAATGGGTCTGCGGAGTATATTATGGGCAACTCCAACAGGCTTAGCCTGAAGCTTTATAATTCTACTCTACTGTAGAATAGGAATCGCGTGTCTACCGAAAATGTTCTACTGTCTACACGGAAACGTCACTTTTTTCTACCACTTCCGTCGACAAAACGTTTCTCTATTGTTCTCGTGCTAAGCCTGCTTCTCGCAGAATTTCAGAGGAGCGACTGATTAAGCATTTTATACTTCAAAAGGCTAAGCTTATGAAGAGAAATATTGTAGCAAACTTGGCGCATCTACAATTTCGGATACTCTTTAAGTCTAAAACTAATTTACCCACTTGAATAAACATTTTCTTTTTTATTTGGGACGTCTAAAAGGGGAAAGGTCATTTCCTTTTCCTACTTGGGTAGCCATTTAAATTAAATTAAATCAAGCACGTATGCATTAGAAGGCCGTTAAATGCAGGACGCCGTAGTGAAGCAATCGTTTGCATAGCTTAGTATCGATGGTGACCTGAACCTTTGGCGGTCCTTAGACGAAGTGATTACGAAGCTTATCTATGTGTTGAGGCCCCCAACACATAGGTAAGCTTCATAATCACTTCTTAGTAGGGGGGTAGGTAGATATGTAGGTTAGACTACTAAAATGACTAGAATGAGAACGGGATCTAAGAGAAATTATGATTTTTTTATGGTGGAAAATAATTCCCTTCCTAGACTTAATTAAACCTTAATTTGTGACATAACGTTTTGTCTAGGAGAGAGGGAGTTTTCATTTTAAATGGCAAATCATTATTATTTCCTTTGCTTTTAAAACGTAATTTAGAAATGCAGTGTGTTTGTTTAGAAAATTAGAAACATAATTCGTGGTTGTAATAGCTAAATAGGAAATCGATGAAAACTATTATTGAGAGATAAAATCAGACGTCGACCTATGGTTCTATAGGTCGACGTCTGATTTTATTTTGGTCCAAATGTAACCCATAAGTCCCTAATAAGTATAAGAAGAAAATGCTAAAGAAATAGCTACCCGAAGAGAAATTTAAGGTACCTACTTAAACCGTAATTAAAATCTTTATATGAAAAATCATGTATACCGCGGAAAATTGAAAACTGTACACGAAAAATCATGCACAAAATTAATAAAAAAATTAAACATACCTCTGACACCCGTCTGCACCCGTTATTACGACAAAACAAAGGTATGAAATGCTTATCTCGTCTTTTATATAGTCGCTTATCAACCCTATTCAGCTCACTGATCAATACTTTTATCTCGAAGCCCCATGGTGTTAGTTTTATATACATATTATGCGTGTTTTGCGTTTTATGTATATAGGGATTATATGCAAAATGAATGCGTAACCTTTGGGGGTAGTAACCGTTTTTGGGGACCGGTTATGATTAAAAAGTAACTGTAGGCAGAGTAAATTAAAGAGTATGCAAGGTTCACATATTAAAGGCTACATGAGTTTGAGGCAGATCGGCAATGTGGACATCCGAAAATCGATTGATGATTTGTAGACGTATAGGTCGTCAAACGAGAGTTCGGGTCTATGCCGAAGGCCCAACGGCCGTTACAGAATTGTGAGCATCTGAAATAAGGTGTATTACCAGACAGGACCATTTTTTTTATTAAGTGACAAATTGTTTTTTTTTTGTTACCGTGAGATTTTTCTGCAGTAAAAAAACTTTTTTACAAAAAAACAACCAACTTCCAAAAAAAACACTAAAAGACGTGAAAAATAACTTTAATTTTGGAAGTCGGTGTCTTTAGTTTTGTATTTTCGTTTTTGGCCACCGACTTCCAAAATTAAAGTTATTTTTCACGTCTTTTAGTGTTTTTTTTGGAAGTCGGTGTTTTTTTTTTCACTTTTTAGTTGCGGTACCAACCCCACACAAATTCGTATACCACTACTTGGTGTGTAAATAACAGTGACAGGAAATTATTAACACATCATCCATATAAACTAAGTGGAAAAAATATGCAGTATTAAGGATAACTCAAAACTACTGGTCAGACCTTGATCAAATTTAAATGGGACCACATGTGAAGCACCACCAATCAAATAAAAAAGAATCATCTAAATCGGTTCACCCAGACAAAAGTTCTGAGCTAACACACATAAAAAATAAAAATAAAAGTACAGACGAATTGAGAACCTCCTACTTTTTGTGAAGTCGGTTAAAAAATACAGGATCGGTCAAATATTCCGTTCAATCCCTGTTTAGGTATAATGGTCTAACTGCCCCGTTGGTCTCATGGTTGCAAGCGCGACTGTTGAGCGTGGGGTCCTGGGTTCGATTCCCAGTTTGGGCAGTGTTATTGGGTTTTCCATTAGGAATTTCTTAGTAAAAGCCCGGAGTTCGGAAGATGGCGGTGTGATACCCCCGTGTCTCGGAAAGCACGTTAAGCCGTTGGTCCTGATCTCTCTCTGGTCGTGTCGGATTGTCGTCCCATCGGACATGAAAGCGAGAGAAGAGAGAGTGCACCTGTGTCTGCGCACACACTTGTGCACTATAACATCTCCCGCGCCGAAGGCCAGTTTCCGTTGAGATTGGCTGCCATGGCCGAAATACGATCTGGAGGACTATATATAGGTAGGTTGATGAAGTAGTAAGGTTTCTGTATGCGATTTGTATGCGACAACAACACTTAAAGTTAATGCATACAGACAGACAGTTCATACCTAACAAACTACCACTTAACATACGATCTATTTAAATCCTATTTAGCATTTCCCATAACCGACCCTGTGACCCGATACGTATCGATCGCCTAAAGCTCCCTCTAACTTAAGTAAACTTTAAGAAAATTAACATTCGTTAGTAATCATAAATATTTAGTGTTTCCTGTGACCCGCTGTGATTTCTGACAACTAAATCATGTTTTTTTTTTCTTGACTGGCTCCTGGACTATATAATAATATGCCCTTTGTTCGACAAAGTATTTTAACCTTTCCATAATATTATGTTCTAAGCGGTACTTTGGTTTAGGAAATGAGCACAACTATTTCAGCAAGATTTTTAGTTGTGTTACTACCTAAATATATTTATTTTCCAGCACTTTGCCAGCGAAGTCCCCTCCTTTATTCCCTATACAGTGAATAATGGGCGAAAAATCTGGCTTTACTACTAGTCTACATAAAAACTTTTTTACAAAAAAACAACCGACTTCCAAAAAAAACACTAAATAACGTGAAAAATAACTATAATTTCGGAAGTCGGTCTCTTTGGTTTTGTATTTTCGTTTCTGGCTACCGACTTCTTCGTCTTTTAGTGTTTTTTTTTTGGAAGTCGGTTGTTTTTTTGTAAAAAAAGTTTTTATTTTTCACTTTTTAGTTGCGGTACCTACCCCACACAAATTCGTATACCACTACTTGGTGTGTAAATAACAGTGACAGGAAAATATTAACACATCATCCATATAAACTAAGTGGAAAAAATATGCAGTATTAAGGATAACTCAAAAACTACTGGTCAGACCTTGATCAAAACCCAGAAAAAAGTTCTGAGCTAACACACATAAAAAAATAAAAAAACATACAGACGAATTGAGAACCTCCTCCTTTTTGTGAAGTCGGTTAAAAAAGGAAGAAGGAGGAGGAGGAGGAGGCGTTGATGAGTCAATCAGTGATTGAGTCCGGACTTTTTTCTTATATGCATTCATATGTAATTTGTATAACAATCGGTCTTACCAAGGGGTACCATGTTACCCAGTAACTTGGTTGTGGAGGTCAGATAGGCAGTCGCTCTATGAAAAATACTGGTATTCAGCTACATCCGGTAAGACTAGAAGCCAACCCCAAAATAGTTGAGAAAAGGCAGGCAGATGTATGATATACTCGTATATAGGTACGCTTTGTATACCATTAGGAAGTACCTCTAACCTTTCCAAAACCTAGGGTTAAGAACCCAATAGTGAAACTACGGGACTTATAAATTTTAACATATTTAATTTATTTTTCTAATTAAAAAAATAATTAATTAATACAACGTCCTACGTAAGTAAGTCTCGTGTTTTACATAATTTATATGTATTTTTGTAGTAACGTGTAAAATAGAAAAGAAAAACATTAATTTAGTTTGAACTGACTTTAGGTCCTCCAAATTTTGTTATGAATCGATGTCGCGTCGCGATGTTATGTCTGACCGGATAATTACATTTCCGGTGTCAAACCAATGACATGGTAAAAGTCAAACCTTCGTAGAAGTGTACAAGGATACATTGGCACGTGGCCAAAATCGGAACTAATGCCGCCATCTTGTTTTTTCAATACATCTCACAAAACATTTTCTTTTTTTACCAACAGTGCCTCCCTATCAACGTCATTCAAGCGTCATAAGATCCTTTTAACTATATTTTTCAGCCATTTTTTAAATTTAGTTTTCTCCAGTCCTAAGCAAAGATCATCCGCTACATATTCCAGTTACGTATTTTTATATTATTTAAGTAAACTTACCTCAGACTGCAAAGAAGTTTGCAGCTCATCAACTAACTTCTTTAGAGATGCAATCTGTAACAAACAAACAATTATTTCTTCAGTCTTTTTACAACAAAGCTGCAACAATAACTCTATTTTATTTTATTGCAAGAGAATCTTAAAAGTATCTAAATTGAGTAACTACCTATGTTTGTATGTACCTATTAGTTTTTTTTGTTTTTGTTTTTTTCTACCAAAGAAACAGTATAGTCAAGTAGAAACTAGACTCACTATTGTTCTACTGTTCTATGAAATCAAATAGCAATATTAAAACCTTCATGGTATAAAAAGTCACGTAAAAAGGCGCAGAATAGACCAAGCCAAGAAAAAATATACTGAAATTCTGTTTTATTGTTTCGAGTGTTACTTTCCCGTATATGCGGCAGGAAAAACGTCATAATGCCAGTTACCTACGTTCGTTTTACATAAAGACAGTGGTACGTAAACACCCACTTGCGATGCCAATACATTCCACTCTGACCTATTGGTAGCGCGCATTTAAATCGCTTCCAAATTTGAATTTCAAAATGCAGCCGCGCCATTGGTGAGTTCGTCTCTTTTTTCAAACAACATCGATGACAAGGTTTTTTTATTTTAATTCTTGGTGTAATATTGTATACAATATGATACACTCGCGGTCAGATAATACGGGTCGATGACGAAAATCCCTGTAACTTGCAAATTAATAATGGTAGGTATATGCATGAAACTAACTTTATAATACAGA
Organism: Griposia aprilina; assembly: GCA_916610205.1. Classification (NCBI taxonomy): domain Eukaryota; kingdom Metazoa; phylum Arthropoda; class Insecta; order Lepidoptera; family Noctuidae; genus Griposia; species Griposia aprilina. Next base: position 16,184,117 of record OU744308.1, read on the forward strand.
GAATTTTACTATCGTATGAAATAAAACCTTAGATGATCTACAACGTGAATAAAAAATAAGAACAAATTAAAAACCTTGCATTTGGAATAAGTTCAATTGGCGGTTGTTTTACTTTTACTTGGTTTCTCACTTTTGTTTTCAATCTGTCAAATCAAAATGATAAAAGGCGGTCATTGTCATTATTGAATTACTATCATGTTGTTAACACCAGAAGAATGGATACGTATCGCCACTATGTCAGAAGAAGTACAGCAAGAACAACAGGCGTGTCACTTTCTACAGTGCAGCGAGTCGTCCAACGTTTCCGAGAAACTGGGCAGAACATAAGAAGACCAGGAACCGGCAGATCGAGATGTATTACGGCTCGAGAGCATCGACAACGCCAGGCCACATGCAGCTCAAATTTTAAATGAGTATTTTCAGGACGATTGCATCAATCGCATGGACTGGCCCACGAGAAGCCCGGAACTGAAAGGAATTAAATACGCTTGGGAGGTGTGTAAGATATCGAAACCCGCCCCAGCTACACTTCGAGACCTAAAACATGCGTTAGTGGAAGAATGGACCAATATCCCGCAACATCGCATAAGAAACTTAATGAACAGCATGCTCAATCGCCTGGCAGCTGTGAGAAGAGCCCGTGGAAGCAATACAAAGTATACATTTTGTTTTAAAGTTCGTTTTTGTGTTGTAATCGTTTCCTTAAGTCCTGACTTCCAGAGTTGAGCTGCACGATTACTGACAAATGCGTGCACTGACTGGACATGTCCATTCAATCTGTGTGGTTCTGTCCTCTAAAGACCATTTCTGATACCAATCTACATGGTCTTCACATGATCTGACCAAGATTATGTCTGGACTTTAAAAGAGACTGTGGCCTCTGAGTTTGTTTCGGCCTTTCTTCTCAGAGTAGTCAGATAGGAAACGCCGACCTCATCTAGTTTAAAAAATATGATTGACGTGTAAAAGTGTTTGTACAAACCTACTTACAGAAATAAAATCATTTATCATTTATGTATGTGAGGTACCAACCATTATTTTTTCAACGTAAAAATTATTGAAACTTATTTTTTTATGTAATTTTGACAATTAAACTAATAATGTTTCCAACATTGGTGTTGTTTTATGAACTAGTAAATTATCTACAACATTTTAAGTGTAATTTTAGTTTTCCGTACTGACCCGTATTCTTTTTCCGCGAGTGGATTTCTAGTAATGATAGTATTTGTTTTGGGCTCAAGTTGGTTTAAGTAGTACGTGTTACCCAGTAACTGGGTTGTATAGGTCAGATAGGCAGTTGCTCCATGTAAAATACTGGTGTTCAGCTGCATCTGGTTAGACTAGAAGCCGACCACAATATAGTTGGGTAAAGCCTAAGCAGATTGATATTGGGTGTCAGTGGTTCGACTGTACAGTTTCACGAATTTATTTCCGACTCTCCGTTTAATATCTTCAGTAGTTTAAACCATGTTCAGTCTGTCGTCTGTCAGTCAATCATTCATCTGTTGAATAAGTATTAATAGATGTAAAACTGTTACTGCAAGTCCACGTGAACCTTTCTATTTACTAAATGGTTTTCCAGTCCTACATTCGTTTCCTTGTGTTAACCAATTCCAATTGAATCTTCTATTATAAGTATTTAGAACACATGTGAAACATTTTCATTGTATTTAAAATAGTTGGGGGCATGTTTTTTTTTTCAATTAATGAGGAAAATTAAAAGATGATTTCATTGTTGAGAATAACCCAACTTTATTTTATGTTACTTTCCATTACATTCTAACAGGTAGCATTATCCATCTGAACACTGAAAGAATCGAAGTCCTATCTACCTGCCTAGAGATGAGGCATCCCAAGATACGAAGGTAATATAGACTACGAAAAAGTCTCGATTCAAAGACTAAACGAAAATAAGGAATATTCTATTTAAGCGAACGAGCCCAGAATGATGGACGATCAAAAATGTTTAAAAAAACTCATAAACGACAAGTTTATAACACGAAATCAAAACACGAAAACAAAAGAATAAATTAGCAACTCACCCTTGCATAATTTTGTTTCAAAATCAACTTTTTCACACAAATCAAAGAGGGTATTTGGCAAAAAAAAAACAGGTAGCGCGGGTAGGTGTGAGGCAAAAACAAGAGTCGTCAGTAAATGTTTAGCAATGGTAATGGCATGGTAAACTGGAGATTAACATAGGAACTGGGACACAGATTATAATCGCAGATTCGGCCATTGACAAATTGGACACTTTTTTAGGGTACCGTGGGTGGACGGACACTTTGAAGGAATTGTTATAGTATTACTTCAAGATGAAAGACAACGAAGGATCTCTAAGTATCTACAAATGACGACACGACACATGCAGAACTGTTGCTGCTGCCTAGGCACACAACTCCTAAATTGACGTTAACAGTAGCTCCTCCCTGTCATTGGCATGAAGAAACATGTGATTCTGTTAATTTTCCTACCCTACGATTCCTGCCTCTCCTATGTGACAAGGATATAAGAACTAAGGATTAAGACTGTTCTGTAATACGTCGTGTGGTTCATCTTTCCTGTAATCACCTTTCATAACACCACACATCACAAGCCATTTTCTTCCCACATCAAACCAGAAGCTTCTCATTAGCTTTTTATGTACTGATTGTGAATGTTTGCTGTAACATAATACTGTAAACTTCCACTCGATAATATCAGTATTTTAGCTTACCCATTATGTTTCACAAGAAGTGATTTTTTTGTAAAAATCGTTTGAGTAATGAAGATTACACAAAAGAAACAAATACCTAATATTAAACGGAACCATCTAGAATATCTGAAAGAAATCCCAGTATTTTCTCCCGGCCCATCTCAGCGAGGTCTTTGGCCCCACGTAGTGTAATATTTAAGGATATGTAAATGAACTCAAGACTGGGACAAATGATTCAGATCGAGAGATATTGTCTGACATATTCGCGAACTTCCAAACTGTTTAAAATCATAGTTTGACTTCGAAATCGGTGAAAAACCCCGAATAATTCAACGGCTTTTTGTGACGTGGAATTTCCATGTTTTGGGAATGGGAATTCTGAATACGAAATGTTTTTGTTTGTCTGAGCATCCCTGCATATTTTTATCATCATTACAGGTTCTGCCAAACCGCTAGTTCACAATTACATACGGCCAAATTCTCAAATGGAACTTTGGTGTATTCTAGCGAAAGACCATAATTATGTTGGGGTGCAATGCCCAACAGTGAAAATGTTATGTACTTGTAAGGTATGTTATTGTATGTTATGTAAATGGGTAGACGAACGATTCCCTTGATGGATTTATTGCTACTGTTTTAATTATACAATTTGTTCTACTTAAATGCTAAGTTAAAGGAATGCACAGCTAAACAATAATCATGTGCATAAATGATGATAAATGAGTATGACGTGCAAACTACCACAAAGGTCAATGTACAGCGTAGCTCGTACACCATACGTGTTTCTCCAAGTGTTGAAACTCAAACTCAAAGCATTTATTTCAAATAAAGCAATTACAGGCACTTTTGAATTGTCAAGAGGTCGGTCAGTCAGAAAGATGAAGCTAGTTGCCCATTCCAAAGCGTATTAGGTACCTATGGAGAAGAACGGGCAAGAAACTCCATGGACACTCTTTTAAATCAAAATATGGTTAAAAAAATGATATGAGTTGATATGAGAACTCAGGGGATGTATGTAAACCAACTACTCCTTGGAACTGCTATTGATAATTAAGTTATTCATCTTCGCTTGGTGAGTAGCGAAGCTGCTCGCTCGCTCGCTGAACAAGTGACAAATAATTCGCAGAGACGTGGCACCAAGCGTCAGGGTGGCCATTACAACAGTAAAACCATGCGTTGCTTCGCTAGGCTTATAGAGGCATAAGGGACAGGGTGTAAAGTTCATTCATACCTCCTAGAAAAGGGAAGATCCTCCGACCAAACGGGTGTTGTGTCTGGTGGATAACTTGCCGACGACGTTTGATACCGGGACGTTGTATATATGCTAGTTGCGTGGTAAACTCTACTTGCGCGATGCAGTATTTTGCGTGACGTCAGTGTGACGCGTAGCTCGCATGTGGCGATGTAGATACCGCTACAGGCTCATGTCACCTAGCATGCGGCACTAAGCGAAGCCTACCTGTGTTTATCCGGCTTACAAAGACGAGGAGACTTGCACGTTCTTCAACTTTAGATGATAACTACGATTATTGCTTTCAATTTAGTAGAGCTAGAGGACTAGAGCACAGTGCGTGAGATCGACTTTTCGTCTACTTAATAAAAATCTTAAATCCACTGACATACAATGCACAGCCTAAACCGCTGGATCCAAAATCATGAAATTTTGCGCAAGAGTTCCTTTTATAACGAAGCTGCGAGCACTAATCAATGATTTTTGATCATTCATACCGTAAGAGATTAAATAGGAGAAAAAATTGTCGCCGGTGGGAAATCCCATCGGGCACACTGCTTGTACCTCCTTGAAAATCTAGCACTCCAGCGGATATGTTGCAAAAATGAATGAATTGTAGGTAGGTACCTGTTTCTTTCCGCAATCTCATTTGAATTGTCAATTTGTTATAGACCTCAGTCGTAGATTATTCTCTAACGTATTAAATTTACAGCAGTGAGGACCAAGCTAGACTGATATTCCTGCTTCCTACATGATAAAGGTTCTGCTCTAATGCGCGGTTCTCAAGTTGACCGATTAATTCTCAATAGCTTTTGTTTCGACAAAGTCATCTGTTGAAGCGATGTTTTTCCTTAACCGAGTGTTCAGACAATGTGTTAATATCGAACCAATAGTAGTTACTCATCATCATTTGCCTAGCCTTTGTTGCGATCGGCTTCCAGTCTGACCAGATACTAGTATTTTACACGCAGGGCCTATCTGACACTCCTCCACTCAACAACTCATTTACTGGGTAACACGATACCCTTCAGTAAGACTGGTAGTCAGAATTTCAGGCTAATAGTATTGAATAGATTAACTTCTGTTAAGAGTTAAGACTCAGAAACTGGGCATAAGAAAGGTGCTCTCCATGTACATAAGTATCTGGTGGACGTGACGCTGTACATCCATACTAAAGTAACTCTGACTGTTACATATTCACACTTTAACTTCTGAACGGATGATCAGATGTCCATGGGCTGAACAGATATCGTAGAAATTTGATAGGTAGACCATGGCCTGGGTTAGGACGTAGGATACTTTTTATCCCAGTAGCACGTCCCCGTGGGCTAATTTCTGACCTACATGCAGGCGAAACCTCTAGCACTATTACTTCATAAGTCAACTGAATTTCTAACAAAATAACTTGTTAAAGCCAACATCGTAATCCAAGCTCGCTGGGGCACAGGTTTCGGCCGAAAGCTGTGCCTTATCAAGACTTATCGCAGAGCAAACATGCGATACCGTATCTACCCTACCAACGGCCATTCGGGCCGCGTGTGGAGCGTGTGGCGGATCAGCCCAGGAGAACAGCGATTTCAGTACTCGTTATTTTTAGGGCATTAAACACTCGTTCATTGATACATAAGCTTACGCGTTCTTCCCATGAGGGTAGGCAAAAACTACAGAACGCCACCTACTACGATCCTTACATAACCCTTTTGCTTCGTTTACGTTCATAGATGTTCATACGAGTACACGCATGCCGGTTGCCAATACTACGCACCTGACCTTTCTGAAGAACATCACCGATAAGGTCACTAAGTAGCAGCGTTTCCACTGACATCTGCCTTGTAAATACCTTTTGTTAGTCGCCTCTAATTCATCCTCTCAACGTGAGCAAACTATCTAAGCGTCAAATAACATGTCCACTAAAATTAAATTAGTTGACTAGATGAGCTTGAATACACTACACAGCTTCAGACCAAATAAGAAATCAAGACATAGCGCTGCGAACAATACAGTGAAGCATGCAAAACTACACCTTGCTTTAAGCATTTATGCTCACACGCACACATTTACAACCCAATTTACAACCAAACTACACCTCACTAAGTGTGCACATGTTTACGGACCCGGCCTCACGTCACAGTTGACAGCGGTATGTCTTGATTTTTTATTTGGTCTGAGTACACAGCTAAAACACTAGGAAGTAGTGTTTGATTTGATTAAGATTTGAATATATTATTATGATAATTTTACTCAGATAAACTGTCCTTGACTTACGCCTACTTTCTGGTTATTACCGATATTCTGATCAGATTTCTGGCCTGTTTATATTATCATATTAGATCAGTGCTAAAATTAACATCTCTGAAGTTTTTCAGTCAGGAAGATCACCCTCGAGTTGATTTTCAACTCCGATCAAGTTATTCCTGTCGCAGGCCTCCAGTCTTCACCAAAAAATGAACTTCCCATTAAAGCTGCATTTTTACCAGTGGTAGACGCGTTCCTTTTCCTTAGCTGGACCTTTAATAGTGCTTTACTCCAAGTCTCATACATTTGTATCTACACTCGAGAGCAATGAATCCGGGTCACTTAAAGAATGTTAAAAATCTCGGAAACTAAAAATGATAGGTTAATGCAATAAATTGTATTTAATAGACAATGTAATACTCCTTAAATGAAAGTAAAAAAAATATGAGTCACCATACATTTTATTAACACAAAATTACATAAAGAAAAAAACTGCTGATCTCTCCTTAAAACAAAAATAGGAAACATGAAATTTTTGAACTTTATTACGATTTTCTTGAATTTTAATACTTCGTATTGCCTCCTCGTGCTTCCATTACTGCGTTTACGCGGTTTGGCATGCTGTACACCAAGTTCCTTATACGATTTTGGGGAATATTCTCCCATTCCTCTGTGAGAGCAATTTTGAGCTCACGAAGCGTGATTGGGGGAGGGTTTCGTTGTTTTACGCATCTGCCTAGCTCGTCCCAAGCATGCTCGATCGGGTTGATATCCGGGCTGCGCGCTGGCCACTCCATACGAGTAATGTTCATCTCTTGAAGGTAGTCATTCACAATCCTACCTGTATGAGGTCGGGCATTGTCATGCATAAATATAGCATCCTCACCTAAATTGACCATAAATGGACCAACGTGATCATTGAGGATTTCTTCCACATATCTTACGCTAGTTAAAGAGCCGTTTTCTATGATCACCAGCTCTGTGCGACTTTCAGAAGAAATTCCGGCCCACACAAGTACAGACCCACCACCGTAGGCTACTTTTTCTTCGATGCATGCTTGCTTGAATCTTTCCCCTGGTCTTCGATACACTCTGTGTCTTCCATCGTGCTTGTAGAGCATAAATTTTGATTCGTCGGAGAACATAACTTTTGACCAATCTTCAATACTCCAATTTACGTGGCTCTGGGCATATCTTAGTCTTGAAATACGATGCCCACGCTCCAGTTTAGGGCCGTTTGCAGGTCTAAGGGGTTTTAAGTTAGATTCAGCAAGCCGACGTCTTACTGTCCATGCACTTGGGTTACTTCCTCCGAGGCGTCGAAACTGATTTGTGAGTTCAGTTCCTGTGAGAAAGCGTTTTCGAAGCATGGTGTTCACCAAGTATCGGTCTTCTCGTGCTGTGGTACACCTGGTTCTGCCCGTTCCTGGTCTGCGTAGGTTAGAACCAGTTTCTTCGTAACGTCGGAGAACTCTTTGTACTGTTGACAGCGACACACCGACAGTCCTGGCTGTATCGCGCTGACTCCGGCCGGTTTCCAGCATTGTAAGTATTCTGGTGCATTCTTCAGGCGTAAGCGACATAATTTCAGCTTGAATAATGAATATAGAGCACTATCAACATGGTTTATGTACCCACATAAATGACAGATTACAAACAAAAGCAAAACCAAATGCTGTAATTTCGTAGTTCCATCTTCGAAAGTGGCCCTTTTTCAAATTTGATTTTTTTATGATATAACTTTACAATAACTAAGAAGTTTTAATACCTTCATTTAAGGAGTATTACATTGTCTATTAAATACAATTTATTGCATTAACCTAGCATTTTTAGTTTCCGAGATTTTTAGGATTCTTTAAGTGACCCGGATTCATTGCTCTCGAGTGTAGTTTTCGTTTAATTTGTGATCGACACAAAAGTAAAACATAGGTAAACAAAACAATGGCGGTTTGAAGTTGAACTGTGCTTTCAGTTTTTAACTCAATAGTCTTGTTTTAACTCGCAACCTAATTCTTAAGAAGTTGAACAGTAACAACTTGGGGCCACGACATTTTTTTCAAACTAATTTCTTATACTTACATACCTACAGGTGCAATAACTGATTCTAAAGCCGCTACTTTAGTGGCCACACCATGATCAGTTTATGGGCCAGTAGTACCTAGAAACTTTATCTCTATCCAATCACATATGCTAGAAAGAGACGAGCTATATACGTACGATATTATTTTTATAGCTGTAATATACACATCAGTGGAGTATCAATAAATTCCATGTGAATTTACCCCTAATGTACGTTGGCAAATACATTGTAATATTAATAAAAGTCCCCGGACAAACACAAATGCGAAATAAAGAACACCTATTCGGACTAAAGTTAAGATTCACATCAGTGGCGTAGCTAGTCCTAAAGGGGCCCGGTATCAAAATTTGTTGGGGCCCTTTTTACCCAACTGCAGTGAAGCTTCAAAAAACAATGCCTACCTTAAGTATTGTTTTTTACAAAATAGCACAATAACTTGAAAAGTAAAACTATTATTGCGAGTTTCTCGCCCGTTGTTCTCCATAGATACCTACTACACTTTGGAATAGGCAACTAACTAGCTTCATGTTTCTGACTGACCGACCCCTTGACAATTCAAATGTAAATGGTTTAATTGAAATAAATACTTTGAGTTTGAAGTCACAAACCAATTTTATTAATGTGATTTTTTTCATTAGGTACTCGTATTCATTTATTACGGGCCTCACCATCATCAATAAGAATTACGGATAATATTTTACGAATTTTCACGTCGCGTTTGGGGGCCCCTGTAGTTGGGGGGCCCCGTATCATTGATACGGCAGATACGGGGGTAGCTACGCCCCTGATTCACATAACATAACGCCTGTATTTTCCGAAGGCTTAGGGTAGAGCTGCACTCGCATTTCGCCAGTTATGTTTAAGTCCCATGTAATAGAGGCCGAGCCTATTGCCCTCAACCCGACAGAAATCCGCAGTCTGGGCTGCTACTGAGGAATCAAGGGAGAGCCAAGATCAAGGGGGTCAAGATCTGAGTCAAGATTCATAATTTTATAGTAAAAGTCTGGATCGTTTAAAAGTAGTACAATTGCTTACTAATTAAGTGGGTTCGAGTCAATATTACAGCTCGACCAAATCCCACGAGGTTAATTTTGGAAGCAGTTGTCACCGAAGCTTGAATGAAGGCTTGTGATCTGTCAAAGGTTGACTGGTAGAGAATCAGTGGAAAGAGGATCAGATGGTCGTCTTAGGGGCGGAGTTGTAGGACTTGGAGTATAAACTTAGGGTCACTAAGAGCAGCAAGTAAACAAAAAAAAATTTTTCCTTACCAATTTTTTTTTTTGTGATTAATAATAAATTCTTAAGTAATTAAATTGGTAAAGATCAGAAAAAAAAACTAAGTCCTAGAGCCGCTAAGGCTACACTCCAACCATAAACTGACGTATTACCAAGTTACGAGATTTCTTTGGTATTTAATCCCGGTCACGGTCTTTCCGTCGATCACACGAATTATTTCGTTATCACTCAAGTATTTTTAAGCCCTTAACAAGTTTAAAATTTTGTAACAGACTAGCTTTTGTCCGCAGCTTCGCTCACGTGGTTTATTGAAAAATCCAAATCGTGTATATCTGTCAATGTTACTCGTAATAGGATCATCAGCCTACCCTTATCCCAACAAGATGTCTCCCTGTGTTCTCCATTGTTGTGGATGGCCCTTTTTTTTTGGGTAGAAAATCATCATAAAACTTCTCCCGCTCTAGGTGGAGCGGGAGGATGTGTCAGACTTTTACTGATTAAAACTCACCCATGTTCCTTCAGTTGCCTGTGTGCCAGGGCCACGGTAACCCTTTTGTACAAACCCGCGACCCTAGCAGGCATCGGCCCTAGCGGACCCCGTCAGTGTGTGCTGACATCTCTATGAGGCGCGCGTGGAACACTACGCGCCGCCGACCCGGGCCGACCCGGGTCCTTACCGGACGGAGAGCTACCCATTGCTCGCCGTCCGCAAGCCCGCGCCTACGGTGGCCGGGAATCGGCTATTGACTCCCGCCACCCAGGGCGTCTCCTGCAGCGACTATGGACGTGAGGGCGCAAAGATTGCCTCTCCCTCACGCGTTCCGCCTTCTCCGTTGCGAGCGTTAAGTACTGCGTCGCAGAAGGAGATGAGGACTTCCCTTGCACTCTCGCTCCGTACCATGGCATGGACTAGGGACGGACGCGAGAGATCGCCGCCGCCGATTGCCTTCGCGAGGACACGCCGGTGCTCCGCCCAAGCCGGGCAGACCTCCACCGTATTCGTGGATGGCCCTAATAGATAAAAAGTGTTTTCCCTAAACCTTCATCTTCGGAACTAGTCCGATTTCGTAATACCTAAACCCCGACCTACGCAGAGTAAATGTACGCCAAACATAAACCTCGATTAATGTATTGTAAATCTGAAGTTTAAACTGGTTGTAAGTTGTAACTTTACGACTTTTTTACGTCAAATAAAAGCGCCATTATACCTCGGGCTATAAATAGCCGATATATCGAACCAAATAATTCAGCCAACTTTAACTTAAAATGTCACCAACACCAACTGAACTCTTCAACCGTGACGCTTATCAGCCATTCAAGCAATCAACAAAAAGAAATAAATTAATTGGTAACCTCTACTTAGGTACTTAAGCCGATATCACACGCCTCACTCAAGTGAATGGTTCACTCTAGTGAAGGTTCATGGTTCATTTTTGTTTCATTCATTCCGCGTTCACGGGACACCGACAAAATTACATAGGAATTAACGTTCATCTGCTCCTTTCATTTCATTTTTCGATCATTCGGTAGGCGAATGAAAGATTCCGAGTGCCGAAATCCAACATAATGTAGTTGGATCGGTTGATTAGTGAATTAATTTTTCACTTTTGATTCACTTGTGTTCAGACGTTTGAATTCGAGTGAATGATGCCGAATGAACAGCAAAATTGAAGCGTCTGATATCGGCTTTATATAACGGAGCTGAAACTAACTATGTATGATTATGTTAAATTTTGAATATACGATGTAGGTATTTTCTGTTGCGATAGTGTTTGACTCTTGATGTAGGAAGGTATTAGCAGAGGTCATTGTACTATTAGCAAGCAAACGGAATTGGGCTGGACACATTTACCGCATGGCAGAAGAACAATGGCAGTGCCATTTGCCAGCCAGAGGGTCCCTTCTAATGGCAAGCAACATCGTGGCAAGCCCAGGCGAAGATGGCGGGATAAGCTGGACTTTAAAAAAAAGATTGGTCGTTGGTAGCTTTGAAAAGAGTGGAAGGAGAGAGGAGAGTAGGAAGGCTTTTGCCCAGCAGTGGGACAAAATGGGCTAGAAAAAAGAAAAAAAAAACGGAATTTCAATATATTATAATTACTAGCTTTTGCCCGCGGCTTCGCCCGCGTGGATGTCGGAAATTATCCCACGGGAATGTACTACCGGGATAAAAAGTATCCTACATGTTAATCCAGGTTATAAACTATCTGTGTTCCAAATTTCATCTAAATCCGTTCAGTAGTTTTTGCGTGAAAGAGTAACAAACATCCATCTATCCGCACAAACTTTCAAATTTATAATATTAGTAGGATTCATCACATGAAAATCGCTAATCAGCAAAAATTTTCTATCGGACCAAAGAAACCTCCTGTCCATCCCCTCTAGGTACTACCTGAGCCGCCCTAACATAGTTTCCAATCTTCCCCAAAAGGGCCTGCAGGCCTAAAAATTTGCGTTTTCATAGACGCCTAATCCATGCTTCTTCATTATTTGCCGCCCATAATTAATATCACACCACTTGTCTACCACTTATGAGAGACGCCACGCTAACGTCGCGTTAGCGGTAGCATTTCGTTACAAAGTTTTTATTTGTCTACGAACTTAGCGTGACATTGCGTGTCCTTTCCACAGGTAATGTCATTGCCATACATTTTGACTTTAGCGTCTGGCGTTAAAGCTATCAGAAAAGGTTTTTTGCTAGGCCTTTTTTTTTGGGTGGGAAATCTTCTAATGACCTCTCCCGCTCTTGGCGGAGCGGAAGGGTGTGTCAGACTCTTACTGACTAAAACCCACCCGTGTTCCTTCAGTTGCCTGTGCGCCAGGCCCACGGTAACTGTTTCTAACAATCCGCGACCCCAGCAGGCATCGGCCCTATCAGACCCCATCAATTATAGTGACATCTCTTTGAGGCGCGCGTGGAACACAACGCGCCGCGCCGTCGGCGTCGACCCGGGCCGGGTCCTTACCGAATGGCGAGCTGCCTATTGCTGGCCGGCCGCAAGCCCGCGCCTGCGGTGGCCGGGAGTCGGCTATTGACTCCCGACGCCCAGGGTGTCTCCTCCTGCGGCGACTAGGGGCGTGAGGGCGCAATGGTTACCTCTCCAATACGCGCTCCGCCTCCTCCTTCGCGAGCATTACTGCCATTATTTGTCTAGTCCTGCTGTTGCATCTGAGGTCGGTCCAGCGCGAGCGCAAGCGTTCGTCAAACGTACGAACGTACAAAATATACCTATGCAGCCTACGAATAATAAAAGAGCGTAGACGCTGCGCAAACGCATACTCATATTTCCGACACAATCAAGCCTATGCGACGCTAACGATACCTTTTAGTTTTAATCCCAGGTTTACACGGGCGTTTTTTTTTTTCGCGCACTGGATTTTCAACTCTCTCTATTAAGCCGAGCATTCAGAATCCAACAGAGCGCATCCCACAGAGTGAATAAAACAAACTGTTGGATACTCAAATCTCCGCGTTGAGCAGAGTTCCAACCTGCATGCGTAGCATGGCCACTTCTATCTCTACTCACGAAAAGAAGACAAATCACTTTCTTTACAAAAAGTTTTTTTATTTTTATTTTGACTTTGCTCCGTAGAAATATTTCTACAATCTGTGACTTTTGTCTTCCGTTTTTTCTGTTTTTATAGTGGCCATGCTACACATCCGGGGCAAACTGTTTGCGGATAGAGGTTGGGAGCAGAACCAAAATATAAAATGGGCGTATTTAAGGCCACTACTAATGTAGACAACCCAATTACTTACAAGGAAGAGAACAAGATTCTTGAAAAAAAGATCATCAAAAAGATTTTAGGCCTTGTTTAGAGTCCAGAGTACAGCTGGAGAGTTAGAAAAAATTAAGATAGCAGAGCCTGTGGTTAATCCAAAATCACAAATTTTATTGAGATTACTAAAATACGAGACATTATGAATGTATCGTAAGGCTATTGAGGTGTGGGACATATTTCCCCAGTATGCCTTAGCTAATTGTGAGCCTAACTATCTTTTTATTTCTCACTGTAATTACTTATTTTTGAGAATGCTGGTTAACCTGAATTGGCGACTATGTAAGTCCAAGGTTAATAGTTACCTTACTTAATTATGATATAATGTATACAGAAGTTGTTGGTAAACCTTTGTTAATTAATTAATAACAAAACAAAATACTGTTTAAAAATTGGCAAAGCTGAAGTCTAAATTAAATAAATCATTTGGCAGTTTAACGGATGTCTCGTTACAGAAGTCAGGGTCTAAATTAAAGGGTTTTTATTCAATTACACCTTGAATTGCTAAAAGTAATTCAAAAAACAATAATTATTCTTCAATATTTATTTTCACTTGCATAATTGTCATATCTATGTATACTATGTATTGTGTATGTTTTACGCATAATATACTATTTATATTAGTACTAGTATATATTTAGTTATGTACTAGTTTAGTAAGCAGTTTCTGTCCAAAGTCTTTTCTCCTAAGCTTTTTCTTTTAACATTCTGCTATAATTTGTGTATACATTAGAAGTAATACCTAAATTCTATTTTAAGCCAATGTTATATGTATATGCTGTTTGTGTACTTATTCAATAAATAAACTACAAGTACTATACCAAACACAAATTGAATCACACAAAAATGTTGTATAGTTGATAAAACCAGTAAAAAGTTAATGATTTCCTAATTAATCTATATCTATATATAAACACAATCAGTAGGCATAATTATCATGTAATTATGTGATTTACCAAATGTTGAAAATGTATGAGGTTATATAAAAGGTCCACATCAAAACCTATTTAAAGCATTATGTCATACATAAGTTAAATTAAAAGAACAATCATAAAGATACCTTATAAGTAGCTGATGTTTGGTTTACTAATCTACATAATTTGCTTATATGATTATCAGACCTAGAATATTCTAGTACACGGCCAATATCACTTAACATTTCAAAGGAAGAAATAGGTGTAGGTGGCCACACAATGTTCTATCCATTAGGATATAAACATAAGGACGTGTTTAAAAAAAAAACAATAGCTGAATACCAAATAGCAATCATCTGCTATGTTTACTAACCAGGAAAGAGACAGCAATATCAAAATAACAATTTGAATAAGTTTGTTTACGTAAGCCCAGCAGTAATTACGAGATTACTGCACTACTTTTTGCACAATGATGCAACCTCGAAAGAATTAGAGAGGATGATTACAGGTCGTATGGCTACTTGTCTCCGCATAACAATAAAAAAATATAAAAACATAACCTAAAAGTCAGCTGTCAAGCGTAACATTAAATTGGTTAATAAATAGCGCAAACTCACCTCAAGCTCCTGATTTCGGCATTTCTCCTCTATTTCCGTTCCAGAAGAGTGTCCTTGTAAACTTTCATTTGCAATATCCTGTGCAGGACTCTCAGATAACACTTCAGATGCGAAATTAGTGATCTGGCCTTTTATGCTGTTTAAACTGTGGTTTAAGTTTAGCCACGACATTTTCAACGTGAACAACTAACGCCACATATCACACTAAAATATTGAAACGGAAATAATTGGTAATAATAGACGTAAACAATACGAAAATTGCATTATTTTTACAAGTGACAGGATTTTGTCCAGTTGGCAAAACAAGTCGCCATTTGACATAATGACGTAATTGACGTTTCATGGAGGATTCAATTCTGCAAAGCTTTGCAACTAGACGCTTATTTTTAAGTTCTAATATCATAAGATTACAAATCAGTAAATACTATTCTATCAAACATAAACTCAATGCGCAAAACAATTCATGTAATTCTGATAAACTTTTCTGGTACAAAATCAAATATTTATATGACAAAATACGGGTTAAAATGACTGTGCTGCGTTCCCAGTTCCCAAAACGTACAAACAAAACGTAGATCAAAAATGAAATCGAAAATCTTCTTTGGTTTTGAAATGTAATTTGCCAATATTCCAAATATGAAGTAATTTATAACTATTTACAAGTTGATTGTTTCATATTTACTATAAAACCCACCATATATACCAATAGAACTGTTTTGTTATTACGTGATAATTTTTTTCATAGTACCGGTGGAGGTTATGAAATGAGAACATCTTTTTAATTTATTATTTTTTCCAAAACCCAATTGAAAGGTTATGAAATACTAAACAAACCGACAGTATTACGTAAACATGTCGAGAATACTGCACAATCGTATGAGGTGAGTGGTATCTAACCTTCGATTTTTAACTTCTTTTTGTATTTGTCACCCTGGTACTTTTCCCTAGGAAATTGTCGCTATATTAAATGGCTCGCATAATAATCCTTCATTTGGCGTAATATCAGTTATATTAAGTTCTGCAGTGCGTAATGTAACATGTTATGAGACTCGACCTTGACAATCTGCTGACCTAAAACCTATCTGCCAAATACTACCTACCTACTGGATTGTTTATTGATTTACGCATCATACGCGTACACATTGTTTTTTTAACAAATCTGAAAGAAATATATGATTACGCTGAATGTTACTCCTTGATATTCTGCCTTGTTGGGATTGTTCATGTTTGGTTTGAGCTAAGTAACTTATTATTTGTGAAGTGCATGTAATATCTTAAGTTTTCTTACACTATGTCCCTACAAAACTATTAAAGGTCTTTACATTAAATAAGACTGTTATTCTAACTTCTATGTGTGTCATTCATTTATTAAAACCACATAATCACTGTGTCTCTCTCTTTATCTACCCTCCTATCGCAGGTATCCTGGAAGAGATTTCTTTAGAAATAAGCATCACCTTTGTACCTATTTTACTGTTTTACTTTTCTTCTTGTCTGTTTACATAAAGTGTGTACATAATAGTTAAATACAATAAAATAAATAATCTTACTCAATATACTATGACAGTACATGTACTCACTATATATACTATATACTATAGAAAACAAAAGGTGCTGCCAGATTTTTAATAAATTGCATAATTGAAAACTGGACAATTTATATTATGGTTAACTTACTTTAAACTACATTTTCCAGATCATCGTTTAAAAAATCACAATGGACAATCGTAGACAAACGAGCAGTTGCATTCTCCGTCTGGACGGGTCGCAGTGTACTCCTCCACAAGCCCATAGACACGAGTCATGTCCAGCGGAGAAAATACGGCATGTTGGTGGCACGAGCTGTGCGGGGTCTGCTGAAGGTCCGATATCTCGTGCTGGGAGGAGCCGTTGGTGGTGGCATGACTTTGAATAAGGTTAGTTTAATTTTAAAATATGTATGTAATTAATTAAACTGTGGTTTATGGTTATTAAGTCATCTGCCAAAGTAGATAAAACAGTTTATGAATAGTTAACTGTCTAATAAAGTTGTTTTGCCTCCTCCACAATAACTAACTTTATTGCATCATTTGCCTTGCTCTGCTGCTACAAAATTATGCCGTTTTATAATTCAGTTTCTAAACTGCTTGGAAACTTGGATTTACTCGGAGAAAAATATCTAGTTCACAAGAAGCTAAGATTTAAAACATAGTGTTTTGTTGACTTGGACAGTCGTTAAAGAAAATATAATTAATCATAGAAGCACCAGAAACACTTTCTGTTTAGACATTTGATAATGACTGAAGCTAAAGTTTTGCCTGTCAGGTAATAGAAACTCTGTTAATCTGAAATAAGGCTATAAATAAAAATAAAAACTATGCTGGATATTGGCCCGAATACCCACGTGACCACTATGTCACGGAATGCTGTACCTGACAAAGTATATTATTATACCATGGGACCTAATAGTTATAGAATTTGAAAATCGAGCTTCGAATCGACTTGTTTCTATCTCTCGTTTTCTTTCCTATCGAAATGAAAGTGACAAAACAAAGTGAAGTTCAAATCTTTCGAATTTTGTAAGTAGACCCAGCACTGTTTTCGGCATTTAAAAAATATACTTAATTAAAAAGTTACTTTGTCTCACACTCGCAATCGAATTTTGCTCACTGTCTTTAAACAGCAAAACCTACTTGATTGAGGTGTTGAAGTGAAAAATAAATTTCATAACATATTACGTGACATCCAAGTAAAGCTTAAGGGGGAAGCGCCAGGTAGCTCGCGACCCTTAAGGTGACCCTGTAATTGCCTTACAAATTTTGACAACAATTCCCAGTAAATTGAAACTGCACTCGGGTTGATACTATCTAACTGTCACATAGACAAATAGACCTTGTTGATTAGGAGGTGTATTTTATTTTTCTTAAGGTGGTAAAGCAATTACGAGGTCAACTATACTTTCCAAAAAGATTATGTAAATAAACTCTAAGACGGCCTCCTGTAGGTTCAAATGAGCGCTTCAACTATTATAAAAGTTTTAATGTCGAAAAATAAAAACAAACTAAATTCTCCCTTTCCAGAAATACGTAGAATGGAAGGACGGTCTTCCCGACATGGGCTGGCTGAACGACCTGCTTCCAGACAACGAACAATGGGATCAGTTCACCACAACCCTCATCAATGCTAAGGATAAAATTGGAGACAACTTCCAGATAGGTCAGTTATGTAAATAATGAAGAAATTAGGGAGATGATTACACAACAATACAAAACACGCATTTACATAAGTTAAAACTCTAATGCTGCTTTTGCATATTGGCTGACAAATATGATAATATTCTCATCTAAAAAAGGCCTTTTTAAATGGGAAGACAAGACAAGAAAAGCCTATAAATACCTACAAATTAGAGAGGTTTGTAGTTACTTTTTCTTAGTGAGTAGCGGTGAGCAGTAAAGTATTTGATCATTTGAATTTATAAATTCTTTAGTATCTGTCGGCCATCATGTAAACGCAGTGTCATTTTTAGTTCTTACTACATTGTTAGTGTGTGGTAGATTTCATATTTTTATTTGGTGTTCTGTAATAGTAAGGATTTAGTGCTAGACACTGATTCCAGACTGAATTTGGGATTTCTATTGTTCACACAGACACAATGTGAGTAGAATTTTCTATCTTAATAATGGTAATTTGTGTAAAATCAAAATGAACGCTTGTTCTTTTCTAGAAGAGGTATTTGCCCTGTACTGGGAAAACAGGCTCACAGGGAGTGCCAGGCATTACTGCTGAGCATGAGATCTTGGGTTCGATCCCCAAGTTGTGTACTGTTAATGAGTGTATTCACGTCTTGATTCGTGTCTGATTGACAATAGGCTTGTCTATTACATGTGATTTAAACATAACTACCAAGATGTGGGTGCAAGCGTGATCAATGCTCATGCCTTCTCCGTGTGAGAAGAGGCCTATGCCCTGCAGTGGAACAAGAACTGCTATTATTTGATATACTTTCGGCTATCCCTTCGCGGGGTACAGATGTGATGTAAAGCCAAGCGCACATCACACCCGCAACGGGCCGCAGCGCAACGCATTTTCATAAAAAATTGCGGTGCGGCCTGCCTGTAGAAGTGATGAAGGAGAATTTTTGCAATGTAAACGGCAGCAGTATATAAGCTGAGAGGACCGTATATCGTTAGGTGTCCCACTGACGCTGTCGGTGCACATAGATCCGAGGCTCCGCGATGCCGGGCTCGCCCGAGCTGCCGAACTGCGCGAGTGGCTGGGGCAGCGGTACGAAGACGCAGTGGCCGCAGCCGCTGCAAGTAACGCTGCCAGTATCGGTATGTTTATCATGTAGTATGTGTTTTGTGCAGTAAATCACCTTATGAAAACGTTGATCATTTTTAAGACTTAAAGCTACGGTTTCCTAGACGAAGTTGTAGCCACATAGCGTCCGAAATTTACCGGCGAATGACGTAATTGAAACGTTTTTTATGTGTGTTGGTGTGTTTTCCTAGAGAGCGTTTTTTGACACCTTAAAGTTCAACACCGCTGTTATGTGGCGGCCACCGGTTTTCTAGGAAACCGTAGATTTAATCACATTAAACTCGTTAGATTTTCCTAGTGTATTTATTACATTGCTCACGTCGCTTTTTGAATCCTATAAGGTGCTAAGTATGATCATGGTTTTCATAGGCCGACTGTATCTGGTGTTTTTTTTAAATATTATTATAATATGTAGTTTTTTTGTGTAGATAATTATATATTTTAGAAATTTGTGTACAAAATGTTTTGCGACACACATACATGACGTTGTTAATCGTCAATCGTTAAATTACATTGTTACGTTTAATGTATTAATAAATGTGTCAAATCATATCAATCAAGTTAGTAAGGTTTTTAAAAATGACTACTAAAGCGCCATAAAGCATTTTTTTGCTCGCGCTTTTACGTCATAAGCCCAAAAGTCTGACAGCCAATCTTACCAAGTGGTATCGTGATACCCAGTAACTGGGTTGTGGAGGTCAGATAGGCAGTCGCTCCATGTAAAATACTGGTCTTAAGCTACATTTGGTAAGACTGCTGAAATTGCTGTATTATAATCATTTAAGTAAATAAATTATAACTAATTGGAGCGTCTCAGGTTACTTATACGATTTTCTATTCAACATAATTATTATATTTTACCGTACCTATATCTGAAACAAGTTGTAATTCTTCAGACCAGCCGCAGAAGATCGTGAACAACCTACAGAGCAGGCCGGCGCCCTCGGCCAGCCGCGGCGGCGGCAACGAAGATGCGACCACTTACGGTGAGACTACCCTACTTGTTTCGTTATAAAATACTAGCTTGTGTTCGCGGCTTCGCCCGCATGGCTGTTGGAAATTATCCCACGGCGACTTACTACCTGGATAAAAAGTATCCTACGTGTTGTTATAAACTATCTGTGTTCCAAATGCCATCCAAATCCGTTCAGAAGTTTTTGCGTGAAAGAGTAATAAACATCCATCCATCCATCCATCCTCACAAACTTTCACATTTATAATATTAGTAGGAATAGGAATATATTTATTTATTTTACACATCTATTTTGGTCTACTAATAGGTGGTAGTAGCACTTAGTACTGTTAGATAGTAAATATGAATTTAAAAACTATGCTAGTAAATCAATAATGTAGATAAAATATATAAAATTCAATAAATTAAATTAAAATGTGCTACATTTACTTCCTAATATACTACAATTTTCATCTTCGACATCTTCTAAATTTTCGATTTTACAACCCCAAAACTAGAATTTTTTCTACTGTTTTCTTGTGTTAACAACAGTCGTGTATCTATTCATACACGACATATTTTAAGAGATACATTAGACATACAGGTGGTAAAGAAGCCGCCATAGAAACGATTTTTTTGAAATCCTAGTATACTATATTAAGAATTAAATAATTTAAAATTACTTGACACATAATAAATACTGGCTCCTTCTTATTTCTTAACATACATTACGCTAGTTTCTACGTAGTATTCCCTGTAAGTGAAGCGCACGGCGGCACGGCGACGCAGTAGGTCTGCGCGCGGCTCGTGCATGATCCAAAGAGTACCTAGAAAGCGCACCTTCCTCCCGCGCGCCTCTTCAGTTCTGTATATTTATTTTACAAAAAAAACTGCATTTTTTTTAATTTTGACCCCATTTTCTTCGATAGCATTTCAACACCTTAAACACGAAAATGGGAAACTGAATTTTGGTGTATATACGATCAAAATTAGGGTGACATTAAGTTTGTTCCATGTTTAGGGTGCTGCTAATTTATCTTACTTCCATTCTTCTCTCCTACAGAGAAACGCGTCCACGCGTTACAAGAAGAAGTCCTGGCGTTGCAAGCTCGATACCAGCGTGAGCTGCAGCGTCTTGAACAGGAGAACAGAGAGTTGAGGCAGCAGAACATGCTGTTAAGGCAAGGAAGACAGCCTTCTACTAGGAAGATGAAGGTACATTGTAGAACCTTGATAGAGCAACTATATCTTAGGTCTTAAACCGGATGACAGTAGGCAGTGCACATAAAATGACAATGGATTGCAATGGGTTTCATTTTGACAGTTCCGCCATGTTCATTGCGTTATTTACGTTGTTGAACAGACGAATTTTTCAATTATACGAAGCAATGGTGTTGGCGCCTCGCTAAGCCCCACGATTTTCATGCGGTCTGATGGAAAGAAAGAAAAGAAAGAAAATACGTTTATTTGCGGTAAACATGACGCAAAGAAAAAACACACATTTACAAAAAAAAAACACGAGTTGGGGGAAAATATGCGTCACATCCACGCAAAACGACAATCGCTCAGCATAATGCTACGACCCTATGCGAGACAGAGTCCCAGCTCTGGTTTTCAGCGATAGCTGGCGTTGACGTGATGACGTCGTTGATGGCTGTTTGGCGTCCTTTTTATTATGTACTCTTGAACTCGTATGAGACTAGTGTGTGGGTGGAAATAAGGTACAGCTACACTGCAGTTATAAAATTTATTACTGTATAGGTACATAGATTCCAACAAAACTTTTTATGAGTATGAGACCACCGAATTAGTTTTTACGTTTCGTCCACCACGACACTTTTTTTTATTGTTGCACTAAGTTCACACTTTTGCCGCTGCCCGGCGGTACTGTCCACCGAGGAGGCGCCACCGTCTGCGCCGCGCTCCGGCCGGTTGGAGCATCACATCGCCCGTTAGATGGCGTTGGCAGATCAATAAACAAATGGTTTAGCAATATCCTTCAAAACTCTCGGATTATGATTGAAAGTATGTCACGAAATTAGGGTGCAAGGAAAGAAAGAAAGAAAGAAAGAAAGAAAGAAAGAAAAATGCGTTTATTGGCATTGCAGCAACAAAATACACCTTAAAACTAAAAAAAGGATGTTGCCGTCGCCGTTTATGACTCACTCGCACTACAAATCACTAAATAAATTTAAAACATCATTCTGTAACCTTCAAACGATTGACAGACGCGGAACGATGTTTTAAATACGTTTAGGGCTAAACGCATTTAGTCATTTGTGGTGTAAGAGAGCCGCAGCGCTGTTTCCACCGCATGCAGATTTCTACTAAAAACGCGAATTTCTCCAGTGTAATAAAAAGTATCATAATATATTATGTCACTCAGTAATAGTGTAGCTTTTTATAAGTGAAGCCCACAGAGCGAAGCGCACACAGCCCACGAGTGCCGTAATACAGCTGTAAAACACCGTCGTTTTTTTCTTTCTTTCTTAACAAACAACTTTGCCTCTTAATTTGTATCTTTCTTTAAAATGTACGGAACAGCTTGTTATTTTCCCGACTTACTTTTTGAAGTGATAACGTCTTATAAATCGATGAACGCCGGCTGCACGCACGAAAAAGCATGACTCATTATCATGTTCCGCCTGAGCCGAGCGTACAAGCGAGAGCGCGGAACAAGCGATAGAGAGGCACGATCGGCCTAAGTGTTCGGTTTGTGACGCATCTATCCCTCTTCCACTCCTTATGACGTTATCACGTAAAATTATCGTCCATAAACCGACTTCACAGACAACTATTTTTTTTATAGCGAAATGGGCTAGCTTTTGACCGTGATCTCGCCTTGTGGAAAGCGATGGATAAGGTCTATGATGGAACGAGCAAGCCTAGAAGATGCCTGTTCACTCTTGCTTTGATGGCAGACGGGTTATATGTGGAAACGAACATGGACGCGGGCAGAGAGTTCCACACTTTGGCCGTGCGCATAAGAAATGTGGAGGTGAAGCGCTGAGTACGACTAGTCGGTATATCGACCAAGTGCGGATGGTACCCTGCAGCACGTCTGGTAGTCCGGTAGTGAAAGGACGATTGTGGGATCAGATTGCTCCAGCGCACACTCCTAAGTACAGTCTGTAGAAGACCGACAGGCAAGCACCATTACGCCGATGAGCCAGTCTCTAAAGCCTAGCCCCCAGCGCCTCGTCGCCTATCAGCCTTTTTGCTCTGCGTTCCACTGAGTCAAGTGCAGCAAACTGGTATTTTACTGAGCCATATCCCATAAGTGGCTGCAATACTCCATACAGGAACGGACCTGAGCATTGTACAAACTCAAAAGCTGTCCAGATGTGAAGTATCGCCTCATCTTATTTAGGATACCCAGCTTTTTGCCTGCAGTCTGTGCTTTTGACTCGATGGTTGAGCCGAAGTTGAGATTTGATGTCAACTCCATGCCCAAAAGCTCCAGGCGGTCGGAACTGGTACAGATTCACCTCGGAAAGTAGGAGATAATTTGAACTGGCTCCTTTTGGCAGTGAAAAGACAGGCCTGTGTTTTCTGAGCGTTGAACTGGATCAGATTGTCGTCGCCCCACTGGGAAACGAGGGTCCAGTTCATTCACTCCACCATGGCCTCTGTAAAAGTAACTGCTATCTCTCTGCTGACTTTTGCACTGGACAGTTATATTTCTGACAATGTGCTGTCATCTGCGTACCCAATCGCCAGCAGCTGTAGCAGGTAATTAATATGCAGCAGAAATAAAGTCGCAGAATGAACAGACCCCTGAGGAACACCGGCATCAATAGCCATAAGATCCGATGAGCAGTCGTGTATGGACACTCTGATCGAACGCTCACTCCGTAAGTCGGAAATCCAGTTGGAAAAGTCAGCAGGGATTCCGAACGCGGGAAGATTACCCGACAGAGTAGCATGCCAGACCCTGTCAAAAGCCTTAGATATATCAAAAGACACACAGCCTTTGTTAAAATTATACATAATGATGAGTACTATATATGTTTGTTTGTTTGCTTCCAGCGCTCTCTAATCGACATGTACTCAGCAGTACTAGACGAGCTGTCGGGCTGGGACGCGGGCGAGACGGACCGCCTGCCGCGCGTCGTGGTGGTGGGCGACCAGTCCGCGGGCAAGACGTCCGTGCTGGAGATGATCGCGCAGGCCAGGATCTTCCCCAGGGGCGCAGGGGAGATGTGTACCAGGTACGGGACACTAGTGCTGGACTAATGTACTCTAACTCATCCTGATTTCTTTTTAATTTTTCTATTAACAATCTAGAAGTAGAAAATCATATCTTTTTCTAACTTAATTGAATGAATTCACGCAATCAAACTCAGGTAGGTAAGTACTTACTATAAAAAAACAATTTGAAATGTCAACAATTCTTTATTATAAATTATCTGTTTGGTGAAGAAAATAATCTGTAACATGTACACCCAATCACCATTTCTTTAATGATTATTGCGGACTCTGCTACACATGTTTGGCAAATAAATTGGTGATCACAGTTTGTTTTAAGACATTAGCAAAAGGCCGGCCTCTTGACATAATCTATTAAGTAGTTTTTATTTAATAACTAGCTGACCGGATAGACGTCCTGTTTCCTGGAACTCGATCCCAGCTCCAGCTACCGGGTCCAATTGTGAATACAAACCACCCAGGGACCCCTCAAACACACACAAAAAAATTCATCATAATCGGTCCAGCCGTTTAGGAGGAGTTCAGTAACATACACACATACAGAAGAATTATTTATATAAAGATTATGTATTTATATTTATTTACAGAGCTCCAGTAAAAGTCACTCTATCCGAAGGGCCGTACCACGTCGCTCAGTTCAGGGATTCATCGAGAGAATTTGATCTCAACAAGGAATCTGATTTAGCGGATTTAAGAAAGTAAGTGCCATAAAAATCTATCTATAAAGCTGAAGAGTTTGTTTGTTTTTTTTTTTTTTGTTTAATCGCGCTTATCGCTGGAGCTACCAGGCGGATTTGAAAAAATATTTTTGTATTTGATAGCCCAATTCTTGAGAAAGGTTATAGGCTATTTAACATCACACTACGACTCTTACGAGCCGAGAAAAAAGAAAACAGTCTGAAAGAACGCTAAACGAAAACGAATTAATAACGCGAGCGGGCGATGGGATGTGACGTGGTGGGTCGGGGACCGAAAATTCACACGGACGAAGTCGTGGGCAGAAGCTAGTAAAAATTTAGTAAATAACTGGACGAAAAATGTATTTTTAATCGGTATATTTTTATTTTACCAGAGAAATAGAACTGCGCATGCGCAACAGCGTGCGAGGCGGCCGCACAGTGTCCACCGAAGTAATCTCCATGTCGGTGAAGGGGCCCGGACTACATCGCATGGTGCTGGTCGACCTGCCCGGCGTTATTTCTGTAAGTTTATTAAATATTGTTTACTTTATCAGAATTTATCGCAGACGACTACCAGACTTATGAAAACAAATAGAAAAAACTGGTCATGCAAACCGAAGTTCTTGGATAGTTTCCCCCTATCCATTCCCCCATCAATTCAATTGGTTCAACCAGTAGAATTGACGATAGTAATTTGAAAAACCATATACCATTTTCTTAAAAAAAAAACATTACAATACTAACCCAAATTAATGTTATCATGGATACATCTCAATGTAACGTTATAACTAGAGATCGGATATTCGGATGTATATTCACCTAAAGTTATGATGTTGCCTAATATGGAATGCGCTTTTGTATCGACAAATATATTAACTTTAACTAACACACATCACCCCCTTACACTCCACATACACGTATTTGCATCGGGGGTTAAACATTAATTTTAAATAAATATACATCTGAATAGTTATACAATCGAAGAATCCCAGCGTTTTTTTATTTAATAAATAATTTTATAGAAGTCGCTTAGTTATGCATTCTCGGTATTCCTGGTATCCTGGGACATTTTTTACAAAAAAGATATTTTAAGAAGCCGTTTCGTTACTTTCATAGCCAAAAACTTACTTTAGGTAAATATGCATCCAAATATCCGATCTTTGGTTGTAACTATTATCGTCATAAGAAATCTATTGATTATTTTAATATAGGTATTGGAAAAACTATCAATCTCTAAAGGGTGGCATAGCTACCTTAGCAATCCCTGTTAATAAACTAACCTTGGAAGAAGAGTGAAGTATAAATTAAATTAATGAATTCTAAATATTCACCTTTACAGACACAAACGGTGGACATGGCATCAGACACGCGGGAAGCTATCAAACAGATGACGAAGCAGTACATGGACAACCCGAACGCTATCATTCTGTGTATACAGGTGTGTATAACAGCTTCATCGTATATTCGTAACTGGCTTGCGTAAAATCCTTTGCACAAAATATCACTGCGCCGTTTAAGCCGTTTTTTTTAAGTTGTTAACTACATGTCACAGAGAAAAACGCTCTAGGGAACCATGAGCTAAATTTTTAAGAAAATAAAAGTGAGTGGTTTTACTCTTGGCTATAGATGTTTCACATCAAAAAGGTGTAATTTCGAAGATAACTATTTAAGAAAACAAAATCACCCTGTGTAGGTCGTCTTCTTTATAAATCTTGGAGTGTCTTGCTCATTATTTTGCATAGGAAAATCCTTTTGGAGAGACAATTAAATTCAATTATTTTTCTAATTCATTTTGCGATTTAAAAATGCCTTTCAATCATCATAATTTCAGCCGAAACACGTCCACTGCTGGACGTATGCCTCCCCCAAGCACCGCCACTTCGACCGGTTCTTACCTTTTAATTGTGTAATTGAAATAAATGATTTGAGTTTGACATTAGACGACGATATCAACTAAAATTCTCCACTTTTTATTATAGTAATGATTTTCTCCTCCCCTTTCAGGACGGCTCAGTAGACGCAGAGCGCAGTAACGTAACGGACTTGGTGTCGTCCTGCGACCCGTCCGGCAAGCGCACCATCTTCGTGCTCACCAAGGTGGACCTGGCTGAGGAAAACCTCGCCAACCCTAACAGAGTGAGTGTATAATACTGACAAATGCGTGCGCAGGTTGGACAGACCCACTCAAATCTTTGTGGTTCCTTCCTCAAAAGACCATTTCAGATAGTTGTATAGAGGTAGAGGTATGAGGAACAGGGTGTAGAGCTCACTCACATCTCCATAGAAAAGGGAGGATCCTCCGACCAGACGGGTGTTGTGTCTGGTGGGCAACTGCCCGACGGTCGATGTCGGGACGTTGTATATATGCTAGTCGCGCGGTAAACTCTGCTTGCGCGATGCAGGATTTGCGTGACGTCAGTGTGATGTGTAGGTCGCATGTGGCGGTGTAGATACCGCTACAGTTGTCACTAATCCACGTGGTCTTCACACGATGTGATCAAGATTGTCTGGACTTTGCCCTCCGAGTTTGTTTCGGTTTCCTATCCGAATACTCTGAAAAGAATCTCAGAGTAGCCTGATAGGAAAAACCAAACTCATTCAGTTTTAAAACTTAATTTAATTTTGACCTGTAAGTGTTTGTACAAACCTACTTACCGAAATAAAATCAATCAATCAATATTCTATATAAACCACAAAAATTGTTTCTATGGCCAGGGTTCGAAATTATCAAGATAATTACGCTTCTTGATAATTATCCGATAATCATCGGATAATTATCACTAATTTCTTACACTGAAATTCATTTGTTATATTGTTTCATATGAAATGCATTATAATTTGGGCAATTCGAACAAAAAAATTACTTTCTTTTATAATTTTTATTTAGTATCCACTTGGATATTAAATAAAATTTATAAAATTAATTTGTTTTTTATTCTCCCTTTTACCTTTAATTAATGTTAATTTTTGTTATTATCATTGATAATTATCCTTTCGAATCTTGTTTCTACCTATGTCCATTATAGACTTTGAAACCATCCAACCGATGTGCCCCAAACCGGTTTCATTAGAAAGGCAATGCAAATAGAATAGAATAGAATATTTATTTGCTCAGAATGTAGGTATTTACATTAAGGTGGTAGTAATAATATTAAAGAACCCTTGTACATTCTACCATTTGGGCATGCTAACATTGATGCAGTTCATCATCAAACATACAAACATTGATACACAACTAAAACTTATCAGCTAGAAAATCCGATACAGAATAATAACATTTACTCAATAGAAGTAAAGTTAGTTTCTTCTTGACAGTTGTTACTGGTTCCTCTTTTATGGAATTAGGAATGTGGTTAAAAATAGCCGGTGCCATACCAAAAACACTTTTCGAAGAACATTTTAAACCACTAAAACAATGGAAAAAAGAACTAAAACTTCATGAATGGACCGAATGTGCCTAATGCATTGTTTTATCGTAGTAGCACACAGTAGCACACGCCGGGTATCCGCTAGTAATTCATAAAAACCTATGAGAAACAGAAACGCGCATATAAAAGATAACTTAGTACTAGAAACATGCACACTTGTAATGCTTGCTACAAGACTACCTGCCTACCTGCCTTGTAGGTGTTAGTTACCAGGCTTGTACTAAGGTTCTGTGTTCTTTAATGATTTAACTGCTACATTTGTAGATCCGCCGCATCCTGGAAGGCAAGCTGTTCCCGATGAAGGCGCTGGGCTACTACGCCGTGGTGACGGGTCGCTCGCGCAAGGACGACTCCATACAGAGCATACGAGAGTACGAGGAGCGGTTCTTTAGGTCTTCCAAGCTGTTCAAGTAAGTCAATCTGTCTAGCGTTTTTCCAGCTGTGGTAGGGTCGGCTCCCATACTAAAGCGGATGTAGCTGAATACCAGTATTTTACGTGGAACTACTGCCTATCTGACCTTCACTGAATAAGGTCAAAAATGAGCTTCGTCGTATCGATTAATTATACAGGGTGGATTTTGGAGATTAGACAGTAAAGGCAGCTACGTTAACCGTTGTAGCTACAGGAAGACGGACCTTAACTATTTGAGAAATTTTGATTTGCATTCACTGTTTTAGAGCAGTGGTGGCCCAGTGGTATCGGCCCCGACTTACGAGTTGTAGGTCGTGAGTTCGAACCCAGGCAGGCGCTTTACTTTGTGTTAATAATTTCATCACCACTGCTCTCAAAAACGGTGAAGGAAAACATCTAGAGGAAACCGGCATGTCCTAGAACCAAAACTTCGAAGACATGTAACATCTACTAACCCGCACTGGGCCCGCGTGGTAGATTACAGCCCATTCCCTCTCAAAGAGAGATGGCCTGTGTCCCAGCAGTGGGGACATGATAGGCTGAATATGATTCACAGTTTTGAAAGAAAATATAATCAGCAGGAAAATTGGCAAATTTCACAAAAACTTTTTTATGCCAATCGATCATATTTTATATAAGGATCAAAAACCTATATTGGACCAACTGAGGTTTGAGTACTTGAAAAGTCAGAAATCGCAAAATAACGTTCCCCATACATTTCGTAAAAAATGACACTACAACTTACTTTTTTATGATGGATAGACTGACCGACACAATGAAGACTGGCCAAAAAAAAAGTAGGCGCAGTTAGTAGGCAGTAAAAGAAGTCCGTGCCGTCTGTTTTCGTAAAAACGTTTGGTCACAACTGCAACTTCACCTAACCTAGTGAAAGAATTCCCTGAACAATTCTTAGTCAGTGCTAGCGCATTGCCAGGCACTATCACGCCAAGCGTGCTCTATCCCAACTAATGAAAGGTCACATTCACATCAAGCTAAGCTGACTTAACTATAGGATTCTCTAACTCAGCCCAGTGTAGCGAGCACAGTTTCGAGACGAGCGCTCCTATTCAAGCAATGAACGAGCGAAGAGAGCCCACCTACGCCACGAGTCAGCTTTCACACCAGAAAAGCGTACGGAACGAGCTTTTTTCACAAGAAAAGCGAGTGGAGGATGACAACTCTCTAGACGAGCGAGCGAAGCGACCCCACCCTCGTCATGAGTGAGCGAAGCGCGGCTACTAACGAGCACAATTAGCGGGCTTATGAGCGTATTAAGTGGCGCTCACTATATTCTATTCGCCTTAAGTAAGTGACTCATCAGTGCATCTACAAAGTAAAGGCGTATTCATACTGGGGTAAAAATTAAATCATTAATATTAAAGCAAACTTTTTATTACACAGTATTTTCAAATATCAATATTTAAAAAAAAAAACAGAATCTCCACTTTTATTTTCACGAAATAGGTGAGGTATTCATTTTAATAATTGACAAAAGACGCGTCCGCACATTGACCAGAAAATTACCCATTTTCCTGCTGACTGTACATTTTTTTCAAATTCTGTGAATGCAAAACAATTTTTTTCAAAAAGTTAAGGAAAGTCTCCTAAGAACGTTTTCCAAAAGATGCAACGGTTAAGGTAGCTGCCCTTGCTGCCCCATCTCAAAAATCCACCCTGAATATGTCGGAAATACGTTAAATCAATCGTTTGACTTTTGACTAATCGGAACGCCAGCGCCACCAGGCGGCGCTCGACAGGGTCTATAACATAACGCTTGACCAGAGTAAAAGCAGAGTTTATTGTTGGCGGTTAAGCAGTGAACACGTTTAGAAACTGTCTGTCTGTGTAGTTGTGTCGTGTGCCTTAAGTGTGTGAATTGCTAGTGCGATTAGTTGGATCGTAAATTATAACTTGATTTGAATTGCAAACGGTTTTTCTATTGCGCAATAACCAACACTACCCATAGTACGCCCACAGTAGTTATAATATGGCTGATAATAACTAGAGAGACGTACCTTCTGTGTCATATATATATATAATAGTCTATGTATCGT
Organism: Griposia aprilina; assembly: GCA_916610205.1. NCBI lineage: Eukaryota > Metazoa > Arthropoda > Insecta > Lepidoptera > Noctuidae > Griposia > Griposia aprilina. The sequence continues at coordinate 16,214,936 of OU744308.1, forward strand.
TCCACAGAGACGGCCTAGTAACCCCGTCACAAGTAACGACCCGCAACCTGTCGCTGGCCGTGGCCGACTGCTTCTGGCGCATGGTGCGCGCGTCCGTGGAGCAGCAGGCCGACGCCTTCAAGGCCAAGCGGTTCAACCTCGAGACCGAGTGGAAGAACACCTTCCCCAGGTAAGCGAAGCGATAGACTACTTTACAGTTTTTGAGAAACCACTTAGTAATGTTCCTTGTGGTTTATTTACCTGAAATTATAAATCGTCACGTAACGAAAAAGCGTTATGCCCCCTCCATGCGATACCATGTGAGAGAGAGAGAGATAGTTTTCATGGTTTTCGAGGGTGCTAAACCCGATAGTGAGGTCAAAAAAATTATCCAAGATGGCGGTTGTGAAAACTTTTAAATTTTTCGTCATGGTGTTTAGGGTTCCGTAGTTAACATGCCGTAGCCATGTCCGTCTGTCCGTCCGTCCGCAGCTTAGCTCAGAGACTCGTAAGTACTAGAAATATATAATTTAGAATGGATATACATATTAATCACGCCGACAAAGTAGTAAAATTAAATTAAGAATAAAAAATTGTTTGTTATTTTTTTGTCATCCATCCCATAGTGTGGGGTATCGTTGGATAGGCCATTCAAAAATATTACGGGTCTTTGAAAACCATTTTTCGATTGAAGGATCCGTTTGCGTAAAATTAAGCTTTAAATTAATAGAGTCAAATGTACCCCCCCCCCCCCCCTCCCTGCCAGCTAAATGGTTGCTTTTGGATATATGAAAAAATTGGTGGCACTATTATTTAACGAAATTAAAAGGAAAACTATCACAGCTAAGTAGGATTTACAAGTTAACGAGTAATAGTAGACCAACTTACATTTGTAATTGTAGCGTATGAGAGACCATGTTTTTCAACAACAATGTTAAGTTTGTCCTTGGGATAAATTCATCTCAACTTCGGAACCCTTCATTGTGCGTGGTCCGACACGCACTTTGCCGGTTTTGAAGGTGCTAAATCCGATAGCGAGGTCAAAAAGAAAATCCAAGATGGTGAAATCTTTATGAGAGCTTCTAAAAACTTATACTAGACAGCAGTGGTGTTCCTTTTACTAAAGACGAAAACCCCGGCTTTCAATTAAACCTATCAATAAAAATAAAATACACGTCATGTAAACTTGTAAATTAACTAACTCGATCATGTCGCAAGAAATTATAAGAATAATAGGGTAAATCTTTCAAACGTCAGATATCATTATCCTGCTAATTTTGAATTTTTTGACAGCTTTTCCGTTAAAAAAATCTGTCAAAAATTCAATATTATCAGGATAATGATATCTGACGTTTGAAAGATTTACCCAATAACATTAAAAACCGCGCGTTTCCGCGCAGCGCCGCCGTTGCTAGGTGTTCGTACTCACACAATAATATTAACATTCCGCGCCGTTTTCATCATGCACCGCTGTCAAACTCTCCGATAGCGCAGTGGCGCAGTTGCGATCTCGCTCTAACGCTTTAGCGTTAAGCAGGATGCGAGATCCGCGAGATCGCGTCCATGAATGAAAACGTAAAGTCTGTGGACATTGCATATGCTTTCTCGCTCACACGCGCCGGCTTCTTATGGAGCTTCTATAACCTCTCAGTTTTTGTAAAGAAATTCATAATGTTGTTGATAACATTGGTATGTGCTTATTTCGAATTTCAATTTTGTTTTGAGTTTTTCATTGTTTTTAAGTTTAGGTGAAGTGTTTGATTAGTTTTTACTGTGATTACCTTTGTTTTAAAGTGATTTAAAATATTCATATCATTAAAACTTATTCGGAAACGCATGCAATTTTTCCTTGTGAAGGATTAAAGTGTGTGAAATTATTACTCGGAAAAGTAAATACTTTGAGTTTTAAGACAAATATAATCTCGTTACTTCACCTAAACCTACCCCTGATTTGAGTATTTCTTAGTAATCTAAATCTCATGCAAACTATTTCGATAAGAAAACTTTAAAGAATCAATTGATCAGTTTATATTCATCAACTGAACTACAGGAGCGTAATATTTTCACTTTAATTGATTTCATACATGAAACTTAACTTCAGGATGCCTTTCCTGAACTTTTAAAGTTCGCTCATTTAATTGTGCTTTTTCATGTTTAAAGCGTATTCACACATATTTAAGAAATACTCAAGGACAAGAGCGGCTTTCCGAATTATCGATTCTTTCAATAGAAAAGAGCTGTTGGTAGAATGAAAACGATCACAAACTTTTTACGCTGATGTAATGAAATCATTTTTACAGAAAGATAGACGTTTTGATTTAGAATACTTACAGAAAGTAATTTTTATATTTTGTGAGGTCCGTTTAATTAATTGTACAAATCAAAGCAGGCGCCAGGATCATGCTCTCTAACGAATTGACATCAAATGGCTTTTATCTAAGCCACTGAAGGTCATTGCTGTTATGTATCTGTAAATAAATCTAAAAAATACCATGCCTTCCGTGTGCTTTGACGTTTGTCATCTGCGTGTGGTAAAGAAGCGAGGAATTAAGAGATTGTGGATGGCTATCCACATTGTGAATAATTATAAAATTTATAAATATTATCAACATCATATCTAATCGTAAACAATGTGTAGTTAAAAATCAATCAGTTATTTGTGCGCCATCTAGTGACCGGATTGTAATATTTTGTCTATTGCGACTTGCGAGCGAGTGAAATGTGAATTAACTCGGAGAGCTCTGTTGTGTGAATGTGAATGTTAATAGGTGGCGTTTATACGTCGTATCATATTTTAAACCAACTGATAACTTTAAAATTAAATAGATTTTCGAATTTGTAAAGACTATCACAGGGCGATAGGAAGTTATTTTTCTAATATAGGTGTGTCGGCTTGCCCTAATTTTGACCCCTAGGCACGCCACTGTTAGATGGCTCTATGTTAAAAAGGGTTTTATTTTTTTAATTTCTACATTTTGATCTGTAATTTATATGGTGTACATAATAAAAACTATTCTATTTTCACACTTTTTCTCCCTCTCTCGGTCTCTTTCTATTTTCTTCCTCTCTCGGTCTTTTTCTAGTTTCTTCCTCTCTATCTTTCTATTTTCTCTTTCTGTCACTTTCTATTATGTACAAGTATGTGTGTGCGAGTATCGCGTAAGGAACGAGTTATCCTGACGGAACTCCCCCGACCGCACATTTTTTGCGCAATTTATTTTGATTGTTAAAACATATATAAAAATACATATATATTTTGCTCAGACCATTATTGAATACAAAATTCATAAGGTATTTTTCTTACTGTCAACTAGCCTATTCTAAGTACCTAGATTTCTCGTATCAAATCTTTCGTTGAGGAGAGAGGAGATTGCAAGATTAGATAATGATTGTAAAAGCGATCTCTGTTCAAAAATTAGTCTTGTGTTGTAAAATATTTTGTATTTCAAGGATATCGTAATTTATTAGGGCCTGCAACTAAAACTTATCTTAATTAAGACGTCAAAATTTTCCCGATATCGTTTCAGACAGCGCGAACTAGACCGCGACGAGCTGTTCGAGCGCGCTCGCGCCGAACTTCTGGACCAGTCCGCCGAACTGTCGGCCGTCGCCGCGGCCGCGTGGGAGCTGCGCCTGCAGCAGGCGCTGTGGGCTGGCGCGGCCGACAGGGTGTTCGCCCACATATACCTGCCTGCTGCTGCTAACGCGCAGGCTGATGTGGGTGAGTACTGCATAACACAAGCAGCTGATAGTGTTCCCACTGTGGAACGCACTGGGCCGCGGCCGGGTTGGTGGATGACATTGTGTCAATGTTACTCTCATCACCATTCAATGTAACATCAGACAAATAAGATCCATTTTATCCTTAAAATGTGGTAATATTAAATTATTATTTTTCCCTTTAGGAGCCATCCATAAATTACGTCACACGTATTCCATGATTCTTTGACTCCACCCCCGTCCTTGTCACAGCTGGTCACATTTGTGAGACTCCCCCCTCCCTAGTGTGATGTCACATATTTTGCAATTTTATATCTAGAAATTATTAAATTAAAATAGCAGTTCCGAAATTACTTTAATTTCCATTTAAATTATTTTTTAATGAAATCAACATCAAATCAAACATTTGAAAAATCTACAAAACAAAAACGATTCATTAAATTAATGAAATATACAAACTTAATCATCCTGAGTCCATGGACTTTGAACCCACTCCTTTAAATTATTTATAACTAAAGTCCACGATAAGCTATAAATTTTGTAAACACACATTCAGGGATTCGCAACGTTTAGAACAAATAAAAAAAAACAGTTTTGTAATGAATTTTATTTTTATAAAAGGATATAATGATTAAAACAAACAATATAACCTGTCTAATTGTATCCTACCTCAGAGTAAAATATGCTATAATATTTATTTGTATTATATACTCATTACTTAATAGTGTAACAATAACAAATAGCATATTTCTTATCACTTTGCACTAAGTTGAAATTTTTGTACCGCATAGCTCCCTAAATGGCGTTCGCCTGTTTAAATTCGCGCTATGGTTTCATTACCACTAATAGTATAAGACCCATTAATATTTTTTAATAAATAGTTCAGTTCGTAGCAGTTTGGAGTTTTATTTCGAGTACAGTGCTGACATAACCTAATTCGCAAAAACAACAAACAAACTGAGACGCATTCGAACCTCGAACTTACTTCAAAATGGCGGCCCAAATGTTTACGTTCTATGAGTCAGTCGCGGTCCAGTACCACAAAACATTAAACGACAGCGCTTTATATCGCTAAAATACAACCCGACCAAGTGAAATTGCTCCTTAGTTTAGTATTACACGTATGTTACTTTGAGTTGATTGAATTGTGGCTTCGTAACTTAGTAGAAGTTCTTTATTTACAAAATTTATAGCGTCTCGTGGCGCGGACTTTAGCATAGCAGTCACTTCGTCGTCGTTTGGGTTGCATTGTCAGGAACATTCGTAGTGTCAACATCAAGCTATTGAGCTCAAGATTCAAGACCTACAATTTTATGCCTAGAAACGCTCTTATTAGGCTTTAGTTAAAGAAAAGAAATCAATTGTCATAACAAATATCCATCAAAACACTGTAAACCTTATGTTCATACAAATAGAGTTGGAAATATTTTTAAGTTTTTCGTTAATAGTTCAAATTTCGTGTTTTAATACTTAGATCATATTAGATTTTGAAATGTGACGTCATGAAATTTAGGACCCATACCACCCCTTGTCACACAATGTCACACTTCGTTGACCCCCTACCCCTCCCCCTCTTAAAGTGTGACGTAATTTATGGATGACCCCTTGGCGGATATTCAAAAGAGAATGATATTTTATCTATCTATGTATATCTATACTAATAATAAAGCTAAAGAGTTTGTTTGTTTGTTTGTTTGAACGCACTAATCTTTGAAGCTACCAGTCGGAATTGAAATAGCAAAATTCTTGAGGAAGGTTATAAGGCTAAGGCTATTTAACATCACGCTATGACCATTAGGAGCCGAGCAAAGATAAAAAGTCAGAAATAACACCAAGCAAGGCGAAGTGATAGCGCGGAAAGTTGATGCGATGCGACGCGGTGGGTAGGAGGTCGAGGGAGTTTTATGAAAATCTGGCTGTTATTTTAGTATGTTGTGTATCTTGCGACTTCCTCTAGAACAAAGTCGCGCAGATGTTAGTTAACGCTAAAGGTTAATCAAAATATCAAAATGAAGTGAAACTCTTAGTCAAGAAATGATTCGAAAGATATTCGTGTGAAAGCTATGATTCTAATGATTATTATTCTGTAAATACATATTTGTTATGGTCGCGACTCTAGGACAACATACAACGTAACTTAGCACCACAATTTTCAAAAAACGTAAGAAATTTTGTGATCATCGGGCTACATTGACGGATTCCCTATAATAGACTTACCCTACTCCTCACCCCATCCTCCTAGATGTGATGCTCGCGGTCCCTCGCCAGGTGAAGTACAACGCTCCCGACGGAAGCATGCCGCACGCATCCACGACCACTATATGGCTGGATCCCTACTGTTACGATTCTAGTGAGATCTACTCTTTGTGTCCGTAGGTTGTGTAGTTTTCAAGTTTCCATTACTTCCATATTGTTTTTACGTATGTAGTTATCGAACATTGTAAAGAGTAATAACGTTTTGAAACAATAACTAACATCACTGTTAAAAAGTGGCAATATAATCTAGTCTCATTAGATTGATTTTGATTACGAAATCGTGACAAAAGTTATGCCTTTGTAAAAAAAGCATTACTGTAAAACAATCATTCATTAATGTATATAGGGTGGCAGACTATACTAATTAGTGTCATTAAATTTGTTGTATTTAAATATATCCCAGGTTGAGATTAAGATACCCTACATTAATAATTCAATATATTCCAGCTTCTTAAAGACTGTCAACTGGCCTTATCGGTTGTTGTGACATGAGATTATACAGAAGATTAACTGATGGTCAGTTAATCTTCTGTCAAATCTCGTTTGAATAGGCTTCAGTCTTATTTTATAAATGAAAACTAAACATGTTTTGATAGCTGATATTGGTTTTAACTGTGTAAGCTACTTTATTTTAATGTGTATCGCAAACAATAAAAAAACAGAATTAAAATCTTCCCAACTATCCTCTTTTACAGACAAATTCAACACCTCCGTCGATATAAAACTCCGTGAATGGGCAGAAGCGGAGCTCCCGAACGCCTCAATAAGAGCCGGACGCGAAGCCCTGCGCGAAGAGTTCACGGAACTCATGAACAGGGCGCAGGACTCCGACCCGGTGTACGAGCCAGTCAAAAAGGAGGCCGTGGAGGAGGCCTTGAGGAGGCATCAGTGGGAGGATCGAGCGCAGGACGTAAGTACTAAAACAGGCCCAGCGGCCTCATGCACTGGCCCAGCGTTCTAAGGGAGTCTGCCAGTCTTCAGTATAGGAGGTGTCATGAAGGTTTACTCATTTACACAGAACCACGTCTTACCCTAATTAAATACGAGATGACACCTCAGGGCTAGGGTTGCCATCTGCTCGGCTTTAGCCGGACATGTTTGGCTTTCTTAGGTCGTATCCGGCCTGTACGGCTTTTGTTAGGCTTTTTGCTAGTGTAACGCGGTGCACGCAGCGCCCGCAGAACGAGCGCAACGCAAGGCGCAACGTGTGAAGGACGAGGCGGGGGCGGGGGACAATGGCTATTTTTGGTTCGCGCGGGTTTTGTCTTCAGTCGGTATAAATGTGATGTTTGGCTATTAAAAAAGGTGAACACGTTTTTTGTATGGGGACCCCCTTTTTATTTTTAACTTTATTTTTTTATTATTATTTGTTATTATAGCGGCAATAAAAATACACACTGTGAAATTTTCAATTGTCTACCTATTACGCTTCACGAGATACAGCCCGCTGACAGACGGACGGCCGGACAGCGGAGGCTTGGTATTAGGGTTCCGTTGGCCCCTTTTGAGTACGGAACCCTAAAAACTAATATCAAATACCATACTTCTTATAGATGAAAGACAGGCTCTAAGTGCAAATAAGACATGCCCCTAGTAGAAAATTAAAACAGAGAAGTCAAACGCAACATTACGACACACGATCTTAAAGACAACAATAACCAAAAATATCGCAGTAGGGATAAAGTTTTACAAATTGCTGTACTCGAACTGCCAGTTCCCAGCGCCTAGCATAAATTATTTTGCCCAGATACCATTACTGGTTTCGAAGTACACACCGCACTCAGTAAAATGAAGTACAACAGGGTGCCAGGTGAGGATGGTATTAGTACCGAAATTTGTAAATAGGTGAACCTACTGTTGTCCCTATAATTAAGTCACAGATAATCATATCTCGCCCCACTTGGACAAACACCAACCTGCTCAACCAACTGGCTTTCGGCCAGGCTTCTCCACTAGTGACCGTCTACATACATAATCAGCCTATAATGTTCCCACTGCTGGGACACAGGCCTCCTCTCTTCGAGAGGGAATGGGCTGTAATCTACCACGCGAGCCCAGTGCGGGTTGGTAGATGTCACATGTCTTTCGAATTTTTGGTTCTAGGACATGTCGGTTTCCTCACGATGTTTTCCTTCACCGTTTTGAGAGCAGCGGTGATGAAATTATTTACACAAAGTAAAGCGCCTCCCTGGGTGCGAACCCACGACCTACAACTCGTAAGTCGGGGCCGATACCACTGGACCACCACTGCTCTACCGGCCGTCTACGTGCAATAAACAAAATAATTGAAAAATATCAAGAGTTCAATATTCCAATATATCTTGCCTTCATACTACTCGAAAGGTTTCGATAGTTGACCCATGATGCTATATTCGACGCTCTGAACAAGCACGAAATTGATCCCATCTACATCAACCTATGTCTACACGACACTACTTCAATTATAGTACAAACAGCTGTACCATCAACAAGGAGACCCGCTTTCACCCAAACTTTTAAACAGCAGGCTTGACGAAGTGTTTAAATCGATAACGGGAAGTTGGTAGAGATGCGGCATTGAAGTCGTTGGGTCGCGGTTAACAAACCTCCGTTTCGCTGACGACATTGTCGTATTCTCCTCCACGGCGGCGGCGGCAGAACTGGAGCTAATGTTAACTCAATGACGCAAACCTTGAGGTTGGACTGGCGATGAACATCTCGAAGACCAAGCTGAAGTAAATCAGCACTAAATATAGGAGCAGACTGAATGGTGAGGAATTGCAATCTGTCCATGAATACATCTACTTGAGCCAGTTAGTTTCTTTCCAGTCCCATGACAAGGAAGTATTAAGACGAACCGAAAATATCTGGACGAGGTACTGGTGCATGAAAGAGCTTATGCAAGGAAACCCTCTTTTGTCATTTAAGCGAAAAATTATGGACATGTGCATTCTTCCCATTTTGACCTATGGATCCTAGACTTGGTCTTTAACAAACATTCGAAAGTTCAAGCTCAAGGTTTCCCAACGTGCAATGGAGCGCAGTGTCAGATAAGCGTCAAATTGACAGACCATATTCGCAACACCACACTGTGCTCCATAACAGAGTACTGACAGACCATATTCGCAACACCACACTGTGCTCTATAACAGAGTACTGACAGACCATATTCGCAACACCACACTGTGCTCCATAACCGAGTACTGACAGACCATATTCGCAACACCACACTGTGCTCCATAACAGAGTACTGACAGACCATATTCGCAACACCACACTGTGCTCCATAACCGAGTACTGACAGACCATATTCGCAACACCACACTGTGCTCCATAACAGAGTACTGACAGACCATATTCGCAACACCACACTGTGCTCCATAACAGAGTACTGACAGACCATATTCGCAACACCACACTGTGCTCCATAACCGAGTACTGACAGACCATATTCGCAACACCACACTGTGCTCCATAACAGAGTACTGACAGACCATATTCGCAACACCACACTGTGCTCCATAACAGAGTACTGACAGACCATATTCGCAACACCACACTGTGCTCCATAACCGAGTACTGACAGACCATATTCGCAACACCACACTGTGCTCCATAACAGAGTACTGACAGACCATATTCGCAACACCACACTGTGCTCCATAACCGAGTACTGACAGACCATATTCGCAACACCACACTGTGCTCCATAACAGAGTACTGACAGACCATATTCGCAACACCACACTGTGCTCCATAACAGAGTACTGACAGACCATATTCGCAACACCACACTGTGCTCCATAACCGAGTACTGACAGACCATATTCGCAACACCACACTGTGCCCCATAACCGAGTACTGACAGACCATATTCGCAACACCACACTGTGCTCCATAACAGAGTACCGACGTTGCTCAAAAAGCCGCTAAGCTGAAGTGGGACTGAGTTGGCCACGTCTGCCGTATGCCCAATGAGCTCGTGTCGGCGAAAATAACCACTACGTGGAGCCCTGACACAGCCAGAAGGGTTCGCGGCAGACCCCGTAGAAGATGGCGGGACGAGCTAGGCAAAACTAACGACCATTGGTCCACTTTAGCCCTGGATTGAATCGGCTGACAGTCATGAGGACGGGTCTTTGCCCAGCAGTGGGATGATGCAGGCTAACAGTATTCATAAACGATAAAATAAAGCTATAAAGACTTAGTTCCCCTTACGAGTAGAAGAGAAAAAACTAGGTTTCTATTAATAATATTATAAAAAAAATAGTTTTCATTGTTCTTTATTTTAATCGTCTTAATTTCTCCTGTTGAGAAAAAATATAAAATAAATCTTTCAGTATCGATCCTACGCCATGCGCCAGGGAAGTTTAGAAATAATATATAATTAGTAACCTACATACAAATATCTAGTTTTTCTATTATTAGTCCCTGTAATTTGGTTTGTCCTATTAATTAAATTTGGAATATTGCGCCTTTGTTATTTATTAGACTTAGAGGCTTGCAGAAAAAAGACCAGGTATGTGCCGCGCAGTCGTTTTGTCTCTTTCTAGAGTGTGGTCAGTTTTATGAGGCTAAACGATCAGTCCATTCTCCGACTACCGCGAAGTGGTGACGGGCGGGCATTTCCTGTCCTCCGACCGACCTGATCCTCCTGTGTTTTCTGACCTGTCTTCCGTCATTTGTGACGTTCCAAAAGTTCTAATTCTCAGCCTGTTGAATAAATCATTACTCTGTCTGCCCGCAGGTGCTCCGCGTGTTGCAGCTGAACGCGCTGCAGGACCGCTGCGTGTCGTCGCGCCCGGACTGGGACGCCGCCGTGTCGCTCATGGACGCCGCGCTCAAGCAGCGCCTCGACCTCACGCAGCAGGAGCTCAAGGAGCTTACAGGTCAAATGTATTATCAACTAGCTTTTGCCCGCAGCTTCGCCCGCGTGGATCGGGAAATATCCCTCGGGAACGTATTACCGGGATTTAAAGTACCCTATGTGTTAATCTAGATTATAAACTATCTGTGTGCCAATTTTTCATCCAATGTTTACGCGGCGCATACCTGTAAAGCTCCTAGTCAGCATGATTTTTTCCGACATCTTCAAGAATAATCGTCATGTTTCAGCCAACTTCCACAAATCCTTAAAGGATTATACACCTTAACCTTCCTCATGAATCACTCCGTCCATTGGTGAAAACCATATGAAAATCCGTTAGGTAGTTTTTGAGTTTATCGCGTTCAGACAGACAGACGCGACGAGGGGTCTTTGTTTTATAATATGTAGTGATAAACTGCTGGACATAGATCTTTTCCATTTTGCGCCACAACATCCTATCGTCCTCCTTCCGCATCCAGTCTATCCCAGCACCCCCTTTTTAAAGTTGTTGGCCCATCTAACTAGGGACTACCACGTTATGGGAGTCTCAGGCTATGGGGTCCCAAGCTTGGGGTCTCCACTCCATTGACTGCTTCATGCTCAATCGTGAACTCTATAACAAAAATCATCGTGAGGGAGCCGACATGTTCTTGTCACATAACTAAATTTTTGTATGGCCTTCAAAGAGAAAACTGAGTATTTTTATGTGGCCTACGCAAATATCCTGCAGATCTGCGGGGTTGTTGCGTAAAACACTATCAGTAGCAATGTCTTCAATTTTGTCAATTCAAAACAACATTCATTGCTTTATTTTCGTTGCTGAGCAGACAATTTTTTCAAGCATATAATAGAGCAATGGATTAGGAATATCCTTCAAAATTTGTGATTGATAGTGTGTTGCGTAATTAGGGTGGTGGCTGGTCGTAGTCGTTGAGGTCCCTAAAATAGGATTAAACTACACGGTGACTAATGCATGCATGCCGCTCTTTCTTCAAAACGCCCACTCATGGTCCTGCATTGTTAGACTCACATAATATCTTATGAATATAAAATATTGGGACTTTAATACTCCTGAGTTTGTTTCGGCATTTCTTCTCAGAGATCAGTCAGCTGGGAAATAATAATAATAAACATTTATTTCAGAATTAATTCCATATTTGTTAGTAACAATGTAAACTTAAGAAACTAGTGTTAGTAATAAAATTATTCTAAGCTATATGAGGCACGCCGATCCTGGGGAATGTCTACTTGACTGCGTGCAGTCGTATCCACCGCCCCAAGATCGGAGAGTCCCACCTATCAGCCAATGTTCTAAGAATGGTGTTGGGGCTGGCGCGAACACGGCGAAGCAAGGATGCGCATCTCTTGCGTATGATGGCCGAAAAACTGTCAACTCTGACTGTGAAACTGTCTGTGAAATGCCGGTGCCATCTGGTTTTAAAATATTGGCCAAAAAATTCACATGTAGGAGTGTCTTAAAAGATCAACTTACAGAAATAAACATTATTTCTTAATTCAAAAATTCGAAGACGATAATTATGTGACATCCATCAACCTATACTGGGCCCGCATGGTTACCTCCGACAGGAAGGAGGCCTGAGTCCCAGCAGTCGGAACATTGTAGGCTGATTATGTGTCCCCCTACAGGGCAAAAGGTCTCCCTCTACTTTTCGCTCCTAAGTCAACTGCCATCTGAAGCCAGTCCCTCAGATACCAATATTTTTATAGCAGTGCACCAACGATGCCTCTGGCACGGTCAGCTTTTACACATCGTTTAAATTGAAATTGTATTTCTGTCAGTTGAAACATTGTATTTCCGCATTTCGTATAATGTGACTTAAGATTCTTTAAATTTCACTTTTGTTCCGATTTCAATTAAATATTTAGCTCAATAATTATGATTTTTGTCGCTGACGTTAACGTATTGCAAATGGTACCACAAAAAAAAACTTCCAACCAGAGGTTTAAGAGAATCGTAATTCTCACATTACACTACACATTCCAGGTCCAGGTCTAAAGGAACGCTGGCTGTACTGGCAATCAACCACAGAAGAACAATCCCGTCGCGGCGAGGTTCGCAACGAGCTCGACAAGCTGGGCGTGGCGCGACCAGTCCTGTCGTATGACGAGGTCGTGGCCGTGAGGGACAACCTGCGGAGGAAGGGCATCGAGGTGGACAACGACTATATACGGGAGACGTGGCGACCTGTGTATTTGAAGTTAGTAATAAACTATTCAGAGTACTTTTTACCCAAAAACCTACTGAGTACTAGACACCTCTCTACCTACCCCTTTATGGAACATTAACGATATTCACCATACAGTGTGACTTTTCTAATGGGCTTTCAGGGCGAGTTTCAAAGCTATGAGATTAATTGACCAAAGTGATCAAAGCTCAAGTTTAACAAAAAAAAACGGAATGTTATTATTTTTAAATAGATTCCCGTTTAAGAGGGCGTACAACGGTACACTAGCGCCACTCCTTTAAAAAATATTATCTCGTGACAGAAGGAATATACGATCTAGAGGAATGTGGCCGCTTTTCTTTAGATCGAATTTTGTTGCTTCGCGTCTCAATATGAAAATTTATAAAAGATAGTTATTAGAAAATTCTAGACACACTTACCGAGAGTCCTTATTGAGCCGTTATTCATAATTCCTTCTCAGTCACGAGATAATATTTTTTTAAAGGAGTGGCGCTAGTGTACCGTGGTAAGCCCTCTTAACGAAGAATGTACTATTTAAAAAATAATAAATTTACCTGGTTATTGCATCAACTGATAGCAATAAAAGAAATGGTCAAAACGACTCCATGATAAATTTAATAAAACACTGTTATTTTACCGATTGTTTATCTTGAATTTCAGAAACTTCCTGCAGAGCGCGCAGACGAGGGCGCGGGATTGTCGCAAGAGCTTCTACTTGTACAGTCAACAGAACGGGAATGGGGTCAGTACTACTTTATTATTACATACTGGAAATCTGAGATAAATATACAGCCACACGGGTCGATTGACGGTAAGCTACGCTTGCCGCAGTCGGTTCGTGGACCATCCATTAAATACCGAGACCCCTCCATGCGTCGGAAAGCACGTAAAACCGTTGTCTCCGTCAGGATGAGACGTCACTAGGCGTATTTAACGTTGAATTTATGCCCAAGAATTGCTTCCCTATTCCTTCTATTTGCTTCCTATTCTCAAACAATTGCTTCCATCGTATTCTTGAAGAAAAACAAAACATTTTAAGGGTGACCGTTCATTCTCAATAATTATCGAATTTCACGGTGGCCATTAATTAATTCCCATTTGCTTCTCTCAACGTTTTACAACGATAATGCTGTAAGTATCACGGCAATAAAGATATCGACAAAAGTGTTGTTTATCAATATTTTTAGCGCCTGACAAAACAATAAAACAAAACTCTGTTTTAACATTGCAGTTATGCTTGAGTAGAAATAATTAATGGCCACCTTGGATTTCAATAATTCTATTTATCATTGACACTACGACTCAGTGACCAGCCATCTTGACATCAGAATGAACGGTCACCCTTAAAATGTTTTTTTTTTTCTAGAATACGATGGAAGCAATTGTTTGAGAATAGGAAGCAATTCTGGAGCATAAATTCAACGTTAAATACGCCTAGTGACCGTTCATCCTGACGGGGACAAACCGTTGGTTCCACCTGTCATTTGTAGATCTTTGACAGTCGTTACGGGTAATCAGAAGCCTGAAAGTCTGACTACCAGTCTTACCAAGGGGTATCGTGCTACCCAGTGACTGGATGTGTATAGGTCAGATAGGCAGTCGCTCCATGTAAAATACTGGTATTCAGCTACATCTAGTGAGGAAAAGGCTACGTAGATGATGAATGGAAATCAGAGCCGAGAATAACTTCGCCTTTCAAAATTGACCATGTCCTTTGTTCGAGAAAATCGTGGCTAGCCTCGTGTGAAATAACAGAATAGTATTCGAGTTCTTTATTCTCGCATGAGTGCAAACAATCGCCTGACGATTTACTTCTCTCGACAAAGAGAAATTCGCCTCATGTAAACGAGATGTAGTTCAAACCTTCTTCAAGAAATGGTCTACTGCGGACCAAAGTAGGCCACTGCATGTGCAATCTTGCGACATGGGAGATTATTTACCGACACCCGTGCGCATGCGACGCTCCTGACCCGACCATGCTCAATGTTGCGAGGGTCCAAAAGAGTCCATACACCTGCATCTCTGCGGACCTAAAAAACGTCACTGATGCCGCGATTGGCGTGGCCACCTACTCATTTTACTTTTTACATATAATCTATACATACAAATAAATAAAATTGAAGTGTCTGTTTGTAATGTCAAAATAACAGCTTTTTACTAAATGCATATGAAAGTATATACGGTACTTAGAATAAAATACCATTTTTTTTATATTTTGTCTGTCTGTTTGTTCTGGCTAATCTCCGAAACTCCTGGACCGATTTTGACCGGACTTTCACTGGCAGATAGGTAATGTTATAAGGAGTAACATAGATATTTTTTCCTGGTAACGCGTTCCCGTGGAATAATTACCGACATCCACTTGGGCGAAGCCGCGGGCAGCAGCTAGTATAATAATACACAATCAAATGCGTCTTAGCAAATCTTTATTCACTTCTTCGTATGTGATAATTTTATTACAAATGTCTATTTACAGAAGGAATGCTGCGAGGTGGTGATGTTCTGGCGAGTTCAACAAACCCTCCGTACGACAGCCAACGCGCTGCGACAACAGATCGGCAACAGAGAGGCTGCCCGGCTGGACAGGGAACTAAGAGAAGTACTCGACGAGGTAAGCAGTACGCCGAACACATCAAGCTTTGCACAGAATGAATGTCTCTAACTACTATTAACCCAGTCTCTGTCCCATGAACATCATATGGTTCAGACTGATGATTTAACTTTGTTAGCTTAATTGGTTGGTGCATGCTGTGGTCTCCAATAAGCTTAGAGTGCATTGAAGAAGGCATAAGCACAATATTCTGAACAAAAATGTCTGTCACTTTTAGCGGGGGACGCGGCAGCTACTGAAAAATAAAAAAATTTGCTCGCGCCAATAGAGAAGTCTATACCAACGATTTTTTTTTATCGATATCGATATTCATTCTGTATTTAGACTTGAAAATAGTTAAAAAAAAAAAAAAAAATTGTTCTAAAATTAAATAAAAGCTTGAGGCGTGAATGTCCATCTTACAATAAAGGCAAGAAAGAGGTGGGAGCTCTCTTGCTCTTCAGTGTTTACTCCAGCCAGCCAATAAAGGCAAGCCAGAGGTGAGGAACAACACTTCTCCCGGGAGATAGGGTCCGTGGGGTCGCTAGTGCCCAACAGCTCGCTACATGCTGCCCTGCGAGTTTATGTATCTCTCTTGGTCTGGCTCCTCACCCTAGACCTATTTCAGCAAAGCAAACATACGGCAGTGGGGTTACTATTATTATTATTATAACTCAGTATTATCTCTATTGTGTTTGTTATTATTTCAAGATGGCGGCTGACCCCGAACTTAAGAAAAAGCTGCTATCCGGCAGAAGAGTAGAGCTAGCTGAAGAACTGAGTAAGTTTAACCACTAAAATACCATTTAATCCTAGAACTTCGAACTTGATGAGCATTTTCCCTTAGTTTCTGGAAGCCTTATGTGATTGGTTTACCAACATATTATTAGTAATTTATTTCCAAAACGTTTACGGCAAGTTTCTCAATTGCAAAATGAATGTGACAAATTTTAAAGCATGTGTAAATTGCTGCGATTGGCTATTGCTAAATCATTCAACCAATCACAGCAGTTTACTCGCTTGGCAATTTCTTCTGGCCTTTGGTACAATTAGTTTTTGCCACACAACAGAAACCTCTCAGGATTTGTCAAATAACAGCAACCAATAAAATCTGTTGATCCGAGATTTTTCTTCCCATTGATTTTCTACAATAAAGTTGAAAATATTGTTGATTTAATTCTCTCGGACCGTTGGAAATGGTTAACTATTTTCAACTTAATTTCAACTCAAGCAAGGTCGATATTTGTTTGTCAATTGCCAATGGAAACAGGCTAGCCCTTAAAGTAAGATATAAACCTTATGCAACCCTTTCTCTTCCACAGAAAAAGTAAGACATGTCCAAGAGAGATTAGAAGAGTTTATAGAAGCGCTTAACAAGGAGAAATAGTCGATAGTTGTATATTGTAGTTATTTATATATGTACTGGTATACATAGAGGATACGCGTCGCCAATGCGTTTCGTGCGCCACGCACATATTGTTGAATTATATTTAAATAATCTATCAATGTTAATTAATATACCCGCATTTAAAAGAAAAATTGACTTTAGGCTCGCCCTCTGTTACATGGGATTTAAAACATAACTGGCGAAATGTGGGTGTATGATACTCTTCTGCTTTCCCGTCGGGGAGTACAGGCGTTATGTTATATAGTTAAAATGTGACATTTGGAAATAAGGGTGTTGTTAAAACTCCATTTAGTTTTTGAATTAATTCCCAAGATGAGCAGTGTTACTGGGATCCACCATAAGGAGTTTTTCGTAGTAGCCCGGAGTCTGCAATTGTGCTCAGCTGATGGCAATAGGCTCACCCCTACTACATGGGACTTAAACATGACTAGCGTAATGTTATGAATAAGAGCGAATATCTTTGAGGGGATTCTAAGAAAGTAATCGAATTATATATACTAAAAGCTGCTTTATTCTAGAATATTATCGGATTTAGTTACAATTGTGATCAGCAAATGGGCTATTTGTTTAAAAAAAAAATGAATTGTTATGTAAAATTATTCGTTTATGTATAGGAACGGGGAAATGTGGCGAATGTTACCTATTCTTATCAGTCTCCATTTATAACTGTGTCAAGTCGGTCAACAACTACATTTGTGCATAGCAGAAGAGTTGGTGAACGAGTATTTGTTTGTTTTAGGGCCTTTCTTTTAAATCTTCCGATAACTTTTAAATGAGGAATAAAAATTACGTTTCGGCAGCTTTTGTATGGAAAAAATGTAAAAGCGCCATATTTATTCTTCTTATATATTAACTTATTCTACTGCATCGTTGGTCTAGCGCTCACAAGCATTACTGCCGAACCCGAGGTCCTGGGTTCGATCCCCAGGTTGGGAAGTGTTATTAGGTTTTTCATCAGGAATTTCTCAGTAGCATTTGGTAGTCTGAATTTGTGCCCGGTTGATGGTAATAGGCTCGCCCCCTAGTCCATGGGACTTAAACATAACTAGCGAAATGTGATTGTACGGGTACACCTCTGCCTATCCTTTCGGGGATTACAAACATTATGTTATGTTTTATTCTTCAGATGAGTTATTTGATAATAGAAAAATTGGCACTTTATTTGATTAACTCTAAAACTGAAATGTATGATCGTTTTAATTTATTATTTTGTATGTTTTTTGAACACTGTATAGAGTTAGTACAAGTAGTTATAACTGTGGTACTTCAAGTATTTGTTGCATTTTCAATGTGACTACTTGTGTACTTTTTGAGTAAAATATTAATGTTTGATTCCCAGATTGAGCCTTTAGTAATGCATTATTATGAACTGCAAGTTCCTAGTTATAATGTTAATATTGTTAAATAACTGTTTATAAACTGGTCGTCTATTTTAAGAAGGTAATGTGACCAAAATTCTAGTACTGACTATTATATTTTAATCATGTCATCGGTGCCGATTCTCTTGTCACAAAATTCTCTAAACTAGACTAAAAATCACTAAAATTTCGTTTATTCCTGTCAAAAGACGATTTCTCATTCTGAAATATACTAAAGTGACACAACTTAACTATAACTATATTTTAGTTTGACAGCACTAAGATTGTTCTGATTTATTAGTTTAGTGAAAATGACAATTTTGCTATTCTGAATTTGACGTTTTTCACCTAAAATTTTGGTTGTCTTAACTAAATCTGGCTATTTTTAATCGCGATTAAAAAGGTGTGGAATAAAATTAGTTGGCATGAACTAAGATTCACCACAACACCTCGACTTCAGGGGCAAAAACAGTACTGTATTTTTTATTTTGATTATACCTCGAAAACGGTGTGTCCTATCGCAAAAATAATGAAAATTTCGACCCCTTTTATGAAGCCCTTAAACCCATATAACTCTACATGTAGGTTTTTTTTTAATATATTTTCCATACGAAAAGTGAAAATTTCCATATAAAACACGCCGAGGCTGCCACAAATGCGCGCCTCCGGCTCTAAAAAAAATCACGGGGTAGGGCAAACAAGTACCATTTGTGGAGACGCGATTGTCAAATTAAATTTTAGTTGCATCAAAATGATTTTTAAATTTAGAGATGTTTTATTGCAGAATAGCTTTAAGATTCTCATAGCCAAAAGTGAGGAATTTTAGTGATAGTTTAGTTCGGTGTACAAGAGAATCGGCACCATCATCTGATATTCTATGAACTTTTAATTTTTTTCACTATTTTATTTCTTTTTACTCCATAGCTTCAAAAAAACTGTTTTTATTTTTCAATTTCACTTTCCACATGACTTGTACACTTACCATTCATAGTCCATTGTTACATAAATGTTAATTTTATATGTACCTATAAGTATTTGTAATCGTTTTGTTCTATTAAAACTAGTAACTATGATTTTGCGTTTAATATTCAGTACTTGTCTTATAACCTTGTAATATAATAAAAAAGACTTTTCAAATAGTTGAAATTGAACATACACCTACAAGTTCTTTTAGAAACTTTTAAGTTATAAGGGGCAATCTCAAAAAAAATGTAGGTACATTATTTTATCAATAGAAACTCTTGCGCATACCTGCATTGGCGATGGGTCTACTACGTTGTATTATTTCGTTATTAATTTAACTGCTTGATCTAAGTTGTCTTTTAATAAAACGTTAAGAAAATACAATGAATTTTATTTGTTAAACATTTATTAAACAGTAATAATACAAAGATTGTTAGAAATAACAGTACTTAAATAAATAGGTACATTTACATTTATAACAGTGAAGAATAGTTTATATTTTATTTCGTTATACATTTTTTTTGTTAATTTTCTGCAGAATATGTTGTGTGCCTTTTAGACTGTGCGAGATAATCTTTCTAAAATTGTTAACAACAGAAAACAAAAAGTGTCCGACTGTGAGTTTAATCTCATCATTGTTGACTTTGAAGTAGTGTCAGGGG